>CP125978.1:406378936-407763490 GCA_030063025.1 Avena longiglumis | reverse complement strand
GTTATGTCGGCTATTTGAGTGCCGATAGAACACCGTATGATCCCCATTACCTTTATATCCCATACCGCATACAACTCGTCTAAATCTATCAAACCATGCCCGCGGAGATTGCTTGAGGCCATATAGAGATTTTCTCAACTGCATACCTTTCACGATGTTCTAGGAGTGGAGAAACCGGTGGGATCTCCATGTATACCTCCTCATGTAAATCTCCATGCAAGAATGCATTCTTGACATCCAAGCGATGCAAAGGCCACCCGGTTAGCGCACATGAGATTAGGATCCTCACTGTTCATCTTTGCCATGCCGCAAATGTCTCATCATAGTCAATCCCATATATTTGACTATATCCTCTCATAACTAGTCTTGCCTTGTACCTTTCAATTTTCCCTTCTGGATTCTGTTTCACGGTGTAGATCCATTTACACCCAACAGCTCTCTTTCCTGCTGGAAGATGTACAAGTTCCCAAGTTTTATTCCTTTCGAGAGCATTTAACTCCTCTATCATGGCCTCACGCCACTTCGGGTCTTGCTTTGCTACTCTCCAGTCTGTTGGAATTACCACAGATTGCAATGATGCGATGAAGGCCATGTAGTTCGTAGATAGAGATGTATATGATACATAATTAGCTATGTCATGCTCCTCCCGGTACCAATTTGGAGGTTTTCTAGCTCCAGCTCGAGTTCCTTTTCTTAAGGCAATGGGTAGATCCAATGAATCATCAGTGACACATGGCACACTCTCAGATGAGTCAACTTCATCGACCCCTGGAATTTGTTGTTGATGTTGCTCCCCCTGCAGCTGGATCTCACCATTTGTTTGACCCTGTTGTTGATGCGGTTGCCTCCTCGTATACACCCTTAAATTTTCTTCCTCATTTGGTTTTCTCCATCTCTCTTTATCCATAGGTTGTCTTCTTGTATACACCCTCAAATTTTGTTCCTCATTTGGCTTTATCCATCTCTCTTCACTCATAGGACATGGAATTGAATCAACCACAAATCTCGATGGTTCATCCTCCCTTGTCCTGAGTGGTTCACTCTCCCCCTCTCGACTAGCATTACTTGTGCTAGGAGAGTCAAGTCAAATAATGAGGTGAGATCCGTCTTCTCTCTCCATAAGGCTCAGACTCTCTGAATGTCATATCCATGCTCACAAATGTTCTCCGCTCACTAGGACTCCAACACTTGTAGCCCTTTTGTCCAGATGGGTATCCAATGAAGATGCACTTCACGGCACGTGGATCTAATTTTCCCACCGAAGGTCCGTGGTCCCTAACAAAGCATGTACATCCAAATACCTTTGGGGAACAATGAACTCATTTTCCCATAGATCATTTCATCTGAGTCTTCATCCCAAGAACTTTTGATGGCATCCGATTGATTAGATAAGTAGCATCATAACCGCTTCACTCCATAAGAATTTAGGCACATTCATAGTAAACATAAGTGATCGAGCTACCTCTAGCGGATGTCGATTCTTCCTCTCGCCTACTCCGCTTTGTGGAGAAGTATCGAGGCACGAAGTTTGATGAAGTACTCCTTTTCGAAAGAAAATTGCCAAATTCATGATTCACATACTGTCCCATTATCACCCGATAATTTGAACACCAATGTTGAAACGATTTTGGATATATGCATAGAAGTCCACGAAACATGCTAACACCTCACTTTTTGTTTCATGAGATATATCCAAGTCATCCTAGAGTAACAATCAATGAATGTGACAAAATACTTCATTCCACTAACAGAGACCACAGGAGACGTCCGGACATCGAGTGAATCAAAGACAAAGGGCGATGTGCTCAGTCCACGACTCACATATGATGTCCTTGTGTGTTTTCCATACTCACATGCATCACACACAAGCTTGTCTTTATCCACCTTCTTCATCTCTTGAAATACCTTACTCATAGTATCAAAGGACATATGGCCCAATCGACAATGTTGGAGTATCACCTTGCCTCATCATTACTTGCAAGCTGTCGAGGCGGTGCACAATGCTCCATCACTTTCTTGTCTATCTAAGTACCATAGTCCCTTATGCCTCACTCCGATCCCAAGCCTCCTTCCGTCTTCCTCTCCTCAATTATGCAATTGTATCGATCAACGATGATTCGACAATCAATATCATCAACCAAGGAGCTCATAGACACCAAACTCACTGGGAAATGATGGAGCATATAAGACCGAAGACAATGTAATTGATTGAGTGCATTTCACATCTTGAAACACCTTTGAGTTGATAAGTTCCATCTTGTTTGGATGGTCTCTTTATGCATGGGTGGATGTGGAGCATATGATGCAAACTCACTCCACCTACCCGTGACATGCGAAGTTGCTCCAGTCTAGTATCCAATTTGAGCGAAGTTTCATCTAACGTAGGAGCCTGATTTGAGATCCCTTCTTCAATTTGTGCGAGATTGACAAAATTGCCAAGAACTGTTGTTTTCCCACTTTGATTGGCTCTTTCGGTGGATGTGGAGCATATGATGCAAACTCACTCCACCTACCCGTGACATGCGTAGTTGCTCCCGAGTCTAGTATCCAATTTGAACGAGAAGTTTCATCTAACGTAGGAGCCTGATTTGAGATCCCTTCTTCAATTTGTGCGAGATTGACAAAATTGCCAAGAACTGTTGTTTTCCCACTTTGATTGGCTCTTTCCGCACTCCTATTTGATTTTCTCAATGACTCCAAATCTTTGGTCGAGAATTCAAGCACCTCCCCTGATCCCTTGGCAGTCAAACTCAACATGTCCTTGTCTTTTGCCTTGAACAGTTGAGCCAATTTATCGAGCAATTTCTCAATATCTCGATTCTCTCCCATTCTTGGAGCACCGCTATGCCCTCTTGTTCTCCCTTTATTATGTGTCTTCGCAGAACTCGCTTCTCCTTAGCACGAACTCTTTTGGACCTTTGTGAGCCTCAGTCCACTCCTTGCAAATCTTTGCTAAACTATCTCAAATGCTGGCTCCTTCTCCTCTCTTCCTGTTGTAGCAAAGAACTCTCCTGCAACACCAAGTCCACCACGCCCAAGGCGGGGTTTACTTCTCTGCACTGCCACCAAAGCTGGCTGGCTTCAATTGCGTCCTCCTCACTAATCCTTTTGTTTCCAACTTGTCATAGCCGCTAGTTCTCCTCGCCACACACGCATCACTGCCACCGGTCTAGCCTTTTCCTCTTCCTAGAGTCACCACCGAGCCTCACCTACTTCTGACTACTTTCTCCCTGCAGGTGTCTCGGCAGGCACCTCCACCTTGACTCCGAGGCCAGACTTGGTGATTCACTGTCGGCCACCTCCGGGAACCAAAGACACCTCAACCTTGTGCTCTGATACCATGTAGTCTTTAGGGGGAAAATTCTGGGATGGGCTGGTCCCTTGGACCTCCACACCCTCTAATATATATAGCTGAACTTATGTACACCTTTACTAGTACACCAGAATACCCTAGAATCTAGTAGGACACTAACTTAGACTCTACATTCACTGGAATGTTCCAGGCAGTCCTAGGACAGCACTACTATACTAACACTTACTGGAATATTCCAGGCTCTCCTATGACAGTCTCCAACACCAACAAAATACTGGATAACTTGCTAACTAAAGCGCAGAAGATTTATAAACTAAAATAACTGATACTACATACGGATAACAACCACTAATGGCATGCTCATAAATGCAGAAAGAATGCCTTTTGAAAACTTCAATCAGCCAATGCACCTGGCCATAATACTCATAGAGAAGGTGACACTAGGCTTAGTACTAAAGACAGTGACACTAGGCTTAGTACTAAAGACAGCACAGAAGAACTTACCTTCGATTGTATGAACCTTTCCTTTATTGAGAAAGCATCAGTAGGTTTAGGCTTTTCCATGAACAGTATAGCACTATTTGACTCATCCATTCTGCATGGATACAAATTAATATTATGCAAACTGGAGAAAAGAGCAACGGTGCGAGCACTTGGATTATATAGAATGCAGTATCAGATTGGAAGAGTCATCTTCCGTCTACTTGGTAGAAGATTAGAATAAGAACACTGTTCACAAAAAAAAAAGAACACTAACAAAACTCCAACCCACAGATGAGGAACGAAGTAATATTATTGCCCCCAGACTAGTAAACAAGTACTTTTAGCATTAGCATTTATGAAAGGAGAAAGCACCTTCCTTCACAAGCTTCCTCTATCCCGCCCTATTCATCAACCCCACCCCAACCCCTACTTCCAATGCTCCTCCACCCACTAAGATGTGGTGGACGGCAGCAACGGTGCCACAGGTGCTTCATAAAGCAACAACACCTCTGCAACTCTGCTCCACTGTTGGCTTCTATCAACAATGATAATACTGATCTTCCCAATCAAGGGCATGCCCCTCACCCAAAATTATTCCGATACTCATCCATATGCATCAGCACCAGATACAAATCAGGATACTGATATTGCAACTCCACAATATCAAGGAGGTAATCTAGCTAATGCCTTGAGCACCCCCACACAGAATGAATTTAAGTGCACACTGAAAATTCAATGGAAATTAAAGCCTGAGTCCATTCTATATATAAAAGAGCTCCAGACTTCCAGAAAGCTCAAATAATTGTAAAATTCCTCAACAGTACATGTAAAGTATAAATAATATGTACAGTGTACACATGATCCATGTTACGCCAAACTGGTTGGCTGGGATATTACTCAATCTACCACAGCTTGAAGATGTTTAGAAGGAGGTGTGGCTAGGATGAGAAATGCTTAAAACTTGAACATAAGACAAGATATGTATATTGCCTGAACATACCCTTGATCTTCTTTCGGAAGCAGAGCTTCCCAAATGGAATTATTGAAATCATTTCCAAGTGCACGAAACAAATCAATAATTACTGGCTCCCATACTTTCACATCTAATCTCAAGGATCGAACCTACATCAAGTAAGATGGTCACCTGAACTGTTGAAATATTTACACGGCTAATGTGTAATCTTAAAAGCAAAAAACCTATATATCAGAAGCCCATAAGATAGAATATACGGCAAAAATAATGCATAGCATATTACACCATTAACAAATATAACTGAAGGGTATAGCAAGAAACAACAAAACAAAGATCTTAAAGTGTAGTCCTACGATGTTCCCAATACTAAATTGCACAAATCGGAGTGAGCCTTCCCAAGTATTTAAGGGGTAGGTATAGCTTGGAACTACATGCAGCATCAGCACAGGGAAATATGATAGCTACACATATTACAAGGGTATGTATCCTATGCAAAAGACCATCATCCGGAGGTGTACATAATCTCTCGTTTAACTGCAACTGGAATGCCTAGTTGCATTTCTTCATCTCGTAATCAACCATCACACGAAAAGAGCACAAGTTCTCCCAATTCAATTAGTGTAGATAATGTTAGGAACAGAAACTAAATTAGATTTATTGCTGTATAGTGGCGGATGGTTGTGGTGCTAGGGTAACTGGCAGTGGAATGGTATAGACAGAGAAAAACAAGAAACTAACAGGAGCACTGCCTTCCAATTAGAAGAGAACATGATTTACAAAGTGGTTTGTTTAGGGGGCAAGGCTTCAAACCCCACCCGCAGGATGTGGCTACTCCCCAAAGTAAACACTACAAGAGCTACGGAGGCAAATTTCTACCTAAGCCAGGTTTACGGCTTCCTGGTATGTGAGCCTTTTCCAGTAAAGACGTGGTGATTTGATTGTAACTGCGGGAAGGTAACGATCGATGGAGAAACGAGGAAAACATGCAGATTTTTTCTTTATGTTCTAGTGGCCTGTAACAATCTAGATCATTTAGTTCAATCTAGTATATGTATTTCTTTTTGCACCACAAAGATACTTTGCATAAGATACCAAGTACTAACATTGAAGAAGAAGGAAACCTACCGTTAACATTGAGTTCAGTCAATCATCTTCCACAACGACTGGTGGCAGTGGTATGCTGCTATTTTTACGGCTTTACACTACTGCTAACACTAAGCTGATATTTCCAATCATTTCAAGAACAACTTTAGGTGAAGACAGGGCTAACCCGATGTAATCACTAAAGTAACACAAATACAGCGCTAAAGATATAGATTTGGATATTGCACCTTTGAAATATGGACTCCGAGATTCCTGTGAGCCCCAGAGCACTGAATACAAATCAGAATACCCAAATTTAGAGATGCCCAATCAGGATCGGGAGCACGACATTCTGCACAACTGTCATTTCCAGGGATAGTCCTGAGATGGTTGAGTGCATCATTCTGTGCCTCCGAACTTTTACTCTCTTCAAGAGATGCAGGATCAACCGAACTTGCAGAACCATGACTTTCAGCCGCCAAATTTCCATATGGCAGCTGAAACGAGATGAAATCAAGATAAAATCAGTATTGAATAATCCTAATTTGAAAAGAGTAAATTACATAAGATCACCACATTTGGGACAGCCTTCTACTCGTGGGGCAGAGTGTGACATATATAAGGCGGATTGGGTTCAGTGGTTTTGACAGTGACTACGTACCTACACTCTGATTCTCTATAGCGCTTAGATTACGTGGGTTGAGTTGTATGGTGTGGTGTTGGTACGGTCTCGAATTTGTACATAACCTTCTCTTTCTATCAGTTCATCGAAACACAGTGTTTTTTTGTGTTTTTGCGAAAAAAAATGGTTTTGACTGTTTATCTGACATGTCAGGCGGACATGTCAGAGCTCATGTGGCTCACAAGCGTGCCACGCAAGCAATGGAGATATGGCACTGCAACCAATATGTGGTCGATTCGACTCAACTCAAGCCCGACCGAACGCCTCTTGTGGCAGTGCGACCGATACATGGCCTAATGGCCAGTCCTGAAAGATGAGGAAGCAAAGCTGGAGCTCGGTGAATCCCAACAATGGATTTCGGCCTCCCTGGTCTCCCTGGTCTCATTTAGCCATCTGCAGCCAAGTTGGAGAGGGACTCCAAGTTGTACGTGTCCACGGGGGTGTCCACGGGGGAGCAAGGATGCGACCATGGAATCGTCGAATTCATCGAGGGTGCAATGCTAGGGGTGAAGAGAGTATGTACAGGGAATCTTCATAGCCCTAACCAGAGGAGATCATGGGAGGATGTGGTGGTCCGAGTGTGCAATGAGAAGGCGAGTTCCGATGATACAAGCAGCAGGCTTCATAAGTGGTCATCGTCTCTTCCTCTGAGTGTCATGTGGAGTGGCTTGGCATGGCCAGAACACCGGCAACGATGTGTGGGAGAGAGAGGTCAGAGGCTGGGAAGTGGGAACAAGAAAAGGCTGAGAAGAAAATGAAAGATGTCAGGTGGAGCCCAAGTCCATCTCAACATAGAGTCTACGTGAGCTAAGCTATGCCAGCTCTGACATGCAGACACGATCATCAGCAATTTGTCAATCCTGTCACAAGAGTCGTGTTCTTTAGCAACAATTTTTAGAAGTAGTAGGAATAGTTAGTTATGTTTGGAGGCTACCCCAGATGTAGTGGTTTTATGTAATTTACTCTCCTGAAAAAACAATAATTATCACATGCACATAATAATCAAGACAATCTTAAGGCAGGCCAGGCAATATTAACGTATAACACGATTATGAAATGCAGATGCAGTGATTAGATGTCTTGGCAGTTTGCTTCTACTACTAAACAGCAGAGTGTTTTTCTAGATTTAACAAAAGAGAAGACTGGAGCAAACCTGTGGCTGGAGCGGCGAATTCAGCAGTGATGCAATAACTCCAGTTATTTTTTCAATCCAATCCTTCTGGTCAGCCTGTGTCTCCGCCTGCCATCAACAAAGTTAAAACTTAAAACTATCAACTATCAAGACATATATGGAATCACTGATCGAAATAGTTTATTGTAACTATGTTTTTTTTCAGACCTTATGAAAATGTGTTTTCCATCACACCAAAAGTATGGGCTCTATACAGAATTTTCAATATCTGAGCGGTAACAATATCAATTACCTGTAAAGTGTATGCCTTCATGGGAGAGATTACTCTGAAGCAAAATCTTAAATCATTTTCTTCTGCATCCATCTTAATTGTTGAAGTTCTGAGATTAATTGTACGACATGAAAGAGAATCATCTCCCTGAGATGAAGCTTTCTGATTTAAGAATTTGAAGCGACTAAAAACACCAGTCCCTTCAGCTGTTTGCTGTGATGCCACCCCTTGCTTCGAAAGAACAAAAGAAGGTAAATATAAAATAAACAATGTATGCCTCCTTGGGGTAAATTATAAAACACATTTATGGCATAACTTCAAGCACCGGACTCAAACAATCTATCACATCTCTACTATAATCACCAATTGTGCAGAAACTTTTGATTGCATTACACTACAGCGACATGGCCCTTGAAAAATCAATCCACTTGACGGAAAAAAGATATACATCAGTCTGATACCTCCCATAGAGAAAGATTAATCACCAAACATAACCAAATAGACCATTCTAATTGTTGAAATAGAAAATTAACACAGAAAATAAGTGCTATGAAAACCAGGATCAAGGATTAGAAGCTACTAATATCAATGAATTACACAAATATGACTACATGAGTAAGGCGGAAACATAAATTCCTACAAAATACAAGTTTACAAACTCATGCAAGCAAAGGTAAAGAGGCAGGATACTTAGTGCGCCAAGCTATAAATATATCCACAAGCCATGATAAAACTGCTAAGTAAGATTGCATACCGATTGTTTATTTCCCTTGTTCCCATAGTAATACAGAGTTCCATGACTGTCAAGAACAAAATACCTCCGCTTCCACTCTCCGCGTAAATTTTCAGAACGCTTAAACAGATAACCTTGTTTAATTATTTGAACCTGGTACAATACAAATGAACATGGAGCCTTAGTTATTTACAATAAGAAGATAACAGAGAAATGCGGCCTCCCTAGGAATACAGTACTAGATTTGCATGTGCTGTACCCGGCCTCTTTAGGCTAGTAAATACTCTCCACTTCTCAATGAAACGTGGCGCATTCCTTTTGCATTTTCTTGGGAAAAAAAGAGGATAACGGAGGAATAAAGTGCTCCCTCCGATCCATAATAAGTGCCGTTGATTTAATACAAAGTTATACTAAATTAAGGACACTTATTATGGATCGGAGGGAGTACTAGATTTTGAAACAAACATCATAGTTATATTAGATTCTTATCCAACATCATAGTTGTATCTTGTCAGATTCCTCTTTCAGGAACAAGAGCATACACAAATCAAGCACCATAATAGAAAGAAAGATCGTCGGCACTTTGACACACGTACTATCTATCGGCAAAAGGTTCTCTTCAAAGCATTATGGGGCAACAATGCCACATATATATAATTTCATAATATTTAGCCTATTATTTATGATTCTTTACTGAACAATGAATAATTAACTACCTGGCCATTGGCAGTTGACTGCATCAAGGCTTCAATCTTTTTATAGGATTGAAGACCAACAACATGGATACCATCACCACTAGTAGATGTGTTTACATTACTAGCCATTCTCAAATTTGCTATTTCTTCTTCAGTTCTGAACTCTTGAATTCTCTTTGCAAGTTTATCTTGCTGCTCATAGCCATTTCTTTTGATTGTTGCGCATATGTTAGAACCTGCATTAAGACATTACTGTTAGAACATTCTTCGGTAACTTATGGAGAACGGTTATTAGAATGTACATTATCGATTAAAACCAATATGTCAAAGGAGCGGTTACTGAACCTGGTGAATGAATGGTTCCATTTGGCTCAGTAGCTCGAATCCCTAGAACAAAGAAGATAAATCAAGAAGGTCTCAAGCAACAAAACAACGATAATCGCTTAAACTGTAGAGAGTATCCATGCCTGCTTAAAATATCTCAAATGGGCATCCATCACCGCACTTATTGATTCCAAGAACTCGTACTTCTTCTTTGCTTCAATGTTTGCAAGGGCGTGAACCTGAATTCCTTACATTGCAAGAGGATCATTGGCATGGTTATATGATTTAGATAGCAATCCTAGATGAAGAAAAAATGTTGACACATACTAAGTTAAAGCGGGATCTTTCAAAAGCTGACTTGCCATTGTGTAGATCCTGTAAACATGGGATTAGGGGCTGGTATGCAAACTGCAATTATACTTGATTATGAAAAAAGTTGTCATAGTTTACCTCTTCGAGTCCTGTCATTACTTCTGCTCTAGTCCCTTTCCGCACTGACACGAATTTTTCACGTGCCTGGAAGCAAGATAGAGATAGGGCATTAAGTAGGGCACAAATTGTACAAATATAAAATATTAGAGGAACATTGTATTTAGGAATGGGCCGAATTGCTGCTTTATTTATGGTGCACCACATGCCAACAGGAAGAAATAAAGAAGAAAAGTAAGTAATGACGTAGCTAGAAGTCAAGACATTACCTGATCATAGCCCACTGTAGCCTTATCCAAACGCTGTCGACAATCCTATATATAGGCTCAAATGTTAGCACATAATATTCAATTTAACCAATGTGTTAATTATCTGCATCAAAATCAGGACAGTCGGTTAGGACAGTAGCGCAACTGTAGTTAAGGGAACATCAAGTATAAGCATCAAAATTAATTTTAAAACCATTTTAGATTTATTTAGCCATTTAAGTTTGGGCTCAGGGAGCAAATATTAAGGCATGAAAAGGATGAACAGTCATGCATGCGTGTGAGTGTGGGTGTGTGAAGAATAACATAATATTTTGGTTGCAAGGAGGGGGGAGGGGTTCACCTTTGCATCATGCAGATCCTCGTTAATAAACTGTGTTAAACGTTCACTAAGCATATGCTCGACCTGTTTGGGGGAACAGAGTGATGAGAATGTTACAAATACTCACTAGTAAATTAGTAATGTTATTTACTAGTTAAAAAACAGAACACCATAGACCATGGACAAATGAAATTTGCCAGCTTTCCAGAAATCCGTACAGGAAGGTTTTGTGAACCCAAATGGAGACTTCATTACCGAGCACAAATATATCCTCTTTCAACACATAATTCAGGATCTGGATGTATGAAGGTGCATCAATACCAAGTATATGAAAACGATTTTCAAAAGCTTTTTTCAACTGATTAGAGTTCCTAGAGGCCTACTTAGATACAACCTAGCACTTCTGATGTATTTGTCATTCCAAAAGAATTCCTTGGAACTTGCAAACTAGTTAGGGGTCATTAATGCTGATGTGTTTGAATGATTATGTGGCCAGCCTTCACCATTTAGCTGTTAGGTGCTGCGACTCTGATCCGCAATTGCATCCATACAGTCAGGGGTGTTCTACAATCTACTCGTTGGTAAAAAAGTTCATATCGGACAAGATAACTTCTGAATTTCAGGGAAGAATGGAGAACCTTCTGACTGTAAGAGCAGAGATTATTGTATCAATATGAGACCCAAAGGGCATAAATAGGACATGCAAACCCTACACTACAGTATGACAATAATACACTTAACATATAAACATCATGGGAAAGAGGTTTGACTCGACGACCCTTTTGGCATTTCCTTCCAATCAGTTCTATTTCTTTGCAACTTCAAGATGTACAAAGCTTCACAAATCAGGATATCCTTGGCTTATTCCCACTCTTATGTTAAAAAATGTACTAGCATTTGACCACCTCTGCTTTCAATCTGTTCCACGCACAGAAACTTACTAACTACCCCATTCTTAGATGGTAAATATACTCAGAGACACACTTCCAAGCCTAGCTTTGGAAAGTGTGGCAGAGAAATTGGACGCCACAAAGTGTGGCAAAAGTTTGCACAAAGTTCACTCTATGACAGGTGGACCATATGGCTAAAATGTGGCAATTCTTATGTGTGGCAATAGCCAAACACATACTGAACTGCCAAACATAGGCTTGGCAAAGTGTGGCTGAGAACCAAACACCCCCTCAGTATGCTAAACGTTGCATTACATGTGGCAAATTGTCATAATTTCAGACTGCAGGTTCAAATCTGAAAATAAAAGGAAAGCACAGGTACTGCTGATGTAAATGCTACAAACTGGAAAGGTACAACTCATGCCATGACTCACATGAATAAGGTCAGGCTGTACGAGCTCAGAAAATAGTAACAGCAATATTATTTTCCAGTAACTTATTTTCCCGTGGATGAAGTGAACTACCAATAGAACGAAATGGTACATGCCAATGCTATATGATAGGTGGTACCTGAGAACGAAGGAGCTCCTTGTATGTTCCAAGCTCCCGAAAAGCAGTAGTGAACTTGGACATTACAGGCCCTGCAACATAATACAGAATTTGGAACTTGAGTTTTCCCCCATATCTTAACGGTTGCATGGAATCACATTTTATTGAGTAAACTTTTTGAATCTAACTCCAGCGAAATGGCATGGTGCCAATCATTTTCACTGGTGCAAGAACTGTGGTTTAAATAAATTGAGTATAATACACACAAAACAAAAAAAGAAAATTTTAGTGTATGGAACACCAATCAATAATAAACAAAAGGGGTACAAGATATACAATTAAGAAGGATAAACTCAATGGATTTCGTACATATAGATGAGAAAACAGTAAGAAGTAAGCAAAAGAAACATCAAGGATTTGTCAAATAACCTCCAATGGCAACACTAACAGGGTCATCTCGACCGGCACCAAATGCTTCTAGGGCATCGGCAAATAATAGATCTCCTGCATATCCTTCATCAAGCGATCCCCTGAAACTAAGGCCATTAGCAAAACTATAATAAAGCGGAACCTTCATAGTAAGGTTTCTTATTAATCTTTTAATCCTAGAAATAACCAAAACTACAATATTTACATGCAATATGACAATAAATATAGCGGAAGCAGCAAAGCAAGAAAGGAGCAGAAGGAGAGACTTAAGGAGAGAGTTCGTTATTGCGATTACTTTTTATAGGCACTAGAGGTTCTTACAGTTCCTCTATTCTACAGAACCAATCAGTACCTTTGTGCAACATTTGAAGCCACTACTTTACATTTACGCATAAGATATTTACAGTTATGGAAGAAGAGTAAGGAGAGAAATGTACATGAATCTTTTACACCCTTTATGAAGATTTAAGCACCGTTGTTTCAGTTCATCAGTAAGTTGTTCCAAAGAATTGACCTATGGATCAGCATAAATAAGTCAGAAACAACTTAACTTTATGTCTAAGTCTGATTGAACTTTGAAGTAGAAAGAAAGTTCCGTGGGCAAAAACGAGAGAGAAGTTGAAAGGAAGTTTGTGCACTCCAATTAATGTTTTCAAACATTAGGACCAATGTCCAGAAAGTCTTGATTCAGGATGACTACTATTACTGTGAAATTCTCAGTATGTCCACAAAACAGTCATTTTAGAGAAAATTCTTGTCTTTCAAACCTAAATTACAACAGAACTTAATCTTGAGTAAAATTAGTCACTGAATACATATAACTCCAAAGAACTGTAAGCAAAGGCATTTTAATTTACAGATGAAGCCATGTCAGATTAGTAAATAGTATATCGCATTGTCAATTGGTGATGCTGATGCAATAACACATTTCAGTAATTCATAGAAGCACCATTGATATCGTCAGGGCAAAGTACACATTTTCCTTCTACTTTACTCCGAGGCTCATTTTGCCCCCCTGCAATACGATTATACAAAGGGGGTTTGCTACGAAGAGATGGTGATTTCCTGCGGGGAGTCAGCTAGTCCCTGGATGACTTAGCAGTCAAGTAACGCGTCTATTTGTCCCACCATGTCAATGTGCGGTATCAAATAGCCCAAATTTCAGTGTAGCAGGCCTTATATATTATTATTGACCGAAGGTATCAAAATGAGGCTCTGGCCATAGTAGGAGACAAGTACTGTCTACACATATTGAAAACCATACAGAGCACCAAGCTATTTGTTTGCAGTTCTAACCGACCAAATGACACCAGCACGGCCTAGAATATATCATAGGACAGCAGCAGTTTGTATTCTTGCAGAAATAAAGTGTCTTAGACATAACAATTGTTGTTTTAGAGTGGTGTTTTCATGACTTCAGGTTTTGCGGTAGCCTTCCATTTATTAACCTGTTCTATTGTTGCACATAGATAATTTTCTCTATATTTCCTATTAACTTTTAAGCGACAGAATGACACTGAACTTTTTTGTAAGCAGTAACACCTGCTATTTTGGATATGCTCAAATAAAACATTTATTGAAACCGCTAACAGTAAATAATAGTACTACTAGTAAAACAAGCGAAAACAAATCATTGTAACTCAGTAGGTGGCGCAATAACAGTTTGGACCCATTATTGCAAATGAAAGGAGAGGGCATTCCAAAACTAGCAAATCTCACGGATTAAATTACCAGATACGAAGTATTTGGCCAGCAAGCCTCCCAGTTCACTGAACCCACAAATTTGCTCAAACATGACCTCCACTGTGTTCAAGGATGTGGCAAGCAACAAATCTGATGTAAGACACAAAAGGGTACCAGCTTTCCAAATAAACACTACCCGGAACCACGGAAGCGTAAATGTGACAGAAATGGGAAGTCCAACCCGAAGCAGACTAGAATGTGCAGTTAAATCAGCGCCAACCTACTCACTTCGCTCGATCCAACACGGAAGCACGCGATCAAGTCGAGATCTAGCAACCAAAAAAAAGAGTGTCGAATCCCCATGTCCGCCCCAGCTCATCACTAATCATCAGAGCTCCAAATACAGCTCAAAAACATCCACGCGCACGATGTGAATCTACAACCTGTGCCCAACCGAAACGCAGGACCAAGAGGGATCTCGCCAGGCCAATGGAAAGCGAAAATGGTGCCCCGGAGGGAGAGGGACCCCGATCGAGGACGCCTCGCGGGCAGGGAAGGAAGAAGTGAGGCACCTGCTTGCGGAACATGGGGGAGTCCTCGAGCTTGGTGAAGGCCGCCATGTCTGTGGTCGTCGAGTGGAGGTTGGTGCTGCTCTCTGGAAGGAAGGAAGCTCACGGAGATCTGGGCGTGGGCGGGAGGTGGAAGAGGAGTGCGGTCGGGCGGTTGCTGTCTCTCTGTCTGCTCCCGGTCGGTGTACCTAGGTTCTGAAGTCTGAACCTAACCCGAGACTGGTTCAGCCGGTTGCTCGGAATGTACTTTTTTTTTTTTTGAACTCGGAATGTACTGTGGGCCGGTCTTGTTGTACTGTGAGGCTCACCAGCCCATTCCCCAGGGAGAACACAAGTCTGCAGTGAGACGTTCGGCTTCATAGCCGCCCCTCGTGCTCCGCGTGTCCTCGGCCGGCACTTGCAGCACCGCCGTCGCACCTCCTCATCTCATCACACCGCGCCGCTCTTCGCCGTCAACCGGTCACGGCGGTGTAGTGGGTGGCTCATGCCGACGCAAATTGGTACGTGCGCTCCGGCGTTTCGGTGTAGTGGGTGGCTCATGCCGAAGTTGTCGTAGAACGACGTGTAGCGGGGGTCGGCTCGGCCGTCATCCTCGCCGTCATCGTTGCTTTCGGCGGCTGGTTACAGCGGGAGCTGTCACGGCTGTACCTCCATGGCTAGTAGGACGGGTATGCGTCCTCGTCGTCGTCGTCATCCAGGACGTAGAGCGGGGCGCCCTGGTAGGCGAGCTCACGCCCAGACAGGACCCGACGACGGGCGGCTGCTCGCCAACTTGCTGCTGCAGGCCGAGAATGCGATGCTGCTCCGCCTTTTCTCCCAGTCCCTCCTGGACCATTCCAGGATATTCGGCGAGGAGGGCTCGACCGGCGGCGTCTGCGGCGCCGTTTCGCGAAGCGGCTTCTCCAGCGCCATCTTCAAGACGGTGTCTTCAGCCGGCGCCGAGCCTGTCAAGCTTCATGCACTAGCCAATGCAACCAAAAGTCCGAACTGATGGAAAGGGCTAGTGCAATCCACTTATACACTTCAACACCCCCTCTCACGTGTGACGGGGAGAAGTCGACGCGTGCACCGAAGAAAGCAGCGGCGAAACTCACGTATGACTCAAGAGGCCTATCATTGGACACAGAGGTCAACAACAATTTTAGGATAAATTGCAAGCCGATTCGAACTCGAGACCTTAGGCTCTGATACCATGTCAAGCTTCATGCACTAGCCAACGCAACCAAAAGTCCGAACTGATGGAAAGGGCTAGTGCAATCCACTTATACACTTCAACAGAGCCTTCTGCCTTGGGGCAGCATAGGCGTAGGTGGCCTGTTGGCGGCGTAGGCGCAGACGGCTCGCCGATGATGATACCTCGCGCACGTGTCCGCGGCGGTGGCCAGCGCAAGAAGGCAAGCGCTTCACGGTCTCGGCGTGCGGCAACTGCCGGAAGAGTAGGACACCGAAGCGGAGGAGGACGAGCTCATGCTCGCCATCCTCCTCGGCGCCCAGCGCCGGAGCACGCCGACCCGTCCTGGCCGCCGGCGTCGGGTTGCGCGGGAAGCCGAGCCGCGGAGTGTTCCCACGGTTTATGTGCTCCAGCACGGCGGCGAGCGTCCGTCCTGGTGCACTCCACCAACGCCGGCGTCCGCAAAGTTTTGCTTAAGCGAGGACTCGTTCGACGGCCTCGTGGCGACGAGCTCTGCCGCGCGCTCCGAGAAGTTCGCCCGATTTGGAGGTTGTCGGTGCTTTTCGCTTTGGCGGGGTTGTCCATGCCGGCGATGTACTCTTGTACATCGTCTGACTCCTCGGCGTCCCCCGGATTGGGATCTGCCGGCGCAGCGTCCACCCGAGGCATCCGTGCGGGGCATCATGTACCCGACCTCGTACAACATGCGCCTCCCAATTACGGAGGGCGCGGCCTAACCGTTGCCGCCGTCAGCCGGTAGCGTTCGCCCATGGTGAGAGAAGGGAAAGGTGAGAGAAGGTTCACGAGTTGGGCTTGTGGGTGGGGGGAGCTGTGAGAGAGTGCGAATGTAACATCCCAAAAATACTAAGCTTGGATCATCAAACTCTAATCATCAAAATTAGGGTTAACAAAAACTTTTCTAAATAAAATTATGAATGCATGCATATGTGTATGCATGGATTTTGAATTTTTAAAACCACCTTGTTTGTTTGTGTCATTGCTTGTAAAATGTTTCTTAGGTGAAATAAACATCATCTAAAACATTTTCCACACTTTTCCTAAAGACAAGTAAATCAAAACACATATATGAAATGAATGGTCATTTTGGCCAATTTAACTCCCATGCCTACTTTGGCTGTCTCAAACTTTCAGAACCTAATGTAAACTTTTCGGATCTTTGCACCCCTTGAATCTACTCATGACAAGGTATCAAGGCCCACTTTGTGATCATCCAGAAACTTTCAAATGCATAGTTTAAATGACAATTCAAAATTGAATCTTTATCATATGGGAAGATCCCACTTTTTCAAAAACCACTCAAACAAGCTCAACTTTCAAAACCCAAGCATCTGCAGACTCACCAGCACCAATCTAGCAAACCCACCAAAAATCTTTTCAAAATTCAAAACTTGAGTTCATGCGGCCATTTCATCAAACAGGTTGCAGACATAAATCAAACAAACATCAAACACTATAGTGTGCAGTAAAATTGGCCTAACTTGTTCCCTAGTTAGCTCACACCCAGCTCAGTAGACCATCTAGGAAGTTTAACTAAGGACTAGCACCCCTGTGAGCTTGCCATTGCCATCAATGGTGAATAGTCGAGCACCCCCTTGTCACCCCATTGTGGACAGCAAGCTAGAAGCAGAACTAGTCGTGCCAACCTTGTCTGGGAGGCAGCCCACCGTCCACCGCCACTCCCTGTCCCAGCCGCGAGCGTTGCCAAGCCCTGGACCACGTGCACGAACCGCGCCCAGACCGCCAGAGACCATGCCGAGCATGCGCCAGAGCACCACCCTCGACCAGCTCCCACAGACCGCGCGCCGCCCTCACCGCATGCACACGATCGCCATCGACCCAGAGACCGCGACATCCCGTTTGCCGCCCCGTCAAGCCACCGCCGCTTGCGTCGTCGACGCCGCCTACCGCCTTGCAGCATCGCCCGTTCCAGACCAAACCGCACCACCCCATGCCTCAAGACCATGTCGTTGAGCATCACCAGGAGACACCGCACCGTCCCCTACCCTTGCCCATGCCATTAGCCGCCTGTAACCTCGCCCCCGACAAGCTCACATCAGGCACCCGTCGGTCCCTCTCGACTATAAAAAGAGGCCACCCGCGATTTCTTCACACCATCTCACTCCCTCTCCTCACCGATCGTACACCGTTCTCGAGCAAGACGAGCACCACCCCGGAATTTCACCGAGCCCGCCTCTGGAGAAGAAGGGAGCCAGCAATTGAAGCCGCCCAGAGAAGCCCACCGTAGGAGATTCGTCGTCGTCGACTTAAATGTTCGCCCTCGCCGACCCTCGCCAAGACCGGTGAGCCCAGCACCCCTCACCGGCGCTAGGTTTCATTCTCGGCGTTGTCTCGCGTCGATGACTCCCGTTGGATTAGAACTAGATTGAACGATCCACGTTGCCCCATACCGCTTCGCCCGTGTCAGCGGCAGTGGGGACACCCACTTAAGCAGCCAGCAGAGCATCGCTTTAGCAACCGGCCCAAGAACTTTTCCGCAGCCCAGTTATTCAAATTAAACCTTTTTCTTTTAATTCAAACACACTTACACTCCATTTTCAAAAATCAATCCAGATCGATTCATTGCACCAAATTGAATGAAACCAATTTTGTTGGAAAGGTTCTGTGAATGCTGAATCAAGCCCGTTGGATTCAAGTCATTTGGATCTATAGATCACCCATGGTAAAAATAACAAGGCAGAAGCTTTTCTGCATTCAAACATTTTTCAAATTCAAACCATAATACCTTTTGAGTTGATTCCAACTCTCAAAAATCACATTTAACCATACCTTTCAGAATATATAAAAATATATAGGTTTACTTGCAGAAATAATGTTCAAGTAATAAAAGAATGCTACATAAGCATTTCTAGCCACTTTAATTAATTAAAATAAAAGGGTAAAACCTTATTAAATTGTGACACCACTTTAAATCACATTCACATGGACTACAATATGTGGTGATGACATGTGTCAACATGATCCCATGTTTGGTTTGGAGAATATTAAATCTTAAGTAGTTTTTCAATGAGTAGAAATTACTTTTCTAAAAATAAAAGGAATTAAACCAAGCCTTAACCTTGTAATGTTAGAGATGATGCTAGATCATCTATAGGACCCTTGTGTGTGATGATTGCAAGTAGTTAAGTATTTTTTGGTGATTGTGTACCTCATATTTATTCATAGACGATAGTACCGACCAAGGATACGAGGAGGAAGGAGGAGTCTACGAAGAAGCCGAGGAGAACTTCAACCACTGATCTGCACAAGGCAAGCTAACACTTGCAAGATACTCTACCTATGCAAGCTGATACTATACCAATGCAAGCTAAAACTTGCAAGACATTCTACTTTAGCAAATACTACTAGTGAATGTGCAAGCTAACACTTGCAAGATACCCTACTGATGCAACAAACCCATACTTGTTCTATGACTACTATATGCCTTAAGCATATGTGATCATACCCACTTGATAAACCAATCCTAGTTTTATGTGCAAGCTTCTTACTTTATTTCTTTATCAAATCTTCAACTTAGAGTTGACTTAAGTGACTTGTAGAATCTTTGGAAAGATTCAAGGTTGCATAAAGAGCATTAAATTTGACCTAAGTTAGAAACCTTGATATCATCCTAAGATATAAGGTTGTACTTAGTTGAAACTCCACTAGTTACTCCCCCATCATTAGTACTACCCCCAACTTAGATGCTAGTGCTAAGCATAAAACTTGAGCACCTTTAGATGGGATTACTTGGTGGAAAAATGGTTATGAAAACCTTGGAATGATGGATCATTCTATTGAAATATTTTGGACATGTGTTTCCAAACACTTGAGGATTTTGGTGATAAAAATGTTGAGGCATGAGCCTTGGCCCTTTATAAAACTGATGGTTATCTGGATGCGATACCATTCCAATTTTATCGTACAACCATAATACCCGAATATTGGATAGGGCTTGACTGGAAACTTATATTCCTTAGTATTAGTTCCCTCACGGCCAAGGTCTGAGCTTAGGCTACCTTGTGAAGATTGTCCACCTGTGCAGTACCCAAGATGACAGTTGGTCATGGTTGGGAGGCCAAACTCACAGGAGAGGTGCTTATACTAGGGCGTGTAATTGAAAGGTTAGGATTGATTATCCGCATACTGAGTATGGTGAATTCAGGATTTATTCCTGACGGATGTATCGAATGTTGTGGTGAAAGTGTACAATCTCTGCAGAGTGTCAAACTATTCGAATAGTCGCGTCCGCGGTTATGGACAGTTGGAGTGGCCATACTGTTCCCCCGTCAGACTTTTCAAAATGACTCATGAAGTGAATTGGGACTTTGACTTGACCACAACAGAGTTGTGATATGAAATACAAGTTCCCAATTAGGAGTTATAAAATTTTGACTAGCTTCAGAACTTAGTAGAGATAAATCTTGCTTTTGCAAAACAACCCTAGAGCCTAGTGTCCTATTATCCGAAAACCCCTTTACCTGTTAGTATTGGTTTGCGAGTACTTAAAGAGTACTCATGGCTTTATCCCTGGCTATTCCCATGGCCAGACTATGAAGAGGAGTACCTTGAGGATGGACCCGAGGAAGGTTACGACAACTAGGATCATCTCCCATCGTCAACATTGCCTGTGACCCTGAAGATGGAGCTTTGCCTACGCTACCGTTATTATTACGTATTCCGCTGCTTGAAGTTGTATTAAGAACTGGATCATGAGATCCATATTTGTGTAAGAACTTATGTATCGTTTGTAATGGATGATGTACTATGGTATCCAATTATGTTATGTCCCATAAAATGGTAATCACAGGATTGCGATGTATGGCATAACAGGCATCTAGGATTGAAAAATCCGGGTGTTGACAAGTTGGTATCAGAGCCATCCTGACCATAGGAGACCCTAGTTAGACTGGACGTTTGAACCAAAAACTTAGCTTCAAAACCAAATAAAACAAATATTTACAAAAACTTATTCTCATTCTTACTTGATTCTTTCATAAAAATTCATGTTCCTCAAAAACTCTTGCAAAATACATAAAATTTTGACACACTTGATCACTCTGCTAATCTACTCATCCTCTATTTTTATAGATGGACGTGAAATCTGACAAGTTTTACCAACTTGGGAATGGAGGAGACCTTATCTTTGAGAGGATTTGGACCAGCTTCGGAACTTCGGGCGTCACTTTTAGTTCTTGAGCTCAGCTCAATGATCAAGGAGGAGAAGACTGCAGTGGCTAATTGTTGCAAGTCTCAGGAAAGATTGAACCTCCCACTGCGGAGGAATTCGATTTACCTTGAGGGAAAACAACTGCTCGATGGACTTGCCGAGCAATGCAGAAGCTCTTTCCCGTCGTGTGGGCGAGCATCAATCGGATCAAGGGTACTCGCTTTGAGTTTTGCCCAAGGCGTGATGCAAATGGACAACCACCGAAGCCCCATACCACCCAAATGAAGACTCAATTGGACCACCTTAGCTTCATGATGTATGATCGTCGGCGAGTTGGACAACCTCGTGACTACGCAACCACAAGTATGTCATCATCAAGACAAAGGACGGACCATCGCCATGCTAGCAAGGGATCGCAGTCTCGCCGGCCATTTCGACAAGAAGGAGCGCATTGCCCGTCTTCGCCGCCGCATCTCATCTTTGGAGGAGACCATCCACGAGAGAGACATGCAGTTGGAGGAAAGGGAGAATGCAGGAGAGGATCTCCGTGGAGACCCTTACTCCTACCTCTGCGATGACGACGATTTTCTGGAGGATCAGGCCATGGACTTCTTCACCGATGAGGATGATTTTCCTTCATCGATGATGATGAAGATGATGAAGCCACAGACTCCGAGGAGTAGTAGCACTGAGCACTAGCGTAGTGAGTATTAGTCGGTCCCACTATATCGTAGATTCCAGAATGGTTCTTAAAACCATCTGTTTTTCCTTGTTGTGGTGTGCGTTGTATCGTGTGAATGAATGAATGAAAAAGCAAGTTGCTAGAAAAATCTGAGTCAAACATTTGAAACTTTTCAAAAACCCAAAACCTTAGAAATTTCCCTCTTTTCTAATGATCTATCTCAATCTTCAGATGCCACGTGGAGGAAGTGGTTCAGCCCCGGACCCGATGTTGCAGATTCTGCAAATGTTGACTTCTAACCGCGAAGCTGAAAGAGCGGAACGTCAAGCCAACCTAGCCACTCTGCAGCAGATAGCCCAACTAGCCCACAACAACCAAGGCCACGGAAATCAGGACAACCATGGATCTAGGCTCAAGAATTTCCAGAATACCAACCCACCCGTTTTCACCAAGTCAGAAGAACCCCTAGACGCCGATGATTGGCTGCAAACCATGGAAAATAACCTAGAAGTCGCCGGAGTGGAAGCCAACGAGAAAGTTCTGTTTGCCACCCACTATCTAGCCGGAGATGCCAGAGCATGGTGGAACAGTGTTCGTGCAATGACCGGAGGCCAGATGATGACCTGGGAGGAATTCAAGGTCAAGTTTAGCAGAACCCATGTGCCACCAGGCTTGATCAAGAGAATGAGAGACGAGTTCAGAGAGCTGAAGCAAGGAAGGACGACTGTAGTGGAATACCGTGACAGAATTTTATCATTAGCTAGGTATGCCCCGGATGAGATCGACACCGAAGCCAAGAAGAAAGAAAGATTCCTGAATGGTCTGCATGATGAGATGCAGATGATGTTAGTCAATATCCCCTTTGCGGATATTGAAGCCCTTGTCGACTTCGCTATCCAGATGGAAGGAAAGATCAACCAAGCCAATGAGAACCGCAAGCGTCGTATGATGCATCAACCAGGAACCCATCAGACCCCAAAGTATCGCTGACCCATCTCCGATTTGCCCCAAGAACCAACAGACCCCTATGACCCGTCCGACCTATCCCAACGTGGAAACCCTAGGCCGGAGGAAATCACAACAACCAGCAACTCTAACAATTTCACCGTGCCCCACCCAAGTTCAACACCAATGCTACCGCCAACACCAACACGCCCGAGGATGGAAGCAATGTGCTGTCATGACCAAGGACAAGTCACAAGTGACCTGTTACGACTGTGGAAATCTTAAGTAGTTTTTCAATGAGTAGAAATTACTTTTCTAAAAAATAAAAGGAATTAAACCAAGCCTTAACCTTGTAATGTTAGAGATGATGCTAGATCATCTATAGGACCCTTGTGTGTGATGATTGCAAGTAGTTAAGTATTGTTTGGTGATTGTGTACCTCGTATTTATTCATAGACGATAGTACCGACCAAGGATACGAGGAGGAAGGAGGAGTCTACGAAGAAGAAGCCGAGGAGAACTTCAACCACGATGCACTGGCAAGCTAACACTTGCAAGATACTCTACCTATGCAAGCTGATACTATACCAATGCAAGCTAAAACTTGCAAGACATTCTACTTTAGCAAATACTACTAGTGAATGTGCAATCTAACACTTGCAAGATACCCTACTGATGCAACAAACCCATACTTGTTCTATGACTACTATATGCCTTAAGCATATGTGATCATACCCACTTGATAAACCAATCCTAGTTTTATGTGCGAGCTGCTTACTTTATTTCTTTATCAAATCTTCAACTTAGAGTTGACTTAAGTGACTTGTAGAATCTTGGAAAGATTCTGAAGGTTGCATAAAGAGCATTAAATTTTACCTAAGTTAGAAACCTTGATATCATCCTAAGATATAAGGTTGTACTTAGTTGAAACTCCACTAGTTACTCCCCCATCATTAGTACTACCCCCAACTTAGATGCTAGTGCTAAGCATAAAACTTGAGCAACTTTAGATGGGATTACTTGGTGGAAAAATGGTTATGAAAACCTTGGAATGATGGATCATTCTATTGAAATGTTTTGGACATGTGTTTCCAAACACTTGAGGATTTTGGTGATAAAAATGTTGAGGCATGAGCCTTAGCCCTTTATAAAACTGATGGTTGTCTGGATGCGATACCATTCCAATTTTATCGTACAACCATAATACCCGAATATTGGGTAGGGCTTGACTAGAAACTTATATTCCTTAGTATTAGTTCCCTCACGGCCAAGGTCTGAGCTTAGGCTACCTTGTGAAGATTGTCCACCTGTGCAGTACCCAAGATGACAGTTGGTCATGGTTGGGAGGCCAAACTCACAGGAGAGGTGCTTATACTAGGGCGTGTAATTGAAAGGTTAGGATTGATTATCCGCATACTGAGTATGGTGAATTCAGGATTTGTTCCTGACGGATGTATCGAATGTTGTGGTGAAAGTGTACAATCTCTGCAGAATGTCAAACTATTCGAATAGCCGCGTCCACGGTTATGGACAGTTGGAGTGGCCATACTGTTCCCCCGTCAGACTTTTCAAAATGACTCATGAAGTGAATTGGGACTTTGACTTGACCACAACAGAGTTGTGATATGAAATACAAGTTCCCAATTAGGAGTTATAAAATTTTGACTAGCTTCAGAACTTAGTAGAGATAAATCTGGCTTTTGCAAAACAACCCTAGAGCCTAGTGTCCTATTATCCGAAAACCCCTTTACCTGTTAGTATTGGTTTGCGAGTACTTAAAGAGTACTCATGGCTTTGTCCTGCTATTCCCATGGCGGACTATGAAGAGGAGTACCTTGAGGATGGACTCGTGAAGGATTCGACAACTAGGATCATCTCCCATCGTCATTGCCTGTGACCCGAAGATGGAGCTTACCACTCGCTATTATTATTACGTATTCACTGCTTGAAGTTGTATTAAGAACTGGATCATGAGATCCATATTTGTGTAAGAACTTATGTATCGCTTGTAATGGATGCTGTACTATGGTATCCAATTATGTTATGAATAGCAAAAATGGTAATCATGGGATTGCGATGTATGGCATAACAGGCATCTAGGATTAAAACATCCGGGTGTTGACAGCGAAGATCTCCGACGAGGAGTACGGCTTATAAAGGACGAGGTGAGCGGCGAGGGTCAGAAAAGCGAGGGCGAAAAAGTGGAACGACGGAAGTTAGTGACCGCCAGTCCGTCACGGGAGCCGAGGCGGCGACGGTGGCGCCGTAAATTGGCGACGCGTGGCCGACGCGACAAGTATGCCGGCCGGCCGCGTGGTTCCGAGGATGACGACGACTCGGCTTCCGTCACTGACTCGACGGGTCCACGCGCCGCTTTGATTTTTTTTCGCCGATTTCGCTGAGTCCGGCGTTTCCAGGGCGTACCCGGAAACCTGGGTTCGGCCTGGGTAGTCCGGACTAAAAATGGCCCAAATCCAGCCGAAAACAGGTCCTTGGGTACGCGATTGGGCCAGTTTTCGGCGTCCGGACCGAAATTCGGTGTCCGGATCAGCCTCCTGGATAGGCGAGTGGAGATGCTCTAATTTTCTGGTAGCACTTGGTGTAGGCCGGCTAATGGCTCGTCTGCATAGCTAGGCCGGAACAAAATACTCTGATGTAAAATGTGGCACGGTCATTTCAAATGTTAGTGTCGGGGATATAACCCCGGGTACCCCAGAGTTAATGAATAAAGAGACCGTGAGAGAAGGATAAACATCTGTATGAAATAATATAGAAGATACATCAAATATATAAAGCCCAGAGAGAGAAATCTTACCTAAAAAGGAGAAAAAGACACACAGGCCGAACTAAATAAAAGTCGGCCTGGTCAAATCCTTCCCAGGCCGAATTGACCTTTAACAGTGGTTACAGGCCTCCTGGCGGGTTAACCCTATAACCGGCCGGGCCAAGTGCCTCCTAGCCGATCGGGCATTACCCTCCAACCAGCCACCTCGGGCCGAATCTGCTCTCGCCAACTCCCGCCGATGCCGCTCACTTGCGTCTCTCCAGCGTCTCCCGCCTCACGAAACGCCGCCCTCCCGTTGTCGCCGGGTAGGCCGAGTGGAGTTCGGATCGCCCACCACGGTCGCGACGCCGCCGGAGCCAAGTCAATCCGGCTGGGCCGAATCATCAAGATGCCCCGGCTGGGCCGAATCATCACGGCGCCCCGGCTGGACCACCAAGTACCCCGGAAGGCCGCCATACACCTCGGATGGACCTCCATTTACCTCGGCTGGGCCCTGTCTCCCCAGGAGTCGGGTCCCAGATCAGTGAGTCTCCACTTTCCCATGCTTAGACAAGATGTAGTGATCCAGACGTCCACTTATCCATCCCACGAAGCCTCCGCGACACCTACAACGACTCAACATCGACCCGGGACAAGGCAAACAAGTATCGTACCAATCTTGGGACGCCCATGGCTCAGACTGGCACATGGCCCTGAGGAATATGCCCTGGGCATCAAGAAGATGCTGGGGAATATGCCCTTGGCATCAAGAATATGCTGAGGAATATGCCATGGCATCTCCAAAGATGCCAAGGCATATGCTGAGCATCTAAGAAGATGCTAGGAATATGCCGCTTAGATACCAATCGTGGGGAACAAGTCTTGTCCCCTGGGCTCCCCTTTATAAGGAGCACCAGGGGGATCGTTCCCAGGGAGGCCCCCGGAGGGCTCCTCCCCTCTCTGCTCACTAGGAGCTCCCCTTCTTCCTCTTCCTCCACTCTCATAGAGAGATCTAGATAGAAGGATAGGAGATACAGCTCCAGGAGCATGATTGTAGCCACAAGTATGGCAAGATTATAAGAGATTAGATGTATAGAAGGAAGTGTTATCCCCACTTGATAGCTTCAATCCAATATACATTGTATTTCTCTTTGCTCATTCGAGTGCGGTCTTCACTGCATCATCCCTCCCCGGATTCCTCCACGTCCATCGGCCCCAACTTTAGCCTACCCATGGCATATGCCGTGATACCACCACGACATTTGGCGCCCACCGTGGGGCATTCTAGTGGCGTTGGTAGGGTTTCCATCCGGACGGGAGCATCTTCATCAACTTCTTCCTCATAGGGCTCATTCAGCTTCACCAAGTCAACAGAGAACAGAGAGGTAAGCGCAGAGGCTCAACAAGTCTAACTCATCAAAGCTGGTAAGATTCAGCTGGAAGGACTGAAGCACTACTACAAGCTTACTGTAAGGACCAAGTAACTCAGCAAGGCAGGTATGACCTAGCAAAACTCACCCAAACACTTCTCCAAGTATCAGTAAGTGCTGTGTAACTCAGCCACCCACACTCAATCCTTCATCCCAGGGAGAGAATAACTCAACCCGGGGACTAGTCAACTTATCCGTAGGGTCACCTTTAGATTAAGAGAGCATTATGTTGGTTTGGAGCCAGCTTATCTGTTAACTCGGCCATAAGTTGAATCATCTTATTTGTGATTCGGATAGATTTTGAGTCAGTCAGTTTATGTTTTGGATTATCCATTAACTCAGCTCACCATCCAGCTTATCTGTTAACTCGGCCATAAGTTGAATCATCTTATTTGTGATTCAGGTAGATTTTGAGTTAGTTTATTTATGCTTTGGATTGTCCTCTAAACTCAGCTTACCAGCCAGCTTATTGTTGATTCAAAAATAACTTAAAGTCAATTTGTTTATGCTTTGAATTGACCTTTAACTCATTCGATGATTGTCTCGATTCATACTAACATTTGATTGCTTGCCATGGTATATTATAATTCGATTGGTATTCGACTCGGCGTACTAATCATATCCTGATTCAGTCAAGCTTTATTTAGTTCACCGATTGCGTGTTATGTTATGACTGAGTGATATCTCACCATCTTGCTGATTATCCCATATCTCGGGTGTTGGCGACTTATCATATCTCGAATCTATATCTCATATCTACATCTCGAATCAGATCTCTCAGCGGTTAGCCCCATTATCATATCCCAAAGCTTAATCTCGGATCTATATCTCGGATCCATATCAAAGACAAATTGTCGTCACCACTCCAAATCAAGCTATATCATGGCGAGCAAAGTAACTCGGATTTGAGTTGAGTTAACTCGGATTTGGGTTGAGTTAACACGGATTTGAGTCAGATGACTCAAACTTAGGACATAAAGTCAATTTTGAGTAAAGTAACTCGGATTTGAGTTGAGTTAACTCGGATTTTGGTTGAGTTAACTCGGATTTGAGTCAGATGATTCAGACTTAAAACGTAAAGTCAATTTTGAGTAAAGTAACTCGGATTTGAGTTGAGTTAACTCGGATTTTGGTTGAGTTAACTCGGATTTGAGTCAGAAGACTCAGATTAGGGATGCAAGCCAAAATTGAGTAAAGTAACTCGGATTTTGGATGGGTTAACTCGGATTTGAGTCAGAAGACTCAGATTCGGAATGCAAGTCAAAATTGAGTAAAGTAACTCGGATTTAGGATGAGTTAACTCGGATTTAAGTCATATAACTCGGATCTGAGTCAGATAACTCAGACTCAAGACATAAATTCAATTTTAAATAAAGTAACTCGGCTTTGAGATCAGATGACCCGGGTAATAACTTACCCAATGAGGTTAAAAGAGCAAAGCCCTAGAAGGCAAGAGCTCATAACTTACCCAATGAGGTTAAAAGAGCAGTGCCCAAGAAGGCCAGAACTCATAATTTACCCAATGGGGTTAAAAGAGCAAAGCCCTAGAAGGCAAGAGCTCATAATTTACCCAATGGGGTTAAAAGAGCAAAGCCCTAGAAGGCAAGAGCTCATAGCTTACCCAATGAGGTTAAAAGAGCAAAGCCCTAGAAGGCAAGAGCTCATAACTTACCCAATGAGGTTAAAAGAGCAGTGCCCAAGAAGGCCAGAACTCATAACTTACCCAAAGAGGTTAAAAGAGCAGTGCCCAAGAAGGCCAGAACTCATAACTTACCCAAAGAGGTTAAAAGAGCAAAGCCCTAGAAGGCAAGAGCTCATAACTTACCCAAAGAGGTTAAAAGAGCAAAGCCCTAGAAGGCAAGAGCTCATAACTTACCCAAAGAGGTTAAAAGAGCAAAACCCAAGAAGGCAAGAGCTCAAAACTTACCCAATGAGGTTAAAAGAGCAATGCCAAAAAAGGCAGGAGCTCATAACTTACCCAATGGGGTTAAAAGAGCAAAGCCCAAGAAGGCAAGAGCTCAAAACTTACCCAATGGGATTAAAAGAGCAAAGCCCAAGAAGGCAAGAGCTCATAGCTTACCCAAGGGGGTTAAAAGACCAGTGCCCATGAAGGCCAGAAGTCCGAAAACTTACCCAAAGGGGTTATGACCAGTGCCCATGAAGGCCAGAAGTCCGAAAACTTACCCAAAGGGATTATGACCAGTGCCCATGAAGGCGAGAAGTCCAGAAACTTGCCCAAAGAGGTTATGACCAGTGCCCATGAAGGCGAGAAGTCCAGAAACTTACCCAAAGAGGTTATGACCAGTGCCCATGAAGGCTAGAAGTTCAGAAACTTACCCAAAGAGGTTATGACCAGTGCCCATGAAGGCGAGAAGTCCAGAAACTTACCCAAGGAGGTTATGACCAGTGCCCAGAAAGATTATGAGTAGAGCACAAGAAGGCCAAAGCCACAAACTTACCCAAGAGGATTATGCGACCAAGAAATATATGACGAAGAAGTTGTATGTCAGAAAACAACTCTGGGGACATTTAGGTACAAAGCCCATGAGCGATTCTACAAATCCCACATGGCCTCGGGGACTAATGTCGGGGATATAACCCCGGGTACCCCAGAGTTAATGAATAAAGAGACCGTGAGAGAAGGATAAACATCTGTATGAAATAATATAGAAGATACATCAAATATATAAAGCCCAGAGAGAGAAATCTTACCTAAAAAGGAGAAAAAGACACACAGGCCGAACTAAATAAAAGTCGGCCTGGTCAAATCCTTCCCAGGCCGAATTGACCTTTACCAACGTGGTTCTGGGCCTCCCTGGCCGGGTTAACCCTATAACCCGGCCGGGCCAGGTTGCCTCCCAGCCGACTGGGCCGAATTACCCTCCAACTAGCCCACCTCGGCGCCGAACTGCTCCTGCCTTCGCCAACTCCCGCCGATGCCGCCCGCTCCCGCCAGCGTCTCTCCAGGCGTCTCCCGCTCCCGCCACACGAAACGTCGCTCCCACCCGTTGTCGCCCGGGTGGGCCGAGTGGAGGTCGGATCGGCCCACCACGGGTCGCGACGCCGCCAGCCCGGCTGGGCCAAGTCAATCCGGCTGGGCCGAATCATCAAGATGCCCCGGCTGGGCCGAATCATCAAGACGCCCCGGCTGGACCACCAAGTACCCCGGCATACACACCTCGGATGGACCTCCATTTACCTCGGTGCCTGTCTCCCCAGTGAGTCGGTCAGTGGGCAGTCTCCACTTTCCCATGCGTTTTAGACAAGATGTAGTGATCCAGACGTCCACTTATCCATCCCACGAAGCCTCCGCGACACCTACAACGACTCAACATCGACCCGGGACAAGGCAAACAAGTATCGTACCAATCTTGGGACGCCCATGGCTCAGACTGGCACATGGCCCTGAGGAATATACCCTGGGCATCAAGAAGATGCTGGGGAATATGCCCTTGGCATCAAGAATATGCTGAGGAATATGCCATGGCATCTCCAAGATGCCAAGGCATATCTTGAGCATCTAAGAAGATGCTAGGAATATGCCGCTTAGATACCAATCGTGGGGAACAGTCTTGTCCCTGGGCTCCCCTTTATAAGGAGCACCGGGGATCGTTCAGGAGGCCCCGGAGGGCTCCTCCCTCTCACTAGGAGCTCCCCTTCTTCCTCTTCCTCCACTCTCATAGAGAGATCTAGATAGAAGGATAGGAGATACAGCTCCAGGAGCATGATTGTAGCCACAAGTATGGCAAGATTATAAGAGATAAGATGTATAGAAGGAAGTGTTATCCCCACTTGATAGCTTCAATCCAATATACATTGTATTTCTCTTTGCTCATTCGAGTGCGGTCTTCACTGCATCATCCCTCCCCGGATTCCTCCACGTCCATCGGCCCCAACTTTAGCCTACCCATGGCATATGCCGTGATACCACCACGACAGTTAGGAATGGATTTAGGATCTTAGATGCGTGATCTTGTGTGTCTTGCTGTGCTTCCGTGAAAAAAAGATTATGTTTATACGCGGTGTCTAAACCGTATTTACTAATTTTTAGATTCGGTTCTGCAGCGGCTGTGAGTGAAACTGTTCGTGAATGAAAGATGCCGAGGGTGTCATTCTGCCGCATTGTGCAAACACGTCCAACAGAAGAGGCATCCCATCTCCTGGTTTTGCACGATTTGCCTACTAACTCCGTGCTCCTCGCATTCAAGTAAATTAGTCATGTTGTTACTAATGCTATGTAAAGTTGTGGCAACATAGAGTGCTTATGTTGTGGAGTTAAATTGGAATACTATGAATCACTAAATTAGACAACGGGACATATAATGTGAAAGCCACTGGTAATGGGTGGTGGAAATGGGTACTGAGATTGTTGACAACGCTGTAAATATCTTTATTCACCATCACCACCTAGCTTAACCACAATGATTTCCCATCTCATTGAAAAAATATACATGTGAAACAAGCTACAAAGATAGTATGGAAATTTACATGACTTACTCTCATGTGAAGGGAACTATTATGTACATTACACAATTCTTTTTCTATAAAATATAGGGTAACTGACCCAAATAGACCCTAGCAACTTAGGAAGCAGTTGGTCACGCCGCTGTATTGTTAACGTGGGAAACTAGCTGAGGACAAAAATTCTTGCTCCAAACTGTACATCCCAGAGATGCTTGCAGGTGTTAAACCAACATTATTTATAATGTTGCTCCGTGCATGAGAGCTACTTTTATCTGGGCACCAAAATGACTTGATCTCTCCGTCATTAATGGGAGGGAGTTGACTTCTTAATCTAGTATTTCTGAGAAATTGCAACTTCATTTCTACCTCTTTCATGGTAGGTCTTTCTCTTCCTTTGGTTTTCAAACATGCCTCTGCGATTGAGGCCATATCAACAATTTCAGTCTGCTTCGCTTCTTCCACAACTTGAGAATCCATGATTTCCATTAGAACTCCCCGCTGAAGTCCTTCCACAAAGTAGTGAGCCAAGCTTTCTTTTCTGTCTTGATCATTAAGAAAAATTGGCTTCTTTCTTATCAGAAGCTCAACTAGTATAACTCCAAAACTATAAACATCACTCTTCTCATTCAGTTGGCCAGTGTGGTAGTACTCGGGATCTAAGTAACCAAAGGTTCCTTGCACAATGGTCACCACATGTGTTTGATCGAGTGATAAAGATCTCGAAGCACCAAAGTCAGAAACCTTGGTAGTAAAGTTGTCATCTAGGAGTATATTCGAATATTTGACATCTCTATGAAAAATTGGTATTGCAGCAAATGAGTGCGTATAAGCAAGAGCACCTGCAGTTTCTACTGCAATCCTAATGCAATCATCCCATGAAAGCAAGCATTTAGCACTTACATCAATGTGAAGAAGATCATGTAGTGTTCCATTGGATATGAACTCATAGACCAACAAAGGCACCTCTGTTTCAAGGCAACAACCAAAAAGTTTCACCACATTCCGATGAATGATTTGTGATAGGATGGCAACCTCGTTAATAAACTGGTCAATTTCAGTTTGTTCCACTAGCTTGGACTTTTTAATTGCCACCACACGTTGATCGGATAGGATCCCTTTGTAAACTGTGCCATGTCCTCCACGGCCAAGAACACGACTGACATCAAAGTTGTTGGTTGCCTTATCTAATTCCTCCAAGGAGAATATCTTTGTTTTATCTGTGGCACTTTCATCTAATATTAGTTGTTCCAATAGTAGGCCTTGATTTTTCTTGAAGTGTGTCCTTCTAATTCTCTTTTGTATGCCTCTTTTCCACTTGCTGATGAGTGCGGTTGCACCTAGCCCAACAAGTATGGAACCAAGGCCACAACCAATCCCAATTGCAATACCTATACATCATGTAGTTGTTGTCAAAGAGTTACATATTTTGAAAGTTGCAGTTGTATCGAGGTGCTTAAATTTTGTATGAACTTACCTAGAAGAAGATTGCGTCTCTTAGATGATGTGACACATCTTCCTTTTAGTGGATCAAACTCTTTTCCGTGAGTGCAGCTGCTGCAATTATAGCCTCCAGGATAATTTTGGCATGTTCCGTTGCAAATATTTTTCAACAAACACTCGTTGACATCTATAAATAGTAAGTTAGTAAGCACCCAGTGATACCCAAAAACAATGGTAAGCAGAAACAAAGCCATGTAACACTTGGTCTAGCACCCATCCTACATGCACATCTTATTATTCTTTCTAAGTGCATGTTACCAAATACTCCCTCCGTCCCAAAATAGATGTCTCAGATTTGTCAAAATTTGGATGAATCTAGACACTATTTAGTATAATCTGAGACATCTATTTTGGAACGGAGGGAGTACTAAAATTATGCAAATAAATGCTTGATGTCATATTTGTTGATATTATTTCAATGAGGTGAAAGTTATATTATTGTGTGTACTACCGAAGTTCTGGAAGTATCCATGCATGCATTCCTAAAAATTCATATACAAGAAAATATTGCATAAGATTGATCATACACGCAAAGGAGGTATTCAAGGTTAGTTCAGGCAAAAAGCTCAAGGAGGGTCAAGCCCTATTTTGGTATTTTTATGAATTAGCTAGATGCTAGTTCTAAATGCACGCTACAGTCATATACCAATTGCATATTTGCTTAGATCATGAAAAGGTCATCCTCCTGGCATCTGAGCCATGTGTACGAGTATGACTTGAGAACTGGGTTTTCTGTATCTTGTTTGGTGAGAAGTCCATCGATATATTCATGAATCATGTTTAATGCTCCACTATTATAATGTTTTAGCCAACCATTTTATGTACTAGGAGAAATCATATGCATGGTTGATGACAATAAAACTGAGTCTGTGTTTACCTTCGCAGACATCTGACGTGTATGGATTTCCTTCAAAGCCTTGAGAGCACTCGCACCGATAGCCGAGCTGCATCGTTGCATTCCCAGGGATGGAGATGACATCGACGCAAGTGCTATTGACACTGCGGCATGCGTACATACCCCTTTTCTGATTGCTCATAGCTATCGAGCATGTTAAATTCTCGACAGACCACCGCATCTTCATATCGAATTCTCCAGATAAATATAGAAGATCGATCTTCCAGAAGGTCGTCGTCTTGTGTTGGATACCCGTCGTTGTCGACGACTGTAACACTGACATGTTCATTGCTGTATTTTGAATTGTTTTGTATGTCTCGAACAGTCAGGTATCCCTCATTCACTTAAACGTTGGCCACAATGTATTTGATTCCCCGATCGAGAATAGTGATGTTTTCTGATGTACAGTTAAGTCGAAACTTGTCAAGAGCATAGCAACCTTTTTCAAGCCCAAAAGGGAAGGGAATGCTCATATTCCCGCATAATCTCTTGCAGCTTCCTTTAGGACTGGGATTGTAACCTGCCCAAGGTGGAACGACACTAGAATTAATCTTAAGTGCATGTAAATAAAAAATGGCCATGCAATCCAGAAATAGACTAGATGTATAATACACGTGCGTATGATCTAAGTACCACTATAGAAAGCAAGCATCTGAAAAAAGAAGAGTTGTGATGGTACTTCTGTCTGGGTCATCTGAAATCTATAACACGGTTTCATTTGTTTTAACCCAATGGTTGTGAAGAAACGCAGTACTTTCCCACATTCACTCATATACCTCAATTGTACTTGTTGAATCCTACCCCGTACTTTGTAATTCTATTTATTTCGAATGTACCAATACTTGAGATTGTTTTTGTGCTCAGAATTTGATCTTATGTGACATGTATACTTATATAATAGAGAAAAGAATAGTCTCAGACCTTGACTGCAACCGTTCATAATGTAAGGATTGTCATCTCGCGCCACGACGCCTGGGCACGAACATGAGTATCCTCCGGATGGCATATCACGACAATCGCTTTCGTAGTTACAAGCATAGGTTGCCTTGTTCTTCTGAGCACTTTCACAACTCGGTTGGTCTGTGATAGCTGTGAAAAATAACGGCCCACCGACATTGCTCTCGTTTATCCGACTTGAGTAGATGTCGCTGGTATCAAAATAGTAATGCTCTGCCAGGAAAACTTTTACGTTAGAGAGCACTTCACCTGATAGTGCGGAGACGCCACCACTGAGGCGACCAACCTTGAGGCCAAAGGCTCGCACGTTCTGTCCCACATGGATGGAACAGTAGCCCATCCCAAGATAATCATCGGAGTAGCGTTTTGCATTATTTGCCTTCTTCATGGCCTCTTTGTCGTCTAGGCAAATACTCATGCAAGAACCGATGGGGTCGTTCATATCATGGCCGAACAAGTAGACCCCCATGCCGCAGCCAACAACATGCAAAGAGTTTTCCTCTCTATCTACGGTAACACCTTTCACAGGGGCCTCCCATGACATGTTATAGGTGTCCATACCTGATATCATGGGAACGTCGAAGTGGACAGCCGAGGTTTCAATTCCATTTCCTCCGGAAAATATGTCATTGACCTGAATTGTACTGTTGCCCAGAAAGAGCCTCGGAGGATTGGCGCTGTCGTTGCAGGTGAGCTCGAAGCCTTGCCGGAAGCAGCCCGGCCCTACTCCGAACGGGTAGAGGATGCCAACATCCCCGCATCTGGAGGGGCAGCGAGCCGAGCCAGTTCGGCAGCGAAAGGGATATGCAAGATGCCATCCTTCCTGCCTCTCCAGCGTCAGCGGCCGATGCTCGCTGCACCGCTGCCGCCGCCAAGCTCACCAGGAAAATGGAGGAGTACATGGCGCTAACTATCACCCTGGTGGAGATCATCGCTGTTGCTCCGGCCGGTTTGTGTGTGTGTATGTTCGTGGTTGTCTAATGCGATGGGATCAATACATGCTTGCGAAGTTGTGATCCCTGGGTCTCAAACTGAACCGCTTTATCTTGCAGTGTGTTGCCTCTGTATCTATCGGAGGATTAAAAGCAGGATGCCGATGCACGGGACTAGTGCCAATCGGATCGATGCTACGGTCGTCGCCGGTGGTCACCAGTATTTTCGACGTGCCTGACCGGATGCCCGGCGGTCGTCGCCGGTTGCTGTCCTGCATAGCTTGCCTGGTGACGATGGCTCCTGCTTGGAAACACAGACATTGATTTCACTGTACAGATACTACCAGATACAATGCTAGTATGGCTACGGTGTTTTTGTGCTTTTGCCTCTAGCGTACGGTTAGCTTTGTGGCTGAGGAAGTGAGGATGAGGATACTTTGATGCCGTGGTCGTGCAATGCGGGGGATGGCTGAGAACCACACTCAGGTACTCAGGGACTCAGGGCACCTTGACGGCGAGAGTCCTAATTGCCTACTTAGAAATCAAACGAGTTATTACAAGTTTTTTTTTTCACACGTCTAGTAGTCTACCTGGAAGATGTGTGAGCATTGCTATTAAAAAAATACGTTGACCCCTGGGGAATGTGTTGAATAGATATTTTGTGTATAGTATATTAGCGATTAGCCCTCTTCTCTATTTTATGTCTGGTATGGAGGCCTCTCATTGTATCTATATATGTACGTGCTTTGTATCAGAGTAATACAACGTGTTACAATCCTCTTTTTACATGGTATCAGATTCCTCTAGGTTCTAGTTCTAGCCGCCGCCGCACCGCCTCCTCTGCGCGCCGCCGCCGTTCCCACCTCGTGCCACCGTCGTCGCATCTGCCATGCCGCCGCGCTCTCCTCCTCCCCTCCCCACGCCACCTCTCCTGCTACGCGCCTCCTCCCGTCCCCTCCCCCATCCACCAAACCCTACCGCCGCCGCGCTGCCTCTCTCGCGTGCTACCACCATGTCGTACATCTCCTCCGCCAACCCCTTCGGCTCCATCGACACCTCTGACGGCTCCGCTCCACCGACCCCCACGGTCATCCGTGCTGTCCACATCACCGACCATGTCCCCATCAAGCTCTCTGTCGCCGAGAAAAACCACCACGCCTGGAGGACGTACTTCTACCTCCTCTTCCACGAGTACCATCTGCGCGATCATGTCGATGGCTCCGTCGCTCTCTTCAACAGTCGTGACCCCGAATGGCTTGCCATCAACGCCACCATCATCGTTGGCTCTTCCTCACCATCTCGCCGGACATCTTCAAGACCGTCGTCCGCGAGGGCGATGATGCTTGCACGGTGTGGACGAAGATCAATGGGCTCTTCACCGACAACAAGCTCCAGCGGATTGTATTCCTGCAGCAGGAACTTTTTGGCATGCCGCAGAACGCCCAGACCCTTGATGCCTATTGCATGTGCCTCAAGGCGATCTCTGACGAGCTACGGGACCTCGGCTTACTGATCGGGGAGGAGCTCCTCCTCTCCACCCTCATCGCCGGTCTCAATGAAGATCTAGGCAACGCCGCCTGCAACCTCACCCTCATGGCCGACCCCAGCTTCGAGCGTGCCGTCGCCTATCTTCGTCTCAAAGATTGTCGCCTGAAGAACCTTCGCACCCGCGCCGTACATACCTCCTTCGCTGTCGAGCACCGCGCCCCGGCCCCCACGCCCTTCCAGTAGTCGTCACGCCCCCCGGCGCCCGTGGCACCCTTCCCCGCCCCGCAGCAACAGCAACAACAACAACAGCGCACCGGCGATGGCCGCCGTCGTTGCGGTGGTCGCCGCAACAATGGAGGCAGCAATGGCGGCGGGAACGGCGGTGGTGGCGGCAACGATGGTGGCGGCAGGAACGGCGGCGGTGGCAACCAGCAGCCGATACCCCCATGGAGTGGCGGCTACAACCCATGGTGTCGTGGTGGTGGCACGGCAGATGCCATGGGTAGGCTTAAGTTGGTGGACAATGGATGCTAGTGGGATCTGAGGAGGGAAGATGTAGATATTTATACACTCAGTAAACTAGAACACAATCTTTATTTCTTCTCAAGAGAGTTACAAGTGCTCCTCGAGCTGTATCAGGGAGAGTAAGAAGAAGATACGACCTGAGCCCTCTAGAGAAAAGTGAATCGATCCCCTCTCCAGGAAGTTCTGCCCCTCCTTATAAAGGAAGGCCTCGTTCCTCCTAGGGCTGACGTGGACAAGCATATTCCATGAATATGCTTGTCCCAAAAGGGTAACTCGGCGGGCTTCTTTCCATGTTCCCCTCCTATTGACGGCAAAGACACAGAGCCCTGCACATGTGAGCCTCGAGCCTGAGAACCATCACCTCCGTGACCTTCCTCTGCCCCTCTGCCACTCTGCTCCTTGTCTGTAGCGTTTGGCACTGCGCAGATTCCTGTAGCGTGACAGTAGCTGAAGTTGACTTCTGCTCTCTCCTTCTTGAGCAAGCTTCCCCTGATTCGGTCTTACCTCGCGTTACTCGGCTTGACCTTGGCCTGCATCCAAATTATATGATACCCGTAGGCCGACATAGCTCATATGTGGGCCGAGTCATGTCTTAATTACCTGACTCGAAAGTGGTCGGATCTTACTCGGCCAACCTCTCCTTCACTCGGCCGAATCATGTTATGGTTCGGCTTTTATCATGAGGGTCCTTTCCCTTTCTTACCTAGCTTGACCCTATCCGGGGTTATCCCCCAAAATTAGTCTCCGAAGCTGGTGCGGTTCTGCCGATTATTTTGGTTGGGCCACATCAGTTTCGAGTTAGACACTTTCTTCATTCTCCTGTCCGACATCACGTTTAGTCGGTGTTTCTTTTGTTTTATCTCACTTTTGTTTATCTTCTCTTACCGAGTCATTCTATATCATCCGAGGTGTCCCCTAGCTTCTTCCGTAAGCTTCATCCTACGTGTACCAATTATTACTTTTTGTCTTGTTTTTTGTATCGCTACAGTGTACGCTGACAACGCTACAGTAAATACTGCGGCTGTCCCATCGATGCAGTGACTCTTCGATCACCGCAATGGTTATGGTGGCCTGATCTCTTCTTGTGCCGTGTGGTCCTTGTTGTGGCTCCTGTCATCGGTCGAGTATGCTCGGTACAGGTCCGCGTGCGGTTACCCTGCCGCATCTGCGATCCCACTACTGCTCGCTTCTGCGCAGTTATAAGTAGAGGAGTGGGGATGGGATAATTCACTTTTCCCCTTCCCTACTTCCCTCATCTTCCTCCCCGCGCTGTCGCCGCCGCGCTTCCGCCCTGGCGACCACGTCGTCATGCTTCCGCTCTTGCAAGCGTGCCACTGTACTTTTGGTCCAACGAATACGCCGCGGAACTCCTCCCCACGCGACACGCCGCCGCCGCTCGGTCCCTTCTCGTCGTGCCTCGCCTTCGTCTCCAGTTTTCTGCGATGGTTCTTTTTTCTCACCGCCGTCGCGCTCATCGTCGTTGCGACGGGGCCTTGGGTTTCGAGGCCTCTCCCCTCCGCTAGCTCTTCATCGGTTGGTTCCTCCGACGAGCCTATGTCGAGCTCTCTTAGCGGCGCCGTCGTGGGGGAAGAAGAGCTCACGGTGGGCCCGGAGAGCGGCTCGTGGCAAGGATCAACGGTCACTATCAACACTCGGATTTTTAATCCCAGATGCTTGTTATGCCATACATCGCAATCCCAGAATTACCATTTTTGCAAGACATAACAGAATTGGATACCATAGTACATCATCCATTACAAACCATACATAAGGTCTTACACAAATAAGGATCTCATGATCCAGTTCTTAATACAACTCAAGCAGCGGAAATACGTAATAATAAAGGTAGCATAGGCGAAGCTCCATCTTCGGGGTCACAGGCAATGCTGACGATGGGAGATGATCCTAGTTGTCGTAACCTTCCTGGGGTCCATCATCCTGGTACTCCTCTTCATAGTCTGGCCATGGGAATAGCCAGGGGCAAAGCCATGAGTACTCTTTAAGTACTTGCAAACTAATACTAACAAGTGAAGGGGATTTTTGTAGTAGGACACTAAGCTCTATGGTTGTTTTGCAAAAAAAGCCAGATTTACCTCTACTAAGTTCTGGAGCAAAGAAAGCTAGTTGAAGTTTTATAACACCTAAGTGGGAACTTGAATTTTATATCACAACTCTGTTATGGTCAAGTCAAATTCTCAATTCTTTTCACAAGTCATTTTGAAAACATCTAACGGGGGAAGAATAAGGCCACTCCAACTGTCCATAACCGCGGACGCAGATATTCGAATAGTTTGACACTCTGCAGAGATTGTACACTTTCACCATAACATTCGATACATCTGTCAGGAACAAATCCTGAATTCACCATACTCAGTATGCGGATAATCAATCCTAACCTTTCGATTACACGCCCTAGTATAAGCACCTCTCCTGTGAGTTTGGCCTCCCAACCATGACCAATCATATCTTGGGTACCGCATTGTGGACAATCTTCACAAGGTAGCCTCAGCTCAGACCTTGGCCGTGAGGGAACCCATACTAAGGTATATAAGTTTCCAGTCAAGCCCTACCCAAATTTCGGGTATCGTGGTTGTATGGTAAAATTGGATTGGTATCGCATCCAGGCAACCATCAGTTTTGTAAAGGGCTAAGGCTCATGCCTCAACATTTTCATCACCAAAAATCATCTGGTGTTCGGAAACACATGTCAAAACATCTCAGTAGAATGACTCATCATTCTAAGGTTTTCATAACCATTTTCCACCAAGTATTCCCATCTAAAGTTGATCAAGTTTTATGCTTAGCACTAGCATCTACAAGGGGGGTGAGTACTAATGAGGGGTGGTAAACAAGTGGAGTTTGAACTAAGTATCATCTCATGTCTTAGGATGACATCAAGATTATCTAGCTTAGGCCAAATTTTATGCTCTTTATGCAACCTTCAATTATCTTCCTAGAATCTACAAGTCACTTAAATAGACCCTAAGAAATAGCTTTGATAAAGGAAATAAAGTAGAAAGCTTGCAAGTAAAACTAGGATTGGGTTACCAAGTGGGTATAATCACATATTCTTAAGGCATATAGTTGGCATGGTAACAACCAAGTATTTGATTGCATAGGTCAACTTGATTAGTAAAGCTTGCCTTGTGCAGAGCAGTGGTTGAAGTTCTCCTCAGCTTCTTCTTCGTAGTATCCTCCTTCCTCCTCGTATCCTTGGTCGGTACTAGCGTCTATGAATAAATACGAGGTACACAATCACCAAACAATACTTAACTACTTTCAATCATCACACAAGAGGGTTCTATAGATGATCTAGCATCCTCACTAACATTACACGATTAAAGCATTTGTCTTATTTATTTATTTTTAGAAAAGTAATTTCTACTCATTAAAAAACTACTTAAGATTTAATATTCTCCAAACCAAACATGGTATCATGTTGACACATGTCATCACCACATATTTCAGTATATGGGAATGTGATTTAAAGTGGTGTCACAATTTAATAAGGTTTAACCCTTTTATTTTAAATAAAATAAGTGACTAGAAATGCCTATGTGGCATTCTTTTATTACTTGGACAATATTTCTATCAGTAAACCCATATATTTTTATATATTCTGAAAGGTATGATCAAATGTGATTTTTGAGAATTGGAATCAACTCAAAAGCTATCATGGTTTAAATTTGAAAAATGTTTGAATGCAGAAAATCTTCTGCCTTGTTATTTTTACCGAGGTTGATCTATAGATCCAAATGATTGGAATCCAACGGGCTTCGATTAAGCATTTCAATATCTTTCTAAAAAAATTGGTGTCATGCAATTTGGTTCACTAAATCGAGATGGGTTGATTTTTGAAACTAGGTACAGAACTGAGTTTGAATCTAAATAGAAAAATCTAAATTCAAACGAGTGGGTCACAAGGGAAGGGTATTGGGCCGACCAGTGTCACTCACAAGGCTCAGCTGACAGGGGGTTCCACCAGTCAGTGCCTCATAACACGCGAAGCGGTACGGGGCGATCTTGGCCACACGATCTAAGTCTAATCGAATGGCTACAGCTCATCGTCCACGTCGAGCAGCGCCGGCGAGACAGAACCCTAACACGGCCGGTGGGGGTCGTGGGAGGTCGCCGGGGCGCAGGCGAGGGTCGGCGATGGGGGCAAACGATGAAGTCGACGACGATGAATCTCTGCACCGCAGCTCCTCCGGGCGGCTCAATCGATGGCTTCCTTCTTCTCCCAGCAGCGAGCTCGGCTAAATTCGGCGTCTTACTCGCCTGGAGTGCGGTGGGGTGGTTCTGGGTGAGAGGGGAGTGGAATGGTGTGAAGAAATCGAGCGGGGGATGCCTCTATTGATAGTGGCGAGAGGGGACCGACGGGCACGGGTTGAGCTCGTCGTGGTCGACGGCACAGAGGGCTATCGGCATGGGCGACGGTAGGGGGCGGTACTGTGCTCCCTGGCGAAGCTCATCGGCGTGGTGGAGAGGCGTGGGGCAGTGCTGATTGGTCGGAACGCTTCGGTGCTCTGAGCGTGCCCGACGGGGGTTTTGATGGCGCACAGCGCGCGTGGTCCGTACAGCGGCGAACGGGCGTGTCTGCGGGGTTGCTGGGGCGGTGGTGATCACGCGTGCACGTGGCGAGGGCGGTGCGCGGTCTGTGGGCGCTGGTCGAGCGTGGCGCACGGGGCGCGCTCTCGGCATGGTTGCAGAGAAGGTTGGCATGGTGCAGGGTCCAGGTGGCTGGCATTGCTCAGCCTTTGGGACAGGAGTGGTGGGGTGCTAGCTTGCTCCTAGACAAGGTTGGCAGGGCTAGTTCTTCTCCTACATTGCTGTCCACACTGGGTGACATGGGTGCTCTCGGCCTGCTCACCATTGATGACAATGGCCAGCTTACAGTGGTGCTAGTGATTAGCTAAGGTTGTTAGATGATCTACTAAGGCTAGTGGTGTCCAGAGAGGGAACAAGTTAGGCCTAAAACACTGCTCAACATAGTGTTTTGATTTTGTTTGATTTGCATCTGCAACCTGTTTGATGAAATGGCTGCATGAACTCAAGTTTTGAATTTTGAAAATATTTTTGGTGGGTGTGCTAGGCATGTGCTGGTGAGTCTGTGGATGCCTGGGTTTTGAAAATTGAGCTTGTTTGAGTGGTTTTTGAAAAAGTGGGATCTTCCCATATGAAACAGATTCAATTTTCAACTTTCATTTAAACTATGCATTCAAATGTTTTTGGATGATCACAAAGTTGGCCTTGTTACTTTGTTATGAGTACTATCAAGGGGTGCAAAGATCCAAACATGTTTCTGTTAAGTTCTGAAAGTTTTAGATAGCCAAAGTAGGCATGGGAGTTAATTTGGCCAAAGTGACCATTCACTTAACTTGTTTGTTTTGATTTGTTTGTCTTTGGGAAAAGTGTGGGGATTGTTTGGATGATGTTTATTTCACCTAAGAATCATTTTACAAGCAAATAAACACAGAACCAAGGCAATTCAAAAGAATCCAAATTGTAATGCATACACATATGCATGCCTTCATATTTTTAATTGGAAAAGTTTTTGTTAACCCTAATTTTGATGATTAGAGTTTGATGATCCAAGTTTAATATTTTTGGGATGTTATAAACCTTCCCCCCTTAAACAAAATATCGTCCCAAGATTTGAAGAAGGACGAAAAAGATTACCTAGGATTTGAAGAGATTGGGAAACTCCGTCCTGATGTGATCTTCACGTTCCGAGGTAGCTTCCTCTTCTGTGTGGTTGCTCCATTGAATCTTGAGAAACTTGATGCTCTGGGTTCTGGTAGTTCTGAAAGCTTCCTCCAAAATACGGATGGGTACTTCGGGATAGGTCAGGTCATTGTTGATTTCTATGGTCTGATGATCGATATTCTTGAACACTTCAGTCTTCTCTGGAACTTCGAGGCACTTGCGAAGTAATGAGATATGGAACACATTGTGCACGGCTTACATCTCTTCGGGTATCTCCAATTGATACGACACTTCTCCTCGACGGTTCAGAATCTTGAAGGGGCCTATATATCTGGGGGCTAACTTTCCTTTTAGTTGGAAACGTTGCATTCCTTTCAATGGCGACACTTTCAGATACACAAAATCTCCTATGTTGAAGGCGAGGTCTCGACATCTCTTGTCGGCGTAACTCTTCTGTCTTGACTGGGTTGTCTTGAGGTGCTCACGAATCTTGTGAACCTTCTTCTCGCTTCGTAGGATGTCAGTCCAAAATCGACTCTCCTACTTCCGACCAGTTCAAAGGGGTGCGACACTTCCTTCCATACATGAATTCAAATGGGTCCATTTGCAAACTAGCTTGATAACTGTTGTTGTATGAAAATTCTGCAAACGACAGACAGTCTTCCCACTTAGATCCATATTCCAACACACAGGCTCTCAACATGTCTTCGAGTATTTGATTTGCTCGCTCCGTTTGTCCATCGGTCTGAGGGTGATACACGGTGCTGAAATCTAGGCGGGTTGCTAAACCTTCTTGGACTTTCTTCCAGAATCTCGAGGTAAACTGAGTTCCTCGATCCGATACGATGTTCTTGGGGACTCCATGCAAACTGACTATTCTAGCGATGTATAACTCCGCTAGCTTCGAACTCTGATATGTGGTCTTGACCGGTAAGAAATGGGCGACTTTGGACAATCTGTCCACTATGACCCAGATAGAGTCATTTCCCCTACTAGAAGTAGGCAATCCGGTGATAAAGTCCATTCCAACAGAATCCCATTTCCATTCTGGAATCTGCAATGGTTGCAACAATCCAGTGGGTCTTTGATGTCCTGCCTTGACTCGCTGACATATATCACACTTGGCGATATAGCTTCCGATTTCTCTCTTCATCTTATGCCACCAAAATTGCTCTTTCAAGTCTTGATACATCTTCATTCCTCCGGGGTGGATAGAATAAAGAGTATCATGAGCTTCCTTCAGAATAACTTCTTTTTATTCAGAATCTGCTGGTACACAAAGGCGCCCTTTGTACCACAGAACTCCCTCTTCGTCTTCGGTGAATCCGGGTACTTTGCCTGTACCGATACGACGCTTGATTCCATCGATACTAGCATTTCCTTTCTACGCCTATTTGATCTGGCTGATCAAAGTGGGTTGAAGTTCTATGCTAGCCAAAAATCCTTCACTTACTAATTCCATTCGGAAATCTTCCATCTCTTTGTGCAAGCTTGGTTGCTCCTTCAAAATCATGGAGTTCAAGCGGCACGACAATCTGCTAAGGGCATCTGCTACCACATTGATATTGAATGTCCAGGTCGTAATCATTGATTAGCTCAATCCATCTTCTCTGTCTCATATTCAGCTCCTTCTGAGTGAATATATACTTCAGGCTCTTGTGATCCGAATAAATCTCACAACGGTTTTCCATCAGGTAATGCCTCCATGTCTTCAGGGCTAGATCTACGGCTGCGAGTTCGAGGTCATGGGTTGGGTAATTTTGCTCATGTTGTTTTAGTTGTCGAGAGAGATAAGATATGACTTTGCCCTCTTGCATTAGCACACATCCGAGACCGATCTTGGATGCATCACAATACACGTCGAAGGGCTTCGTGATATCCGGCATGATTAGGATTGGGGCTGAAATCAATCTCCTCTTGAGTTCTTGAAAACTCGCTTCACATTTGTCCGTCCATTCAAACTTCTTGTCCTTCTTCAGCAATTGGGTCATGGGTCTGGCGATACTCGAGAATCCTTCTACGAACTTGCGGTAGTATCCCGCTAATCCGAGAAATGCACGAACTTAGGTTTGAGTGGTTGGGGCTTGCAAATCTTTGACATATTTCACCTTTGCAGGGTCAACGTCAATTCCTCCAGCTGATACAATGTGGCCGAGGAATCCTACCTCCTTTAACCAGAATTCACATTTGCTAAACTTGGCATACAACTGATGCTCTCTAAGGGTTCCAAGAATGGTCCTTAGGTGTAGCTCATGTTCTTCTTCTGATTTGGAATAAATCAGAATGTCGTCAATGAAAACAACGACAAACTTATCCAGGAAGTCCATAAAAATCTTATTCATGAGATTCATGAAATAAGCGGGGGCATTGGTTAATCCAAAAGACATGACAGTATACTCGTATAATCCATATCTGGTGGTAAAGGCAGTCTTGGGAATATCCTCTGCGTGAATCTTGAGTTGATGATAACCAGTTCTAAGGTCAATCTTAGAAAACGCTTTGGCACCGGTCAACTGATCAAACAAATCCTCTATCTTGGGCAATGGGTACTTGTTCTTGATGGTGACATCATTCAACTTCCGATAATCCGTACACAAACGGTTACCTCCATCCTTCTTGTCTACGAACAAGACAGGTGATCTCCATGGTGACGCACTTGGTTTAATCAATCCAATTTCCAACATGGCATCCAGTTGCTTCTTCAGTTCTGCTAGTTCAGACGGGTTCATACTATATGGTCTCTGAGCTATGGGTCCTGTTCCGGGGATTAGTTCAATGATAAACTCGATATCCCGATCTGGGGGCATACTGCAAAACATCCGAAATACATCGGGTATTAATGACTATCCGGACTTGGTCAATGGTAGGTTGGGCTATACTCTTGTTGCACTTGAATTGAGGTAAGGTTTCAAATATATGCTCGATCGATATTTAATTCTTGGTCATGGTTATGGATTTCTTGGCACAGTCAATTAATCCTTTATGTTTGGACATCCAATCCATCCCTAGTACTACTTCCAAACCTTTAGTTCCGGGTACTATCAGATTAGCATAAAAATCTATGCCATGGATTCGGATAGGGACGGCTTTGCAAATTTGCCTAGCTTTGGTGGTTGAACCGGGGATTTGAACAATCATAACATGCTTCAGTTTGGTTGGTTGAATCTTACTAGTTCATGCAAATTCTTCGGTGACAAATGAGTGCGATGCACTAGAATCAAACAACACTCGAGCAAGTACTGAATTAACAGAAAACATACCCAGCATGACGTCTGGCGCTCGGCTTCTTCAAAGATGCATGAGAAAAGACGGCTATGCGGTTGAGCGAATTCCACAGGGCAAACTTTATTCCAGATGAACACGCTGCTTTGTTGAGTCAGCATTTGCATTGGGGGCTGCGGCATTCTTCTTGGGGCACTCATTGGAGTAGTGACCCTTATTTTCACAGTCATAACAAGTCACTTGCGACTTGTCCTTTGCTACAATAGGAACATCATTGCTTCCAGTCCTCGGGGCAGTGTTGGAGTTGGCGGCAGCATTGTTGTTGTTGAACTTGGGTGGTGCACGATTGAAATTGCTAGAGTTGCCGGGGTTGTTGTGATTTCCTCCGGGCCTTGGGTTTCCACGTTTGGGATAGGTAGGACGGTTCATTGGGGGTCTGTTGGTTCTCGGGGCAAATCCTGGAGATGGGTTAGGGCGATACTTTGGGGTCTGATGGGTTCCTGGCTGATGCATCATGCGACGCTTGCGGTTCTCATTGGCTTGGTTGATCTTTCCTTTCATCTGGATGGCAGAGTCGACAAGGGCTTCAATGTCAGCAAAGGGGATATTGACTAACACAGTCTGCATCTCATCATGCAGACCATTCAAGAATATCTCTTTCTTCTTGGCTTCAGTGTCGATCTCATCTGGGGCATACCTAGCTAATGACAAGAATTTGTCACGGTATTCCACTACGGTCATCCTTCCTTGCTTCAGTTCTCTGAACTCATCTCTCATTCTCTTGATCAAACCTGGTGGCACATGGGTTCTGCTGAACTTGACCTTGAATTCCTCCCAGGTCATCATCTGTCCTCCGGTCATTGCACGAACGCTGTTCCACCATGACCTTGCATCTCCGGCTAGATAGTGGGTGGCGAACAGAACTTTCTCATTAGCTTCCACTTTGGCGACTTCCAGGTTGTTTTCCATGGTTTACAGCCAATCGTCTGCATCTAGGGGCTCTTCCGACTTAGTGAAAACAGGCGGGTTGGTATTCTGGAAATTCTTGAGCTTAGATCCATGGTTGTCCTGATTTCTTTGGCCTTGATTGTTGTGGGGTAGCTGGGCTATCTGTTGAAGGGTGGCTAGGTTGGCTTGACGTTCGGCTCTTTCAGCTTCGCGGTCAGAAACTAACATTTGCAGGATCTGCAACATCGGGTCCGGGGATGAACCACTTCCTCCGCGAGGCATCTGAAGATTGAGATAGATCATGAGAAAAGAGGGAAATTTCTAAGGTTCGGGGACTTTGAAAAGTTTTTAAAGTTTGACTCAGATTTTTCTAGGAACTTGCTTTTCATTCATTCATTCACAGCACACGATACAAACACACACCACAACAAAGGTAAACAGATGGTTTTAAGAACCATTCTAGAAGCTACGATACAGTGGGACCGAATACAACTCACTACGCTAGTGCTCAAGTGCTACTACTCCTCGGAGTCGGTGTAGTCGTCATCCTCATCATCCTCATCGTCATCGATAAAGGCGAAATCATCCTCATCGGTGAAGAAGTCCGTAGCCTGATCCTCTAGAAAATCATCATCGTCGCTGAGATAGGAGTAGGGGTCTCCATGAAGATCTTCTCCGACATTCTCCCTTTCTTCCAACTGCATGTCTCTCTCATGGATGGTCTCCTCCAAATCCGAGATACGGTGGCGAAGATGGGCAATGATGTGCTCCTTCTTGTCGAGCTGACGGCGGCGAGACTCGCGATCCTTCGCTAGCATGGCGATGGTCTGATCCTTTGTCTTAATGATGGCAGACTTGTGGTTGGAGTAGTCACGGCAATTATCCAATTCCTGCTGACGATCGTACATCATGAAGCTAAGGTGGTCCAACTGAGTCTTCAGCTCGGGGTGGTATGGGACTTCTAGTGGCTGTCCATTAGCATCACGCCTTGGAAAAAACTCAAAGCGGGTTCCCTTGATCTGGTTGATACTCTGCCCACATAGACGGGCAAGAGCTTCCTGCATGGCCCTGACAAGTCGATCGAGCCAATTGTTCTCTCTTAAGGTGAATTGAATTCCCTCAATAGTGGGAGGTTCAATCTTCCCTCGGAGACTTGCAACAATTAGCCACTACATATCTTCTCCTCCTTGATCATTGAGCTGAGCTCCGAAGAACTCGGGGTGCGGACGCTCCAGAAGTTTCGAAAGCTGGTTCAAATCCCGCTCAAAGATAAGGTCTCCTCCATTCCCCAACTGATAAAACTTGCTGTACTTCACGTCCATCTATAATAATATAGGATGAGTAAGTTAGTAGAGTGATCAAGTGTGTCAGATTTTAGGTATTTTGCAAGAGTTTTTGAGGAACACGAATTTTCATGAAAGAATCAAAGTAATAAGAATGGGAATAAGTTTTTGTAAATATTTGCTTCCTTTGGTTTTGAAACTAAGTTTTTGATTCAAACGTCCAGTCTAACTAGGGTCTCATATGGTCAGGATGGCTCTGATACCAACTTGTCAACACCTGGATTTTTAATCCCGGATGTGCCTTATGCCATACATCGCAATCCTGTGATTACCATTTTTATGTAGACATAACAGAATTGGATACCACAGTACATCATCCATTACAAAACATACATAAGGTCTTACACAAATAAGGATCTCATGATCCAGTTCTTAATACAACTCAAGCGGCGGAAATACGTAATAATAAAGGTAGCGTAGGCGAAGCTCCATCTTTGGGGTAACAGGCAATGCTGACGATGGGAGATGATCCTAGTTGTCGTAACCTTCCTGGGGTCCATCATCCTGGTACTCCTCTTCATAGTCTGTCCACGGGAATAGCTAGGGACAAAGCCATGAGTACTCTTTAAGTACTCGCAAACTAATACTAACAAGTGAAGGGGGTTTTGTAGTAGGACACTAAGCTCTATGGTTGTTTTGCAAAAAAGCCAGATTTACCTCTACTAAGTTCTGGAGCAAATAAAGCTAGTTGAAGTTTTATAACACCTAAGTGGGAACTTGAATTTCATATCACAACTCTGTTGTGGTCAAGTCAAATTCTCAATTCTTTTCACAAGTCATTTTGAAAACATCTGACGGGGGAATAGTATGGCCACTCCAACTGTCCATAACCGCGGACGCGGCTATTCGAATAGTTTGACACTCTGCAGAGATTGTACACTTTCACCACAACATTCGATACATCCGTCAGGAACAAATCCTGAATTCACCATACTCAGTATGCGGATAATCAATCCTAACCTTTCAATTACACGCCCTAGTATAAGCACCTCTCCTGTGAGTTTGGCCTCCCAACCATGACCAACTGTCATCTTGGTTACTGCACATGTGGACAATCTTCACAAGGTAGCCTCAGCTCGGAACTTTGCCGTGAGGGAACCCATACTAAGGTATATAAGTTTCCAGTCAAGCCCTACCCAAATTTCGGGTATCGTGGTTGTGTAGGGGTTCGTAGCATGGAAAACAAAAATTTTCTATCGCATACAAACAAACAAGCCAAGATCTATCTACTAGATTGTAGCAACGAGTCGTTTGGAATAACTTACCCTCGAAGATTCCAAAGCGGTTAACGAGAGCAGATTCTCGTGGGTGATGTAGTCATACACTTCCGATCTCAAGATCGCGTAGACGATCCTTCCGGCACCACGTTCCGGCAGCGCTCCCGCATTCGGTCACACGTTCGACGAAGACCTTCCTCTCCCTTGTTCCAGCAGACAATGGAGGTTGTAGCACTCCTCGCGATTCCTAAAAGACAACGGCGTGGTACCTAAGTAGAGGGAAATCCCAGCAGGCTTAAGCCGGTGCGAGTATGGTGGAGCTTATGAGAGAAGCTATTAGTGGTCTAGTAATTAGACACACCAATTAGAAGGCTCTAAACCAATTAGAAGGCTCTAAACCAATTAGAAGGCTCTAAACCGCAGGCTAAAGCAATTAGAAGCTCTAAACCAAAACGGCTCTAAACCGGAGGTAGAAGATAGGAACTTGTGTGTCTAGAGGAGCCCGCCTCCTTTTATGGGAGGGGTCTTGGCGCCAGGAGGGAGGGAGTCCTCCCAACTCGGCCTAGGCTGGGCGCGCCCGAGGAGTCCAACTCCTCCTCCAGGTTGGTTCCAACTCCTCTTGCTTGTTTCCCAGTTTCTGCTTCCCACAGCTTCTGTTTTAGCCGTTTGACTTTCAAACGCCAATTTGACTTTCATGTTTTTGGAACAGCAAGAACACTTAGTACATGATGCAATCATTCCAATATGTAATGACACATTCATGTACCCTTCCCCTGAGTGCCGGACAATCCGAACCTTCTAGAACATTCCCGATGAAAACACCTAATCATTCCCGAACTCAAACGGACTTTCCTTATATGAATCTTATTCTCCGGACCATTCCGGATCACCTCGTGATATCCCGGATCCCATCCGAGACCAACAACATTCGGTCTCTTTCTCATAATACCATAACTACTCAAACAACGTCAATCCTTAAGTGTGTCTCCTACGGTTCGTGAATTATGCGGACATGATCGAGACACTTCTCCAACAATAACCAATAGAGGAATCTGAAATTCATATGGCTACATATTTCTACGATTACTTTGCGATCGAATGAACCACTTACATACGATACCAATTTCCCTTTGTCTCACGATAGTTTACTTATCCGAGGTTATGATCGTCGGTATCTCTCGCATACCTAGTTCAACCTCGTTCATCGATAAGTACTTTTCTCGTTCCCGTGATATGTGATCCCTTGTGAGCCAGTCACATGCTTGCAAGCTAATTGGATGACATTCCACCGAGAGGGCCCAGAGTATATCTATCCGTCATATGGATGGACAAATCCCACTCTTGATCCATGTGTTTCAACCAATACTTTCGGAACACTCAATGACACTTTTATAGCCACCCAGTTATAGTGTGGTGTTTGATGTCATCAAAGCATCCATCCGGTAAAGGTGATATGCATGATCTCATGGTCGAAGGAATTAGGTTACTATGTATCAGAAAGCATATAGCAATTGAACTATTGAAATGACTTGATCTTTATGCTACGCTTATCTATAGGAGTATGTCCATCACATCATTCTCCTGATGATATGATCCTGTTGTTAATAACATCTCTATGTTCATGATCAGGAAACCATGATCATATATTAACCAACAAGCTAGTTTAACAAGAGGCTTTACTAGGGACTCTTATTTTAGTTTACAAATCACACAAGTATTAATGTTTCCGGTTAATACAATTTTAGCATGGTATGTAAACATTTATCATAAGTGCGAAGATATGATAATAACCACTTTATTATTGCCTCTTGGGCATATCTCCAACAGTCTCCCACTTGCACTAGAGTCAATAATCTAGTTTCAAACCTTTGTGTATATAACACCTATGGCTTTCCTATGTTGTATGTACACGATTGCTAGTGGTCAATCGATCTCGGATCCGACACTTCCGTGTTCGTGTAATTGCATGTCTTTGCGTCTCACGCATCTCTCATTCTCTAATGAGATGGCTTTGTATAAATTTGGTCTTTCGGTGTGACCTTTAGCTCTTTGGGGTTAAAACATGTTGATAATATTGTCGCACAATATATCTTCATAGTATTATTCCACTGTGAACTACACCTAGTTTGATAACAAACTACTTGACACAAATGCCCTCTTTTGCTGCTAAAATAGCAGTTATATACTTGGCCTTTTGTTGTAGTATCTGTCACAATGTCTTAACTTTGGAACTCATCCAAATCCATTATGGAACTCACCTTCCATTATATTGTGCCACCCTTAGTTTAGATTGAGATAAACTTAATTTGTACTTTGTGACAAACTAGTATCAATGTAGTACTTCTACAATGAACTAACCATCTATTTGTCACTTCTACAAACAATATATTCTTAGTTCTTCCAAAAGATCATAAGAATATTCTTACTATTGTCCAATGATCATCTTATGAATCATTCTGGTATATGCTCATAACATTTAGAGCATAGGACATATCTGGATTTGTACATCACAAAGATGATTGATATAAATACTCTTTGTGATCAAGTATCAATCTATACTTGAATTTTGTTTCACTTGCCAAATGTCAATACACTTGAATATATCATCAACATTGAACTTGTTCAATCCTTTCTCTGCGACAAGAACCTCTCTTATAGTTTCTATATTGAACTCATTCAATATCTTGTCTATGTACTTCTGGCACAACCATATTAGCGTCTATTGATGCCAAATATTTAGGTTTTGCCTAAGTCTTTCATCGGGATGAAATTCTTAATATGTGTTAATAAAAGATACATTATTTCCAATCAACAATATGTCTTCCACATAATGTATTAGAAACATGTCTTAGCGCCCCCACTTCATTTCTTGCAAATGCAAGCATCTTCATTGTCTCTAATGAACTTTTAAACTCCTTTAACAGTTTCATCATAGTGAAGATTCCAACTCCGCGATGCTCACTTTAACCATTGAAGTTTGCATATGCTTTTAGCATCCTTTGAATCAACAAAACCCTATGGACCGTGTTATGCACATGTCCTAGGTAACGATTCTATTAGAAGAACTTGTTTTGTTTATTCAACTACCATATAACAAATTATATGTAGTGGTTGCTACATTAATCCGTCTAGACTAAATATCACTATGACATATCAAATCTTGTCATAGTCAACCTTTGAACATTGTTGTGAACTCTTTCCCAACATGTCGACTATTTCATAGATGTGAAACATCCATGTCTATTTCTTTATAGATTCAGACACAACTATAAGGTTTTACACCTTTCTCGAGGGTCCTTCAAGTTCAAAACTTGATTTTCTCGTGTATGGAACTATCACGGATTTTATGGCTTCAAGCCATTTTACGGAGTTAGGGCCCATCATCGCTTCTTTGCATGTAGTCGGTTCATTATTCTCAAATAATGATTCAAACCTCAAATCTTGGTATTTGATTGTTTATCCGACCTACTTGTTTCAATAGGAACTTGGATCTCCGTGACCACAACCTTTGAGGTACGTGAGCCATGAGCTTTGTTGTCGCCTCCTAACACTTTTCGGTGCGCAACTGCACATATAGCTAAGGTTCTTTAACCTTATCAAAATTCTATTGTCCTCCTACTTAACTTTTCACGAAAAATTCCTTCTCAAAGAAACTTGACGTTTTAAGTGACAAACACTTTTGTCTCCGATGTTATGGAGGATTACTTAATGCTTATTCAAAATAACATACAAAGACAGGTTCATCCGACTTTGGTTGCACACATCTTTCTTATGCATAGCATACCAATGTTTAAGAAAGGACAACTTGGGTTTTATCCCAAACCATAACCTTATATGGTGTCATTTCAACGGATTATGATGGAGCTCTTTCGGGAAAACGGTAATCTCTAAAGCTTTTAATATTTAAAATATAATGGGAGTTTTATAAATTATACCTTTGATCTTACCATGTCAAACAAGGTTTAATTACATATCTCGAACGCTCCATACTCTTATGGTGTTTCGGGAAAATGCAAATCCATGGAACGATTCCTTAAATCTTAGGTATTATGCTAAACTCAGACTCAAATATCTTCCTTTATGATCTTTATCATAAACTGTTTATATTCTTGTTACAATGATTTTGCACTTTATCTTGAAAGTCTTTTGAACTCTTCAAATATTTCACACTTCATCCTTATTAAGTAAATATTCATATATTCACTCAAATTTTCGAAGAAAGCATATGAAGTTGAAATCCATCGCTCTTGACTACACATAATGGATTTCATACAACAATATGTACTAGTTCCAATAAGCTAGTCATTCGTTCCTTTCGCCTATGAACGAAGTTTTAATTATCTCTAGGAAAGTTTCACAAGCGTCATTTGATCAAAATCAAATAGACTCCAAAATTCCATCCATATGGAGTTTCTTCATGTTTTCTTTCCAATATAATTTAAACGATGTCACTTCCTAAGTGATCTTTCAATCAATTTGTCTTTCGACATTTTTAGCACTAGTTTTATGGATGTGATTCCTCCAACGAGATTTGCGAATCATCCATCTTTTATGGATTACGGCAATTATTTGAACAACCCTTTTGTTCTCATAATACCTGATAAAACAAATCTTTGAAGGCAAGCTTTGATGTTTAACGAGCAACACAATAACCCTTTATTTTGTTCTCGATGAACATCATCACATATTCTTTTGCTAGTTACTTAGGCCATTGTAGTTCATGAATTGTGTTGTTTCGTATGACGATTCACACCAACAAATTCAGTATCAAATACTTAAGAACCACATTGTTTAATAAGCAAAGAATATAGCCATAACATGTATATCATCTATATACTTAAATTGAACAATTCTAATCTTTTCTTTTCTGCCATATACTTATGAGATTCTTTTTCAGTATTTCCTTTTCTGTTTGAAAGAATCTATCAATTAGTGGAGTCATTCATATGACACATAGCCCAAAACATGTATAGTTAAATACCAATGTCTTTGGACTTGCACTTTGAAGTAGATCACCATCATCAAATGTTTGGTGTTCTTTCAAATTCCTTTATTTAGTAATATTCTTGGTGTAGTAAACATTTTACCTACATCAAATATTCACCCTTATTATGGATTTATCCATGATCAAGCTACTTTTAGCTTGTAACGGTGAATCGCAAGTATAATGTTGCTCTCCAAAACCTTTTGGAGGATTAGGACAACTAGTGTCTCAAACCTTTTGCAAATTCTCATCAAATATGAGAACATGACTTTTGCCATATTATACTCTATCATGTTGCAACAAAACTTTGTTTCAGATATCACAATATCTTCCACACATCATGTTTTCTGAAACAACTCTTTCAGATCCTAGATAACCTTGATATTAAGAGAATCCTTTGAATATCAAGAATCGTGGAGACAAACATGATACTTATATACTAACATTGAAATTGTTACTCTTGTTTTAATACCAATTATTAAACTTCATGGAGTAACCGAACTTCTTGAAAGTTTGCAATAGGACTTTTAAACTTTAGATTAACACTTCAAAACAATACGATACCAGTTCGTAAAGTAACTAACCGTAATTCTATAGCTCTATCATCTCAATTATAACTAAGCTTAAGGTGGTAAACGGATGCCAATGACTACAACAACTATGCAAATTCACTTTGATTTAGTTTATGATAAATTGAGTTCTAATTAATAATTAAATTAATCTAGGTGAACTCCCACTCAAAACAATATCCTCGCATTGTTTTAGTGATCACACGAACCAAATCCACCACATCAAAACCGATCATCACGAGAGTTGATGTAGCTTCAATGGCTTAACAATCAACATGTTCATCATATCTACTATATGACTCATGCTCTACCTTTCGTAATCCGTGTTCCCGAGGCCATGTCATACATGCTAGGCTCGTCAAGATCAAACCTTAGTTTCCGCATGAGCAAACTGGCTTGCTCACGTTGTATACACTTGCGTAATCTAACACACCGATCATCACGTGGTGCTTGAAACAACAAGCTTTAGCAACGGTGCTAACTAAGGGTGAACACTTTAAGACTTGAAATTCATGTGCATGAGGGATCATCTTATAATGCTACCGTCTACTAAGCAATACAAGATGCATAAAGGATTAACATCACATGCAATTCATAATATGTGATATGATATGGCCTTTCTTCTTTGTGCTTCCGATCTCCATCTTCCAAAGACGAACATGATCTCCATCATCACCGACATTGCATCAAGGTCAATGACGCTCTCCATGGTTGTCGCCCACCGCTTCAACTATTACAACTACTTTGAATAGACACGCTGGTCTTAACATAAATTAAAGACAACCATATGGCTTCTGCCATTGCCAACTTACAATAAGGAACATTGCATACATCATATATAATCACAATCATGGCCATATCACATCACAGCACACCCCTGCAAAACAAAGTTAGACGCCTCTACTTTCTTTGCATATTTTACGTGGTTTGGGGCTTTCAATAAGTGTCGTTCTAACTTACGAACAAGAACCACAACATCGATACTAGTATTGTCAATCACCCGTTGTAAATTGGATCTTAACTATGCTAGGAGAAACAGGCACCCGCAAAGCCACTTATGCAATACAAGTTGCATGTCAAGCGTGGAGCAAGTCTCATGAACGATGTCATGTAAGGTTAGCCCGGGCCGCTTCATCCCAACATACCGCAAGATACAAAGTACACAAGAAGCAATTGACAATAAAGCATCAACGCCCACAATGACCATTGTGTTCTACTCGTGCAATGATCTACATATAGACACGGCTCGATACCCTCAGGGGTTCGTAGCATGGAAAACAAAAATTTTCTAGCGCATACCAACAAACAAGCCAAGATCTATCTACTAGATTGTAGCAACGAGTCGTTTGGAATAACTTTCCCTCGAAGATTCCAAAGCGGTTAACGAGATCCGATTCTCGTGGGTGATGTAGTCACACTTCCGATCTCAAGATCGCGAGACGATCCTTCCGGCCACGTTCCTAGGCCCGCAATCGGTCACACGTTCGGATTGACGAAGACCTTCCTCTCCTTGTTCCAAGAAAATGAGGTTGTAGCACTCTCCTCGCGATTCCGCAAAGACAACGTGGTACCTAAGTAGAGGGAAATCCCGCAGGGCTTCGCCTTAAGCCGGTGCGAGTATGGTGGAGCTTATGAGAGAGTCTATTAGTGGTCTAGTAATTAGACACACCAATTAGAAGGCTCTAAACCAATTAGAAGGCTCTAACCCAATTAGAAGGCTCTAAACCGCAGGCTAAAGCAATTAGCAGCTCTAAACCAAACGGCTCTAAACCGGAGGTAGAAGATAGGAACTTGTGTGTCTCTAGGAGGAGCCCCGCCTCCTTTTATGGGAGGGGGTCTTGGCGGCCAGGAGGAGGAGTCCTCCCAACTCAGCCTAGGGCGCGCCTGGAGGAGTCCAACTCCTCCTCCGGGTTGGTTCCAACTCCTCTTGCTTGTTTCCCATAGTTTCGCTTCCCACAGCTCGCTTTAGCCGTTTGACTTTCAAACTGCCAATTTGACTTTCATGTTTTTTGGAACAGCAAGAACACTTAGTACATGATGCAATCAATCCAATATGTAATGACACATTCATGTACCCCTTCCCCCCTGGAGTGCCGGACAATTCGGAACCTTCTAGAACATTCCCGATGAAAACACCGGAATCATTTCCGAACTCCGAAACGGGACTTTCCTTATATGAATCTTATTCTCCGGACCATTCAGGATCACCTCGTGATATCCCGGATCCCATCCGAGACTCCGAACAACATTCGGTCTCTTTCTCATAATACCATAACTACTCAAACAACGTCGAATCCTTAAGTGTGTCTCCCTACGGTTCGTGAATTATGCGGACATGATCGAGACACTTCTCTGAACAATAACCAATAGAGGAATCTGGAAATTCATATGGCTCCTACATATTTCTATTACTTTATGATCGAATGAACCACTTACATACGATACCAATTTCCTTTGTCTCACGATAGTTTACTTATCCGAGGTTATGATCGCTATCTCTCGCATACCTAGTTCAACCTCGTTTCGATAAGTACTCTTCTCGCTCCCGTGATATGTGATCCCTTGTGACCAAGTCACATGCTTGCAAGCTAATTGGATGACATTCCACCGAGAGGGCCAGAGTATATCTATCCGCATATGGATGGACAAATCCCACTTGATCCATGTGTTTCAACCAATACTTCGAACACTCAATGCCACTTTTATAGCCACCCGATTACGGTGTGGTGTTTGATGTCATCAAAGCATCCATCCGTAAAGGTGATATGCATGATCTCATGGTCGAAGGAATTAGGTTACTATGTATCAGAAAGCATATAGCAATTGAACTATTGAAATGACTTGATCTTTATGCTACGCTTATCTATAGGAGTATGTCCATCACATCATTCTCCTAATGATATGATCCTGTTGTTAATAACATCTCTATGTTCATGATCAGGAAACCATGATCATATATTAACCAACAAGCTAGTTTAACAAGAGGCTTTACTAGGGACTCTTATTTTAGTTTACAAATCACACAAGTATTAATGTTTCCGGTTAATACAATTTTAGCATGATATGTAAACATTTATCATAAGTGCGAAGATATGATAATAACCACTTTATTATTGCCTCTTGGGCATATCTCCAACAGGTTGTACGGTAAAATTGGAATGGTATCGCATCCAGGCAACCATCAGTTTTATAAAGGGCTAAGGCTCATGCCTCAACATTTTCATCACCAAAAATCATCTGGTGTTCGGAAACACATGTCAAAACATCTCAGTAGAATGACTCATCATTCTAAGGTTTTCATAACCATTTTCCACCAAGTATTCTCATCTAAAGTCGATCAAGTTTTATGCTTAGCACTAGGATCTACAAGGGGGTGAGTACTAATGAGGGGTGGTAAACAAGTGGAGTTTGAACTAAGTATCATCTCATGTCTTAGGATGACATCAATATTATCTAGCTTAGGCCAAATTTTATGCTCTTTATGCAACCTTAAATTATCTTCCTAGAATCTACAAGTCACTTAAATAGACCCTAAGAAATAGCTTTGATAAAGGAAATAAAGTAGAAAGCTTGCAAGTAAAACTAGGATTGGGTTACCAAGTGGGTATAATCACATATGCTTAAGGAATATAGTTGGCATGGTAACAAGAAAGTATTTGCTTGCATAGGTCAACTTGATTAGTAAGGCTTGCCTTGTGCAGAGCAGTGGTTGAAGTTCTCCTCGGCTTCTTCTTCGTAGTATCCTCCTACCTCCTCGTATCCTTGGTCGGTACTAGCATCTATGAATAAATACGAGGTAAAAAATTACCAAACAATACTTAACTAATTTCAATCATCACACAAGAGGGTTCTATAGATGATCTATCAACATCACTAACATTACAAGATTAAAACATTTGTCTTATTTATTTATTTTTAGAAAAGTAATTTCTACTCATTGAAAAACTACTTAAGATTTAATATTCTCCAAACCAAACATGGGATCATGTTGACACATGTCATCACCACATATTTCAGTATATGGGAATGTGATTTAAAGTGGTGTCACAATTTAATAAGGTTTAACCCTTTTATTTTAAATAAAATAAGTGACTAGAAATGCCTATGTGGCATTCTTTTATTACTTGGACAATATTTATATCAGTAAACCCATATATTTTTATATATTCTGAAAGGTATGATCAAATGTGATTTTTGAGAATTGGAATCAACTCAAAAGCTATCATGGTTTAAATTTGAAAAATGTTTGAATGCAGAAAATCTTCTGCCTTGTTATTTTTACCAAGGTTGATCTATAGATCCAAATGATTGGAATCCAACGGGCTTCGATTAAGCATTTCAATATATTTCTAACAAAATTGGTTTCATGCAATTTGGTTCACTGAATCGAGCTGGGTTGATTTTTGAAACTAGGTATAGAACTGAGTTTGAATCTAAATTCAAACGAGTGGGCTATGCGGGAAGGGTATTGGGCCGGCCCAGTGTCACTCCGCGGCGCGAGGCTCAGCTGAATGGGGGGTTCCACCAGTCAGTGGCTCATAACACGCGAAGCGGTATGGGGCGATCTCGGCCACACGATCTAAGTCTAATCGAACGGCTACAACTCATCGTCCACGTTGGGCAGCGCCGGCGAGACAAGAACCCTAACGCGGCCGGTGGGGGTCGTGTGAGACTCACCGGGGCTCAGGCGAGGGTCGGCGATGGGGCAAACGACGAAGTCGACGACAGAGAACCTCCTGGTACCGGCAGCTCCTCCTGGGGCGGCTCCAATCGATGGCTTCCTTCTTTTCCAGCAGCGGTGAGCTCCGGCCAAATTCCGGCGATGCGCTGCTCGCCTTGCTCCGGGAGTGCGGTGGGGTGGTTCTAGGTGATATGGGAGTGGAATGGTGTGAAGTAATCGAGCGGGGGATGCCTATATTTATAGTGGCGAGAGGGGACCGATGGGCGCGGGCTGAGCTCGTCGTGGTCGACGGCACAGAGGGCTATCGGCTTGGGCGACGGTAGGGGGCGGTGTTGTGCTCCCTGGCGAAGCTCATCGGCATGGTGGAGAGGCGTGGGGCGGTGCTGATTGGTCGAAACGCTTCGGCGCTCTGAGCATGCCCGACGGGAGTTTTGATGGCGCACAGCGCGCGTGCTCCGCGCGGTGGCGAACGGGCGTGTCTGCGGGGTTGCTGGGGCGGTGAAGATCACGCGTGCACGCGGCGAGGGCGGCGCGTGGTCTGTGGGCACTGGTCGAGCGTGGCGCACGGGGCGCGCTCTCGGCATGGTTGCAGAGAAGGTTGGCATGGCCTGGGCGTATGGTCCAGTGGCTGGCATTGCTCGCTGCTAGGACAGGGAGTGGCAGTGGGGTGCTGGCTTGCTCCTAGACAAGGTTGGCACGACTAGTTCTTCTCCTAGCTTGTTGTCCACACTGGGGTGACATGGGTGCTCTCGGCCTGTTCACCATTGATGACAATGGCCAGCTTACAGTGGTGCTAGTGATTAGCTAAGGTTGTTAGATGATCTACTAAGGCTAGTGGTGTCCAGAGAGGGAACAAGTTAGGCCCAAAACACTGATCAACATAGTGTTTTGATTTTGTTTGATTTGCATCTGCAACCTGTTTGATGAAATGGCCGCATGAACTCAAGTTTTGAATTTTGAAAATATTTTTGGTGGGTGTGCTAGGCATGTGCTGGTGAGTCTGTGGATGCCTGGGTTTTGAAAATTGAGCTTGTTTGACTGGTTTTTTAAAAAGTGGGATCTTCCCATATGAAACAGATTCAATTTTCAATTTTCATTTAAACTATGCATTCAAATTTTTGGATGATCACAAAGTGGGCCTTGTTACTTTGTTATGAGTACTATCAAGGGGTGCAAAGATCCAAACATGTTTCTGTTAAGTTCTGAAAGTTTGAGATAGCCAAAGTAGGCATGGGAGTTAATTTGGCAAAAGTGACCATTCACTTAACTTGTTTGTTTCGATTTGTTTGTCTTTGGGAAAAGTGTGGGGATTATTTGGATGATGTTTATTTCACCTATGAATCATTTTACAAGAAAATAAACACAGAACCAAGGCAATTCAAAAGAATCCAAATTGTAATGCATACACATATGCATGCCTTCATATTTTTAATTGGAAAAGTTTTTGTTAACCCTAATTTTGATGATCCAAGTTTAATATTTTTGGGATGTTACAGTCACTCACCGAGAAGTTAAATGGCTACGCAAGACCCGACGAATCCCTGCCAAGGTAAAGTGTCGCTTACCCGGCAAAGAATCCTCCCCCGTACTTGAGGAGGGCGAATATGTAGTCTTTATGTCACACTTTGCCAGAGGGTTCGGCCTTCCTCTTAGTGACTTCGCTAGGAGATTCCTCAATTTCTTTGGCCTTCAGCCTCATCATTTTCCGGCTAACGCCATTGACTCTCCTTAGACCTTTATCTTGGCCTCAGAGGGATACTTCGGTCTCTGGCCCTCAGTAGACGTTTGGTCAAAGTTCTTTCAGATCCGATCTAATGTAGTTTCGGATAAGTCTCTGCACCCTTCCGAGAAATCTCTCACCCAGTGTGGGGCTGCTTCTATTACACCTCGGAAGAATTCCTTGTTCCCCCGTGTCATAGGTCTAGAATCCTATAAAAAATGGCATAGATCGTTTTTCTATGTCACGAACACTGGTACGGAAGACAAGATTCGGCTTCCTGCCTTCTCTATCGGTCCTCCTTCTAAATTGAACTGGCCCTATAATCCAAAGAAAACTCCTGATCTTGCCGAGGCGTTCGAACTTCGGCTAAAAGAGTTGATTCGGGCTAGGCTTCACGGCGAAGATTTGATGGTCACGTTCATCAGTAGCCGAATTTTCCCTTTTCAACTCCGGTCCCATAAGCTATGCTATATGAGTGGTCCTTTGGATCCCAAACGAGTCTCAACGGTCGAGCTTGACAACGTCCAGATCCAGAAGCGCGTCCGGGCTATTTTCAAGACCGAGATGCCCGAGGAATGGACGTGGAGAATGAAACCCTTTTCCCGCGATAATCCCCCTCCCCAGGTAACTCGAACACGAGTTGCTTCATCCGAGTTACTTTTCATTGATTATCTCGCTAACTTTTGTCTGCTCTTACTACAGAAATTTGCCGAGCAAATCACGGAAGATGCCGAGGTGCTGGCTCTTCCTTGGACCGCTGATCGCAGCACTTCGGACAATGGAGAACCTGATCCGGAGGAATTTATTCCTAAGCCCAAGGCCGCTCCTGCTCGCACTCAGAGTAAAACCTCGGCCCGAGCTGACGAAGGTGATTCAGATGACGTCCAAATTATCGAGGTAGTTGCCGCAGTGCCTATCTCTTATGCATTTCCGGCTCCTTCTTTCCCAGGTAATCCGGCTAGCCAGGTCCACGAGGTCGAACCTCTCACCTCTGAAGCTCCTGCTCCGTCTAAGAAGTGAGCTGCTTCGACCGATCCTTCGGGTGTGAGTCCCAAAAAAGGAATCAAGAAATCCTCCTAGCATGTTCCGAAGTGCAAAGTTATGCCCGGGATTTCTGGGTAAGTTTCCTTTCACACTTTCATTTGTATTTCTTGTTTTTCTCTTTCTATTTCTGATTTGGTTTTCATCACTGTTTCTGCAGTGCTCCTCTCTCTGCCAAACCTAGCGGTCCGAGTATGACATATCATGTTACTCGGCCGCTTTCGCCATTGCCCCTAGAAGACGTCCGAGTTTCCAGTCCTCCTCGTGACAACTCTCCTCCTGGGCCGACTAACAGCCCTCTTAGACAAGATGAGGCCAGAGTCCCTCATGTTGCTTCTGATGATGTTACCATGCCGAATTACCCGACTGATCTGGTAGCTTCTCCCAAGATTCCAGAAGTTATTCCCACCGAACCTTCCTCCGCTGAAGTTCCAGCTTCTGCTCAGCTTTCTGCCGAGGTCACCGCTACTTCGGCTCCCTTGGAGACCATCGCCCCTTCTGCTACAAAAGATGTCGCTCCAAGCACAGAGGTTATTGCCCCTACCTAAGTTCATTCCAAGAGCAAGAAAATTGTCGCTGCCAAACCCTTTCCATCCCAAAAAGAAAAAGCAGGTTCCTCTCAGCCAAGCGTCATCGATATGCTCCGCAAGGGATCATCTACGGCTAAGCCTGGGGCTACCCTCGCTGCCGACACGCAACTCGTGCTTCGCTCATAAATTGTGCGATGTGTGTTTTCGCTCATAAATTTCATTTTGTAGGTTGTAAACCAAACTTTCGTGCATTTGATCTTATGTCGATTCTTAATCTATCTATCGAATTTTTCCTTTAGTTCGTGAAAGATCAGGGATTATGGCTCCTATGTCCATATGTTAGGTAGTCGGATGGACTTACAACTCTTTCGAGTTATTGAATACTTAGATAGGACAAATGGTGTATTTCCCGAGTTGTCTCTCGAGTTGCCGAGGTTACCATTCGTATGATCGTAATGATAAAAAATGGGGTAGTCCTGAGTTATTGCTCGGGTCCCCGAAGTGCTTATTCAAATTACATATATAATCAGTGATAAATAATATGAGACAGACCCCGAGCTATTGCTCAGGCTGTCGAGGTTTTATTCATAATAAAAATGATAAACCATATAGGGAAGTCCCTGAGCCACTGCTCGAGATACGGTGATATCATACATAATGACAAACAATATAGGGTAGTCCCCGAGCCACTTCTCGAGCTACAGAAGTTTCATACATAAACATAATGACAATCGATATAGGGCAGTCCCCGAGCTACTTCTCGAGCCGCCGAGGTTTCATTAACTCATCTCTAACACAACAAGCCGATACATAATATTACTAGATATGATACACTTCCTCTAAGTGTAAAATGGGCGAAGCAACACTACATTCCACGGTCTTTTTGACTCGTCTCTGGATTTGTCCGCCTTGTTCTTTTCCGGCGCTTGAGCATCGATTAGGTAGTATGCATCGTTGTGTAATGCTTTGCTCACGATGAATGACCCTTCCCATGGGGGTGAGAGTTTATGCATACCGGTCATGCGTCGCACTATCCGAAGAACTAGATCCCCTTCTGTCACATCCCAAGATTTTCCAAATCTTGTAATGTGAAAAATAAATGAATAAAATAAAACTTTGTTGATTTTCAGGGTGAGAAGAAACTTTTTGAATCCAATTGGAAACTTTCAAAACCTATTTGGATCAAATAAAATCCTAAAGGGATTTAAAAAGTTAAATAAACAATAAACTTCAAAATATTTAAAATTACTATTTTTGGATCTTTTAATAAAAAAGATTTGGTTTTCAAAGGAAAAGGTAGATTTATAAATAAGGATTATTTTATAAAGCCAAATTAAACCTTGGCCAAGCTTTTGAAATAAAAGGTTTTGCTTTGATAAGAATAGTAAAGGTTTATATAAATAAAATAATAAGGATTTAATATCCAATTTTATTTAAGTAAAGGCTTTTCCATTTTAAATAAACACTAAAACTTATTAAATTATTTTAAATAAGTTTTCCCATTATTTTATATCCTCAATTAAAACCTACTTAAGTGTTTTTGGTTTTATTTTAGATTTCAAAATAAAGATTTTAATAAAACAAATCCTATTTGATTTAATAACTAAGGTCCATTTTATTTAATCATTAATGGACCCTAAAATAAAAATGTTATTTTATTTTAAATAAGTTTTCAAGTGTTTATATTTTCAAATAAAACCTACTGATTTGGTTTTGATAATATTTAGATTTCAAATGGAGATTTTATTAAAACAAAACCTATTTGAATTAATAATTAAGGTCTATTTTATTTAATTAATAAATGGATCCTAAAAAGATTAAAAATATTATTTTATTCTGGGACTTTAGTTTATGTTGTTAAACAGAACCAAAACTCAATACAAGTTTGGTGGAAGTTGTTTTGATTTGGTTGTTTGATTTGTTGTTTGAAATTGAAAACAGGAAATTCATACAGAAAAAGGAAAAAAACAATCAGAAAGATTTTTTTTTGAATCTGGTCGACCCAACCCAGCAGCCCACTAGGCTCAGCAGCCCATTTCCCTCTCTCCCCAAAGCGTTTTTCTCTCACTCACCAGACAACCCGCAGAGCCAATGGCAGGTGGACCCAACTCCCCTCTCCTCTCTCTCGCTGACCAACCGACCCCACCCCTCCTGTTCCTCGTCCTCACCCGCCGCGACCTCTTCTCCCCCAAACCTCGTCGTCGTTTCTGTCAAATAACTGCACGCTTGATTCCTCTTAACCACGCGTTGAATCAGCCCCGTGACCGCCCGCATTTAAGAGTCCCTCTCCCCTCTCTGATCTCCCTCACACGCCAGACCTCCCTTGCCCCCAGGCTGCCACGATTTGAGCTGGCACTCCCTCTGTTCCGACGAGCTTGCAACCAAATTCCGGCAGCCCTACGCCACCCCTTGCCTCCTCGAGCACGCAGCTGTGATCCCCATCTCCTAGCGGACCTTTCCGCATCGCCAGCTCGCTCGCCCGCGCCCCTGAGCCTCGACAGCGACGACCCCAAGCGCTGCCACCATCTGTTTCAAATCCGGCGAGTGCCCAGGTAGCTTTCGTCCGCCCCTTCCCCTCTCGTTGACGCATGCAAGTTCTACTCTCCCTCGCGAGTCTAACTGACCCCTTGTCTCGTTCTCCTGTGCCTTGTAGCCCCGCCCCCAACGTTGACTAGAGCGTGCCCGACGCCAAGCAAACTCCGGTGAGCAATCCAGGGCAACCACGAGTGCCCCTCGTCGAACCAACAACACGTTGAGCTTTCCCACGTCCTTGCGATCACGGTGAGCCTCTCCTCCTCTTCTCTCGCTTCCTAGAACGGCCGGACCACCTCGGACAGAGCGTGCGCTGCCAGTCGTCGCCGCCGGCGCCGCCAGCTGATGGTCAAACTCATCTAAGCCGTTAGATCGTGATCCAGTGGACGCGATAGATTGACTTAAACCGAAATGGTACGTGTGATCTGAGTCGTGTGATCAGGATGGATCCTGCGGTCTGTGTCTGTCGATCCGAACGAAACGATTTTGACCAATAGGGTTGCACCACATGGCCTAGAGTCTGTTTATAAGACAGAAACATTTCTATTAGTGGTTTGAATTTGTAAACTCCATAACTTTAGTTCCACACGTCCAAATTTTGCAAACTTTATATCAATGGAATCAGTGGAACAAGCCCTAGACAACTATGCAATTTGTTTAGTAAAAAGCTTCTGGTAGAATGGTTGTTTTTGCAGAAACTTTTGTATGCTTGTTTAGATTGTAAAAATTGTTCAAAAATGATTTTGAGGTTGAAATATTTCGCAAATGGTTTATTTTGAACCTACTGACCCTAGGAAACACTTGGTGGTTTCAAAAATATATTTGGTGGTGCAAAAGAATGATTCTTTGATTTAAAACCATTTCTAGTCAAATAAAAATATAGTTTATTTATTAAAAATGGTTTTGAAGGAAAACCTTTGGGAAATGTTTTGTTTTCAACTCTCTGACCCCAAACACCAAGTTTTATGGTTTGAAAACATATTTTGTGAACCCTATAGATTAATGCCTTAGTAAAAACATTTGTACACCACATAAAATGATACCTTGTTTTGAAAATGGTTTAAGAAGTGAAATCTTTTGCAAATGACTTATCCACTTTATAAAATGACCATTAGGTGTTTCAAAAGTTTGTGACCCATTAGAAACTACTTTTACAAATAAAACAACCCTTTTGCATGCTTGCATGTATTGTTGTGTTTATTATTTTATGTGATGTTTTGCTTGATTGGTAGATTGAGATTGTGCCTTGCTTGATTGAATTGTAGTGACTTGAAGAGTGTGATTGTTGGAAGGACAAGGAGTGAACTTATACCCTCTACCAAAAAGGCAAGTGATGCTTCATACTTTTGTCCCATTACTTTCACTATGCATTAGTGATTTTTCTAAGTAAAACTTGCATGGAATTTTTGCTAAGTATAAACCTTGCGATGGGAAATACTAGTAGATGAAACCTTAGTAAAATTTCCTAAGTTAAGACTCCTACTACTATCATGCTTAGCTTAGCTAATAGAAAACTAGGGTGGAAATATATTCACACTATGGAAAATTTCTAAGTCTGAGGACTTGTGTTTTTGGTTAATAAAACAACTAAGTTAATGAATCACCTGGGTGGAATGGTAATTGCTTGGTGGTTTTTGGTTGAGTGGTTACACAAGGCCAGGGGACTGGTGAACCTTGTGTATCTCACTTGTGGATGGCCACCCAGGAACAAAGAGATTTGAGATGTCAAATGTTGAGAAGCTTCAAGTGCAGCCACTTGGCATTTTGGGCTCTACCAAGATCATATAGGTTGCAAGAACTTAGCCATTTGGACAGTTGGTGGTAGTGGGAATGATAGGTTGGAGCGCGTCCATTTTGGTCTAAGGGAAGGCTTCTGAAAGATCTTGTCTTAGGAAACCAAGTCTTGTGGGGAAAGTGCACCACCTCTGCAGAGTGAAAAATCTAAGTACTTAGCCATGTCCCTGGTAAAGGACAATTTGAGCATCAAGACATGGAAGCTATCAAGAATCTCATCATTCAAATTTCTAAGTTAAAAACTTGTGGTTGAACAAGGGTTTAAGGATCTTCAATCTTTGATTGGGAGATGCCTTGGGAAAGATTATTTTTGTCAAGACAAAAACTTAGTGTTTTCAAATGATAAGGAAAAATCTATTTTGAGCAAAGCAAGCCTAAGGTCCACTTAGCCAAATGCATATAGATGATAGACTCCACTATACTACCATAGTATCACTTGCCAATACAATTCAAATGTATTGACCCTTGTGGCTGTAACTTGTATGTTGCAGGTTTGATTGATGTTAGAGAAGTTTGATGATTAGGATTACAAAGTCTACAACCAACATGTTTGACTGTGGCACTTTGAAGATGAAGGACCCCATGCTTATAGATATTCTGCTGCAATGTATTGTAATAGCCAAATGATCTATGTAAGATGTAATAAATTATGTTATTCCTGGTTATAAAGGTGTATTATGACCTTTGTTTCTTGATATTACATCTTAACTGTGGATGCTAGCTATTGATCCAGGGACTAGCATTGTAAACACAGGGGACTCTACCTTATCAAAGGTTGGGACCCTTTACAGATGGTATCAGAGCATTGTGTTGCCTGTAGGATTTGTAACCCTAGGATTGGACAAAACCCCTTAGAAAAATAGGAGTTGTATTTGTTCCAAAACTTATTTACAAACAATCTTGTAAACTCTTTCCTCAACCATTTTGGTTTCAACTCTACATCTCTTCTATTTTCAACTTGATGGAAAAACCTACGCCATGACCAAAGACTTCACCATGTGCAAAGGACTTCATCAACTCTAATGACTTCAACTTCTTCAACTCTAATGACTTCAACTTCTTCAACTCTAATGACTTCAACATACTCAACTCTAATGACTTCAACATCTTCAGCATATTCACCAGGGACTTCAATCTTGGATGTCACTAAGGACAAGTGAGACAAAGAAAGCTTGCTCAAGATTTGGAAACTATGGAAACACAACTTAGAAGGATCCATCATCACCCTTGAGGTTTTGTGACCAAGAGTTTTCCCAATAAAACCATGATCTCATGCAAGAAGGAATCAACCAAGAAAGATGGAAAGATCACAAGTGAACCATATAGATGGACCACCATATTTTAGTTAAGTCAAACACACCAACTTATGTGGTGTAACAAAAATATTTTGTTACCTAAAGATGTGCTTGAACTTTGTTGTTTGAGTGATATGTTTGGCTTGTGATTGCTTGCACATTGCTTGAGTGAATTGTGATGTGTGTGATTAGAATTATTCCCTTAGAAATATTTTTGCCTATTCTAATCCCAATTCAACCCAAACAGATGACTTCTCCAAGAAACTCCAACATCAAGGTTGATGACAACAACAACAACCAAGAGATGCACATGAGAGAACTTATAGCAACCCAAAACCAGTTGAACCAAGAGACAACTCAGCTTTTAGCCAACAACAATGGACTAGACCCAGCCATACAAAGGATTTTGAAACTTCAATCCCAATTGTTGCAAGGATTGGTTACTCAAATGATCAACATGGGAGAAAACTCTTCCCAAGGAGTTTATGCCAACAAGGATGAAAAAGATGCTATTCTAGAAGGAACCCAAGCTTGCAATATTTGTGAAGACAAGGATCATACATCCAAGGAGCATGAGGATCAATGCCCCAAGAAGAGAGAAAGATTTCCCACCTTTGAGGTGAGATATGAAGAGCATGAACTAGAAGAACTCCTAGCTTTGGAGAGACCCAAGAAGAAGAAGAAATGCCCCAACCCTAACAAGAAGGATATTACTCAAGTGCAATGTTACAATTGCAAAGAGATGGGACACTATGCCAGTGAACGCCCAGAAAAGAAGAAGAACCAAGAAGACAAACAAAAGCTAGTGAAACCCAAGATAAGGAAGGATTTTAGACAAGTGATGTGCAAACACTGCAAAGAGTTAGGACATTATGCATCATATTGTCCAGAGAAGCCACCTCAAGACCTCAACCTTATCACATGTTTCAAATGCAAGGAACTAGGCCACTATGCAAACTTCTGTCCAGGAAAGTTACACCAATATCCCAAGTGAGACAAGGTGTAATTTAGTTAGAAATTTTTTAAGGGTGGTAGTACCCTAGATGCTTTTGAGCCAACTTGTAACCCCTAGCCTCCCCAAATCTCGGGACGAGATTTATTAGGGTGGTAGCCTGTCACATCCCAAGATTTTCCAAATCTTGTAATGTGAAAAACAAATGAATAAAATAAAACTTTGTTGATTTTCAGGGTGAGAAGAAACTTTTTGAATCCAATTGGAAACTTTCAAAACCTATTTGGATCAAATAAAATCCTAAAGGGATTTAAAAACTTAAATAAACAATAAACTTCAAAATATTTAAAATTACTATTTTTGGATCTTTTAATAAAACATTTGGTTTTCAAAGGAAAAGGTAGATTTATAAATAAGGATTATTTTATAAAGCCAAATTAAACCTTGGCCAAGCTTTTGAAATAAAAGGTTTTGCTTTGATAAAAATAGTAAAGGTTTATATAAATAAAATAATAAGGATTTAATATCCAATTTTATTTAAGTAAAGGCTTTTCCATTTTAAATAAACAACTAAAACTTATTAAATTATTTTAAATAAGTTTTCCAAGTATTTTATATCCTCAATTAAAACCTACTTAAGTGTTTTTGGTTTTATTTTAGATTTCAAAATAAAGATTTTAATAAAACAAATCCTATTTGATTTAATAACTAAGGTCCATTTTATTTAATCATTAATGGACCCTAAAATAAAAATGTTATTTTATTTTAAATAAGTTTTCAAGTGTTTATATTTTCAAATAAAACCTACTGATTTGGTTTTGATAATATTTAGATTTCAAATGGAGATTTTATTAAAACAAAACCTATTTGAATTAATAATTAAGGTCTATTTTATTTAATTAATAAATGGATCCTAAAAAGATTAAAAATATTATTTTATTTTGGGACTTTGGTTTATGTTGTTAAACAGAACCAAAACTCAATACAAGTTTGGTGGAAGTTGTTTTGATTTGGTTGTTTGAATGTTTGATTTGTTGTTTGAAATTCAAAACAGGAAATTCAAACAGAAAAAGGAAAAAAACAATCAAAAATAAATTTTTTTTTGAATCTGGTCGACCCAACCCAGCAGCCCACTAGGCCCAGCAGCCCATTTCCCTCTCTCCCCCGAAGCGTTTTTCTCTCACTCACCAGATGACCCGTAGAGCCAATGGCAGGTGGACCCAACTCCCCTCTCCTCTCTCTAGCTGACCAACCGACCCTACCCCTCCTGTTCATCGTCCTCACCCGCCGCGACCTATTCTGACCGCAAACCTCGTCGCCGTTTCTGTCAAATAACTGCACGCTTGATTCCTCTTAACCACGCGTTGAATCAGTCCCGTGACCGCGCGCATTTAAGCGTCCCTCTCCCCTCTCTGATCTCCCTCACACGCCAGACCTCCCTTGCCCCCAGGCTGCCACGATTTGAGCTGGCACTCCCTCTGTTCCGACGAGCTTGCAACCAAATTCCGGCAGCCCTACGCCACCCCTTGCCTCCTCGAGCACGCAGCTGTGATCCCCATCTGCTAGCGGACCTTTCCGCATCGCCAGCTCGCTCGCGCGCACCCCTGAGCCTCGACAGCGACGACCCCAAGCGCCGCCACCATCTGTTTCAACTCCGGCGAGTGCCCAGGTAGCTTTCGTCCGCCCCTTCCCCTCTCGTTGACGCACGCAAGTTCTACTCTCCCTCGCGCGTCTAACTGACCCCTTGTCTCGTTCTCCTGTGCCTTGTAGCCCCGCCCCCAACGTCGACCAGAGCGTGCCCGACGCCGAGCGAACTCCGGTGAGCAATCCAGGGCAACCACGAGCGCCCCTCATCGAACCAACAACACGTTGAGCTTCCCCACGTCCTTGCGATCACGGTAAGCCTCTCCTCCTCTTCTCTCGCTTCCTAGAACGGCCGGACCACCTCCGATAGAGCGTGCGCCGCCAGTCGTCGCCGCCGGCGCCGCCAGCTGATGGTCAAACTCATCTAAGCCGTTAGATCGTGATCCAGTGGACGCGATAGGTTAACTTAAACCGAAACGGTACGTGTGATCTGAGCCATGTGATCAAGATGGATCCTGCGGTCTGTGTCTGTCGATCCAAACGAAACGTTTTTGACCAATAGGGTTGCACCACGTGGCCTAGAGTCTGTTTATAAGACAGAAACATTTCTATTAGTGGTTTGAATTTGTAAAATCCATAACTTTAGTTCCACACGTCCAAATTTTGCAAACTTTATATCAATGGAATCAGTGGAACAAGCCCTAGCCAACCATGCAATTTGTTTAGTAAAAGCTTCTGGTAGAATGGTTGTTTTTGCAAAAACTTTTGTATGCTTGTTTAGATTGTAAAAATTGTTCAAAAATGATTTTGAGGTTGAAATCTTTGGCAAATGGTTTATTTTGAACCTACTGACCCTAGGAAACACTTGGTGGTTTCAAAAATATATTTGGTGGTGCAAAAGAATGATTCTTTGATTTAAAACCATTTCTAGTCAAATAAAAATATAGTTTATTTATTAAAAATGGTTTTGAAGGAAAACCTTTGGGAAATGTTTTGTTTTCAACTCTCTGACCCCAAACACCAAGTTTTATGGTTTGAAAACATATTTTGTGAACCCTATAGATTAATGCCTTAGTAAAAACATTTCTACACCACATAAAATGATACCTTGTTTTAAAAATGGTTTAAGAAGTGAAATCTTTTGCAAATGACTTTGCCACTTTATAAAATGACCATTAGGTGTTTCAAAAGTTTGTGACCCATTAGAAACTACTTTTACAAATAAAACAACCCTTTTGCATGCTTGCATGTATTGTTGTGTTTATTATTTTATGTGATGTTTTGCTTGATTGGTAGATTGAGATTGTGCCTTGCTTGATTGAATTGTAGTGACTTGAAGAGTGTGATTGTTGCAAGGACAAGGAGTGAACTTATACCCTCTACCAAAAAGGCAAGTGATGCTTCATACTTTTGTCCCATTACTTTCACTATGCATTAGTGATTTTTCTAAGTAAAACTTGCATGGAATTTTTGCTAAGTGTAAACCTTGCTATGGGAAATCCTAGTAGATGAAACCTTAGTAAAATTTACTAAGTTAAGACTCCTACTACTATCATGCTTAGCTTAGCTAATAGAAAACTAGGGTGGAAATATATTCACACTATGGAAAATTTCTAAGTCTGAGGACTTGTGTTTTTGTTTAATAAAACAACTAAGTTAATGAATCACCTGGGTGGAATGGTAATTGCTTGGTGGTTTTTGGTTGAGTGGTTACACAAGGCCAGGGGACTGGTGAACCTTGTGTATCTCACTTGTGGATGGCCACCCAGGAACAAAGAGATTTGAGATGTCAAATGTTGAGAAGCTTCAAGTGCAGCCACTTGGCATTATGGGCTCTACCAAGATCATATAGGTTGCAAGAACTTAGCCATTTGGACAGTTGGTGGTAGTGGGAATGATAGGTTGGAGCGCGTCCATTTTGGTCTAAGGGAAGTCTTCTGAAAGATCTTGTCTTGGGAAACCAAGTCTTGTGGGGAAAGTGCACCACTTCTGCAGAGTGAAAAATCTAAGTACTTAGCCATGTCCCTGGTAAAGGACAATTTGAGCATCAATACATGGAAGCTATCAAGAATCTCATCATTCAAATTTCTAAGTTAAAAACTTGTGGTTAAACAAGGGTTTAAGGATCTTCAATCTTTGATTGGGAGATGCCTTGGGAAAGATTATTTTTGTCAAGACAAAAACTTAGTGTTTTCAAATGATAAGGGAAAATCTATTTTGAGCAAAGCAAGCCTAAGCTCCACTTAGCCAAATGCATATAGATGATAGACTCCACTATACTACCATAGTATCACTTGCCAATACAATTCAAATGTATTGACCCTTGTGGCTGTAACTTGTATGTTGCAGGTTTGATTGATGTTAGAAAAGTTTGATGATTAGGATTACAAAGTCTACAACCAACATGTTTGCATGTGGCACTTTGAAGATGAAGGACCCCATACTTATAGATATTCCGATGCAATGTATTGTAATAGCCAAATGAGCTATGCAAGATGTAATAAATTATGTTATTCCTGGTTATAAAGTTGTATTATGACCTTTGTTTCTTGATATTACATCTTAACTGTGGATGCTAGCTATTGAACCAGGGACTAGCATTGTAAACACTGGGGACTCTGCCTTATCAAAGGTTGGGACCCTTTACACCTTCCTTGAAAACTCTTGGATTTACTTTCTTGCTATGATATCGTCTGAGGTCTTGTTGATAAACAGCTGACCTTGATAATGCCAATTCTCTTGCTTCCTCTAGTAGATCCACATCATCTTGCCGTATCCTTCATTTACTTCGGCGCTCGTGTATTGGGTGACTCTTGGCGAGTCATGCATTGTGTCGGTAGGAAGTACAACTTCTGCCCCATACACGGGAAAAAACGGGGTATATCCCGTTGATCTATTCAGGGTAGTTCTCAAGCTCCATAGTACCGCTGGGAGTTCCTCGATCCAGCATCCTGCCGATCTATGAAGTGGTTCTATTAGCCGAGGTTTTATTCCGGATAGTACTAGTCCATTCGATCTTTCTACTTTCCCATTTGATCCCGGGTGAGCCACCGAAGCAACATCGAGTCTTATGTGCTTTTCTTGGCAGAATCGAGTAAAGGCTCATTCAGCAAAGTTTGTGCCATTATCTGTGATGACACTGTGTGGGTAACCATATATTAGAATGATATCTTTGAAGAATTTTACCGCTGTGGGCGCATCACATTTTCTTATTGGTTTTACTTCTATCCACTCCGTGAATTTGTCCACCATGAACAGAATGTGAGTCATGCCGCCGCGAGCCGGCTTAAATGGACCCACCATATCTAAGCACCACACTAAGAATGGCCAAGTGATTGTATTGTTTTTAACTCGGATGAAGGCATATGTATTTTGTTGGCATACCTCTGGCAGCCATTGCACTCTGTTACCAATTCTTTTGCTTCCTTTAGCGCACTTGGCTAGTAAAACCCATGCCTGAATGCTTTAGCCACAAGATCTCGGGACGAGGCATGGTGCCCACATTCTCATTGATGTATGTCCAAAAGGATCTCTTGTCCTTCTGCCGACTCAACGCATCATTGTAACACATTTGTCACACTTCTCTTATAAAGCTCACTATTTATGATTGTGTAAGCTTTAGATCTTCTTATCGTTTGCCTAGCAAGGATCTCATTATACGGCAGAACCTTATTTTTGAGAAACGAGAATATGTGCTGTATCCATTCCGGTATGTCTTTTTCCGGGAACATTGTTTTGTCAATTTCCATCACTTCTGCCGGCATAACATCTGACGATCTATCCCAATTCATCTTTGGGTTAACCAAATCAGTCCCCAAGTAATTCGGCTCATGCCCCTTGTCAATTTCCATTGGGACACACTCATATTTCTGATCTTACGAGAGGTGAATTGATTCGGATTCTGGTGAAGGTATGATTGATGGTTTTCTCAGGTGTTCTAGGGCGATGCCATGTGGAATTGACTGTCTAGTTGATCTGAGTTTTGACAGCGTATCCGCGGCGTCATTTTCTGCCCGAGGTATGTGATGAAATTCAAATCCGTCAAAATAACCACTAATCTTCTGTACATGAAACCGATATAGGGCCATGTTTGCATCCAATGCGTCCCAATTTCCTGACACTTGTTGTACTACAAGGTCCGAGTCTCCGAAGCACAGAACTTGGCGTATGCCAATTTATTTTGCCATCTTTAAACCGTAAACAAGTGCCTCATATTCGGCGACATTGTTCGACGCAGCAAAATGTATCTGCAACACATATTTTAGTTGATCCTTTTTTGGAGAGGTTAACACTATTCCTGCTCCTAACCCATTTGTTATCTTGGATCCATCAAAATGCATCGTCCAATAATTCGGATCGGGTAATGGTGGTTCATACTGTATCTCGGCCCAGTCGACCAAAAAGTCGGCCACTGCCTGAGATTTGATTGCATCTCTTCTATCAAACTGCGAGGCATAAGGGGATAACTCAATTGCCCATTTTCCTATTCGGCCACTCGCATCTTTGTTTCTCATTATCTCGGCTATTGGTGATTCGCATATTACCTTTATGGGGTGTTCTTCGAAATAATGTTTGAGCTTTTTTGCCGACATATATACCCCATAAGCCATTTTTTGGTAGTGTGGGTAGTTCTGCTTTGAGTCGGATAACACTTCACTTAGGTAATACACCGGTCTTTGCACTGACTTACCTTCCTCGTCGCGCTCCACGACTATTATTGCAATTAAACTCTATTTGTTGCTGCCACATAGAGAAGCATAGGCTTTTTTGACAAGGGGGAAGCTAAGATGGGTGTTGAAGCCAGCATCTTTTTCAATTCATGAAAAGCGCTATCAGCCTGGGATGTCCAAGTGAACTTATCAGATTTCTTCATTAACTGAAATAAAGGAAATTCTTTTTCACCTAGCCGACTTACGAACTGACTTAAGGATGCAAGGAATCCTGTAAATTTCTAAACATCGTTGAGGCATCTCGACAACTCCATTATTTCAACCGCTCGAATCTTAGTCGGATTCGCCTCGATACCTCGGTTGGATATGAGGAAACCAAGCAATTTTCTGGCTGGCACACCAAAGGTACATTTTTCCGGGTTAAGCTTCATTCGGAATCTTCTTAGATTCACGAACGTCTGCCGGATATCTTCTAGGAGCGTATGGCTCTCTTTGGTTTTTATCACCACATCATCAACATATACTTGAACATTTTTTCCAATCTGATCATGGAGACATTTTTGCATAGATCTTTGATACGTGGCTCATGCATTGCGCAGGCCGAATGGCATGGTGCGATAGCAATAAGCCCCGTACGGGGTGATAAACGCAGTTTTTATTTGATCAGCCGGATTTAACGGTATCTGGTGAAAACCAGAGTACGCGTCTACAATTAATAACAGCTCACAACCTGCGGTTTAATCAATGACCTGATCTATCCTAGGTAAAGGAAAAGGATCTCTGGGACACACATTGTTAAGGTTCGTGTAATCGATACACATTCGCCAAACGACAGCGACGTTTGGATCATCCTTTTTCTTTTCTACCAACACCGGATTAGACAACCAATCCGGATGAAGTACTTCCATGATGAACCTGGCCGTAAGGAGCCGAGCTATCTCGTCCCCGATGATTTTTCTCCTGTCTTCGGCGAAGCGGTAGAGAGGTTGCTTCACCGTCCTTGCTCCTGGCCTGACATGCAAAGAGTGCTTAGCCAACTTCCTCTGTACTCCTTGCGGATCTTGTGTGGACCATGCAAAGATATCCCGATTCTCATAGAGGAAGTTGGTGATCTCACTTTCCTATTTGCCATTCAGGCATGCACCAATGGTGATGCTGCGCTCTGGGAATTGATCATCAATCTGGATCTTCTTTGTCTCCTTAGTCGGCTGGAATGATACACTTCCATGTGGGTTGGCGAGTGCTGGCATGTTAAGCTGCGCCGACTGAGCTAAAGCTGTGACCTCTTCAATTCTCCTTTTCTCCCTTGCAATTACCAAAGATTCGGCCAGATTTGATCCGGCCGAAGCACATTCCATTGATTTCATGTAGTCTCCTTCTATGGTTATCATCCCGTGTGGTCCTGGCATCTTCATTTTTAAGTAACCAATGTGACAGATGCTCATAAACTTGGCCAATGCCGTCCGTCCGAGTAACGCATGATAATAGCTTTCCAGGTCCACGACCTCGAATTCCAAATTCTCAGCTCTGCAATTTTCCCTCGTGCCGAATAGTACAACTACTCGGACCTTCCCAATGGGTTCGCAGGACAGTCCTGACACTATTCCATGGAAAGTTGTTCTAGTCGATTGTAGCATATTCGGAGATATTCCAAGCTTATGCATTTTGTATTTGTACATAATATTGATGTTGCTCCCATTATCTATCAGCACCTTTGAGAACTTTACATTAATGCTAGGCCCGACAAATGTCGGATCCAACACTAGGGCATATGACCCTGGGTTTGGCATGATCTTCGGGTGATCCCTAATGCTCCATGTTATCTCCTGATCTGACCATGTCATATACCTCGGAACTGTCGACATAACTACATTCACTTCCATATGTCGGCGTTGTACGCTCTGCCTATCTTGTTGTTTTGCTGTGAACACACAGTATGATTGGTGATGCTCCCTGTAGTCATTGCGTCCATTACTTCCGGGATTTCCTCTACCATCTTGGTTCTGGTTTGTTACTTGGTGAACTGCATCCCTCTGATCCTAATTCTCATACCTCGGGGGTGGTGGAGGCAACATCAGCTGTTGCACATTTCCCCATAAGCTGTGGCTGCTATTGGTGATGCGCTTGCTATTGTGGCGCCTGCATTGCTTTCGGGTTTCCCATTGCGCTCTTCATCCATACGCATTGGCGAGTTTTGTGGTTAGCTGGCTTGGCCGGGTTAGGCGTGTGAAACTTACATGGCTGATCTAGCATCGACTCAAACGTGTACTTCGGCCTCTCTTGCCATTGTTTTTTCTGCTTAGGTGTCCACTGTATCTTCCCGTCGTTTCTCGGTGTCCATTGTTGAGGACCGTTCTTATGACGCTGATTGCTTCCAAGACTCGGCCGATCCTGCACGACTGCTGCAACTAGATTTGAACTATATCTGTAATCCGGCCTCTCATATCTTCTTCTACCTTGGTATTCATTGCGCCAAGATGAACCCGCACCATCTCGGGCGTAATGGTCTTGCTACTCACGATGCTCTGCCGATATAAGTTCTGGTTGGGTTGGATCTCCCAAGGCATATGAATCTGCAACTCTGATAGTTTCTGCCAGCATGGTTGGCATATCTCTTTGTAGCCTTTGCCACAACATGCTTCCATATCTGCATCCTTGAGAGAACCAAGCGATTGCTTGAGATTCTATAACTCCTTCACATGAGTTCCTGATATTACACCGCCGAGTTAAGAACTCTATATTAGTCTCATTCGGCTTCTGTTTGCACATGGAGAGCTGTTGTGGTCTGTTCGGCCTCTTGTATGTATTGGTGAAGTTACTGACAAACATTTCCTCAAAGTCCAACCAGCAGTTGATACTGCCCGTTGGAAGATTATTCAGCCAGACTCTGGCCGGTCCTTCCAACATCTGGGGCACATATCTCATGGCCCATCTCAAATTTCCTCCTGCTATTTTTATTGCCGTGGCATAGTCAATTAACCAATCTTGTGGCTTTGTACTTCCATTATATGTTTTTGTACCTCTAGCCAGCTGGAAATTTGGGACTGGTGGTTCGCCCATGATCTGTGGTCCAAAACACACCGGACCCGGTGGACCTTGCTCTTCCAATAATTCAGACTGATATAGCCTATCCAACTTCAATATCGCGTCATTCAGCGACAAGTTTCTGTACATAGCTCTTTCTTGCATTCCATAGTGGTTTTGCCCGTTATACCCGACATTATCCAAGTTTCTGTCATGAGATTGGTTCTGCGAGGCATGTCTTGATTCTCGCACTTGCCGACGTTCATGCCTCGCCTGATTATCTTGCAGAGGGCATCTTCTTCCTTTGGCAGGGTTATTGCTCTCGGGGTTTCCGCTTCCGAGATTCCCATGTTCTCTGTTACCACGGCCGGGGTTTCTTTCCCTGCTGTTACCTCGGCTCCCATTGACTTTGTTCTCATTGACTTTTCCAGCTATTGCCGGGTCATATGGGATAATCGGTTTGTTTCTTTTTCCTGAGGTTACAACTTTATATTTTCTTGCACCATTTCTGGGTGAAGACGCTGCTGCTACCGACAATGCGGGGGCAGCCCCAGCCGAATGAACCATGCACGAAGCCCTTGGCTTTGTCGGGTTAGCTCTGAGCATTTCCTCATTCTGCTGGTTCACAATGCGTACCAGCTCATTTACTCTTTCTTGCTGCCTTTGCCAAGCTTCACCGGTCAATCCCTCCAACTCGGAGGCTGCTGCGTTTGCTGCCCTAAGATTCTTTGCCGGGGTACTATACCTCGGCAACACCGGGTCAGCCGAATCACCTAGATGAGACTCATGCTCTCTGTTAATATCACTGAGAAGGTTCTTTCCTTTCATTCTCAGTTCATCTACCCGTGTGGGAGCAGTATCCAATTTATTTTCCCTTGCATACTCTCGTAGGGTCCTATTAAAGGACTCCTGAAGCGCTGATACTTTCCTGGCCTCCTCTAACATTTTTAACCTAGTTTGTTCTAGTTCTGCCTGTGCATTCACCGGGTCAACTATTGGTGCTACATGTGTTGTTAAGTTGTCTATAGCTGCTTGCAAGATGTTCTCTGGACTTTCCAGTGGTGGCCATCTTACCCTAGATGCCTTGGGGGTTATCTCTTGCACCTCTGGTGCATCAGCTGCTAGCGGATCTGCTGTTGCTGGCTTCGTGGCTGCCGGCTTAAGTGATGCCTGGCTTGCTATCGCCGGGTTCTTGCTTCGCCCGACTCCTGCTCCTGTCTCTGGCGCTGGAGCCGTCATCATCACCTCAATACTGCCCGGGGGGCGAGTACCATGCTGACCACTGGCAGTGCTAAGGGGAGGATCTCCCGCGAGGATGACTCGACGCAAATAGATGCAGGAAGTGTTGATGCCGACGTAGATCTTGTGAGCGCCCAAGTTGATGAAGACGCCATTGCGCGGGTGTTCCTTCCTTTCGAAACTGCCAGCATTGTCGCTGGCGTAGTCCCAGATGTCGAATCTCTGGACTAAGCCAGAAATGACTTGCTCGCCTGTGCCGATGAAGTTTCCCGTCCGGATCTTGAATCCAGCTAACACCGATGCTGGCCCCATGGTGGGCGCCAACTATCGTGGTGGTGGCACGACAGATGCCATGGGTAGGCTTAAGTTAGGGGCCAATGGATTCTAGTGGGATCTGGGGAGGGAAGATGTAGAGATTTCTACACTCAGTAAACTAGAACATAATCTTTATTTCGTCACAAGAGAGTTACAAGTGCTCCTCGAGCAGTATGAGGGAGAGGAAGAAGAAGATACGACTTGAGCCCTCTAGAGAAAAGTGAATCGATCCCCTCTCCAGGAAGTTCTGACCCTCCTTATAAAGGGGAGGCCTCGTTCCTCCTAGGGCTGACGTGAACAAGCATATTCCACGAATATGCTTGTCCCAAAAGGGTAACACGGAGGGCTTCTTTCCATGTCCCCCTCCTATTGACGACAAAGACACAGACACCTGCACATGTGAGCCTCGAGCCTAAGAACCGTCACCTCTGTGACCTTCCTCTACCCCTCTGCCACTCTGCTCCTTGTTTGTAGCGTTTGGCACTGCGCAGATTCCTGTAGCATGACAGTAGCTGAAGTTGACTTCTTCTCTCTCCTTCTTGAGCAAGCTTCCCTTGATTCGTCTTACCTCGTGTGACTCGGCTTGACCTTGGCCTGCATCCAAATTATATGATACCGTAGGCCGACATAGCTCATATGTGGGCCAAGTCATGTCTTAATTCCCTGACTCGGAAGAGGTCGGATCTTACTCGGCCAACCTCTCCTTCACTCGGCCGGATCATGTTATGATTCATATTTTATAATGAGGGTCATTTCCCTTTCTTACCTAGCTTGACCATATCCGGGGTTATCCCCCCAACACATGGACTGGGGTCATCCATGCCTACACCATGCCAGTACCACGCCCTTCGCCCCGGTCTACTCGGCTCGCACCCACCGACCCACCAGGCCCTCTTCGCTGCGGCACCTCCCTATGCCTCGGCCTACAACACCGCCCTGGCTTACAACACCACTCCACCGACCTACGCTTCGGCTTTCGGTGTCCCATCGTCCTACGCGCCGGAGCAGCCCACATGGGACCCGGCTCTCTCCGTCGCACTCCAGCAGGCGCCTGCGCCTGGTTCCTACGCCGGTGGTGGCGATTGGTTCATGGACACGGGCGCATCCTCCCACATGGACAATCACCCGGGTAACCTCTCTCATTCTTTTCGAACTTCCACCGAGTCTCGCATCATTGTCGGTAACGGCGCTAGTATCCCTATTTCTCACATTGGTTCTGCTAATTTTCCTTCCTCTTCCAAACCACTGTCTCTCAATAATGTCATTTTCTCTACCCATCTTATTCAGAATTTAGTCTCTGGTAAAAATCTTTCTCATGGCAATTCTGTAACTATGGAATTTGACGCTTCTGGTGTTTTCTATTAAGGACGCCCGTACCCGGATGGTACTCCACCGATGTGAGAGCCCCGGCGACTTGTATCCGGTCCATGTGTCTTCCTCCTCCTGCGCCAGTCCTCGTGCTTTCTCTGCTAGCGTCGACGTTTGGCATGCTCGTCTTGGACATCCTAGTGCCAACATGCTTCATCAAATAATGAGGGGATTTTCGTTTTCATGTAATAAAAAGGCTACACATAGTTGTGAAGCTTGTCGTGCCGGCAAACATGTTCATTTTCCTTTTAGCAATTCTTCCACAGTTGTATCTTTTCCGTTTGAGTTAATTCATAGTGATGTCTGGACATCTCCTATTCCGAGTAATTCTGGTTTTGTTTACTACCTAGTCATTCTTGATGATTTTTCTCACTTTGTGTGGTCGTTTCCTCTTCGTAAAAAGTCCGATGTCACCACTACTCTCGCTTCCTTTTACGCCTATGTGTCCACACAGTTTGGTCATCCCATAGACGCCTTACAAACCGACAACGGACAAGAGTTTGACAATGTTGCCGTCCGCACTCTCCTATCCTCTCATGACACTATTTTCCGTCTAACCTGTCCATATACCTCGCAGCAAAACGGCCGTGCCGAGCGTGTCCTCCGCAGCCTCAACGACTGCGTCTGCACCCTTCTCTTTCACGGTCATATACTGTCCACCTTCTGTCCCGACGCCTTAGCCACCGCCACACTCCTCGTCAATCTCCGTCCAGGTCGTACTCGCTGGAACTATGCGCCACACCACCTCCTTTTTGGTTCTCCTTCTTACGACGGTCTTCGGATCTTTGGTTGTCGTTGTAACCCCAGTGTCGCTGCCACCGCCCCTCTTAAATTCGCCCTGCGTTCCATCCCGTGTGTCTTCCTTGGTTACCCGGCTAACACCAAAGGCTATCGCTGCTACAACCCCGTGTCCCATCGGGTCATCACCTCGAGGCACGTTTACTTTGACGAGTGTTGCTTCCCATTTGCACAGGAATAGATGGAATCTTCTTCTCCTTCCGCGAGTGATACACCGCGGTGTCGCGCCCTCGCACCGGCCGCGCCGACCCCGCCCTCGATCTCGAGCTCGGGCGTTGCCTCGTCGACCCTGCCGTCATTTCCCTCGAGCCCCTGCTCGGGCGCTGATCTGCCGATGCCTCCCGCGTCGCCCTCGAGCCCCAGCTCGGGCGCCACCCTGTTGACACTGCCCGTCACACTCTCGAGCTCACCGGCTGCGCCGACCCCGCCCTCAAGCCCTAGCTTCGGTGCCGCTCAGTCGCCCGGATCACCCTCGAGTGGACACTCGGGTGATGTCATGCCTGCCCCTCCAGGTCCGGTTACCCGTGCACGTGCTGGCGTATTCCGCCCGTCAACGCGGTACCTGTGGACGTATACATCTGCAACGCCATGACCGCTCTGTCGCTGCCACCGCCACATACGACACCGTCTCTGCTGCCCGCCTCGGCCCGGGCGGCCCTCCGTGACCTGTTGTGGCTCGCGGCCATGCATGAAGAGTTCGACGCCCTCTAGCAAAATCAGACATGGCATCTCGTTCCTCGACCGCTCCATGCCAACATCATCATTGACAAGTGGGTCTTCAAGCACAAGTTCCATCTGAATGGAACCCTCGATCGGCACAAGGCGCGATGGGTCGTTTGTGGCTTTTGTTAGCACGCCGGTGTTGACTTCGCCGAGACATTCACCCCTGTGGTCAAGCCCGACACCATATGCATCATGCTCTAGCTCACCGTGTCTTGCCGCTAGCCCGTTCACTAGATGGACGTCTCCAACGCCTTCCTTCATGGTCATCTTGAGGAGCAAGTGCTCTGCCAACAGCCCACCGGCTTCGTCGACTCCACTCATCCGGATCATGTGTGTCTGCTTTCGCGCTCATTATATGGGCTCAAGAAGGAGCCACGCACGTGGTACCAGCGCATCGCAGCGTTTCTTCACCAACTCGGCTTCTGCTCCACATGCTCTGATGCCTCGCTATTCGTCTACCATATGGGAGATGCCACAAAATACCTGCTGCTCTATGTCGACGACATCATCCTGACAGACAGCACCCATGCGCTCTTGCAGCAGCTCACCGACCGCCTTCGTGCTGAGTTCGCGCTCAAGGACTTGGGACCCCTACACTACTTCCTCGACATTGAGGTTGTGCGCCGACCAGATGGCTTCTTCCTTCATCAGAAGAAGTATGCTCACGAGCTCCTCGACCATGTCGGGATGCTTAACTATAGCCCCGTCTCCATGCCTGTCGACACGAAGGACAAGCTCTCTGCCACGGATGGCTCTCTAGCGCCTGACGCCTCTCTCTACCGGTCCATCGTTGGTGCGCTCTAGTACCTCACTCTCACCATACCGGAGCTACAGTATGTTGTTTAGCAGGTGTTCCTTCATATGCATGCCCCCTGTGATGCTCATTGGACTTCGGTAAAGCGGATTCTATGCTACATCCGTGGCACTCTGGACCTTGGTCTCTTGCTACACGCCTCTGCTGACACGGACATCATTGCCTACTCGGATGCGGACTGGGCCGGCTGCCCTGACATGCAGCCCTCCACCTCGGGGTACTGCGTCTACCTTGGACCCTCGCTCATCTCGTGGTCATCCAAGCGGCAGCCTACGGTCTCTCGCTCCAGCGCCGAGGCAGAGTATCAGGCTATTGCTAATGCTATCGTCGAGTGATCTTGGCTTCGACAACTACTTTAGGAGCTCTCTTGTCCCATCGACAAGGCTATCGTGGTCTTCTGTGACAACGTCTCTACGGTGTATCTCTCCGCTAACCCCGTCATATCGAGCTCGACATTCACTTTGTTCACGAACAGGTGGCTCTTGGCCGTATACGTGTGCTACACGTACCTAATAGAGGTTCGTGGATATCATGACTAAAGGATTCCCTACGGCGTCCTTCGAGGAGTTTCGATCCAGCCTTTGCGCTCGCTTCACGACGCTCATCATGTGGGAGGGTGAATAGATATTTTGTGTATAGTACATTAGTGATTAGGCCCCTCCTCTATTTTATGTCTGAGGGTATGGAGGACTCTCATTGTACCTATATATGTATGTGCTTTGCACCAGAGTAATACAACGTGTTACAATCCTCTCTCTACAGAATGATCCCTCATGGGCTATATGTTGTTAGGTAGATGAGACCTCTCCAGCATCGGACTGTACACGCTCAGATAAAACCCCGTTTAATTCGTTCCCCATGGGGACTCGAACCCGGGTGGGCTGGCTGCGCACTCTCTAGCCTTGCCACCAAGCCAACACTTGGTTCTCAGAGCATTGCTATTAACGTCGATAGTGAATGATGATATACCACCGAGGTGACATGCATATGGTACTCCCTCAGTCAACCTTGTGATTTCACTCGATATTCATGCCCCGGTTGAGATACTCCTCATGCTCTTTGGCTCTGCGGCCTATCGTCGTCTTTCTACTTTCATAGCTAGAGCTAAGTGATACGTCATAAATGTATCTATAATTTTTGATGTTCCACACTTGTTTAGTATCTACTTTGCTTTGCTTTGTCTACACTTTGAGGTATTTTTATATGTTTTCTAGGACTAACCTATTAACAAGATACCATAGTGCCAATGCCTGTTTTCTTCTGTTTTTGGTTCCAGAAAAGCCAGAAAATAAATATTCTCAGAATTGGACGGGACAAAAGCCAAAGTCAATATTTTACCGTGGAAAACACGGAGCCAGAAGACGATACAGAGAAGGGTCTCGAGGGGGGAACACCCCCTGGCCGCGCAGCCAGGCCTGGCTCGCACTTGGGGGGGGGGTGCAGACGCCTCGAGCACCCCCTCGGCCTCCCTCTTTGCCTATAAGAATTCCCCGATACCAAAACCCTAAGTACCCGATCAATCTTCCATGAAACAGTCCATAGCCGCCGCCACCATCGTCCCTAGATCGGGGGGATCTGAAGCTCTTCCCGGCACCCTGCCAGAGGGGAGAGATCATCCCGGAGGCCTTCTTCATCACCATGCCAGCCTCCGGTATGATGCGTGAGTAGTTCCACCTTGGACTACGGTCCATGTAGTAGCTAGATGGTTGTTTCTCCTCCTTTGTGCTACCATGTTTAGATCTTGTGAGCTCCGTTCATGATCAAGATCATCTATTTGTAATCATGCATGTTGTGTTTGCAGGGATCCGATGGATATTGAGATTACTATGTCAGATTGGTTAATGGTTTTGTATTATTGATTCTATGTGTGTTGTTTGTGATCTTGCATGCTCTCTGTTTCTAGTAGCTATCTTGGCCAAGTAGATACTAGTGACTCCAAGAGGGAGTATTTATGCTCGATAGTGGGTTCATGCCTCTGTTTAATCTTAAGGATAACACCTCCAGTGAACTATGGACCCTTTTTCAATCTTTACCATTGATACATCTTCCACTGTTACTGTTTACTTTCTGCAAACCACCATTACCTTCCACACCATACAGTTAATCCTTTGTTTTTAGCAAACCGGTGAGATTGACAACCTCACTGTTCATTGGGGCAAAGTCTTGAGTTTGTGTTGTGCAGGTTTCCAGTTTCTAGCAACACCTTTGAGTTGTTTCCTTCCTCCTACTGGTTCGATAACCTTGGTTTCTTACTAAGGAAAAAACTTGCTGTTGTACTCAGCATACCTTCCTCTTGAGGTCTCCCAGCGAAGCTCTACAATGATCTGAGCCGCATCACTAAGCCTGTGCAAAAGAGGTTTCGATGGTTTAGCCAGTTTCACCTAGTTTAAATTTTTGCACTAGTTTGGAGATACGGATTTGAGATGTGAAAGAAAATGAACTACACTTCAAGCAGCCGGTTTCAGCAGTTTGACCGGTTTGTGTTTTTGCACACCCCTAGGTGGAGCCATGCTTGGGTGAAGCCAATGACTATTCCTCAACATGCCCTTCCATTGTCCCATGAGGAATGCTTGGTTTTCCTTCTTTCAAGTCCAAAAGGTTCAGCTACCCAATTTCAAAGGCTAAGAGAATCTCCGATCAGAGACCGCACCAAGACTGCACGGAATCTCTGACATTGCAATTCCCAATTGGAGTAACCGGTGCGACAACACCAGTCTCCGGACGCATCGGAATCTCCGGCCTACATGCACCGGAGTCTTCGGACTGCATGATGGGCCTACGAGTTATGAGTTGGGCATCAGCCCATGTAAACCCCCAATTCGTCCGGAACTTCCTTTTTATGCATAAACTACCATGTTTAAGGGTGTGTTTGGTAGACTGGGACAACCCAGATATTCTCCCCTTATCCATCATTTTTTGTTTGGTAGATCGGGTTGCCTCTATCGGGAAGTGCCCACCTCGTGCAAAAATAGCCCCTCAACACTGCCCGGTTGCGAAGCTCAAATCGAGCTTCACAACTCGGCAGTGCCGAGTTAATCCCGCGCGCGTGATGTTGACGCTCCAAGACGACAGGGGTCGAGGCCCCACACCCACATTTATCTCCGCCCGCAGTATTGCATCCCTCTGCAGCGAGCGAAGGTCTCCTCCCTGTCGCTCACCACCGGCCCCGGCCCCGTCGAAGGCCACCGCCACCGTCCTCGTCCAAGGCTACCATCTAGATCCCGTTGAGCTCACCACCGCCTCCATCCCCGTCCTCTTTCCTCCTACGATCTACAGATGCGCAACCCCCGTCCCCGTCGAAGGCCAGGTTGATGCCTGAGAGCACTTCGTTGGGAACCCCAAGAGCAAGGTGTTAAACAACACAACAACAAGTTTTCCCTCAGTAAGAAACTGAGGTTATCGAACCAGTAGGAGGAAGGAAACGTCACACAGGTGTTGCAAGTAACACGGAGACCTGCACAACACAAACTCAAGACTTTGCCCCAACTAATCAGTGAGGTTGTCAGGCTCACTGGTTTGCTGTAACAAAGGATTAAACGTATGGTGTGGAAGGTAATGGTGGTTTGCAGCAAATAAATAGTAACATTGGAAGATGTATCAATTGTAAAGATTGGACCGGGGTCCATAGTTCACTAGAGGTGCTCTCCTTAGATAAAAAACATGGCATGAAGGGTAAACAAATTATAGCAGGGTAATTGACAGGAACTGAGCAAGGCATAACAAAGCATTACCAGACAAAAAGATCCTATGAGATTCGATTGGTCAATACAACAAGATACATAAACCACCATCCAACTGCATCTATGACTAGTAGTCCAACTTTGGGTTATCATCCGAATCCCCTCCAGTATTAAGTTGCAAGCAACAGACAACTGCTTTAAGCAAAGTGTGTAAGGTAAACAATCCACTTGTTTCATGAACAAGAGACCGTTGTTTTCTCCCTAGTAGCAACAACACATCTACAACCGAAGAGATTTCTGTCACTTCCCTTGGAAACTAGAGGCATGAACCTACTATCGAGCATAAATACCCCCTCTTGGAGTCACTAGGAACTACTTGGCCAAGATAGCTACTAACAACGGAGAGCATGCAAGATCACAAACAACACAGACATGATAGAATCATAAAGACAAAACCATTAATCAATCTAACATAGTAATCTCAATATCCATCGGATCCCCGCAAACACAACATGCATGATTACAAATAGATTAGATATTGATCATGAACAAAGCTCACAATATCTATACATGAAATCACAAGGAGGAGATACAACCATCTAGCTACTACATGGACCCATAGTCCAAGGTGGAACTACTCACGCATCATACCGGAGAAAAGGGCCTCCAGGATGATCTCCCCTCTGGCAGGGTGCCGGGAATAACTTCAGATCCCCCCAATCTAGGGATAATGGTGGCGGTGGCTATAGACGGTTTCGTGGAGTTTTGATCGGGTGCCTAGGGTTTCTGCATCGGGGGATTCTTATAGGCGAAGAGGCGAGGCTGGGAGGCGACCAGGGGGCCACACCCTGCCTAGGCACGGGCCCACCCCTGGCCGCGCCTAGGGGGTTTGGCTGCCCTGGCTTGCCTCTCTGTCTCGTCTTCTGGATTCGTGTCCCCCACAGTAAAATATTGACTTTGGCTTTTGCCCCGTCCAATTCCGAGAATATTGATTTTCTACCTTTATAGAACCAAAAACAGAAGAAAACAGGCAACTTGCACTGTAGCAACTTGTTAATAGGTTAGTTTCAGAAAAGATATAAAAACACCTTAAAGTGTAGACAAAGCAAAAATAGTAGATACTAAACAAGCATGGAACATCAAAAATTATAGATACGTTTTCGACGTATCAGGCCACCACCACCGTACCTATAGAAGTCCACCGCTCCCGGCCTGGTCCAAGGACACCGGCTCCATCCTCGTCGATCTCACCATCGCCCCATCCCCATCCTCTTCCCTCCTCCTTCGAGCCACAAAGGCACAGCCACGCGTGACGGCGCTAGTTACTACTGGCGCAATGCATCGAGCCGGAGCTCGGTCTCCTAGCGGCGGGGAAGGTGGGGCTCGACACCATGGCGGCGGCAACGTGTGGCGGCGAGCTGGCACATGGTGACGCTCCTCTTGCCGGCAGCAGCGCTAGCGACCGCCCAGGGATCCGATTGCTTTTTGTGTCTTTTAGCCAGGGACTTGATTGTTGTTTAATAATATCTGGCCTAGCTCATGTCATACATGTCACCAAACACAACCTCAACTCAGCACATCTTAACTCATACAACCTACCAAACACAGCAAGTAAAATGCACATGTATAGAGTGGACATAGCTGGATTCAACTTGTATGAGATGAGATAGGACACCCGGGCCACCAAACACACCCTAAGTGTTGGTCTATATATATGCTCACACCTCCTCCTAGAAATCCTAGATTGAGATGATGAATTAGAGAGGGATGATTCGGGTTCTTCACATAGCTATTATTTTTCCGTGTGAATTCTAGTATGCATGTGCCTGTCACATCCCAAAATTTTCCAAATTTTGAAATATGAAAAATAAACAAACAAAAGAAATAATTTTTGAAATTTAGGGGGAAAAGAAACTTTTTACTCTAATTGGAAACATCAAAAACCTTACTTGAATGAAAAAGCAACAATTTTTTTTTCAAATAAATCAAATGCATTCAAGCATAGAATGTATCTTGAATTGAACACTTGGAAAAGTTAAACCAAAAGCCTAAACCCTAATGAAAGAAATCATCTTCAAGATCACTCCAAGACTATGGCTTTGTTCCATATAAAAATTTAGCAACAAATATTCCTAAATGACCAATTTGGGTAAACAAAAATATTATAAAACCATGGGAATTGTTTTCACTCCATTTGGAGCCATGGATAAAAACTTATGATTTTAATAAGATAAAAGAAAGTATTTCCAAGACTAATAAAGCTCCTAGATAAAATCGATATATAATTATTAAATAGAATTATAAAAATTGGAATCACTATTTTTGGAGCTACAAACAAAAAGATATGAATTTTATAAGACAAAGAATTAAATAAATAAGAATTGTTACAAAGACAATTTAAACCATGGCCAAATCCATAAGTAAAGGGAACAAAAGTAATTTAAATAATATAAAAGATAAAATTTTATTTAAATAAAATTTTATGGGCTTATGAACCATATTAAAATTTTATTTAAATAAATGCCAAAGAGCATCACTTAATTTTAAATGAATATAAATTGATAAAAAAATATTTTTAATTGGACTAAATAATACACTTATATTAGGTATAAAAACCTACTGAAAAGGTTGGAGAATATTTGATTTCAAATTAAAGTTTGAATCAAATGTTTTAAATAAAAATAGAAAACAGAAAAAGAAAAAGACAAAGGAAGAAAAAAATAGAACACTGCCAGCAAGCCCCATCCTAAGAAGCCTCTACATTTCACCCGGCCACCTCTCTCTCCTCTTCCTTCTCTCACCCACGCACACACCCGCACCCCCACTGACTTCCTGGCCCCACGTCCACGTCGGCATCGTCTTCAACATCGCGCCGAGAGACTCGTTCCCCCTATAGTTTCTACCGCGATTTAACTCGCTTAAATTCGCGTGCTTTCTGGCGCAATTCCTCCCCTGACCACGCCCTCTTAACTTCCCCTCCCTCCTCTCCATTTCCCCTCATTTTTCCCACCCCCAAGCACCCCCAGGCTGCTCGCAATTTGACTCGCATCGCCGTTATCTTCGGCGAGCTCCGGCAATAAATCCGGTGAGCTCTGTGCGCCCCTTACTCTCTTCTTCACCCTATCTTGCTCACTTTCTTCTGGCGCACGCCCTGGCGTTCCCCATTTGCTTTCTCGTGCCCCAGAGACTTGGCCCCGTCTCCAACTGGGAACCACTAACGCTGGGCACGACTCCGGCGAGAAAATACGGTGAGCCCTGACCTTTCCCTCACTCTCTGGTTCACACGACCTTGATCGTCATCACCTCGCGCTTCTCCTGATACTCCTTGTTCGTCTGTGGATTATCTGTAGGCTCGCCTCCATCAACGTCTGCAAGCTCCCGACGGCGGACGAAACTCTGATGAGCAATTGCCAACGACCCCGTGCGCCCCTTCGTCAACGGTGACCACCAGTGCCACCACCTCGACCACGCGAGCTAGGTAACGCACTGATTCCCCTCCCTTGGCCCCTAGTGTCGCCGGACCACCATCACCCGACGCGCCGCCATGCATCGCTCAGTAGCACCGCCGCCTCTGGCGAGCTTAGGATCTCGATCTTGATCTAAGGGCTAGAATTAGATCTGCTAACGAACAAGTATCCATCATTATGAGCCGTGCGATTCCACTTAGATCCAACGGCTCACGTTGCTGATCCACGCAAAATGGTACCAGCCAGTCAGACAGCGCCACGTGGCCAGACTTTTGATTTAAATCCAAAATTTGATCTATTAGATGTTTGAACTTGTAAAATCAATAAATTTTGGTATGATTGTCCAAAAAATACAAATTTTATATCAATGGATTCAGAAAATTGTGTACTTTGCACCTATGGCCTTACCTTGGTCATTTGCCTCTGAAAAATTAGAGTTTTATGCAGAAACATTAATAGGACTATTTTGGCTATAAAAATTGTTCTAAAAATTATTTTTGAGTGAAACCTTTTGAAAATGGTTTTGTTTTGAACCCTCTGACCATAAAAACTAACATTTGAATTTAAAAATATATTTTGTTAGCACTAGAAAATATTCCTTTGAATAAAAGCATTTATAGTAAAACAAAAATGATTTAATGAGTTATTTTCACTAACTTGATTTCAAATGGAATTCCATCTTTTATAAAAGACCAGTAGGTGTTTTGAAATGTTTAGAATCTTGTTAGAAACAACTTTCTCAATACAATAACCTTTTGCATGCTTGCATGCACTCCTTTGTTTACTTGTTTTGTTTTGTTAATTTTTGTGTTGTAGTTTTGAGAGTGTTCTTTTGCTTGATTGTATTGTAGTGTACTTTGAAGAGTGTGACATCTGCAAGATCACAGAGAGTACCTAGATTTTCTACTAAAAAGGCAAGTGATACTTTGGTCATCAAAAGTCCTATCTTTTGAATATTGCATTAGTAATATTTTTGTAGTATGCATGATAGGACTATTTTGTGTAATGCTATGCTATGGTAGATCCTATAGAATATATCTTGGTAGGAATATTACTAAGTTAAGAGACTTGTTATGCTAGTATGCTTAGCCTAGCTATTAGAATTCAAGGGTGGGAATTCATGTTATGATATTATGGAAAAGTTATGCCTATGTGTTTTTGACTAAGAAAATAACTTGTTAATAAAACACCTAGGTGGAATGGAAAGTATGGTTTGTGGAGTGGTTACCCAGGGCCCATTTCTCTGGTTTACCCTGGTGTATCTCACTTGTGGATAGCCACCCAGGAACAAAGATGAGATGTTTAGTGTTGAGAAGCTTCCAGTGCAACCACATAGCATACGAGATCTGCCTTTGACCAACTAGGTTGCAAGAACTCAGATGGACAGATAGAAGGTGGTAGTGAAGATAGGATGGAACACGTCTGTGGTGATCTGAGGAATTGCTTCTGAAAAGTCTCGCCTCGGTGCATGTCGAGTCTTGTGGGGAAAGTGCACCACCTCTCGAGAGGGTAAAACCTAAGTACTTAGCTGTGTCCCCAGTAATGGACATTTTGAGCATCAAAGACATTGAAATTATCAAGAATCTCCGCATCCCAGTTTCTCTAAGTTAAAACTTGTTGGGTGAACAAGGGAAGAACATGGTGTGTATCCAGTGTGCCATTGTTTGATAAAGTGTTTTGAAATAGAGAAAAGTATTTTTCAAAGGACAGGGAAAACTTATTTTATGCAAAAGCCAGCCAAAACTCCACTTAGCCATATATTCATGTAGATGTTAGATTCTTTATATCAATATAATTTTACTTTCCAATACAATTCAAATGTATTGACCCTTGTGGCTGTAACTTATTATGTTGCAGGTTGTTTGATGTTAGTGAAGTTTGTTGAGTAGGCATTACAAGTCTACAACCAACATGTTTGCCTGTGGAATATGAAGATGAAGGACTCCATGCATTATATTTGTATCAGCTGCTCTGTAATAAGATAGCCATATGAGCTATGTAAGTTGTAATGAACTATTTTATTCCTGGTTATGAGTTGTAATATAACATTTGTTTCTTGATATTACATCTTAAATTGTGGGTGCTAGCTAATAGATCTAGGGACTAGCACTGTAAACACAGAGATCTCTACCTTATCAGGTTGGGACTTCTACAGTGCCAATCTTCACTATCAATGTTTTAGTAGTGCCAATCTTTCATATTGTTCTATTGTTTGCTATTCTTTCTTGCTAGAATTCTATTGGATCGGTAGACCGACTGATAAGAAAGAATCGGTTTCAATTAGAGCGAGTGTCGGCTTGTCTTTTGAGTTCCGAAGGTTGCATCGTTGGGGGTTTATTGATGGGAACGATTATACAGGTTTGCTTCACTATGTATTTCCACATGTGCACATGTTCTTCGTCGTGTGATTTGTGTTCTTCTCCTTCCCACTCAAATCCCCCTAAAACCCACGAATCTGTGAAGATCCGACCACTTGTTGTGTGAATCATATGGTATCAAGAGCCTAGGTTTCCATGTATTCGATCTGCCACCTCTATCCCCAAAACTTTCTTGCAAAATTTCAAAAATACCTAAAATATAGCCCTAAAATTTCTTTTTGGATCGATCTCTCGTTTTGATGAGTTGATTGTGGTTTTTTGGTCCATAGAAAACTTGTCTTTGGACTTGTTTACCTTTGCTTGCATTTTTACCTACCCAATTTGGCCAATTTCCCCTAGATTTGAGGCTGGAGGTCAGGATTTCCGTCGGGAACAAGGCAGTTTTTGAGCCCCGACGTTAGAGTCTTGTTGCCGCAAAAATCTGCCGCGCAACACTAGGATAACCGTCGTACTTTCGTGACGACGAACGGATGATTTTCAAGCAAATCAACAAATAATTCCTCGCTTTCGTGGAGGAGATCCGACCGCTTTTCAGGACAAAACGGCAAAGATCCAACCAAACCCTAGATTGCTAGAGCTTAGTTGGAGAGAAAGAACGGAAAAAGACAGTACGTAAAAGTAGATGTGTTTTTGTGAATAGATCGATTGTGTTTTTTCAATCGGCCGTAGCTAACCTTAATATATAGGCAGCTGGAATTTTGCGTATGTCTACAGGACTCCAGAACCAAAACCGAATAAAACTCCTTAATCGGTACGTGACCCTACCTCATCTATTTTGTTACTAGCACCTAACAACTCCAGTCACGCATAAATACTTCTGGGCCTATTAGAAAACAATAAATATTCTGGCCAGAACATATATACTAAACAAAAACGATTGACGATGACCCCTGTCTATATTTGCTTGTACGATTTGTATCTTCAGGCTGCCATCTTAGACTAACGACGGTTCGCTCTTGCCAATAACAGAACATCTCTATGTATTGCAAAATCCCAATTTGACATCTGCGAGAACTTGTCCTGACAATCCATGCAAAACCTTGTATATTTGTCATGCAAATAATCTTGTACACTTGATAAGTTGACGCAGAATTTGTACTTGAATCTGACCAAACCTGCACTTTAACTAGCGGCCAGATTATATCTTCAACACATGCCCACCTGTTTTTGATACAATAATATTTATCAAGAACAACACACCATTACCACAGGACGATGTTGATCAGTTCACCATCCATGTATAATTTCTTAGGGCAATGTCTCAAGAACACATCGGCCATATTTTCTTAGGGAGATATTTCATGTAACATATCGGCCAAAAAATTCTTAGGGCGATACTCCAAATAATGTATCGGCCATGGCATCATTAAGCTTCCTGCCACATGCTAGGATAATACTTTTTCAAGTATTTTCCATTAAGGGCCTTTGGCAACTTCACTCCCTGCAAAGATTGTACAAAATATGAATTTCCAGGAACAATCTCTACAACAGTATATGGTCCCTCCCAATTCGGCGACCATTTGCCGAATTTTCTATCTCTAGTTCCAATAGGTAAAATCGTTTTCCACACTAAGTCTCCTATCTGAAACGATTTTTCCTTTACCTTTTTATTATAAGCCTTAGCCACTCATAATTTTTATTTTTCGATCTCTCGCAAGGCTCTTAATCTTTCTTCTGGAACATCGTCTATTCTATCCATCATCAAATTATTATAATCTACGGCCGACAAACCATTTTGTCTGGCTACTCGAAGAGCTTGTAAATTAATCTCTATAGGCAACACCGCCTCCTGTCCATACACTAGCTCGTATGGTGTTACTTGAGTCGCTCCATGCTTAGATATCCGATGAGCCCATAAAGCTTCCGAAAGCACCTCATGCCATCTTTTCGGATGCTCCTCAATTTTCTTCTTTATAAGCTTAATTAGAGTCTTATTGCTAGATTCGGCCTGCCCATTAGCTTGTGCATAATAAGGCGACGAATTCAACAGCTTAATTCTAAAAGATTCGGCAAACTCACGGAATTGATGTGACATAAAAGAAGAACCTTGATCTGTAGTCAGAGTTTGGGGAATACCGAATCTATGAATAATATGTTCCAAAACAAAACTAATCAGCTCTACATGAGTCATATTTTTCAAGGGAACAACTTCAGTCCACTTAGTAAAATAATCGGTGGCCACTAGGACGAAGCGATGTTTCTTAGAAGAAGAAGGATGTATTTCACCAATAAAATCTAAACCCCATCCCCTAAACGGCCATGGCTTAATTATAGGATTCAACATAGCCGCGGGTGCTAGCTGTATATTTCCGAATTTTTGACACGCTTCACAACCTTATAGTACCGAAAACAATCATCTAACAAAGTCGGCCAGTAGAAACCCGCTCTTTTTAATAACCATCGCATTTTATGAGCCGACTGATGTGTCCCGCATATCCCTTCATGCACCTCACCCATAGCTATTTTAGACTGATCAGAGTCTAAACACTTTAAAAGTAATCCATCTATAGTTCGGCGATATAACTCGTCATTTAACAAAGTATACTTTAAAGCTTGTCGCCGAATTTTCCTATCTCTTGTTTTACTTGGATCCTTTAAATAATTAAGTATAGGCATTCTTCAGTCTTCTGATTCTGAAACGTTTTCTAATTCGGCTGTACGAGATCCATGAACCGAATCATCCTTGTCATGCACTACTAATTGCTGAAATGAAAACGTACCAGTTGTGCCATGCATCAAATTAACCTCCAATGAGCTAGAACATATAAGAGTTGGCATCGATTGTTCTAATATGAAAAACTTTCCTTTACTAATTTGATAACCGGATGTCTGCTGCGCCAAACTATTAGCTCTAGAATTTTGTTCCCTAGGTATATAATGAATAGTGAACGTATCTAGATATTTAATTATGTCCAAACAACGGTCCAAGTAGCTATTTAGTAATCCATCAAAACACTGAAATTCACCCTTAATTTGTTGTACTACTAGAAGTGAATCCCCAAAAGCATCGATATCTTTTACACCCATATCTACTAAACTTTGTAAACCAAACAATAAAGCTTCATATTCAGCTTGGTTATTGGTACAATCATATTCTAAACGGACCGATGTTTCATAAACAACATTATTAGGTGAAATTAAAACATTGCCGACGCCTTGTCCATCTCTACAAACCGATCCATCAAAATAAAGTTTCCATGGGTAAAGACTAATATAACTAATATCTTCCCCGTCCTTAATTCTATGATCAACAATAAAATCGGCAATAACTTGACCTCTCATAGAACGCAGCGATTCATATACTAAATCATATTCTATTAGCGCATAAGCCCACTTTCCAATCCTACCACTAAGAATCGGTCGTTGCAATATATACTTAATTACGTCGGCTTGGCAAGCTACCACGCACGTACTAGAAAGTAGATAATGTCGAAACTTGGTACATGCATAATATAAAGACAAGCATAACTTTTCAATAAACACGTACCGAGTCTCGGTGTCGAGCAGACGACGACTTAGATATGCAATGATGTACTCCTTTTCGTCGTCTTCTTGTACCAACACTGCGCCGATCACTGTATCTTGTGCAACAATATATAACCTGAACGGCATACCAGATTTGGGCGCTCGCAATACCGGAGGACTCAACAAGTATCTCTTTATATTATTAAAGGCATCCCGCTGTTCTGCCCTCCAAGTAAATTCGGCTTCATGCTTTAGCCGAAGTAAGGGAACAAACGATTCAATTTTTCCTGCAAGGTTAGATATGAATCGTCTCAAGTAATTAATTTTTCCCAACAATTTTTGCACATCCTTTTTACACTTGGGCTCCTCCAACTTTCTAATTGAATCTACTTTTGTCGGATCAATCTCTATGCCTTGTTCATGAATAATAAACCCCAAAAACTTTCCAGCCGACACACCAAAAGCACATTTGAGTGGATTCATTTTTAAACCATACCAAGCATCCTTTCAAAAGCTAAACGTAAATCGGCTAAATGATTACCAAACTCATCCGATTTAACAACTATATCGTCAATATATACCTCTAGTATTATGCCTAAAAGATCATAAAATATTAAATTCATAGCACGTTGGTATGTAGCGCCGGCATTTTTTAATCCAAACGTCATAACGACCCACTCGAATAAACCAACAAAACCTGGGCAACGAAAAGCAGTCTTGGACATATCTTTTTCGGCCATAAATATCTGATTATAACCAGCATTACCATCTAAAAAACTAATTACTTTATGTCCCGAAGCATCATTAATAAGCATGTCGGCTAGAGGCATAGGATATTCATCTTTAGGAGTAGCTTTATTCAAATCTCTAAAATCAACGCAGATCCTTATATTAGTAGTGTTTTTCTTTTCAATAGGCACAATATTAGAAACCCATTCTGCATATCTACATGGTTGAATAAACTCAGCTTTCATCAACCGATCAATTTCTTCTTTGATGCGGTCATACAAATTAGAATTAAAACTTCTACGAGGTTGCTTATGTGGCCTAAAACCAGTTTTAATAGGTAATCTATGCTCAACTAATTCTCTACTCAAACCGGGCATCTCGCTATAATTCCAAGCAAAGCAATCAACAAATTCTTTAAGTAATGCACATACCTCACTTTTCTCATCGGCTCTCATGTTAGCATTGATAAATGTAGGCCTTGGATTACTTCCATCACCAATATCTACCTCCTCAAGTGGATCAGCCGATGAGAATCCCTGTCCGAGCTTCTCCATATCACAAAAATCTTCAATAGTTTCATGCATATCGTTCTTTCCAGAACGATACTCCTCGGTGCGTCTTTGCAGCCACTTAATACTATCATCTTTACTCACCATTATATAGATAAATTGTTAAGCCGAGCTATGCTAGCCGGCTATGCATTTATAGGTACAAAACCATCTCTACCAACATTGATATAATCATAATCGGATAAATCCCTACCGGTCAAACATCGCATCTCACTGTGTTGCCAATCAACCGGCGCCTCTGTCAAAGCAATGCAAGATGAATTGTCCGCCTCAACTATCTCCACATCATCATCAACCCACTGAATCAAGCACCGATGTAGAGTAGAAGGGATGCAACAATTTGCATGAATCCAGTCGCGCCCCAAAAGAATATTGTAGCGGCCTTTGACATCAACAACAAAAAACGCAGTCGGCAATGTCTTGCTTCCGACTGTGAGCTCCATAGATATAACACCCCTCGCTTCAGATAGTTCTCCTGAGAATCCGCTAAGTCCCATGTTGGTCTTCATTAACTCGCTCTCCTTTCGGTTCAATTTAGAAAACACCGAAAGAGGCATAATATTGACACCAGCACCACCGTCAACAAGCATGCGACCAATAGGCTTACCGTCAATGTGTCCCCGGATAAACAGCGGCTTCAAATGTTGTTCAGGCTTTTTCGGCTTCTCAAATGTAGCACTTTTCGGACCAAGATCAAGGTCCGCGACTTCGGCTTCAGGTGCACGGAAGTCAGCAGGCAAGGCGAACACCATATTAACGTCCATATCAGTAGGTGCCTCATCTTTACTCTCCGAATTCTCATCAGTCGCATCATCAGAATTTTTATTTTCCTCTGCAGCAATGCGTTTCTCCTTCCAAGTTTTCGTAGGCCTCACCATTGGTCTGGCTCGATTGAACCACTCATCGCGCCTCCGATCGACTATCTCCTCTCTGATTTCCGATGCTCGTAGCCGCTGGACACGTCGTTTCTGTGTATGTGTGAGACCCCCCGGACAGCACTGAGGTCCAGGTTTAGTCCCTGGTGCAACTGACCTGATCCTGCTGCCTCTCGCACATAGACCAGCAGATACGTCAATCGAATTACCATTGCATGTACGTACGAGTGGCTCCTTCAATGGTGTTGATTTACTATTGCATGCACGTACCAGTGGCTCCTTCGATGGTGTTGATTTACTATTGCATGCACGTGCCAGCTGCTTCTCTGATTCTGCATGCACACCAGGCTCCAAATCGTGTGAACTAGTATCTTTGACTTCAGTATTATCAGTGCACCTTTGCTTAGGCTCATCACGTGTAGCAACATTTGCCTGACTATTGTTACTTCCGCCGGTTTCTGAACTGTGTCCCAACACTGTATCTTTCCGAACCAGACGAGATTCTTGTCGGTGATATATACTACCACCCACTACAACTGTTTTCGATTCTCTAGATTTCACGCCATGGCTAGCAACAGACCCACCTGAATTATTAGAAGGCTTACGTTCAGAAGCAGACTTCACTGGCACCCATATACGCCGGCTGTCACCATTATAATTCTTGCCATCCGTACCGTGACTCGGCAGCCGGTCCTTTTGCACAACAATTACATCACGTGGCCGAGTCTCATGATTGAAACGGGCTCTTTTCTCATGCACACCCCCTCTGAACATAGGCCTCGGAGGAACCCATCCCGGATGAAGATAACCCATCGGCCCTGCAGGATATGGCGCCCATGAATTGAAACCCCATGGAGGAAACTGAGGATACATCGGAGGTGGACACGCCCAATATGTAGGCTCCATTGGAAAATAGGGTCGCTGGTCATACTGATTTCCTCGCCATTGCTCATGCCCTCTAAAACCAGAAGGAGATCTCAGACGCTTATTACCTCCAAGCCGATTAAATACATTGTCGGCCTTGCGCGATGTATATTTTTCCAGCAGCATGTTAACTGTGGGCTTTGGCCTTGGAGCTTTTCTCTTGGTTCCATTGAATTTCCACACTCCTACTTCTGGATTTTTTGGCTTTATCATCCTTGGAGGAGCATTATTATCAACAAGATTCTTTTCTCTCGCGGACTCGGCCTGATCCGACCGAATAAGCATCTTCTTTGTCTCAACTTCAATTACATTAATAAGAAACGGGTCACTATCAAGCTTCATCTTAGAACCTTCTGTAAATGTCAATCGTCCGTCATCAATGGCCAATTGCACCTGTCGACGAAACACGTTACAATCATTAGTAGCATGTGAAAAAGAATTATGCCACTTGCAGTAAGCTTTCCTACCCAATTTTTCTGCGGACGGTATTACATGACCTTCTCTCAATCTAACTAAATTTCCTTGCAGCAACATATCAAATATTTTATCACACTTGCTAACATCAAAAGTATACTTAATGTCCTCTCTTCTAGCAGGTGTAGGTTTCAAAGCAGGACATGTAAAAGGTTTTGATTTAGACGATTGAACCCACTCGGCTACACATATATCAACATCATCTTCACTAACCGAATCATCTTCATAATCTAAAGCATTAACTGTATGGTTCTCCTTCTCTTTATTTCTATTATCTTTAAACCGGCTATATTGCTTAACATCTTTAGCCCGATTTTCTTGCGCCAAAGATTTTTGCAAAACCTGATTAACATCTGAAAATTCTTGACCTTCTAACTTATCCTTAATATGAGTAAGCAAACCCGAAAAAGCAAGATCAGCTAAATCCTTTTCGGCTATGTTAAGGCTGAAACAACGGTTCTTGACATCCCTAAATCTCCTAATATACTCATGAACACTTTCATTATATTTTTGTCTAACCATAGTTAAATCCGAAAGTCGAAGTTCAGTTTCACCGCTATAAAAATACTCATGAAATTTCTGCTCCAATGGTGCCCATGCCGAAATAGAATTAGGAGCAAGCGATGTAAACCAAGTAAATGCAGTACCGGACAAAGATAAAGGAAATAATTTTACTCTATAAACATCAGATGTGCCGACATCACTGCATTGTGCTAAAAATTGCCCTATGTGTTCAAAAGTCGATCTACCATCTTCCCCCGTAAACTTAACAAAATCTAGAATTCTAAAACCACGAGAATATGGCGTCAAGTCGAAATAATCAGGGTATGGCTTCTGATAGGCAGCTGGACTTTTGCGTATGTCTACAGGACTCCAGAACCAAAACCGAATAAAACTCCTTAATCGGTACGTGACCCTACCTCATCTATTTTGTTACTAGCACCTAACAACTCCAGTCACGCATAAATACTTCTGGGCCTATTAGAAAACAATAAATATTCTGGCCAGAACATATATACTAAACAAAACCGATTGACGATGACCCCTGTCTATATTTGCTTGTACGATTTGTATCTTCAGGCTGCCATCTTAGACTAACGACGATTCGCTCTTGCCAATAACAGAACATCTCTATGTATTGCAAAATCCCAATTTGACATCTGCGAGAACTTGTCCTGACAATCCATGCAAAACCTTGTATATTTGTCATGCAAATAATCTTGTACACTTGATAAGTTGACGCAGAATTTGTACTTGAATCTGACCAAACCTGCACTTTAACTATCGGCCAGATTATATCTTCAACAAGTCTCTCGAAGGGCAATACCGAAATCTTCGGCCAACACACCCCAGAGTCTTTGGATTCCCTGGTGTTTTTATTACTTGTGTGTTTATGATATAATAAAAGCTTCTGCAACATCATCCGCGCTCAACATCGACACCATGGAACCGGAGGCGGAGCCTAGTGAGCCCTCCCTGATGCACAGAAACACGGGTCGCTAATTTTTTTACTAGTGCTTCACATCAAGAGGGCATGTGCATCAGGCTGGGCCGGCAGCAGCACATCAAGGTCGCTCCGTGCCACTCTGGTGTCTCAACGTTTTCCTTTCCTAAACGCAGTGCCTTCCCACCTATCGTACATGTCTCTTTTCGTATTGCCGTTAGAGCATCTCTAGTGACTCATCTATATGAACGTCCAAAGTAATTTAGACGATTGTGAAGCCAAAAAAAGTCTTTTCAGTGTCTTGTATAAATGAAGGTCTAAATTTAGACGTCCTCCACATCCTGCTACACATCGTCGACGGTGCCACGAGACTGTCCAAGCCCAACTGTCCTCCCGTTAGCTCCCTCTCGTGCTCATCCGGAGTAGCTAGGGAACCCGGACGCGAGCGCCACTCCAAGTACGCCATTTTCTTTCTGAGAGAGTTGGTGTGAGAGAGATAAATTAGTCGAGGGCGAGGCGGGATTTCTATCCTAGCATCTTGGCGGGCGCTGGATCGGGCCGTCAGCGCTCTGTTTCTACCGGATTCGGAGGCGGTTGGAAGGAGAGGGACATCGGGGTGATGCAAATCATGGGAGGTGGCCGGTAGGGGTAGAAATTCAGGGAGGCGGGAGGTGGGGCGGCAGGTTGGGGAAGGGAGATGGCGGTGCCATGGTTGGCGAAGGGAGATAGGGGCACCGATGTTGGGGAAGGGAGTTTGTGGACTCGTTGTTTGCCCCTGAAATATGTAGTACATGTACCGTTTCTTTTTTTAAGATAAACATAGATGATGACATGCTTCTACCAAAATTTTCTACTAATAAATACAGAAAGAGGATGGCCGCAGCTCCTCCTTCCTCTCTTTCTCATTAACAAGCTCTGATACCAAATGATGGAGCTGCCATATGCAGCTCCTCCTTCTTCTCTTTCTCATTAACTCACACGCTAAGAAATTTTAGAGACACCTAGGAAGAGTTCACGGCAAAGCCCTTTCGTTCTTCCTTGGTGTATGCGAGTCTTCTTCCACCTCACACGTCTTCACCACGAGCATGCCGCCGTGGCACACTCGCTGCCGCATGTTCGCCACCGGTACCGCAACTCTCCGGTGACTCACTCCACGATCTCCACTGGTGACACAACTTGTCGGTGACTCGCCTTCATGTTGTCGTTGGTGCTGCACCTTGTCGACGACTCGCACATGTATGATGAACTCGTCATGGCAATGGCCGTTGCACCATAGCCATCACCTCCTTGCCGCCGGTGACACAACTTCTTCACGGGGTTTCCTCCAAGTATCAACTGATCAGTTTATATAACATTTGGCCTAAAGCCACCATGAGACTGACGCAGCTTGACGATAATGGAGACACGCACGAGGCTCTGATACCAATTGATAATTTTGCCCAAGATACAACACACATGTGATGGAACTATCCAAGATGCAAACACATGCACACGGTGGAGAAGATGAACACATGAGACTTGCAGCACACGCACTTGTGCTTTCTTTTTTTTATTCCCCACTCCACAAATAAACAACCTGATTAAAGTGTTTAAATAAGCACACACGCAGTAAGTGGCCACGCGACTCAGACACTCAGCCCACCCGGCCAGCTACATGCAGCTACATGAGACCACACGTTCATGCATGTCCTCATCTTAACTAACTCGATCTCTCCTGGTCCTGGAGCTAGTCTCACGACTGAGTCTACATGCAGGTTTATCCTCACAAATAGTTAGCATCTACAAGGAATTAGCCTACATGCACGTGAGCACATATGTCGTGCACATATAGCCGCAACAGCTAGTGTTACAACTCGACTACATAACAAACATGATTAGACTCTAAACTTAACACAGTAATAACAAGATTAGTTCCAACCACGGTTCAAAAAACCGCCTGATATGACGATTAATCGTTCGATTTATCGCTATTCGAGGGTGGCCGGTATGGCGATTTTCTGATTTATCATCCGATTTTCTAATTTATCGCCCGATAAATCCGCCGATGCGTTAAAAAATCAGCAATTTTCAGCTAGTCGATAAATTACCGATAAGCGATATTCTTAACATTGGTTCTAACAATCACCTCCCTAATCTTGTTATTAATTATTCCTTTTTTGAAGCCCATGGACGATTGCTCTCGTCAAGGCCAACGGCGACGATGGTAATCGGGTGACAAGATGGGAACGGCGGCCGTCTGCGTATTGCATCGACGTCCATGGGATTCAAGAAAGAAATAAGTAATAACAAGATTAGGAAGGTGATTGTTGGAACTAATCTTGTTATTAGTTAAGTTTAGAGTCTAATCATGTTTGTTATCTAGTGGAGTTGTAACACTAGTTGTTGTGGCTGTATGTGCACGACAGATGTGCTCACGTGCACGTAGACAAACTGCTAGTAAGTTTACTTAGGAACTAGAAGGACCTAGCGTGCTTTGCTGCGTCCATCTTTCTTTATTGTCGTCTAATATTTCCAGCCTTCAGCCCCCGTGAGGCGACGGAAGGGGAAACCCTAGCCGCCAGCCGCCGCCCCTCCCCACCTCTATCCCTTCCTCCCCCGCTGCCCCAGGACACGGCCGGGAAAGCCTGTCCTCTGTCGTCGGCGGGGGAGGCCTCCTCGTCCCCTCGTAGAAGGAAATCGGCACGAGCCATCTTCTCCTGGCTTGGGCATGGTGCTTTCACTGGGCACCTCGGCGTGGAGGCTCTCCGGCATGGTGCGGTCACCGATCTCCGGTTGTGGTGGCGTGTTGGAGCAGCGGCGGAGTGGCGCACGACATGGAGGTCCTTCTCCGGGAAGATCAGTGGCAAGACGGCATGTTGTGGCTAGATGTTCGGCACCGAGGGTTTGGAGTGGGTTTGCTTGTTGCGACCTCCCTAGTGAAGCTCTCCAATTTCGGTCGGTTATTTTGCTCCTCTTTTGGTGTTGGTATGGTGCGTCAGTTTGGTTTTTAGTTTTTTACGTGGAGACGGGCGGCGTTAGCTTCTCCGTGGGTTGTCGAAGGCCACACTTAGAAGTAGGAAGACGACATGCATATCAAGGAGACAAAAGAACATTGAAAGAATGAAATGTAAAACAAAACTGTACCTCGGAATGATTGTCGTCAGGTTTGTCAATCCAAAGATATATTCACTTAATTCAACCAAAAAATCCTTAGCTTTCCCCTAGTTCTAACCAATTACAACTTCAAGAATCTTTATTCACCGAGGTCAACTGAATTTAAAATATTATAAGAAACATAAAACCTGGTTATATTCCCGAAAATTTATAGAACGAAGCCAAATGAGCATTATCTTTATCATTTTTATGAAAGAATAGAAATACCTGTCACCTAAACCCTTCAAGAAGAAAAAGGCATGCAGACCCTTGCCTAAACACGGCGTCCAAATTCCATATGACGATCATTTGCTTCTGGAGCTTATATTGAAAGAGAGGCTAACTTTATACCACACTATATGGAAGCGATTTATATTCTGGGTCTTCATACCATACATGACTTCCCTTGGATGTAGGATTTGCCACTTCAAACATATATACGAAGAAGGTTTACTCCAAGCGATTCAAGCAAACAATCCACAAGTTTCCCCTTGATCCATCCAACCGCAAGACAAACTCCAAGAATCTGCATCTAAGGCTGGTCATAGTGGGAGTAACTTTACTAGTAACTAAGAGTACAAGTCATCATTTTTGCTTATGTGACAATGATTTAATGAATAGAGAGATGGATTGAGTAACTAGCTATGTTACGGTAACATCACACATACCAAGGCAAAGTGTGTCTATAACCTAATTAATGTGCCATTGCATGTTATCACACTTAAGTTATTTCCCACAATGAAGGTAGTAACTTAGACTAGTAACATGTGCATGTTACTACTCTAAGTTACTCCCACTATGACCAGCCTAAGATGTCAATCATTATAAGTACTAGTTATAGCACAATACCCGTGCGTTGCTACGGGTCATATCGCATAATTGTAAGCATAAGCATGGATATTCTTCTATAGTTCTTTGTCACTGCTTAGATTCCTACTTTATTCCAAGAGATAGATTGCTAACAAATAATATTCAATATTGAACAACTAAGAAAAAACTATTTCGTATTAATCATTAAGAATTATTCCATTAAACTTCAGCATTATAATGAACCTTGCAGACAATCCCAAATAAACCTTGATGAACAATAGGCTCAACCATGTTGCCTAATTCTCATCCTCCTCTCATACATACTTGTGACTAAGATATTTTGGCATACATACTTGTGATTGTGCATAATTCTCATCCTCCTCTCATGGATAGGGCCTAACACAAGCTTAATCGTTGAGGACGCGCTACACGTTGATGAATTGTTTAGTAGTTCCACGGAACCATAATCAAAGAGAAAATACATGTCGAGTGTTTTCCATAAGTATTCTCTGTGTGAAAGCGAAAGGAACTCTTAAGTATAGACTTCATGCAGTGCAATATTTTAGTAATGCACAGACACACAAGGCTTCTTATCTTCCATCCTACATCGACAATGTGCTTGATTCCGACTAAGATTTTTAACAATGGAAAGTCACAGAGATGGGCAAGCTATCTGAAAGCCTAAAGTGCTGGTCCATATGGCATTAAATAGAATCTTAAGCTTTGCATGTGAACTCTACCCCACCATCGGTAAAAACTCACTTGCTAGTTGGAAAAGGATTGGTCTCCTTAGCATGTGGCCACAAGCAACTGAACAAATAACTATATAAGTAATGATTGCAGCATGGGGAAAGGAAGCTGAAAATAATACTTCCTTCGATCCATGTTAGTTGACTCAAATTTGTCTAGATTTGGATGAATCTAGACACTTTTGAGTATATAGGTTCGTCCAAATTTTAACAAATCCAAGTCAAGTAATATGGGTCGGAGAGAGTATCTAAAATCAGACGACAAAGTTGTATTAATATTTAAATTTGCATATATAAAGAATATACCAATACTTCATCAGACATTACCTCAGGATTGTCTACCATTAGCAAAAGAGTTTCACCATAGTTCAGGAACAAATGGCAATAAAATAATAAACCCATGTATAACAACTTTATATTGAATATACCATGCGTACCAACTTTACACAGGATACTGAAAGTCACAACTGGCATTCTGCAACTGAGAAAGTTTTGTTGATAGATTTTAGTAACGCTGCAGGTTCTCCATGCCCACATGGCCCTGTAATGATGTAATGATGGCATGCATGTTAAATCAAAATCTTAATCAACTATATGTTATTTTTTCTTGTTAGCAAGGCGAGAAGAGTAGATATTGATGAGTGTACCTTAGGATTCAAAAACAGGCTCTGGTTATAGAAGTATCGGAATTTCTGATTATTCTTTGCTATCAGTTATACATAGCATATTTACATATGTGACAACTGAAACTTTTTTTACTTAAATAGTGGAGGTACCGGTCTCATCTATGTTTTGCCGTGCTCAATTAGTAGTGTTGTGTCCTAATTCATTATCATTTCTTCTCTATGTAGTTATTGGTAAATTTTCATTACCTCTAAACGGAATGCCATGATTCATTCAGGAGTATCATCCTTCTATCAGAAGGGGTACATTCCTATTGTTTTTAGCAATTTGGAACTTTCTTGCGTCGTAGACTTAATATTCCTATCTCTCAAAAGTGCATGGAAGGAATCTTGCTTTCTGCAGGTATTTAATATGTTCAATGATATCGAAATTAAATTTCTTATGCTTATTTTGGTTGTAATATTACCATAATTTTGATCTAGATTATCAATTTTACTCATATATTCTTTACAAAAGATTAGAAGCCAGTCATAATGTACTTTGTATATAGCATAGAGTTCAGGTTCAGACCCAATCACTAAGTATAGAAATGTAGGAGTCTACAATTGATCAATATAAAAGAAAATTTCGGAGGAAAGACTCATCTCACACAACAAGCTTCCTCTCATTTCCCCTAACTTGTGTCAATTATCATTCTTAAACATAGATATTTTTTCCATTGGGAATAAAGGATGAGCTGAGTATATACATGTTCACTGATCATGGTCTTGATCTTCTTTTTTATAGATATTCATGTTGAATCTCAAAAGAAATATTTTATGTTCACTAAACATCTAGCCACAACATGCCTTCCAGCCACCGATCTGCCTGGAGAAGGACCTCCAATGAAAGAATTAATGTTCCCTTCTACCATGTGTGATTTCTCTACAAGCTGTGAACGCATTAAGGAGGGTGATATCATCAACAACAAACAGATTGCTTTGGAGAAACTACCAGCATGCCTTTAAGAACATTTAGCATGAAATGTCTTGTAAGAGATGCTACCACTCACAAATGATGCTATGTATCTAGTATAGATGGAGCCGGTTAGAGCTCATTACAAAATATCGACTATAAGCAATAATATGTTCTAGCATTCTGCATCACTCCGGCGTACCCCTCATTCTAGTTCCCATCCTTACACAATATCCAAGCATCAAGAGTCCACTTTCAGTAGAAGGCCTCTCACTGAACTCTACTTCAATTTATCTTGTATCACATTCTAATTAAGCATACCTAGTTGAGGTTGTTGTTCGATCTTTCAGCCTGACACATTCATGTTGATTTCACATTTTGCATATAATAAACTTCTGAGTTTGAATATTTTTCTATATTACTTACTTCTCCTAATTCAGAAAGAGGGAGAGAGATTCAAAACCTCGTTTGTTTATGAATATGGAGAGCAGGGAGGAAATATCCGACATGTAGGAAGAGGGGATCTAAGACAAGCCGACCAAGTCAGATGTCTACAGGCCTGTTGTTAGGACCAATGATCTGCTACTCATCCTAGAACCGGATTGGCCCTCTGCTTGCCTGGTCCGCCGGCTACGATGAAACAGCCGGCAGGAGCCACCGTCCGCTGGTACTCCACCTACTGGTGGGGGTAGAGAGTGTTGAAGTGTATAAGTGGATTACACTAGATCTTTTTATCAGTTCGGACTTTTGGTTGCGTTGGCTAGTGCATGAAGCTTGACATGGTATCAGAGCCTAAGGTCTCGAGTTCGAGTCCTGGCTTTCGCAATTTATCATAAAATTGCTGTAGACCCCTCTGTGTCCACGTATAGGCCTCTTGAGTCATACGTGAGTTTCGCGCGCCGTCGCTCTCTTCCGGTTGCACGTGCTGACTTCTCTCCGTCACACGTGAGAGGGGGTGTTGAAGTGTATAAGTGGATTGCACTAGCCCTTTCCATCAGTTCGGACTTTTGGTTGCGTTGGCTAGTGCATGAAGCTTAACATGGTATCAGAGCCTAAGGTCTCGAGTTCGAGTCCTGGCTTTCGCAATTTATCCTAAAATTGTTGTTGACCCCTCTGTGTCCACGTATAGGCCTCTTGAGTCATACGTGAATTTCACGCGCCGTCGCTCTCTTCCGGTTGCACGTGCTGACTTCTCACCGTCACACGTGAGAGGGGGTGTTGAAGTGTATAAGTGGATTGCACTAGTCCTTTCCATCAGTTTGGACTTTTGGTTGCGTTGGCTAGTGCATGAAGCTTGACATGGTATCAGAGCCTAAGGTCTCGAGTTCGAGTCCTGGCTTTCGGAATTTATTCTAAAATTGTTGTTGACCCCTCTATGTCCACGTATAAGCCTCTTGAGTCATACGTGAGTTTCGCGCGCCGTCGCTCTCTTCCGGTTGCACGTGCTGACTTCTCCCCGTCACACGTGAGAGGAGGTGTTGAAGTGTATAAATGGATTGCACTAGCTCTTTCCATTAGTTTGGACTTTTGGTTGCGTTGGCTAGTGCATGAAGCTTGACAGAGAGCAGGGTCACCCAGACACTGAAGAACACAGACACGTACTGTGTTCCCGAAGAACGACCACACACCACATCACAAACCATTCCAAAACCCTAGGTCCCTGAAGAACAACGACAATCCACAACAAACCACAAACCATTCCCAAACCTAAAACCAAACCTGGTGAGGAGCAAACACCCTCCAAATCAGCCACAAAAGACACTGGACTACACTCACGCGTGCATCGCACCCTGCCGGAAATCAAATGCACAGCTAAATCGCCAAGGGAAAAGATCCAACAGCCGCAGCCGACCAGAAACCCCTTCCGTATGTACCTAAAATCAGACGCTTCAATCCGCATTAACAGTAACAAGCGACATAGAGCAGCGGCAGAGCACGGGAGCGAAATTGAACTCTGCTAGAGCAACCAGCCATAGCGGCCGACACAGGAGGAACCAAGATCGAAAAATACAATGAAGAAATATGCAGGACAAAGGAGAGGGAGACCAAACCAGAGCGGAGAGCGAAGCCCCCCGGCCGCGCAGACGCGAGCCAAGACCACGGCCACTAACACTAGGCGAGAAGAGACCGACGACACACCGAAGAGAAGAAAGGGGAAGACCGACCTCGGGGTCAAAACGCTGGAACGAACCGACTCCCCGCACGAATGAAACAGGCAAATGAACGCCACACACGCATGCGGACGCACCGACCTAGACACACCACCACACGCGCTGAAAAATCAAGAGGCTAACAGGCTGACAGGTAGGCACGAAACCAGCGCTAACATTTGGAGCAACCTAGGCTCTGTATTTCCAGGGGGCTTAGAGCTCCTTGGGGATAAGTCTAGTAAGTTTACTTAGGAATAAGTCCTTGTAGATGCTACCTATTTGTGAGGATAAACATGCATGTAGACTCGGCGTGAGACTAACTCTAGGAGAGATCGAGTTAGTTAAGACGAGGGCATGCATGTACCGTGTGGTCTCCTCACATGTAGCTGCATGTAGCTGGTCGGGTGGGCTGAGTGGCCATTTAAGCCCATGTAAGTCCATGTAAAAATATATTCACAACAAATCAGCCACCTGTTAGTTAGTGGAGGCTACATGCATGGATCAAGATGGCTAGAGTTGTATAGCCGTTATGCTAGGATCAGCTAGCTTTTTCGAAATGGGGATACAACCATGGCCTGTGCATTGAAAAAATCATACGGCCTTTATTATGTTATTGGAAATGTTTTTTTCAGCTAGGATCAGCTAGCTGTTAGTGCTGATGTTAGTGTTGATCGTGTGTTTAGCCAGTAGAGTAGAAATCGGATCAGGCTGTTAGGCCTGGCCGTGTGTGTGTGGGTTGGCTATTTAAGGCCATGTAATCAGTTGAGTTTGTGATGCGAGAACAAGAGAAAAGAGCACAAGTGCGTGTGCTGAAAAAACCTCTGTGTGTTTGCTGTAAACGGTGTGTGTGCGTGAGTTCTTCTTCCTTCCTAGGAAATTGACTGTACCAAAATTTGCAAAAGAAACTGAGAGATGCTGAAAACGCTGCTACTTCTGTTTGTATACAGACGAACTGCTACTGAATTTTCTGATGTTTGTACATCAAATGTCAAGTTCTGATGTTTGCTGTAGTACGATTGATTGTACTGAATTTCAAACTACTTGTATAGATGGACAATTCAAATGAGAACAACTCACAAATGGACAACATTGGATCATCTCACTAAAATGTCACAGCTGAAAATATAGTAATAGGATGGTAATTAGAAGATATTATTAAAATATACGAGAGAAAATACAGACCTCAGCAATATAGAAGTTTCATTGGAAAACTGAGAAGATCTAAAAAGAGAATATTTATATATGGCTGTCTATATAGAAATATAGAACTCCTCATTTAAACGTTCCACTAAAGATGCTCTTAGGCACTTAGGCATGGCTCGGCTCGATCAATCAAAGTGGAAAAACAAATCAACCAGCCTATCTTACGGATAACTCTAGGCGTTGACGCGTCGTACTCTAGGCGACCGCCAATGCGCGACGCTGTCTGGCAAGCGTGCAACTCGGCAGACGGCAGTTCCTCCGATCAGGCGAGCCAGGCTAGATGCAACGCCTTTGCTCTTCTTCGTCCGCGGCAGGTGGTCCGCAAGTCCTGTCCGAGTCCATGTCGGCCCGCCCTCAATCAATCAACAATTCCTAGGATCCAACTCTTTCCATAATTTCCAAAATCTCCTCTGTTATTTTGGGAATATTGTAGGTAGTAGATGATATCTTATGAAAATACGGGCTGGGTTTATGCAAGTGTGCCTATTTGTATCACTTTCTTAGGAAAATTTTAAGTCTCATGTGCTATATTTGTTTGTCAGGCGCACATATATTATGGACAAGATTTTTCTCAAAAGAAAAAGTACAGGATATTTGGGAAGACATTAATTAGCCTCAATTAAAATATTGTTGCGCGGAGATGACCACTCGGTGATGGTGTTATTTGTTACATGAAGAAAAAAGAAATGAGGAAATTCACCAATAATCAACTGTTTAAGTATTTCATGGCTTTGAAAAATCAAATGTACTGAAATAGTTGAAGGTAATGTTAAAACTTTAGCTACTTGAGTACTAAAATTTTGATCATTCTACTATGTTCCACATGGAAATTAGGTCTAATTTTTTACCTTTATCTTGCAGGTTATTGAGCCTTGGTGTTTGATGATGTATTCTGAAATTTGAAGATGCAAGACAACTTTTTCAAGTAACTTTGTCCTTTGATTCATCAATTTAGTAGGAAATTTGATTTTTATTACTACTTATTTTTATTTATATGTTGCCTCTTATTATGTCATATTTTATTAGTTAAAAATTAAAAGCACCTTATTTTAATATTTTATATCATTTTTTGACTTTTATATTTTAAGACATAGTAAAGTGGCTCCAGCTCCGCCCCTACATGGAACACAAGCACTCCCTGCACCACCGATCACAAGTTCGTAACAAAGCATTACGAAGGTATAACTTGCACCACCTTGTTAACCCTTTTCATCCTTTGTGGGTTACTTAACCTATTGAAGTAGCTTGCTTATGTTTGCCGAAACATTGTGCGCTTGTTCTTGATAGTGAGAGTGTGCTAAGAAAATCAGAAATTGACTAGGAAAACAAACATATGGAGAAAATAATCAAAAAAGGAAAAGTATAAAAATAAAAGTAGTCTCCCAATATGTAGCAAAGTCTCAAAGCTTGTAAACACGAGAGTAGAAAGAACAATGTAAGTGCACAAATCTGTTTCTTTTCTACTTTTGGAAAATAGTTACGACCTCTCGACCTCTCCTTGTGTTGACACGATGCCGAGCATTAGTCTTTGCTACGACCCTTTGTTCATAGCTTATCCATATAGTCATGTTGAAAGAACATGTGGGCCCCCATGTGTGGTTTTGGTAATTAATGACAAAATCTATGGACTAATGCTTGTATCAAGTTGTACTTGTAGGAATTGTCCATAGGCAATGCTTGAACCATATGTTGGCTTCAAGGTTTGGAGAAGAAGGAAGTGAATAGAATCAAGTGGTGACCAAGGTGTTCAAAGAGTGATCCACATATTGGTCATGTGAGAGTTGAGCCTTTTGCAAGGGTGTCTTGAAGAAGAAGATAGAGTTCATCATATGTATCTTCAAGACATAATCCAAATGGTGTTAGAATTAATGTTGTGCAAGCTAAAGATGTGCCATATCTAGAAGATATCATGCTTGAAGCTTGCCATCCTCGGTGATCACGGATCAATGAATACAAGGTCAAAGTAAAGGTTTCCCCATGTCGTATGGGGGAGCAACTTGCAAGTCTTCATCAAGCGAGTGCGTGCAAGAGAAATCAAGAAAGGTGTTCCATCTTGAGAAGGACAAGATCATATACATCAAGATCAAGTGGAATATGCGCAAGGCAAAGGTATGATATTGATAGGGTTTCTTTCTTACTGGTCTCGTGGTGTTAGTTGGGGAGACCGGTTTATAGGATAGACAACCGTACTATCAAGAGGGGCTCTCAAGTGAGTAACTCAATCATATCTTTCAAAGAGAGCTCAAACCTTTGCATACTTAGCATCATCCTTTCTTGGTTGTTATTTGGATCTTATCCATGTTAGGTTCTAGAGCTTGTGGTAATATTCATAACAAGCTCTAGTTCATCAAAAATGGATTTCCCTTTTTATATCATATTGCGTTTTTGATCTTTGAGGTTTTATGGTTTCTCACCAAGAGAGGTATCTCACATTATAATACATGAAATGTTCTCTCTTTGTGGTATCCAATATTTTCACTTTTTGTTTGGTAGCCCTTGTTGTCCTCTTTCCAACAAAATTGGTTTCGGGTCAATCGGAGTTTCCAAACTCTAGATATCGCCATTTGAAGTTTGCCTCTTATTTGGTCTGCATCGAGTCTCCTGGCCTCGTGACCAAGTCTCGTGTGGTCCGGAGTGTCCCCTGGAGTCCCTGGTGGGGGATCCAGAATTCAGCCTGGGACAGTCTGATAGGTGGTCCGAAGGTTGGGCCGGAATCTCCGGTGTAGACCAGAGGCTCCGGTCTGACTTTCCCCCAACGGGCAGAAAACAGTCAGAAATCTGCGGGCCTATAAAAAGGGGCCCTTCTTTCCCAATGTCTCTGCTCGAGTTTTACAGGCTTTCTCCTCCATTCTTGACCCTCTTGAGCTTGGTCCCCCTTCAATCCCTCCCTTGATTCTTGCATATACTTTAGGGGTTTGAAAGAGGAGATCTAGATCTACAATCCCACCAATCCATCTCTCCTCTAAGTGAGGGGAACATCTTGGGATCTAGATCTTGGAGTCTTTTGTGGATTTCCTCCATTGTTCTTCCTCTCTTATTCCCCCACAAGCTTTTGTAGCTTTGGTGGAATTTGGGAGAGAAGGATTTGAGCACTTCTTGTGTTCTTGCCATTGCCTTTGGTGCATCGGTTTGATTTCTCGGTGAGGATTCGTTTGAGTGAAAGGTGAGAAGCTTTTTACTCTTGGGTTCTTGGAACCCTGGACGGTTTGTTGTGTTGCAGGTTGAGGCCTTTGTGGCGTTTGTTGGGAGCCTCCAATTAAGTTGTGGAGAAGTGCCCCAACCTTGTGAGAGGTTCCGATTGCCACCGACAAGAGCACCGATAGTGGAAGCGTGGATCGATCCCGTTGGGGTGAGATTCACCGGAGAATAAGGGAGGCCTTGTGTGGCGTAGGTGGTTAGATACCACCCCCTCTCCAAACTAGACGTACTCCATGTTGGGAGGAACTCGGTAAAATATCGTTGTCCCCGCGTGCCTCGGTTATCTCTATACCCGGCTCTTACTTATACACTTTACTTTGTGATAGCCTTCGTGCTTGAAGTATATATCTTGCTATCACATAGTTGTTTGTCTTGCTTAGCATAAGTTGTTGGTGCACATAGGTGAACCCTAGATTGTTCTAGGTTTTGTGCTTAACAAAGTAAACGCTAGTTTTATTCCGCCTTTGTTGAGCCACTCTCGGAAAAGTTTTAATCGCCTATTCACCCCCCTCTAGGCGACATATGTATCCTTTCACATGTTAACTCCATTTAACTTTAGTCGTAGATTCTTGTCACCTCTTTTTTATTTTTTTATTTGATATTGTGAAAGGACATTTATGGTCTTAATCAGTTTTGGTGTTCGTTAATAACTTTAGGATTATTTTACAGTGTGCCGATATTGCCAGGTTAATATACTGAAAATAGAAAATTCCATGGCATAGTGGAAAAATTCCTGGCAGAGAAAGAATTTCCCAGGAGATTCCACACCGGGGTCTCCGGTGTGCAGACACCAGATTCTTCGGTGTGGGCCAGAGTTTCGCCTCAAATCTTCCGAGTGGATTCTAGAAGATGCCCAAGGACAGTTTGTATGGGGGTCCGGAGATGGTCCGGAGACGGACCGGAATCTCTGGTGAATATGATAGGCTGGAATCTCCCATGGTCAAAGTCCGGAGTTTCCGGTGTGTCCTGGTCTAGAGTTTTGGTAAAATCACTGAAGTGAGTATCAAGACCAGGCCGAGGACGTTCTGTATGGGGGTCCGGAGATGGACCGGAGACGGACCGGAGTCTCCGGTCTAGGACAAATGCAGGCCGGAGTTTCCGGTCTCTAGACCGGAATCTCCGTTATGGAAAATCCCCAACGGGCAGAAAACAGTATGAAGCAGTGGGCCTATAAATAGAGGACCTCATCTCCTACCTCCAGCTGCTCGTTTTCTAAAAGGAAGAACACCTCCATTAGAGCCACCAAATCAACAAGATTTCCACCTACAACCATCAAAAGTCCCTGATCTTTGGAGAATCGAAGGAGGAGGCCTTGATCTACATCTTCACCAAAAGAGATCTTCATTTACCCTCATTCACTTGATCTAGTGTTTCATTGGAAACCCTAGTTCTTGATTTGGTTCTTACAAGCTTGTCTTTGATTGTTGTGACAACTTGCTTGTATTCGGGAGCCTCCAATTTAGTTGTGGATGTGTGCCTCAAAGAAGAGTGAATCGATTCCCTTGGGGTGAGGTTCACTAGAGAACAAGGGGGGCCTTTCGTGGCGTTGGTGGTTTGAAACCACCCCCTCTCCAACGCAGACGTACTTCCCTCTCAAAAGGATGGAACTATAGGAAATCATCCTTGTGTCTCTGTGTGCTTCACTTTGGTTACTTCTATCCTTTACTGCACTTTACTTATATCTTGCTCTTGCTCAGTTAATTGTGCTAGTGTGACATATAGGTAAATTCACCTAGTTGCATATCTAGAGAATTTACCTTTTGTGTCAAACCCTAAATTGAAAAAGAGTAAAATTTGAAGTAGCACCTATTCACCTTCCTCCTCTAGGTGCCCATATGATCCGTTCACATTGTATTATTGTTGGATTTTACCCATTTTTACATAGCCTTCTAGTTTGGTCTTTTCATTTTCTGTCCACTTTTCTAACCTATCCACCCATTAAAGAGTGTGCATTGAGTTTTGCTTCTTGGTACTCAGTTGACAAGCCATTTTGCATATTGTTTATCAATTCATTATTGGCCATTCCACTTGACACAATACGATCTATAAGGTAAGCAAGGTGGTGGACAATATACCACTTGGTATACATAACTCTTGCCTTGTGAGTTGATGGCTATGGGCGGTAAAGGAGAAATAGCAAAAGAACCACACGAAGGTACATTTGTCACACATGATGAATGCTTTGGACTTCGTCGAGCAACACAAGATCGCTTCAATAGATATGAAGGCCGAGTGCAACAATTTCAATTGAAGACCAACATTCGCTTTGTCGAAGTGAATGAATGATTGGATGAATACTTCAATCACATAGAAGAACTCATTACAAAGATGGCTCAAGGTCATTCAAGATCGTCAAGATCAAGCCGCTATGTCCATTTTTAAAGATCTCGCTCAAGCCATGAAGTAAGAAAAATTCAAGGACCATACCACCAAAATTTGGATGAATAAAAAGTTTGCGAAAGGCATGAGAAAGACAAGCCATATCAAGAAATTGACAACCACAAGAGCTCCCTCAAGACCCAATCCAAGAGCGTCCACAACAACAAGAAGATCCTGTAGGGGTTCGAAGCATGGAAAACAAAAAAATTCTATTGCATGAACACACAAAAGCCAATATATAATCTACGAGATCGGTGCAACGCGTTCATAGAGTACTAACCCTTGAATATCCAAAGCGTTTAACGAGATCGGATTCTCGTGGTTGATGTAGTCGTTCACTTGCCGATCTCAAGATCGCGAAGACGATCCTTCCGGCGTTGCATTCTAGCAACACTTCCGCAGTCGGTCACACGTTCAGTACTTGACGAAGACCTTCCTCTCCCTTGTTCCAGCAGGCAGCAGAGGTTGTAGATCCCCTCGCGATTCTAGCAGCACGATGGCGTGGTGGTGGAGGTAGAGGAGTAGATCCTACAGGGCTTCGCCTAAGCCTGAGCAGGTATGGTTGATTAGAGAGAGCCTCATCGGCTAGGGTTTAGACACCGAGGGGAGGAGGCGGCACCGACATCTAGGGCTAGGGCTAGGCGGCTGCCGTGGAGAGGGTCTAGGGCGCCGGTAGCTTGGGGGGTAGCGGCAACCTAGGGTTTGGGGTGAGGGCCAAGGGGCACCTCACCCCTCCTTTTATGGGTAGGAGTGGCGGCTAGGGGGAGGCCGAGTCCTCCCCCAACTCCTCTTGGTGGCTGGCAGCAAGGAGGGAGAGGGAAACCTCTCCCTTGTAGGTTTCCTTTCCCTCCTCCACTAGGATTTAGACTTTCCAAATTTGGGATTTGAATTTTCAAACTAGACTTTGACTATTCAAACTAGAGTTTGATTCCCACTTCCTAGTCTTCATCGACTTGACCTAGGACACCATGCCGCATGCCCCACTAGGGAATGGTGCATCCATGTGCTCCCCTCCGGGGTGGTAGAACTTCTAGAACCTTCCAAAAGATTTCGGGGAAAACACCGAAAACATTTCTGAACCCCGGAATAGGACTTTCCTTATATGAATCTTATTCTCTGGACTATCCTGGATATCCTCATAATGTCCTAGATACAATCCGAGACTCCGAACAACCTTCGGTCTCTAACTCTTTTCCATATCTACTACACAATATCGAATCCTTAAGTGTGTCTCCCTATGGTTCGTGAATTATGCAGACATGATCGAGACACTTCTCCGATCAATAACCAATAGAGGAATATGGAAATTCATATGGTTCCCACATATTTCTACGATTACTTCGTGATCGAATGAACCATTTACATACGAATCTCATAGGATCTTTCTGACTAGTATTGCATTGTTATGCCTTGCTCAGTTCCTGTCAATTGCCCTGCTGTAATTTGTTTACCCTTCATGCCATGTTGTTTATCTAAGGAGAGCACCTCTAGTGAACTATGGACCCTGGTCCAATCTTTACCATTGATACATCCTCCACTATTACTTGTTTACTTGCTGCAAACCATTAACTTCCACACCATACATTTAATCTTTTGTTACATCAACCGGTGAGATTGACAACCTCACTGTTAGTTGGGGCAAAGTCTTGAGTTTGTGTTGTGTAGGTCTCCGCATTGCTTGCAACACCTGTGTGACGTTTCCTTCCTCCTACTGGTTCGATAACCTCGGTTTCTTACTGAGGGAAGACTTGCTGTTATGCTGCTTCACACCTTGCTCTTGGGGTTCCCAACAGGCTCCACATCAACTGAGCCATCAACAAGTTTTCTGGCGCCGTTTCCAGGGAGGCTAAGAACGTCTTCACAAGGGGAGTCCTCCACTTACTTTCTCTTAACTTTGTTTTTAGTTTTATTTATTTCTTTTGCTTGGTTTTTTGCCTCTTTCCAAAAAAACCCAAAAAAATAGTTTAGTTTGGTTTGCTTTCTTTATTCAAAAACACAAAAAAAAATTAGTTCCTGCTCTAGTTGCTGGTCTGTTATTGCCTTGCTTTGCCATGCTTTCTATCAATGGATGGTTTCTTTGAAACTAGTTCTTATTGGCAAGGTGGGTTCACGGAAGAACAAAAGTATTATTATAAGAAACACCGTTTGTCACAAAAAGGGAAACACTTATGGGAACAAATTGATAAGTTGAATACTATTGCTAGAGACGTGTGCTCTACTTATAATGTTACTTATTGCTTTGATAAATCTTGTTGCTGTAGGAGGTATAAACACCTTCCTTTTCAATGTGAGTATAATGATAATGTTACCATATCTTCTTATGTTAAAGGAAATTATGACTTTTATGATGTGGAGCAAATTGAAGAATTTATTGCTTTCAAGGGTGCATTTGAACTTGCCAGTTTGCTTGAAAATGCTGATGATGCACCTTATGAATATGAGGTCTATGAGATACTTAAATTTTGCTTTGATAATTACAAGGAAGAAAATGGCTATATTCTTGAATATTTTAATAGGTGCTTTCCGCAAATGGATGAGACTAATGCCTTGTAGGAGCCTATGGAAGAAGAAATTGCTGAAACTGAAAGCTCATTAGATGAAAAAGAGGAGGAGAGTAATGGTCAAGAGGAGGAAGAATGGATGAACCCATGTCTACCTTCTAATGAGAGTAACTCTTTACCTCTTACATTATTTGATTGTCCCTCTTGTTTACCAAAGGAGGATGAATGTTATGTTCATGTGGATACTTTTGAAATATCTGCTATGGGTAAAACGTGTGATAATAGTTATGCTCCTGTTATCTATGCTAATCCTATATTTGTGCCTAACTTCAAAATGCATGGTACTAAGGAGTTTTGCTTAGATTTTTTTTATGATAAAGCTCTATATGATGGTCTGTAAGATCCCTCCTTTGTAAAGGAAAGGATCCCTGTGATTGCAATGCTAGTCCCTGGATCAATGCTAGCATCCACAGTTTAAGATGAAGTACACAGAAACAAAGGTCATTATTACAAGTCATTCCAGAGACAAACATAGTCTTTTACAAACTCCATGGCCACAGGCCTAGTACAAGAGTTTAAATAAGTAATAAGATAAATAAGTCTTCATCTTCATGTGCCACAGGCAAGCATGTTGAGTGTATACTCATAACCCCTAATCACCATCAGAATAACCTGCAACATCACAAGTTACAACCACAGTGGGTCAATACATTGGAATATTATTGGCAAGTGATACCTTAGAATAATATTGGTACCTAGATACCATATGCATTTGGCTAAGTGTAGCTTAGGCTTGCTTTGCTCAAAATAGGTTTTGCCTATGAGTTGAAAACACTAAGTTTTTCTTTGACAAAAACTTTCCCAAGGAACCACCAATAGACATTGGTGAACCTTCACCCTTGTTAAACCACAAGTTTTTACTTAGAAATTGGGATGAGGAGATTCTTGATAGCTTCCATGTCTTGATGCTCAAATTGTCGTTTACCAGGGACATGGCTAAGTACTTAGATTCTTCCATCTGCATAGGTTGTGCACTTTCCCCACAAGAGTTGATTTTCACCAAGACAGGACCTTTCAGAAGCCTTCCCTTAGACCAAATGGACGCGCTCCAACCTATCATCCCACTACCACCAACTGTCCAAATGGCTAAGTTATTGCAACCTATATGATCCAGGCAGAGCCCATATTGCCAAGTGGCTGCACTAGAAGCTTCTTAACATATGGCATCTCAAATCCCTTTGTTCCTGGGTGGCTTTCCACAAGTGAGATACACAAGGTAAACCATAGAAATGGGCCTTGTGTAACCACTCAACACAAACCATTCTTTCCATTCCACCTAGGTGTTTCATTCACTTAGTTGTTTTGTTAACAAAGCACAAGTCCAAAGACTTAGAAATATTTTCTCATAGCATGAATATATAACCACCCTTGGTTGCTACTAGCTAGGCTAAGCATGGCATTGACAAGAATCTTAACTTAGAACTTTCTAGCAATTCTACAACTACTAGGATTTCCCAAGCATAGCATATAGATCAAAATATTCATGCAAGTCTAGCAAAATATTTCTAGTGCCTTGTTGAAAACATAGGAATAATATCATGAAGTACCACTTGCCTTGGTAGCTTGGGGAGTAGCAACAATCCTCACAATCACAATCACTATTTGCACCAAAATCTACACATAAAATGATGGCACAAAATCACATACACAATATATACAAGCAAAAATATATGAATGTATGCAAAATGCTATGTGATGATTTTTCTACACCAAACAAGACAAGTCCATAGTACTGAAACATAAACAAGTACAAAACTTGCCAAACAAACTTTATTTGAACAATAAAACATTTCCAAATAATTATTATACACAAAATAGTCCTACACATGCTTCTGTAAAAACAACCATTTTAACAGAGGCAAAAAATTAAACACATTGGATAGATGGAAAGGATTTTCTCTCCCGATTCCATTGATATAAAATTTGTCAAATTTGTACGTGGCATTCAAAAGTTATGAATTAAACAAATTCAAACATCTAATAGATCTAATTCAGAATTTTAAAACGAAGAACATGCCACGCGGCACTTCCTGATTGGTTGGTACCGGTTCGGGCGGATCATGCTTGCGAGCCGCAAGATCTAAGTGACGATGCACGGCCCAGATTAAAACATACCGCTTCGTTCTCTAATATAATCCTAGCCTCTAGATTTGGATCCAACGATCCTTGATGCTCTGACCAAAGATGGGCAGCGCAATGGCTGCTGGCGGCAGCGACGGCTCTGCTGGCGATGGATCGGTGATTCTAGCAAGGCTGGGGACAGTGGTGTTGCTTACCAGCGTCGCAAGGTTGCGAGGAAGCTCCAGATGTTGCTAGCGTGGACAGGGGCGCGTTGATGTGGCCGTAGGAGCTCGTCGGAGTTGAGCGCGGCGTCGGGTGGTTGCAGACTTCAACGTTGCCGTGGTTCTGGTGCACGCTAAGACAGACCAGCGACGCTGTTAGATGCGCACAAGCCTGGCGAACAAGTGAGTATCAAAAAGGGAGGAAGGGGTGGTCGGGAACTACCAGTAGGGGTCGCCGGAGTTGTGCCGAGCTTCGGTTGCTTCCAGTGGTGGATGGTGACAATATTCTGGGATGGTACACAGGAAAAGGAAGGCATGAGAAGATGCGCAAGGTCATGTAGAACATGCTCGCATGAAGCAGAGACAAAGGGGTGGATGATGCTCACCGGAATTGGTCGTCGGAGGTCGTCGGTGTTGCGGCGGTGTGGGCAAGATTACGGGCAGCCTGGTGGCGTGGTGTCTGTGCTGAGTGAGAGGAAATGAGCAGCGAGGGGAGGGGGTCTTGTAGCTGGAGCAGGGGCGAGAATCTCGCGAGGAAACACCGGTAATCAAGCCCGCATCAATCGCGGCAGTGATGAGGTAACGGCGGCGTCGACGGGGTCGTGGGGGGTGCGTGGCTGGAGACGATGCTTGCGTGGCGCTTGGGTCCACCAGTCAGCGAGCGCGGGGTAAGTCTGTGCCGCGTGAGAGAGAGAGGGGAAAACCCCGAGTGGGTTTGTGGGCTGCGTTTGCTGATGGGCCAAAAGTCTGGCGCCGGCCTTTTCTTATTTCTTTATTCTTTTTCTTTTTCTGATTGAATTTCCAGGAAACATTTTCAAATGATTTCAAAAGCCATTTGAATTCAAATCTTTTCTGGATTTTTGTAGAGTGTAACACTCATGTTTTTGGGCATAAAAACATGTGGTCTCTTTGTACTAACTTGGTCCCTTTGAATAAACAAAATAAACAGTGACATATCACTTGATTTGAATAAGTTTTGAAAATGGTTTTCAAATCATATTTGTTTTGTAAATTTTTCTCCAAACTCCAACAATCAAACAAAGTAATAAGAGAGAAAGCAAGGCTTGGTTTAACACAAATAAACTCTTCAATTGAGAGTGGCATTAGATTAATAGTTGCTCACATAAAATAATGAGCATCAGATGCTCCTGTTTTTGAAATGGTTTTGAAAGGAACCCTATATGATCATGGATGCATGGATGATATGCATGAGTTTTGAAACATGATTTTAGGGATCTTACAAATCTAACCCCCTTAAGGTGAATCTCGCCCTCGAGATTCGGGTTGGCTAGCAAATAGGTGAGGGTGGTCTTTCCGAAGATCATCTTCTATTTCCCATGTTGCTTCTTCTTCGGAATGATGGTTCCATTGAACTTTGCAGAATTTGATAGTCTTAGTCCGAGTAACCCTTTCTGCAGTCTCAAGAATCCTGATAGGTTTCTCCTCATAGGTGAGATCACTCTCCAATTGAACCTCTTCCAAAGGTATAGTATCCTTCAAATAAGTCTCTTCCATTTCTGGATGACATTTCTTAAGCTGACTCACATGAAACACATTATGAACAGCAGACAATGATTATGGCAATTCAATCTCATAAGCGACTTCTCCTTTACGACTCAGAATCTTGAATGGTCCAACATATCTTGGGGCCAATTTACCTTTGACACCAAACCTCTTCACTCCTCGAAGTGGTTACACTCTAAGATAAGCTCTATCACCTACTTCATAGGTGACTTCTCTACGCTTAGGATCTGCGTAGCTCTTCTGTCGGGAATGTGCTATCTTCAATCTGTCCTTAACCAGCTTGACTTTATCTTCAACCTCTTTGATTAGTTCTGGTCCGAACAAACTTCTTTCTCCCACACCATTCCATAGCAATGGGGTGGTACACTTTCTCCCATAGAGAAACTCAAATGGTGCCATCTCAATACTGGCTTGATAGCTGTTGTTATAAGAGAATTCTGCGTAAGGAAGACTTTCATCGCAACTGTCTCCATAGTCTAGAGCACATGCTCTCAACATATCTTCAAGAATCTGGTTGGTCCTTTCTGTCTGTCCATCAGTCTGAGGATGAAAAGCAGTGCTGAATTCCAACCTTGTTCCCAATGATTCATGTAGTTGCCTCCAAAAATGAGAAGTGAATTGTGTTCCCCTATCAGACACAATACTTTTGGGGTACACCATGTAGACACATAATTCTACTCATATAGATCTTGGCTAACTTATCACTTGTATAGGTTGGTTTAACGGGTATGAAATGAGCCACTTTAGTTAGGCAATCCACTACTACCCAAATAGAATCATATCCTGACCGGGTCCTTGGCAATCCGGTAATGAAATCCATATCAATCTTGTCCCACTTCCAATCAGGAATAGGTAGTGGTTGTAACAATCCTGCTGGTTTCTGGTGTTCCGCTTTCGCTCTGCTACATACATCACACAAAGCAATATGTTCGGCGATGTCCTTCTTGAGATTATTCCACCAAAATCTTTCTTTCATATCCATGTACATTTTGGTGTTACCCGGATGAATGGAATATGGTGAGTTGTGGGCTTCTTGTAAAATCAGTTTCCGAAGCTCCGGATCTTGTGGAACACAGATACGTTTCCCATACCATAAAGTACCATGTTCGTCTTCATGGAATCCTTTGGCTTTTCCCTTGCCAATCTTTTCCTTAATCTCTTCAATTTCCTTGTCCATCTTTTGGGCTTCTTTGATCTTGTCCAACAAAGTGGGTTGAACATCCAAATACATGAGGTGTCCCTCAGGCACAATCTCCAATCTGAGATTTCTGAATTGGGTACACAAATCATCTGGCAATTCTCCCTTAGTAAGGCCATTTACAAAAACCTTACGGCTTAGAGCATCCGCTACAACATTTGCTTTACCGGGGTGTTATTGCAAACTCAAGTCATAGTCCTTGATGAGTTCTAGCCATCTTATTTGTCTCATGTTAATTTCTTTCTGGGTGAAGATATACTTCAAACTCTTGTGATCTGTGAATACTTCACATCGCTTTCCCAAAAGATAATGTCTCCATGTTTTGAGTGCATGGACAATAGAGGCTAACTCTAAATCATGGGTAGGGTAATTCGCCTCATGATTTTTGAGTTGTCTCAAGGCATAAGCCACAACTTTTCCTTCTTGCATAAGTACTGCACCTAATCCATGATGAGATCCATCACAATACACTTGGAAATCCTTCTCCAAATCTGGCAAACATAAGACTGGTGCTGTCACTAGTCTCTTCTTCAATTCTTGGAAACTGAGTTCACATCCTTCAGACCAAGCAAATTTCTTGTCTTTCTTTAGCAACTCTGTCATTGGCTTAGCTACCTTGGAGAAATTCTCAATAAATCTTCTGTAGTATCCTGCCAAGCCAAGGAAACTACGAACCTCTTTCACTGACTTAGGAGATTCACATTTAGTTACAGCTGAAACTGTAGCAGGATCAACTGCTACACCATCTCCTAACACAACGTATCCAAGAAATCCAACTTCATTCAACTAAAATTCACACTTGCTGAATTTGGCATACAACTTATCCTCTCTAAGCTTCTCAAGTATCAAACGTAGATGTCCTTCATGCTCTTCTTTGCTCTTGGAGTAGATCAAAATGTCATTGATGAATACGACAACAAACTTTTCAAGGAACTCCATGAACACTTTGTTCATCATGTTCATGAAATAAGCTGGTGCATTGGTCAAACCAAATGGCATCATGGTATATTCATATAATCCATACCTTGTGGTGAAAGCTGTCTTAGGTATGTCTTGTTCCCTTATCTTGAGCTGGAAATAACCTGACCGGAGATCAATCTTTGAGAATACACAAGCTCCTTCTAACTGATCAAACAAGTCATATATTCTAGGCAAAGGGTATTTGTTCTTGATAGTCACCTCATTGAGTGAACGGTAATCTATGCATAACCTTTGACTTCTATCTTTCTTCTCCACAAACAAAACTGGTGCTCCCCAAGATGAAGAACTTGGTTGAATAAACCCTTTCTGTAACTGTTCTCCAAGTTGTTTCTTGAGTTCTTTCAGTTCATCAACTGACATCTTGTACGGTCTCTTTGCTATTGGTCCAGATCCTGGTAGCAAATCAATAAGAAACTCCACATCTCTATCTAGTGGCATTCCCGGCAATTCCTCTGGAAACACATCCGGATATTCACTCACAATTGGCACACTGTTCATGCTAACCCCTTAAGAGAAGTTAGCTTACTCCCGTTTGATTCAAAGTTAGACTTGAATCTAATCCGTTTCTGTTCCGAGGTTGTGAGTGCAACAGTACGATTGGCACAATCTAGCACTCCTTCATACTTGGTCATCCAATCCATTCCCAAAATTACATCTAGTCCTTGGGAATCCAGGATTATCAGACTCACTAGAAACTTATGCTTTCCAAATTCTATCACTAGATCCCGACATCCAAGACTTACTATCATGTCTCCACCAGGAGAACTTACTTTTATTGGACACCCAATGTTTTCAGTTGGAAACCCATTTCTATCAACAAATGCTTTTGATATAAATGAATGTGATGCACCATTATAAAAAATAACAAGTGCTGGAATAGAATTGAGTTTGAACTTACCAGCCACAGCATTAGACTCCTCATAGATTTCTTCCACATTGATGTGGTTCACTTGTCCCTTCTGAAAAGGGTTGGGCTTGTTGGGTCCTTCAACTTTCTTTTCTAGGCATTCATTTGCATAATGCCCCATCTTCTTGCACTTGAAACATTCAACCTGACTAAGATCCTTCTTGACAGGCTGGCTTCCACTGCCACTTCCACTATGGTGGCTCTTATATCCACTCTTGTGATATTTATACTTGTCATTGTCATGACTATGGTGATGCTTGTTGTCATGATGGCGGTTGTGGTTGTGGTGCTTGTTGAACTTCCCATGCTTGTGGGATCCTGAACTCCCACTATCATCATAATGGGAACGCTTGTGAGACGATCCCGAGCTGTGCTTGTCAGAGTGCTTGCTCTTCCTCTTTCAACTTGCTTCATCTTGTTCTCCAAAATAGCAGCCTTGTCACAAAGAGACTCATAAGCGGGAACATAGGCCACTGATAGCTGCAGGTTCAGTTCATCGTTCAGGCCTTCGAGAAACTTCTCTCTTCTTTTTGCATCAGTGTCAACTTCATCCGATGCATAACACGCCAGATTGTTGAACTCCTCAATATACTCTGCCACGCTGCGGTGGCGCTGCTTCAGATTATGAAACTCTTCCTTTTTCAAACTCATCACTCCGGATGAGATGTGAGCAGTACGGAAACCATCTTCGAAGATAGCCCATGTCACATCTGCAATAGGAGTGGTGATCTGGAAGTTATCCCACCAAGTGGCTGGTGGTCCTTCCAACAAGTGTGCTGCAAATCTGACTTTCTCTTCATCAGTACAGCCAACAGTTACCAAGTCCTTGTTCACAGAGCGTAGCCAATCATTGGCCACCATAGGATTAGTAGTTCCTGAAAACCTTGGCCCTCGCCTTAAGAACCGTAAGCATGTCAAAACCCGTGGGTTGTTCGATTGTTGTTGTTGTTGTTGTTGTTGTTGTTGTTGTTGTTGTTGTTGTTGTTGTTGTTGTTGTTGTTGTTGTTGTTGTTGTTGTTGTTGTTGTTGTTGTTGTTGTTGTTGTTGTTGTTGTTGTTGTTGTTGTTGTTGTTGTTGTTGTTGTTGTTGTTGTTGTTGTTGTTGTTGTTGTTGTTGTTGTTGTTGTTGTTGTTGTTGTTGTTGTTGTTGTTGTTGTTGTTGTTGTTGTTGTTGTTGTTGTTGTTGTTGTTGTTGTTGTTGTTGTTGTTGTTGTTGTTCGATTCGGATGAAAGTAGTCATCATTTGTGCATCGAGTGATCTGTCATCATCTCTTTGCATCTCAGGGGGTGATGTTGTTATTGTTGGGATTGGGGTTGGCACGTCAGGGAGGCATCTGTGGTTTTCAATAAGGATAAGAATGAGATACCCATAGATGCTAACATGCACAATACATCACATAACAATCACCAACAAACATGCATCAAGATAGTAAAAGTTCAACAACACAGACAACAAGTTTTGGAAAAGTAAACACACCAATAGCAAGCCATCCACATGTTGGATGGTCATTGCGACTCAATAATCAAAATCATGATAAATAAATGGTAAATGAGTAGTCATCACTACTCCTTTGCATAAACCTCCTCATTAACAAGTGTAAGACCTGCATTCTCCATTGCGGTCTTGTATTCCTCGACATTGGTGGTCAAGGCCTCTACTTTGGCTTTGAGAGCCCTCTTCTGTGCACGAAGTCTCTCAATCACACCTTGTTGATGCTCGAGCTCTAAGTCCTTGGTCTCTAGTTCTGCAGTCATGTCTCGAATCCTCTTGTTCCTATCTTGGACTCGCTTCTCTTGACTCTTGAACTTTTTATCTTGACTCTCAAACTTGGTCTCCATCTCCTTGACTATCTCATCTTGCTCCGCGAATAGCTTGTCCTTATCATGAAGCTGCACCTGGAGTTCGTCATTGCTAAGCATGACGTTGGTCCTATCAGTGTCTACGTGCCTAAGAAGAACCTCTAAGTCCTGGAGGTACAGACGAATCGGCTCTGCTATCTCTCTAGCAGTATCCTCGAAGTCAATGGCCTCACCATACTCGTCACGTCTTCCGAAGGCGTGGAAGTGAGTACCTCTAACCTCTCGAGAGTGTCTCCCTACCAAGCGTCCAAGCAAATCCTGCATGACTACCTCTAGGCCTCTCTCCTTGTCATCATGCATGAGCTTGAAGGTGATGGCCTCCATGGTTGGCTCAGTCTGGCGTCCTGACTGAATAAACTTGAAGCCCCAAAGGTCCTTCCTCTCGAACTTGGTGAGGGGAAGCATCATGATGGAAGGAAGTGGGAGATTGAGCAAACTAGTAAGCTCAATAAGACGAGTGCCAAATCGAGTTCCCTTGAACTCTTCATCCGTGCTGATAATGACATTAGGCATCTATTTTATAAGATAGAAAAAGTTAGAATCAACATACATAGAGATGAATCACAAGACAAGCATCACATGCATAACTTTAGAATTCAAAACACACAGTCATGGCATACATAAAACCATTACAAGCATCCAAGGTTCAACTTATTTCAAACAACATTTGGAAAATAAGATGATAAGTGGTGGTCCAACTAACAAAGTACGTTACATTCCCATCTCACTTGCCAAGTTGGCTAACAGGGCATCTCTAGAAGAAATCTGTCTATCTAGAGTACATGACTCCATTACTAAGTCTATAATGTCCTCCCTTAAGCTTTGGTTGGTAGCCTCTAACTCTTGGGTATGTTTCTTTTCTTCCTTAAGATCATTCTGAGTGTTGAGCATTCTGCACTTGATTCTATCACCAAGTTCTTTGATGGCCTTCCAAGCTGCATCCCTTGCTGAATCAAAGAATGTAGTGTGCACCACTGAATTGGTGACCATGCAGAATCCTGATTCCTTGTGGTTGTCTTCCTTGTTTTTATACAAGTGAAGTTGCACCCACCAGTACTCAACTCCTTCATCCATCACAGGAAAACCTTTGTACACATGGAAACCATGAGGTCCTTGAGAGCCTTGGGGAATTCTGTCTCACATTCCAAAGTCATAGTCATGAGTGGTCCCTTCCTCATGGCTTCGTTGATGGAGTTCATCTACAAATAGAGATGAGAAAGAAGATTAGAAAAGTTTACGAGAAGAAAAGACAAGTGTGGAAGTTGTTAAATTATTTTCCTTAGTGGTTTCGAATCCTAGGGTCATAATCCTACAGGAAACACAGTGCTCTGATACCATCTGTAAGATCCCTCCTTTGTAAAGGAAAGGATCCTTGTGATTGCAATGCTAGTCCCTGGATCAATGCTAGCATCCACAGTTTAAGATGAAGTACACAGAAACAAAGGTCATTATTACAAGTCATTCCAGAGACAAACATAGTCTTTTACAAACTCCATGGACACAGGCCTAGTACAAGAGTTTAAATAAGTAATAAGATAAATAAGTCTTCATCTTCATGTGCCATAGGCAAGCATGTTGAGTGTAGACTCATAACCCCTAATCACCATCAGAATAACCTGCAACATCACAAGTTACAGCCACAGTGGGTCAATACATTGGAATAGTATTGGCAAGTGATACCTTAGAATAATATTGGTAGCTAGATACTGTATGCATTTGGCTAAGTGTAGCTTAGGCTTGCTTTGCTCAAAATAGGTTTTGCCTATGAAATGAAAACACTAAGTTTTTCTTTGACAAAAACTTTCCCAAGGAACCACCAATAGACACTGGTGAACCTTCACCCTTGTTCAACCACAAGTTTTTTCTTAGAAATTGGGATGAGGATATTCTTGATAGCTTCCATGTCTTGATGCTCAAATTGTCGTTTACCAGGGACATGGCTAAGTACTTAGATTCTTCCATCTGCAGAGGTTGTGCACTTTTCCCACAAGACTTGATTTTCACCAAGACAGGACCTTTCAGAAGCCTTCCCTTAGACCAAATGGACGCGCTCCAACCTATCATCCCACTACCACCAACTGTCCAAATGGCTAAGTTATTGCAACCTATATGATCAGTGAGCCCATATTGCCAAGTGGCTACACTAGAAGCTTCTTAACATATGGCATCTCAAATCCCTTTGTTCCTGGGTCGCTTTCCACAAGTGAGATACACAAGGTAAACCATAGAAATGGGACTTGTGTAACCACTCAACACAAACCATTCTTTCCATTCCACCCAGGTGTTTCATTCACTTAGTTTTTTTGTTAACAAAGCACAAGTCCAAAGACTTCGAAATATTTCCTCATAGCATGAATATATAACCACCCTGGGTTGCTACTAGCTAGGGTAAGCATGGCATTGACAAGAATCTTAACTTAGAACTTTCTAGCAATTCTACAACTACTAGGATTTCCCAAGCATAGTATATAGATCAAAATATTCATGCAAGTCTAGCAAAATATTTCTAGTGCATTGTTTAAAACATAGGAATAATATCATGAAGTACCACTTGCCTTGGTAGCTTGGGGAGTAGCAAAAATCCTCACAATCACAATCACTATTTGCACCAAAATCTACACATAAAATGATGGCACAAAATCACATACACAATATATACAAGCAAAAATATATGAATGTATGCAAAATGCTATGTGATGATTTTCTACACCAAACAAGACAAGTGCACAGTACTGAAACATAAACAAGTACAAAACTTGCCAAACAAACTTTATTTGAACACTAAAACATTTACAAATATGGGCGCTTCCTGATTGGTTGGTACCGGTTCGGGCGGATCACGCTTGCGAGCCGCAAGATCTAAGTGACGATGCACGACCCAGATTAAAACATACCGCTTCGTTCTCTAATCTAATCCTAGCCTCTAGATCTGGATCCAACGATCCTTGATGCTCTGACCAAAGATGGGCGGTGCAATGGCTGCTGGCGGCGGCGACGGCTCTGCTGGCGATGGATCGGCGATTCTAGCGAGGCTGGGGATAGTGGTGTTGCTTACCGGTGTCACAAGGTTGCGATGAAGCTCGAGATGTTGCTAGCATGGACAGGGGCACATTGATGTGGCCGTAGGAGCTCGTTGGAGTTGAGCGCGGCGTCGGGTGGTTGCAGACTTCAACGTTGCCTTGGTTCTGGTGCGCGCTAAGACAGACCAGCGACGCTGTTAGATGCGCACAAGCCTGGCGAACAAGTGAGTATCGAAAAGGGAGGAAGGGGTGGTCGGGAACTACCTGGAGGGGTCGCCGGAGTTGCGCCGAGCTTCGGTTGCTTCTAGTGGTGGACGGTGACGATGTTCTGGGATGGTACAGAGGAAAAGGAAGGCATGAGAAGATGCGCAAGGTCATGTAGAACATGCTCGCATGAAGCAGAGACAAAGGGGTGGACGATGCTCACCGGAATTGGTCGCCGGAGGTCGTCGGTGTTGCGGCGGTGTGGGCAAGATTACGGGCAGCCTGGTGGCGTGGTGTCTGTGCTGAGTTAGAGGAAATGAGCAGCGAGGGGAGGGGGTCTTATAGCTGGAGCAAGGGCGAGAATCTCGCGAGGAAACGCCGGCAATCAATCCCGCATCAATCGCGGCAGTGATGAGGTAACGACAGCGTCGACGGGGTCGTGGGGGGTGCGTGGCGCTTGGGTCCACCAGTCAGCGAGTGCGGGGTAAGTCTGTGTTGCATGAGAGAGAGAGAGGGGAAAACCCCGGGTGGGTTTGTGGGCTACATTTGCTGATGGGCCAAAAGTCTGGCGCCGGTCTTTTCTTATTTCTTTATTCTTATTCTTTTTCTTATTGAATTTCCAGGAAACATTTTCAAATGATTTCAAAAGCCATTTGAATTCAAATATTTTCTGGATTTTTGTAGAGTGTAACACTCATGTTTTTGGGCATAAAAACATGTGGTCTCTCTGTACTAACTTGGTCCCTTTGAATAAAAAAATAAACAGTGACATAACACTTGATTTGAATAAGTTTTGAAAATGGTTTTCAAATCATATTTGTTTTGTAATTTTTTCTCCAAACTCCAACAATCAAACAAAGTAATAAGAGAGCAAGCAAGGATTGGTTTAACACAAATAAACTCTTCAACTGAGAGTGGCATTAGATTAATAGTTGCTCACATAAAATAATGAGCATCAGATGCTCCTGTTTTTGAAATGGTTTTGAAAGAAACCCTATATGATCATGGATGCATGGATGATATGCATGAGTTTTGAAACATGATTTTAGGGATGTTACATGGTCCTATATTGAATGATCAGTCTTCTTATTATAAAAATTTTAAGAGTGGGTTTGAAGGTTTTAATCCCACTATTTTTGAGCTTGATAAAAATTATGTGTTTGTAGATCATGAAAAGCATACTTTATGTGATAGTTATATTGTTGAGTTTATTCATGATGCTACTGAAAGTTATTATGAGAGAGGTAAACATGATTTTATGCATCTCAATAATATTAAGTTTCCCCTCTTTATGTTGAAAATCTTGAAGTTGCACTTGTTTTGCTTTCCTATGCTTGTTGCTTTGTGCTTTCATGACATGTTTCTTTACAAGATTCCTATACATAGTAAGTGGGTTAGACTTAAAGGTGTTTTGAATTTGGTTCTTGATGCTCTCTTTTTACTTCAATTCATATTTCTTATGTGAGCATCTTCTCAAACTATCAAGCCTAACTTAAAGGCGTTAAAGAAAAGTACTTGTTGGGAGATAACCCAAGAGTTTACTTGATTCTTGGAAGTTATTACTTCAGTAATGACCTCTCCTTATCCTTTTTGTTTGCTTTTTGTGCCAATAATGACCTCTAATGAGAGGGAAGTAAGATTTGGGGAGTTGCTGTCCCGAAACAGATTTCTGTCCTCCACCATAAAAATTCGTGAGGAGTCTCTGTAACTCGGATTGAGCTGATAATTTATGAATAAATATCCCAGTATGTTAGATAACTTTAGTTAGTTCAACACATTTTTATTTGAGCAACAGAAAGTTTCGAAAAAATCGGTTTCTGCATGCTGGTCTGTTTTGACAGATTTCTGCTATTATTTGCATTTGCTTCTTATTGATTCCTTTTTAGTTCTCTTTTGGGGAATTGAGATTTTTGAAGGATTTACTACAATATCTTATGTTTTTAGTGAAAAGTCTTGCTATTTCAAAGCTTTGCCAAAGGTCTAATATCTTTTGAATAAACTAATGTTGCTAATGAAGATTGTGTGAAGTTTTGTACGAAGGAAAACATTTTAGTTGTAGAGAGATAATGATGTAATGAGATGAAGAATGTACAAAAGCTCAAGCTTGGGGATTCCACCATGGTGTCACCCCAATAAATATCCAAGAGGTACAAGCGTCAAAGCTTGGGGATGCCCAAGGCATCCCTTTCTTCATCAATAAAAAGCTCAGGTCTGTCTAGACACTTCGTTTTTTTTGTTTCATGCATAGTTGTGTTGTTCTTGGAGCGTCTTAGTTTTTGTTTGCTTTGATTAAGTTGTTTAGTTTGCTTGAATAAAGTAGTTTGGACCCCTGCTTCCGCTGTGTTTTGTTGCAAATAAGTTGCTTGGTGTTGGAAAAGAGTAGAAAGTTCGTGCTTGGAAGTGCAAGAGGAGCTTGCATTGACTGTGACTTAGACTTTATCATGCAATGCTAAGTGTTGTTTTGACTTTATGCTTAGTAATTATTGCTATAGCATGTCTTGCTCCAAGTCATTGGGATTGCTTAGTGTGCCTTGAAGAAATTATGCATTGTTTTAGAATGCAAAAGCATAGTATTGTGGTATTCTCCTTTGAGGTTTGATTGGGTCGACTTGGCACATGCTCACACCATGTTATGACTATGAACAAGTCACCATATCCTCTATGATCATTTAGTCCTTGACTTGTAGTACCACTCTATGCTTTGATTAGTAATGTTTTGTTGCTCTGCATGATTATGGCACTATTGCTCTCTTATTTGGTTGCTCCCAGTCTTTTGCTAGACTCCACTTGTATGAGTAAGCTCTACTCATGCCTCCAACTCCCAAGAAACCAAGTTTTTCCAAAGTGTCCACTATAAAATCCTATGCATGGTGTGTTACACCATTCCAAGTATATTCTTGTTTTCAGCTATCTTCCAATTAAAAACTATTTTGTTATTTGAAAACTTAGTGATTAAAGCCCTCACAAACTTGATGGCACACTTTATATTATTTGCCCCTAATAAACTTGAACCATTGTGTCGTCTATGTTGTATATGCTTGTACTTATATGTTGGAATTAGCAGAACCATGCTGTCATGGGGAACGTTTTCAAAATTGCACTTGTACTCTGTATTCAGTTGATATCATGCTTTTTTGTCTATGGATGTCACCGATGTGAAATAAAGAGAGAGCTTGTAAGTCCATGGAGTTTGTATTCTGTGTTATAGAAACGCCCGAGCCGCTAGCCTAAGCCATACCTAATCATGGTGGAAACTTGCAGGATCAACATAGTGAGCTATCTATGAAGCATCCTCAATAAAAAGCTATGCATATAGTCAATAAAAAGATCGCTGATATGTTCATTGTGTGCTTGCCTTGTCATTTTGGTTATGGGATAGCTCCTGTACCATGTGCAAGGGGTACCCCGTTGGTGGTTCTCTATGATATGCAAATACTTACAATGACAAGAACTTACATGTGACTGAAGTTGAGTAGCATGAGGTGTGGCCCTCGTATTCAAGGGACTTGAGATTGCCAACTTATACTTTGTCAAGCATATACTCCATAGTTTGTTCACTTTAAACTTAATCACTTCAAGATGCTTATGATAGGGGCAATGAGGGCTGAAAGCTAACAAGTACCATAATTTTTGGAAGCTCTTTTTGAAACTTGAAATCCATGCTTTCTTTATAAAAGGCCTTTCTTCCACCACTATTGATTCTCCACCTTCTACCTTTAGGCACCATTAAGAGAGCATAGTTTCCATTCTTAGTTCTATGTGCAGTGTCCCAAAACTTATTGATTGATGCATATTGTGATATTACTTGTTCTTGTGCTACTTGTTTCTAGTCACCCATGTGAACTTTGAAGGTGTCCTATGCACCTATTTGCTACTCTATGAGGGACAAGATGATTGCCACTATGCTATGTTTTTTGTATGTGAAACAAACAAACGTTTTTCAATACATTCTATTCATGATCTTTGTTTGTAGCCTTTCATGTTGCAACAATAGTTGCTTTTTCTTACTGTTAGAACTCCATCTTTCATGTTCATATTTAGAGTTCTTTGATCCCAGCTTTCAATGCTTGCAAATGGTTAGATCTTCATTGTGAAGGTGCATTTCACCTAAAAAATTATTCTTTTATCACTTACCTACTTGGGGACAAGCAGGAGTTAAGCTTGGGGATGCTTGATACGTCAGAAACATATCTATAATTTTTGATGTTCCATGCTTGTTTAGTATCTACTTTGCTTTTGTAGAGGTCCAAACCTTTAATAAGGTAGATATCCCTGTGTTTACAATTCTAGTCCTTGGATCAATAGCTAGCATCCACAGTTAAGATGTAATATCAAGAAACTAAGGTCATAATACAACTTTATAACCAGGAATAAAATAATTCATTACATCTTACATAGCTCATTTCGCTATCTCATTACAATGCAGCAGAAATAACTATATAGCATGGAGTCCTTCATCTTCAAAGTGCCATAGGCAATCATGTTGGTTGTAGACTTGTAATCCTAATCAACACACTTCACTAACATCAAACAAATCTGCAACATAATAAGTTACAGCCACAAGGGCCAATACATTTTTATTGTATTGGCAAGTGATACTATGGTAGAATAGGGGTATCTATCATCTATATGCATTTGGCTAAGTGGAGCTTAGGATTGCTTTGCTCAAAATAGATTTTCCTTATCATTTGAAAACACTAAGTTTTTGTTTAGCAAAAATCACCCAAGGAATCTACCAATCATTGATTGAAGATCCTTTAACCCTTGTTCAACCACAAGTTTTTACTTAGAAATTGGGATGAGGATATTCTTGATAGCTTCCATGTCTTGATGCTCAAATTGTCCATTGCCGGGGACACGGCTAAGTACTTAGATTTTACTCTCTCGAGAGGTGGTGCACTTTCCCCACAAGACTCGACATGCATCGAGACAAGATCTTTCAGAAGCCTTCCCTTATACCAAAATGGACGCGCTCCAAACCTATCAACCCCTACCACCAACTATCCATCTAGCTAAGTTATTGCAACCTATATGATCCAGGCAGAGCCCATAATGCCATGTGGCCGCACTTGAAGCTTCTCAACATTTGAAATCTCAAATCTCTTTGTTCCTGGGTGGCATTCCACAAGTGAGATACACTAGGGTAGTCCATAAATATGGGCCCTGTGTAACCACTCAACAAAAATCCATCCATGCAAGTCCCATTCCACCCAGGTGATTCATTCACATAGTTGTTTTATTAAACAAAACACAAGTCATTTGACTTAGAAATATTTCATAGCATGAAAATAATCCACCCTTGTTTTCTACTAGCTAAGCTAAGCATGATAGTAGTATGGATCTTAACTTAGGAAAAATCTACTAAGGCATCATCTACTAGGATTTCCCATGGCATAGCATACATAGTAAAAATTCCATGCAAGTCCTACTCAAAACATCACTAATGCATAGTGAAAATAATAGGACAAAAGAATGAAGCACCACTTGCCTTTTTGGTAGAGAATATAAGTTCACTCCTTGATCTTTCAATAGTCACACTCTTCAAATTTCACTACAATTCAATCAAGGCACAAATTCAATCTAGCATTCAAACAACTCAACACATAAAATAATAAAAACAAAGCAATGCATGCAAGCATGCCAGAGATTGTTTTATTTGGAAAAGTGGTTTCTAATAGGTTATAAACATTTTAAAACATCTATTGGTCATTTATAAATGTGGAAAAACCATTTGATATTAAGTTAGTGAAAAATGGCTACTTTAAATCCCTTTTGTTATGCTAGAAATGATTTTATTCAAAGAATAATTTCTAGTGTTAACCAAAATGTTTTTAAACACCAATATTACTGTTTATGGTCATAATGTTTTAAAGCAATTCCATTTTCAAAGGGTTTCATCCAAAATCCTAAAACTTGGTGTTTGGGGTCATAGAGTTTAATTCAAACCATTTTCAACAGGTTTTACTCAAAAAGCATTTTTAATACATATTCAACATTTTTATTTAACTAGAAATGCTTTAATTCAAAGGAATAATTCCTAAGTGTCACAAAATATATTTTTAAATCCAAAAGTTGGTTTATATGGTCATTAGGTTCAAAAAAGTCCATTTACAAAAGATTTTACCCTAAAAACAATTTTAGAATAAATTTTATACACAAAATAGGCCTACACAAGTTTCTATAAAAACAACCATTTTTACAGAAGCAATTCACTAAACAAAGGGCATGGTTGGATAGAATTCTTTTTTGTGATTCCATTGATATAAAATTTGTAAAATTTGGATGTGTAGATTAAAAGTTATGAATTTTGCAAGTTTAAACATCTAATAGAAATGTTTCTGTCTATTTAAATCAAAACTGTGCCACGCGTCTTGTTCTGATTCACGGTACCGATTTGGCTGGATCGAGCGTTACAGAGCGTTGGATCTAAATAGATCTGTGCGGCTCAGATGGATTCGTACCCTTCACTTAAGTCATCTATCCAGCCAACAGATCAAGATCTAACGGCCTGAAATGAATTGACAAAACTCTGGTGGCGCTCGACGGTGGCGCGCGGCGGCGACATTCTGGCGGTGGCGTAACGGCGAAACCAGGAAGCGCGAGAGAGAGGGGAAGGGCTCACCGAGTTCGCCGAAGCTTGCCTATTCTCAAAGTGTCCTTGGGTGACGAAGGGGCGCTCGAGGACGACAGGGATTTCTCGCCGGAGTTGTTCACTAGGTCGGGCACGCACGACCGTGGTCAAAGACGGGCGTTTGGGTCGCAAATGATCAAGGAAACACGTCAGGAGGGTGCGCAAGTTTGCATAGGTTGTGAAGGAACTCACCAGAGGGAAAGGGGCGCGCTGGTTCGTCGACTACTGCTCGCCGGAGTTGAAGCAGACTGTGGCGGTGCTCAGTGGAGGTTGTTGCCGACGCTCTGGGTCACAAGAAGACGTGTGCCTAGGGTCAATGGATGTGCACAACAATGGAGATCAAGTGAGCATGAACCAGAGAGTATGGGGCAGCATGTACTCACCGGATTTGCCGCCGGATTTCGTCGGAGGCCGCAGTGGTGCAAGCAAAAATGGAGGCAGCCTGGGGGTTGGTGGCGCTGGTTTAGGGGAAATGGAGAGGAGAGGCTGTTGGTTAAGAGGGCATAATCAGGGGGAGGAATTATCGTGATGTTATGGCGAATTTAAGATTGCAGAATCAATGCCAGAAACAGCGATGAACTGGCCACGCGCGGGTGAGGAAGACGACTCGCAGGTGGGGTCGTTCTATCAACGAGAGAGAGAGAGGGTTCAGGTAGGGTCGGGTGGTCAGCGTCTGCGGGAGTAAGTATTCTGGTGCGAATCGTTTTCTGCGGGGGAGAAAGAGATGGGCTAGCTAGGCCTGGTGGGCTTTGCTGGGCTAGGCTGGCTTGTTTCCATTTTTTCTTTCTTCTTTCTTTTTCTTTTTCCTTTTCTATTTTCTGTTTTGGTTTTATTTAAATGATTCAAACACTTGTTTGAATTCAACCTTTTCTCAACTTTCAGTAAGTTTTATACTCGTTTATTATTGCATTTTAAAGAACATTTTTGGAATAATTCTTTTAGTCATTTATGGTTTGTTATTTATTTAAAAATAGGCACTTGCCTTAATTCAAATAAGATTTTAATTATATTTTTAAACTCTTATTTAAATTCTAATTTTCACCAAACCTTTTTCAGTAGGTTTTATTTATTCATTGGTATGTTAAATAATTCATTTTGAATTACATAAAATATTTTAATATGGTTTATTAATCATTTAAATTGGGATTTGTCCTTATTCCAATAAAATCAAATATGGTTTTAATCCCATATAAATTTTATTCAAATAATTCTTTTAAGTTAATTAGATAACTTTTTAATCCACTTTGGAAAATTCCTATTTATTATTTTCTCATAATTTAATTAATCATTTATCTAAGGGATTTTGTCTTTATTAAATATAATTTGAATATCGTTTTATCCATAATTTTATTGGAATAATCTTTGTCCCTTTATTTTATTTGGGTTATCTTTATTTCATTTGCTTATGGATTTAATTCAAGTTTTAAATTGTCTTCTAAATACTTCCTTTGGAATTTATTATTTAGTTTAAGCAATTTTGTCTTTATTTAAATAAAATTGGATATTTTTTAATCCTTATGATTTTATTTAAATAATATTTTGTTCCTTTTATTATTCCATAATCTTTCATGTCATTTGTTTGTCCAATATTTAATTTTGCTTTTAAGTATTGCTTATTTATTTATTTCTTCCTTTGCCTTATAAAATCCATATCTTTTTATTTATGGATCCAAACTTGGTGATTCCAATTTGTATAATTTTATTTAATATTTGTTTATCCTATTAAATCTCTTTAGGATTATTTTACTCACAATTTGGTATGGATTTTAGATAGGGAATTTATTAGCTTTAGAAATTTATTTTCCTTTAACTTATTAAATTCATAAGTTTTTATCCATGGTTCCAAATTGAATGAAACCAATTTCTATGGTTTGCAATATTTTTGTTTATCATTTATAAATGTTTTGTTGACAAATTTTTATATGGATAAAATCCATAGTCTTAGAGTGATCTTGGAAATGATTTATTTCATTAGGGTTTTAGGGTTTTGGTTTGTTTTTCCAAATGCTTAAATTTCAAGATACATTCATTGATGAATGCATTCCACTTGATTGAAATTTGTTGGATTTTTTTATTCAAATTTTATTTAGGAAGGGTTTTGATGTTTCTATTTAGAAAGAAAAAGTTTCTTTTCACCCTAAATTTCAACAATTATTTATTTTGTTTATTTATTTTTCACATTTCAAAATTTGGAAAATTTTGGGATGTGACAACTTTGCTTTGTCTTACTTTGAGGTGTTTTTATATCTTTTCTGGAACTAACCTATTAACAAGTTGCCACAGTGCCAGTTGCCTGTTTTCTTCTGTTTTTGGTTCCAGAAAGGCAGAAAATCAATATTCTCGGAATTGGACGGGACAAAAGCCAAAGTCAATAACTTTTCGTGGGGAACACGAATTCCAGAGGGGAGACAAAGAGGCAATCCAGGGCGGCCAAACCCCCCTAGGCGCATCCAGGGGTGGGCTCGCTCCTAGGCAGGGTGTGGCCCCCCTAGTCGCATCCTCGGCCTCCCCCTTTGCCTATAAGAAGCCCCCGATGCCTAAACGCTAAGTACCCGATCAAATCTCCACGAAACCGTTTGTAGCCGCCGCCACCATCGTCCCTAGATCGGGGGGATCTGAAATTCTTCCCGGCACCCTGTCGGAGGGGAGATCATCCCGGAGGCCTTCTTCTCCGGTATGATGCATGAGTAGTTCCACCTTGGACTATGGATCCATGTAGTAGCTAGATGGTTGTATCTCCTCCTTTGTTCTTTCATGTATAGATCTTGTGAGCTCCGTTAATGATCACGATCTAATCTATTTGTAATCATGCATGTTGTGTTTGTGGGGATCCGATGGATATTGATATTATTATGTTGGATTGATTAATGGTTTTGTCTTTATGATTCTATCATGTCTGTATTGTTTGTGATCTTGCATGCTCTCTATTGTTAGTGGCTATCTTGTCCAAGTACTTGCTAGTGACTCCAAGAGGGAGTATTTATGCTCGATAGTGGGTTCATGCCTCTAGTTTCCAAGGGAAGTGACAGAAATCTCTCTGGTTGTAGATGTGTTGTTGCTACTAGGGAGAAAACAACGGTCTCTTGTTCATGGAACATGTGTACTGTTTACCTTACACACTTTGCTTAAAGTAGTTGTTTGTTGCTTGCAACTTAATACTGGATGGGGTTTGGATGATAACCCGAAGGTGGACTTCTAATCAGAGATGCAGTTGGATGGCGGTCTATGTATATTGTTGCATTGCCCAATCGAATCTCATAGGATCTTTCTGACTAGTATTGCATTGTTATTCCTTGCTCAGTTCCTGTCAATTGCCGTGCTGTAATTTTTTACCATTCATGCGATGTTGCTTATCTAAGGAGAGCACCTCTAGTGAACTATGGACCCCGTTCCAATCTTTACCATTGATACATTCTCCACGGTTACTTGTTTTCTTGCTGCAAACCATTACCTTCCACACCATACATTTAATCCTTTGTTACAGCAAGCGGTGAGATTGACAACCTCACTGTTAGTTGGGGCAAAGTCTTGAGTTTGTGTTATGCAGGTCTCCTCGTTGCTTGCAACACATGTGTGATTTGTCATTCCTCCTACTGGTTCGATAACCTCAGTTTCTTACTGATTGAAGACTTGCGGTTGTGCTGCTTCACACCTTGCTCTTGGGGTTCCCAACAGGCTCCACATCAACTGAGCCATCATTGTACCATATACAACTCTTCATCAATGTCACCATTGAGGAATGCCGTTTTGACATCCATCTACCATATTTCATAATCGTAATATGCAGCGATTGCTAACAAAATCCTCACAGACTTTAGCTTTTCTATGGGTGAGAAAGTCTCATCGTAGTCAACTCCTTGAATTTGTCAGAACCCTTTAGCGACAAGTCGAGCTTTATAGACGGTTACATTACCATCATCATCATCTGTTTTTTCTTGAAAATCCATTTATTCTCGATAGCCTTGCGGCCATCCGGTAAGTCCACCAAAGTCCACACTTGGTTTTCATACATGGATCCAATCTCGTATTTCATGGCTTCATGCCATTTGTTGGTATCTGGGCTCATCATTGCTTCCTCATACGTCACAGGGTCATCGGTGTTGTCCACCAACATGACACTCATAACAGGATCATACCAATCAGGAGTGGTACGAGTCCTCGTCGACCTGCAAGGTTCCTTAGTAACTTTGCTCGAAGTTTCATGATCATTATCATTAGCTTCCTCTCTTATTGGTGCAGGTGGCACAAGAACATCTTCCGGCGCTGCGCTACTCTCAAATATGAGAGAAGGTTGAACGACCTCGTCTAGTTCTACTTTCCTTCCAGTCACTTCTTTCGAGAGAAATCCCTTCTCTAGAAAGGATCCATTCTTGGCAACAAAAACTTTGCCTTCGGATCTATGATAGAAGGTATACCCAATTGTTTCTTTAGGGTATCCTATGAAGACACATTTTTTCGCTTTGGGTTCAAGCTTATCGGGCTGTAACTTCTTTACATAAGCTTCGCATCCCCAAAGTTTAAGGAACGACAACTTAGGTTTCTTCCCAAACCACAATTCATACGATGTCATTTCAATGGATTTAGATGGTGCCCTATTTAAAGTGAATGCGGCTGTTTCTATTGCATAGCCCAAAATGACAACGTAAATCTATAAGAGACATCATAGAATGAACCATATCTAAGAGAGTTCGATTACGACTTCCAGACACACCACTATGTTGTGGTGTTCCTGGTGGTGTTAATTGTGAAATTATTCCGCATTTCTTTAAATGCTCGCCAAACTCTTAACTTAGATATTCACCTCCACGATCATATTGCAGAAATTTAATCTTCTTGTTACGTTGATTCTCTACTTCACTTTAAAATTCCTTAAACTTCTTGAAAGTTTCGTACTTATGTTTCATGAAATGGATATACCCATATCTACTCAATTCATCCGTGAAAGTAAGAACATAACAATAACCACTGCGCGATGCCACACTCATCGGGCCACACACATCGGTATGTATGATTTCCAATAAGTTCGTAGCTCGGTCCATTATACCAGAGAATGGAGTCTTAGCCATTTTTATCATCAGACATGCTTCACATCTTTCAAGTGATTCAAAATCAAGTGAGTCAAGAAGTCTATCAGAATGGAGTTTCTTCGTACGCTCACTCCAATGTGACCAAGACGATAGTGCCACATGTATGTAGAATTATCATTCAATTTCAAATGTTTAGCATCTATATTATGAACATGTGTATCACTACTATCGAGATTCAATAATAATATACCATTTATCATAGGTGCATGACCATAAAAGATATTACTCATATAAATTGAACAACCATTATTCTCGGATTTAAACAAGTAACCGTCTCGCAATAAACAAGATCCAAATATAATGTTCATGCTTAATGCAGGCACCAAATAACAATTATTTAAGTATAAAACTAATCTCGATGGTAGATGAAGAGGAAGCATGCCGACAGCGACCACATTAACCTTGGAGCCATTTCCAACGCGCATCGTCACCTCGTCTCTCGCTAGTATTCGCTTATTCTGCAACACCTGTTTTGAGTTACAAATATGAGAAACCGAACCAGTATCAAATACCCAAGCACTACTATGGCTACTAGTAAGATACATATCAATAACATGTATATCAAATATACCTTTCTTCTTGATGTTGTCGTTCTTCAGATCTGCCAGGTAGTTGGGGCAATTCTGCTTCCAGTGACCTTCTCCCTTGTAGTAAAAGCACTCAGTATCAGGCTTAGGACCAGCCTTGGGTTTATTTGCAAGCGCAACAGCTTTCTTGTCGCCCTTCTTAAAGTTACCATTCTTCTTAGGTTTGCCTTGCTTCTTGAAATTAGTGGTCTTATTTACCATCAACACTTGGTTCTCTTTCTTGATCTCCACTTCTGTAGACTTCAACATGGAGAAGAGTTCTGGTAATGACTTATCCATGCGCTGCATGTTGTAGTTCATCACGAAGTTCTTCTAACTAGGTGGTAGTGATTGGAAGACACGATGAATACCCAACGCATTAGGAATCGTTATTCCCAGATCTGCAAGTTTTTTCGCGTTCCCAGACATCTTAAGCACATGCTCGCTAGCGGATCTGCCCTCTTCCACCTTGCAGTTAAAGAACTTCTCAAAGGCTTCATAGCTTTAAACTACCGCATGAGTCTCAAATATCATTTTGAGCTCACGGATAATATCATAAGGCTCACGGTTCTCAAACCGCTTCTGAAGCTCCGATTCCAAACCATATAATATAGCACACTGAACTGTGGAGTATTGATTCTTCCGAGTGAGGAAAACCTTCTTCACCTCCCCAGTAGCATCAGCTATAGGTGGGTCACCCAGCGGTATCCCGCACATTGGTCAACTGACCAGTATTGAGGATAATCTTCAAATTGAGGAACCAATCCGCGAAGTTGCTTCCATTGTTTTTCAACTTTTCTTTCTCTAGTAACGCATTAAAATTGATGGTAGGGGCCGCCATGGTCTACAATATATTTACAAAGACTTTAGACTAAGTTTATGACAAATTGAGTTCATATTTAATACTTAAAATAACTAGGTTAACTCCCACTCGACAATATCCCTCACATTGTTTTAGTGATCACACAAACCAAATCCACTACACCAAGTCCGATCATCACGAGAGACGATGTAGCTTCAAAGGCAAACAATCAAAATGTTCATCATATCAATCATATGACTCATGCTTTACCTTTTGGTATTTCATGTTCCGAGACCATGTATGTACATGCTAGGCTCATCAAGGTTAACCTCAGTATCCGCATGAGAAAACTTGGCTTTCTCCCATTGTATGCACACATAGAATCTATCACACCCGATCATCATGTGGTGCTTCGAAACAACGAGTCTTAGCAACGGTGCCTACTAAGTACGAACACTTTATTACTCCATATTTAGTGAGAGGGATCATCTTATAATGCTACCGTCACAATCTAAGCAATTCAAGATGCATAAAAGGATTAACATCACATGCAATTCATAATATGTGATATGATATGGCCTTTCTTCTTGTGCCTTCGATCTCCATCTCCAAGCACGAACATGATCTCCATCATCACCGGCGTAGCTTCAAGGTCAATGGTGTAGGGATACGGGTAGGCTACACTAGCGCAAATCAAAAAAATTCTACCGCGTATACCAGGATTACTGTTGTCATAGATAACGGGATTACCACTACACGCGCGGTTGCGGAATTGATGAAGAGTATCGAGGCAGTGCAGACGTTCCACGTCTCCTCCTTTTCCTCGTCCCACGAGCAGCTCCCCTTGCGCGGCTCGTCCAAGTGCTACAGATGCAGCGCCTCCGAGGTATCCACACGAGGTGGGCGTCAGGCCGACGGATCGCTAGGTCTGCGCGTGCAACACAGGCGTGAGGAGTGGCGGCTGGGAGGAATGGTCTAGGGTCTCACCCTGGTCAGCTCGCCCCACCCTCTCTTATATAGGCATCCCTAGTGGGGGTCTACATTAGGAGCCCATTAGTAGCCTAAGCCTGGTCTAATTCAGATCCAATCCTCATTAGGCTTCCAGCCCCTTAAGTGTGTGATCCTATATGTTCATATGCGTGTATACATGAGACGAATACACTTATTCTGCCAATAGTTGGTAGTGGCCTCTAGCAAGATGTGCCAACTCCTAAACGCATACAAAGATCATATCGGACGAACCATCACAAGATTTAGTACATGTCTTTCCCTTTGCCTCACGATATTTGGTCTAGCTCCAAGCTGACCTCCCTTTCTCGATACCGTGATTCGGAATCCCTTTACTAGGTTAACTCTTAACCTTATGTAGCACAGCCATGCATTTCTGGATCCGATCACTCGAGGGTCCCAGAGATATCTCTCTCAAGTAGAGAGGGGCAAATCCCATCTTGATTGACCATGCCTTGCAGCATGCTTCAGGACAAACCCGAAAGCTACCTTTATAACTACCCTGTTACGGTGCAGCGTTTGATAGCCCCAAAGTAGGTCGATCCACATCTCAAGTACATGTGACAATCTCAGGTCTAAGGACAAAACGTATACGATGTGTAGAGAGAGAGCTGCAACTAATTGCTGTCTCAAGTTGGGTCAGTCCAACCCCATGTTCATAACATGTGCCCACATCATTGGTTTGACATCTCCATGTCTATGACTTGCGAAACATAGTCATCAACCAGTCGATGTGCTAGTCTAATATTCACGTGTGTCCTCACATGAACTCCGACTAGGGACAACTATTAAATAACCATACAAGTAAATAGTTTCACAAACAATTCACATAATTGCCAATCAATACAAGTTGCCTGATATGGATATTCAAGGAACATTACAATAACTCATGGATACATATGAAATATAATCATCTCTATGATTGCCTCTAGGGCATATTTCCTTCAGTCTCCCACTTGCACTAGAGTCAATCTAAAATGTATCTAATACCAATTGCTCTTGCGTGCGCTTCATGCGTGGGCTGCAGGAGAGGCTTAGTCAATGGATCAGCAACATTTGAGTCCGTATGTATTTTGCATATCATGACACTACCATCCTCAACGAACTCTCGAATCTGATGGTAACGCATGTGAATATGTTTGTTCTTCTCGTGCTGTCTAGGTTCCTTGGCTTGTGCAATAGCACCATTGTTGTCACAATAAATGTCCAAGGGATTGGACACGCCCTGAACCACACCGAGAGCGATCAGGAAATTCCTAATCCAAAAAGCTTCCGTTACTGCCTCCGAGGCAGCAATATATCCAGCTTCTGTTGAAGAGGAGGTCACCGTATCTTGCTTGGAACTTTTCTAGATCACAACACCACCATTCAAGACAAACACATAACCTGATTGCGATTTCGAATCATTTGAGTCGTTAAGGTAACTCGCATCTGTGTAACCCTTTACACTGAGTTCATCCTCACCTCCATAAACTAGGAACACATCCTTAGTACTTTTCAAGTACTTAAGGATGTTCTTTACCGCTGTCCAGTTACCTTCACCTCGATCAGCCTAGTATCTACTCGTAACACTTAGAGCATAGGAAACATCTGGGCGAGTACATATCATTGCATACATGATGGATCCAATAGCCGAAGCATATGGAACTCTGCTCATGCGCTCACGCTCATCAGTAGTCGAAGAACACTGAGTCTTGCTGAGTTTAATGCCGTGAGACATGGGCAAGAACCCCTTCTTAGCCTCTTCCATGCTAAACCATTTCAACACTTTGTCAATGTATGTACTCTGGCTTAATCCAATTATCCTCCTTGATCTATCTCTATAGATCATGATTCCTAGAATATATGCCGCTTCTCCTAAGTCCTTCATCGAAAAACTATTTTTCAATGAGGTCTTAACAGACTCGAGCATAGGAATGTCATTTCCAATCAGCAATATATCATCTACATATAAGATTAGAAATACCAGGGCTCTCCCACTTTCCTTATTGTAAACACAAGGTTCTTGTTCGTTTTTGATGAAGCCAAACTCCTTTACAACTTCATCAAATCGAATGTTCCAACTCCGAGATGCTTGCTTCAGCCCATAAATGGACTTCAGAAGTTTGCATACCTTTCCAGCATTGTTTGGATCGACAAAACCTTCAGGATGCATCATATACACGTCCTCAGCTAGGATTCCATTTAGGAAAGCTGTCTTGACATCCATCTGCCATATTTCATAGTCGAAATGTGCAGCAATGGCTAGAATTATCCGTATAGATTTAAGCATCTCTACGGTAGAAAGTCTCGTAGTCAACTCCTTGAACTTGTCGAAAACCTTTTGCAACAAGTCGAGCTTTATGGATGTGAACATTTCCATCCATATCAATCTTCTTCTTATAGATCCATTTGCACTTGATGTCTTTAAAACCATCAGGCAGGTCAACCAAGTTCCAAACTTGATTATCTCCCATGGACTCTATCTCGGATCTCATGGTGATCAGCCATTTCTCAGAGTCTGGGTCCACCATCACTTCTGCATAGGTCGCAGGCTCATCATTGTCTAACAATAATAATTCCCGCGCTTCACGGAGCCTTGCCGACCTTCGTGGTTATGGTGCTTCTGTTTCCACGGGTTCCTGAACTTGTTCTGCTACAATAACATCACTCGTAGAAGCATCCCCAACTGGCTCATCTTGAACTTCTTCAAGTCGCACCGACCTTCCACTTGTTCCCTTTGTGAGAAACTCTTTCTCTAGGAAAACACAGCTACGAGCGACAAACACTTTGCCCTCTTCTCGGTTGTAGAAGTAATACCCTAAGGTTTCACTTGGATATCCCACGAAAATGCACTTATCCGATTTGGGTGTTAGCTTGTCCGACTGAAGCCGCTTGACAAATGCATCACAACCCCAAATCTTCAGAAAAGTCAAGCTGGGATTCTTTCCAGTCCACATCTCATATGGTGTCTTAACTACGGATTTATATGGTACCCTATTAAGTGTGAAAGCTGCCGTTTCTAGAGCGTAACCCCAAAATGATAATGGTAAATACGACTGGCTCATCATCGATCGAACCATGTCCAGCAAAGTTCGATTACGCCGTTCGGAGACCCCATTTCTTTGAGGCGTTCCGGGCGGCGTAAGTTGTGGAACAATTCCGCAACTCTTAAGATGATCGCTAAATTCGTGACTCAAATATTCACCTCCACGATCAGATCACAAGGCCTTTATTTTCTTGCCACGTTGATTCTCTACTTCGCTCTGAAACTCCTTGAACTTTTCAAAAGTTTCAGACTTATGCCTCATCAACTAGTAATAACCATATCTACTGAAATCATCAGTGAAAGTAATGAAGTAGTGATATCCTCCTCTAGCTGTCATGCTCATTGGTCCACATACATCAGTATGTATGAGTTCCAACAAGTCTGTCGCTCTCTCGGGTAAACCCGAAAAAGGCGACTTGGTCATCTTTCCCAGTAAACAAGCTTGACATGTCTTGTATGATTCAAAATCAAACAAAGTTAGAAGACCATCACCATGGAGCTTATTCATGCGCTTTTCACTTATATGCCCCAAACGACAATGCCATAAATAGGTAGGACTCAAATCATTAGGCCGAAGCCTTTTAGCACTAACATTGTAAACACATGCATCATCAAGATTTAAAATAAATAACCCATTCACAATGGGAGCATTAGCCATAAACATATCATTCTTAGAGATTACACAACCATTGTTTGCACTCGCGAATGAATAACCATCCCTCATCAAACATGAAGGTGATAAAATGTTTCGACCCATACTAGTAATGTAATAACAATTATTCAACTCCATAATAAATCCTGATGGAAGGTGAAGTTGCATGACGCCGATGAACAATGCGGCAACCCTTGCTTTATTTCTGACGTGAAAATCCACTTCTCCTTTCTGCACTTCTCTAGTCCTTATTATCCCCTGCATCGAATTTCAAATATGAGCAACCGATCCGATATCAAATACCCAAGAGTTAACATAGGAAACAGCGAGAAGAATGTCCACAACATTTACAACAAGCGTACCTGAGTGGGAAGTACTCTTACTTCCACTCTTCTTCAAAGAAGCCTGGTACTTGCTGCAGTTTCTCTTCCAGTGGCCATGTTCATGACAAAAGAAGCACTCAGTGTCTTCTACAGGTCCAGCCTTTTGCTTGGGTGCAGGCTTAGGGATCGTATCCTTAGCCTTGCCCTTCTTCTTCCAAGAAGTACCCTTTTTCTTGAAGCTAGACTTTTTATGCACAGCCATCACATGGCTATGCCCTGCACACTTCTTCATGTCACTTTCTGCTGTTTTAAGCATCCCACATAATTCATTAAGGCCCTTCTCCACCCCATGCATATGGTAGTTCGAAATGAACTGCCCATAGCTGGATGGAAGAGACGCCAAAATGAAGTCAGTGGCCAACTCTTGGCCTAGTGTAAAACCAAGCTTTTCCAAAGTCTGAATGTAACCAACCATTTTGATCACATGGGGGCCTACAACTGCTCCCTCTGCCAGCTTGCATTCGACAAAGGACTTGGCAACATTGTACCTCTCAGTCCTTGCCTGATATTGGAACATGTCCTTAAGTGCGACGATCATATCGCACGCTTCCTGATCCTCAAACTTATTTTGGAGTTCAGGTTCCATGCATGCAAGCATAAGACAACTAACCTCAAGAGAATTATCACATGCTCTCTTGTAGGCATTCTTGAGGGCAGCAGATGCATTATCAGCAGGTTCATCGGGGATTGGGGTATCCAGAACCATTTCCATTTTATCAGACCTGAGAACAATTCTAAGGTTACGGACCTAGTCCGAATAGTTTGTTCCATTTAGTTTATCTTTGTCAAGAATCAAACGCAAAGAAAAAGGTGATGTAGTGTTCGGTGACATTGATCTACAACAGAAAACATGCAAACTACTAAGCCATGTAACCATGAAAGAGTAAAACATATTAAAAAAATTAATAGCATATACTCCCACTTAAATCAATATCCCTCTATTGATACTAAGTGATTCAAGATCCACAATTAACAAGTCGACTAGTGAGCTTTAGCATCACTGCTAGAAGACAAGGTAAATCGGTAAGCAACACTTGCTAATCATATCACAAATGACTCTTGTTGTTGGGTGACATCTCTATGTCAAAACTAGGCGCCCAACCTTTATGCCTGTAACATCCCAAAAATACTAAGCTTGGATCATCAAACACTAATCATCAAAATTAGGGTTAACAAAAACTTTTCTAAATAAAATTATGGAAGCATGCATGTGAGTATGCATTTCATTTGGAATTCTTTTGAACCACCTTGTTTGTGTGTTCCATTGCTTGTAAATGGATGCTTAGGTGAAATAAACATCATCTAAACATTTCCCACACTTTTCCTAAAGACAAGTAAATCAAAACAAATAAAATAAGGGAATGGTCATTTTGACCAATTTAACTCCCATGCCTACTTTGGCTGTCTCAAACTTTCAGAACCTAACAGAAACCTTTCTGGATCTTTGCACCCCTTGATTGTAATCATAACAAAGTATCAAGGCCCACCTTGTGTTCATCCAGAAACTTTCAAATGCATAGTTTAATGACAATGCAAAATTGAATCCATATCATATGGGAAGATCCCACTTTTTGAAAAACCACTCAAACAAGCTCAACTTTCAAAACCCATGCATCTGCAGACTCACCAGCATCAACCTAGCACACCCACCAAAAATATTTTCAAAATTCAAAACTTGAATTCATGCGGCCATTTCATCAAACACTTGGCAGACACAAATCAAACAAAATCAAAACACTATAGTATGCAGTGTTTTGAGCCTAACTGGTTCCCTATCTAGCTCACAACCATCTCAGTAGATCATCTAGCAAGATTAACCCAACACTAGCTCCACTGTGAGCTTGCCAAGATCATCAATGGTGAACAACCGAGTGCATCATTGCCACCCCAGTGTAGACAGCAAGCTAGGAAAGAAACTAGCCATGCCAACCTTGTCTGGGAGATCACCCATGCCTTACCTCCCCCTCTCGACCAGCCCTGCCTCGAGGACACCGACCAGAGCACCCAGGAACACCGCGCCCATGCCTCTACCAACCGTGCCGAGCATGCGCCAGAACGCCACCCTCAACCGAAGCCCACAGACCGTGCGCCACCCTCTCCGCGTGCATACACGATCACCACCGACCCAGGAGACCGCCAGACATCCCCGTTCGCCGCCCCATGCCGCGACCCCTTCGCCGCCGAAGATGCCGCCACTTGAGCGTCGCGTGTTCAGACCAACCTACACCGCTACGCCTCGCCATCAGACGTTGAGCATCGCCAGGGAACACCGCACCGTCCCCTACCTTCTCCCATGCCAATAGCCGTCTGTAGCACCGCCCCCGACGAGCTCACCGTGCGCCCCATCGGTCCCCTCGCTCGACTATAAATAGAGGCCACCCCCAGTCGAATTCTTCACACCATTCTACTCCCCTCTCCTCACTCATCATGCCACACCGTTCCCGAATCAAGGTGAGCACCACCTCGTCGGAATTTCACCGGAGCCCGCCGCCTCTGGAGAAGAAGGGAGTCAGCGATTGGAGCCACCCCAAGAGGAGCCACCGGTACCAGGAGATTCGCCGTCGTCGACTTTGTCGTTCGCCCGCCTCGCCGACCCTCGCCCGCACCCCGGTGAGCCCCCAACGACCCCCACTGGCCGCGCTAGGTTTCTGTCTCGCCGGCGTTGCCCAACGTCGACGATGACTCTTAGCCGTTGGATTAGAACTAGATCGAACGCACCACAGCGCCCCATACCGCTTCGCACCCCCCTGTGTCACTGACGCGTGGGGACAGCCACTTAAACAGCCCGCGGAAGCGCTGCGCTTAGCAGGCCGGCCCAGTATCGTTTCCCGCGCAGCCCAGTTATTTGAATTAAACCTTTTCCATTTTATTTCAAACACACTTCTGTACCCAGGTCGACTCAGTGCACCAATTTGAATGAAACCAATTTTGTTAGAAAGGTCTGGGAATGCTGAATCCAAGCCCGTTGGATTCAAGTCATTTGGATCTGTAGATCATCCTTGGTAAAAAATAACAAGGCAGAAGCTTTTCTGCATTCAAACATTTTTCAAAGTTAAACCACAATAGCTTTTGAGTTGATTCCAACTCTCAAAAATCACATTTAACTATACCTTTCAGAATATATAAAAATATATAGGTTGACTTACAAAAATAATGTTCAAGTAATAAAAGAATGCCACTTAGGCATTTCTAGCCACCTTATTTAATTAAAATAAAAGGGTAAAACCTTCTTAAATTGTGACACCACTTTAATTAACATTCCCATGGACTAAAATATGTGGTGATGACATGTGTCAACATGATCCCATGTTTGGTTTGGAGAATATTAAATCTTAAGTAGTTTTTCAATGAGTAGAAATTACTTTTCTAAAAATAAAAGGGATTTTAAACCAAACCCAAATCTTGTAATGTTAGTGATGATGCTAGATCATCTATAGGACCCTGTTGTGTGATGATTGCAGGTAGTTAAGTATTTCTTGGTGATTGTGTACATCGTATTTATTTATAGACGCTAGTACCGACCAAGGATACGAGGAGGAAGGAGGATTCTACGAAGAAGAAGCCGAGGAGAACTTCAACCACTACTCTGCACAAGGCAAGCTTATACTGATATTGTGCAAGCCCATACTTGCAAGCCTAATGCTACTAGTTGATTGTGCAAGCTAACACTTGCAAGATAATCTACTGATGCAAGCAAACCCTTACTTATTACCATGCCAACCATATGCCTTAAGCATATGTGATCATACTCACTTGTTAACTAAATCCTAGTTTTACTCTCAAGCTTCTACTTTATTCCTTTATCAAAGCCTTAGCTTAGAGTTGACTTAAGTGACTTATAGATTCTAGAAAGATGTAACTGAAGGTTGCATAAAGAGCATAAAATTTGGCCTAAGTTCGAAACCTCGATATCATCCTAAGATATAAGGTTATACTTAGTTGAAACTCCACTAGTTTACCACCCCTCATTAGTGCTACCCCCCACTTGTAGATGCTAGTGCTAAGCATAAAACTTGATCAACGTTAGATGGGAATACTTGGTGAAAATGGTTATGAAAACCTTAGAATGATGGATCATTCTACTGAGATGTTTTGACATATGTTTCTGAACACCAGATGATTTTGGTGATGAAAATGTTGAGGCATGAGCCTTAGCCCTTTATAAAGCGATGGTTGTGCGGATGCGATACCATTCCAATTTTATCGTACAACCACAATACCCGAATATTGGGTAGGGCTTGACCGAAACTTATATACCTTAGTATTAGTTCCCTCGGCCAAGGTCCGAGCCGAGGCTACCTTGTGAAGATTGTCCACCTGCAGTACCCAAGATGACAGTTGGTCATGGTTGGGAGGCCAAACTCACGAGAGGTGCTTATACTAGGGCGTGTAACTGAAAGGTTAGGATTGATTATGCATCTTGAGTATGGTGAATTCAGGATTTGTTCTGACGGATGTATCGAATGTTGTGGTGAAAGTGTACAATCTCTGCAGTGTCAAACTATTCGAATAATGGCGTCATGATTATGCATGATTGAGTGGCCATACTGTTCCCCCATCAGATGTTTTCAAAATGACTTGTGAAATGAATTGAGATTTTGACTTGACCACAACAGAGTTGTGACATGAGTTACAAGTTCCCCCTTTAGGAGTTATAAAATTGTGACTAGTTTCTTTCTGAACTTAGTAGAGATAAATCTGGCTTTTTGCAAAACAACCCTAGAGCCTAGTGTCCTATTATCCAAAACCCATCACTTGTTAGTATTAGTTTGCGAGTACTTAAAGAGTACTCATGGCTTTGTCCCTGGCTATTCCCGTGGCCAGACTATGAAGAGGAGTACCTGGAAGATGGAACCCAGGAAGGTTACGACAACTAGGATCATCTCCCATCGTCAGCATTGCCTGTGAACCCGAAGATGGAGCTTCGTCTATGCTACCGTTATTATTACGTATTCCACTGCTTGAAGTTGTATTAAGAACTGGATCATGAGATCCCTATTTGTGTAAGACCTTATATATGGTTTGTAATGGATGATGTACTGTGGTATCCAATTCTGTTATGTCTCGCAAAAATGGTAATCCTGGGATTGCGATGTATGGCATAACAGGCATCTGGGATTAAAAATGCGGGTGTTGACAAGTTGGTATCAGAGCCATCCTGACCATAGGAGACCCTAGTTAGACTAGACGTTTGAATCAAAAACTTAGTTTCAAAACCAAAGGAAATAAATATTTAGAAAAACTTATTCTCCTTCTTATCTCTTGATTCTTTCATGAAAATTCATGTTCCTCAAAAACTCTTGCAAAGTACATAAAATTTTGACACACTTGATCACTCTACTAACTTACTCATCCTATATTATTATAGATGGACGTGAAGTACAACAAGTTTTATCAGTTGGGAAATGGAGGAGACCTTATCTTTGAGAGGGATTTGGACTAGCTTTCGGAACTTCTGGAGCGTCCGCACCCCGAGTTCTTCGGAGCTCAGCTCAATGATCAAGGAGGAGAAGATCTGCAATGGCTGATTGTTGCAAGTCTCCGAGGAAAGATTGAACCTCCCACTGCTGAGGGAATTCAGTTTACCTTAAGAGAGAACAACTGGCTCGATGGACTTGCTAGGGCCATGCAGGAAGCTATTGCCCGTCTGTGTGGGCAAAGCATCAATCAGATCAAGGGAACCCGCTTTGAGTTCTGCCCAAGGCGTGATGCAAATGGACAACCACTGGAAACCCCATACCACCCCGAGCTAAAGACTCAATTGGACCACCTTAGCTTCATGATGTATGATCGTCAGCAGGAGTTGGATAACTGCCGTGACTACTCCAACCACAAGTCTGCCATCATCAAGACAAAGGATGAGACCATCGCCATGCTGTCAAAGGATCGCAAGTCTCGTCGCCGTCAGCTCGACAAGAAGGAGCGCATTATTGCCCGTCTCCGCCACCGCATCTCATCTTTGGAAGAGACCATCCACGAGAGAGACATGCAGTTGGAGGAAAGGGAGAATGCAGGAGAGGATCTTCGTGGGGACCCTTACTCCTATCTCAGCAATGATGATGATTTTCTGGAGGATCAGGTGAAGGGAATATGCCCGAGAGGCAATAATAAAGTGGTTATTATCGTATTCCTTATTTATAAATGTTTATTTTGCATGCTATAATTGTATTAATACAGAAACGTTAATACATGTGTGTTTAATAAACAAACAGAAAGTTCCTAGTTATGCCTCTCTCATAAACTAGCTCGTTGATTAACAAGATGATCAAGGTTTCCTGACCATGGACATTGGATGTTGTTAATAACGGGATCACAACATTAGTGTAATGGTGTGATGAACATTCATCCGAAGTATAGCATTACGATCAAAGTCATTGAGTTTATATTGCTATAACAACTTACAAAGTGATCCTAATCCTTAGACCATGAGATCATGTCAATCACTAACACTGTAAGAGTTTCTTGATAACATCAAATGTCACACCGTGTAGGGTGATTATAAAGATGGATTGAGAACTAATAAAGTGTTATGTTGAGGCCCATGGATCGAGAGTGGAATTTGTTCATCCGATGATGGATAGATATACTGGGCCCTCTCGGTGATATCACATTGGTTAGCTTGCAAGCAAGTGATTTGATCACTAGAATGTTATATCACGGAACGAGAAAAGAGTGCATGTCAAGAATGAGATCAAACTAGGTATGGAGATACCGATGATCCAATCTCGGACATGTAATATATCTGAAACAAAGGGATTAAGATACTAGCGTAAAAGGTTACGGCGATCACAAGAAAGTCATCGTTGAATGTGTGGGAGTCGATTGGGTCTCAGATCCCGCTTCGATTATTGATCCGAGAGGGTCTCGATCATGTCCGCATTATTCACGAACCGTAGGGTGACACACTTAAGAGACACCGACGTCCATTTGGAGCAAAAGTTTCATGCGAAAAGAATAACAAAGCGCGAATTTATTTCACTAGATCTAGAAATGGGTTTTCGGGTGAAATTGCAGAAAGTGTTTCTGCATGTGAAATGAAATACTAGCAAGGGGTTATATGTGAATGTTTGTCATTAAAGTAATTGACAAAATTCTGAATAAATAAAAGGAGTTTTATTTAATGAGAGCTTGCATTAAATTTGGTGGAAATTTAATGGGAATTTGAGTGGGTTTTTGAGTGGAGGGAATTGAAAGGCATTTGAGTGGGTGGAGTGTCCACCCACATGAATGTGGAATAGGTGGGGGCAGCCCCATGGCTGGGCGCATGTCCCCTTGGGTGCCCCCTCTCCCTATAAAAGGAGCCCCCTCCCTCTCTCTCACTCACACCTCCTCGTGAAGGATCTCTCTCCCCCTCTAGAATTTATCCCCCATGGTCTCGGACTAGCGAGATACATTTTCCCGGTGGCTATTCGGCAATAAAGAGTTGTGCTTCCGCTGCATCGCTGGAGCGAGGAGGCGGAGGTTGCTCGGTGCCTCGAACGTGTGTGCGAGCATGGATGCGCTGCTATTTTGCGGCGCTAGGACTTCCTCTCGATCTTGAGATAGGCAAGAGATCGTCTACATCAACCACGAGTTTGGACTCGTTAAGCTTTTTCGGTCTTCAAGGGTATGTTCTCTACGGATATACATCCGCCCGTTGTTTGTATCTAGTAGATAGATCTTGGTACATAGTTGTTCCCATCATAGGAAATTTTCGTTTTCTATGCTGCGAACCCTATAGTGGTATCAGAGCCGGATCTATGTGTAGATACTTTGCACGGGTAGTACACATATGAGTATGGGGGCGATGATGATCATTTTATTGCTTCTTAGTTGTACTTTGGATATTGGTGGCATAGTGGGATGAAGCGGCCCGAACAAACTTTACATGTCCTCGCACATGAGACCTGTTCCACGCTTGACATGCAACTAGTTTTGCATAAGTGGCTAGCGGGTGTCTGTCTCTCCTACTATAGTCAATATCTAATTTGCAACGAGTTGTCAACAATTTGGTTATCCTCGTTGTGGTTCTTGTTCGTAGGTAAGAACGGTTCTATCTTCGAAAGCCCTAAGCCACGTAAAATTTGCAATGGATAAATTAGAGGCGTCTAGTTTAGATTGTTGCTGGGCTAGTGATATGGTATTATGATGTTGTAAGTAGAAGTATGAGATGATACTCTTACAACACACATAACGTTTAATTTCCTATGATAGAGATCATACCATGGTGCACATGATAGAGATCATATGCGGGAACCATATCATTCCACTAATAAACATGTGATGTGTGATAACATCTTATATTGTTTGTTTGGAGTTTTATTAGCATAATAAGATGATCCTCTTACAACACACATAATCTTACACATAAAGGTATGATAGAGATCATACCATGGTGCACATGATAGAGATCATATGCGGGAACCATATCATTCCACTAATAAACATGTGATGTGTGATAACATCTTATATTGTTTGTTTGGAGTTTTATTAGCATAATAAGATGATCCCTCATTTAAATATCAAGATAATAATGTGTTCTTCCTTTAGTATGCACCGATTATGTTCTCGTCGCTCCAAGACATCACGTGATGATCGGGTGTTTTTGGATCCACGACCATATTTCGGGTGTAAGAGCTTACACACGCGAATACTAAGGTTCTTACTTGGCGAGCCTAGCATGTACAGACATGGCCTCGGAACACGGACCGAAAGGTTAAGCATGAGTCATATAGTAGATATGATGCCCATTTGATGCTCGCCTTTGAAGCTACACCGACTCACGTGATGATCGAACTTGGTGTAGTGGATTTGGTTCATGTAATCACCAAAAAGACACGAGGGATGTCGTTTTTGAGTGGGAGTTCATTTCTGTAGGGGTCCCAACCTAATAAGGTAGAGTCCTCCTGTGTTTTACAATGCTAGTCCCTGGATCAATAGCTAGCATCCACAGTTAAGATGTAATATCAAGATACAAAGGTCATATTATAACTTTATAACCAGGAATAACATAATTTTATTACATCATACATAGCTCATTTGGCTATTACATTACATTGCAGCGGAATAACTATAGTCATGGGTCCTTCATCTTCAAAGTGCCACAAGCAGATGTTGGTTGTAGACTTTGTAATCCTAAACAATCAATCTTCACTAAAATCAATCAAACCTTCAACATACAAGTTACAGCCACAAAGGGTCAATACATTTGAATTGTATTGGCAAGTGATACTATGGTAGTATAGTGGAATCTATCATCTATATGCATTTGGCTAAGTGGATTTGAGGCTTGCATTGCTCAAAATAGATTTTTTTCTTATCATTTTGAAAATACTAAGTTTTTTCTTGACAAAATCATTTCCCTCAATCAAAGATTTCAAGATCCTTGTACCAAGCCATCTCTCCATCAATGATTGAAGAATTCAATCAACCCTTATTCAATCCACAAGTTTTAACTTCAGAAATTTGAATGATGAGATTCTTGATTGCTTCCATGTCTTGATGCTCAATTTGTCCTTTACCAGGGACATGGCTAAGTACTTAGATTTTACACTCTGCAGAGGTGGTGCACTTTACCCACAAGACTTGGTTTCCCAAGACAAAATCTTTCAGAAGCCTTCCCTTAGACCAAAATGGACGCGTTCCAACCTATCAAACACTACCACCCACTGTCCATATGGCTAAGTTCTTGCAACCTATATGATCATGGCAGAGCCCATATTGCCAAGTGGTTGCACTTGAAGCTTCTCAACATTTGACATCTCAAATCCCTTTGTTTCCTGGGTGGCCATCCACAAGTGAGATACACAATCCAAGTCCATGGCCTTGTGAACCACTCAACATATCCCAATCCTTCCATTCCACCCAGGAGGTTCATTAACTTAGTTGTTTTATTAAACAAAACCTAAGTCCTCAGACTTAGAATATTTTTCCATAGTGTGAATATATATTCCACCCATGTTTTCTATTAGCTAGGCTAAGCTTGGTAGTAGTAGGAATCTTAACTTAGGAAAATCCTACTAAGGATTCATCTACTAGGTTTTCCTATAGCAAGATCTATACTTAGCAAAATCCATGCAAGTTTACTTAGCAAAATCACTAATGCATAGAGAAAGTATTGGGATAGAAAGTATGAAGCATCACTTGCCTTTTTGGTAGGGAATGGTAGTTTACTCCTTGATCTTGTTAGTCTCACACTTCACTACAAGTCAAACAAGCAAACACTAATTCAATTTATATTCCAATCCAATAATCACTCAAATAATTTCACACACACAAGACAATGGAAACCAATTCATGCATGGGAGCATGCACAAAATAGTTTTATTTTGCAAAGGGTCTCTATGGGGTTTCTAAACTTTGTAAGATCCAAATTGGTCGTTTACCAAAGTGGCAAAGTCATTGGCAAGAGGGTTTTGTCCAAAAACTATTTTTAAATCCATTCATCATTTCATGTGGTGAAAAATGTTTTTATTAAGGCAAAACTCTTAAGTTGTTCACCAAATGAGTTGCTATTGCAAAGCTTGGTGTTTTGGGTCAGTAGGTTTGGTCCAAACTATTTCCTTAAAGTTTTCTTTCCATAAACATTTTTATAACAAAAACCATTCTTTTATTTGGCTAGAAAATGACTAAGTCAAGTAATCCAACCTAAATCTTTATAAAATCATTTTTAATACCAAGGGTTGGTTCCTAGGGTCAGTAAGGTCACAACAATCCAATTTGCAAAGGTTTTATCCTTAAATTCAATTTTAAACAATTTTTATACTCTAAACAAGCATACAAATGATTCTGCAAAAATGAGCAAACAAACAGATACTATTTGCTAAACTAATTCCACAGTTGGCTAGGGCTTGTTCTCCTGAATTCATTGATATAAAATTTGTAAAATTTGGACGTGTGGTTTGGAAGTTACAAAGGTTTCAAAATGGCATTTAAATCTGATTTCAAACTCTATTCTATTTCATCAAAGGACACGCCAAGACGCGTTCTTATTCGCGAAACGGTTCGTGGATCGATAGATATGGGCCGTTAGATTTTAGTTGCATCGCAGTCTAGAGGTGCTACTTACCCTTCACTCTTGTTCTATCCTAATCGTCGATCAAGATCGGATGGCTACGAGATGCTTGAACCGAGCTGGCGGCCAGCGGTGGTAGCGGCCAGTCGGGCGGCTGGCGCTAGAGGAAGCAAAGAAGAGGAAGGATATGCTCACCAGGTTCAGGAGGACACGGCGAAGCTCAAGGTACTTGTGGTTGGTGAAGGGCACTAGGGTTGCGGAATTCCTCGTCGGAGTGGCGTCGGCGGCAGCCACGCTTCGATCGTCGTGGACGGGCGCTAGGGATCGCCGGGAACAAACGAAACACATGGTCGAGCGCAAGGACACGGCTAAGTTATGGCGTGAATGAGAGGGGTGGGCAGTCTTGTTTACGAGAGAGATTCGCCGAGTTGCGAGACGGTGGTGCTCGAGAAGAGGTCGAGTCGGACGGTTTGGGGCGCCCGAGGAATGGGTGGTATGCAGATGCGTCTGGATGAGTGGAGTATGTGTGCTAGGTCGACGAGGCAAGGGCGGCGTGTGGCAGAAATCGGCTGGGAAGTTGTCGAGACAGGCGGTCGAGGAGAAATTGTGGCTTCTGGAGGCGTGCTTGGGAAGGAGGCAGTGGAAGCGGAGAGGAGTGGCGTTTAAAGGTGCTTGATCACCGCGAGTAATTGTGGCTGTATTAAACGAATTAAGCCCGAGGATTCAATGGCGAGGCGAGGAGGAATTCGCTGCGGGAGGAAGAATAGGGCGGTGGTGGGTCCAGTGTCGTGAGAAAAGGAGAAAGGGAGGTCCACAGGTCATAGGCTCTGGGTTAGTTTTGAGAGAAAAGAATGCTTGGGGAAAAGAGAGGTGGGCTTCATTTGGTGGGGCCTTGTTGGATTCATTGTTTTTTTTTTTTCTGAAACTTTTGCCTTTTCTATTTCTATTTACTGATTTGAAATTCAATTCATAATTCAAACCACAAGACAAACATTCAAATAATTAAAACAATCACCACACTTGTATCAAGTTTTGGTTGTTTATCAACATAATCCAAAGCCAAAAATAAAATAATATCTTTAAATATTTTAGGACCATTCATTAATTAAATAAAATGGTTCATTAGTTATTTAATAAAATAGGGTTTGATTTATTTAATAAAATCTCCATTTGAAATCCAAATACTTTCAAAAGCGAATCAGAGTTTATTTGGAAATAAAGATTATTTGGAAAACTTGTTTAAAACAAAATAACCTTTTACTTTAGGGTCCATTAATAATTAAATAAAATGGGCCTTAGTTATTAAATCAAATAGAGGTTGATTTTATTAATAAAATCTTTATTTGAAACCTAAATATTTTCAAAACCAAATCAGTGGGTTTTATTTGGGAAATATAGAATACTTGGAGATTTGTTTAAAACAAATAACCTTTTATTTTAGAGTTCATTATTAATCAAATATAATAGACTTTTCATTATTAAATCAAATAGGATTTGTTTTATTGAGATATTTATTTTGAAATCTAAAATAAAGCCAAAACACTTTAGTAGGTTTTATTAGAGAATATAAAATCTTGGAAAACCTATTTAAAACAATTTAATAAGTTTTGATGTTTTAATTAAAATGGTAAAACCTTTTATTTGAATAAAATTTGGATATTAATTCCTTATCATTTTATTAAGCAATCCTTTATTATCTTTAAATAAACTTTTGCTATTTTATTTAAAATAAAATGTTTTAATTCCCAAAGTTTGGCCAAGGTTTAATTTGGCTTTATAAAATATTCTTTATTTATAAACTTCTATTTTATTTGAAAACAATCTTTTCATTTAATTGTTTCAAAATAGTATTTTCAAATGTTTTTTTATTTTTCCATTAATGAAATGTTTATCTTTTTAAATCCCTTTAGGATTTTATTTAATTCAAATGGGTTTGAAATTCCAATTGTATTCAAAAAGTTTCTTCTGGCTCTGAAATTTTAAACAAAGTTTTATTTTATTCATTTATTTTCACATTACAAGATTTGGAAAATCTTGGGATGTGACAGGCTACCACCCTTAAAATAAATCTCGTCCCGAGATTTGGGGAGGCTAGGGTTACAAGCAAGTTCAAAACAACTAGGGTACTACCACCCTTTAAAAAAAATTTAAACAAAAATTACATATTGTCCTTCTTGGGATCCTGGGGAAAATGTCTCATAGCAAACATTTGCATGGTTTCCTTAGTTTCCATACTTGACTCATGGGCCAAGGTTGAGCTTTTCCATAGGTTTGTTCAACTTGTTCTTCATCTTTTCTGGACAGTTGCTTGCATAGTGGCCTAGTTCCTTGCATTTGAAACACATCACTTGGCTGATATCTTTCTTTTCCTTTGTTATCATTGCCTCTTGTTTGTTTCTTTGGTTCTTCTTCTTTTTTGGGCATTCATTGGCATAGTGTCCCATCTCTTTGCAATTGTAACATTGCAACTGTCTTATGTCTTTCTTTTTCTTTTTGGGTCTCTCCAAAGCTAGGAGTTCTTCTAGTTCATGTTCTTCATAGGTGGGAGATATTTCTCTCTTCTTGAGGCATTGATCTTCATGCTCCTTGGATGCATGATCCTTGTCCCTACAAATATTGCTAGCTTGGGTTCCTTCTAGATTAACATCTTTGTCATCCTTGTTGTCATTATCTCTTTGGGAAAAGTTTTCTCTCATGTTGATCATTTGAGTAACTAATCCTTGCAACAATTGGGATTGAAGTTTCAAAATCCTTTGTATGACTAGGTCTAATCCATTGTTGTTGGCTAAAAGCTGAGTTGTCTCTTGTCTCAACTGGTTTTGGGTTACTATAAGTTCTCTCATGTTGTCCTCTTGGTTGTTGTTGTTGTTGTCATCAACCTTGATGTTGGAGTCTCTTGGAGTAGTCATCTGTTTGGGTTGAAGGGAGATTAGAGTAGGCAAGATATTTCTAAGGAATTATTTCTAATCACACACATCACAATTCACACAAGCAATGTGTAATCAATCACAAACAAACATTTCACTCAATCAACAAGGTTCAAGCACATTTTTAGGCAACAAAATATTTTTGTTACACCACATAAGTTGGTGGTTTTGACTTAACTAGTATATGGTGGTCCATCTATATGGTTCACTTGTGATCCTTCCATCCTTCTTGGTTGATCCTTCTTGCATGAGATCATGGTTTCCTTGGAAAAACTTTTGGTTACAATACTTCAAAGTTGTTGATGGTTCCTTCTTATTTTGCATTCCCTCAGTCTCTAAACCTTGAGTAAGATTTTCCTTGTTTCACTTGTGGTCCTTAGTGATATCCAAGTTGGAAGTCCTTGGTGAAGAGGCTGAAGATGTTGAAGTCATTAGAGTTGAAGAAGTTGAAGTCATCCTTTGCACATGGTGTAATCCTTGGCCATGGGTAGGTTTTTCCATCAAGTTGAAGTAGAAGAGGTGTAGAGTTGAAACCAAAATGGTTAAGGAAAGAGGTTACAAGTGTTTTTGTAAATAAGTTTTGGATCAAAATATAACTCCTATTTTTCTAAGGGTTCTGTCCAATCCTAGGGTTTACAAATCCTACAGGCAACACAATGCTCTGATAACATCTGTAGGGGTCCCAACCTAATAAGGTAGAGTCCTCCTGTGTTTTACAATGCTAGTCCCTGGATCAATAGCTAGCATCCACAGTTAAGATGTAATATCAAGATACAAAGGTCATATTATAACTTTATAACCAGGAATAACATAATTTTATTACATCATACATAGCTCATTTGGCTATTACATTACATTGCAGCGGAATAACTATAGTCATGGGTCCTTCATCTTCAAAGTGCCACAAGCAGATGTTGGTTGTAGACTTTGTAATCCTAAACAATAAATCTTCACTAAAATCAATCAAACCTTCAACATACAAGTTACAGCCACAAAGGGTCAATACATTTGAATTGTATTGGCAAGTGATACTATGGTAGTATAGTGGAATCTATCATCTATATGCATTTGGCTAAGTGGATTTGAGGCTTGCATTGCTCAAAATAGATTTTTTTCTTATCATTTTGAAAATACTAAGTTTTTGCTTGACAAAATCATTTCCCTCAATCAAAGATTTCAAGATCCTTGTACCAAGCCATCTCTCCATCAATGATTGAAGAATTCAATCAACCCTTGTTCAATCCACAAGTTTTAACTTCAGAAATTTGAATGATGAGATTCTTGATTGCTTCCATGTCTTGATGCTCAATTTGTCCTTTACCAGGGACATGGCTAAGTACTTAGATTTTACACTCTGCAGAGGTGGTGCACTTTACCCACAAGACTTGGTTTCCCAAGACAAAATCTTTCGAAGCCTTCCTTAGACCAAAATGGACGTTCCAACCTATCAAACACTACCACCCACTGTCCATATGGCTAAGTTCTTGCAACCTATATGATCATGGCGAGCCCATATTGCCAAGTGGTTGCACTTGAAGCTTCTCAACATTTGACATCTCAAATCCCTTTGTTTCCTGGTGGCCATCCACAAGTGAGATACACAATCCAAGTCCATGGCCTTGTGAACCACTCAACATATCCCAATCCTTCCATTCCACCCAGGAGGTTCATTAACTTAGTTGTTTTATTAAACAAAACCAAGTCCTCAGACTTAGAATATTTTTCCATAGTGTGAATATATATTCCACCCATGTTTTCTATTAGCTAGGCTAAGCTTGGTAGTAGTAGGAATCTTAACTTAGGAAAATCCTACTAAGGATTCATCTACTAGGTTTTCCTATAGCAAGATCTATACTTAGCAAAATCCATGCAAGTTTACTTAGCAAAATCACTAATGCATAGAGAAAGTATTGGGATAGAAAGTATGAAGCATCACTTGCCTTTTTGGTAGGGAATGGTAGTTTACTCCTTGATCTTGTTAGTCTCACACTTCACTACAAGTCAAACAAGCAAACACTAATTCAATTTATATTCCAATCCAATAATCACTCAAATAATTTCACACACACAAGACAATGGAAACCAATTCATGCATGGGAGCATGCACAAAATAGTTTTATTTTGCAAAGGGTCTCTATGGGGTTTCTAAACTTTGTAAGATCCAAATTGGTCGTTTACCAAAGTGGCAAAGTCATTGGCAAGAGGGTTTTGTCCAAAAACTATTTTTAAATCCATTCATCATTTCATGTGGTGAAAAATGTTTTTATTAAGGCAAAACTCTTAAGTTGTTCACCAAATGAGTTGCTATTGCAAAGCTTGGTGTTTTTGGGTCAGTAGGTTTGGTCCAAACTATTTCCTTAAAGTTTTCTTTCCATAAACATTTTTATAACAAAAACCATTCTTTTTATTTGGCTAGAAAATGACTAAGTCAAGTAATCCAACCTAAATCTTATAAAAATCATTTTTAATACCAAGGGTTGGTTCCTAGGGTCAGTAAGGTCACAACAATCCAATTTGCAAAGGTTTTATCCTTAAATTCAATTTTAAACAATTTTTATACTCTAAACAAGCATACAAATGATTCTGCAAAAATGAGCAAACAAACAGATACTATTTGCTAAACTAATTCCACAGTTGGCTAGGGCTTGTTCTCCTGAATTCATTGATATAAAATTTGTAAAATTTGGACGTGTGGTTTGGAAGTTACAAAGGTTTCAAAATGGCATTTAAATCTGATTTCAAACTCTATTCTATTTCATCCAGTGACACGCGGCACGTTCTTATTCGCTGAAAACGGTTCGCGTGGATCGACAGATATGGGCCGTTAGATTTTAGTTGCATCGCACGGTCTAGAGGTGCTACTTACCCCTTCACTCTTGTTCTATCCTAATCGTCAGATCAAGATCGGATGGCTACGAGATGCTTGCCAGGAACTGGCGGCGCGAGCGGCGGTGGCTGGCGGCGGCGCGGTCAGGTGGCGGCGGAGCTGGCGCTAGAGGAAGCAAAGAAGAGTAAGGATATGCTCACCAGGTTCAGGAGGACACGGCGAAGCTCAAGGTACTTGTGGTTGGTCAAGGGGCGCACTAGGGTTGCGGGAATTCCTCGTCGGAGTGGCGTCTGACGACGGCCACGCCGCTTCGATCGTGAGCAGGCGCTTAGGGATCGCCCGGGAACAAAGCGAAACACATGGTCGGGAGCGCAAGGACACGGCTAAGTTGTAAACGTGAATGAGATGGGTCGGCAGTCTTGTTTACCGAGAGATTCCGGAGTTGCGATGACGCGGTGGTGCTCGGAAGAGGTCGAGTCGGCGATTTGGGGCGCCTGCAGTGAATGGGTGGTATGAACAGATGCGTCGGATGAGTGGAGTATGTGTGCTAGGTCGACGAGGCAAGGGCGGCGTAGGAATCGGTTGGGGAAGTTGTCGGAGACAGAAGGGTCGAGGAGAAATTGTGGCTTCTGAGGCGTGCTTTGGGAAGGAGGCGAGGGAAAGCGGAGGAGTGGTGGCGTTTAAAGGTGCTTGATCACCGCGAGTAATTGTGGCCGTATTAAAACGAATTAAGCCCGAGGATTCAATGGCAGAGGCGAGGAGGAACGGGTCGCTGCGGGGAGGAAGAAGAGGGCCGGTGGTGGGGTCTGGTGTCAGTGAGAAAAGGAGAGAAAGGGGGAGGTCCACCAGTCATAGGCTCTGCGGGTTAGTTTTTGAGTGAGAAAAGAATGCTTCGGGGGAAAAGAGAGGTGGCTTGAATTGTTGGGCCTTGTTGACTTGTTGTTTTTTTTTTGTACGAAACTTTTGCCTTTTCTATTTCTATTTACTGATTTGAAATTCAATTCATAATTCAAACCACAAGACAAACATTCAAATAATTAAAACAATCACCACACTTGTATCAAGTTTTTGTTACATTTATCAACATAATGCAAAGCCAAAAATAAAATAATATCTTTAAATCTTTTTAGGACCATTCATTAATTAAATAAAATGGTTCATTAGTTATTTAATAAAATAGGGTTTGATTTATTTAATAAAATCTCCATTTGAAATCCAAATACTTTCAAAACCAATCAGTAGTTTATTTGGAAATAAAGATTATTTGGAAAACTTGTTTAAAACAAAATAACCTTTTACTTTAGGGTCCATTAATAATTAAATAAAATGGGCCTTAGTTATTAAATCAAATAGAGTTTGATTTTATTAATAAAATCTTTATTTGAAACCTAAATATTTTCAAAACCAAATCAGTGGGTTTTATTTGGGAAATATAGAATACTTGGAGATTTGTTTAAAACAAATAACCTTTTGTTTTAGAGTTCATTATTAATCAAATATAATAGACTTTTCATTATTAAATCAAATAGGATTTGTTTTATTGAGATATTTATTTTGAAATCTAAAATAAAGCCAAAACACTTTAGTAGGTTTTATTAGAGAATATAAAATACTTGGAAAACCTATTTAAAACAATTTACTAAGTTTTGATGTATTAATTAAAATGGTAAAACCTTTTATTTGAATAAAATTTGGATATTAATTCCTTATCATTTTATTAAGCAATCCTTTATTATCTTTAAATAAACTTTTGCTATTTTATTTAAAATAAAATGTTTTAATTCCCAAAGTTTGGCCAAGGTTTAATTTGGCTTTATAAAATATTCTTTATTTATAAACTTCTATTTTATTTGAAAACAATCTTTTCATTTAATTGTTTCAAAATAGTATTTTCAAATGTTTTTTTATTTTTCCATTAATGAAATGTTTATCTTTTTAAATCCCTTTAGGATTTTATTTAATTCAAATGGGTTTGAAATTCCAATTGTATTCAAAAAGTTTCTTCTGGCTCTGAAATTTTAAACAAAGTTTTATTTTATTCATTTATTTTCACATTACAAGATTTGGAAAATCTTGGGATGTGACAATTTCTAATTTGGATTAGTAGAACTCAATTTATCATAAATTAAATCAAAGTGAATTTGCATAATTTGTTGTAGTCATTGGCATTCGTTCACCACCTTATGCATAGTTGTAATTGAGATAATAGAACTATAGAATTCTGGATATATACTTTACGAACTGGTATCGTATTGTGTTTAGTGTCAATCTAAAGTTTAAAGTCCTATTGCAAACTTTTAGCAAACTCTATTTACTCTGTGAAATTTAATAGTTGGTATTAAATCGAGAGTAACAATTCCAGTGTTAGTATCTTAAGTATCATGTTTGCCTCCATGATTCTTGATTGTTTTAATATCAAGTTTATCTAGGAGCTGAAAGAATTGTTTCAGAAACCATCATGTGTGGCAGATATAACGATATCTGAAACAATTTTTTGCCTGCAATATGATAGAGTATAATATATGTTCTCATATTGGATGAGAATTTACAAAGGTTGGAGATGCTAGACATCCTAATCATCCAAAAGGGTTTTGGAAAGTAATGTTATACTCATGATTCACCTTTATAAGCTATAGTAGCTTGATCATGAAAGTCGTCATGATAAGGATGAATAGAAGATGTATGTAAAGTGTTTACTACACTAAAAGATTACTAAATAATGGATTTTGAAAGAATATCGATCATTTTGATGATGGTGATCTACTTCAAAGTGCAAGTCCAAAGGTATTATTATTTGAATATACACGCTTTGGACTATGTATCATGTATATGGCGCCACTTTTGATGTTGATAAATTCTTTTAAAAAGTAAAAGGAAATGCTGAAAGAGAATCTATAAAATATATTTGGCAGAAAAGAAAAGATTGGAAATATCAAATTTAGGTATATATATATGATATACATGTTATGGTTGTATTCTTTGCTTGTTAAAAAATGTGGTTCTTGGGTATTGGATACCGAATTGGTTGGTATGAAATTTCATACAAAACGACGCAATTCATGAACCACAATGGCCTAAGTAACTAGCAAGAGAATATGTGATGATGTAGTGACCTCGGATCGGTGAGGATCCTAAGTCCCTGTGATTAACATGCTAGTCCCTGGATAAATAGCTAGCACTCACAGTCGATGAAATATCATGTAAAACACAAAGTCTTTATTACACGGAGAATCCAGAGTATGAATTTATTACAAGTATGCTTAGCATAAGGCTAGCTCAAATAACAGCGGAAACATAAAAGCAGCTTGAGTCCATCAACGCCCCAGGCTTGTCGAGTGTAGACTCGCGATCCCTACGCACCTTTAAATCTTCGGATTCTGCACATAAAACGTGCAACCAACAAGTTGGGTCAATACTTTGAATGTATTGGCAAATTACACCAAGGAGTGGAAAGACTATCTCTACATTCAAGGCTAGTTTAGGCTGTAGAGTTCATTTGCTCAAAGCTAGTTTTCCTAAGTAGAGAAGAAGAAGAGAAGATTTTCCCTACTTTGTAAACATTTGCTTAGATAAAATAAGGTCGATTGGCACACGAGGATATTACTCACCAAGTGTCCATACAACCAAACACTTGGATATTACGCACCAAGTGTCACTTGGATATTACACACCAAGTTCCCAAAATCCCACCCATTGGCGATATTACGCACGCCATGGGGTTTCAAAACTTTGTTTTAGAAAAGAGAGAGGAAGATCCTTCAGAGGCTCCATCCTTCAGATGCTCAATGTTGTTCTTTTTCCGTGAACACGGCTGATCGATAAGATTGCAATACTCTCCAGAGTTTGTGCACTTTACCCACAATCCACGATCAAGTCCTTTTATAGACAAGACCATGGCGAGGCTTTCCCTTAGTAGCCCCTCTACCTTCTGGATCCAACCGTGCCAAGAACCTCCAAATGTTGGTACCCAGGTGAGGTTTCCCACTAAGTACTAGGCCAAGACAGAGCCCATAATGTATTGTGGTTGCACTAAAAGCTTATGAATTCTGAAACATGGCAGACTTCTTTGATTCCTGGGTGGCCATCCTCCACCAAAATCTCACTCGTTGTCCCGATAAACATTCCGCCCAGAAGAAAACTTGGTTTTATTTTGAAGTGGATTTGAGAAGAAAAAATTGCTCTAGAGAGCCTTTATACTTAGAAAAATTCTTTGTCTTTCGAACCCCCAACGGTACTTTGTATATTTAGCATAGCAAGCAATACTTAGCAAAAACAGGGGTAACCTATTAGGAGGGAAAATCCTAATTATAGAGCTACTCATGGCATACTACAAAATCATCGCACTTGCAAAATATTACTAAGGAAAAATTCTACTAGAATATCCTACACATGCATACTACAGAATTTTGAAGATCACATGCATAGAATCAAAACTGGGACAAAATTATGAACAAGTGGTCTAACTTGCCTTGATCCGAGCAGCACTCTACACAATATCATTCCTTAGCGCACTCCGAACAATCTAACGAATCACAAACATAGATCTGATCACAACTTGCTCAAAACAGGTCACAGAGATAATCATGCATGCATGCAACATGGTATTTTATGCAAGATTGGTTCTTCTAAAATGACCAAGGTAGCAAGATTGAGTTGCAATAGTGTTAAGGGTGTCACTAGGATTGATTTCCCAAAGGTTTAGATCTATTTGGGTCACTAATACAACTCCTAGGGTTTAAAAGGAGATCAAACCATCTAATTAGCCCCAAACTAGATCTAATGATCTTAAGCAAAGTTTTATAATTTTGTTCAGTAGGTATTGTGGAATCAAGGTTATTGCAACAAGAATCAACTAAAACAGAATTTTAATTATTTTTCTATAGAATAAACACTCTAATCTAATGATTAAAATCTACACCTAAAACCTTACTGTAAACTTGGAATATTATTGCAGATCTGGATTCTACATAAAATATGAATCCAATGGTATATTATAAGCTAAAATTGGCCAAATATTCAATTTTATATGATTTTCGCAATGTTTAGATCAAATCTGCAAAAATTGATCTAGCCCTAACTCAAAACGCGCCAGGTGGCGGCTTCCGATTGGCCCAATGGAGGACGCCTTGGCGTCGTGTGGCGATAAGCTTGCCACGCGGCACTGCACGATTGGCTGGTACCGCTTAGGCATACTTCTAATCTATGGCATAGATTTGAGATCGGACGGTTAGGAGGCAGCGCGGCTTACAGGCGGTGGCGACGATGGTGGCGAGCGGCGGCGGCGTCAGTGGTCGATGGGTGGCGGCGCTCCGGTGGTTCCCTAGAACAGCGGCGAGGTCGACGAGGTTCGCCTGGCCCTTGTGGTCATGCTCGCCCCCTTGGCCGATCCTCTTGCTTCCTCCTCCGACTGCGGTGCACCGATGCTCCTCCTCGCTCCTGGCGGCGCTCCGACGAGAAATTGGCGGCGATTTGGCAGCGCTCGCGCTAGGGTTTTTTGGGGGAGCGGTAGCGGGAGGGGTCGGCTTATATATCCCCAAGTCTTGGGGAAGGGGGTGGACGAATCTCGTTTGAATCGGCTTATCCGACGCGGCGGCGCTCCGTGTCCGCCATGGTCTCTGGGAAGGAGGCGATGGGGGCGGGTCCACGTGTCGGTGGCGGAGGGAGGGGGGCTGTGGGCCTGCTATTTGGCCCTGGCGGCAGTCTGCCAGCTGCTGGCTGGTGGTAGAGGTAGTTCACGGGCCGACTTAACTGACCCGTTTAGGTTAGTTAGCCCTTTTTTTTCTCTTTGTTTTTAATAATTTATGTTTTACTAAAAGTTAAATATCTTTTGCATATAAAGTCCAAAAAGGTTGAAACCAACTTCTAAATTTTTGTAAAAGGAAGGTGGTCATCTTAGGACCATGTTTTAAATGTTTTTACATAATTTTTAGAAGGGGTCAAACTACTTCAACTATAATGCTTCCATATGAAAAATTTTAGTAGGGTTTTGGTAGGTTTAGATGTTAGAATTTTGTTGCAAATTTTATTTGTAGGATGCAATGATGCAAGGATGATGCATGGCACTAATAACATCCTAATGTAAAATCTGGGATGTTACAAACCTACCCCCCTTAAGAAGAATCTCGTCCTCGAGATTCGGGTTGGCTAGCAAATAGGTGTGGGTGTTCTGCCTTCATGTCTTCTTCACGCTCCCACGTAGCTTCTTCCTCGGAGTGGTGGTTCCATTGTACCTTTCAGAATCTTATAGTCTTGGTGCGGGTAATCCTTTCGGCTGTTTCCAGTATTTTGATGGGTTTTTCCTCATAGGTAAGGTCATTCTCCAAGTGAACCTCATCTAGGGGAATGGCGTCTCTTAACGTTGTTTCAGCCATCTCCGGGTGACACTTCTTTAGTTGCGACACATGAAACACATCATGAACAGTCAGTCCTTCCGGTAACTCCAACTGATAAGCAAATTCTCCTCTACGGGCCAGAACCTTATACGGTCCTATGAATCGTGGGGCTAACTTGCCCTTGATTCCGAACCTCTTCACTCCTCGTAGGGGTGAAACTCGGAGATACGCACGGTCCCCTATTTTATAAGCCACATCTCTGCGCTTGGAATCAGCATAACTCTTCTGTAGGGATTGGGCTACGTTTAGCCTATCCTGAATCCGTCGCACCTTTTCTTCGGCATCCTTTATCAATTCAGGTCCAAAAAGACTACGCTCACCAATCCCACTCCATAGCAGTGTAGTCCTACACTTCCTGCCATATAGAACTTCAAACGGAGCCATCTTGATACTTGTCTGGTAGCTGTTGTTGTACGACAACTCGGCATACGGCAGGTTGTCATCCCAACTAGACCCATAGTCTAATGCGCAAGCTCTCAACATATCTTCCAGAATCTGGTTCACTATTTCTGTTTGGCCATCCGTTTGCGGGTGGAAGGCAGTACTGAATTCTAGTCGGGTTCCAAGAGACTCATGTAGCTGTCGCCAAAACTTTGAAGTGAACTGGGTGCCTCTATCTGACACAATTCCCTTGGGAACACCATGCAGACTTACAATTCTTGACATGTATATCTTAGCAAGCTTAGCACTTGTATATGTGGTCTTTATGGGGATGAAGTGAGCCACCTTGGTGAAGTGGTCCACCACTACCCAGATAGAATCAAATCCAGAACGAGTCCGGGGCAATCCCGTGATGAAATCCATGCCTACCTTGTCCCACTTCCAGTCGGGTATAGGTAGTGGTTGAAGTAGTCCTGCCGGTTTCTGATGCTCAGATTTAACTCTATTGCATACATCACACAGAGAAATATGCTCTGCAATATCTCTCTTTAGGTTATTCCATCAGAATCTATCCTTCACATCCATGTACATCTTCGTGTTACCTGGATGAATTGAGTATGGTGAATCATGAGCTTCTTGTAAAATCATCTTCCTGATATCGGGGTCATTGGGAACGCACAAACGCTTCCCATACCAGAGGGTTCCTTGTTTGTCCAGACGAAATTCTTTTGTTTTTCCTTCGCTTATCCTGACTCTTATTTCTTCCAACTCTTTATCCTCCTTTTGTGCTTCCTGGATCTTTTCTTGGAAGGTGGACACTATTTCCATAGTTGCTACGTGTCCTTTCGGAACTATTTCTAGACTGAGATCCTTGAATTGCTTGCATAGATCCTCCGAAGTTCCCTGGTAAGTCCATTCACATACACCACGACTTAAGGCATCGCCACCACGTTTGCCTTTAGGATGGTATGTAAATCAAGTCATAATCCTTAATTAGCTCAAGCCATCTTCTTTTTCTCATATTTAACTCCTTTTGGGTGAAGATGTACTTCAAACTCTTATGATCTGTGAACACATCACAATGTTTACCCATGAGGTAGTGTCTCCATACCTTGAGTGCATGAACCACAGACGCAAGTTCCAAATCATGTGTGGGGTAATTGTGTTCGTGGATCTTAGGATACCACTTTCCCATCCTGCATCAATACACTTCCAATTCCTTGTCGAGAAGTGTCACAATAGACTTGAAAATCCTTTTGGATATCATGCAGACACAGAACTGGCGCCGTTACAAGGCGTTTCATCAACTCTTGAAAACTTGCTTCACATGCCTCGGTCCATAGGAATTTTTTTTCCTTCTTTAATAGTTTCGTCATGGGTTTTGCTATTTTGGAAAAGTTTTCAATGAACCTCTAGTAATATCCTGCGAGGCCCAGGAAACTCCTAATATCCCCCACATTCTTGGGTGCCTCCCATTCCGTCACGGAAGCTACCTTACTAGGATCTACGGCAACTCCTTTTGCTGACACGACATGACCAAGGAATCCTACTTCCTTTAACCAAAACTCGCACTTGCTGAATTTGGCATATAACTTGTGTTCTCTTAGTTTCTCCATAATAAGGCGCAGATGTTTCTCATGTTCCTTTTCATCCTTAGAGTATATGAGTATATCATCTATGAATACCATGATAAACTTGTCCAAATACTCCATGAACACCTTGTTCATCATGGTCATGAAGTATGCTAGGGCATTGGTTAGACCAAAAGACATCACGGTGTACTCATACAATCCGTATCTTGTGGTGAATGCTGTTTTGGGCACATCCTGTTCTCGAATCTTTTGAAAGTAGCGATCAGATCGATCTTTGAGAACACTGGCTCCCTTTAACTGGTCAAACAAGTTATTGATGTTGGGTAGAGGATACTTATTCTTGATCGTCACCTCGTTCAACGTCGGTAGTCCACAACCAGCCTCTTGGTTTATCCTTATTTTCCACAAATAGGACAGCGCTCCCCAAGATGACCAATGGGTTGGATGAATCCCTTGTCCAATTGTTACCTAAGCTGTTTCTTGAGTTCCTTTAACTCGTCCACATCCATCTTGTATGGTCTCTTAGCTATCGGCCCCGTGCCTGGCATCAAGTCAATGAGGAACTCGATATCACGGTCGGGAGGCATTCCTGGTAGTTCCTCCGGGAAGACATCTGGGTATTCCTTTACAATAGGTACCTCCTCCAAGCTAACCCCTTTAAGAGAGTTCACCATGACTTCCTTAAGTGCGAAATTCGACTTGATGTGAATCCTTTTCCCTTCCGGTGTTGTGAGCGTGACAGTCCTTTTCGCACAATCTATGACTCCTTCATATTCGGTCATCCAATTAATATCCAAGATTATGTCTAATCCTTGTGATTCTAGAACTACTAGAGTTGTGGGAAAGATGTGTGTCCCAATCCGTAGTTCTAATTCCCGGCAACCAGAGTTTGCCACTATTTCTCCCCCAGGAGAACTTACCCTTAGAGGAAAGTTTATAGTCTCTGTAGGTATCCTGCCTCTATCCACAAATACCCTTGATATGAATGAATGCGATGCACCAGTATCAAAAAGAACAACTGCGGTAATAGAATTGAGTTTGAACTTACCAATCACAGAGTCTGGTGCATCACAAGCATCCTCCATAGAGACATGATTCACCGTGGCTTTGACAAACGGATTTGGCTTCTTCCCGTTTCCATTTCCATGGTTGTGTCCATTTCCATTCCCATTGCCATTGCCATTCTTCTTCTCCGGGCAAGAGGTTGCATAGTGCCCTGTCCTGTTGCACTTAAAGCATGTCACCTCACTAAGATCCTTTCCATTGCTGCCATTCCCATTGCGGTTTTTATGCCCATTGTGTTTGTGGCCGCCATGGTTGTGGCCTTTATTGGCGGTGAGGAATTGCGCTGCTTCTGGTACGGAATAGAGTGTTTGTGAGGGTTAGACTTCCTCTTGCGGTTTTCTATGCTCTTTATTTTGGATTCAACCACAATGGCTCTGTCCAGGAGTTCCTGAAAGTTGTCAAATTTCTGAGCCACAAGTTGAATGGATATCTCATCATTGAGCCCTCTTAAGAATTCCTCCTGTCTCTTGGCATCAGTGGAAACATCATCGGGTGCATAATGGGCTAGATTGTTGAAAAGCTCTCCATACTCGGTGACATAATGGTGCAGCTGGTGTAGGTCGCGAAACTCGCGCCTCTTCAGAGTCATGACACCAGCAGCCACATGATGAGTGCGAAAAGCTAACTCAAACTGATCCCAAGTGATAGCATCAATATCCGGGTGGGTTACTTGGTAGTTATCCCACCATTCCGCGGCAGGTCCTTCAAGCTGGTGTGCGGCATAACGTACCCTATCGGCTCCGACAGCTTGCACGGTGTCTAGCTTCTTGTTGATCGTACGCAGCCAGTCATCAGCGATGATTGGTTCAGTGCTGGTAGTGAAGGTAGGTGGGTTCAGCCTCAAAAACCGAGTCAAGCGATCATGTTGAGGTAGTGGCGGAGGTGGTGGTGGTGGCGGGTTGTTGTTGTTTTGCATGTTATGAGTGAGCAGTTGGATCAGCTGGTTCTGAGTGGCCAAAAGTTGTGCTATTTCTGGAGGGATTTCGGAGTTCGCACGTCTGGGCGGCATCTGTGGGGTTTGAGAAAAAGTTAAGAAATAGACAAAAAGACTAAGTAGTAAACTCCTACCCTTATGAAAACACAACAAGCACACAAGGCATAACAACACAACTTAACACAGAAAACAACCAAGTTTAACTAAACCAGATTTGTCTTGGTATTTATTACGATCGCGAATAACGTTCTACTATAGAGTTAAAGGTGGTCCAACTATTACACATCTTCCACGCCTTCCTCTTCCTCGTCCTCGAACGAGTAGCCTTCCTGCTCTAGGGTCGTCTTATACAACTCCATCTCCTTTGTGGTGGCTTCAAGCTTCTCTTGGAGGTTCTTTATCTCATCCTGCAGCTTCTTGGTAGTGGCTTCCAGCTGCTCCTGAAGTCCCTCCTTCTCGCTTTGTAGCTCCTCCACTAAACTTGACTTCTTTGCGGCTTCAAGTTGCTTTGCCAAGTCCCTCTTGGAAGCACGCACATCATTGATTATCTTGCAAAGGCCTTCGGTTTGTACTTCAGTTCCATCGATCTCCTGCCTGAGTTCCATAATCCTCTTATTTTTATTTATCACCCTCTTCTCTTGGCTAGCGAACTTCTTCTCTTGGTCATGGAACTTTATCTCTTGGAGCTTCATTGCCTCCTCCTGCTGCTTGATCATTTCTTCCTTCTCCTTGATGAGGGCGCATAGCTCGTCGTTCTTCAATATCTCGAGGAAGGTACCCTTTTCAAGGTCATGGATGTGGCACTCCAAATCTTGATATTGGGTCCTTCGGCGCTTGGTAGAAGTCCTTTCCTCAAAGGTTAACTCCGTTGGAATTCCTTCCTCATCTCGTCTTCCAAAGAGGCCGCCAGTGTCCTTGGAGAGCTTCATGATGACGTCCACATAGGCGACCAATGAGTTCTTTAAGCTAATGCTAAGGGCCTTCTCCTTGGAATCGCTAACAATGTGGATTGCTATGTCTTCCTCCGGGTTCTTGCCTCGCTCTTTTCCTGGCTGGATGACCTTGACTCCCCAACAGCCGTCCTTGTGGAGTCTCTTCATTGTGCTCCCCTAGATTGTTGGGAGAGGTAGGACCAAACGTGTGAGTAGGTCCATGAGGCATCCACCAAAGCGAAGGGGCTCGATTTCCTCGACGGTGTCGTAGAGGAAGCTTATCATCTTTAAGTTAGAAGAATGAAAGTTAGATACTTAAACAAGTAGAGGAAAGCAGATAATAGAAGTGCGGAAAATAACTTAGTAGAAAAGCATGTAAGGCACAAGTTAGAGGTGGTTCCAATCCTAGGGTCACGTCCTACAGGCAACGATGTGCTCTGGTACCATCTGTAGTGATATCGGATCGGTGAGGATCCTAAGTCCCTGTGATTAACATGCTAGTCCCTGGATAAATAGCTAGCACTCACAATCGATGAAATATCATGTAAAACACAAAGTCTTTATTACACGGAGAATCCAGAGTATGAATTTATTACAAGTATGCTTAGCATAAGGCTAGCTCAAATAACAGCGGAAACATAAAAGCAGCTTGAGTCCATCAACGCCCCAGGCTTGTCGAGTGTAGACTCGCGATCCCTACGCACCTTTAAATCTTCGGATTCTGCACATAAAACGTGCAACCAACAAGTTGGGTCAATACTTTGAATGTATTGGCAAATTACACCAAGGAGTGGAAAGACTATCTCTACATTCAAGGCTAGTTTAGGCTGTAGAGTTCATTTGCTCAAAGCTAGTTTTCCTAAGTAGAGAAGAAGAAGAGAAGATTTTCCCTACTTTGTAAACATTTGCTTAGATAAAATAAGGTCGATTGGCACACGAGGATATTACTCACCAAGTGTCCATACAACCAAACACTTGGATATTACGCACCAAGTGTCACTTGGATATTACACACCAAGTTCCCAAAATCCCACCCATTGGCGATATTACGCACGCCATGGGGTTTCAAAACTTTGTTTTAGAAAAGAGAGGAAGATCCTTCAGAGGCTCCATCCTTCAGATGCTCAATGTTGTTCTTTTTCCGTGAACACGGCTGATCGATAAGATTGCAATACTCTCGAGAGTTTGTGCACTTTACCCACAATCCACGATCAAGTCCTTTTATAGACAAGACCATGGCGAGGCTTTCCCTTAGTAGCCCCTCTACCTTCTGGATCCAACCGTGCCAAGAACCTCCAAATCTTGGTACCCAGGTGAGGTTTCCCACTAAGTACTAGGCCAAGACAGAGCCCATAATGTATTGTGGTTGCACTAGAAGCTTCTGAATTCTGAAACATGGCAGACTTCTTTGATTCCTGGGCGGCCATCCTCCACCAAAATCTCACTCGTTGTCCCGACAACCATTCCGCCCAGAAGAAAACTTAGTTTTATTTTGAAGTGGATTTGAGAAGGAAAATTTGCTCTAGAGAGCCTTTATACTTAGAAAAATTCTTTGTCTTTCGAACCCCCAACGGTACTTTGTATATTTAGCATAGCAAGCAATACTTAGCAAAAACAGGGGTAACCTATTAGGAGGGAAAATCCTAAGTATAGAGCTACTCATGGCATACTACAAAATCATCGCACTTGCAAAATATTACTAAGGAAAAATTCTACTAGAATATCCTACACATGCATACTACAGAATTTTGAAGATCACATGCATAGAATCAAAACTGGGACAAAATTATGAACAAGTGGTGTAACTTGTCTTGATCCGAGCAGCACTCTACACAATAGCACTCCTTAGCGCACTCCAAACAATCTAACGAATCATAAACATAGATCTGATCACAACTTGCTCAAAACAAGTCACAGAGATGATCATGCATGCATGCAACATGGTATTTTATGCAAGATTTGTTCTTCTAAAATGACCAAGGTAGCAAGATTGAGTTGCAATAGTGTTAAGGGTGTCACTAGGATTGATTTCCCAAAGGTTTAGATCTATTTGGGTCACTAATACAACTCCTAGGGTTTAAAAGGAGATCAAACCATCTAATTAGCCCCAAACTAGATCTAATGATCTTAAGCAAAGTTTTATAATTTTGTTCAGTAGGTATTGTGGAATCAAGGTTATTGCAACAAGAATCAATTAAAACAGAATTTTAATTATTTTTCTATAGAATAAACACTCTAATCTAATGATTAAAATCTACACCTAAAACCTTATTGTAAACTTGGAATATTATTGCAGATCTGGATTCTACATAAAATTATGAATCCAACAGTATATTATAAGCTAAAATTGGCCAAATATTCAATTTTATATGATTTTCACAATGTTTAGATCAAATCTGCAAAAATTGATCTAGCCCTAACTCAAAACGCGCCAGGTGGCGGCTTCCGATTGGCCCAGCTGGAGGGACGCGGCGCGGGAGCGGTGGTGATGCGGCTTGCCACTTGCTGCGATTGGCCGTGCACTTCATACTTCTAATCTATGGCGAGATTTGAGATCGGACGGTTAGGAGCGGCAGCGGCTTACAGGTGGCGGCGATGGTGGCAGCGGCGGCGGCGTCGATGGTCGTGGCGGCGCTCGTGGTTCCTAGAACAGCGGCGGTCGACGAGGTTCGCTTCGCATGCGCTCGCCCCTTTGGCGATCCTTGCTTCCTCTCCATCGGTGCACCGATGCTCCTCCTCGCTCCTGGCGGCGCTCCGGCGAGAAATTGGCGGCGCTTCGGCAGCGCTCGCGCTAGGGTTTTTGGGGGGAACGGTAGCGGGGGGGGGGGGGCGGCTTATATATCCCCAAGTCTTGGGGAAGGGGGTGGCCGAATCCCGTTTGAATCGGCTTATCCCGACGCGGCGGCGCTCCGTGTCCGCCATGGTCTCTGGGAAGGAGGCGATGGGGGCGGGTCCACGTGTCGGTGGCGGAGGGAGGGGCTATGGGCGCGCTAGCTGGGCCTCAGCTGAGCTTCTTCTTGTGCTGGTAGGTAGTTCACGGGCCGGCTTAACTGGCCCGTTTAGGTTAGTTAGCCCTTTTTTTTCTCTTTGTTTTTAATAATTTCTGTTTTACTAAAACTTAAATATCTTTTGCATATAAAGTCCAAAAAGGTTGAAACCAACTTGTAATTTTTTGTAAAAGGAAGGTGGTCATCTTAGGACCATGGTTTAAATGTTTTTACATAATTTTTAGAAGGGGTCAAACTACTACAACAATAATGCTTACATATGAAATTTTTTAGTAGGGTTTTGGTAGGTTTAGATGTTAGAATTTTGTTGCAAATTTTATTTGTAGGATGCAATGATGCAAGGATGATGCATGGCACTAATAACATCCTAATGTAAAATCTGGGATGTTACAGATGATGTTCATCGAAAACAAACAAACCGTTGTTTGTATTTCTCGTTGACAACAGAGCTTGACTTCAAGATTTCTTTTAATAATTGTTATTTGAATCAGGTATTATGAGAACAAAGGCTGTTCAAATAATTACCATATTCCATATAAGATGGATGATTTCCAAATCTAGTTGGAGAAATCACATCCATAAATCCTAATGCTAAAATGTCGCAAGACAAATGATTGGAAGATCACTTACAAAGTGACATCGCCGTTTAAATTATATTGGAAAGAAAACATGAAGAAACTCCATTTTCATGGTTTTTTGGAGTCTTTGATTTGATCAAGTGACGCTTGTAAGACTTTCCTCGGGATAATTAAAACTTCGTTCAAAGGCCAAAGAAGAACGAACGACTAAATTATTGGAATTTATACATATCGATGTATGTAGTCCATTATGTATAGTCGTAAGCGATGGATTTCAACTTCATATGATTTCTCCAGAAATTTGAGTGAATGTTCACTTAATGAGAAAGAAGTATGAAATATTTGAAAAATGTTTCAAAGACTTTCAGGATGAAGTGGAAAATCATGGTAACAAGAAAATAAATGATTTATGATTTGATCATAAAGGGATTTATTTGAGTTACAAGTGTAACAAGAAAATAAATGAATTATGATTTTATCATAAAGGGATTTATTTGAGTTGCAATTTTAGCAAAACACCTAGATTTACATCTCCCAAAAAATCATAGGAGTATGGAGTGTTTGAGATTTGTAATGAAACCTTGTTTGACATGGTTGGATCTGCCATTATGTTTTAAAAGATTAAAGCTTTAGAGACTTCCGCTTTTACACTGAAAAGAGCTCCATCTTGATCCGTTGAAATGATACCATATGAGTTATGGTTTGGGGTAAAACCCAAGTTGTCATTTCTTAAATTTTGGTATGCTAAACATAAGTAATATGTTTACAACCGAAGACGGATGAGCATGTCTTTGTAGGTTATTTCGAATAACAATTGGTTATTCCTCCATAACACCAAGGACAAAAGGGTTTGTCGCTTGAAATATGAAGTTTCTTGAAAAAGGAATTTTTCGCAAAAGTTAAGTGGGAGGACAATAGAACTTTGATAAGGTTAACGAACCTTAGCTAAATGTGCTGAGTTGCGCAGCGCCGGAAATCGTTCTTATGTGCCTCAAAGGTTGTGGTCACGGAGATCTAAGTTCCTATTGAACCAAGTAGGTCGGTTAAACAATCAAATGCTAAGATTTGAGAGTAAATCATTATTGTTTGAAAATGATGAACCGAATACATACAAAGAAGCGATGATGGGCCCTCACTCCGTCAAATGGCTTGAAACCATAAAATCCGTGATAGTTCCATACACAAGAAATCAAGTTTTGAACTTGGAAGACCCTCCGGAAAGGTGTAAAAACCTATCGGTCGTATTTGGATCTATAAAGAAACAGACATGGATGTTTCACATCTATGAAATAGTCGACATGTCGTAAAGTTTTTTACGACAATGTTCAAGGAGTTGACTATGACAAGATTTGATCTTTCATAGCGATATTTAGTCTGGACGTATTAAAGTAGCAACCACTACATATAATTTGTTATATGGTAGATGAATAAACAAAACAAAGGTCTTCTAATAGAATGGTTACCTAGGACGTGTACATGACATGATCTAAAGGGTTTTGTTAATTCAAAGGATGCTAAAAAGGGCATGCAAACTTCAATAGTTGAAGTAAGCATCATGGAGTTGGAATCTTCACCGTGATGAAAAAGAGTTTTCATCAGGAGACGATGAAGATGCTTGCATTTGCAAGAAATTAAGTGGGAGCGCTGAGACATATTTCTAATACATTATGTGGATGACATCTTGTTGATTAGAAATGATGTATCTTTTATTGACAAAGGTTAAGAATTTCATTTAGATGAAATACTTAGGCAAAACCCGAATATTTAGCGTAAATGTCTATAGTGGATAGACTGTGACGCCAATATGGTTGTGCCAAACGTACATATATGAGATATTGAAGGATTTCAATATAGAAACGACAAGAAACAGTTCTTGTTGCATGGAAAGGAATTGAATCAAGATTCAAGTGTATCGACACTTGATAAGTGAAACAAGATTCATGTGCTTTGACACTTGATGAGTAAAATCACAAGAATGATTTGATCAATCATACCATGATATGTACACATCCAGATATGTCCTATGCTCTAAGTGTTATGAGCATATACCAGAATGAATCATAAAATGATCATTGGACAGTAGTAAGGAAATTCTTATGATCTTTTGGAAGAACTAAGAATATATTTGTGTAGAGGTGACAAACAATTACAAATAGTTCATTGTAAAGAGTTACATTGATACTAGTTTTGTCACAAGATAAAAATTAAGTTTATCTCAATTTAAACTACGGGTGGCACAATGTAATGGAAAGGAGATTCCATGATGGATTTGGATAAAATCCATAGTTAAGACATTTTGACGAATACTACAACAAAAAGGCTAAGTATATGACTGCTATAGTAGCAGCAAAGGAGGGAATTTGTGTCAAGAAGTTTGTTATCAAACTAAAGTGTGGTTCGTAACGGGCTAACACTAAAGATATATTGTATTACAATAGTATCGACATGATTTAACCCCAAGGAACTAAAGGTCTCACCGAAAGACCAAATTTATACAATGCCATCTCACTGGAGAATGAGTGATGCGTGAAGACGCAAATACATGCAAATACACACGGACCTGAAGCATCAGATCTGTAGATTATGTTAACCACTTGCAATTGCGTATATGGAACACTAGAAAGCCATAGGTGTTCAATACGCAAAGTTTTCAAACTATATTATTGTCTCTAGTGCAAGTGGGAGACTGAAGGGAATATGCCCGAGAGGCAATAATAAAGTGGTTATTATCGTATTCCTTATTTATGATAAATGTTTATTTTGCATGCTATAATTTTATTAATACGGAAATATTAATACATGTGTGTTTAATAAACAAACAGAAATTTCCTAGGTATGCCTCTCTCATAAACTAGCTCGTTGATTAACAAGATGATCAAGGTTTCCTGATCAAGGACATTGGATGTTGTTAATAACGGGATCACAACATTAGTGTAATGGTGTGATGAACATTCATCCGAAGTATAGCATTACGATCAAAGTCATGAGTTTATATTGCTATAACAACTTACGAAGTGATCCTAATCCTTAGACCATGAGATCATGTCAATCACTAACACCAGAAGAGTTTCTTGATAACATCAAACGTCACACCGTAACAGGGTGATTATAAAGATGGATTCAGAACTAATAAAGTGTTATGTTGAGGCCCATGGATCGAGAGTGGAATTTTTTCATCCCTATGACGGATAGATATACTCTGGGACCTCTCGGTGATATCACATTGGTTAGCTTGCAAGCAAGTGATTTGAACACTAGAATGTTATATCACGGGAACGAGAAAAGAGTGCATGTCAGTAATGAAATCAAACTAGGTATGGATATACCGATGATCGAATCTCGGACATGTAATATATCGCGAAACAAAGGGATTAAGATACTAGCGTAAAAGGTTCTGATGATCACAAGAAAGTCATCGTTGAATGTGTGGGATTCAGTATGGGTCTCCAGATCTCGCTTCTGATTATTGATCCGAGAGGGGTCTCGATCATGTCCGCATTATTCACGAACCGTAGGGTGACACACTTAAGAGACACCGACATCCATTTGGAGCAAAAGTTTCATGCCAAAAAGAATAACAAGCGCAGGAATTTATTTCACTAGATACCAAAACGGGTTTTCGGGTGAAATTGCAGAAAGTGTTTCTGCATGTGAAATGAAATACTAGAAAGGGGTTATATGTGAATGTTTGTCATTAAAGTAATTGACAAAATTCTGAATAAATAAAAGGAGTTTTATTTAATGAGAGCTTGCATTAAATTTGGTGGAAATTTAATGGGAATTTGAGTGGGTTTTTGAGTGGAGGGAATTGAAAGGCATTTGAGTGAGTGGAGTGTCCACCCACATGAATGTGGAAGAGGTGGGGGAAGCCCCATGGCTGGGCGCATGGCCCCTTGGGTGCCCCCCTCTCCCTATAAAAGGAGCCCCCCTCCCTCTCTCTCACTCACACCTCCTCGTGAAGGATCTCTCTCCCCCTCTAGAATTTATCCCCCATGGTCCCGGACTAGCGAGATACATGTTCCTGGTGGATATTCGGCAAGAAAGAGTTGTGCTTCCACTGCATAGATGGAGAGAGGAGGCGGAGGTTGCTCGGTGCCTCGAACGTGTGTGCGAGCACGGATGCGCTGCTGTTTTGCGGCGCTAGGACTTCCTCTTGATCTTGAGATCGGCAAGAGATCGTCTACATCAACCACGAGTTTGGACTCGTTAAGCTTTGTCGGTCTTCAAGGGTATGTTCTCTACGGATATACATCCGCCCGTTGTTTGTATCTAGTAGATAGATCTTGGTACATAGTTGTTCCCATCGTAGGAAATTTTTTGTTTTCTATGCTGCGAACCCTACATCAGGCTATGGACTTCTTCACCGATGAGGATGATTTCGCCTTCATCGATGATGATGAAGATGATGAATCCACAGATTCCTAGGAGTAGTTGCACTTGAGCACTAGAGTAGTGAGTAGCATTCGGTCCCACTGTATCGTAGTTCACAGAATGGTTCTTAAAACCATCCGTTTTTCTTGTTGTTGTGGTGTGTGTTGTATCGTGTGAATGAATGAATGAAAATCAAGTTTCTATAAAACTCTAAGTCAAACTTTAAAAACTTTTCAAAATCCCAGAACCTTAGAAATTTCCCTCTTTTCTCATGATCTATCTAAATCTTTAGATGCCACACGGAGGAAGTGGTTCATCCCCGGACCCGATGTTGCAGATCCTGCAAATGTTGACTTCTGACCGCGAAGATGAAAGAACGGAAGGTCAAGCCAACCTAGCCACTCTGCAACAGATAGCTCGGCTAGCCCACAACAACCAAGGCCACGGAAATCAAGATAACCATGGATCTAAGCTCAAGAATTTCCAGAATACCAACCCACCTGTTTTCACTAAGTCAGAAGAGCCCCTAGACGCCGATGATTGGCTGCAAACCATGGAAAATAACTTAGAAGTCGCCGGAGTGGAAGCCAACGAGAAAGTTCTATTTGCCACCCACTATCTAGCCGGAGATACCAGGGCATGGTGGAACAGTGTTCGTGCAATGACCGGAGGACAGATGATGACCTGGGAGGAATTCAAGGTCAAGTTCAGTAAAACCCATGTGCCACCGGGTTTGATCAAGAGGATGAGAGACGAGTTCACAGAACTGAAGCAAGAAAGGATGACTGTAGTGGAATACCGTGACAAATTTTTGCCATTAGCTAGGTATGCCCCGGATGAGATCGACACGGAAGCCAAGAAGAAAGAGAGATTCCTAAATGGTCTGCATGATGAGATGCAGATAGTGTTAGTCAATATCCCCTTTCCAGATATTGAAGCCCTTGTCGACTCTTCTATCCAGATGGAAGGAAAGATCAACCAAGCCAATGAGAACCGCAAGCGTCGTATGATGCATCAGCCAGGAACCCATCAGACCCCAAAGTATCGTCCTAACCCATCTCCAGGATTTGCCCCAAGAACCAACAGACCCCCGATGAACCGTCCGACCTATCCCAACCGTGGAAACCCTAGACCCGGAGGAAATCACAACAACCCCGGCAAACCTAGCAATTTCAACCGTGCCCCACCCAAGTTCAACAACAACAATGCTGCCACCAACACCAACACTTCCCCGAGGATTGGAACCAATGATGTGCCTGTAGAAGCAAAGGACAAGTCGCAAGTGACCTGATATGACTGTGGACATAAGGTTCATTACTCCAACGAGTGCCCCAACAAGAATAATGCCGCCGCACCTAATACCAATGCCCCAGCTCAGCAGCAGCGTCCTGTTCAGCCCGAAAGAAGGTTTCCCCAGGGAATTCACTCAACCGCAATGGCCGTCTTTTTCTCATGCATGCTGAAGAAGCTCAGGAAGCGCCAGACGTCGTCCTGGGTATGTTTTCTGTTAACTCAGTACTTGCAAGGGTGTTGTTTGATTCTGGTGCATCGCATTCATTTGTCACCGAAGAATTTGCATGCACTAGTAAAATTCAACCAACCAAATTGAAGCACGTAATGATTGTGCAAATTCCCGGATCAACCACCAAGGCTAGGAAAATTTGCAAAGCCGTCCCTATCCGCATCCATTGCATAGATTTTTATGCTAATCTGATAGTACTCGGAACTAAAGGTTTGTAAGTAGTACTAGGAATGGATTGGATGTCCAAACATAAAGGATTGATTGACTGTGCCAAGAAAGCCATCACCATGACCAGTACAGCCGGAATATCAGTCGAGCATATATCTGAAACCTTACCTCGCTAATTCAAGTGCAACAAGAGTATAGCCCAACCTACCATTGACCAAGTCAGGATAGTCTATGAATACCCTGATGTATTTCCAAATGTTTTGCCCGGTATGCCCCCAGATCGGGATATCGAGTTTATCATCGAACTAATCCCCGGAACAGGACCCATAGCCCAGAGACCCTATAGTATGAACCCATCAGAGCTAGAAGAACTAAAGAAGCAACTGGATGCCATGCTGGAAATTGGATTGATTCAACCAAGTGCGTCACCATGGAGGTCACCTATCTTATTTGTGGACAAGAAAGATGGAGGTAACCGTTTGTGTACGGATTATCGGAAGTTGAATGATGTCACTATCAAGAACAAGTACCCCTTGCCCAAGATAGAAGATTTGTGTGATCAGTTGACCGGTGCCAAAGTGTTTTCTAAGATTGATCTTAGAACTGGTTATCATCAACTCAAGATTCGTGCAGAGGATATTCCAAAGACTGCCTTTACCACCAGATATGGATTATACGAGTATACTGTCATGTCTTTTGGATTAACCAATGCCCCCGCTTATTTCATGAACCTCATGAATAAGATTTTTATGGACTTCCTGGATAAGTTGTCGTTGTTTTCATCGATGACATTCTGATTTACTCCAAATCGGAAGAAGAACATGAGCTACACCTAAGGACCATTCTTGGAACCCTTAGAGAGCATCAGTTGTATGCCAAGTTTAGCAAATGTGAATTCTGGTTACACGAGGTAGGATTCCTCGGTCACATTGTATCAGCCGGAGGAATTGCCGTTGACCCTGCCAAAGTGAAAGATGTAGAAGATTGGCAAGCCCCAACCACTCAAACCCAAGTCCGTGCATTTCTCGGATTGGCGGGATATTACCGCAAGTTCGTAAAAGGATTCTAAAGTATCGCTAGACCTATGACCCAATTACTGAAGAAGGATAAGAAATTTGAATGGACTGACAAATGTGAAGCGAGTTTTCAAGAACTCAAGAGGAGATTGATTTCAGCCCCAATCTTGATCATGCCGGATATCTCGAAACCCTTCGATGTGTATTGTGACGCATCCAAGATCGGTCTCGGATGTGTGCTAATGCAAGAAGGCAAAGTTATATCTTATCTATCTCGACAATTGAAGCAACATGAGCAAAATTACCCAACCCATGACCTCAAACTCGCAGCCGTAGTTCTAGCCCTGAAGACATGGAGACATTACCTGATGGGAAATCGTTGTGAGATTTATACGGATCACCAGAGTCTGAAGTATATATTCACTCAGAAGGAGCTGAATATGAGACAGAGGAGATGGATTGAGCTAATCAAGGATTATGATCTGGACATTCACTATCACCCTGGTAAAGCCAACGTAGTAGCCGATGCCCTTAGCAGATTGCCGTGCCGCTTGAACTCCATGATTTTGAAGGAGCAACCAAGCTTGCACAAAGAGATGGGAGATTTTTGAATGGAATTAGTGAGCGAAGGATTTTTGGCTAGTATAGAACTTCAGCCCACTTTGATCAGCAAGATCAAAGAGGCGCAGAAAGGAAATGCTAGTATCGACGGAATCAAGCGTCGTATCGGTACATGCAAAGTACCCGGATTCACCGAAGACGAAGAAGGAGTTCTATGGTACAAAGGACGCCTTTGTGTACTAGCAGATTCTGAGTTGAAAGAAGTTATTCTGAAGGAGGCTCATGATACTCTTTATTCTATCCATCCTGGAGGAACTAAGATGTATCAAGATTTGAAAGAGCAATTTTGGTGGCATAAGATGAAGCGATAAATTGGAAGCTATATCGCCAAGTGTGATATATGTCAGCGAGTCAAGGAAGGACATCAAAGACCCGCTGGATTGTTGCAACCATTGCAGATTCTGGAATGGAAATGGGATTCCATTGAAATGGACTTTATCACTGGACTGCCTACTTCTAGTAGGGGAAATGACTCTATCTGGATCATAGTGGACCGATTGTCCAAAGTCGCCCATTTCTTGCCCGTCAAGACCACCTATCAAAGTTCGAAGCTAGCGGAGTTATACATCGCTAGAATAGTTAGTTTGCATGGAGTCCCTAAGAACATTGTATCGGGTCGAGGAACGCAGTTTACCTCGAGATTCTGGAAGAAAGTTCAAGAAGGTTTAGGAACCCGCCTAGATTTCAGTACCGCGTATCACCCTCAGACCGATGGACAAACGGAGTGTGTAAATCAAATAATCGAAGATATGCTGAGAGCCTGTGTGTTAGAATATGGATCCAAGTGGGAAGACTGTCTGCCGTTTGCAGAATTTTCATACAACAACAGTTATCAAGCCAGTTTACAAATGGCCCCATTTGAATTCATGTACGGAAGGAAGTGTCGCACCCCTTTGAACTAGTCGGAAGTAGGAGCGAGTCAGATTTTGGACGACATCCTGGAAGCGTAAGAGAAGGTTCACAAGATTCGTGAGCACCTCAAGGCCGCCCAATCCAGACAGAAGAGTTACACCGACAAGAGACGTCGAGACCTCGCCTTCAACATAGGAGATTTTGTTTATCTAAAAGTGTCGCCATTGAAGGGAATGCAGCGTTTCCAACTCAAAGGAAAGTGAGCCCCCAGATACATCGGACCTTTCAAGATTCTGAACTGTCGAGGATAATTGTCGTATCAATTGGAACTACCCGAAGAGATGTCAGCGGTCCACAATGTGTTCCATATCTCGTTACTTCGCAAGTGTCTCGAAGTTCCAGAGAAGATGGAAGTGTTCAAGAATATAGATCGCCGGACCATAGAGATCAACGATGACCTGACCTATACCGAAGTACCCATCCGCATTTTGGAAGAAGCATTCAGAACTACCCGAACCCGAAGCATCAAGTTTCTCAAGATTCAGTGGAGCAACCACACAGAAGAGGAAGCTACTTGGGAGCGCGAAGATCACATCAGGACGGAGTTTCCCGATCTCTTCAAATCCTAGGTAATCGTTTTCGTCCTTTTTCAAATCTCGGGACGAGATTTTGTTTAAGGGGGGAAGGTTTGTAACATCCCAAAAATACTAAGCTTGGATCATCAAACACTAATCATCAAAATTAGGGTTAACAAAAACTTTTCTAAATAAAATTATGGAAGCATGCATGTGAGTATACATTTCATTTGGAATTCTTTTGAACCACCTTTTTTGTGTGTTCCATTGCTTGTAAATGGATGCTTAGGTGAAATAAACATCATCTAAACATTTCCCACACTTTTCCTAAAGACAAGTAAATCAAAACAAATAAAATAAGGGAATGGTCATTTTGACCAATTTAACTCCCATGCCTACTTTGGCTGTCTCAAACTTTCAGAACCTAACAGAAACCTTTCTGGATCTTTGCACCCCTTGATTGTACTCATAACAAAGTATCAAGGCCCACCTTGTGATCATCCAGAAACTTTCAAATGCGTAGTATAAATGACAATGCAAAATTGAATCCATATCATATGGGAAGATCCCACTTTTTCAAAAACCACTCAAACAAGCTCAACTTTCAAAACCCAAGCATCTGCAGACTCACCAGCATCAACCTAGCACACCCACCAAAAATCTTTTCAAAATTCAAAACTTGAATTCATGCAGCCATTTCATCAAACACTTGGCAGACACAAATCAAACAAAATCAAAACACTATAGTGTGCAGTATTTTGATCCTAACTGGTTCCCTATCTAGCTCACAACCATCTCAGTAGATCATCTAGCAAGATTAACCCAACACTAGCACCACTGTGAGCTTGCCAAGATCACCAATGGTGAACAGCCGAGTGCATCCTTGCCACCCCAGTGTAGACAGCAAGCTAGAAAAGAAACTAGCCATGCCAACCTTGTCTGGGAGATCACCCATGCCTCACCGCCCCCTCTCGACTAGCCCTGCCTCAAGGACATCGACCAGAGCACCCAGGAACGCCGCGCCCGTGCCTCTGCCAACCGTGCCGAGCATGCGCCAGAACGCCACCCTCGACCGAAGCCCGATGCGCCGCCTCGCGTGCATACGATCACCACCGACCCAGAGACCTCCAGACATCCCGTTCGCCCAGGCCGCCAAGCCCGCTGCCGTGGAAGACGTCGCCTCTGCCCAGGCGTCGCGTGTTCGCACCAACCGCCATCGTCTCGCCATCAGATCGTTGAGCATCGCCAGGGAACACCGCACCGTCCCCTACCTTCGCCCATGCCAATAGCCGGCTGTACCACCGCCCCCTACGAGCTCACAGTGCGCCCCGTCGGTCCCCTCGCTCGACTATAAATAGAGGCCACCCCAGTCGAATTATTCACAGCATTCTACTCCCCTCTTCTCACTCATCGTGCCACACCGTTCCCGGAGCAAGGCGAGCACCACCTCGTCGGAATTTCACCGGAGCCCTCCGCCTCTAGATAAGAAGGGAGCCAGCGATTGGAGCCGCCCCAAGAGGAGCCACCGGTACCAGGAGATTCGCCGTCGTCGACTTCGTCGTTCGCCCGCCTCGTCGACCCTACTGCACCCCGTGATCCCCAACGACCCCCAGCGCTAGGTTTCTGTCATCTGTGGCGTTTCCCAACGTCGACGATGACTCTCACGTTGGATTAGAACTAGATCGACGCACTACGCCGCTTCATACCGCTTCGCACCACCGTGTCAGCGGGGGAACAACCACTTAAACAACTCATGAAGCGCTTGGCGGCCCAGTATCGTTTCCCGCGTAGCCCAGTTATTTGAATTAAACCTTTTCCATTTTATTTTAAACACACTTCTGTACCCATTTTCAAAAATAAACCCAGGTCGACTCAGTGCACCAATTTGAATGAAAACAATTTTTTTGAAAGGTCTGGGAATGCTGAATCCAAGCCCATTGGATTCAAGTCATTTGGATATGTAGGTCATCCTTGGTAAAAATAACAAGGCAGAAGCTTTTATGCATTCAAACATTTTTCAAAGTTAAACCACAATAGCTTTTGAGTTGATTCCAACTCTCAAAAATCACATTTAACTATACCTTTCAAAATATATAATAATATATAGGTTTACTTACAGAAATAATGTTCAAGTAATAAAAGAATGCCACTTAGGCATTTCTAGCCACCTTATTTAATTAAAATAAAAGGGTAAAACCTTATTAAATTGTGACACCACTTTAAATCACATTCCCATGGACTAAAATATGTGGTGATGACATGTGTCAACATGATCCCATGTTTGGTTTGGAGAATATTAAAACTTAAGTAGTTTTTCAATGAGTAGAAATTACTTTTCTAAAAATAAAAGGGATTTTAAACCAAACAAAAATCTTTTAATGTTAGTGATGATGCTAGATCATCTATAGGACCCTATTGTGTGATGATTGCAGGTAGTTAATTATTGCTTGGTGATTGTGTACATCGTATTTATTTATAGATGCTAGTACCGACCAAGGATACGAGGAGGAAGGAGGATTCTATGAAGAAGAAGCCGAGGAGAACTTCAACCACTGCTCTGCACAAGGCAAGCTTATACTGATATTGTGCAAGCCCATACTTGCAAGCCTAATTCTACTAGTTGATTGTGGAAGCTAACACTTGCAAGATACTCTACTGATGCAAGCAAACCCTTACTTATTACCATGCCAACCATATGCCTTAAGCATATGTGATCATACTCACTTATTAACTCAATCCTGTTTTTACTTGCAAGCTTCTACTTTATTCCTTTATCAAAGCCTTAGCTTAGAGTTGACTTAAGTGACTTATAGATTCTAGAAAGATGTAACTGAAGGTTGCATCAAGAGCATAAAATTTGGCCTAATTTAGAAACCTTGATATCATCCTAAGATATAAGGTTATACTTAGTTGAAACTCCACTAGTTTACCACCCCTCATTAGTGCTACCCCCACTTGTAGATGCTAGTGCTAAGCATAAATCTTGATCAACGTTAGATGGGAATACTTGGTGAAAATGGTTATGAAAACCTTAGAATGACGGATCATTCCACTGAGATGTTTTAACATATGTTTCTGAACACCAGATGATTTTGGTGATGAAAATGTTGAGACATGAGCCTTAGCCCTTTATAAAACTGATGGTTGTCTGGATGCGATACCATTCCAATTTTATCGTACAACCACAATACCCGAAGATTGAGTAGGGCTTGACTGGAAATATATACCTTAGTATTAGTTCCCTCACGGCCAAGGTCTGAGCTGAGGCTACCTTGTGAAGATTGTCCACCTGTGTAACTACCTCGGTGAATTACGCTCCTAGTTTCATGCCTGGATGAGCGGAAATGGTTGAAGTAGTACGGTGGGGCCCAAATGCCACTCACAGGTAGACCTTTCGGCCGTCCCAACCATTTCCAAACATCGGGACAAGAACGGCGTGTCGGCGGCGAAGGGATCAACTACATACACAAATGAGTATGTATGCAAGCCACCATACAACAAGACATCGAGCCATTCCATCTAAAAGAAAGGAAATATAGCAACGCCATACGGCAAGATTCAAATGTCCTAGATAGATATAATAGTTTAGGATATCTCCTCATACATCAAACATCGAGTATCGGCGTGAGCGACAAACAAGATCCAGTACGGATAAGAAGCAAATCGGCATAAAATGCCCCATAAATAAACATCCATACAGATCTCACGGATCCCGTTCCGAATCTCTACACCGAATGATCGTTGTCCACATCGTCTGTCTCCTCCACCCGGTATCCATCTTGTGAGTGCACTGTTTATCTGAATCAAATAATTTATCGTGTGAGACCCTAGGGTACTCGGCAAGTCTTTATGCCTCTAAAGGGACACAACCTGGGGTGACGAATTGCAGCAAAAGATAATACCTAACAGTTCTATAGATACTCTAACCATTCGCCTAACCAAAGATAGACGGATGTCCGTGAATTAATAACGCAGTTATAACGTAATATTGATCCATCCCCCGCACCACGAGGAAGCGGACGAACAACCCCCCATCCGTTGGCAGTTTTATTATCCATTCCATGGGTGTTGCACTATTTATGTAACTACCTCGGTGAATTACGCTCCTAGATACAAGCCTGGATGAGTGGTAGTGGTTGAAATAGTACGGTGGGGCCCCAAAAGCCACTCACTGGTAGTCCTTTCAGACGTCCCAACCACTACCTCAGCGGGACTGCAGGCGGCGTGTCGGCAGCGAAGGGATCAACTACGTACAAGTGGGTATGTCGCAAGCCACCATACAAGAGTACATCAGAGCCATACCATCTAGAAAGAAAGGAAATATAGCAGCCCATACGGCAAGATTCAAATGACCTAGATAGATCTATATTTTAGGATACTTCCTCATACAACACACATCGTAGTATCATGCGAGCGGCAAACAAAATCCAGTACGGATAAGAAGCAAATCGGCATAAGATGCCATAGAAATAAGCACATCCCAACTACAGGTCTCACGGATCCCGTTCCGGAATCTCTACACGAGCGATCGTTGCCCACATCTTGACTTCTTCCACCGATGTCCGTCACGTGAAGGTACATTCATCTGAATCAAGAATTTATCGTGTGAGACCCTAAAGGTACTCAAGTCTTAATGCCTCTAAAGGACACAACAGGGTGACGAATTGCGTGAAAGATAAACCCTAGCGCTTCTAGATAACGCTAACCATCCGCCTAACCAATGATAGGCGGATGTCCGTGAATAAACGGCGATTATAATGGTAATCTCATCGATCCATCCTCCTCCTGCTTACCAACAAGGAAGCGGACGAACCCCCATCCGTTGGCAATTTTATTAACCATTCCATGAGTGTTGCACTATTTACTAGTCAAGTAACTTAGTCGATTAAGGCGGTACTTTAGTTATGCTTGTCTATGATCGAAAGCGTGCTCCAAGTCGTCCATATCCGGACACGGCTTTGAAAGTTTTACCGGCCGGGTGCACCAATAGCAACACACGCCGATCGACCTCGAAAAACCAAATCAAAACCCAACGAGGCTTTCACGACGAACAATCACAAGATTCAGAAATATTTGAGGCCACCCATTGAGTAGACCACTTAGAAGTAAGCAAGCTTGAGACGGACTCAAGGTTTGCGTCAATGGTCAGAAGCGATCGGAACCGAAAGTGTGGCTGGGATTGTCGATACAGCGTAATCACTCCGCTTACCTAACAGATCAGTGTGCTCCTCGCACAATTTAAATACAGAAAGTAGCATGGCATAAGTACAGGATAGTAAATAAAACCTCAAACTAGTTTGTGGCCCCAAGAAATAAGAATGAATCAAGCTCGGCTCGGGGTCCCATATACCTCCGGATGTGGATAGCGATAAATCAAGGAACAGAATCAAGTACTCGGGTCTTACGGGACACAAGTGAGCGGAAAAACCAAATAGCGAGATGTTGCTCACGGTGCCACTTTCTTTAGTTATCCCACTACTTCTCGTTAAGTTGTTTAGGTACCTCATTATCCAGACGCTCACATACCCTACCCATGTTGTTCTCGACTGCATGGCTCAAACAACTCCTATGTGGCTCATGGGATGGAGGAACAAGCTTGGTGGGGTTTAAAGGTAAAGGCTATGCATACTTGGGATTCAATTTAATGCAATCGCGACTCCATGATGCAAGAATAAGATAGAGGCAATAGTCTTGTATGTATGCAAGCATGTGGAAGTGCTTGCACGATATCTCGATTGAAGCGAGGGACGGATCAGGTAGTGCTCTGGTTCTCTTGACCCACCTTTCAGTGTCTATCCGAGAAAAACCAAACAAACAAGGCTAACATGAATATAGAGCACAAGCATATGAATAAGATGCGTCAAGCAAACAATCATGCCATGATGAATGATGCACAATTTACATGGCATTAAGGTAGCATGGCATGGTGAGGTGTGGAAGACAAGTAATAACATTTTAATGGGGTTTTGGAATCACATTTGTTGCCATAACAGTTGCTGTTCACTATATATTTATATGATGCATGCTGCAATTGAAGTTATGGATAGCATAAACAGAAAGGTCTCGTCGAGCTGATCATTTTAGACATATCATTTGTTAAATTTGGAATTATAAATCAAAAGTTGTGAAATTATTTAATTTCAGTGGCATTTGTGTAAATTAACTCAACTTGGAATTTTAAAATGTTCAAATAATATTTTGAATGGCATATTTGAATTCTTCACATTTTTCTGATTCAAAAACATATATGATTTGTATTATTTGGAATTATGAATTTATTTTTTTTTTTTAGTCAAAATTAGTCAAATTAGGTCAAAGTCAAAGGTTGATTAATTACATTAATTTTTGAAAATATTTGAATAAAGATTTGAATTATAATTCAAAAACTAAACATTTTTCATATAAGGTTGGAATTCAAATTTCAATCCAGGAATAAGTTATGAATTTGTTTAGTTTTAAACAGGTTTGTATTTTTTTTAAAATTTGATTTGAATTCCAAACAGAGACAATAAAAGGTTTTGTTACTCAGCTCGGCTCCACCCTCACACACTGACGTGTGGACCAACGGAGGTGACGGCCCACTCGCGCCAGGTCGGGGGTGGCCGTGTGTGACCGAGACCATGGGGTTGGTTTATAAACGCGAGGTCTCTCTTTGCAAAAATTAGGATAGGAGGGTGCGGGTTAGGCGTTGGAAAGAGGAGGGCTAAAATAGAAAAGCGTCGAGGGGTTGATTGTCCGAAACTGAACTGTTACACTCGAAAATCGCGATGGTGGCGAACTTGGTGAAGATGGCGAGGAAGCAGGATTTTGAACGAAACACAAAAAGCAAAGGCGAGAGGGACAACAGGCTACAAGTTTTGTTAAGGGTCCATCGTAGGATCTAGGCTACAGTGAGGCACGTTGGCGAACGAGAGGAAAGCACGCTCTTTGCCGCGATGCCGCTGCGTTCGGCCACAGGCGGTGGCCTTGGCGGCAGCGTGGAGCGCCAGAGCGGCGGCGCACGGCGGCTGGGAAGGGTGCTCACCGGGAGGTGTTGGTAGCGGTGGTGAGTCGAGAGGCGCCTAGGCGGCGAGGGGAGGTGAACAGCGGGCGGCGCGGCGGCAGCGCTCGGGCGATCGGTTTGGCGGCGGCGGTTCGTGGCGGGGCTCCTCACTGCAGTCCGACGAGGCAACGGCACCTTCTCCTCCTCGGAGCTTCCTTTGGGCTTTGACGGTTTGGGGACAGAGCGAAGGAAGGAAGGGAAGAGCGTGGCGTGAAGAGGAGGCTAGGGTTGAGGGAGGGCTGCGGTTTGGCTAAGAAGAGGCGAGGGCTCACGTGCGTGCGTCGTCTTGTGGACGACGACGGGAGCGACGCCACACTCCGCCGTTTGTTTTCCGTTGCACGCTTGAGAGAGAAGGTGGGCTGCGGAAGATGGTGAACAGGGAGAAGCGGAGGGGTATTGGGCCAAAGCGAGTTGGGCCGGGGAAGGCAGTTGGGCGAAGTGTTCTGGCCGATGATCTTGGTACTCTCTCTTTTTTTTCCTTCCTCTTTTATTTTTGTTTGATTTGTTTGTTTCCATTCTAATACAAACCCAACCAGCTACCGTTTTCAAAACTTTTGAACTTTGTTACCAGGAGGTTTGAATAGAGGAATTGGTTAAGAGGAGAGGCCAGAAGAGGCCAAGATGCCTAAGAGAAAAACACACATGATCACAGGTGCAAGCATGTGAGAGAAAAGAGGATTAGGTGATTAGATTTAAAGATTAGCTAGGGAGGTAGAGAGAGAAGGGGGGGTGAGCTAGGGTTTTAAACTACCAAAACAAGATCAAGCAAGGAAGGAGTGATCCATGCAAGCAAATCAACAAACAACCTTCAAATGTCAGGAAGAGGTGGCACTTGCATGGCCCATGCAAACAATATATGCCATGTCTTTATCTTGTGAAAACAACATAAATTCATATGGCATCCTTCCATGCATTCCCAAAAGGCCAAGCAAAAGATTATGGGTGGAATCCAACCAACCAACATGAGCTAGAGATAAACTCAAGTAAAAATGCCAAGCTCATATTAATTGGATGGTGGAATTTAAAAGGTGGTGGAAGAAAGGTGGTGGAGTTCAAAAGAGATATGCCCCCAATTCAACTTGGGCATTTAACAACATATCAAGAGCCAGATACAATATCAAGAGGCAAATACATTTAATAATGCACATGAGATAAGAACCAAACAAGAATAGGTTTTATATGATGCTCAAATGCAAGGTGACATGATGACATGAGCATGATATGATAATGATGCAACAATTATATATTGAAGTGGCCTTTTATTATTATAACAAGTAGCATTACGGTGTTAGACAACTGGGATGCTACAACTCTCCCACTAAATGGAATCTACTTGAGATTCTAGGAAGAAGAAGAAGATACAAAGAGAGAAGGATGGTTGGCACGGAGTTCATCTTCACGCTCCCATGTGGCTTCATCAATGAATGGTGTGACCACTGCACCTTGCAAAACTTGATGGACTTGTTGCGCGTCCTTCTTCTGCGGTCTCAAGAATTTTGGTGGGGTGTTCTTGATAAGACAGATCTTCTTGGAGGTCGATTAGCTCATGGTCCACGGTCTGCCGGGATCTTTGAAGCACTTCTTGGTGAGAGATGTGGAAAACATCATGGACTTTGAGTTTTCCTAAGCTCCAGCATAAGCAACTTCTCCTCTTCTACCACGTATCTTGAAAGGACCGATGTATCTAGGAGCCAACTTTCCTTTGATACTGCAAAGCGGTGTGTTCCTCTCATTGGAGTGACACGAAGGTGAGCGAGATCACCAGGGACATATACCATATCCGTGTGTTTCTGTCATAGTTGCTCTTCGGCGACTCGAGCAATCTTCGTGTTCTCAAGAATGATATGCACCTTCTCCTGCTTGGGTTACAATGTCGGGGCCAAACCGATTCTTTCTCCTGCTGACCAACCAATCGGAGTTACGCACTTGCGACCATAGAGAGCCTCGAATGGTGCCATCTTGAGACTCTTGGAAGGCATTGTTGTAGGAGAATTCAGCATAAGGAAGGCATTCCTCCCACTTCATGCCAAAAGAGATGACGCAAGCTCTAAGCATATCCTCGAATCGATTGATCCTCTCCACTTGTCCTTGTTGAGGGTGGTAGCGATCTTTGAAGTTCAACTTTGTTCCCAAAGCTTTTTGGAAACTCTCCCAGAACTTTGAGGTGAAGATGCTTCCACGGTCTGAACTGATTTCAAGTGGAACCCCATACAAGGAGACAATTCTGTTGATATAGAGCTCAGCCAACTGAATTCCAGAAATTGTTTCTTTGACTGGGAAGAAATGAGCCACTTTAGAAAGCCTGTCGATGACAACAAAAATTGCATTGTTGCCCTTCTGCGACCTTGGAAAGCCAGTGATGAAGTCCATCTCTACTTTCTCCCATTTCCATTCCGGAGGTTTCAATGGTTGTAGAAGACCAAATGGTTTCTGATGGACAGCCTTCACTCTGCAGACATCACATTACGAGACATACTTGGCGCAATACCGTTTCAACCTGTGCCACCATTGTGTTTTCAAGTCCATGTACATATTTGTGCTGCCAGGATGGATAGAAAGAACCGAATCATGTGCCTCCTTGAGAACTTGGTCTCTCAGACCCGGGTAGTTTGGAACAAACATCCGATGTTCAAAGAAGAGCGTGCCTTGATCATCAACATGGAAGGACTCATACTTCGGAAGGTCAAGCTTAGCGATGAGCTTTTTGGTGTGCGGATCACCACGCGGCGAGCGAATCTGTTCTTCCAAGAGAGGAGTAGCGAAGGTTCGGAGATGCCCTTGTTCCACAATTTCGAGGTTGAGTGACGGAATTCCTCGCCAAGAGAGGTTGTGCTCTTCCACCGTGAGGTTGTTGACATAAGCTTTTCGCTAAGCGCATCGCCATGACGTTTGCTTTGCCGGGGTGTAGTTGATGGTCACATCAAAGTCATTGATTGCTTGATCCATCTCCTCTACGAAGGTTGAGATCGGTGAGTGAAGATATACTTCAAACTCTTGTGGTCCGAGAAGATCTCTAACGGTTACCAAGCAAGTTGTGCCTCCATAGCTTCAAAGCAAAGACAACTACCGCTAGCTCGAGGTCATGTGGGATAGTTGATCTCATGCGTCTTCAACTAACGAGAGGCATAAGCAACCACTGTTCTCTTGCATCGAGGACCCAATCCTTGCAAAGAGGCGTCACGAGAATATCTGGAAAGGCTTAGATGTATCCGGAGGAACCAAGACCGGTGTGGAAGTGAGCTTCTCTTTGAGTGTCTCAAAACTTTCTTGACAAGCGAGTCCAGTACTTCTTGCCTTTCTTGAGGAGATCGGTAAGAGGCTTTGCTATCTTGAAGTTCTGGACAAAGCGACGGCAATAGCTAGCCAAGCCGAGAAAACTCCACTTCCTTGACATTAGCGAGGAAGCCATTCAACTATTGTCTTCACGGTTTCGGTGATTGCAATGCCCTTGGCGAGATAACATGACCCGTGTATGTTACTTGAGGCAAAACTCACACTTAGAGAACTTTGCATACAAGCGGTTCTCACGAAGCTTGTTCAGGACACCGCAGTGTTCTTCATGCTCCTCCTTAGACTTGGAATAGACGAATGTCATCCGGATATACCACGAAAAAACTTATCAAGGTACTCCATGAAAGCGGAGTTCATCAAACCTCGAGAAGGTAGCAGTGCGTTGGTGAGGCGAAAGACATGACCGTGTACTCATACAGGCCATAGCGGGTGGTGAAAGCTGTTTTGGGCACATCTTCTTTAAATTTTGATTTGGTGATAACCACTTCTCAAGTCCAACTTAGAGAACACCACAGCTCCTGCGGTGATCAAAAGATCATTTATCCGAGGGAGAGGATATTTGTTCTTGATGGTTTTAGCATTGAGCCGGTAGTCAACACATAGCCTATCGGTTACATCACGCTTCTTCACAAAGATTGTTGGGCTACCCCAAGAAGAAGTCTTGTGTTGAATGAAACCCAACTTTTCTTGTTCATCAAGTTGTCGTTTGAGTTGCCAACTCGAAGGACCCATTTTGTATGGCCTCTTGGAGATAGGAGCCGTTCGAGGTTCAAGCTCAATCACGAATTCAACCTCGCGATCCGGAGGCATACCGCAACTCTTCGGGAAGACATCTGGAACTCACAGACCTTTGGTACCCTCTGAATAGCTTCCATAGCATCATCATTCGAGTCGCCAGGAAAAAGAGCTGGACAGGAGTCGACTTGGAGAAAAGACTATATGGCCTTGAGGAATCTTCAGAGACAACGGCGTTCAAGACAATCACAGCTGCATTTGCTGTCAACCAATCCATGCCCAAGATGACATCAATGTCAGAGTTGCCCATAACAATCAAAGAAGCCAAGAATGAAGAACCACCCATCTCAATTTGATTGCCATGACTGATTTTAGAAGCTGCCATTGTTTCTCCAGGAGAAAGAACCATTAACCGCTTTTGGAGAGGAACCATGACTAACTCATTCTCATTTGCAAACTTGTGAGACACAAAAGAATGCAATGCACCAGAATCAAAGAGAACTCGTGCAGGGACTGAGTTAACTGAAAGCATACCCATTACAACTCCAGGTGCGAGCTCAAATGAGAGGCGTTGACGATTGCGCGAACAACCATGAACCCGGGCTTAGTGTTGATGTTGAGAGCCCGCGGTGGTGCACGAACGAAGGAGAGCTTGTTGCGATCTTGGCGGGGTGGAGGAGAGCTTTGTTCTTCATTGGGCGTTCAGTTGGGATGTCCATGATCTCCACATGTGAAACAAGCACCGTGTGGACGTGGAGCGAGTAGCGAGGACTCCGAGCGCTCGAGGTAGTGGTTGTTGTAGCCCCGAGCCGCAGATGGTGAAGTTTGGTGGCCTTGACGCGAAACTTGCGTGTCTTAGTGGGCCGGGCGGCGGTGGGTGTTAGGAACCCAGACGCCGCTTAGAAGGAGCTGCCATAGCTGCGAGCTTGATGCATCCTGTTGTGTTTCTTGGACTCCTCGAACATTTGCCCTTGCCTCCTCTTGCGGTCTTTGTGTCAGTAGTTCGAGGAAGGTTGCGGTCTTGCATGTGTGATTGCATACTTGATCGACGCATTGAGCCCTTGCACGAACCTTTTTACGCTTCTTCTTGTCATCGGATACCTCATCACCACCATAACAGGATAGATTCATGAAGTTCTGATATAGGTGTTGACGTTATCATTTCCTGCTTGAGTTGAGGAAAGCCTCCTTCATCCTTTCCATCACAATCTCGAGAAAACTGCTCTTTGAACGCTCCGGTGAACCTCTCCCAAGTAGGCTGGAACCCGGTGCGCTTGCCTTCAAGTAGTTCTCCCACCAAAGAGCTGCATCTCCCTTGAGAAGGTGAGTAGCACACTTGACCCTCCTGTTCGGAACATCGGTCTCGAGCAACCTTGAGATCTCACGCCAATCATCCGCGTCAGTCGGTCGACACATCAAACTGATGATGGTTGAACTTGAGGAAGCTCTTGATGTCTCCACGCTTGGGAGGTGGAGGAAGTGGAGCAAACTCGTTTCTTCTGACGCTCTCCTCAAAGCGCTGCTGGTTCTCTTGCATAGCTGCCAAAGCATTAGCGATGTTTGACAGCACTGAGCCCAGTTCCGGAGATATGTCCTCCTCAGTCCGGCGTGGTGGAGCCATCCTGTCATTGATATAAAACTCAAGTCAGTACTATAATGGAAGATGATAATAATCCAAAATAGTACCAAGATGGAATTAACCAAGATTAAAGGATACAATTCTTGAGATGATATTAAAATATCAACAAAGTTCATAGCACCTAAAGATATTAAGCATATCGCATAATGAAAAGGAGTGTGGTACACAAATATATCAAAGAAAAATTTTCCACAAATTTCAGCATTAAAATACCAATAGATGCGCAAAATTACTTAACGAATCAAGATTAGTGACTCTACCGATTCAGTATACAACAGCGAATGATATAAGTAGTGGTATGGTCGCGACTCCATCCCGCACTCAAATCATTACTCCGCACATGAACAAGTGGAACACATATCCTAACCCCTTCTTCTCAAGACGAAACCTAAAGATTGGTAACTACGGAAACGAACACCCCAAACAAGATAGCGTCGGATACCAAGAGGAAGATAGATTGCGTCGGTTTACAAAAGCCTGTCGGTATGGAATGTACCAACAGTTGATAACCAAAGCGATAAGATAACAACTTGGATGCACAGATAGACAAGGGATTACACACACACACACACACACACAACCTATGGTACTACGGAAACCCAGAACACGTGAATCCTAGTTTGAATTTTGAGAAGAGGATTGAAAACGTTGCACTTCCTTACCAGAAAAGGGTGGGTGGGAGGGTAAGAAAAGTGGAAGCAGTCCTACTCTCGCGTTTTGTTTTTCCCTAATATACATAACTACCAAAATATTTGCTAGACTGACAACGACCGTTTGGCTGAAACCCTGAAGGTCGGGATGGCTCTGATACCAATTGTAACTACCTCGGTGAATTACGCTCCTAGATACAAGCCTGGATGAGTGGTAGTGGTTGAAATAGTACGGTGGTGCCCCAAAGCCACTCCGGTAGTCCTTTCAGACGTCCCAACCACTACCCTCTCAGCGGGACTGCAGGCGGCGTGTCCAGGCGAAGGATCAACTACGTACACAAGTGGGTATGTACGCGCCACCATACAAGAGTACATCGAGCCATACCATCTAGAAAGAAAGGAATATAGCATACATACGGCAAGATTCAAATGACCTAGATAGATCTATATTTTAGGATACTTCCTCATACAACACACATCGAGTATCATGCGAGCGGCAAACAAATCCGAGTACGGATAAGAAGCAAATCGGCATAAGATGCCATAGAAATAAGCACATCCCAACTACGGTCTCACGGATCCCGTTCCTAATCTCTACACGAACGATCGTTGCCCACATCTTGACTTCTTCCACCCAAAGATCCGTCCTATGAAGGTACTGCTCATCTGAATCAAGAATTTATCGTGTGAGACCCTAAGGGTACTCAAGAAGTCTTAATGCCTCTAAAGGGACACAACCAGGGTGACGAATTGCGCAGCGAAAGATAAACCCTAGCAGTTCTACAGATAACGCTAACCATCCGCCTAACCAATGATAGACGGATGTCCGTGAATTAAGAACAGCAGATTATAATGGTAATCTCATCGATCCATCCTCCTCCTCGCTACCAACAAGGAAGCGGACGAACAACCCCATCCGTTGGCAATTTTATTAACCATTCCATGAGTGTTGCACTATTTACTAGTCAAGTTACTTAGTCGATTAAGGGTACTTTAGTTATGCTTGTCTATGATCGAGAACTGGCTCCAAGTCGTCCATATCCGAATGACACGGCTTTCGAAAAGTTTTACCCGGGTGCACCAATAGCAACACACGCCGATCGACCTCGAAAAACCAAATCAAAACCCAACGAGGCTTTCACGATTGAACAATCACAAGATTCGTAAATATTTCAGGGGCCACCCCATTGAGTAGACCCAAGAACGGTAAGCAAGCTTCGAGACGGACTCAAGGTTTGCGTCAATGGTCAACGATGGGAACCCGAAAGTGTGGCTGGCTTGTCGATACCGCGTAATCACTCCGCTTACCTAACAGACAAAGGTGCTCCTCGCACAATTTAAATACGTAAAGTAGCATGGCATAAGTACAGATAGTAAATAAAACCTCAAACTAGTTTGTGGCCCCAAGAAATAAGAATGAATCAAGCTCGGCTCGGGGGTCCCATATATACCCGGATGTGGATAGCGCGATAAATCAAGGAACAGGAATCAAGTACTCGGGGTCTTACGGGACACAAGTGAGCAGGAAAAACCAAATAGCAGATGTTGCTCACCGGTGCCACTTTCTTTAGTTATCCCACTACTTCTCAGGTTAAGTTGTTTAGGTACCTCATTATCCAACAGACGCTCACATACCCTACCCATGCTGTTCTACGACTCGCATGGCTCAAACAACTCCTACAGTAGTGGCTCATGGGATGGAGGAACGAGCTTGGTGGGGTTTAAAGGTAAAGGCTATGCATACTTGGGATTCAATTTAATGCAATCGCGACTCCATGATGCAAGAATAAGATAGAGGCAATAGGTACTGTATGTATGCAAGCATGTGGAAGTGCTTGCCTGATATCTCAGTTGAAGCGAGGGACGGATCTGGGTAGTGCTCCTAGTTCTCTTGATACAACCCCTTCTCAGTGTCTATCCGAGAAAAACCAAACAAACAAGGCTAACATGAATATAGAGCACAAGCATATGAATAAGATGCGTCAAGCAAACAATCATGCCATGATGAATGATGCACAATTTACATGGCATTAAGGTAGCATGGCATGGTGAGGTGTGGAAGACAAGTAATAACATTTTAATGGGGTTTTGGAATCACATTTGTTGCCATAACAGTTGCTGTTCACTATATATTTATATGATGCATGCTGCAATTGAAGTTATGGATATATAACAGAAAGGTCTCGAAATGATCATTTTAGACATATCATTTGTTAAATTTGGAATTATAAATCAAAAGTTGTGAAATTATTTAATTTCAGTGGCATTTGTGTAAATTAACTCAACTTGGAATTTTAAAATGTTCAAATAATATTTTGAATGGCATATTTGAATTCCTCACATTTTTCTGATTCAAAAACATATATTATTTGTATTATTTGGAATTATGGATTTAATTTTATTTTTAGTCAAAATTAGTCAAATTAGGTCAAAGTCAAAGGTTAATTAATTAAATTAATTTTTGAAGATATTTGAATAAAGATTTGAATTAACATTCAAAAACAAATCATTTTTCATATAAGGTTTGAATTCAAATTCTAATCCAGGAATAAGTTATGAATTTGTTTAGTTTTAAACAGATTTGTATTTTTAAATTTGATTTGAATTCAAAACAGATGCAATAAAAGGTTTTTGTTACTCAGATCCGCTCCACCCTCACACACTGACGTGTGGGCCAACGGAGGTGGCCCACTCGCACAGGGTCAGGTGTGACGCGTGGCCAGCCAGGGACCGCGGGTTGGTTTTTATAAACGCGAGGTCTCTCTTTGCAAAAATTACAGGATAGGAGGGCTGCGGGTTAGGCGTTGGAAAGAGGAGGAGCTAAAATAGAAAAGCGTCCAGGGGGGGGGGTTTGATTGTCTGAAATCGAACTCATTACACTCGAAAATCGCGGTGGCCCGAACTTCGTGAAGATGGCGAGAAGCGGCAGGATTTTGAACGAAACACAAAAAGCAAAGGCAGAGGGACAACAGCTACAAGTTTTGTTAAGGGTCCATCGTAGGATCTAGGCTACAGCGGGCACGTTGGTAACGAGAGGAAAACGCTGCACGCACGATGCCGCCTGCGTTCAAAGACAGGCGGTGGCCTTGTGGCGGCGTGGCGCCAGGCGGCCGAGGCACAATGCACTGGGAAGGTGCTCACGAGGGTGTTGGTAGCGGTGGTGAGTGAGGAGCGCCTAGGCGGGCGAGGAGGTGAAGCGGCGGCGAGCGACGGCGTGGCGCGCTCTTGACGCGATCGGTTTGGCGACGCGGCAGTCAGGCCCGGGCTCCTCCCGCCTGCATCCCGACGAGGCGGCACCCCTTCTCCCTCGGAGCTTCCTTCACGGGCTTTGACGGTTTGGGGAGAGCGAAGGGAAGAAGAGGGTGGCGGCGGTGCGAGAGGGGAGGCTAGGGTTGAGGGGAGGCTGCGGTTTGGCTAAGAAGAGGCAGGGCTCACGTGTGCGTGCGTCTTCTTGCAGACGGACGACGGGGAGCGACGGCCACCTGCTCCCGCCGTTTGTTTTCCGTTGCACGCAGAGAGAGAGAAGGTGGCTGCAGGAAGATGGTGAACAGGAGGGGAAACGGAGGGGTATTGGGCCAGGCGAGTTGGGCCAGGGAAGACGAGTTGGGCCAGGGAAGTGTTCCTGGGCTGATGCTGGTACTCTCTCTCTCTCTTTTTTTATTTTCCTTCCTCTTTTATTTTTGTTTGATTTGTTTGTTTCCATTCTAATACAAACCCAACCAGCTACCGTTTTCAAAACTTTTGAACTTTGTTACCAGGAGGTTTGAATAGAGGAATTGGTTAAGTGGAGAGGCCAGAAGAGGCCAAGATGCCTAAGAGAAAAACACACATGATCACAGGTGCAAGCATGTGAGAGAAAAGAGGATTAGGTGATTAGATTTAAAGATTAGCTAGGGAGGTAGAGAGAGAAGGGGGGCGTGAGCTAGGGTTTTAAACTACCAAAACAAGATAAAGCAAGGAAGGAGTGATCCATGCAAGCAAATCAACAAACAACCTTCAAATGTCAGGAAGAGGTGGCACTTGCATGGCCCATGCAAACAATATATGCCATGTCTTTATCTTGTGAAAACAACATAAATTCATATGGCATCCTTCCATGCATTCCCAAAAGGCCAAGCAAAAGATTATGGGTGGAATCCAACCAACCAACATGAGCTAGAGATAAACTCAAGTAAAAATGCCAAGCTCATATTAATTGGATGGTGGAATTTAAAAGGTGGTGGAAGAAAGGTGGTGGAGTTCAAAAGAGATATGCCCCCAATTCAACTTGGGCATTTAACAACATATCAAGAGCCAGATACAATATCAAGAGGCAAATACATTTAATAATGCACATGAGATAAGAACCAAACAAGAATAGGTTTTATATGATGCTCAAATGCAAGGTGACATGATGACATGAGCATGATATGATAATGATGCAACAATTATATATTGGAAGTGGCCCCTTTTTATTATTATAACAAGTAGCATTACAGGTGTTAGACAACTGGGATGCTACAATTTACTAGTCAGTTACTTAGTCAAATTAAAAGCGGTACTTTAGTTATACTTGTCTATGATCGAGAAACTGTGCTCCAAGTCGTCCATAACCGCGGACACGGCTTTCAGAAAGTTTTACCCTGCAGGGGTGCACAAATAGCAACACACACTCGATCAACCTCGGAAAAACCAAATCAAAAACCAACGAGGCTTTCACGACAAAGCAATCACAGGATTCAGAAATATTTTAGGGGGCCACCCCATTAAGCTACCATAGCGAAGTTAGTGACTCGAGACGGACTCAAGGTTTGGGTGGACCAGTAAACGATGGGAACCCAAAGTGACTGGCTTGTCGATACCGCGAAATCGTGTCCCGATCCTAAAGATGCAAGACATCGCACAATTTAAATAAAGCAGTAAAACATGGCATAAGTACAGGATAGTAAATAAAACCTCAAACTAGTTTGTGGCCCCAAGAAATAAGAATGAATCAAGCTCTGGCTCAGGGGGGTCCCATAAGCCTCTCGGATGTGGATAGCGAATATTCAAGGAACAGGAATCAAGTACTCGGGGTCCTCACGGACACAAGTGAGCAGGAAAACCAAATAGCAGATATTGCTCACCGTGCCACTTTCATTAGTTATCCCATTACTACTCGGGTTAAGTTGTATAGGTGCCTCGTTATCCATCGACACTCACATACCCTACACATCTTTCTCGACTCGCATGGCTCAAACAACTCATGTAGTAATGGCTCATGGGATGGAGGAACAAGCTTCGGTGGGGGTTTAAAAGTAAAGGCTATGCAATACTTGGGATTCAATTTAATGCAATCGCGACTCAATGGTGCAAGAATAAGATAGAGGCAATAGGTACTATATGTATGCAAGCATGTGGTAGTGCTTGCCTGGCAGCTCGGTTGAAGCGAGAGAAGGATCTGGGTAGTGCTCCTGGGTCTCTTGGTATATCCCCTGCTCAGCGTCTATTCGAAGAAGAACCAAACAAACAAGGGCCAACATAAATACAGTGCGCAAGCATATGAATAAAATGCGACAAGAAAACAATCATGCCATGATGAAAGATGCACAATTTGCATGGCAATAAAGTAGCATGGCATGGGTGAGGTGTAGAATACAAGAAATTAACATTTTATTGAGTTTTAATCATGTTTTATACTCAATTAAGTTGCTGTAATCTTTATATTTATATGATGCATGCTGCAATTCAAAACATGGAACGCATAAACAGAAAGGTCTCGTCGAGCTGATCATTTTAGACACATCATTTGTTAAATTTGGAGTTATAAATCAAAAGTTATTAATTAATTAAGGTGGAAGGGCATTTTATTGTAATTTTGAACAACTTGAATTTTAAAGTGTCCAAAATATATTTTGAAGGCCATATTTGAATTCCTCACATTTTTCTGATTTGAAAACATATATTATTTGTATTATTTGGATTTATGAATTTAAATTTATGTTTAAGTCAAAATTATTAAATAGGGTCAAAGTCAAAGGTTGACTAGTTTGAATTAGTTTTGGAAATATTTGATTAAAGATTTGAATTAACATTGAAAAACAAAACATATTTCATATAAGGTTTGAATTCAAATTCCAAACCATTTGAAAGTTATGAATGAATTTATATTTAAACAGATTTGAAATTTGAATTTGAATCAATTCGAAAAGTTTGAATTAAACAGGAATTCCGAAATACTTTTGTTACTCAGATAGACCCAGCCAAAGACACTGACAGGTGGGCCAGCAAGCGGGGAGGCCCACTGCGCGCGTGCAGGCAAGGGATTGCGGGTTGGGAGGAAAAAATTCAGGGACCTAAATGGAAAAGCGTAGATGGATGTCTGACGAAACTGAATTTTAGATCTGGCAAAAGCTGTGAGATGAGTCAATTTTGCGTCGAAGATGGCGAGCAATCCTTTGGGAATTTTGTGATGCCGCAAAAATGAAAGTTGTAGAGGGACGATAGGGCTACAACTTTCGTGTTTGAGTTTTCACGGTGGAGGACTGGAGCACACAAACCATCGATGAACAAGGGACGAAAAACATCGGCGTTTAGCTAACGAATCGGAAGCAATCGCGAGGTCGTCTCGATTTGAGGATGATTTGAGAGATTTACCACTCCGTTTATGCGCCCGTTTGATCCTCGCAGAGGAATCCTTGACGAAATCTGTCCAGGCAGCGTCGAGGATAGATTGAGAAGGACAGAATCTAAAAAGAATAGGTCTTCGCGACACTTGAATCGAACGGAGCAGGGACGTCTTTGGATCAAGAACACCGTCGGACTACAATGGCGGGGAGGGCGAGTCAGGAAGGAATTCCTCACCGTCGAGGAGAGGAGGCGGCTGGAGGGCTCTGCGAGTGGGCGCCGGTGAATCGATTCCAGGCGCTGGACCAGGGGTCGGGAGGTCACCGACGGGAGGTACTGCGGTGGCGTTCGAGCAAGTGGCGCGCCAAAAAGAGGAGGTGGAAAACGTGGCGAGGCTCTAGGAAGATTGGACTCACCGGAGGTTGAGGCACTTCCGATGGCGTCGGCGACGGGTCTGCCAGAGCGGCGGGACCATGGCGTTCAATGCCAAGAGGAAAAATAGAGGAGGGATAGGGAAGCTGCGGCGCATGGGGAGGAAGAAGGCTAGGGTTCGCTGGGGACCGGCCTGGGGTGGATAAGAAGGGGCAGGTGGTGACGCTGCTGACGGGAGAAGACGGCCACTTGCTTCCTTCCGTTTACCTGCAGAGAGAAGGGAGGGTCGAGAGGAAGACGGTGAACATGACGGCGTCAGGGAGCGAAGGGGTACCGGGCCGTGGAGGAAGGTGGGCCGGAGGAGGGTATTGCACTGGTAGGCTGCTGCTCTCTCTTGGGCTGCTGCGGCTGGGCCCAAGGTGGGCTGCTGCCAGGTATGAACCTCTCTCTTATCCCTTCTTCTTTTTATTTTTATTTGTTTTGTTTGTTTCAAATTCAAGCAAGCATTTTATTTCAAAACTTTTTGAACCTTGCAGATAGTTTTGAACAGAGAATTTTGGGAACGCCAAAGATAGAAAGGACGAAAAAAATAGAAGTGGAGATGAGTGTTACCCACATACATAAAAGTAGTATATGCCATTTTGGCATTTTACCAGATTAGGGTTTTAGTAAAAGAACAAAACTCTTTTTCCAAAATATTGGACCCTAGCAATGGCCCTTGATTGTATAAAACAAGATAGGGATACAAAGAGGGAGGGAGATGAGATGAGAGATGATCCACTCAAGAATTCAAATAAAATCCAAAAGACTTAAATGTGGTGATACTTGCATGGCCCATGCAAAATAATTAATGCCATGTTTATTCTTGTGAAAACAATAATATTTACATGGCATTATTCTTATGCATTCCCAAAAGTTGAATAAAGCCAAGCAAAAGAATTTATAGAAGTAGATCCATCCTATCTCCCATGAGCTAGATTAAATACCAAAAGAAAATCAAATGCAAGCTCATGGATAATGGAATGGTGGAATTATAAGGTGGTGAAAGAAAGGTGGTGGAGTGGAATAAAAGATATGCCCCCAACTCAACTTGGGCATTTAAACAATATATCAATATCCAAATACAATATCAAGAGACAAATACAATTGATAATGCATAAGAGAGAAGAACCAACACAAAAAGGGTTTTATATGATGCTCAAATGCAAGGTGGCATGATGACATGAGCATGATATAATGATGATGCAACAATTATGTCTAGGAAGTAGTCATTATATTACTAGATCAAGTAGCATTACAGTTGTTAGACAAATGGGATGCTACAACCCGTGCAGTACCCAAGATGACAGTTGGTCATGGTTGGGAGGCCAAACTCACAGGAGAGGTGCTTATACTAGGGCGTGTAACTGAAAGGTTAGGATTGATTATCCGCATACTGAGTATGGTGAATTCAGGATTTGTTCCTGACGGATGTATCGAATGTTGTGGTGAAAGTGTACAATCTCTGCAGAGTGTCAAACTATTTGAATAGCAGCGTCATGATTATGGAGCGATTAGTGGCCATCTGTTCCCCATCGATGTTTTCAAAATGACTTGTGAAATGAATTGAGATTTTGACTTGACCACAAGAGTTGTGACATGAGTTACAAGTTCCCCTTTAGGAGTTATAAAATTGTGACTAGTTTCTTTACGAACTTAGTAGAGATAAATCGGCTTTTGCAAAACAACCCTAGAGCCTAGTGTCCTATTATCAAAACCCATCACTTGTTAGTATTAGTTTGCAGTACTTAAAGAGTACTCATGGCTTTGTCCTGCTATTCCGTGGCATGACTATGAAGAGGAGTACCGGAAGATGGAACCGGAAGGTTACAACAACTAGGATCATCTCCATCGCCAAGATTGTGAACCCGGAGATGGAGCTTACTCACGCTACCGTTATTATTACGTATTCCGCTGCTTGAAGTTGTATTAAGAACTGGATCATGAGATCCATATTTGTGTAAGACCTTATATATGGTTTGTAATGGATGATGTACCGTGGTATCCAATTCTGTTATGTCTCGCAAAAATGGTAATCCTGGGATTGCGATGTATGGCATAACAGGCATCTGGGATTAAAAATCCGGGTGTTGACAATGCCCCAAGGTCCTTAACTGTTAAGATGACCTTGTCAAGCTCACCAACCCTTATGTGTGTAGGTATCCGATACAAACCCATCCAGCCAAGGAAAACCGCGGCACCCTAACTTCATAGGCCCACCAACGATTGTACATGGCATAGGATGGTGCAAGGTTTGGTTGGGAGGGCATGGTTTAACTTAAACTTTGTGAGGGATCGTTCTACTTCTATCATCAAAGCATGCATAGTAGTAAAACGCATAAGAATAACATTCACATAGATGTGACACAGTATGGCCCATTTTCTCATGGTGATCTCCATCGCCATAGAACCTGTCCACCATGATGATCTCCATCTTCATGTTACATGTGAGCCATCATCCATGTGATGAGTCCTCCAAGAGCTAATACAAGCTATTCCTCCTAACAGCTAGTAATCAAAATTACATAGTATTGGGATCATCACAAGTTGGCACGCAGGGCATTACAATAAATGACAACACATATGGCTCCATCCGTATTGCCCTACTCACGACACGCAGGTCATGCATTTTTTCATGCATGCAAGACATACATATATGGGCCATACTAATCACATACATCCTGCAAAAACAAGTTATGCATAGATTCGCATTCTACCGGATCATGTGACATCGTGGCACCTAGTTACCTTAATGAGATACAAGTGGGGCCACAATAAAGGGGGGTCTAGGGGGTCTCCCCCTGCGGGGTTCGAAGGGGCAGCGCCCCTCGCCCGGAAAACCATGAAAAATGAGAGATCGAATCTACACAATTTTCTTTAAGGATTTTTGTAACATCCCAAAAATACTAAACTTGGATCATCAAACTCTAATCATCAAAATTAGGGTTAACAAAAACTTTTCTAAATAAAATTATGGAAGCATGCATGTGAGTATGCATTTCATTTTGAAATCTTTTTAACCACCTTGTTTGTGTGTTCCATTGCTTGTAAGTGGATGCTTAGGTGAAATAAACATCATTTAAACATTTCCCACACATTTCCCAAAGACAAGTAAATCAAAACAAATAAAATAAGGGAATGGTCATTTTGACCAATTTAACTCCCATGCCTACTTTGGTTGTCTCAAACTTTCAGAACCTAACAGAAACTTTTCTGGATCTTTCCACCCATTGATTGTACTCATAAAAAAGTATCAAGGCCCACTTTGTGATCATCCAGAAACTTTCAAATGCATAGTTTAAATGACAATTCAAAATTGAATCTTTATCATATGGGAAGATCCCACTTTTTCAAAAACCACTCAAACAAGCTCAACATTCAAAACCAAAGCATCTGCAGACTCACCAGCACCAACCTAGCACACCCACCAAAAATCTTTTCAAAATTCAAAACTTGAATTCTTGCGGCCATTTCATCAAACACTTGGCAGACACAAATCAAAAATATCCAAACACTATTGTGAGAAGTGATTGAAGCCTAACTTGTTCCCTCTCTGGTTACAACTAGGTTTTAGTAGATCATCTAGCTCAATTGTACACCCTTAGCATCACTGTAAGCTAGCCATTGTCATCAATGGTGAGCAGGCTGAATGCACCCTTGTCACCCCCATGTGGACAACAAGCTAGGAGGAGAAACAAGCCTAGCCAGCATGTCTGGGAGCAAGCCAACACCCCACCGCCACTTCCTGTCCAGCGCTCGAACCCTGCCAGCCACTGGACCAAACGCACGAACCATGCCAAGCTCGCCAGCAACCATGCCGAGAGCGCGCACCATGCGCCACGCTCGACCGACGCCCATAGACCGCGCGCCGCCCTCGCCGCGTGCATACGTGATCACCACCGTCCCAGCAACCCCTTGAACGCTCGTTCGCGCGACCATTACCACAGTCGCCATGAAATTTTCCGTCGGACCAGCGTAGAGCACAATCGCGTTCCGACCAAACCGCACCGCCCCACGTCTCGCCACCGTGGCATTGAGCTTCGCCAGGGAGCACCGCACCGCCCATGCCGATAGCCGCTGTATCGACCACGAAGCTCACCGTGTGCCCGTCGGTCCCCTCTCGCCACTATAAATAGAGGCCACCCACCGAATTGAGCACACCATATCACTCCCTCCTCATGATCATTCCACCCCGTTCCGGAGCAAGGCGAGCAACGCGCCGTAATCTCACCGAGCCCGCCGTTGATGGAGAGAAGAAGGGAGCGATTGAGCCGTCCCAGAGAAGCTGCCGGTACGGGAGGTTCGTCGGCGTCGACATCGTCGTCGCTCGCCAAACTCGCTGAACCCGGTGAGCCCCCAACGACCCCCCAGCCGCGCTAGGTTTCATCTCGCCGGCGTTGCCCAACGTCGATGACCCTCACCGCTGGATTAGAACCATCGAACGCACCACATCGCCCCATACCGTTTCGCACCCCCTGTCTCACTGATGCGTGGGGACAGACACTTAAACAGCCCGCGGAAGCACTGCGCTTAGCAGGCCGGCCCAGTATCGCTTCCCGCGCAGCCCAGTTATTTGAATTTAACCTTTTCTATTTTATTTCAAACACACTTCTGTACCCAGTTTTAAAAATCAACCCAGGACGCTTCAGTGAACCAAATTGAATGAAACCAATTTTGTTAGAAAGGTATGGGAATGCTGAATCCAAGCCCGTTGGATTCAAGTCATTTGGATCTGTAGATCATCTTTGGTAAAAATAACAAGGCAGAAGCTTTTCTGCATTCAAACATTTTTCAAATTAAAACCATAATAGCTTTTGAGTTGATTCCAACTCCCAAAAATCACATTTAACCATACCTTCCAGAATATATAAAAATATATAGGTTACTTACAGAAATAATGATCAAGTACTAAAAGAATGCCACATAGGCATTTCTAGCCACTTTGATTAATTAAAATAAAAGGGTAAAACCTTATTAAATTGTGACACCACTTTAAATCACATTCCCATGGACTAAAATATGTGGTGATGACATGTGTTAACATGATCCCATGTTTGTTTGGAGAATAGTAAATCTTAAGTGTTTTTCAATGAGTAGAAATTACTTTTCTAAAAATAAAAGGAATTAAACCAAGTTTTAATCTTGTAATGTTAGTGATGATGTTAGATCATCTATAGGACCCTTTTGTGTGATGATTGCAAGTAGTTAAGTATTGTTTCGTGATTGTGTACATCGTATTTATTTATAGACGCTAGTACCGACCAAGGATACGAGGAGGAACGGGGATTCTACAAAGAAGAAGCCGAGGAGAACTTCAACCACTGCTCTGCACAAGGCAAGCTTATACTAATATTGTGCAAGCCCATACTAGCAAGCCTAATACTACTAGTTGAATGTGCAAGCTTATACTTGCAATTGTGCAAGCTAATACTTGCTTGTTACCATGTTAACTATATGCCTTAAGCATATATGATCATACCCACTTGATAACCCAATCCTAGTTTTATTTGCAAGCTTCTACTTTATTTCTTTATCAAGGCTTTAACTTAGAGTTGACTTAAGTGACTTATAGATCCTAGAAAGATATATTTGAAGGTTGAATAAAGAGCATAAAATTTGGCCTAAGTTAGAAACCTTTATATCATCCTAAGATATAAGGTTGTACATAGTTGAAACTCCACTAGTTTACCACCCCTCATTAGTACTAACCCCCACTTGTAGATGCTAGTGCTAAGCATAAAACTTGATCAACTTTAGATGGAAATTCTTGGTGAAATTGGTTATGAAAACCTTAGAATGATGGATCATTCTAATGAGATGTTTTGACATGTGTTTCCGAACACCAGATGATTTTGGTGATGAAAATGTTGAGGCATGAGCCTTAGCCCCTTTTATAAAACTGATGGTTGTCTGGATGCGATACCATTCCAATTTTATCGTACAACCATGTAACATCCCTAAAATCATGGTTCAAAACTCATGCATATCATCCATGCATCCATGATCATTTAGGGTTTCATTTCAAAACCATTTCAAAAACAGGAGCATCTGATGCTCATTATTTTACGTGAGCAACTATTAATCTAATGCCAATCTCAATTGAAGAGTTTATTTGTCTTAAACCAAGCCTTGCTTTCTCTCTTACTACTTGGTTTGATTGTTGGAGTTTGGAGGAAAATATACAAAACAAATATGATTTGAAAACCATTTTCAAAACTTATTCAAATCAAGTGCTATAGCATTGTTTATTTTGTTCAGTCAAAGGGACCAAGTTAGTACAGAGAGAACACATGTTTTTATGCCCAAAAACATGAGTGTTACACTCTACAAAAATCCAGAAAAGATTTGAATTCAAATGGCTTTTGAAATCGTTTGAAAATGTTTCCTGGAAATTCAATCAGTAAAAGAAAAGGAGTAAAGAAAAGGAAAAAGGCCAACGTCACTAATCTGGCCCAACACTGGATACAGCCCAACAACCAGCCCACCCGGGATTCCATCCTCTCCTCTATTTCTCACCCACGCGAGCACCCCCCCTCGCTGATGCCCCGAACCCACCTCCACGTCACTTCATCGTCCCCAAATTCCGCCCGCAGACCACGTCGCCGCTGCCGGTGATGCCGATAATGTCGCGGCGTAATTAGCCTTGATTCTGCGAGCGTTTCCTGTCGCGCTGCTGCCTACTTAAACCACACCCCGCCGCGGTCATTTCCCCCCACTCTGCACACTCTTCTCGCCACCAGGCTGCCTCTAATTCATATTACACCGCCGCAGTCAGAGCCAACTCCGGTAAGCCTAGTGCTCGCGCCTACTCCTTGTTCACCCTGGAATGATCCTCTGATCCTTGCGCACCTCCTGATCCCCTTTGTCCGTCTGCTTGTGATCCAGAGCATCGACTTCGACGAGCACCGTGGGCATCCGACACCGTCTCCAACTCCGGCAAGAGATTGGGGTAAAAGCCAACCGCCCCGCGCCTTCTACTTGACCCTGTCAGGTTCGCCTGAGCGTTGTGCACACGCTGATACCCTCGGTTCGTGCTAGGGTGGCCAGTATCGTCGCCATCCGAGAAAACCCGACGCTGCCACCAACTCCGACGAGCCCCAGCAGCCTCTACAGCATGCCCCCGCCCACGCCAGCAACACCTTGAGCTTCGTCGTGCTCCCGCGAGTCTGGTAAGCCACTGCTCGACCCTTAGCCCCCTTTGGAATCACTAGTGCGTCGCCGTGAGCCGCCGCCCGGCCATGACCATTTTTGGCCGCCACTATTTGGTCAGCAAGACCGTTAGATCTGTATCGTAGGGTTTAAATCTGGTGCGTTGGATCTAACTTGATCCAACGGCGCGGAAGCATGATCCTGAGTGAAGCGGTATTGTCCAATCAGGAGATGCCGCGTGGCACGAGATAAATCTGGCTTTTGCAAAACAACCCTAGAGCTTAGTGTCCTATTACAAAAAAACCCTTCACTTGTTAGTATTAGTTTGCGAGTACTTAAAGAGTACTCATGGCTTTATCCCTGGCTATTCCCATGGCCAGACTATGAAGATGAGTACCTAGAGGATAGACCCCAGGAAGGTTACGATAACTAGGATCATCTCCCATCGTCAGCATTGCCTGTGACCCCGAAGATGGAGCTTCGCCTACGCTACCGTTATTATTACGTATTCCGCTGCTTGAGTTGTATTAAGAACTAGATCATGAGATCCTTATTTGTCTAAGACCTTATGTATGGTTTGTAATGGATGATGTACTGTGGTATCCAATTTTGTTATGTCTCGCAAAAATGGTAATCCTGGGATTGCGAGGTATGGCATAACAGGCATGTCACATCCCAAGATTTTCCAAATCTTGTAATGTGAAAATAAATGAATAAAGTAAAACTTTGTTTGATTTTCAGAGCCAGAAGAAACTTTTTGAATTCAATTGGAACTTCAAACCCATTTGAATAAAACCTAAAGGGATCTAAAAAGATAAACATTTAATAAAAGGAAAAAAAACATTTGGAAATACTATTTTGAAACTCTTAAGTGAAAAGATTTATTTTCAAATGAAATAGAAGCTTATAAATAAAGAATATTTTTAAGGCCAAATTAAACCTTGGCCAAACCTTGGGAATTAAAACATTTTATTTTAAATAAAATTAGCAAAGGTTTACTTAAATAAATTAATAAGGATTTAATATCCAATTTTATTTAAATAAAAGGTTTTACCAATTTAAATTGAAACATCAAAACTTATTAAATTATTTAAAATAAGTTTTCCCAAATATGTGATATACACAAATAATACCTACTTAAGTGTTTTGGCTTTATTTTAGATTTTAAAATAAATATCTCAATAAAACAAATCCTATTTGATTTAATAAGGAAAGTCTATTGTATTTAATTAATAATAATGGACTCTAAAATAAAAAGGTTATTTTGATTTAAAACAAATTTCCAAGTATTCTTTATTATACCTACTGGTTTGGTTTTGAAAATATTTAGGTTTCAAATAAAGATTTTATTAATAAAAATCAAACTCTATTTGATTTAATAACTAAGGCCCATTTTATTTAAATTATTAATGGACCCTATATAATAAAATGTTATTTTTATTTTAAAACAAGCTTTCCAAATATTCCTTAATTTCAAATACAACCTACTGAATGGTTTTAAATTATTTATTTCTCAAGTAGAGGTTTGAATTAAATCAAAACCTATGAATTTAATAATTGGTACATCCATTTAATTAAATAGTAATAGCCCTATTATTAAAATTATTAATTTGAATTTGGATTTTGGTTCATGTTACTGAACAGAACTAATTTCAATGTTACAAAATTTAGGTGTTGTTTGAATTGATTGAACCTTGTTTGATTGTTTGGAAATTCAAACAGAAATAGAAATAGAAAAGGAAAAGAATTCAAAAGAAACAAATAGGAAATGGACTGACCCAACCCAGCCCAAACAGCCCAGTCCCATCGCCTCTCCCAAAGCGTTTTCTTCACCACAGAAGAAACCCACACCGAGACTGACTGGTGGACCCCCTCCTCGCTCCTTTCCCACTGACTGACCGACCCCACTTGACACTGTTCATCGTCCTCCCCACGCGACCCTGTCACCCCCAAACCTCGCTGCCGTTGCTACCTTTGAATGCCGCGTTCAATTCACAGTAATCTGCAGCGTTAATCTCGCCACTTCGCACGATATTAAGCGCTGCATCTCCCTCCCTTTCCTCTGTCGCCATTCCTCTCTACTTGAGGCTGCCCCAATTTGACTCGAGCACCGCCTCTGTTCCGACGACCCTCCTCGCCAATTCCGGCAGCACCGCAACGCCCCGTGCCTCCTCGACCTAGCACACACCTTCCCCACTCCCAGACGCTTCTCCCCGTGCCCTTCATTCAACCGCGGGCGCCCCGGAGCGTCGGCTTTGACAAGCTCCGACAGCGCCGCCGTCTGTTTCTACTCCGACGACGACTTCCAGGTGAACCAGACCGCCCCGACCCCTCTCGTTCATGCACACAGCATCGCCTTGCTCTTGCGCATCTGAACGTGCTCCTGTCTTGCCTTAGGGCGATCTGCAGCGACGACACCTACCGTCGCCACCGTCTCGCTTAACTCCGACGAGCACTTCTGGTATGCATCTGTCCACCCCTTTCCCTCTCGTTTAGGCATGCAAGATCTACTCTTCCTCGCGCGTCTAACAGACCTCTTATATTGTCCTCCGTGCCTTGTAGCCTCACCCCACCGTCGACCGAGCACCGACGCCGCACCTACTCCGGCGAGCAATCCACATCGGACCGAGGCCCCTCGTCGAACCATCGACACGTTGAGCATCATCGTGACCTCCTGAACCAGTGAGCACACTCTCCGTCTGCCTAGCTTCCTAGAACCACCGCGAGCCACCGCTGCGCGCCGCCGCTAGCCACCGCCGGCCCTTTTTGGTCAAACTTCGCCCGACCGTTGGATCTGGATCGGACGCACTAGATAGATCATTTAACGCCGAAGAGTGCGCTTCTGAACCATACGATCTAACTTGATCCAACGCTCTCAGGCGTGATCCATGTACCAGTACCGTCCAATGAAATCACGCCGCGTGTCACCTATTTCGTTTAAAAATAAATTTGAAAACAGAATTATTTGCAAACTTCAAACCCTTATAACTTTGGATCCACACGTCCAAAAATTACAAATTTTATGTCGTTGGATTCAGGAGAAGAAGACCTAGCCAACCATGCCCTTAGTTTAGCAAATAGTATCTGTTAGCTTGTTTGAATTTGCAGAAACATTTGTGTGCTTATTTGGATTAGAAAAATTGTTTAAAAATGATTTTTGGATTAAAACTTTTGCAAAATGGTTTGTTGTGACCTTACTGACCCTAGGAACAAACCCTTGGTGTTAAAAATGATTTTGGTGAAATTTGGGTTGAATTATTTGACTTAGCCATTTTCTAGCCAAATAAAATTATTGATTTTATTATGGAAATGTTTTTGCAAAGAAAACTTTGGGAAAATGTTTTGGACCAAACCTACTGACCCAAAACACCAAGCTTTGCAAATGGAAACTCACTTGGTGAAAAACATAAAGTTTTGCTTTGATAAAAATATTTTTCACCACATGAAATGATGGTTGGATTTTAAAAAATGGTTTATGGACTAAAGCCTTTTGCAAATGACTTTGCCATTTTGGTAAATGACCAATGTGGACCTTACAAAGTTTATAAACCTAGTGGAGACCATCCTTGCAATAGAACCATCCTTTGCATACTTATGCATGACTTAAATTCCATTGCTTTGTGAGTATGAGATTGTTTGTTTGACTTTGGTTTGGAATGTTAGTTGATTTTGTGATTGCTTGATTGATTTGTAGTGAATTTAGCAAAGTGAGAGACTAGCAAGATCAAGGAGTGTACCACCATTCCCTACCAAAAAGGCAAGTTACACTATCATACAAATGCCCTACTATTTACATTATACTTAGTGGATTATGAAAACATGCATGAAAAGATATCTTTATACTTATGCTATGCTAAATCCTAATAGGATTCCCTATACACTCCTTAGTGAAAATATTGTAGTTGTACATGCTTAGCCATGCTTTATTTTGAAAAGAGATACATGTTGAGATTTTACAAAGGTTGAGAAAAGGACTTATGTTTACATAATAAAACAAGGACCCAATGAACCACCTAGGTGGTGGATACTTTAAGTTTTGGAGAAGGTGGCAACAAAAGGAACCATGTCTATGGGAATCACTTTGTGTTGTGCTCCAAAAGAAAACCACCTAGGAAACTTAGAGATTGAACATGTTTCTCCAATTGTGGCTTTCGTGTGCAACCACATGCTATTATGGCTCTGGCTTAGTCAACTACATTAGGAAGACCCATACATTGTCTTTAGTTACCGGACATGGGGATCTGGAATGCTTCATGGGGGCTAAAGACAAGCTAGCAATGATGTATGGGAGGACCTTTTGGAAAGACTTCGTCACACTCTCGGTCTTGGTACTCCATCTTGGTGAGCACTAATCCAGAGGCCACCGTGGCAACAAGATGGGATTGTGACATGTGGGTAGAGTGTACTCCTTCTGCAGAAGTTAATAAAATCTAAGTACTTAGCCGTGTCCCCGGTTATGGACAATACTGAGCAACTAAAGTTTGAACTATGGGAGATCTCGACATACTAACTTCTAAAATAAAAAAACTTGATGCCCTTGTGTGTCTACCAAGGAATTCAAAGAGATTTTGTTAAAGAATGTTGTACTTGGGGTTACCAAGGAACTCATGAGATTTTAAAGCTTGTTGCACTTGGGGTTACCAAGTGGCTCAAGAGATTTTGACAAGGACTTGAACACTTGAGTTTCTACCAAGGAGTTCAAGGGATTCTTGGAAAAGAGATTTGACAAAGGACTAAATCCATTTTCGAAAAGATAGGATAAAATATTGCTTTGTGCAACCAAACCTTAAACTCTACTTAGCCAAATATGCATGTATTGATAGGATCCACTCTTATTATACATAGAAGTGAAGCTTGCCAATACAATTCAAAAATGTATTGACCCTTGTGGCTGTAACTTGTAATGTTGCAGGTTTGATTGCTTTGAATGAAGATTGTTCGATTAGGATTACAAAGTCTACAACCAACATCTGCCTGTGGCATTTTGAAGATGAAGGACCCATACTTATAGTTATTCCGCTGCAATGTAATGTAATAGCCAAATGAGCCATGTATGATGTAATAAAACTATGTTATTCCTGGTTATAAATTTGTATTATGACCTTTGTATGTTGATATTACATCTTAACTGTGGATGCTAGCTATTGATCCAGGGACTAGCATTGTAAACACAGGAGGAATCTTCCTTATTAGGTTGAGACCTCTACAAGGCATCTGGGATTAAAAATCCGGGTGTTGACAAGTTGGTATGAGAGCCATCCTGACCATAGGAGACCCTATTTAGACTGGACGTTTGAATCAAAAACCTAGTTTCAAAACCAAAGGAAGCAAATATTTATAAAAACTTATTCTCATTCTTATCCCTTTGATTCTTTCATGAAAATTCATGTTCCTCAAAAACTCTTGCCAAATACATAAAATTTTGACACACTTGATCACTCTATTAAATTACTTATCCTATATTCTTATAGATGGACGTGAAGTACAGCAAGTTTTACCAATTGGGGAATGGAGGAGACCTTATCTTTGAGAGGGATTTGGACCAGCTTTCGGAACTTCTGGAGCGTCCGCACCCCGAGTTCTTTGGAGCTTAGCTCAATGATCAAGGAGGAGAAGATCTGCAGCGGCTAATTGTTGCAAGTCTCCGAGGAAAGATTGAAACCCCCACTGCTAAGGGAATCCAGTTTACCTTAAGAGAGAACAACTGGCTCGATGGACTTGCCAGGGTCATGTAGGAAGCTCTTTCCGTCTGTGTGGGCAGAGCATCAATCAGATCAAGGGAACCCGCTTTGAGTTTTGCCCAAGGCGTGATGCCAACGGACAACCACTTCAAGCCCCATACCACCCTGAGCTGAAGACTCAATTGGACCACCTTAGCTTCATGATGTACGATCGTCAGCAGGAGTTGGATAACTGCCGTGACTACTCCAACCACAAGTCTGCCATCATCAAGGCGAAGGATCAAACCATCGCCATGCTAGCAAAGGATCATAAGTCTCGCCGCCGTCAGCTCGACAAGAAAGAGCGCATCATTGCACGTCTTTGCCACCGCATCTCATCTTTGGAGGAGACCATCCACGAGAGATACATGCATTTGGAGGAAAGGGAGAATGCTGGAGAGGATCTTCGTGGAGACCCCTACTCCTATCTCAGCGATGATGATTTTCTGGAGGATCAGGCTATGGACTTCTTCACCGATGAGGATGATTTCGCCTTCATCGATGATGATGAAGATGACGAAGCCACCGATTCCGAGGAGTAGTAGCACTTGAGCACTAGCGTAGTGAGTAGTATTCGGTCCCACTGTATCGTAGTTTTCAGAATGGTTCTTAAAACCATCTGTTTTTCTTTGTTGTGGTGTGTGTTGTATCGTGTTCTATGAGTGAATGAATGAAAAGCAAGTTGCTAGAAAAATCTGAGTCAAACTTTAAAAACTTTTCAAAATCCCAGAACCTTATAAATTTCCCTCTTTTCTCATGATCTCTCTCAATCTTCAGATGCCATGCGGAGGAAGTGGTTCATCCCCAGACCCGATGTTGCAGATTCTGCAAATGTTGACTTCTGACCGTGAAGCTGAAAGAGCGGAACGTCAAGCCAACCTAGCCACTCTGCAACAGATAGCTCAGCTAGCCCACAACAACCAAGGCCACGGAAATCAGGACAACCATGGAAATCAAGAACTTCCAGAATACCAACCCACATGTTTTCACTAAGTCAGAAGAACCCCTAGACGCCGATGATTGGCTGCAAACCATGGAAAATTACCTAGAAGTCGCCAGAGTGGAAGCCAACGACAAAGTTCTGTTTTCCACCCACTATCTAGCCGGAGATGCCAGGGCATGGTGGAATAGTGTTCGCGCAATGACCGGAGACCAGATGATGACCTGGGAGGAATTCAAGGTCAAGTTCAGCAGAACCCATGTGCCACCGGGTTTGATCAAGAGGATGAGAGACGAGTTCAGAGAGCTGAAGCAAGGAAGGATGACTGTAGTGGAATACCGTGAATTTTTTTTTGTCATTAGCTAGGTATGCCCCGGATGAGATTGACACCGAAGCCAAGAAGAAAGAAAGATTTCTGAATGTTCTGCATGATGAGATGCAGACAGTGTTAGTCAATATCCCCTTTGCTGATATTGAATCCCTTGTCGACTCTGCCATCCAGATGGAAGGAAAGATCAACCAAGCCAATGAGAACCGCAAGCGTCGCATGATGCATCAGCCAGGACCCCATCAGACCCCAAAGTATCGCCCTAACCCATCTCCAGGATTTGCCCCAAGAACCAACAGACCCCCGATGAACCGTCCAACCTATCCCAACCGTGGAAACCCTAGGCCCGGAGGAAATCACAACAACCCCGGCAACTCTAGCAATTTCAATCGTGCCCCACCCAAGTTCAATAACAACAATGCTTCCACCAACACCAACACCGCCCCGAGGACTGGAAGCAATGTTGTGCCTGTAGCAGCAAAGTACAAGTCGCAAGTGACTTGTTATGACTGTGGAAATAAGGGTCACTACTCCAATGAGTGCCCCAACAAGAAGAATGCCACAACACCCAATACCAACGCCCCAGCTCAGCAGCAGCGTCGTGTTTAGCCAGGAAGAAGATTTGCCCCAGGGAATTCGCTCAATCGCAACGGCCGTCTTTTTCTTATGCATACCGAAGAATCTCCGGAAGCGCCAGACGTCGTGCTGGGTATGTTTTCTGTTAATTCAATACTTGCAAGAGTGTTGTTTGATTCTGGTGCATCGCATTCATTTTTCACCAAAGAATTTGCATGCACTAGTAAAATTCAACAAACCAAATTGAAGCATGTGATGATTGTTCAAATTCCCGGATTAACCACCAAGGCTAGGAAAATTTGCAAAGCCGTCCCTATCCGCATCCATGGCATAGATTTTTATGCTAATCTGATAGTACTCGGAACTAAAGGTTTGGAAGTAGTACTAGGAATGGATTGGATGTCCAAACATAAAGGATTGATTGAATGTGCCAAGAAATCCATCACCATGACCAGTACAGCCGGAATATCAATCGAGCATATATCTGAAACCTTACCTCGCCAATTCAAGTGCAACAAGAGTATAGCCCAACCTACGATTGACCAAGTCCGGATAGTCTGTGAATACCCTGATGTATTTCCAAATGTTTTGCCCGGTATGCCCCCAGATCGGGATATCGAGTTTATCATCGAACTAATCCCCGGAACAGGACCCATAGCCCAGAGACCCTATAGTATGAACCCATCGGAGCTAGAAGAACTGAAGAAGCAACTGGATGCCATGCTGGAAATTGGATTGATTCAACCAAGTGCGTCACCATGGAGGTCACCTATCTTATTTGTGGACAAGAAAGATGGAGGTAACCGTTTGTGTACGGATTATCGGAAGTTGAATGATGTCACTATCAAGAACAAGTACCCCTTGCCCAAGATAGAAGATTTGTTTGATCAGTTGACCGGTGCCAAAGTGTTTTCTAAGATTGATCTTAGAACTGGTTATCATCAACTCAAGATTCGTGCAGAGGATATTCCAAAGACTGCCTTTACCACCAGATATGGATTATACGAGTATACTATCATGTCTTTTGGATTAACCAATGCCCCCGCTTATTTCATGAACCTCATGAATAATATTTTTATGGACTTCCTGGATAAGTTGTCGTTGTTTTCATCGATGACATTCTGATTTACTCCAAATCGGAATAAGAACATGAGCTACACCTAAGGACCATTCTGGGAACCCTTAGAGAGCATCAGTTGTATGCCAAGTTTAGCAAATGTGAATTCTGGTTACAGGAAGTAGGATTCCTCGGTCACATTGTATCAGCCGGAGGAATTGTCGTTGACCCTGCCAAAGTGAAAGATGTAGTAGATTGGCAAGCCCCAACCACTCAAACCCAAGTCCGTGCGTTTCTCGGATTGGCGGGATATTACCGCAAGTTCGTAGAAGGATTCTCGAGTATCGCCAGACCCATGACCCAATTGCTGAAGAAGGACAAGAAGTTTGAATGGACATAAAAATGTGAAGCGAGTTTTCAAGAACTCAAGAGGAGATTGATTTCAGCCCCAATCTTGATCATGCCGGATATCACGAAGCCCTTCGATGTGTATTGTGACGCATCCAAGATCGGTCTCGGATGTGTGCTAATGCAAGAAGGCAAAGTTATATACTATCTATCTCGACAACTGAAGCAACATGAGAAAAATTACCCAACCCATGACCTCGAACTCGCAGCTGTAGTTCTAGCCCTGAAGACATGGAGGCATTACCTCATGGGAAACCGTTGTGAGATTTATTCGGATCACAAGAGCCTGAAGTATATATTCACTCAGAAGGAACTGAATATGAGGCAGAGAAGATGGATTGAGCTAATCAAGGATTACGATCTGGACATTCACTATCACCCTGGTAAAGCCAATGTGGTAGCAGATGCCGTTAGCAGATTACCGTGCCGCTTGAAATCCATGATCTTGAAGGAGCAACCAAGCTTACACAAAGAGATGGAAGATTTTCGAATAGAATTAGTAAGTGAAGGATTTTTGGCTAGCATATAACTCCAACCCACTTTGATCAGTCAGATCAAAGAGGTGCAAAAGGGAAATGCTAGTATCAACAGAATCAAGCGTCGTATCGGTACAGGCAAGGTACCCAGATTCACCGAATACGAAGAAGGAGTTCTGTGGTACAAAGGACGCCTTTTTGTACCAGCAGATTCTGAGTTGAAAGAAGTTATTTTGAAGGAGGCTCATAATACTCTTTATTCTATCCACCCCGGAGGAACTAAGATGTATCAAGATTTGAAAGAGCAATTTTGGTGGCATAAGATGAAGAGAGAAATCGGAAGCTATATCGCCAAGTGTGATATATGTCAGCGAGTCAAGGCAGGACATCAAAGACCCGCTGGATTGTTGCAACCATTGCAGATTCCGGAATGGAAATGGGATTCCGTTGGAATGGACTTTATCACCGGACTGCCTACTTCTAGTAGGGGAAATGACTCTATCTGGGTCATAGTGGACCGATTGTCCAAAGTCGCCCATTTCTTGCCCGTCAAGACCACATATCAGAGTTCTAAGCTAGCGGAGTTGTACATCGCTAGAATAGTTAGTTTGCATGGAGTCCCCAAGAACATCGTATCAGATCGAGGAACTCAGTTTACCTCGAGATTCTGGAAGAAAGTCCAAGAAGGTTTAGGAACCCGCCTAGATTTCAGTACCGCGTATCACCCTCAGACAGATGGACAAACGGAGCGAGTAAATCAACTACTCGAAGATATGCTAAGAGCATGTGTGTTAGAATATGGATCCAAGTGGGAAGACTATCTGCCGTTTGCAGAATTTTCATACAATAATAGTTATCAAGCCAGTTTGCAAATGGCCCCATTTGAATTCATGTACGGAAGGAAGTGTCGCACCCATTTGAACTGGTCGGAAGTAGGAGAGAGTCAGATTTTCGGACCCGACATCCTACGAGAAGCAGAAGAGAAGGTTCACAAGATTCGTGAGCACCTCAAGACCGCCCAATCCATACAGAATAGTTACGCCGACAAGAGACGTCGAGACCTCGCCTTCAACATAGGAGATTTTGTTTATCTAAAAGTGTCGCCATTGAAGGGAATGCAACGTTTCCAACTAAAAGGAAAGTTAGCCCCCAGATATATCGGACCTTTCAAGATTTTGAACCGTCGCGGAGAAGTATTGCATCAAATAGAACTACCCGAAGAGATGTCAGCAGTGCACAATGTGTTCCATATCTCGTTACTTCGCAAGTGTCTCGAAGTTCCAGAGAAGACGGAAGTGTTCAAGAATACCGATCACCGGACCATAGAGATCAACGATGACCTAACCTATCATGAAGTACCCATCCGTATTTTGGAAGAAGCTTTCAGAACTACCCGCAACCGAAGCATCAAGTTTCTCAAGATTCAGTGGAGCAACCACACAGAAGAGGAAGCTACCTGGGAGCGCGAAGATCACATCAGGACGGAGTTTCCCGATCTTTTCAAATCCTAGGTAATCTTTTTTGTCCTTTTTCAAATCTCGGGACGAGATTTCTTTTAAGGGGGGAAGGTTTGAACATCCCAAAAATACTAAACTTGGATCATCAAACTCTAATCATCAAAATTAGGGTTAACAAAAACTTTTCTAAATAAAATTATGGAAGCATGCATGTGAGTATGCATTTCATTTTGAATTCTTTTTAACCACCTTGTTTGTGTGTTCCATTGCTTGTAAGTGGATGCTTAGGTGAAATAAACATCATCTAAACATTTCCAACACATTTCCCAAAGACAAGTAAATCAAAACAAATAAAATAAGGGAATGGTCATTTTGACCAATTTAACTCCCATGCCTACTTTGGCTGTCTCAAACTTTCAGAACCTAACAGAAACTTTTCTGGATCTTTGCACCCATTGATTTTACTCATAACAAAGTATCAATGCCCACTTTGTGATCATCCAGAAACTTTCAAATGCATAGTTTAAATGACAATTCAAAATTGAATCTTTATCATATGGGAAGATCCCACTTTTTCAAAAACCACTAAAACAAGCTCAACTTTCAAAACCCAAGCATCTGCAGACTCACCAGCACCAACCTAGCACACCCACCAAAAATCTTTTCAAAATTCAAAACTTGAATTCTTGCGGCCATTTCATCAAACATTTGGCAGACACAAATCAAACAAAATCCAAACACTATTGTGAGCAGTGATTGAAGCCTAACTTGTTCCCTCTCTGGTTACAACTAGGTTTTAGTAGATCATCTAGATCAATTGCACACCCTTAGCATCACTGTAAGCTAGCCATTGTCATCATGGTGAGCAGGCCGAATGCACCCTTGTCACCCCCCATGTGGACATCAAGCTAGGAGGAGAAACAAGCCTAGCCAGCATGTCTGGGAGCAAGCCAACACCCCACCGCCACTCCCTGTCCAGCGCTCGAACCCTGCCAGCCACTGGACCACATGCACGAACCATGCCAAGCTCGCCAGCAACCATGCCGAGAGCGTGCACCGTGCTCCACGCTCGACCGACGCCCACAGACCGCGCGCCGCCCTTGCCGCGTGCATACGTGATCACCACCGTCCCAAAGAACCGCAGACACGCTGCCGCCACATGACTACTGTTGCGCCATTAAATTTTCCGTCGGACCAGCGCAGAGCACCGTCGCGTTCTGACCAAACCGCACCGCCCCACCTCTCGCCACCGTGTCGTTGCGCTTTGCCAGGGAGCACCGCACCGCCCCTACCGTCGCCCATGCCGATAGCCGTCTGTACCGTCGACCACGATGAGCTCACCGTGCGCCCCGTCGGTCCCCTCTCTCCACTATAAATAGAGGCCACCCCCAGCCGAATTGAGCACACCATCTCACTCCCCTCTCCTCACTGATCATTCCACCCCATTCCCGGAGCCAGGCGCAACAGCCGGAATTTCACCGAGCCCGCCATGGAGAAGAAGGGAGCCAGATTGAGACGCCCAGAGAAGCCGCAGGGAGGTTCGTCGTCGTCGACTTCGTCGTTCGCCCGCCTTGCCGACCCTCGCCTGGACCCCGGTGAGCCCCCAATGACCCCCACTGGCCGCGCTAGGTTTCTGTCTCGCCGGCGTTGCCCAACGTCGACGATGACCCTCAGCCGTTGGATTAGAACCAGATCGGAAGCACCCCATCACCCCATACCGCTTCGCACCCCCTGTCTCACTGACGCGTGGGGACAACAACTTAAATAGCCCGCGGAAGCACTGCGCTTAGCAGGCCGGCCCAGTATCGCTTCCCGCGCAGCCCAGTTGTTTGAATTTAACATTTTCCATTTTATTTCAAACACACTTCTGTACCCAGTTTTAAAAATCAACCCAGGTCGATTCAGTGAACCAAATTGAATGAAACCAATTTTTTTAGAAAGGTCTGGGAATGCTGAATCCAAGCCCGTTGGATTCAAGTCATTTGGATCTGTAGATCATCTTTGGTAAACATAACAAGGCAGAAGCTTTTCTGCATTCAAACATTTTTCAAATTATAACCATAATAGCTTTTGAGTTGATTCCAACTCTCAAAAATCATATTTAACCATACCTTCCAGAATATATAAAAATATATAGGTTACTTACAGAAATAATGATCAAGTAATAAAAGAATGCCACATAGGCATTTCTAGCCACTTTAATTAATTAAAATAAAAGGGTAAAAACCTATTAAATTGTGACACAACTTTAAATCACATTCCCATGGACTAAAATATGTGGTGATGACATGTGTTAACATGATCCCATGTTTGGTTTGGAGAATAGTAAATCTTAAGTAGTTTTTCAGTGAGTAGAAATTACTTTTCTAAAAATAAAAGGAATTAAACCAAGTTTTAATCTTGTAATGTTAGTGATGATGCTAGATCATCTATAGGACCCTTTTGTGTGATGATTGCAAGTAGTTAAGTATTGTTTGGTGATTGTGTACATTGTATTTATTTATAGACGCTAGTACCGACCAAGGATACGAGGAGGAACGAGGATTCTACAAAGAAGAAGCCGAGGAGAACTTCAACCACTGCTCTGCACAAGGCAAGCTTATACTAATATTGTGCAAGCCCATACTAGCAAGCCTAATACTACTAGTTTAATGTGCAAGCTTATAATTGCAATTGTGCAAGCTAATACTTGCTTGTTACCATGCCAACTATATGCCTTAAGCATATATGATCATACCCACTTGATAACCCAATCCTAGTTTTATTTGCAAGCTTCTACTTTATTTATTTATCAAGGCTTTAACTTAGAGTTGACTTAAGTGACTTATAGATCCTAGAAAGATATATTTGAAGGTTGAATAAAGAGCATGAAATTTGGCCTAAGTTAGAAACCTTGATATCATCTTAAGATATAAGGTTGTACATAGTTGAAACTCCACTAGTTTACCACCCCTCATTAGTACTCACCCCCACTTGTAGATGCTAGTGCTAAACATAAAACTTGATCAACTTTAGATGGGAATACTTGGTGAAATTGGTTATGAAAACCTTAGAATGATGGATCATTCTACTGAGATGTTTTGACATGTGTTTCCGAACACCAGATGATTTTGGTGATGAAAATGTTGAGGCATGAGCCTTAGCCCCTTTTATAAAACTGATGGTTCTCTGGATGCGATACCATTCCAATTTTATCGTACAACCATGTAACATCCCTAAAATCATGTTTCAAAACTCATGCATATCATCCATGCATCCATGATCATTTAGGGTTTCATTTCAAAACCATTTCAAAAACAGGAGCATCTGATGCTCATTATTTTATGTGAGCAACTATTAATCTAATGCCACTCTCAATTGAAGAGTTTATTTGTTTTAAACCAAGACTTGCTTGTTGGCTTACTACTTGGTTTGATTATTGGAGTTTGGAGGAAAATTTACAAAACAAATATGATTTGAAAACCATTTTCAAAACATATTCAAATCAAGTGATATAGCACTGTTTATTTTGTTCAATCAAAGGGACCAAGTTAGTACAGAGAGACCACATGTTTTTATGCCCAAAAACATGAGTGTTACACTTTACAAAAATCCAGAAAAGATTTGAATTCAAATGGCTTTTGAAATCATTTGAAAATGTTTCCTGGAAATTCAATCAATAAAAGAAAAGGAATAAAGAAAAGGAAAAAGGCCAACGTCACTAATCTGGCCCAACACTGGATACAGCCCAACAACCAGCCCACTCGGGATTCCCTCCTCTCCTTTGTTTCTCACCCAAGCGAGCCCCCCCCCCCCCCCCTCGCTGACGCCCCGGACCCACCTCCACGTCACTTCGTCGTCCCCAAATTCCGCCCGCAGACCACGTCGCCACTGCCGTTGATGCCGATAATGTCGCGGCGTAATTAGCCTTGATTCTGCGAGCGTTTCCTGTCGCGTTGCTTCCTACTTAAACCACACCCTGCCGTGGTCATTTCCCCCCACTCTGCACACTCTTCTCGCCACTAGGCTGCCTCTAATTCGTATTACACCGCCTAAGTCAGAGCCAACTCCGGTAAGCCTAGTGCTCGCGCCTACTCCTTCTTCACCCTGGAATGATCCTGTGATCCTTGCGCACCTCCTGATCCCCTTTGTCCGTCTGATTGTGATCAAGAGCGTCGACTTCGACGAGCACCGTGGGCATCCGACGCCGTCTCCAACTCCGGCAAGAGATTGAGGTAAAAGCCGACCGCCCCGCGCCTTCTACTTGACCCTGTCAGGTTCGCCTGAGCGTTGTGCACACGCTGATACCCTCGGTTTGTGTTAGGTGGCGATGCCGCTTCGTGGCCGTCGAGCAAACCCGGCGCTTCAACTCCGACGAGCCCCAAGCCTCTACAACACGCCCGCCCACGCCAAGACACCTTGAGCTTCGTGCTCCTTGAAGTCTGTAAGCCATGCTACCCTTAGCCCCTTTGGAATCACCGGCCGTGAAGAAGCGCCGCCTCTAGCGACCATTTGCGCCGCCACTATTTGGTCAAAGCAGCACCCGCCGTTAGATCTGTATCGTAGGGTTTAAATCTGGCGCATTGGATATAACTTGATCCGACGGTGCGGAAGCATGATCCTGAGTGAAGCGGTATTGTCCAATCAGGAGATGCCACGTGGCACGAGTTTTGTTTTAAAAGTTTGAATTAGATCTATTAGATGTTTAAACTTGTTTAATTCATAACTTTTGAATGCCACGTCCAAATTTGACAAATTTTATATCAATGGAATCAGGAGAGAAAATCCTTTACATCTATGCAATGTGTTTAATGTTTTGCCTCTGTTAAAATGGTTGTTTTTATAGAAACATGTGTAGGCCTATTTTGTGTATATTAATTATTTGGGAAATGATTTAATGTCCAAATAAAGTTTGTTTGGCAAGTTTTGTACTTGTTTATGTTTCAGTACTGTGCATTTGTCTTGTTTGGTGTAGAAAATAATCACATAGCATTTTGCATGCATTCATGTATTTTTGCTTGTATATATTGAGTATGTGATTTTGTGCCATCATTTTATGTGTAGATTTTGGTGCAAATAGTGATTGTGATTGTGAGGATTGTTGCTACTCCCCAAGCTACCAAGGCAAGTGGTACTTCATAATTTTATTCCTATGATTTCAACAATGCACTAGAAATATTTTACTAGACTTGCATGAATATTTTGATCTATATGCTATGCTTGGGAAATCCTAGTAGTTGTAGAATTGCTAGAAAGTTTCTAAGTTAAGATTCTTATCAATGCCATGCTTAGCCTACCTAGTAGCAACCAAGGGTGGTTTTATATTCATGCTATGAGAAAATATTTCTAAGTCTTTGGACTTGTGTTTTGTTAATAAAACAACTAAGTGAATGAAACACCTGGGTGGAATGGAAAGAATGGTTTGTGTTGAGTGGTTACACAAGGCCCATTTCTATGGTTTACCTTGTGTATCTCACTTGTGGAAAGACACCTAGGAACAAAGGGATTTGAGATTCCATATGTTAAGAAGCTTCTAGTGCAGCCACTTGGCAATATGGGCTCTGCCTGGATCACAAAGGTTGCAATAACTTAGCCATTTGGACAGTTGGTGGTAGTGGGATGATAGGTTGGAACGCGTCCATTTGGTCTAAGGGAAGGCTTCTGAAAGGTCATGTCTTGGTGAAAATCAAGTCTTATGGGGAAAGTGCACAACCTATGCAGATGGAAGAATCTAAGTACTTAGCCATGTCCCTGGTATTGGATAACTTGAGCATCAAGACATGGAAGCTATCAAGAATCTCCTCATCCCAATTTCTAAGTAAAAACTTGTGGTTGAACAAGGGTGAAGGTTCACCAATGTCTATTGGTGGTTCCTTGGGAAAGATTTTATCAAAGAAAAACTTAGTCTTTTCAACTAATAGGCAAAACCTATTTTGAGCAAAGCAAGCCTAAGCTACACTTAGCCAAATGCATATAGTATCTAGCTACCAATATTATTCTAAGGTATCACTTGCCAATACTATTCCAATGTATTGACCCACTGTGGCTGTAACTTGTGATGTTGCAGGTTATTCTGATGGTGATTAGGGGTTATGAGTCTACACTCAACATGCTTGCTTGTGGCACATGAAGATGAAGACTTATTTATCTTATTACATATTTAAACTCTTGTACTAGGCCTGTGGCCATGGAGTTTGTAAAAGACTATGTTTGTCTCTGGAATGACTTGTAATAATGACCTTTGTTTCTGTGTACTTCATCTTAAACTATGGATGCTAGCATTGATCCAGGGACTAGCATTGCAATCACAGGGATCCTTTTCCTTTACAAAGGAGGGATCTTACAAACCACAATACCCGAAGATTGGGTAGGGCTTGACTGGAAACTTATATACCTTAGTATTAGTTCCCTCACGGCCAAGGTCTGAGCTGAGGCTACCTTGTGAAGATTGTCCACCTGTGCAGTACCCAAGATGACAGTTGGTCATGGTTGGGAGGCCAAACTCACAGGAGAGGTGCTTATACTAGGGCGTGTAATCGAAAGGTTAGGATTGATTATCCGCATACTGAGTATGGAGAATTCAGGATTTGTTCCTGACGGATGTATCGAATGTTGTGGTGAAAGTGTACAATCTCTGCAGAGTGTCAAACTATTCGAATAGCCGCGTCCGCGGTTATGGAAAGTTGGAGTGGCCAAACTATTCCCCCGTTAGATGTTTTCAAAATGACTTGTGAAATGAATTGAGACTTTGACTTGACCACAACAGAGTTGTGACATGAGTTACAAGATCCCGCTTAGGAGTTATAAAATTGTGACTAGCTTCTCTTGATTCTGAACTAGTAGAGATAAATCTGGCTTTTGCAAAACAACCCTAGAGCTTAGTGTCCTATTACGAAAACTCCCTTCACTTTTTAGTATTAGTTTGCGAGTACTTAAAGAGTACTCATGGCTTTGTCCCTGGCTATTCCCATGGCCAGACTATGAAGAGGAGTACCTGGAGGATGGACCCCAGGAAGGTTACGACAACTAGGATCATCTCCCATCGTCATCATTGCCTGACCCGAAGATGGAGCTTCAACGCTACCATTATTATTACGTATTCCGCTTGAGTTGTATTAAGAATCGGATCATGAGATCCTTATTTGTGTAAGACCTTATGTATGGTTTGTAATGGATGATGTCTTGTGGTATCCAATTATATGTCTAAAAAATGGTAATCCTGGGATTGCGAGGTATGGCATAACAGGCATCTAGGATTAAAAATCCGGGTGTTGACAATTTTGATCGGCAAATCAAATTTACCATAAACCGAATCCTATCCCGATTCAATCAAACTCCTTTGATCACGATACATCAATTTTAGATCTAGGTTCCGATCGATTCGATCAATCATATTGATCTTCGCGTGATTCAACAGGATTTATGTGTCACTGTCTACCCCGATGGCGGAAACCGACCGGTAAGGTGAGTCGTTCGACAACCTCAGAATTACGATCACGGAAAGGAAGATCATAGATCAATCCTGAACAACCCCCATATAAACGATCACATCATTCATATCAATACGCATATCACCATATGCAAACATCCCGAACCTATAAGTGAACATGATCATCTCTGATACCACTCTAGGGATACGGGTAGGCTACACTAGCGCAAATCAAAAAAATTCTACCGCATATACCAGGATTACTGTTGTCATAGATCACGGGATTACCACTAGACGCACAGTTGCGGAATTGATGAAGCGCGTCAAGGCAGTGCATACGTTCCAAAGTATCCTAAGCGGCTGATCTGCGCGTGCAACACATGCGGAGGAGTGGCGGCTGGGAGGAATGGTCTAGGGTCTCACTCTGTTTAGCTTGCCCCACCCTCTCTTATATAGGCGTCCCTAGTGGGCTTCTACATTAGGATCCCATTAGTAGCCTAAGCCTGGTCTAATTCGGATCCAATCCTCATTAGGCTTCCAGCCCCTTAAGTGTGTGACCCTATAGGTTCATATACGTGTAGACATGACACGAATACACTTATTCTACCAATAGTTGGTAGTGGCCTCTAGCAAGACGTGCCAACTCCTAAACGCATACAAAGATCATATCGAACGAACCATCACAAGGTTTAGTACATGTCTTTCCCTTTGCCTCATGATATTTGGTCTAGCTCCAAGCTGACCTCCCTTTCTCGATACCGTGATTCGGAATCCCTTTACTAGGTTAACTCTTAACCTTATGTAGCACGACCATGCATTTCTGGATCCGATCACTCGAGGGGCCCAGAGATATCTCTCTCAAGTAGAGAGGGGCAAATCCCATTTTGATTGACCATGCCTTGCAGCATGCTTCAGGACAAACCAGAAAGCTACCTTTATAACTACCCTGTTACGGTGCAGTGTTTGATAGCCCCAAAGTAGGTCGATCCACATCTCAAGTACATGCGACAATCTTAGGTCTAAGGACAAAACATACACAATGTGTAGAGAGAGTTGTAACTAATTGCCAGTCTCAAGTTGGGTCAGTCCAACCCCATGTTCATAACATGTGCCCACATCATTGGTTTGACATCTCCATGTCTTTGACTTGCGAAACATAGTCATCAACCAGTCGATGTGCTAGTCTAATATTCACGTGTGTCCTCACATGAACTCCGACTAGGGACAACTATTAAATAACCATACAAGTAAAGAGTTTCACAAACAATTCACATAATTTCCAATCAATACAAGTTGCCTGATATGGATATTCAAGGAACATTACAATAACTCATGGATACATATGAAATATAATCATCTCTATGATTGCCTCTAGGGCATATTTCCTTCAAATGGCGCCGCTTCATGGTTGTCCTCCACCAACAACTATTGCAACTACTTTGATGAATAGACACGCAGGTATCAAACGAAATTTAAAGATAACCATAAGGCTCCTTCCGGTTGCCAACTTACAATAAGGATCACTGCATACATCATATATAATCACAATCATGGCCATATCACATCACAACACAAGCCCTACAAAAACAAGTTAGACATCACTAATTTTATTTGCATGTTTTACATGGATGGGGCTTTCGCATAAGAAATGTTCTAACTTACGAACATGAACCACAACATTGATAAAAGTATTGTCAAGTGCATGTTGTAAATTTAATCTTCACTATGGTGGGAGAGGCAGACACCCGCAAAGCCACTTGTGCAATGCAAGTTGCACATTGAGCGTAGAGTGATGCAGCGCTGAGTTGATGTAAGAGCGCTCCGTTGGGAACCCCAAGAGCAAGGTGTGAAGCAGCACAGCAACAAGTTTTCCCTCAGTAAGAAATCGAGGTTATCGAACCAGTAGGAGGAAGGAAACGTCATACAGGTGTTGCAAGCAACGCGGAGACCTAGACAACACAAACTCAAGACTTTACCCCAACGAATCAGTGAGGTTGTCAAGCTCATCGGTTTGCTGTAACAAAGGATTAAACGTATGGTATGGAAGGTAATGGTGTTCAGCAAGTAAACAAGTAACAGTGGAAGATGTATCAATGGTACAGATTGGACCGGGGTCCATAGTTCACTAGAGGTGCTCTCCTTACATAAACAACATGGCATGAAGGGTAAACAAATTACAGCAGGGCAATTGACAGGAACTGAGCAAGGCATAACAATGCAATTACTAGTCAGAAAGATCCTATGAGGTTGATTGGGCAATGCAACAAGATACATAGACTGCCATCCAACTACATCTATGACTAGAAGTCCACCTTCGGGTTATCATCTGAACCTCCCCCCAGTATTAAGTTGCAAGCAACAGACAACTATTTTAAGCAAAGTGTGTAAGGTAAATAGTCCACATGTTCCATGAACAAGAGAACGTTGTTTTCTCCCTAGTAGTGTCACATCCCAAGATTTTTCCAAATCTTGTAATGTGAAAAATAAATAAACAAAATAATTGATTGTTGAATTTTAGGGTGAAAAGAAACTTTTGTTTCTAATTGCAAACTTAAAATCCCATCTAGAACAAACTTTAATTAAAGTTTGAATCCAACAAAATCCAAATCAAGAGAAATGCATTCCTCAATGAATGTATCTTGAAATTTAAACACTTGGAAAATAAATCCAAACCCTAAACCCTAATGGAATAAAAATCATTTCCAAGTTATCTCCAAGCCTATGGATTTGATCCATATAAAAATTGGTCAAGAAACATTTACAAAAGATCAAGAAAGACAAATAGAAATATTATAAAACCATAGAAATTGGTTTCACTTAATTTGGATCCATGGATAAAATCTTATAAGATAAGGAAAAGTAATTTCCAAAGCTAATAAAGCACCTATATAGAAATCCATAACAAACGATGAGCAAATTATCCTAAAGGGATTTAAAGGGATAAACAAATATTAAATAAGATTTTACAAATTGGAATCACCAAGTTTGGATCCCTAAATAAAAAGATATGGATTTTATAAGATAAAGAAAAAAATGTTAAATAAGGAATATTTAAAGACCAAATCAAATCTTGATCTAATCCATAAGAAAATGGAATAAGTTAAAATCCAAATCCAAATAAAAATAAAAGGATAAAGGATTTTCCAAAATAAAATATATGGCATAAACCAAATTCTATTTGAATAAAGACAAATCCAATTTTAATTGATTAATAAAACATATTAAAAACATTTCCAAATAGTTCAAAGTAATTTATTTGACACCCTATTAATTGAATAAAACTTACTGAAAAGGTTTTGTGGAAAACTAAAATTTAAATAAGGATTAAAAATACATTTGATCTTATTTGAATTTAAAGCAGGGCTTGCTTAAATAATTAAAAAGACCCCAAAGAGAATAAAGATTTATTCAAAAATTGACTTCTGAAAGCATTAATAATCAGTATTTGAATTCACACAAATTTTGGTTGAGGTTTGAAATCAAATTGAGGTTTGAATTAATTAAACAAAACCAAAACAGATTAATAGAAATGGAAAAAAGGAAAAACAACCAGATCAAAAAAAATGGAAACAAACCCAAATTTGACTAGCCCACTAAGGCCCAGCAGCCCACCTATTCCTCTCTCCCCGAAACGTTTTTCCTCACCGCAGACTGAACCCGCTAAGTCGCTGACCACTGGACCCCATTCCCTCTCTTCCTCTCTCGCTGTCAAACCGACCCCACGACCACGTCAGCGTCTTCCCCGCGACGACCTCTTCTTCCCCCCAACGCCGCTGCCGTTGTTGCACTAATTTCTCTGCTTGAATCCGCCCTAATGCCGCGTTTATTCCTCGCTGTGACCATGCAGTATTAATCGCCCACGTTCCCTCTCTCTTTTCTCCTCAGACGCCACACACTCTCCGCCCCTAGGCTGCCCGTATTGCTTGCGATGACCTCCCTGTCTTCGATGAACATCCGCGGCGATTCCGTCCAGCCCACGCGCCCCCTTGCTCCCTGGCGCACACGAGCTTGCTCCCCATATCCTGGCGAACCTCCCCGTATCGTCAGCTCGCCCGCGCATCCTCTGAAACGTCGACAACAACGACACCAAGCCCCACCGCCGCCTGCCATTTCCTCCGGCGAGTTTCCCTAGTAAGCTCGGACCGCCCCGGTGCTTATAGTTGATGCTCGCATGTTCCCTGGTACCGTGCGCATCTAACCGTATCTTCCCCTTGTCGTAGGGTGACCTGTAGCCTCGCCCCCGTCGTCAACTAAGCGAGCCCGACGCCAGGCAGAACTCCGGCGAGAAATTTTGGTCGTCCTCGTGCGCCCCTGTCCAGGATAAGACCACGTCGAGAATCAGTACAAACCTGCGAGCTTGGTGAGCTTCTCCCCACTCTCTCTCGCTTCCTGCATCGCCAGCAACGCCACCGTCTGACCGCTCCGCCGCTACCTGCCGCCGCCAGCGCCGCTGCTTCATGGTCAATGCAGTGAGGTCCGTAGGATCCTGATCTGACGATTAAGATTAGAACTAAACCGAAGGGGTAAGTAGTGCCTCTGTGCCGTGCGATGCAACTTAAATCTAACGGCCCGTATTTGTTGATCCGCGCGAAACGGTACGCGCCAGTAGGATAGCGCCGCGTGTCACAGAGTCTGTTTTAAAAACAGATTTGATCTCTTTGTTGTTCAATTTTGTAAAAATCATAACTTTCAAACCACACGTCCAAATTTTGCAAATTTTATATCAATGGAATCAGCAAGACACTTGTTTAGTGAATTGCTTTTGTTAAATTGATTGTTTTTGCAGAAACTTGTGTATGCATGTTTAGAATATAAAATTTGTTCTAAAATGATTTTTGAGATGAAATATTTGGAAAATGGTTTGTTTTGAACCTACTGACCATAGAAATCAATTGGTGGTTTCAAAAATGTATTTGGTGAAGCAAAAGAATGAATCTTTGATTTAAAACATTTCTAGCCAAATAAAAATGTTGATTATGGTTTAAAAATGATTTTGGAGGAAAACCTTTGAGAAATGTTTTGATTTAAACTCTCTGACCCCAAACACCAAGTTTTATGATTTGAAACTGTATTTGGTGAACTCTATAAATATTATTACTTTGCTAAAGGCATTTTCAACCACATAAAATAATGCTTGGTTTAAAAATAGTTTAGGAAGTAAGATCTTTGCAAATGGTTTTGCCACTTTATAAAATGACCATTAGGTGTTTTCAAATGTTTATAACCTATTAGAAACCACTTTTCCAAATAAAACAATCTTTGGCATGCTTGCATGCATTGTTTTGTTTCTATTATTTTATGTGTTGTTGCTTGAGTGGTAGATTGAATTTGTGCATTGCTTGATTGAATTGTAGTGATTTGAAGAGTGTGAATATTGCAAGGACAAGGAATGAACTTATATTCTCTACCAACAAGGCAAGTGATGCTTCATACTTTTGTCCCATTATTTTCACTATGCATTAGTGATATTTTAAGTAGGACTTGCATGGAATTTTTGCTAAGTATAAACTATGCCATGGGAAATCCTAGTAGATGAAACTTTAGAAGAAATTTCCTAAGTTAAGATTCCTACTACTATCATGCTTAGCTTAGCTAGTAGAAAACAAGGGTGGATTATATTTCATGCTATGGAATACTTCTAAGTCAAGGACTTGAGTTTTGTTAAATAAAACAACTAAGTGAATGAATCACCTGGGTGGAATGGAAATAATGGTTTGCGTTGAGTGGTTATGCAAGTCCAGTATGCTGGGGAAAACTTGGGCATCACCAAGTCCAGTATACTAGGGAAAACTTGATATCTCACTTGTGGATGGCCACCCAGGAACAAAGAGATTTGAGATGTCAAATGTTGAGAAGCTTCAAGTGCAACCACTTGGCATTATGGGCTCTGCCTGGATCATATAGGTTGCAATAACTTAGCCAAATGGACAGTTGGTGGTAGGGGAATGATAGGTTGGAACGCGTCCATTCTGGTCTAAGGGAAGGCTTCTGAAAGATCTTGTCTTGGTGAAACCAAGTCTTGTGGGGAAAGTGCACCACCTCTACAGAGTGTAAAATCTAAGTACTTAGCCATGTCCCTGGTAAAGGACAATTTGAGCATCAAGACATGGAAGCTATCCAGAATCTCCTCATCCAAATTTCTAAGTTAAAAACTTGTGGTTGAACAAGGGTTGAAGGATCACCAATTTCTATTGGGAGATGCCTTGGGTGATTTTGTCAAGCAAAAACTTAGTGTTTTCAAATGATAAGGAAAAACTATTTTGAGCAATGCAAGCCTAAAGCTCCACTGAGCCAAATGCATATAGATGATAGACTCCACTATACTACCATAGTATCACTTGCCAATACAATTCAAATGTATTGACCCTTGTGGATGTAACTTGTTATGTTGCGGTTTGTTTGATATTAGTGAAGTTTAATGATTAGGATTACAAGTCTACAACCAACATGCCTGCCTATGGCACTTCGAGGATGAAGGACCCCATGCTATTGTTATATTCCGCTGCATTGTAATGAGATAGTCAAATGAGCTATGTAAGATGTAATAAATTATTTTATTCCTGGTTATAAAGTTGTATTATGACCTTTGTTTCTTGATATTACATCTTAACTGTGGATGCTAGCTATTGATCTAGGGACTAGCATTGTAAACACAGGGATCTCTACCTTATTGAAGGTTGGGAACCTTACAGATGGTATCAGAGCATTGTGTTGCCTGTAGGATTGTAACCCTAGGATTGGACAAAACCCCTTAGAAAATAGGAGTTGTATTTGTTCAAAAACTTATTTACAAACAATCTTGTAAACTCTTTCCTCAACCATTTTTGGTTCTGATTCTGCATCTCTTCTATTTCAAATTTGATGGATAAAGCCTTTTCATGGCCAAAGACTTCACCATGTGCAAAGGACTTCATCAACTCTAATGACTTCAACATCTTCAAGTGATTTCAACCTTATTCTGAACAAGGACTTCAACCTTGGATATCACTAAGGACTACAAGTGAGACAAGAAATGTTGCTAAAGACTTGAAGACTAAGGAAACACAACTTAGAAAGAATCATCATCACCTTTGAAGCTTAGTGACCAAGACACAAGAATTTTCCCAAGGAAACCATGATTTCATTCATGAGGAATCAACCAAGAAAGATGGAAAGATCTCAAGTGAACCATATAGTTGGATCACCATATTTGGTATAGATGAAACACACCAACTTATGTGGTGTAGAAAAAATATTTTGTTGCCTAAAGATATGCTTGAACCTTGTTGTCTGAGTGGAATGCTAGTTTGTGTTTGCTTGCACATTGCTTGTGTGAATTGTGATGTGTGTGATTAGAACTATTGCCTTAGAAATCTTTTGCCTTTTCTAATCCCAATCCAACCCAAACAGATGACTACTCCAGGAAACTCCAACTTCAAGAATGATGACAACAACAACCAAGAGGACAACATGAGGGAACTCATAGTGACCCAAACCCAGTTGAACCAAGTGACAGCTCAATGTTTAGCCAACACCAGTGAGTTAGATCCAACCATGCAGAGGTTTTTGGAAACCCAAACCCAATTGTTGCATAAGGTGACAGATCAAATGATCAACATGGGAGACAACTCTTCCCAAGGAGTTTGTGTCAACAAGGATGTCAAGGATTATATTTTAGAAGGAACCCAAGCTTGTAATGTTTGTGGAAACAAGGATCACACTTCCAAGGAGCATGAAGATCAATGTCCCAATTGTGAAGAGAAACATCCAATTGACCAATGCCCCACATCTCAAGCTACGTGTTTCCTATGTGAAGGAAATAATCATGTTCCTATTCAATGCCGCATCTATTCCATAGTTCAACAAAGGAAACAAGGTGGAGTGCAACAACTGATTGCAGATTACCATGAGAGAGCAAAGTCTACCAAGAAGGATGAAGACAAAGGAAAATCTCAGCTTGCACCTCCATGCAATATGACTCAATTTTATGGACCCAAGAGGAGACATATGCATTATCCAAGGAAAAGGTCCAGGAGACCAGGAAACTTTCCTACCTTTTAGATAACATATGAAGAACATGAACTAGAAGCACTTCTAGATTTGGAGAAACCCAAGAAGAAGAAGGACAAAAGCCAAGTGCAATGTTGCCATTGCAAAGAAATGGGACACTATGCCAATGAATGTCCAGAGAAGAAGCAAAAATATAAGGAGATTAGCCAAGTATGGTGCAACAACTGCAAAGATCTAGGCCATTATGTAGCAACTTGTCCACAGAATATACGTGATGAACTCAATCTTATCACATGTTACAATTGTGGTAACCAAGGACATTATGCAAGCAATTGTCCAGAAAAGATGACGCACAAGATAAAGCCTATGAAGGATATCAGCCTTGTCACATGTTTCAAATGTGGAAACAAAGGACACTATGCAGATGTTTGCCTAGAGAAGTTTTCCCAAGATTCCAAGCAAGCCAAGAAGTAATTTAGTTGGAAAATTTTTAAGGGTGGTAGTACCCTAGTTGCTTTGAGCCAACTTGTAACCCCTAGCCTCCCCAAATTTCGGGACGAGATTTATTTTAAGGGTGGTAGCCTGTCACATCCCAAGATTTTTCCAAATCTTGTAATGTGAAAAATAAATAAACAAAATAATTGATTGTTGAATTTTAGGGTGAAAAGAAACTTTTGTTTCTAATTGGAAACTTAAAATCCCATCTTGAACAAACTTTAATTAAAGTTTGAATCCAACAAAATCCAAATCAAGATAAATGCATTCCTCAATGAATGTATCTTGAAATTTAAACACTTGGAAAATAAATCCAAACCCTAAACCCTAATGGAATAAAAATCATTTCCAAGTTATCTCCAAGCCTATGGATTTGAACCATATAAAAATTGGTCAACAAACATTTACAAAATATCAAGAAAGACAAATAGAAATATTACAAAACAATAGAAATTGGTTTCACTTAATTTGGATCCATGGATAAAATCTTATAAGATAAGGAAAAGTAATTTCCAAAGCTAATAAAGCACCTATATAGAAATCCATACCAAATGATGAGAAAATGATCCTAAAGGGATTTAAAAGGATAAACAGATATTAAATAAGATTTTACAAATTGGAATCACCAAGTTTGGATCCCTAAATAAAAAGATATGGGTTTTATAAGATGAAGAAAAAAATGTTAAATAAGGAATATTTAAAGACCAAATCAAATCTTGATCTAATCCATAAGAAAATGGAATAAGTTAAAATCCAAATCCAAATAAAAATAAAAAGGATAAAGGATTTTCCAAAATAAAATATATGGCATAAACCAAATTCTATTTGAATAAAGACAAATCCAATTTTAATTTATTAGTAAAACATATTAAAAACATTTCTAAATAGTTCAAAGTGAATTATTTGACACCCTATTAATTGAATAAAACTTACTGAAAAGGTTTTGTGGAAAAATAAAATTTAAATAAGGATTAAAAATACATTTGATCTTATTTGAATTTAAAGCAAGGGCTTGCTTAAATAATTAAAAAGACCCCAAAGAGAATAAAGATTTATTCAAAAATTGACTTCTGAAAGCATTAATAATCAGTATTTGAATTCACACAAATTTTGGTTGAGGTTTGAAATCAAATTGAGGTTTGAATTAATTAAACAAAACCAAAATAGATTAATAGAAATGGAAAAAGGAAAAACAACCAGATCAAAAATAATGGAAACAAACCCAGCCCAGCCCAGCTAGCCCACTAAGGCCTAGCAGCCCACCTATTCCTCTCTCCCCGAAACGTTTTTCCTCACCGCAGACTGAACCCGCTAAGTCGCTGACCACTGGACCCCATTCCCTCTCTTCCTCTCTCGCTGTCAAACGGACCCCACGACCAAGTCAGCGTCTTCCCCGCGATGACCTCTTCTTCCCCCAACTCCGCTGCTGTTGCTGCACTAATTTCTCTGCTTGAATCCACCCTAATGCCACGTTTATTCTTCGATGTGAGCATGCAGTATTAATCTCCCATGTTTCCTCTCTCTTTTCTCCTCAGACGCCACACACTCTCCCCCCCTAGGCTGCCCGTATTGCTTGCGACGACCTCCCTGTCTCCGACGAACATCCGCGGCGATTCCGGCCAGCCCACGCGCCCCCTTGCTCCCTGGCTCACGCGAGCTTTCTCCCCATCTCCTGGCGAACCTCGCCGTATCTTCATCTCGCCCGCGCGTGCTCTGCAACGTCGACAACGACGACACCAAGCCCCACCGCCGCCTGCCATTTCCTCCGGCGAGTTTCCCTAGTAAGCTCGGATCGCCCCGGTGCTTATCGTTGATGCTCGCATGTTCCCTGGTACCGTGCACATCTAACCGTATCTTCCCCTTGCCGTAGGGTGACCTGTAGCCTCGCCCCCGTCGTCAACTGAGCGAGCCCGACGCCAGGCAGAACTCCGGCGATAAATTTTGGGCGTCCTCGTGCGCCCCTGTCCAGGATAAGACCACGTCGAGATTCAGTACAACCCTGCGAGCCTGGTGAGCTTCTCCCCACTCTCTCTCGCTTCCTGCATCTCCAGCAACGCCACCGTCTGACCGCTCCGCCGCCACCTGCCGCCGCCAACGCCGCTGCTTCATAGTCAAAGCAGCGAGGTCCGTAGGATCCTGATCTGACGATTAAGATTAGAACTAAACCGAAGGGGTAAGTAGTGCCTCTGTGCCGTGCGATGCAACTTAAATCTAACGGCCCGTATTTGCTGATCCGCGCGAAACGGTACGCGCCAGTAGGATAGCGCCACGTGTCACAGAGTCTGTTTTAAAAACAGATTTGATCTAATTGTTGTTCAATTTTGTAAAAATCATAACTTTCAAACCACACGTCCAAATTTTGCAAATTTTATATCAATGGAATCAGCAAGACAAGTACTTTCTGACCATGCCCTTTGTTTAGTGAATTGCTTCTGTGAAATTGCTTGTTTTTGCAGAAACTTGTGTATGCATGTTTAGAATATAAAATTTGTTCTAAAATGATTCTTGAGATGAAATCTTTGGCAAATGGTTTGTTTTGAACCTACTGACCATAGAAATCAATTGGTGGTTTCAAAAATTTATTTGGTGAAGCAAAATAATGAATCTTTGATTTAAAACATTTCTAGCCAAATAAAAATGTTGATTATGGTTTAAAAATGATTTTGGAGGAAAACCTTTGAGAAATGTTTTGATTTAAACTCTCTGACCCCAAACACCAAGTTTTATGATTTTAAGATGTATTTTGTGAACTCTATAAAGATTATTACTTTGCTAAAGGTATTTTCAACCACATAAAATAATGACTTGGTTTAAAAATGGTTTAGGAAGTAAGATCTTTGCAAATGGTTTTGCCAGTTTATAAAATGACCATTAGGTGTTTTCAAATGTTTATAACCTATTAGAAACCACTTTTCCAAATAAAACAATCTTTGGCATGCTTGCATGCATTGTTTTGTTTCTATTATTTTATGTGTTGTTGCTTGAGTGGTAGATTGAATTTGTGCCTTGCTTGATTGAATTGTAGTGATTTGAAGAGTGTGAATATTGCAAGGACAAGGCGTGAACTTATATTCTCTACCAACAAGGCAAGTGATGCTTCATACTTTTGTCCCATTATTTTCACTATGCATTAGTGATATTTTAAGTAGGACTTGCATGGAATTTTTGCTAAGTATAAACTATGCCATGGGAAATCCTAGTAGATGAAACCTTAGAAGAAATTTCCTAAGTTAAGATTCCTACTACTATCATGCTTAGCTTAGCTAGTAGAAAACAAGGGTGGATTATATTTCATGCTATGGAATACTTCTAACTCAAGGACTTGAGTTTTGTTAAATAAAACAACTAAGTGAATGAATCACCTGGGTGGAATGGAAAGAATGGTTTGCGTTGAGTGGTTATGCAAGTCCAGTATGCTGGGGAAAACTGGGGCATCATCGAGTCCAGTATACTGGGGAAAACTTGATATCTCACTTGTGGATGGCCACCCAGGAACAAAGAGATTTGAGATGTCAAATGTTGAGAAGCTTCAAGTGCAACCACTTGGCATTATGGGCTTTGCCTGGGTCATATAGGTTGCAATAACTTAGCTAAATGGACAGTTGGTGGTAGGGGAATGATAGGTTGGAACGCGTCCATTCTGGTCTAAGGGAAGGCTTCTGAAAGATCTTGTCTTGGTGAAACCAAGTCTTGTGGGGAAAGTGCACCACCTCTACAGAGTGTAAAATCTAAGTACTTAGCCATGTCCTTGGTAAAGGACAATTTGAGCATCAAGACATGGAAGCTATCAAGAATCTCCTCATCCAAATTTCTAAGTTAAAAACTTGTGGTTGAACAAGGGTTGAAGGATCATCAATTTCTATTGGGAGATGCCTTGGGTGATTTTGTCAAGCAAAAACTTAGTGTTTTCAAATGATAAGGAAAAACTATTTTGAGCAATGAAAGCCTAAAGCTCCACTTAGCCAAATGCATATAGATGATAGACTCCACTATACTACCATAGTATCACTTGCCAATACAATTCAAATGTATTGACCCTTGTGGTTGTAACTTGTTATGTTGCAGGTTTGTTTGATATTAGTGAAGTTTAATGATTATGATTACAAGTATACAACCAACATGCCTGCCTGTGGCACTTTGAGGATGAAGGACCCCATGCTATTGTTATATTCTGCTGCATTGTAATGAGATAGTCAAATGAGCTATGTAAGATGTAATAAATTATTTTATTCCTGGTTATAAAGTTGTATTATGACCTTTGTTTCTTGATATTACATCTTAACTGTGGATGCTAGCTATTGATCCAGGGACTAGCATTGTAAACACAGGGATCTCTACCTTATTAAAGGTTGGGAACCTTACAAGTAGCAACATCACATCTACAACCGAAGAGATTTATGTCACTTCCCTTGAAAACTAGAGGCATGAACCCACTATCGAGCATAAATACTCCCTCTTGGAGTCATTTCTCTTAATGGTGCCTAAAGGTAGAAGGTGGAGACTCTATAATGGTGAAAGAAATGCCTTTTTGTAAAGGAAGCAGGGATTACAAGTTTCAAAAAGAGCTTCCAAAAATTATGGTACTTGTTAGCTTTCAGCCCTCATTGCCCCTATCATAAGCATCTTGAAGTGGTTAAGGTTAAAGTGCCAAAGCTGGAGTATATGATTGCTGAAGTATAAGTTGGCAATCTCAAGTCCCTTGAATACAAGGGCCACACCTCATACATACTCAACTTTGGGTCCAGGTAAGTTCTTGTCATTATAAGTATTTGCATATCATTGAGAACCGCCAACGAGGTACCCCTTGCACATGGTACATGAGCTTTCCCACAACCAAAATGACAAGGCAAGTAGAGAATGAGCATCTCAGCAATCTTTTTATTTACCATATGCATAGCTTTTTATTGAGGATGCTTCATAGATAGCTCACTATGATGATGCTGCAAGTTTCCAGCATGATTAGACATGTCTTAGGCTAGCGGCCCAGACATTTCTCTAACATAGAATACAAACTCCATGGACGTACAAGTTCCCTCTTTATTTCACACCGGTGACATCCATAGACAAAAGAGCATGATATCAACTGAGTACAAAGTACAAGTGCAATGTTGAAAACGTTCCCCGTGACAGCACGGTTCTGTTAATTCCAACGTATAAGTGCAAGCATATACAACAAAGTTGTCACAATGGTTCAAGTTTATTAGGGGCAAAGAATATAAAGTTTGCCATCAAGTTCGTGAGGGATTTAATCACTAAGTTTTCACATAACAAAATAGTTTTTAATTGGAAGATAGCTGAAAACAAGAATATACTTGGAATGGTGTAACACACCATGCATAGGAGTTTATAGTGGACACTTTGGAATAACTTGGTTTCTTGGGAGATGGAAGCATGAGTAGAGCTTACTCATACAAGTGGAGGCTAGCAAAAGACTAGGAGCAACCAACTAAGAGAGCAATAATGGCCATAATCATGCAGTGCAACAAAGCATACTAATCAAAGCAAAGAGTGGTACTACAAGTCAAAGACTAAATGATCATAGAGGCTATGGTGACTTGTCATAGTCATAACATGGTGTGAGCATGTGCTAAGTCAACCCAAGCAAAACATCAAAGGATAATACCACAATACTATGCTTTTGCATGCTAAAACAACGCCTAATTTCTTCAAGGCACACTAAGCAATCCCAATTGTTTGGAACAAGACATGATACATCAATAATCACTAAGCATAATGCTAAAACAACACCTAGCATGTCATGCTAAAGTCTAAGTTACAGTCAATTCAAGCTCCTCTTGCACTTCAAGCAAGAACTTACTACTCCTTTCTAAACACCAAGCAAACTTATTTGCAAGACAACACAGCGAGAACTGGGGTCCAAACTACTTTATTCAAGAAAAAAAACAATCTAATCAAAGAAAATGAAAACTAAGACGCTCCAAGAACAACACAACTGTGCATGAAACAATAAAAACGAAGTGTCTAGACAAACCTGAGCTTTTTTTTATGAAGAAGGGGATGCCTTGGGCATACCCAAGCTTTGATGCTTGTAACTCTTGGATATTTCTTGGGGTGGCACCATGGTGGCATCCCCAAGCTTGAGCTTTTTTCCATTCTTCATCTCATTGCATCATTCTCTCTTTACACCTGAAATTTTTCCTTCATACAAAACTTCACACAATCTTCATTAGCAACATTAGTGTATTCAAAAGATATTAGACCGCTGGCAAAGCTTTGGAAGAGCAAGGCTTTTCACTAAAAACACAAGCTACTGTAGTAACTCCTACAAAAATCTCAATTCACCTAAAGAGAACTCAAAAAGGAATCAATAAGAAGCAAATGCAAATAATGGCAGAAATCTGTCAAAACAGACCAGCAGGTAGAAACCGATTTCTTAGAACATCTTATGTTGCTCAAATCAAAAAGTGTTGAACTAACGAAAGTTAGATAACATATTAGGGGATTTATTCGGAAATTTGGAGCTCAATCCGAGTTACAGAGCCTCCTCACGAATTTTTTTGGTGGAGGACAGAAATTTGTTTCGGGACATTAACTCCCCAAATCTTACATCCCTCTCATTAGAGGTCATTCTTGGCACAAAAAGAATAAGGAGAGGTCATTACTGAATTAATAACTTCCAAGACTCAAGGAAACTCTTGGGTTATCTCCCAACAAGTATTTTTCTTTAACGCCTTTAAGTTAGGCACAAGAAGCAAGAAGAATCAAGTATTTTCAAATGAAGAAACATTAACATCAAATCTTGCTTTCAAAGGAGGAGCAAAATGCAACTTCTCTGTTATCATAGGGAAGTGTTCAATACCTTTCTTGAATGTAAATGATATTTAATGGTGCCTTCTTTCATATCAATGATGGCACCAACTGTTCTAAGAAAAGGCCTTCCCAAAGTAATAGGACAAAAAGCATTGTATTCAACATCCAAAACATAGAAATCAACAGGGACATAAGCATTGTTAACCATGATGATAACATCATTAATACTCCCCATGAGTTTCTTCTTAGCATTATCATTGAGTGGGACATCCAAATAACAATCTTCCAAAGGTGGCAAATCAAGCATTTCATAAATCTTCTTAGGCATAATAGAGACACTAGAACCAAGATCACATGAAGCTTTGAGATCAAAATCATTCACTTGCATATTAATAATGGGTTCCCAACTATCTTCTACTTTCCTACGAATAGAAGCTTTGTGTTTTAGCTTCTCTTCCTTAATCTTAACAAGAGCATTTGTAATGTGTTTAGTGAAAGCAACATGCATATCACTAGCATCAGGACTTCTAGCAAGATTTTGCAAGAACATAATCACTTCAGAGATATTGCAACCATCAATATCAAAATCAAACTTAGCATCACTAGTAGTAGGCTCAATAGGCTTAGTCATAGTAGGAGTAGGAATAGGGACTACTTGTGGTTTAGTGGTGATAGTGCACACACTATTGTTTCTATCAATTTCAGCTTCCCTTTCCCATCTAGCATGAAGTTGAGCTAACATCCTAACATTTTCATCAATAGTAACTTGTATGGCATGAGCAGTAGCAAAGGTGTTTTCCATAGTTTCAGGTTCAACAGCCATTTTATTAATCAAGGAGGACTGAGCTTCAGACAAAGAGGATATATTTTTCTCAATAGTTAAAAGCTTTTCCTGTATAGTCTTATTGAAAGTGGTTTTCTTGCTAATAAAGTCTTTGAGCATGACTTCAAGTTCAGAGGGGGCACTTCGAGCATTATTGTAAGAGTTTCCATAGGAATTGCCATTATTAGGAGGATAAGGCCTATAATTGTTGTTACTACCAAAGTTGTTCCTATAGGCATTGTTGTTGAAATTGTTATTTCTAATGAAGTTCACCTCAACTTGCTCTTCTTGAGAAACCAAAGAGGCTAAGGGAACAATATTAGGATCTAAAGGATCTTTCCCATTAACAAGCATAGGCATAATAACATCAATCTTTTCACTCAAAGAGGAAGTTTCCTCAATAGAATTTAACTTCTTACCATGTGGATATCTTTCAACATGTCATTCAGAGTAGTTAACCATCATATTGTCAAGGAGCCTTGTTGCAGCCCCCAAAGTGAGGCCCATAAAGGTACCTCCAGTAGCTGAATCCAACAGATTTCTTGATGAGAAGTTCAAACCTGCATAAAAAGTCTGGATAATCATCCAAGCAGTGAGTCCATGAGTAGGGCAATTTTTAACCAAAGATTTCATTCTTTCCCAAGCTGGAGCAACATGTTCACTATCAAGTTGTTTAAATTTCATAATGTCACTTATCATAGCAATAATTTTAGCAGGAGGATAATACTTCCCAATAAAAGCATCTTTGCACTTAGTCCAAGAATCAATACTATTTTTAGGCAAAGAAAGCAACCATTCTTTAGCTTTTCCCCTCAAGGAGAAAGGAAAAGGCTTGAGCTTAATAATATCTCCATCTACATCCTTATACTTTTGCATCTCACAAAGTTCAACAAATATATTGAGATGAGCAGCAGGATCATTAGAACCAACACCAGAAAATTGCTCTCTCATCACAAGATTCAACAAAGGAGGCTTAATTTCATAAAAGGTAGCATCAGGAGCAGGTGGAGCAACAGGAGTGCTTAGGAAATCATTTTTGTTGGTGCTAGTGAAGTCACACAACTTGGTGTTCTCAGTAGAGTTCATTTTGGCAAAGGTGGGCAAGCCAAAATCAACAACAACAACAGCTAGAGTAGAAACTAATTTGTTTGTATTTTTGAAATAAGCAAGCAAACCAAACTAGACTATTTTTTTGGGTTTTTTGAAAAGAGGCAAACAAAACCAAGCAAAAGAAACAAAGCAAACTAAAAACAAAGTAAAGAGAAAGGAAGTGAAGGATTCCCCTAGTGAAGACGTCCTTAGCCTCCCGAAGCGGTGCGGAAAAGCTTGATGCAGCTGAATTGATGTAGGAGCGCTTGGGGAACCCCAAGAGAAAGGTGAAGAAGCAACAGAAAGTTTCCCTCAGTAAGAAACCGAGATTATCGAACCAGTAGGAGGAAGGAAACGTCACACAAGTGTTGCAAGCAACGCGGAGACCTGCACAACACAAACTCAAGACTTCTCCCCAACGAATCAGTGAGGTTGTCAAGCTCACCGGTTTGTTGTAACAAAGGATTAAACATATGGCGTGGAAGGTAATGGTTTGCAGCAAGTAAACAAGTAACAGTGGAATATGTATCAATGGTAAAGATTGGACCGGGGTCCATAGTTCACTAGAGGTGCTCTCCTTAGATAAACAACATGGCATGAAGGGTAAACAAATTACAGCAGGGCAATTAACAGGAACTGAGCAAGGCATAACAATGCAATTACTAGTCAGAAAGATCCTATGAGATTCGATTGGGCAATACAACAAGATACATAGACTGCCATCCAAATGCATCTATGACTATAAGTCCACCTTCAGGTTATCATCCGAACCCCCTCCAGTATTAAGTTGCAAGCAATGGACAAGTGCTTTAAGCAAAGTGTGTAAGGTAAACAGTCCACATGTTCCATTAACAAGAGACCATTGTTTTCTCCCTAGTAGAAACAGCACATCTACAACCGAAGAGATTATTGTCACTTCCCTTGGAAACTAGAGGCATGAACCCACTATCGAGCATAAATACCCCCTCTTGGAGTCACTAGCAACTACTTGGCCAAGATAGCTACTAACAATGGAGATCATGCAAGATCACAAACAACACAGACATGATAGAATCATAAAGATAAAACCATTAATCAAACCAACATAATAATCTCAATATCCATCGGATCTCGCAAACACAACATGCATGAATACAAATAGATTAGATCTTCATCATGAACGGATCTCACAAGATCTATACATGAAAGCACAAAGGAGGAGATACAATCATCTAGCTACTACATGGACCCATAGTCCAAGGTGGAACTACTCACGCATCATACCGGAGAGAAGGCCTCCGAGATGATCTCCCCTCTGGCAGGGTGCCGGGAAGAACTTTAGATCCCCCCGATCTAGGGACGATGGTGGCGGCGGCTACAAACGGTTTCGTGGATATTTGATCGGGTACTCAGGTTTCTGCATCGGGGGCTTCTTATAGGTGAAGGGGGAGGCCGAGGCGGTGTCCAGGGCGGCCAAACCCTAGACAGGCACGGGGTAGGGACCACCCACTCTTGGGGTGGGTCTGGCCCTCCTGGCTGGCCCCTTCAGCTCCCCTCTATACTTCTTGTTCGCCATGGAAAGTAATTGACTTTGACGTTTGTCCCGTCCAATTCCGAGAATATTTCTTTACTAGCTTTTCTGAAACCAAAAACAGCAAAAAACAGGCATTTGGCACTGTTGTAACTTGTTAGTAGGTTAGTACCAGAAAACATGTAAAAAGCACCTCAAAGTGTAGACAAGTAAAGCAAAGTAGATACTAAAAAAGCATGGAGCATCAAAAATTATAGATACGTTTCCAACGTATCATGGAGCAAGTCTCATGTACGATGACATGTAAGGTTAGCCCGGGCCGCTTTATCCCACAATCCCGCAATATTCAAAGTACACAAAAAGAAATCGACAACAAAATAATCAATGCCCACAAAAACTTCGTATTCTACTCGTGCAACAGATATATGCATAGACACGGCTCTGATACCACTGTAGGGGTTCCAAGCATGGAAAACAAAAAAATTCTATCACATGAACACACAAAATCCAAGATCTAATCTACAAGATCGGTGCAACGAGTTCATAGAGTACTAACCCTCGAAGATCCAAAGCGTTTAACGCGATCATATTCTCGTGGTTGATGTAGTCGTTCACTTGCCGATCTCAAGATCGTGAAGATGATCCTTCTGGCGCCACGTTCCGGCAGTGCTTTCGCAGTCGATCACACGTTCGGTACTCGATGAAGACCTCCTCTCCCTTGTTCCATTAGACAATATAGGTTGTAGATCTCCTCGCGATTCCAGCAGCACATAGTGTGGTGGTGGAGGTGGAGGAGTAGATCTTGCAGGGCTTCGCCTAAGCCGGATCAGGTATGGTGGATTAGAGAGAGACTCGGCAACTAAGGTTTAGACACCGAGGGGAGGAGGCGGAACCGGAGGCTAGGGCTAGGCGGCGTCTTTGGAGAGGGTCTAGGACGCCAGCATCTTGGGGGGCAGCGGCGGCCTAGGGTTTGGGGTGAGGGCCAAAGCGGCGCCTCACCCCCTCCGTTTTATGGGTGGGAGAGTCGGATAGGGTGAGGCCGAGTCCTCCCCCAACTCCTCTTTGCGACCGGCGGCAAGGAGGGAGAGGGAAACCTTTCCCTTGTGGGTTTCCTTTCCCTCCTCCACTAGGATTTAGACTTTCCAAATTTGGGATTTGACTTTTCAAACTAGACTTTGACTATTCAAACTAGAGTTTGATTCCCACTTCCTAGCCTTGGCCGACTTGACCTAGGGAACCATGTCGCATTCCCCACTAGGTAATTGCGCATCCATGTGCCCCATCCGGGGTGGTGTATCTTCTAGAACCTTCCAGAAGATTCCGGTGAAAACATCGAAAACATTTCCGAACCCCGAAATAGGACTTTCCTTATATGAATATTATTCTCCGGACCATTCCGGATATCCTCGTGATGTCCTGGATCCAATACGAGTCTCCAAACAACATTCGGTCTCCAACTCATTTCCATATCTACTACACAACATTGAATCCTTAAGTGTGTCTCCCTACGGTTTGTGAATTATGCAGACATGATTGAGACACTTCTCTAATCAATAACCAATAGAGGAATCTGGAAATTCATATGGTTCCCACACATTTCTATGATTACTTATTGATCGAATGAACCATTTACATATGATACGGATTCCCTTTGTCGCATGATACTTTACTTATCCGAGGTTTAATCATTTGTTTCTCTATACCTAGTTCAACCTCGTTACCGATAAATACTCTTTACTCATTCCATGATATGACATCCCTTGTGACCTAGTCACATGCGTGCAAGCCAATTGGATGACATTCCACCAATAGGACCCAGAGTATATCTATCCATCATATGGTTGGACAAATCCCACTCTTGATCCATGTGCCTCAACACATACTTTCAGAATACCTAATGCCACCTTTATAACCACCCAGTTACGAAAGTGGTGTTTGATGTCATCAAAGCATTCATCCGGTGATGGTGATTAACATGATCTCATGATCGAAGGATTAGGTTACTATGTATTTGAAAGCTTGTAGCAAACAAACTCTAAATGACTTGATCTTACACTACACTTACTATAGGTGTGTGTCCATCATATCATTCTCATAATGACATCATCTTGTTATTAATAACATCTAATGTCCATGATCAGGAAACCATGATCATCTTTTAATCAACAAGCTAGTTCAACAAGAGGCTTACTAGGGACTTCTTTTATGTTTATAAAACAAACAAGTATTAATGTTTCTGGTTAATACAATTATATCATGGGATGTAAACATTTATCATAAACGCAAAGATATAATAATAACCATTTTATTATTGCCTCTTGGGCATATATCCAACAGATCCACCACCAAATAATGAAGCTTATAATGCTTAACCTCGATGTGACAACAACATATACCATCCAGGACATGAAGAACAAGAACATCAATCGTCAATCCCAAAGAACAACATCGCCAAGAAGACAACCAGCATCATCAACAACATCCTCCACCACCCCCTCCAAACCAAGAACATCAACAAAGAAATGGAGAACTGGATGGTGACCCTGGAGATGATGGTGTGTATGAGAAACGTAATCATACTCTATTAGATAGTGTGTGGTCTATGATGTCTCTTACCAACTTATCAGTATCATTCTATCGATACATGTTAGAAAATGCCTCATTCATTTTAAATAGGGCGCCATCCAAGTCCATGGAGACGATGATGTATGAGATATGGCATGACCTGAAGCCAAAGTTGTCATTCCTATTAGTTTGGGGTTGTGAAGCTTATGTTAAGAAACTACAAACCAACAAACTCGAACCGAAAGCGAAAAAGTGTATACATGTAGGGTATGTTGGGGATATGCTATATGGGTATCCTCATAGCATGTCTCTTATCCGACTAACCCGGGTGGCCCATAGTCGGTAGCATGACCTATGGTCTGTTGGGCGGCCCAGTTAGGTGGATCCAGAAGGGAGGCCCATGCCGGATAAAGGAAGTCTACGGTGGAGTCACCAGCATACCCAGAGCCTTGGAGTGCAAGATACACAAAGACTAGTGATAGACGGTGTAGGACTCTGTAACCTGTCCGGCTAGGAATTTTCCCTGTAACCCTAGGATCTGACGACTATATAAGTTGGACCTATGGGAGCCTATAGGGCACAAGCGTAGACAACTCGCAACCTCGCACAACCTATCTACGTAACTTTCAGTATTGCCATTATAGTGATTTATAGTAGGAGTAGGATTCCGCCACCGTCGTGGGATCTGAACCTGGGTAAGCTATGTTACCTCGTACCCGTCAACCGTACGCCTTACCCCACGTCTCTAAACACGCACTGTGAGAACCCCTCCATGGCGTACTCATCGGCAATACCACGATAGTTGGCGCCCACCGTGGGGCTCGAACCCACAACCACAAGGTTAAGAGCCTTGCGCTCTACCGACTGAGCTAGACGGGCGCCCACCGTGGGGCAAGAGGCGCTTCAGGCTCTTCAGCGGGCGAGGACCAAGATCTTCGCAGGAATCGGTGAAACCGTAGCCATCGGCCGTGTTCTCTTCTCCGGCAACATTCCGATCGTCCCCCCTGACGAGTTATGGATCCCGGCAAAGACGAACCCTACGCGGTGTTCGATCGTTCCTATCGGAGACATCCACCTCTTCATCGGCGAAACTAACTCGGGCACTAGTTCCCTGGGAGTCGGAGGAGCATCAAGACCCGCACGGACTGCCTACGGGCAGGATACGTTCGCGGAAAGATCGATGTCGGATCTCTCCTCTGAGTTTGCCGGCAAAGATCGGAAAAATTCAAGGCCCACCCAAACCGCCCATGTGCAGGATATAAAGGTGGAAGATCACTGCAAATCCGACGGCTTTGTCCGCGCGTCTGGACAGCAGAGATCCAAGTTCGTCGGCGTGGTTACCATCTTCGATCTGCGTGCTACGAAAACCCCCGCGACTACCTCGCCAGGTGGCTCCGTATACGGTCCGACCTGGCCAACTACCCCAATGATGATGCTATCTATCACTTTGTGGAAGGACTGGACCATGGCACGCTTCCCCGACATTCTCTAAGGCGGCAGCAGGCGTCAGGACGCCTTACCTTCAAAGGCATGGTGAACACCATCAACAACTACGCGGAGGCCGAAGCGGCAGCTCAGACAGCGCTTGCGCTCATTGACGGATCCCCTCCGATTCAGCCACCACCTCCGCCTCCGGCCACCATCGTCGTAGCAGCACCACCACCTCCAGTCATCGTCGAGGCCATTGCACCTCCACCGCCCGTCATCGAGGAAGTCTTGGCACCCTCCGACTCTATCATTGACGCGCTTTATGCTGACTTCAGTGCAGATTTAGAGGAGATAGATTTCAGTACAGAAGAGCTAGACTCCGCTATGCAGGAGATGGAGGAAGAGTACTCGCACGGCGAGCAAGTTAACAACACTGTCATGTCTCGAGGGGTGTTCGTCACCATTGGGACAGCGATGGATGAAGATCAACCCGGGCAAGCTCCGCCTACGGCACTGGAAAAGGGGAAGGGGCCACGTATTGCTGCTAACGATGATCGCACAAAGGTCATGCCTCCTCCGCCTAACCCAGTGCAGTAGCCGCACGAACTCAGCACCGGCCCGAGCAACAACAACACCGCAAACTTGCCACCTCCAGCATCCACGTCGGCAACAGCCCATGTTACTCCAGCTGATAGAGTGATGTACGGCAATCTCCTCGTCAAGCCGCTAACCGTTGCTCATATCCGGAACGTGACTCAGCTTGATGAGAAGCGCCAGCAGCTGCTAGAGGAGGCGCAAGCCATCGCAGAGCAAGGCGCTAAACTAGATCGAGATCTGGTCAACGCGCAGAAGTCCATAGAGAAAGCTAGAGCAATGGAGGCCAAGTACAAGACTGCTCTGCAGCGAAGGCTAAGAAAGCTCGGTCGCGTCATCAACGATCTGGTGTGAGCAACCTATGATGGGCTCCTCGAAGCCTGAGGCCAAGCCATACATTGATAGTGAAGGCAAGCAGGTGATGCCCACCCCACTCCTTAACCTCGCCATCGCCAAGACCATCCTGGAGAAGGATAGATCGCTTGAGGCAGTAGAACAGGTTTATGACCTAGTGGCCAAGGCGGTAAAGCAGCATGAAAAGGCCACCTCTCAGAGGCTCGAGTCTGACCCAGCGCTCTATCGATCTAGCCAGTACAAACCGCCAAGGGACAGATCTCCTCAGGATGTCGGATCACAGACGGGTTCATCAGAACGAAGACGGAGGGATGCGTGCAACAGGAAGGATGCTATCCCCATATCCTCCGACAACGGAGAAAAATCCCGACCTCGCCGCCCATCTCCACCGCCCCGATCCCCCCGATGTCAGGAAGATTACAAGGCTCACCATCGTATGGATATGCCCCCACCAAAGCAGTGCGGCATCATCATCCGCGACAACGCGGCACGGACCCGTCATGATGAAGAGCGCCACCAAGGACACAAGAGCAGGTCACACCACGACCCTCCGCATCCGACAAGCAACCGTGACAGGCGTGAGGCATCGTAGGAGGGTAACAGCAAGAAGGCTAACCCACCGCCACTTCTGACTCCGTCGCTGCCAAGCAGTCACCATGGCGGAAGAGGCCCGCGTCGTTCACGCAGCCCATCACCTGTTGACAACAAGAAGAAGAACCCGGAGCCGTACGATGCACGTTCGCGGATCGATAAGATCCACGAGGCCCGGGAAGGACCATACCTGGGACCACGTTGCTTTGGACCTGCAATACGGTCCGCAACTTACCCCAAAGGTTTCTAGATTGACAAGACCATCAAGCCCTATGACGACACAGCCAAGTCTACCACATGGTTGTAAGACTACGGCAATGCGGTGGAGATTGCCGGAGGCAACCCCAACGTAGCCGTCAAGTACCTCCTGTTAATGTTGGCGGGCACAGCCCATCAATGGATCGATGACTTGCCGAAGAGATCTATTTACAACTGGCTGGATATGCAAGAAGCATTCACCAAAAACTTTGAGGGTACATACAAGCGTCCCTGCACTGTGGGCGATCTACAGCGGTGCGTGCAAGAAAAAGACGAGACATCTAGCGCCTACCTCTCCCGTTGGCTGGATATGAAGAATTCCTGCGCAGGAGTGCACGCTCAGACCGCCATGGCCGCCTTCATCGATGGGTTGGAAAGGGGCACGCTGCTCCGACATAAGCTAAAGCACTTGCAGGACAATCACCAGCTTCACTTGAATCAGATGATTCAGTTAGCTAGTGAGTTCGCAGCTGCCGACGACGATGCTCGTGGCTCTTAGCCGGCAACGTCCGTTCCAACTCAAGCTCGGAGGAACAGCAGTACAAAGCGGAAACCCGCTCCAGAAGAAAAGCAATCTACCGACATGGTCGCTATGACTTTTGCAGGACGAGGAGAAGGTGGACAACGTGGACGAGGAAGGGGAGCAGGCCACGGGTAGCAGCGAGGAAGTGAAACCAACTCGGCGCCGCTCTGTGTTACCCAAACCTACGAAGAGTACCGCGATATGACGTGCCTCGTACACCTCGATGCCAACGGCAAGGCCACACATACCAATCGACACTTCAAGTTCGTCAACGACCTCAAGGAAGACCCGGAGTCCGGCTACAAACGAAGTCGGAAGAACAGACCGCGAGGCAAGGGCAAGGGGAATAAGAAGGAGGAGGAGTCCAAGGATTCAAGTGACATGGACGAGGATGTTGACCCCAAGCACGCCGCCAAGAGCGACGACAAGGGAAAGAACCCCTTCGCAAAGAAGGCCCCAGTCTACCACACTTTCCTTGGCACCCCCACCGTCCAACAACAGAAGACCTCTCTAAGGATCCTGATGGCCACTCTTCCCCCAATTCCCAGTACCTGCGCTGGTCGGAGGTTCCAATAACTTGGGACGGGACGGACCACCCAGACCTTGTGCCCACGGAGAACCAGTACGCCATGGTCATCAACCCATTAATTGACGGTGTGGAGTTCTGTAACACCCTCAGAATCGGCCCTATGCAAGTTTTAGCGATTCACGCCAAACCCGCATAGAAACGATTCAAAGGTGCCCACCAGGCACTTTCGTGCGGGTGGAAAACGAAGTAATAACATTACACAACAGTCCCCGATGGGACCCACAGAACAGATATATAAACAACATCGACTCAAAGAGTCAAGAATACAGATATACAATACAAAGATCCAAATCACCTTGAAAACGATAGATCGTCCAGCTACGGACAAGATGCAAATGGGGCTAAGAGCCCTGAAGAATAACCAATGGCGTCCATAACCACTTGACCAAAGGAAGGGTAACCACTAACGTCGATCTCAAAACCCTTAAACAAAAGGGTGCGACAAAGGGCAAAGGAAAAAGAGAGGTCGATCTTGAGGCGATGCAAGAGGCTAGAATTCGGCGGTCCTCGCCTACATAGGTATGGTGGACTGAGCGGCAGCGCAGCATGCACTAAACAACCTACAGAGACTCGATACAACTGACGGCTATCAGAGAGGGATAAGAAAGAGCTATTCGGATCCAACCTGAATCTAACACCAAACAATCCCATCAGTATTTCCCCTCGAGACCAAGCGAGGAAGTCAACCGAGGAACTCACGGTTGGCGGTTTACTTATTCGATCGCAGCAATTACTAGTCAAGTATAGATAATCATCCTGATATAATAAGCAGTGGGCAATTTTAGTTAACCATTTCGTTGTAGTTGCATCACTTACTAGTCAAATACAATTAGCATGAGATAACCCAAAACCCAGCAGTTGTTGGTACTTTTATTTAGCCATTCCGTTATAGTTGCTATACTTACTAGTCAGATACACTGGTCGCAAGCGACAACTCAAACAAGCAATTGTTGGCAGTTTTATTTGGCCATTCCATTATAGTGAAGCTGATTACTAGTCATTATAAAGTCGAATTTATAGCACTACTTTAGTTATAGTTGTCTATGATCGAGATACTGTGCTCCAAGTCGTCCATAACCGCGGACACGGCTTTCAGAAAGTTTTACCCTGCAGGGGTGCACAAATAGCAACACACACTTGATCAACCTCGGAAAAACCAAATCAAAACCCAACGAGGCCTTCACGACAAATCAATCACAGGATTCAGAAATATTTGAGGGCCACCCATTGAGTGAACCAAGAACGGTTAGCTGACTCGGCGGACTCAAGGTTTGCGACAATGGTCATGAAGCGGGGAACCCAAAAGCTGGGCTTGTCGACACCACAAAACACTCCGCTTACCTAAACAAGCGACAGGTGCTCCTCGCATAATCGTAATAAAGCGGTAAAGCATGGCATAAGTACAGGATAGTAAATAAAACCTCAAACTAGTTTGTGGCCCCAAGAAATAAGAATGAATCATGCTCGCTCGGGGTCCCATAATCCTCCGAATGTGGATAGCGAATATTCAAGGACAGTATCAAGTACTCGGGGTCCTACGGGACACAAGTGGACGGTTAACAACCAAATAACATATATTGCCCACATGTGCCTCTGCTTACCTACTTCAATTTTAGTTGTTAAACAGTAATTAAAGTCTTGATCATCTCCAACAATAAACACACGGAAATACTCCAACAACTGTGGTACTTGGCGACACGCAACAGCACTTGAGCAAGCGACTACGACGCGCAAGTCCAACTATCTACCAATCAACAGGTAATAGGATGTGTCCAAGGCAATATAAGGCTGCAAGGGATATCGCGGGTACGAAAACTAGAGCATCGCAACATAGATAGCAATAGATCAACAGGAGGGAATAAATACTATAAAAGTAAGATAGGTAGAAAGGGGGAGGTGCTCGCCTGAAAACATTGCCGAAGGTTCAACCGAAGATCGAGGCGAATCTCACATCAACTCAACGGCCTTATCCGCGAAGAAGCAAAACACTAGAATAAACACCGGATGCACTATTTAATACTACGGCAAAAGATCGGGCATGATGCATGTGTGATGTATGGCATGGCAAAGATGCGATGCAATCAGGTCATATTAAGCGGAATCGGGGTCCCGACAATTAATTATTAAGTTCATATTGTTTAGATACCCCGCAATTTAAATGTTGTCTTAACAAGGCAAAAGATAGCACCGGTTCTCTACACAAATTTAAATGGGACCAATATAAGACTAGATTTGCCCGCATATGGGCCCCATATTTAATTATATGGTGAATCAGCATAAGGCCCCCAAACCACATGATATGATGCGAGCATGACAATTTAATATGCAACAAGATATATCGTTTATAAAAATAGGGGCTCGAGAAAAGGGGTCACACATTAGGGTTCGGCGATCTTGGTTCCGGGGGGGTTCGGGGTTCGGTCTCAGGGTTCAGGGTTCGACGGTGTCGGTCTCGGCAGAAACATTCTCAAACAACGGAGTAGATCTTGTCGCATCCGGGTTCTCGGTGTCCTCGGATCCGAGAGGGAGAACATGGCGTATCCGGGTTGGAGAGCTTGCCGTTCCGTGGCGATCTTGGCGTCCTCTGAGGAAGATCATGTCGAGCCATCGGGTTTGGTTCGGCCTTCGGGTCTGTGGCGGCGTCATCGGTGCTCCATGAACACCTTGTCGCATCGACGCGTCCGGATCCTCGGCATGCATCACCCCTCGATCACATATCGGTAATCGGGTTCCTCGATGGCGAACTTGAGTTGGTTGCGGTCACTATGGAAGTTGATCTTGTTGTGGGACTCCACCGTAGGTGACAACCCAGGAAGGATGCGCATCAAAACGTGGCAGAAAGATGGTGGCACCACACTGTGGCTCAGGTGAACATGAGAGGCACGGACTTGCTAGCACAGAGCAGAGAGGAAGGCCTCGGCGAGGCGCTTGCGGCCACCGGCGATTGGGGACACGCAGAGGCGGAGGGGCGGAGGCACAGAGGGCCTGCTCGAGGAGAGAGGAGGGTGCACGATGCGGTCCGGCGAGGCCCTGGCTCGGGCGGTGGCGGGCTCTGTAGGCGGCGAAGGGGACCTGCGGGCAGAGGCGGCAGGAAGGTTCTCTGCAGGAGGAAGGAGAACACATGGGGGTGGCGCTCGGGAACGGCGGCGGCCTCGACGACAGAGGGCGGACGGGACCAGGTCGACGCGGAGAGGCCCGGCAGCGCGCTGCAGAGGGCGCCAGAGGGGAGGAAAACGGCGGCCGGGCGCGGGAGGTCGCGCGAGGTTATGAGGAGGGACCGAGCGGCGCTGGCGAGCTCGAGGTGAGGCAGACGGCGGGGAATCTAGCAGAGGGAGGAGGCGGCCGAGGGAGCGGCGGCGGCGGCGTGGGGTGGGAGGAGGAAGAGGGAGGCTGCTCGGGGGACGAGGCGTGACTGGCCAAGTCAGGAGGCTCGAGGCGCCCAGTGGCAGCGAGTGGCGCCTGGGAGCAGTGGAGGCGGGGTCGACGGCGGCAGAGAGGCGCCTTGGCTGCTGCGCCACGGAGGCGGGCGAGGCTGGAGGCTTAGGCTTGGGCGGGCGATGGGAAGAATTTCGCCGGGAGGCATGAAGTAAGAGAGGCGGGAGGAGGAAGAGGACCAGGGGAGGGGCGAGCGCGTCGGGGAGAGAGAGAGGGTGGGGAGGGGAGAGAGGTGGTGGTGGGGCAGTGGGGCCGGGAGGTCCAAAGCGGGGGTGTGTGTGTTTGCTGTGTCGGGTGGGGTGGGACAGGTGTGTTGAGTGAGGGGAGTGGTGTGGCGTGTGTGTGTGTGTGTGGCAGGGTGGCGGGGGAGAGAGAGAGAGAGAGAGAGGGGGGGGATGGGGTGTGGATTGGTGAGGTGGCGGGTGGAGTGCTGAGGTGGAGGGGCGATGAGGTGGCGTGCTGCGGTTGGTGGGTAGACTAGGTTTAGGTAGAAAAAGGGTTTAGGTTTTAGGTGGACCGATTTTTATTCTGGGGGTGGCCGACTGGGTCGGATCGGCCCGGTTGGCTGCCCCCTAAAAATAATTAAATATTTTATTCAATTAAAACCGGGCTTTTGCAAACCGATAGCAGACAAAACAAAATAATCCGGAGACCCGGGTTTTAATTTGAAAACAAGACGGGGCGTTTAGAAAACAAAATAGGTTTTTCCGAAAATAGTTTTATGCAAGCAAATGCAAGATGATTACGATGCTCAAATACAAGGTGGCATGATGACATGAGCATGCGGTCATGATGATGCAATGCACAAAAACAACGCGATTTTCTAGTAGTGGTTTTGCGGGATGCCACAAGTTCACCAAGTGCATGGTGGATAGTGGAAGCATCATCAACATCATGTACCTGGATACACTACAGAAGATGAACTTGACGGAGACAAACCTAAGGCGGACCAACATCGTTTTCCATGGCATAGTTCCTGGTCGGGAGGCTCGGTCCCTTGGGTGCATTACGCTTCAGGTAGCCTTTGGCGACGTCAATAATTACCGCCAAGAGCGCATGACCTTCGAGGTGGTCCCCTTCAAGAGCGTGTACCACGTAATATTCGGCCGCGACATATTCCACACGTTCATGGCCAAGCCATGCTTCGTCTACAACAAGCTCAAGATACCCGGACCAAACGGTGTCATCACCGTATCCGGAAGCTTTACCAAGGCAAGGGACTGCGAGATCAACGAAGCAGCCATTGCAGAAGCTGTCCTCTACAGCGAAGAATTCAAGGAGATCCAGAGCAAGGTCAATGACTCAGAGATGCCCGCGTTGAAGAAGCAGATCTCCGACTCCGCTCCTGCGTTCAAGGCCTCCATCGAGACGAAGCCGGTGGAACTTGTGGTAGGCGATGCCTCCAAGACCGTCGCCATTGGGACAGACCTGGATCCCAAATAGGAAAGCGCGTTCGTTGAGTTCCTCCGTGAGAATAGGGACATCTTCGCCTGGCAATCTACCGACATGAAAGGTGTACCTAGGGAACCTGCCGAGCACAGCTTAAACATAGATCCAAAATGTAAACCAATGAAACAACCTCTACGACGTTTCGGAGATGAGAAGAGACGCGCCATTGGCAAAGAGATAGCTAGGTTACTTAAGGCTGGGTTTATCCGAGAAGTCCTTCACACCCGATGGGTGGCCAATCTTGTACTTGTCCCTAAAAAGGGAACCAATGAATTAAGAATGTGCGTTGATTACACCGGCTTGAACAAAGCATGTCCCAAAGATCCGTATGCTTTGCCTCGCATTGACCAAGTCATTGACTCGACGTCTGGCTCAGAACTTTTGTGTTTTCTCGATGCATACTCAGGATACCACCAGATCAAGATGAGGAAGTCAGACCAATTGGCCACTTCGTTCACTACCCCATACGGCACGTTTTGATACGCCACGATGCCCTTTGGGCTAAAAAACGCAGGTGCTACCTACCAGCGGACAATGCAACGTTGCCTTCATGACCAGATTGGTCGGAACGTTCACGCCTATGTGGACGATATCGCGGTGATGTCTACAAAATCAAACGACTTAATCTCCGACTTAAAAGAAACCTTTGATAATCTCCGTAAATAAAACATGATGCTTAACCCTAAGAAGTGCATCTTTGGGGTTCCAGTCGGCAAATTGTTGGGTTTCATCGTTTCCCATCGTGGAATCGAGGTCAACCCGGAGAAAATCAAGGCCATCTTAAACATAAACCGTCCGACATGCCTAAAGGACATTCAATGACTAACAGGTTGTGTTGCAGCAGTTAGTCGATTAAAACCGACTTGGAGAAGGCTTTGCCACATACAAGTTCTTTGAAGAAGGCGGACAAATTCCGTGGACGAATGACGGGCGCAAGATTGAAGCAGCTCAAGGAGATTCTTTCCTCGGCGCCCATCCTTGCGAGATCCGAGCACAGTGAGCCCTGTTAATTTACATGGTGGCAACCAACGGGTTATCGCATAAATCGTCATAGAGCGGAAGGAACCAGGATATTAGTACGGAGTTCAACGACCAGTTTACTATGTAAGCGAGGTCTTGGCGGAGTCCAAGCAGCGTTACCCGTACTACCAAAAGATAGCTTATGGAATATTCCTTGCTTCACGGAAGCTGAGGCATTACTTTCAGGAGCACCCAATCACAGTGGTGAGCAAGACTCCATTGTCCGACATTATCAATAACTGACGGCCTCTGAGGAAGGGTCGCGGTGGGGCATTCAGCTTGCCGCCGAGATCACCTACAAGACGCGACGCTATCAAGTCACAAGCCTTGGCGGATTTTATTGCAGATTGGACGGAGATGCGGATGCTACTCCGTTGCCGAACTGTAGTCTTGGGTGATGCACTTTGACGGATCAAAGTTGCTCAACGGCTCGGGGCTGGTGTCTTCTGATCACCAAAGAGACAAGCTACACTCGTTACAGATCCACTTCGAGGCTACAAACAACATGGTGGAGTATGAAGCACTCATTCACGGACTACGTGTAGCCAAGGATATTGGCATCAAGCGCATAGTTTGCTGTGGAGATTCCGACTTGGTTGCCCAGCAGGTGGCCGGCACCTAGAATGAGTGGAACCCTCTGATGGCGGCATATCGAGATGAAGTGGACGAGATAGCCAAGACCTTCTTGGGCTACGAAGTCAAGTATGTGCCTAGGGAACAAAACGAGGCAGCTGGTCTGCTGTCTAAACTAGGTTCAGGGCGCAAGCGAATTCCGCCAGGAGTTTTCCTAGAGCATCTACGCACACCTTCCGTGAAGGGCGCCGACATCGACAACCCGGATAGAGCTGACTCTTTCGTCAACATGGTGACAAAGATCCCTCCGGCTTGGAAAAAAATGTTCATGGAGTATCTCGAACACGGAACTTTTGAAGGGAATATGCCCTGAGAGGCAATAATAAATTGTTTATTATGTGTATTCCAAGTATATGATAGATGTTTATTTTGCATGCTATAATTGTATTAATACGGAAACGTTAATACATGTGTGTTTAATAAACAAACAGAAAGTTCCTAGTTAAGCCTCTCTCATAAACTAGCTCGTTGATTAACAAGATGATCAAGGTTTCCTGATCATGGACATTGGATGTTGTTAATAACGGGATCACAACATTAGTGTAATGATGTGATGAACATTCATCCGAAGTATAGCATTACGATCAAAGTCATTGAGTTTATATTGCTATAACAACTTACGAAGTGATCCTAATCCTTAGACCATGAGATCATGTCAATCACTAACACCTAAGAGTTTCTTGATAACATCAAACGTCACACCGTAATGGGGTGATTATAAAGATGGGTTCGTAACTAATAAAGTGTTATGTTGAGGCTCATGGATCGAGAGTGGAATTTGTTCATCCCGATGACGGATAGATATACTCTGGGCCCTCTCGGTGATATCACATTGATTAGCTTGCAAGCAAGTGATTTGATCACTAGAATGTTATATCACGGAACGAGAAAAGAGTGCATGTCGAACGAGATCAAACTAGGTATGGAGATACCGATGATCAATCTCGGACATGTAATATATCGTGAAACAAAGGGATTAAGATACTAGCGTAAAAGGTTCCGCGATCACAAGAAAGTCATCGTTGAATGTGTGGGAGTCGATGGGTCTCAGATCCCGCTCGATTATTGATCTGAGAGGGTCTCGATCATGTCCGCATTATTCACGAACCGTAGGGTGACACACTTAAGAGACACCGACATCCAATTGGAGCAAAAGTTTCATGCCGAAAGAATAAACAAGCGCAGAATTTATTTCACTAGATACCTAAAGCAGTTTTGGTGAAATTGCATAAAGTGGTTATGCATGTGAAATAGAATTCTAGCAAGGGTTATTGTGAATGTTTGTCATTAAAGTAATTGACAAAATTCTGAATAAAATAAAGAGTTTTATTTAATGAGAGTTTGCATTAAATTTGGTGGAAATTTAATGGGATCTTTGAGTGGGATTTTGAGTGGAGGAATTTGGAGGAGTTTTGTGAGTGGAGTGTCCACCCACATGAAGAGGGAGGGCAAGGGGCAGCCCCATGCGCCGGCCACCCCTTGGGGTCCCCTCCTCCTATAAAAGGAGCCCTCCTCTCACTTCTCACACCCCTCGTGAAGGATCTCTCTCCCCTCTAGAATTTATCCCCATGGTCTCGGACTAGCGAGATACATGTTCCCAGTGGATATTCGGCAAGAAAGAGTTGTGCTTCACTGCATCGCTGGAGCGAGGAGGCGGAGGTTGCTCGGTGCCTCGAGCGTGTGTGCGACGGATGCGCTGATTTGCGGCGCTAGGACTTCCTCTCGATCTTGAGATCGGCAAGAGATCGTCTACATCAACCACGAGTTTGGACTCGTTAAACTTTGTCGGTCTTCAAGGGTATGTTCTCTCGGATATACATCCGCGCTGTTTGTATCTAGTATAAATAGATCTTGGTATATAGTTCACATCGAGGAAAATTTTTGTTTTCTATGTTGCGAACCCTTCGGTGGTATCGAGCGGATCTATGCGTAGATACTTTACGGGTAGTACACATATGAGTATGTGGATGATGATCATGTTGTTGCTCCTTTCTTGTGATTTTGGATATTGGTGGCATAGTGGGATGAAGCGCGGGACAAACTTTACATGTCCTCGCACATGAGACATGTTCCACGCTTGACATGCAACTAGTTTGCATAAGTGGCTAGCGGGTGTCTGTCTCTCCTACTATAGTCAATATCTATTTTGCAAGCGAGTTGTCAACAATTTGATTATCCTCGTTGTGGTTCATGTTCGTAGGTAAGAACGGTTCTATCTCGAAGCCCTCACCACGTAAAACTTGCAATGGATAAATTAGAGGCGTCTAGTTTAGATTGTTTCTGGGCTAGTGTTATGATATGGTAGTGTTGTAAGTAGAAGTATGAGATGATACTCTTACAACACACATAGCGTGTAAAATCCATAGACTGTGGATTTACACATATAGGTATGATAGTGATCATACCACGATGCACATGATAGAGATCATCTGCGGGAACCATATAATTTCACTAATAAACATATGATGTTTGATTGCATCTTATATTGCTTATTTAGCGCTTTGTTAAGCATAATAAGATGATCCCTCATTTAAATATCAAGATAAGAATGTGTTCTTCCTTTAGTATGCACCGATTATGTTTTAAATCGCTCCAAGACATCACGTGATGATCGGTGTACTTGGATCCTCGACCATACTTGGTGTAAAGGCAGTTACACACGCAAAATACTAAGGTTCTAACTTGGCGAGCCTAGCATGTACAGACATGGCCTCGTAACGCACCGAAAAGGTTAAGCATGAGTCATATAATTGATATGATGCCCATTTGATGCTCGCCTTTGAAGCTATCTGACTCACGTGATGATCGGACTTGGTGTAGTGGATTTGGTTCATGTAATCACCAAAAGGACACGAGGGATGTCGCTTTTGAGTGGGAGTTCATTAAATATAGATTAGTTGAACTCAATCTATCATACACTTAGTCTAAAACTTTACAAATTCTGTTGTAGATGGCACCACCGCTTTTAATTTCAATGCGTTCATGGAGAAAGAGAAACTAGCAACGAACGGTAGCAACTTTCTTGAATGGGCCATGAATTTGAGGATTCTCCTCTCTTGCACAAAAGCAATATGTGCTAGAAGCGCCGTTAGGCCCCACCTTTGATGATGCCCCGACGAGGAGAAGAATGTCTATCGGACTCGTCGGAGGACCACAACTTAGTTCATTGCGGCATATTGTATGGGCTAGAGCCGGAAGCGTTTCAAAGCGGCAATGCTTTTGATACAATGGGTGAGTTGAAAATGATTTTCGACACACATGCTTTGTGAGAGCTACAATGCTTGAAAAGTTCTTTAGCTGCATGATGGAAGAGAACATCAGTTAGTGAGCATGTACTCAAGATGTCGGATTCGCCGATAAGCTTGTGTCCTTGGGAATAACGATTCCCATTGACTTAGGCATCCATCGTGTTCCAGTCTCGCCACCTAGCTATAAGAGCTTCGTGATGAACTATAATATGCAGGGCATGAAGAAGTCTCTCCCGAGCTTACATCAATGCTTAAAACCGAAGTGGAGATCAAAAGGAACATCAAGTGTTGATGATCAATAGGAACACCGTTTCAAGAAAGACAAGAAGGAAAGCGGAAGGAAGTAAGGACGGCAAGCCTGTTGCCGCTGAAAAAAAACCCGAGTTGGACCTAAGTCGATACCGAGTGCTACTATTGTAAAGGATCGCCATCGGCATAAGCGCCCCCAAGTATCTGGCGGACAAGAAGGCCGGCAAGGAAAACAAAGGTATATATGATATACATGTTATTGATGTGTACTTGACTAGTGCTCGCAGAGCACCGGGTATTTGATATTGGGTTGCTAATATTTGTAACTCGAATCGGGTCATGAACAAAGCATCGCTAGCAAGGGTGAGGTCAAGATGCGTGTCGGCAATGGATCAAGTGTTGATGTGATCGCCGTCTAACGCTACCTCTCCACTTACCGTCGGGATTAGTCATAAACTTAAATAATCGTTATTTGGTGCCTGCGAGCATGAACATTGTATCTGGATCATGTTTGATGCAAAGTGGTTTTTCATTCAAATCGAGAACAATGGTTGTTCCATTTATATGAATGAAATCTTTTATGGTCATGCACCGATGATGAATGGTTTATTTCTGTTAGATCTCGATGATAATGTTACACATATTCATAATGTTGATGCTAAAAGGATTAAACTTGATGATGATATATCCGCATATATGTGGTAATCTTTGCCTAGGTCATATTGGCATTAAACGCATGAAGAAGCTCCATGCGGATGGACTTTTGGAATCACTTGATTATGAATCATTTGATACATGTGAGCCATGCCTTATGGGCAAGATGACTAGAACGCCGTTTTCCGGTACAATGGAACGGGCGACAGATTTATTGGAAATTATACATTCTGATGTATGTGGTCCAATGAGTGTGTCGGCGCGAGGTGGATATCGTTATTTTGTTACTTTCACGGATGATTTGAGTAGATACGGTTATATCTACTTAATGAAACACAAGTCTGAAACCTTTGAAAAGTTCAAGGAATTTTAGAATGAAGTGGAAAATCATCGTAATAGAAAGATCAAATTTCTTGATCGACCGTGGAGGTGAGTATCTAAGTTACGAGTTTAGCACTCACATGAAAGAGTGTGGAATTGTTTCACAACTCACACTGTAGGAACACCACAAATGAAATGGTGTGTGAACGTCGTAATCGTACTTTATTAGATATGGTTCGATCTATGATGTCTCTGACGGACTTGCCGTTGTCATTTTGGGGTTATGCACTAGAAACTGCTGCATTCACTTTAAATCGGGCACCATCTAAATCCGTTGAAACGACACCGTATGAATTGTGGTTTGGAAACAAACCTAAGCTGTCATTTCTTAAAGTTTGGGGTTGCGATGTTTATGTGAAGAAACTTCAACCGGATAAACTCGAACCCAAAGTGGAAAAATGCGTCTTCATAGTATATCCTAAAGAAACTATTGGGTATTCCTTCTATCACAGATCCGAGGGCAAGGTTTTTGTTTCCAAGAATGGATCCTTTCTAGAGAAAGAGTTTCTCACGAAAGGTGTGAGTAGTCGGAAGGTAGAACTCGAAGAGGTTGTGGAACCTTCTCTTCAAAGTATGGCGAGTAGCGCAGCGCCGGAAGTTGTTCCGGAGTTGGCTCCACTGTTGAAGGGAACTAATGATAATGATCATGAAACTCCGAAGAGAGTACTAGAACCTCGCAGGTCAAAGCAGACGTGCGGCTCCCGAATGTCGGAAATCCTGTCATAAATTTCATGGTTGATGAAAATAATGACCTGCGACGTATGAAGAAGCGATGATGAGCCAGTTCCAACAAATGGTTAGAAGCCATGAAATCCAAGATGGAATCCATGTATGAAAATCAAGTTTGGAACTTGATTGATTACCTCACCAAGAAGGCCGTGGAGAACAAATGGATTTTCAAAGGAAAACTGATGTTGATGGTAATGTGACCATCTATAAAGCTCGACTTGTCGCAAAGGGGTTTCGACAAATTCAAGGAGTTGACTACGATGAGACTTTCTCTCCGTAGCGATGCTAAAGTCGATTAGGATTATGTTAGCAATTGCTGCATATTTCGATTATGAAATATGGCGGATGGATGTCAAAACCGCGTTTCTCAATGGTAATATTGAAGAAGAGTTGTATATGATACAACCAAAGGGTTTTGTCGATCCTAAGGATGCTAACAAGGTGTGCAAGCTTCAATGATCCATCTATGGATTGAAGCAAGCATCACGGTTGGAATCTCCGCTTTGATGAGGTGATCAAAGAGTTTGGATTTGTCCAAACTTATGGAGAAGCTTGTATTTACAAGAAAGTGAGTGGGAGCAATGTGGCATTTCGATATTATATGTGGATGACATATTGTTGATCGAAATGATATAGAACTTTTAAACAGTGTTAAAAGTTATCTAACGACAAATTTTCAATGAAGGACCTAGGTGAGCGCCATACATATTAGGCATAAAGATCTATAGAGATAGATCTAGGCGCCTAATAGGGCTATCGCAGTACATACCTTGATAAGATTTTAAAGAAGTTTAAAATGGACGGAAGTAAGAAGGGTTCTTACCTATGTTGCAAGGCAAGACATTGAGTAAGACTCAAAGTCCCGGCGGAAGAAAGAGAGATAATGGACAAAGTCCCTATGCTTCACCATAGGCTCTATAATGTATGCCATGCTATGTACAAGACCGGATGTGGCACGCTATTAGTTTGACTAGTAGGTACTAATCGGATCCAGGTTGAACCTTTGGATAGCGGTCAAGAATATCCTTAAGTACTTACGAAGAACTAAGGATATGTTTCTTGTATCTGGAGGTGAAGAAGAGCTCGTCGCTAAGTGTTATGTCGACGCTAGCTTTGACACCGATCCGGATGACTCTAAGTCTCAATCCGGATCGTTTTTCTCATGAATGGCGGAGCGGTTAGTTGGAGGAGCTCCAAACAACCTGGTAGCGGGATCAACGGAGGTCGAATATGTTGTCGCTTGAAGCTCGAAGCGCTTTGGATGAAGGAGTTCATATCCGAACTAGGAGTTGTGGCAAGCGTTGGACCCAATGGTGATCTATTGTGACAACAATGGTGCCATTGCCAATGCCAAAGAGCCAAGGTCTCACAAGCATTCCAAGCATATTAAGCGCGGTTTCACTCCATCCATGAGCATGTCAAGGATGGAGATATAAAGATTTGTAAAGTACATACGGATCTCAATGTAGCAGATCCGTTGACTAAAACTCTCCCTAGAGCAAAACATGATCAACACGAACTCAATGGGTGTTAGATATATCACTATGTAACTAGATTATTGTCTCTAGTGCAAGTGGGAGGATCAAGGAATATGCCCCGAGAGGCAATAATAAATTGTTTATTATGTGTATTCCAAGTATATGATAGATGTTTATTTTGCATGCTATAATTGTATTAATACGGAACGTTAATACATGTGTGTTTAATAAACAAGCAGAAAGTTCCTAGTTAAGCCTCTCTCATAAACTAGCTCGTTGATTAACAAGATGATCAAGGTTTCACGATCATGGACATTGGATGTTGTTAATAACGGGATCACAACATTAGTGTAATGATGTGATGAACATTCATCCAAGTATAGCATTACGATCAAAGTCATTGAGTTTATATTGCTATAACAACTTACAGTGATCCTAATCCTTAGACCATGAGATCATGTCAATCACTAACAGGAAGAGTTTCTTGATAACATCAAGCGTCACCGTAATGTGGTGATTATAAAGATGGGTTCGTAACTAATAAAGTGTTATGTTGAGGCTCATGGATCGAGAGTGGAATTTGTTCATCCCGATGACGGATAGATATACTCTGGGCCCTCTCGGTGATATCACATTGATTAGCTTGCAAGCAAGTGATTTGATCACTAGAATGTTATATCACGGAACGAGAAAAGAGTGCATGTCGATGCGAGATCAAACTAGGTATGGAGATACCGATGATCGAATCTCGGACATGTAATATATCGTGAAACAAAGGGATTAAGATACTAGCGTAAAGGTTCGACGATCACAAGAAAGTCATCGTTGAATGTGTGGAGTCGATGGGTCTCGAGATCCGCTTCGATTATTGATCCGAGAGGGTCTCGATCATGTCCGCATTATTCACGAACCATAGGGTGACACACTTAAGAGACACCGACATCCAATTGGAGCAAAAGTTTCATGCGAAAGAATAAACAAGCGCGAATTTATTTCACTAGATACCTAAAAAGGTTTTTTGGTGAAATTGCATAAAGTGGTTATGCATGTGAAATAGAATTCTAGCAAGGGGTTATTTGTGAATGTTTGTCATTAAAGTAATTGACAAAATTCTGAATAAAATAAAAGAGTTTTATTTAATGAGAGTTTGCATTAAATTTGGTGGAAATTTAATGGGATCTTTGAGTGGGATTTTGAGTGGAGGAATTTGGAGGAGTTTTGTGAGTGGAGTGTCCACCCACATGAAGAGGGGAGGGCAAGGGGGCAGCCCCCATGCACCGGCCACCCCCTTGGGGTTCCCCCCTCCTCCTATAAAAGGAGCCCCTCCTCTCACTTCTCACTCACACCTCCTCGTGAAGGATCTCTCTCCCCCTCTAGAATTTATCCCCCATGGTCTCGGACTAGCGAGATACATGTTCCCGGTGGCTATTCGGCAAGAAAGAGTTGTGCTTCCGCTGCATCGCTGGAGCGAGGAGGCGGAGGTTGCTCGGTGCCTCGAACGTGTGTGCGAGCACGGATGCGCTGCTGATTTGCGGCGCTAGGACTCCCTCTCGATCTTGAGATCGGCAAGAGATCGTCTACATCAACCACGAGTTTGGACTCGTTAAACTTTGTCGGTCTTCAAGGGTATGTTCTCTACGGATATACATCCGCCCGTTGTTTGTATCTAGTATAAATAGATCTTGGTATATAGTTCACATCGTAGGAAAATTTTTGTTTTCTATGTTGCGAACCCTTCAACTTTGCCCGACGATGAAGTCGAAATACGGCAAATAGTACAACGAGCAAAGGGTTATACTATAATCAATGGGCAACTCTACAAGAGGAGCACTACTAGTGTATACCTAAAGTGCGTTTCCCAGCTAGAAGGTATGGAAATCCTACGCGAAATCCATCTCAGAGATTGTGGGCATCACGCCGCTCCTCGATCTTTGGTCGCGAAGGCTTTCCGGCAAGGATTCTACTGTCTGACCGCGAAGGCGGACGCCGACAAGCTGGTTGAGACATGCACAGGATGCCAGTATTATGCCCGACAACCACATGTTCCTGCTGAAGAATTGCGAACAATACCAATAACTTGGTCGTTTGCAGTCTGGGGGCTAGACATGGTGGGCCATTATAGACGGCACCATGTGGATTTACACATCTGCTCGTAGTTGACAAATTCACCAAATGGATAGAAGCTAAACCCATTAGAAAGCTTGATGGGGCAACTGCCCTCAGGTTTGTCCGGGATCTAGTGGTGAGATTTGGTCTCCCACATAGCATCATCACCGACAACGGAAGCAACTTATCACTTGGAGAAGTAGAGGCCTATTGTTGAGACAAAGGCATCTGACTTGACCTCGCATCTGTGGCACACCCACAATCCAACGGTCAGGTTGAGCGAGCCAACGGATTAATTCTGCAGGGAATCAAGCCACGTCTTGAGGCACCGCTACATAGAGCAGCTGGAGCCTGGGCGGAAGAATTCCCATCTGTTTTGTGGAGTTTACGAACTACACCAAACAGATCCACCGGCTACACCCCTTACTTCATGGTATATGGAGCAGAAGCCATCCTACCTTCCGACATCCTCCACGATGCACCAAGAGTTGCCGCCTACGACGAAGATGATGCTGAAGAATCCAGACGCCTAGATGTGGACCTTCTCGAGGAGGAGCACGTTTTGGCATGCCAAAGATCCGCCATCTACCAGCAGAAGCTACGCAGCTACCATATTCGCCGCATCCGGCATCGCTCGTTTAAAGAGGGGGATTTGGTGCTCCGACTTAAGCAGAAGAAGTCACACAAATTATCCCCGCCATGGGAAGGACCGTTCATCATAAGCAAGGTGCTGCTCAATGGGTCCTACTACCTTGTCGACAATCGTGAACTCAAGGATAAACCCAACGAGGATCATAAGCGTAAGCGACGTGACCCGGATGATGACTACCCGGAGCTTGATCGGCCATGGAACATAGCACGGCTACGTCCTTTCTACACTTAGCATTTTTTATCTAATTGTGTACCTCTTATATGATCAATGAAATAAAGCTCTTTGGTTCACTCATATTGCTGAGTCTTTTACCTCCTTTAGTGTTCATTTTTGGATCATGTAAAACTTTTATGCACAAATCTTGCTATTGCACTTGTGAAAATTCCGCCTACGAGCATTAGCTTAAGTTTTCTGGTCTACACGTTCTTTGTTGTTTTTATGTGGATTCTGGAGTAGTGACTTTTGGCACTTATTGTCGGCGATTTTGTGCTTAGGTTATTGATGGTGCCATTGGTCATCATCACCTAAGCGCATGGTTCCGACAACGAGTCTTCCGACTCACGAAAAGTCAAGCATAAAAACCAAAGTAATGGATAAACCAGCACTTGCTTAAAAAATATATACATAATGGGAATTAATTCTTAAGTAGCAGGATACAACAACCACTATTTTCCGCCTTAAGATTACATCACCAAGTTTTTTCCATGCACACGTCAAAGGTGGAACAAGAATGACAAAGTGTTTTTCACTCTTTGGGCGCAGGGGACTTGGAGGCCGCGTCATCACCAGCTGGAGAAACACCCTCGGTGTCGGCGCTGTGATGAGACTCGGAGGAATCCTGGTCGACGTTGTCGATGAAGTTCCTGGGCACGAAGACGTCCACGTCCACCAACTCGGCAACCCTGGTATCATATCCCGCGAGTGATGACAGGATGGCTTCGTGATCGATCGCTTTGCCGTCATCATCCACGTCGGGGATACCTGACGTTACCGTGTCGATGCCAGCATCTTCGTAATGTGCCTTCACCATAGACAGTGCCATCCTTGCGCCATCCCGTGCACATGAAGCTTTCCAGCTCGCGACACGCTCGGGGGCTCGGCGCAGGATCTCCGAGTACTTCGTCACGGAGTCCGATGCCTTGATATATATTTGGAGGGGCTTGGCAATCTCCTTGGCTTGGGTAATGGCGGTGTTGATGAAGTTGCCGGCAAGAACCATGCATTCCTTGTCCGAAGGAGGTGAGCGGGTTAAAACCATAGGAGCTGCAAATTCCGACAAGGAACGAATGAGTTCGATAAACTCTAAGTATCCAGACTACAGGAACATAAGGCGGAGGAAACTTACTGAAGATGCTGGCCTTGGCTTGCCAAATGATCTCCGCCAGGGATTCCTTCTCCTGTTGGAGGAGCTTAAACGCCTCGCTATGGCGAAGGTTTTGCTCATCGGCAGCTTTCTTCAGATCCTTTAGGATCGCAAGCTCCTCCTTCAAGCAATTGATCTCCGTGGAGGCGGAATCCTGCAAGGCTTTCATGGAGTCCTCATGCATCTTCAGCATCTCCTTCCTCTCCTCCTTCAGGATCTTGTTCTTGCTGTCCAGCTGCTGGATATGCTTGGACTGCTCAACAATATCCTTGGCCTTGGCGACATGTTCTGCAAGTCGGAGAAAACACAGTACATAGTGAGTAATCGGAGATTGTGGGCACAAAAATAAGACGGAAATGCGTAATAAGAAAACAGACTCTTGTTTTTGATGATCTGTTCCTTCAAGATGGCGGTTTTACCCTTTTCAGCTTCAAGGTCTGCGCGCATCTTCTGGTACTTGTCATTGGCCATACCTCTCTGAGCATTCTCGTTCTGTGGAAACAAATACAAAGTTAAATCGTTGTTTGGTCTGCTTGGAGCTTCTAGTCAGAGATTTTCCACCTAGATGCTCGGGGGCTACAGTGAGAGTTTTTAACCTAGCAAATAGGCTTAGCTTTCTTTAAGCATCTAGTCGGAGCTAATTTAGTTCTCGATTAGAGGCTTGGGGGCTACAGTATAAAGTTTTTAACTCATAAAATGCTTAGTTTTTCTTTAAAGCATCTAGTCGGAACTAATTCAGTTACAACTAGAAGCTCGGGGGCTACAGCATTGAAAATTATGAACACTGCTTGTGCTACTCTTAAAGCATCTAGTCGGAATAATTCATTCCATCTAAAGGCTTGGGGGCTACAGTGAGAGTTTTTTCTAACTTAGTCACTCTTAGAGCATATAGATGTAAAGCCTATGGTTTTCCGTCTACATCCTCGGGGGCTACAGTGGGATACTCATATGAAATATAGAAGGCAAAGTAAAAACTTACAAGTGCAATGATCTTGAGGTTTGCAGCACTCTCGGCTAGCATCTTGCCGAAGGAAATGCTATTTCCTTGCAAGATATCCGCTTGTCGGAGTAGCTCCTCAAGACCGCACGTCGGAGATGATGGCACTCCTCCAACAACCATAGTAGTGTTACTCGGCAGAAGCGCCGGGTAAACTATCTTTGGGAACTCGAAGGGTTTCTGGGGAGTAGGGGCGCCGCCTTCGGCAGAGGTACCAGCTCCCACCACCGCCTTGCCGCTACCGATGGCATCCTTAGCCGGAGCTTCAGCCATTTGAAGAGCAGCTCTCTGCGTCGCTCGCCAACAGCGAGCTCGGTAGATGCGCCAGAATCCACTTCCATGACGGAAGGGCCTGGTGCCTCCTGGACTTGAGAGCTTGTCGGAGCGGAGGAGGGCTTGACGGCAGGAGTGGCAGGGGCGATGGTGGGAGAGGAGTCGCGATGCAGCATTTCTTTGATATTTCTAGAAGCCCCAAGAGTCTTGGAGGACTTCTTGAGGCTGGTTGTGGCTTTCTTCCTGAAACGTGCAAAATGCATAAGTACAGGAACAAGACAGATAAATAGACAATGTCGGAGAATGAGAGGCTTACACTAGGGGGGCGATTTGGCAAACATCCCGGTGGATTTTCTCTTTTCCGCCTCCAGGGCGGCGGTAGTATTCTAGGAGGCTCCACCCTCCGTCTTCTTCTTCTTGCCCCCGTCGGCAGCGTCAGAGGTGGAGTTCTTCCTCTTTCGCACCAACGGGACATCGTCGTCGGACACGACCGTGACTTCCTTCATCTTTGGATCATAGACTTGGGCAGCCAGGTTGCCCCCATCTAGATCGCTAAGCTGTTAAGTGAGAAATCATCGTGTTAGACAAGATGGTATTGGCAAGATGGAAAAACTGGAGCAATGTCATACACGGAGAATAAATATCTACCTTTGGTCACTTGCCGTCTACGAACATGTCGTAGGTGAGGGTGAAGCCACGCTTCTTATCCTTCACCTTGACGATGTCCTTAAGGCGGAACTTGACGGAGTCGCTCGAGAAGTTGTCCTCAGAGATCCGGAGGGTATCCCTTCGGTCGCCGTTGTACTCGTGCATGAACTTCGTGCGGTGCTACAGAGGTTGGATTCGCCTGATGAACCAGCACATGGCTAGGTCCAAGCCGGTCAGACCCGTCTCTACGAACCACTCGATCCGCCTTATTGCGAGTGAAGCGTCGAGGTTGGAGGGAAGGGAGGCATGGGATCTCCATGTTGAGACTTCAGCGGAGGCTCCATCCATGAAGTCCGGGTACGTCACTTCTCGGCCCGACAAAGGAATGTCGGGGCTGTAGAAGTACGTCTGCTGCCAGTTTTTGCATGACTCGTGGCCGACGATGTCGGGGAACCGCCGGCCAGGTCGGATATTGAAGCTTATGGTGCCGCAGTTCCTAAGCTCCTCCCTACTGTGTCTGGCTTCACGTTTGACGGTGAAGAAGTACACAAACAAGTCTAACCTAGGCCTAATCCCTAGGTAACCCTCACAAAGTGCCGCGAAGTTGCTAAGCACTAAGATACTATTGGGGGAGAGGTTATGGGGTTGGACCTTGAAGTGATTCAAGACGGACAGAAAGAAGTGGGAGATGGGCAGAGAAACGCCGCGTACCAATTGAGCCTTGAGGTACACCTTCTCTCCGGCTTGGGGAGAAGGAGTCACCTCGCCGGCCGGCGCCGCCCGCCAGGCGAGCCCCTCCATCGCGGGGAGGTAGCCTTCAGCGACCATCTCTTGGATGTCGCGGGCGGTGATGTCCGAGCCGTGCCAGTCGCCTTTGTGCGAATCTGGTTCCTCTTCCAGAGGCTCTAGCGCCGCCAGATTGTGGTCGCCGCCGGTGGTTTCGATGACCGCCGACGCGGGGATGACCAGGCCCTCTGGGGGCACGACGACGGAGCTTGCCGGCTGCGCCGTGGCTTCGCTCGACGCCGCCATCGACGGGGATGAACTGCTTCTAGCCATGGAGGAATGGAAGGGTGCGACTGGTGCAAGGAGGACTAGGGTTTCTTCGAGGTTTTCCGCGGAGAGCTCGAGGAGGCATGCGGCTGGAGGAAGAATAATATGACGCGAGAGAATGGGGTGAAAAAGTGGCAAGTGTCCCACAGTTACTATTTATCCTTCTCTGCGTCAAGATTCATGCAGCTAATCGGACGGTTGCCGTGTAGACGACGTGGTCGAGAACGTGCGCGGTAATTTCGGCACGACTCCAACCGTCGCTGCCAATGGTTTGTATAGCTCGCGCGGGGAAATCGGCTATGATTACGTTCTCTGCATGTGTGAGTTACGAGGCGTCGCTGACCTAAGCCTACGTCGTCATAACTAACATGGTAGATGAGCCGTCACATCGAAGATTCCGGCATGGACGGATTTAATCCGACTAGCGGAAGAGTACGATGGAAGATTCAGCATTTCTCCGACTTGCTAATAGAAGACGGAGAAAACTTTGCAGGGTTATTTGGGAGGACTACAAGATGTTGCTTGACGATTTGCCGATATCTATCCAGACGGAGCAATCCATGTGAAGAGGCAAGACGGTGTAAGATCTCGGAGTTCTCCGGGGGCTACTGTTGGGGATATGCTATATGGGTATCCTCATAGCATGTCTCTTATCCGACTAACCCGGGTGGCCCATAGTCGGTAGCATGACCTATGTTCTGCTGGGCGGGCTAGTTAGGTGGATCCAGAAGGGAGGCCCATGCCGGATAAAGGAAGGCTACGGTGGAGTCACCAGCGTACGTGGAGCCTTGGAGTGCAAGATACACAAAGACTAGTGATAGAAGGTCTAGGACTCTGTAACCTGTCCGGCTAGGACTTTTCCCTGTAACCCTAGGATCTGACGACTATACAAGTCGGACCTATGGGAGCCTTTAGGGCACAAGCGTAGACAACTTCAGACAACCTCGCACAGCGAACCTATCTCTGTAACTCGGCGTATTGCCATTATAGTGATTTATAGCAGGAGTAGGATTCCGCCACCGTCGTGGGATCTGAACCTGGGTAAGCTGTGTTACCTCTTACCCGTCAACTATCCGCCTTACCCCACGTCTCTAAATACGCACTGTGAGGACCCCTCCATGGCGTACTCGTCGGCAATACCACGACAGGGTATCCAAAGGAAACTATTGGGTACACCTTCTACAACAAGAAGGAGGGCAAAACGTTTGTCGCTAAGAACACTACCTTCCTCGAGAAAGAGTTCCTCGTGAAAGGTGTAAGTAGAAGGAAAGTAGAAATCGATAAGATTGTTGACCCTGATCTCCAAATACTGAATGGGCCGCAACAGAACATGTTGCGGGACCATACTCATCAATTGGAATGGGAGCAAATGATGATCATGATAATCACATCGAGACACCTACTGAACCTCACAGGTCTACAAGAGTATGTACTACTCATGAGTGGTATGGTAATCTTGTTAACATGGTCATGTTGGTTGAACAATACGAAACCTGTGAACTACAAGGAAGCAATGGAAGGCCCCGAGTCCAAAAAAATGGCTTGAAGCCATGAAATCTGAGATAGGATCCATGTATAACAACCAAGTATGGACTTTGGTTGATATTCCCGATGCTCGCAAGGCTATTGAGAATAAATGAATCCTTAAGGAAAGATTGATGTTGATGGTAATGTGATCGTCTATAGAGCTCTACTTGTAGCAAAGTGTTTTAAAAAAATTCAAGGAGTTGGCCACCCATTACATATGAAGTTACCCATGAATTGTAGTTATAGTAATCCAGGAATAGTTAAGATTTGAGCAATACACAAAAATTAGTGTGCAATAAATTTACAAACATCAAAATGCTTACATTAACAAGTACAATGGTAATCATGCCTATTGATAGTTAGCACAGAACAACCTATCCACTACACGAAGGTGAGACACACACGCAAGTCGTTGACAACTTAAATGCAAACACAAAGATATTGCGTTGTATGCTTGTCAGCATTCTATTCATATCAGGAACAAAACATACATACCCTCTCACATTTCAGGTGTGTTTGGTAGCCTGCATACCCCCGGGTAGTCCAGCGGGAGGCAAAATTGGGCTATTTGGTTACCTGCACGAGGCGTTGAGCTGCGCCAGAGTGAACCATAAAGCAGTCTATTTGGCCAGGCCCAATTGCTACGCTCGAATCGGCTATTTCCAGTGAGCCACCCTTGTGCGCCTGGTGGATGCAAAAGCGGCGCTCCCATGCACGAGTTTAGCCGACTATGGCGCACGCGGGAGATTACCACTGGCCTAGAATAGGGGCAGGATCCTTTCCTTCACCTCCTGTCGAGACACACCCTACCCGCTCACCGCCGAAACCAGATCCACCTTTTCCCCCTTCACCTTTCCTTGGTCAAATCTAGCCACCAGCAACAACAACGATGATGTCCCCAAAAATACAAAACCGCCGGGGCAGGCTCCATGTCAAGCTTGAATGACGACGATAGCTCCTCTGAATCGTATCTAGGGGTAAGTCCACTTTCCCCCAATTCTTTCATAGGGTTAGGGTTTGGTAGCGAGTTTGGAATTCTCGATTTACAATCAGATGAACTTGATTTGGTTTACTAGGACATCATGGACATGGACTATGCTCCTGACTCCTACAAAAATCCTAGCTTCTGTGGCACAGCGAAAGATTGTTTCGAGATCTGCTGCATCCACAAACTTGAGCCTACCAGGCGTGTTGAATTTGAATGAACTAACACAGGCCGCAGATTCTACCTCTGCCAAGTTTAGAACATAAGTTCTTAGCTTCTTGTATTTCCATTCACTCGTCTGCCAAGTAGTAGGCATGTGCCAACAAATTACTAACCCGTAGGAGGTCGAAAACTATTGGTTTGTGGCTTGGGTGGACAACAAATGGACAGATGCTACGAAGAATGCAATTGCGAAGCTATGGGGGATGTATGATGATACCAGCAGTGCAAGAATCGACGAGAGGGTTGAGAATGTGAAGTTGGTGAAGCAATTGTCTGATGAGAATAGGAAGCTTGACAAAAAGTACTCAAGTCTGCTGGTTGATGTGAAGAAATTCATCGAAGAAACAGAGAATAAGGCGTTGGAGGAGAACTTGTCTAGGATGAATGAAAACAATGTGAGATCTGAGGAGACTGAAGAGCTGAGGAATGAGGTTGAGATGTTGAAGACCGTGTAGAAATCCCAGGATGAGGTAATCAAAGAGAAGCAGAAGCAATGGGATGAGGACTGGAAGATCTTCAAGGAGGAAAAGAATAAACTAGAGTACACGCTCTATGAACTGTTCAAAGCCAATGACGCTAACAAGGCCAAGATGGAGAAGATCAAGGAAATCTTTGATGGTTGACTCTTTTGTTGCACCTTCTTGTACTGCTGATTGTGAACTGGTGGTGGTGGTAGGATGAAACCCACTTTTGATGTGGTGGTATATTAACACCATGGTTGTATGTTAAACTGTGATCCCCTTTTGGCAATGACCATGCTTGTTATGATTGTTAAAGAGTGTTCATTTGTTCATGTTCAACTGTGACCCCCTTTTGCTTGTGTTGTTCATGATTGTGGTTTTCATGTTTGTGAGGATCATGGTTGTGGGGATCAGGCTTTGTGGGGATCATGATTGCTGGGATCATTCTTTGTGGGGATCATGCTTGTGGATATCATGCTTGTCTGAGTAATGACTATGTGTTCTTCTCCATGTTTGTGGTCTTCCTCTCAACCCGGTCATGGTAACCTCACCATAATAAAGTTCAAGGTGACCACAACTAGTGTTGTATGTGAACCAAACAAGGAGGAAATGCATGACATGGGTCAAAAGCACAATGTGCAGGCAACTAAATAACATGTTCCTAGTTGCCCAACCGGTGTACCAAATGATATGTAGGCTACCAAACAACTTGCACAATGTCGTTTCTGGGTTGTATGAGTGTGGCACTCCAGTGAGCCCACAAATGAATGCAAGCTACCAAACAGTACCTTCAAAATCACTGACTATGTCACCACCATCAACAAACCAAACAACACCCGGATCACCCTTACCATAAATGACTACGAGTCGCAAACCTTACCTTCAGAAACCTTCTCGGTCTACACGGGGCAGACAAAACTACCATAACCCTACATGATTAGCACAATGTCACCAGGAAAAATCGTACGAAAAACAAACTAATGGCAGTGAGGAGGAAATAGCGGCTAGCTTAGGAAATTCGAGCAACAAATCGAAGCGCGCACTACTATACGGGAGCCGGAAACATCGGCAAGCATAACCTCAACGGTTAAAACAGCTCAGACCAAACTCAAGCAAACTACTAGAAATCTAATGAATACGCACGACACAAGCAACGAAGGAATGTAATAAGCAGGGGCGAAGAAGGAGGTACCTTAGGTCGGGCCAGAATTGGCTAGAAATGCGTCAGAGATTCACCAAACACAGGGAAATCGCAGAAATCACCGAAACAGAGGCAGGGGAAGGAGGAGACGGGGTCGAGAGCAAAACCAAAACGATCAAGGCGGAGTAAGACCAACTCCAACGCCCCCCTCCCCCCGCAAATGGACTCCGCATGTCCGATCATGTCCTCCTGGACCGAGGTCAAGGCCCAACGCGCATTCGCAAATGGACCAGACAGCACGGCGCGGCCCGATTTGGCGCAAACCATGCCAAAACCTGGGGCTGGTTTGCGGGGGCTCGGACGCCGGCCTCATCCAGGGCAGTCCAACCGAGTCTTCCTCGGGTCCCACCTGGCGATGTCCTAGAGAGAGGGACCACGTCCTTTTTAATGGGACTGCATCGTACCCATCCACATCCACTCCACTCTACACTCCCCATTTGGCAAACCCCAAAACCCTAGCTCCCTCCCCGCCGACAAGCTCCTCCCTCGCCGGCCCTCACCGGCCATGATGCTAAAGGGAAGCTGGAAGGCTGGTTCCAGCGACGCTAGAACGACCACGAGGCTGGCTCCTCCACCTCCACCGGCTGTGGCCACCTTTTGGTGTCTAGGTCGCTGCCCTGGCGCTCCTCCTTCTTCCATGGCCCGCCGCCGCGCCTATGCTCCGAGAGGAGCGTGTACATGAGCCTCGAGTCCGCGCGCATGCTCGCCGAGGCAAGCATGCCCTGCCCGTGGCCGAACATCCACCTACTGGCGAGGTAGCAACTCAACAGCGCCCGCGTGCCGGAGTCGTCCATCCCAAGCTAGGGCCATGCATGTCGCCATGAGATCTATCGGTGTCGGGCCCTCCTCCGCCAGTTCTGCGACGGGATCCGGCCTATTGCATCGACTCGCCGGTCTAGGACCGGTGGTTCGAGACGGAGCACGCGGACCGGCGCGAGGCCATTGAGGCCCACCTGGAGAACCTCGACGACAACGACGAGGACTACTGGGATGGGTCCCACGAGAAGGACTCTAGTGTGGAGGAAGACGACAACGGCGGCCTCCACTTCCCACCGCCGCAGCCCGGCATCCTAGACTAGTCGTGCTACCGGTCACCGACACTGTCGTGTCCGAGGTGTGGCCTTGACCGTAGCTGGAGGATGACCCAGAGTCGCCCCGGTTGGTGGCGGTCAAGCAGGAGGAAGGGGAGGTGCTGGAGCGGCAGCGCCGGCCGATGACGGAGGAGGAGCTCTAGGCCGCCATCCTCGTGTCCCAGCTGGGGAGGAGAAGAGGTAGTACGGCACCGCCTAGGTGTTGCACGAGTACTGGGTGGCCGCGCAAGCCCAGATGTCCCCCGCGCTCCTAGCGCCTCCCGCACTCCCGGCATCGCCTCTACCTACCGCTCCGGCCCTCGCCGCAGGTTTTCATCGACCTTGCTAACGACGACGACGAGGAGTAGGCGGCGCAGCCGCAGGACCAAGGCGTTGGCTGGCCAGCAGCAACGCCCACCGCCTCGCCTCCCTTCCACACTAAGGCACCCCATAATATTGGGGCATTTTATTTTTTATGTGTATATTTTGTGACCGGGAGACCCAGGACAAGACCTAATATATTATATGTTTAATTATTTTTGTCCTTGTTTTTTTCTGCACTTTTTTTGCGGGTGAGTGTCCGTTGGGGGCACAGGCCACCGCAACCGGGCTGAGCCCGGACGCCCTGTCCTCCACCCCTAGCAAACGGACAAATTTAGACAAAACCGATGTCCAAAATGCGGGGGGCCGTTGGAGTTGGCCTAATGGAGTGGAGGGTGTGGTGGGGCCTCAGGGTGCGGTGTGTCCGCAGGCAGGTGGTTTCTATCCACGTCGTCCGAATCGATCTAGGCCGCCCGCTTCTAATCCAATGCAGAGAGTTGAACGTGAGCAGTTTCACCCCGCCCGCCTCAATCTAGTCCGTGAAATCTCGATTGGGCGGTTGTCGCGCTTCCATTGAAACAGCAAAATTAGCGGGCGCTTGCTGGATAGAAATTCCATAAAAATAATTGTGAGGCAACCGATTTTCTCTGGTGCGACCCAAATGACTCCTAGCAGCGAGAAACTATAACGGCTTGGGGATGAGTTGACGCACTGACGCCACCCACGCCGACAATGACGAAGGCTTCGTTACCTCTACAAGCGATAAGACTGTCGGCCATGCCCGCCACCATGGTGGCCACAAGGCCACGAAGGCCGACCTCGCCCGCCAGGCTGGTTCCTTGGCATTCCAGGAGACCTTGAAGAAAATCCTGGAGAAGAAGGAAGAGGCCATCGCCGAGAGGGAGGAGAGGCGGCGCAAAGAGAAAGAGGCCGCCGCCAAGACCTTTGTCGAGCTGCAGACGAGGTTCATCGAGGTGGAGGAAGCCAACGCCAAGGCCAGGCTAATGGAGATCGAGGCCAAGGCGAAGTCGATGAAGGCCAAAGCCAATGCCAGGGAGTACGAGGCCAGATCTAGGGTGCTAGAGGCCGAAGCCAAGACCATGGTCGATGAGAACGCCATCATGCTCACCGACGTGGATAGCATCGCCGACCCCCGATCGCAGGGCTTGGGTTGCAAGGGGGGCAACTGGCCATCGGGGCTCGCGATGTCTGAAGGGCAATGGCGACAGTAGTTGCAACTTTCTGATCAGAGAAGGTGCCATATGATATTGCCTTATTTTGCACATTTGAGATCCACGGGCCACTTGTTGGTGATGCCCAAAGGGCGATGGCGCGGTATGCCATCTTATTTGCCAATAAATTTCGTGTGTTTTTGGCCAGCGATAGCGTCATTTTTAACTGATTTGCATCTCTGTCCAGCAATGACGCCAACGCCCGCCTGCGCAGACAATTAGATCACGCGGCTGGCCGGATAGGCCGGATCTTCTGTACAAATTAACCGCGGCATGACCTAAATAGACGAAAAACGGACCATTCAAGACGACGAGATAGGTCGGGCAGATGGAGAGGCCCTAACGGCTTCGGCATGAGATGATGCACTGACGCCACCCACGCTGACACTACGAGTCTGCCGCCTAGATAGCTTGCATGTTCAGTCCCTCCAGATCCAGCTATCGGATACTCTTTTACTGCCCGCCAGTCCGTGGACCGTGCTCAGTGGTTGACACCTTCTCGCCCCTGTAGCTGTAGTTTTCGCCACACAGTACTTGCCCTCTGCCAGTGCGCTTGCACGTTGCATCCAGCCAAAAGATTTGCTCCCTGCTAGGCTGGTCTCCGCTAGATATATTGGGAAGCTACCGTACAACGCCATCAAGCCTGACTAGCTAGCTCTGCTACGTACGGTTCGTTGCGCATTGAAATGTTCTTGTCATGGCAGATACGATCTTCACCGTACGTAGGGGGTTTGACTCGAGTGTTACAATTTCTCCCAGCTCCCAAGTGTTCCCCGTTCATAACGTCAGTGGAGTACTTGCTTTCTGCCAGATCCTGGATGCTGTGGGTCCGTCGAGCCCATGTGGATGTTAATCCTCAAGTCCTTACACAGGTAGCTACTTGTCCAATTTCCCACTGCACAACGCGTGCACACGATCGTAGACGTAGATTGATAGTGTGATTGGCGACTCGCCTGCTCATGGTTGCTCATAGGGCATCTTCACCGGGCCCACCCATCCGATCCGCACGTGTTCGAAACTGTCCGCTGGCGCTGCGTGCGCGCGCGCCCGGGCTACCCATCCGCGAACGCCACGATTCGATCCATGCATCTACTCCGGGGCTCGATTGCGTCCCGGACACGCGAACAGGTGGACTCGCCCATCGCCCACCGCCACCACCGCCATCGGGCGGTATCGATTCGATACCAACGACACCGATTTAGATGCAATCGCGGCAGCGATTCAAAGGCGTTGTACGGAAGGCTGACCGGCGGCAGCCTACGCATCAATGGCGACAAGACGGCACACTGACGCCGCATGTGTTCCCGCGCCGGCATTGATGGCGAAGGAGCGGGAAGCTGCGCGCGTTCACGGGAGGCTGAGCTATTTAATCATACGCCCATCGGTGTTGTCATCCTCACCTCTCTCCATCGCAAAACCTAGCCCGCCGCCGCCACCACCACCACCAGCACCATCAACGATGAAGACCCCGTCGTGGCTGAAGCGGAGCAAGAACGACCACGAAGCATCTGGCAGCCGTGGCTCTCGGCTGCCGGCCTTCCTCCGCGGCACGTCCTTGCAGACTCCGTCGCGGTCGAAGGAGTTCCGGAGCGACACCGTGGGGGACTACCCGCCACCGCGGGAACACCGCACCCGGCGGTACTACCGCGTCGGGGAGTGTGAGCGCCTTTGGAGGGATGGTCGCGACATCCAGCGCAGGGATGTCTCCCTTCCCACCGACTGGCACCTCAAGCGGGACTGTATCCCGGTGCCGCCACCGCCCAAGGCGGGCAGAGGGCTGGCGGATCAGCAATCTCCCCCAGGCCCAACGGTGGGAGAGAGGCTACCACTCCGAGGCATACTGGATCAAGTTCCTCGAGTGTGAGCACAAGGCGCGACGCGCGACCACCATTCGCCGCGACCTGCAGCCATGTGAGGTCTACGACGTCCTCGACATCGACTCAGACGACAAGAGCGCCCACAACCACTCCGACGCCGACCTCAGCAGCGAGGACGACGACAACGACGATGTCGTCGTCAAACAGGAGGCGCCGGACGACGTCACCGCAAACCTGCCCCCAGAGTACTACGAGGTGCTGGCTCGGGGCTACGACGAGGACGTCTTCACCGAGCAGGAAATTGCGGCCAGCGCACGCGAGGAGGATGCCCAGTGACGCTGCTACGAGGAGGCCCTCCAGCTCACCCGTATGGTGGTGCGGACGAACACCCAGCTGCCTCCACCGCCGCCGTTGCTGGGTTGGGCGCCTACGATCCCGCTAGAGGTGGGAATGGAGCTGGCGTACCTCCAGCACGGCTGGGAGCCGTGACCTGGGCAGGTAGTCAACCTGCCTGCTCCTGCTCTCGCTCCGGTCCTGCCGCCGCCTAACCTATGTACGCTGCCAGAGTACATCGACCTTAACCCGTAGATGGACGAGGCGGCGCCGATGCACGAAGTTCAGTACCTAGGGCTAGTAGTAGTTTAAATTTTGTTTTATATATTTCGAATGTAAATTAAGTTCGAATCTTGCATGTTTTTAGCACGAACTGTTTGTGTTTGAATCAATTTTTTTGCCTCGCCCAACACGAACAAATGGCCGCGCTGCTGGGCGCGGCTGGCCGGACAGGCCGGACCCCCTACCCAAATCGACCGGGGCTCGACCCAAACGGATAGAAACGGACCGTTTGGGATGACGGCCCGGTGGAGATGCCCTTACCATTAATCTGTGAATGAGGTATGCTTCGGTGTCCCCCTCTTAAACTTAAGTTTGTATCGGTTATTTTTCTTTTGACCCACGTAAACTTCACGTTCTCACCAGACGATCTTACTTCCATTATCGTGATCTACGTCTTTTTACGGCACATTTTAAAAAAAATTACTACTACTGTATATACCTCTTAATTTCTGCCTTCCGCATGCACGTGAGTATATGTGTATGTCAGTATATGTCTAAGAAAACCATACGAACTTTGGATGGATTCATACGGTATTCGAAATGAATAGGTATCGAGTTTCTGTTGTCAAAATTTGCAAAAGAAGGGGAAGGGGGCACCAAAGCAAATCTGTGAATCTCTCGACAAAAGCAGTGGCAGATAGCCATTACGCGCCGATGGTGGGTTTGTTGCACCAGGGGCATTTCCAACATGCGGTCTATATTTTAGCGTTTGTATTTTGTTTTTGCGCGCGCAGATGGATGATGTCTCATCAGATGTAGTATTATGGAGTGCACGGATCCTAGCGATTCACCCTGCGCTGTATTTTGCAGCACGCGCCTAGCACAAACATCAAATTCACACAAATATAGCATCCAACAAGATCAAAGACACAAAATATAAATCCACCAATAAATTTATCATGGAATAGTTTAAAAACGAGTTCAACATAACTAAAGTTCACACAAACTAATCAAGCATGGACATCGTCAAACATCAACATCATTATAATCCTCATTGCCATCTCCGACATGTGCTTCTTCGTCGTTTGAAACTTGAGTGGTGTTGACATGCGTCGCAGAATCTCCGCAAGCATCACTCGTAGGAGGTATTGGAGAAATCATGGAGTCCATGAATCCACCCCGGTGGTGGTGCTCCCATGCATCCAAAGTCACTCGTAGGTGGTGCTCCCATGCCTCTCAACCCTCCGTAGCCACTTACCGGCGCCGGTCTTCCCTTTCTTTGTGGCAGTGCCCGCCGGTCGCTTGTGGGCGACATTTCTTACATTTGCAGCAGGCGGGGGTGGTGGGACACAACGCCATGGTCTTTCATTGGCCGTTGTGGCGCGAAGGGGTTCTTGCGTGTGACGGAGACGCCAACAATAGGGATCGTGGCGCTGGCTCTATAGGGTTTGCGAGCGGCGGCAGATGTCCTCCCACGGTGGCGCTAGGGTACATGGACTAGGGAGGGGTCGGAGGAGCGCCGATGTAGCCGTCCATCGCCGGAATATCGTTGGCGAACGCGCAAGTCGGGAGCAGGGCGGTGGCGGCGGCGTGTGGATTTTTCAATGGTACTTGAGAGTTGGCGCGTGTGTGGAGTTTTGCCGCACGGTGGAGTGTGAGCGCCATATATGCGGTGTGCCGTGTGCGATAGGGAAAATTGCCGCGCGCTAATTTTTTCTACCAGAGGCTAGTTTACAGTGACCGCTAGGTCGCCCGTTTTCGCCGCTCGCGCGCTAAATCGAACTCTAACACGTTTTAGCGCGGCTAGATACCCTAATTGGCTTGGCATGGGCAGCAGCCGAAGGCTAGGCCGGCCCGGCTCTCACGGTTTTCCAGCGCCAAGAGCTAGCCATAGGCAGGACAAACATAAACACCACCAAAACACAGTATCGCCAGCAAATAAAACGTTCTACGGCACATGCAAATCAATATGAATCCACAGATCGACGGAGCTCGTATCGCAATCGCGGCAGTATCATCGATGGGATCACGACGCATCAGCAGGACTCTCGGCACATTAAATGGGGAAGATCATGTCCTTGGCCGTGACAGGCAGGAGCGAGAGTTAAATGCCTGGCTTCCCTCCGATACACTCTCCTTTTCTCCGGGGCGACAGAAGATTTCCTGCACGTACGCGTACATGCATCGGGCACGTGTGCCGTGCGCATGCGCAATTGATCCTGCCTTCGTATCCGTCTCCCGGTCCGTATCGCGATCGATATCCCCGCGCAGCTGCGCCGGGATCTTCCCGCGCTACGCTGCCTTCTGACCTCCCCTTGACCCCTGCGTCTGCGTCGCCTGTATATAAACGCACCACCCTGGCCCCTGCTGGTTGCGAGGACTGACGAGAGCCGAGAGCGATTACAGTTTGCCCGGAGACAATCACAGCGTATCTTCTTCTGTTATCTGCTAGCGCTACCGATCGATCTCCGCGAAGCTTCTGAGATGTCGAGCGTTGCCGGAGGAGGCGTGGTGGGGGCGGCGGCGGCGGCTGGCGGGGCCAGCGGGGGCGCGCCGCTGCACGTTCTCGCGGTGGACGATAGCTCCGTCGACCGCGCCGTCATCTCCGGCATCCTCCGCAGCTCTCGGTTCCGTGGTGAGTACGTAGCTATAGAGCTGTTGAGGATCTGGTTTCAGTTGCTGTTTTGCCGGCATGAGGACCGAGTGACCAAGTTGTTGCTTTCGTGCGTTGCAGTGACGGCCGTGGATAGCGGGAAGAGGGCCTTGGAGCTGCTAGGATCGGTATGCCTTCGATCTGTACCTGCATTATTCGCCGTAATCTTTTGGCATTTTTAGCAGTATGTGAATGAATGAATATTTCTGATCTTCTTTTATGTTTGGGGATCCTATATATCCAGGAGAACAACGTGGGCATGATAATTACGGATTACTGGATGCCGGAGATGACGGGATACGAGCTCCTAAAGAAGGTCAAGGTGTGTATATATAATGTCTTCCTCTCCAAGTCCAGCTGCCTTGTTGCCCAAAACTGCTTCAATTTGGATATGATCTGGTTTAATTACGAGGTTAAAATCGTGCAGGAGTCATCCAAGCTGAAGCAGATCCCCGTGGTGATCATGTCCTCGGAGAACGTGCCTACAAGGATCAGCAGGTCTGCATTTTTACCAGCATGCCCTGCAATGTTCTGATGTTTACTGTTAATTAACCCCGGGAGACCACCTTAATCAGATGCTTAGAGGAAGGCGCAGAGGATTTCCTGGTGAAGCCCGTCCGGCCGTCTGACGTGTCCCGGGTGTTCAACCGCGTGCTCCCGTGAGAACCGGCGGCGCCATTGGTGAATGCGGCGAAACACTTCACGCGCGCTTGCTTCCTTTATCTTGGGTCATCTTGTTGTTGTCCTTGTTTAGTTAAAAGTCCCGAAGATCTTGATTCTTGAGTGAAACACGAACAGCATGCCGTCTTCGTTTTTGGTTTGATCAGTTTCTTCAGATTGTCCAGGAGCACTAGTCCTCTAGCAATGGATTGGGCTGCGGTGTCCTGCTAATTTAATTGTCTCTTTTTGGTCGGAGGAAATTGAAGGCTCTTACGATGGATTTCACTTTTGTTGTTTGTCTCCGCCCTGCATGTGCATGTGACTTCGTGCATTTGCGCCGCGCACGGGCGGGTACGTACGTATTGGAAGCCAGGCGTGTGCGCGGCGTAAAGATCTCTTGTCCTTGTCACCTAGGTACGTCCGTGTCATCGTGCAAAGGTGGATAGCATATTGGCGACCGATCGCTCTAGTGATTTGAAAAGCACGCGTGTACGCAAAAGGCGCGTTGCTGCTATCGCAGCCCTTTTTCTTAACGGACATAAGATCATTATATCGGTCGGCCCACAAAAGTTTAGGCCGATACGCGGTTTTGAAGACTAAAAATAGCATTTTCAGATATCGTAAATGGATAGATACCTTACTTTTTTTGTGGTACCGCATCGAGGCCCATCCGTCCCACATATATCGGTGCAGGGGTGTCTTGATGCGCTATCCCGTGTCTATTTTCCTCTTCATCCCCGCCCAGAAAGCCTCCCCGCCGTCTGCCCCTATCTCCGATTCCCTCTTGCTATTGTTGGCTGCCTCCTACGTTCTCTCAGTTGGGGTTCCCTCCCGGGGGCACAATCCTTCCAAAGAAAATCATTGCTTGCTGGAACTCCTCATTGAGGACTCAACTCTGTTTTCCTGGCAAACCAAAAGCATGGACAAATGGAAGAAAAACTTGGTGAACATCACCGTTAGGCTTAAAATAAAATTGATTTGCACAAAGAGAGCGTTGGAGCTTATAGACTCCGATGAATTTGGTGCTCGCCATATCGATATCATCCAAAAGCTTAGTGTCAGCCACAGATCTCTCACGGGTGATGGTTGTGAAATATAGCCATCCACGTCCGCATTTAAACTAGATATTCTTCATATATTTGATGAAATATCTCTCTAAACCCTGCCACTAATGCCTAATGATAAAAGGGGTATGTAATCCTGTCGGGAGGATCACCCCCGGGTAGGCTAGCCGGGCAAGATTTAGGGGCAATGTAACTGTCAGCCGGCTGATCCCAGCCGGATGTAAAAACTCAGAAGTAGGTTAAAGAGAGGGCCAGACGCAGAGCAGCCAGGCAAACCAAACGGCCGGATAAGAAGCATCTCCCAAGGCGTCAAGCCGACTAGATCATCCCATCTGAATAGAGTTAGACGAACAAGATAGCCAGCTGGCTAGGACAACCTAGCCAGGTGATCAAGCCAGACGGACAAGGAAGACAGCCGGCTAGGAGGACCTAGCCGGATAACCAAGACAGACGGAGTACAAGATGACGCAGGGTACAGTATGCGGTACGCCCATGACGGCAGGCAGGATAGGGAGAAGACCTAGACACTCAGCCCATACCGAAGACTTTGCCGATGACGACTGTAACAGTGTTCAGTAGGTGGTACTGTGCGCAACTACCCACATGGCAGCCACTGTAGCTTACGGTTGCGGGCATGGCCATCACTGTGGGAACACGCCCGCCATGCCAGATACTATAGGTTACATAGCCGGCGGGGGCCCGCCAGTCGGCCATATCGTTGCTCATGCCACCTCGGCCTATATAAGGGGCGGCAGGAACAACATAGCAAGGATTGGTCTCTCATTATAGCTAGCACACATCGATACAGCTCAAGGAGCCTTCGTAGTGTAGTTCTTGGTGTTCATCGAGATAGACATATCGGCAGGAGTAGGGGTGTTACCTCACCACGAGGGCCCCGGAGCTGGGTACTTCTTGTGTCCCCGATGCTTGCTTGTGCCTAATCCCGCCTGCTGACGCCGTCGCTCGCTTCCCTGCTTGCTCCCACACCTCTATCTAGCATGATCAGGCACTATTGTTCCACACCGACAACAGTTGGCGCCCACTATGGGGCCAGAGATGGTGGCGATCGGAGTCACGTTCTGCACGGGACCCCGCACTTCATCCGGCGAGCATGTGGCCTCCGGGCTCATGCTCACCCTAGGAAAGTTCGATTGCGTCATCGACAATGCCCGTTGCTTCGCCGGTTCCACCTTTCCGGCAGGCGGCTCTGTCCTGCTGTTCGCCGATTTGCCCATCTACATCGCCACTGTGCCGGAGGATTTTCCTCGAGAGATCGTCTACTTTCCCAAGTCGCTAACCTCAGCCGTCAGCGTGTTCGTCGCACCTCGTAGCGTGGAGGTGTTGATGGCTGGCTCAGGACACAACCGCCGACCCGCCCATGAATGCACCAGCGATGTAGCCGGCACGTCAACCCCCTTGCATGGGAAGAGCGTGGTGGAAGAAGTCACCGAGGAGCTCCTCGCTCTGGTCAATCTAGACGATGACCCGGAGGAGGCGGCCGCAAAAATCGAGGCGGCATGAGAAAGGCTGCTTCACCAGGCCTAGGGCCTGGCCTCCACCAAGTACCAGATGGAGAGCATCATGCGTGAGTACCACCGCGCCCACGTCCTCACTCCAGCTAACCTGGACCCGAGCCGGCTAGGATCCGTGTAGCGCCGCGGGGGGGGACTGGGGGCTCGCTTCAAACAAGATGTCGAGTCGGGGCTCCCCATGTACTTACCGCCGCCTATGTACGACACCGCGGTCAAGAATGTCCAGGCGGAGCGAGCCATCACGGAGGGACTACCTCACCTGGAAGGGGAGGAAAGGATTTGGCAGTTCCAGCGGGTGCAGCACCTGCTGCAAGTGGCTGACGAGCAGGCTGAGGCCGCTTAGGTCGCGTACGAGGCAGGATCCGGCACCGGAGGAAACCATCCGGCTGTAAGCAGCCTGGAGGCCCTCGCCTGACCGAGTACTCTGCGTCTCCTGGTCAACCTCGTGCTCGCACGTGTTCCAAACGTCACCACTCCGGCAGCAACCAACCCCGCGGCAACCAGGGTGCCACGAGTCACCCACCGACTGCGGCACCACCGCCTCTGGCTGACCAAGGCCACCCCACCCCATCCCCCATCCCGCCTCACTGGTCGGGTGGGAGCGTCCAATCCGGTTGAGACGGATGCGCGCAACAGAATCGACCTCCTAGCGCAATCCCGCATGATGGAGGAGGAAGACGCCACCAGACCGGTCTTCTTCGGGCCGCATATCCGGAGGGAACCGTTCCCCGACAAGTTCTCCCTGCCACGGGACACCCCCAGGTATGCAGCAGCATGAAGCCGGAAGACTGGCTGACCGACTACGCCATGGCAGTCGTAATTTCCCATGGCAACAAGCGCGTGGCGGTATGCTATGTCCCTCTCATGTTGACCGGTTCGGCGAAAACCTGGCTCAACATCCTCGCTCCCAACAACATCAACACTTGGCCTGACTTCGAGAAGGTCTTCATCCGAAACTTCAACGGCACCTACAAGCGTCCGAGTAGACCTCTTGATCTCTCTGTGTGCGTCCAAGGAGACCGCAAGTCAGATGGCGAGTACCTCGCCCACTGGACCGAGTTGTGCAACTCCTTCAAAGCAGTGGTGGAGAACCAAGCAATTGGTTTCTTCATCGAAGGGTGTCGAGAGGGCACGATGCTACGCCACCGGCTATTGTGTGACGAGCCCAAACCATGGCACGGCTGATGACCATCGCTGATCAGTACTCCACTGTGGATGCGGCAATGAAGAAGCCACTCCGGGTGAATACGGAAGGCCGGTCGGTTCTCACCGGGCCGGCTAGGGAAAATCAAGGCGAAGACACCGGATCATCCAGGCGACTCGGCAGTGACAACCTCTACCAGGGCAAGCGCCCAGTTGAGAAGCAAAGCCCTCGATATCACTAGACGCAAGTCAATGCGGTACAAGGTGCACCGGTTGGAAATGACAAGAGGCAGAGGAACACCTTCACTTTTGAGAAGATGTTTGATGGGTCGTGCAAGTACCACAGCGACGTCTTCAAGCCGGCTACGCACACCACTCGGCAGTGCAGCTGGACCTGACAGATCAAGGAGCAGGTTGTCTTGCCACCTCTCGCCCCACCCCCTCCTGGCGGGCCCCCACCATCGGCTAGGGCAGCCAACAACAACAACAACAACGGGGCCTACCCGCAGCAGCACGAGAACTACCACATCTTCGAGGTCGAGCCGACTGACAGTCGCAACCGGAAGCAGCGCGCTGTGGAGGTGAACGTTGTCATTCCTATGGTCCCCTAGTACCTGAACTGGTCCAGGACCCCCATCACCTAGAGCCAGGAAGACCAGCCAGATCTGCTCCCGCATCTCGGGGGCTACGCGATGGTGCTAGACCCTCTCCTCATCTCCGACGTGCGCACCTGTCGATTATCGCACGTGCTAGTGGACGGTGGGAGCAGTCTCAACATGATCTACCATTCCTCCATGGAGAAGCTGGGCATCCGGGAGAGCGACCTGTAGCCCTCGAGCACCATGTTCCATGGTGTCGCTCCTGGACCCCCGTGTGTCCTGTTGGGAAAAATCCGGCTGGATGTCATATTCAGCTCGGAGGAGAACTTCCAGCGCGAGACAATCTGGTCGAGGTGGTGAATCTCGCCAGCACCTACCATGCTCTTGTTGGGCGCCCTGCTCTCACAAAGTTCATGGCGGTCCCCCATTACGCATACCTCAAAATGAAGTTGCCAGGGTCGAATGGCATGACCACCATGTCCGGCTGATACATGCGGTCCATGGCATGAGTGGCAGAGGGCACGAAGATAGCCGAGTCCCTGCTCATCACCGAGGATAAGCGCGAGATGATACGCAATGTTGCAATGCTGCAGCATGAGGTGTCGGTTGGCCTGAAGCCGGCTGGGGACATGGCGTTCTAGCCGTCCAAGGAGACCTGGAAGATACCGCTCGACCCGGCTGACCCCTCCAAGTGTGTCACCATCGATGACGGCTTGGAGAACAAATAGGAAAGCGCGCTCGTTGACTTCCTCCATGAGAATCGAGACATCTTCGCATGGTCTCCCAAAGACATGTCAGGTTTGCTGAGGGAGTTCGCCGAGCACTCACTCCATGTGCGGCTGGATGCCAAGCTAGTCAATCAGCCACTCCGTCGCTTCGCGGAGGACAAGAGGAAGGTCATCAGCGACGAGATCGCCCGGCTAATCGCAGCCAACTTCATCATGGAGGTGTACCACCCGGACTAGCTGGCCAACCCAGTCCTGGTGCTGAAGAAGAACAAGACCTGGCGCATGTGTATCTACTACACCGGCCTGAACAAGGCCTGCCCGAAAGACTCTTTCGCTTTTCCCCGTATTGATCAAGTCATTGACTCTACGGTCGACTGTGATTTGCTCTCCTTCCTTGATTATTATTCCGGTTACAATCAGATCTGGCTGAATCCGGCTGATCGGTTGAAAACATCGTTCATCACCCCGTTTGGGGCTTACTGCTATGTAACCATGCCATTCGGCCCAAAGAATGCATGTGCTACCTATCAGCGATGCATGCAGAAATGGTTGCACTCGCAGATCGGCCGGAATGTGCACGCTTGCATGGACGATGTCGTCATCAAGACGAAGGAGAAATAGACCCTGCTCGAGGATATGGGCGAGACGTTCGGGAAGCTCTACCGATACCAGATGAAGCTGAATCTGGAGAAGTGCGTCTTCGGCGTGCTAGCCGGATAGCTCCTCGGTTTCCTCGTGTCGCACCGAGGGATCGTGGCCAATCCGAAGAAGACCGCAACCATTGAGAGTATGCGGCCGCCTAAGAGCCTGCTCGGCGTCTCGAAGTTCACCGGATGCCTGGCATCCCTTAGCCGATTCTTTAGCCGGCTTGGGAAGAAAGCACTTCCATTGTACTAGCTGATGAAGAAGATAGACAAGTTCACCTGGACTGCGCAGGCGGATGCCGCATTTTCACGACCTTAAGCGCATGCTATCCACAGCACCGGTGCTAGCTACGCCGGCTGAGAAGGAGCCGATGATGCTCTATATAGCCGCCACCAACCATCTCATCAGCGTCGTCCTATCGGTGGAGGGCCACAAGGAAGGCAAGGCCCAACCGGTTCAGCGACCCATATACTACCTCAGCGAGGTGATCTCTCTCCAAGCAGAACTACCCCCACTACTAGAAGATGTGCTACGACGTCTACTTGGCGTGCAAGAAGCTCAAGCACTACTTCTAGGAGCATATGCTTATGGTGGTATCCACCGAGCCATTGGGATAAATCTTCGGCAACAAGGAAGCCACGGGCCGGGTGGCCAAGTGGGGCATCGAGCTAGCCGCCTACCATCCAGTACGAGCCAAGAATCACCATCATGTCTCAGGAGGTGGCGGATTTCATCGTCGACTGGGTGGAGAGCCAGTACCTGCCACCGGTTCCCGACTCAAATTACTGGAAGCTTCATTTTGACGGCTCAAAGATGCGCGGGGGCTTCAAAGTCGGCATCATGCTCACCTCGCCCAAGGGATACCGGATGGAGTACGTGTTTCAGATCCATTTCACCGCCTCGAACAACGTCGCCGAGTACGAAGCGCTGGCACACGGGCTCCGGCTCAAAAAAAATATCGGCATTCGCCGGATCCTCTGCTTAGGGGATTCGGACCTGGTGGTGCAGCAAGTATCCGGAGAATGGGATTCCCGGGATGCCAACATGGCCTTTCTGGGTGCTCGGTTGTAAGTGTTTCTTTCTTATTAAAGGAGTTTGTTTGTCTAAATTTGAGTCTAAGGCTTTAGAAGGTAATTTTATTGGTTATGGTGCCGAATACCACACTTATAGAGTCTATAATAAGCTCTTCGGAACTATTGTAGAATATTGTAGTATGGTGTTCAAGGAAAATGATGGCTCCCATGTGGGGCAAGTTGATGTTTGTGATGCAGATGCTGAAATACCCCAAGATGCCATAAGAAGAATGGGTGTGGGATTTTCTGCCCCATTGAGGAACCCCTTGTGGCGGATCGGGAAGGACAATGCTCTACTCAAGTCGAGCTCTCATCAACATAAGCTCAATAATCTCCACATGCTGGAGAAACCACTGCACAACACCAAAGCCTCTGAAGATCAGCCATCACCTGAAACATCTGGAATCTCCAGGCCAGATTTTCCGGGTGAGGCCGGATTATCTGACCCTACCTCATATGATGCTAGGAACAAAGAGGAAGATCAGGATCATGCAAAAACTCCTAGGCCGGATTCTCCGGGAGAAACCGGATTATCTGGCCCCTCTCCAACTGTGCCAGAATCAACCAGGATGATCAAGATGGAGCAAGAACTCCCAGGCCAGATTATCTGGCCCCTCCATCAGTCGAATTATCCGGCCCTGAAGCTTCAGAACAGCAGCAGCCTCCTGTTATGGTTGTTGATCAAAATCAAGGGCAAGGTTCTTCGTCTCTTATCCATATTTAACAAAGTGTTGATCAAGGTTAAGCCAGTGGTCAAGACGAAGACTCAAATGATGAAGAAATTCCTCCAAGAAACAACAAGATGATTGAAATTCGTCGCAAAGCTCATGATGAAAGAAACCTCGAACTAACAGGTCATACACTTGACAAAGTTATCGGTGATCTAATAATAAGGGTGTGCACAAGACAGGAACTACCGAGATTTAGTGATCATCAAGCTCATATATCTATGGTGGAAACCAAGAAAGTTTTCGAAGATCTTGAAGATCCAGATTGGGTTGTTGCAATGCATGAAGAACTGAACAATTTCGAGTGCAACAAAGTCTGGAAGCTAGTAGAGAAGCCCAAATATTTCCGCAATATTATCGGCACAAAGTGGATTTTCAAGAACAAGCAACGTGAGAGTAGAATTGTTGTAAGGAACAAGGAAAGATTGGTGGCACAAGGTTTCTCTCAAGTGGAAGGCATTGACTTTGGTGAAACTTATGCTCCAATGGCTCGCCTTGTGTCCATTCGGGTCCTCGTTGCTTATGATGCTCATCATAATTTTAAATTATAGCAAATGGACTTTAAGAGTGATTTTCTTAATGGTACTCTACATGAGTCGGTATATGTCAAGCAACCCCCGGGTTTTGAGGATCCCAATTTTTTGAACCATGTTTACAAACTTGATAAGGTGCTCTATGGCCTCAAACAAGCCCCACGTGCGTGGTATGAGCACCTTAAAGAGCTTTTGCTAGACCGTGGCTTCGAGGTTGGGCAAATCAATCCCACTATTTTTACTAAGAAGGTTAAGGCGGAGCTTTTTGTATGCCAACTATATGTAGATGACATTATCTTTGGTTCTACTAATCAAGCTTTTAATGATGAATTTTCAAAGCTTATGACTGACAGGTTTGAGATGTCTATGATGGGAGAATTAAGGTTCTTTCTTGGATTTGAGATCAAGCAACTAAGAGAAGGAACTTTCATTAATCAAGCAAAATACATCCAAGACATGCTCAAGAGATTCAAGATGACAAATCTTAATGGCGTTGCTACACCAATGCAAACTAAATGTCATCTTGAGCTTAATCCAAAGGGTAAAGATGTGGACCAAAAGGTATATCGATCCATGATCGGCTCTCTCCTTTACCTATGTGCATCTATACCCAATATTGTGTTGAGTGTAGGAGTGTGTGCAAGGTATCAAGCTGCTCCTAAAGAAAGCCACCTAGTGGCAGTCAAGAGAATCTTCTGATATTTGGTTCATTCCCCAAACTTTGGTCTATGGTATTGTAGGTGACATGGTTATACCCTACGGGTACACGACTTTAGCATACCTGGTCCAGCCCAAGGAAGGACCATGAGAATATACGCGGCCCATGAAGACTTTCGGGTGGCCCAAGCCCATGACGTCTTCGGATCCTTGGAGAGCAAGACTAGAACAGATAGAATATTCAAAGGGGAAAACCCTAAAACACAGAATCGACTCGATCCGTTCGACCTGCCTACTTCTATATAAAGGCTAGGAGGGCACGACGAGGAGGGCACCTTTCATACCATCGCATACACACCTCCATGCCAGATTGCATCTGCCCCGTAACTTCTTTCCCGCCAGAATCAAGAGCGACAAGGGAGTAGGGTTTTCTCCGGGCCCGAACTCGGTAAATCTCGTGTCCCCTGGTTGCTTGTCTGTTAACCATTCCGTGATCTCTAGCATCCCCATCTTCTCCAAAACCCAAGCTCATAACAATGGGCATTGACGAGATTAAACCTCGTCAATTGGCGCCTGTGGGAACTGGGGCTGATCAGGCGATCATGACGGTCCCAACCAAAGCGATCTACAACTCCTCGGCGACGGAGAACCATCTCCTCTTTGGCACTTTCGACTTCACCGCCCACTCGCCAGCCACCCTGAAAGACTTCGAGCCCGTTGGCGACGGGCTCCAGATCCTGTTTGGGAGCTTCTGCTTCCAGGTGGGGCAGACCGGCACTCTCCGCCTCCCAGAAAGGGTGCCAATGCCATCGATCAGGCCTTCCTCGTGGGCCCCGCATCCCATGCTACACACATCACCATCGACAGATGAGTCATATGACAGCAGCAGCTGCAACTCATATTTGTGCGATCCGCCGTCGGATGAAGGGACCTACGGCTCCGGATCCGAAAGCTTCTGCAGCAGTGATCCACCCTACGAACGCTACCAATGCGACGTGGTCATCTAGAGCGACGTGGATCAGCAAGCACCCAACTCGCCACCCAGCCTGCAGGGTAGGAACGGCAAAAACAGGAGAAACCAATCCCCCTCCCAACAAGGACGACCCTGACACCAGTCAGGTAATCCACCTCAGCGACGAAGGATGGAACCAAGCACGCGAAGCCGTGGCGGGCAACAAGATCCTGCATGTAGGTGCCTCACGGGACCTACTGATGGCGTACCACCTGCTCCTCATCGAAGAGCACAGGTGAAGATGCAAGAGGCGCTTGACAAGCGCAAGCAAGCGGCATCGGAGTCCAGCGCGCGACGAGCTGCGCTCTCTGCCGTTGGTGGCTCCAGCTCGCACGGCAACCACGCCGACAAGCATCGTTCTCACGTAGAGAACATGGACCCCGCCGCACGTCGTGAGGTGACCCGAACCCTCAACACATCCTTCATGGAGATGGATGCCAACGGAAACGTCATCCCGAAGACGCCACAAGCTGCGATCATGGCAGCCATCACATACCTCGCGTCCCATCCACCTCCGGTGGGGGACCCGAAGAGGGCCATGCACAATTCCGCATTAGCCGGACTCGGACTCGTTGGAGTTGCGCTCCACGGGGAAGCTCCTGAGGAGCCGAAGAAGAAGGTTGTGGTTAGATTCAACCGCAGTCCCACACCCTCATCCGACGAGGAAGAACACGACCTACCTCGACAGCACAAGAGCTCGCAACGTCGCAGCCGAGACTACGATGCTCGAAGTGAGCTCACCCAACGCAATATTGACAAGTCACGTGCCAAGCGCGTGTGCTCATCCGTATCCGAAGAGGATGACGATGAAGGAGAACTCTGCAGAGCTCGATGCTTCAGCAGATCCGTTCGGCGGACACGGATGCCGCGGAACTTCAAGATTCCATCGGACACTCCGAAGTTTGACGGCACGCAGGACCCTAAGGCGTGGCTCAGCGACCACCTGTCGTCCGTCAAGTTACACGACGAAAAAAAAACACCGCCCTGCAATGCCTTCAGCTGCAGCTAACAGGCGCAGCCCGGATCTGGCCCAGCAGCCTATCCTCGGGATCCATCCGAAGCTGGGAGTAACTGGCGTACAGTTTGATCCGAAACTTCAAGGGCACCATCAAGAGGCTAGCCTCGATCGAAGAGCTGAGGGCCTGCACCCAACGAACGGGCGAATCCATTCGCTCGTATATACTACGTTGGTCCAACATCAAGAAATCCGCGGCACACATCTTGGAGGAGAGAACAATCGACACCTTCAAGGATGACGTCAACGCCAGGACTTCAAGGAAGAACTTGGGCGCGTCAAGCCCAAGACACTCGACCACCTCATGGACATCGCCAACAGGTGGGCAGATGGTGAGGACTCTATCCACCGAGCACATTCGGAGGAAGAAGATGACTATGGCCGCCGATGTGAGCACCATAGCAAACGAAGATCGCGTGCCTACGACGATCGCGACGGAACCGACATGGTCGTGGCTAGCTACGTCGACTGCCGCAACAAAGGCAATCGCAGAAGCGACGGATACCGCGGAAACAACTTCCACGATGGAGGACGCCCAGCACAATCGTGGCAACGCCGCAACCGCGATGACGAGCCCTCGGCATACGACAACTTGTCGGGCCCATGCATCATCTACTTCTACATCGACAAACAGGATGGCAAAAAGAAGGCAAGCCACATGCTCAAAGACTACCGCAAGTTCGAGAAACTCAGCGAGAGCATGTCCCAGATGAGGCAGCAAGCCCCGAACCCTGGGTACGGACATGCACCCGCACCAGGTGACACCCGAAGATTTGGCTGAAGGTCGAAGATCAGGAGAAAACGGCGTTCATCACGCCGTTCTGAGTATTCTGCTACAACACAATGCCTTTTGGGCTGAAGAACGCAGGTGCCATATACCAGCGGTGCATGCAAGCATGCCTAAAGAGCCAGATCGGATGCAACATACAAGTCTATGTCGACGACATAGTAATCAAAACAAGGGAGGCCAAGACACTGATCGACGAACTCCGCGAGACGTTCGATAACCTTGATCGATACAAGATCAAGTTGAACCTGTAAGAATAGCGCCTTGGCGTCCCATCCGTCAACTGGCTATACTTCATCTCTCAGCGAGGGATCGAGGCGAACCCGAAGAAAATCCGGGCCATGATGGCCATGGAGAAACCGAAGAACCTCAAGGGCGTCCAACAGCTAGCTGGACACATCGCGGTGCTGAGCAGGTTCATCAGCCGCATGGGTGAAAAGGCTCTGCCTTTCTATCAGCTGCTACGCAAAGCAGACAAATTCGAGTGGACACCTGAAGCGGACGACGCATTCGAAGATCTGAAGCGGTTGCTCTCCACCTCGCCCTTCCAGGTAACACCAAAGGAACGCGAGCCTCTACTGCTATACATAGCAGCCACACACCAGGTGGTAAGCACCGTGCTCGTGGTCGAACGACCCGAAGAGGGCAAAACCCATGGGGTATAGCGCCCAATCTATTACCTCAGCGAGGTATTGATGCCAACAAAACAGAGGTACCCTCACTACCAGAAACTCGCCTACGACGCGTTCATGATGGCTCGTCGACTGACCCACTACTTCCAGGAGCATCAGGTGATGGTCGTCAACAAGTCACCCATAAACAACATCCTGAACAAACCGGAGGCCACAAGACGCGTGGCCCTGTGGGGCATCGAGTTGTCCCCTCTAGACATAGTCTACGAGAAGCGCCATACGATCAATTCCCAAGTCCTACCGGACTTCCTCGTCCACTAGATGGAGCTGCAGCTGCCAGACACCCCCGACATGACACAATCATGGACGATGCACTTCGATGGCTCGAAACACGAGGCTGGAGCAGGAGCCGGGGTCATACTGACATCCCTGTAGGGCGACACGATGAAGTACGTCCTCCGGATGAAATTTCGAGCTTCCAACAATGAAACCTAATACTAGGCCCTCATCCACGGCATGAGGATGGACAAGATCTACAGCGCAACGCGCCTGGTCATCTACGGTGACTCGAACCTCGTCTTCCAGCAGACGATGGACGAGTGCGACACACACGCCGCTAACATGATCGCGTACCGCGCACTCTACAACTCACTCGGTGGAGACTTTGACGGCTGCGAGCTTCGGCACGTTGGAAGAGAAAGCAATGAAGAGGCCGACAGACTTGCCAACATCGGCTCCACCTGCGCACGGATGCCACCAGGTGTGTTCCTCGAACAGATCTGCGTGCCATCCATCAAAAGGAAGTTCCCCAAGGGATCACCCGAAGAAGCAGAACACTCGGGAGATGCGCTACCCGAAGGACAGGAAGGACCCGAAAAGCTTGACACAAAGGTCGCAGTGGTCAACCTGATGCAGGTCATGGCAGTCGAAGAAACATGGACGCAGCCGTACCTGCGGTACCTGATAAACAGGGAACTTTCTGACGACCCGACAGATGCCCAACGCATATCTCGCCGATCCAAGGCCTTCACTATCATCAATGGCGAACTGTACAAATGCAGCATTTCGGGTGTACTACAAAGGTGTGTCACCATCGGTGACGGCAAAACTATCCTGCAAGACATCCATGAGGTCATCTGCGGCCATCACGCGGGAAGTCGCGCCCTCGTCGCCAAAGCTCTGCGAGCTGGGTTCTACTGGCCAACGGCCATGAACGACGCCAAGTACATCGTCCGAAGGTGTAACGGGTGCCATAGGTTCCCCGAAAAACCGCACGCACCTGGATCGGAGCTCAGGCCCATACCCCTGGCCTGGCCCTTCTCCCAATGGGGCCTCGACATGATCGGCAAACTGCCCAAGTCCTCGAAAGGAGGCCATGTCTACCTCCTGTTCGCAGTCGACAAGTTCACCAAGTGGATCGAAGCCATGCCTGTCACCAACCAAAAGGGTAAAACGGCCGTGAAGTTCTTAGAATCCATAGTCTATAGCTTCGGCGTGCCGCATAGCATCATCACCGACAACGGGTCGAACTTCATCTCCAAAAAAATCCAGGACTTCTGTGAAGGCCTCGGGATCAACATAACATATGCCTCTGTGGCGCACCCGCAAACGAACGGGCAGGTCAAAAAGGCCAACGGCCTCGTCGGTGGCGGCATCAAGAAACGCCTAATGAGTCCGCTTGAGCGACTTGCGGGAGTCTAGATAGAAGAGCTACCCTCCGTCCTTTGGATCCTGCGCACAACGCTAAATAGCTCAACTGGCTACACGCCTTTCTTCATGGTGCACGGAGCCGAAGCCATGTTGCCCGCAAAAGTACGCCATAAGGCCCCACGGTTCGTTGCCTACAGCGAAGTCGAATCGACGACCGCACTCGAAGACGCCGTCGACACACTCGACGAGGCACGCGACATCGCCATACTCGATCGGGCGGTCACCAAATGCCAGCCCAACTATCACAGCCGCCGGTTGCGCCAAGGTCCTTCGTCAAGGAGACCTAGTCTTACGACTCAATCAAGAGCGACAAGAAGCTCGAGTCACCGGAAGGACCCTACGCCGTCACCGGTCATCCTGTGGCGCCTATCGCCTCAAGCACGTGGAGTCTGGAGTCGCATACTCCAACCCATGGAACGTCGCACAACTGCGACGCTTCTACCCCTAGCTATCCCCCTTTACTTTCAATAAGGCTATTCAGCCAAGGCTACTCAGTCGAACAATGTACCTCCTCATTACGATATGAATAAAGCTAAGTGTCTCGCCCCAAAATTTATCTCTTACTCGCATTTATTTATGCTACAACACACTCGGGGGCTCCCCTCACCTCACGACTTCGTCGAATGAGGATAACGTATGTACACCTGAGTAGCTGATCACGTCAGGCTAACGAAAAGGGCATGCATACAAACAAGCACCACGTGCTATTACAATCAACCTTTACAACAAAGGGCATAACATGCCCAGTCGAATACATACAAGTTTTTACATCTATCTTTTTACAGGTCCTACCTATTCTGAAGAATCACCTGTGCACGATGCTCAAAGAGATCTACAACTTGTTCGGCATACTGCCTCACAGCCGCATAGTGCGGGCGCATGTCCCACACATCACCATCTGGCCGAGGGGACGGCCCAGCCGCAACAGCAGCAAGATCCACATCAAGGCGATGCAGCCGCACGAGGGAAAGCGTGACCTTCACCCCGGCAACCAACTGGTGCCACACTAGCTCCCTGACGTGACGCACGTCTCGAAACTTCGCCAGCAAGCCCCAGAGAGTCGATGGCGCTTCATCCAAAGGAAACATGATGTGCAGAATCGACGTTAGGGAAGTCTTCACCTGCCGCAACACTCGCGATACCTGGTGAGAACGATCCTGCACAGTCGTAAGGATCATGGCACGGTCGCGATCCATCCAGAAAAAGCCACCGGCTTCCATATCTTGCTGGGTCAAGCAATTGATCTGAACTGCAACACGCTCCTTCTCCTCCCTAGGAACAAGGTTAGCACCCGCAACACCTACAAAGTAAGATGACAAGCCAACAGGCACATCCGAAAATGAGCAGCAGCTCGAAGAAACTCACACTGCAGCTGCTCGGCCAAACGCCGCAGCTCCCCCATCAAATACTCCTCTATGGCGGCGCCTTGCTCCGCCTTCGACTTCCAAACGTCCGCATGGCCTTGGATGCCAAGCAACTCCTTATCAAGACTGCGGACACGGTCACGAAGAAATATAAGCTAGGACGCATCCCATGGTCGCGTCATGAGCGCATTTAAGCATCGATGGTCATCACCAAGGTCCCTAGAGGAAAACAGACAATGATATGAACAACACACGAATGGGCAACAGCTCAAAGGTCCATTATATACAACAAAAGCCACTGCGTGGCACAAGAAGTGTTCATGAATATATTACAACAAAAGTAGACGACAACTATCCTACAACTACAAGGCCTAAGCAGCTGCATCCTGAGTGTCCTCGGAGCCAGATTGCCTGCTCTTGACCTCTTCATGCTGCCTCACCGCGTACTTCGCCAGCAGGTCAATCAGCTTCGGCCCATAGTGTTTACAGAGGGCAGCGTATAGAGCAAAAGCTACCTCGGATTCGTCGGGAGCCGTTGGCATCTGGGAGGTGACCTGATGAAGATCCAGCTCCGCCCCGGATGCCATGGCCATCGCCAGCCCCATGGATGCGTTGATGCCCTTCTGCTTGCGCTTGTAGGCCGCGAGCACATCGGCTGATAGCGCATCCGCCAACAAGTCGACATCCGGAAGGGCAACGCCCTTGGGGACGAGCTCCTTGTAGAAGCGCCCGAGAACCTCCTTGACTTTGGCAAGAGAGCCAACCACAGTACTGTAACGGTCTTCAACCGTCGTAGCAGCAGCATCCAGAGCACTGCCGTCGAACTCAATGCCTACGGCATCTAAAAAACGAAAAAAGTACAGTAAGAATCAAACAAAGCAGGAGAGACAAAGCATCCGAAATGAAACATACAGGCGAAATTACTCACCCGAAATAGCCCTGGCAGCAGCCATCAGCTTTTTGGCTACCTCCCTCTCGCGCGCAGCTGTGGCGGTGGTGAGCTGCTCCTCGCGGTCCGTAGCCTCGTACTGCAGGCGCTCCTTGGCCACAGCTGCGTCAGCCAGCTCCCGCTCGAGGCGCTCCTTCACACCAACGGCGTCCTCGGCAATTTTCTTCGCTCGCCCGAGGCTCTTTTTGAGAGCATCATATGCTCGTGGAGAGAAGTGTTATTTTCATCTGCAGAGAATAACAAGAGCATGCATGAGCTTCACAAGCAAGCAAGCAGACAAAGAAATATAAGACCTAGCTAAGGACGTACCTTGAAGACGCTGCAGGCTGGCCTCCAACGACAGATGCTGCTTCACCAGCTGATTGGCACCTTGCACAAAAGGCTGCAATAAGAAACAACTTGTTAGAAAAAAGGCTCGGGGGCTGCGCCCAAGAAACTGGCAAAAAGAAATCAAACACAAGAAAAATGCTCGGGGGCTCCCCCCGAGACACGCACAAAACAAAAGCAAAGATCAGCAGATCATACGAAAAACGCTCGGGGGCTCCCCCCACAGAAAGAACGGAGACACTTACATGATCAGACGGAGACTCTGAAGGTCCGGTTGTGGTCTTCTGGGAGACGATCACCCGAGCCTCCTGCGGGGAGGGGTTCGGAGCCGCACGCCCAGAGGTGGCCACCGTCTGAATAGGAGAGGCATCATCTTCAACTCTCCCACCATCTCCTGAGTGGCATCGCTAAACAAGCCATCAGATGAGTGGCTGCAAAGTAAAACACCAGTCAAAGACAAGCAAGCAACAAGGAAAGATAGCACAAAGCACTCAAAGGAACTTACGAGTCCATATCGCTCAAGTTGAAGACAGGCAAGGCCCTCTTGCTCTTCTTCTCTTCCTTCTTCTGCTTCGCCGGTGGCTGCGGCGCTATAGCCCGCATAGGCACGGACGGAATAGGGGAGGAAGAGCCACCATCACCTCCACTGTGAGGAATAAGGCATGGCGGGTTCCTAGGCGTTGGTGGAGTCGAGGCATTCGACGATTCGCTCGAGCTCTGTGCCAGCTTTCGGGTCTGCTCCTCGCTCGACTCGGGGGCTTCCTCAACCGGTGACTGCACCGAGGGAAGCTCAGACATGGAGTCCACTACCTCATTGTCCGGCGCATCCGGAAAACATTCGAGTAGTGGAGGCACCATGCCCGGTACCTTGAACTCCTGCACAAAGAAAGCAAACCTTCAGAACAAGGAAGTACAAGAAAAACGCACTCGAAAATAGCACTACGCGCGCGTCCCAGATCTACACCTGAGGAACGGGTCGACAGGCACTGAACGGAGGGGTCAGCGACTTCCCCGGGATGTCCTCGTCGGCTTTATACTTCAGCAGCGGCCGAAGGATTCTGTCGAGGTCCCCCCTAGAGAGCTCCTCTATCGCAACTCTCGTGCCTAGAATAAAGGAACATCGGGTGCGCCCTAGCCTGGAGCGACTGCACCCGACGTTTGAGGAAGGTGCGAATGATATCCACACCATTAACCTCCTTCTCTGGAATCACCTGGAGGTCCTCCACCCGACGGTAGAGCTCCTCTATCTCCGCCACCTCACCATCCAAGATGTGGTTCTTCCAGGACCTCTTCGGCTGGATTTTCTGGGTGGAAACGAAGGAGCAAGGACAATTTTTTGCCCGTCCACTATGGAGTCGCGGATGTAAAACCACCGCCTCCGCCAGTATTGGACAGACTCGGACATAGAAAAAGAGAAGAAGAGAAAATTGGATTTAAGGGAAATGATGCAGCCGCCGATGGGATAAACGCCGTCGAAGCCAGATTGCCTCTTCACGGAATAGAGTTTCCGGAAAAGGCCAAAGTGCGGCTCGATAACGAGCCAACACTCGCAGAAGGTGATGAAACAGGCGATGTGGAGAAGAGAATTTGGCGAGAGATGATGGAGTTGGATGCCATAGAAAAAAGCAGTCCACGGAGAAAATCGTGGACTAGGAGAGAGAGGCCCCGAAGGACAAAAGCAACAAACATGACCCGAAACCCTATGGGTGGACAGGGAATTACCTCGTTACCGGGAATCTTGACGGCCTACTTGTCCTGCAGGATCAGACCCCGCTCGCGAAGCTTGCGTAGGTCGCCCTCGCGCGTCTTCTTATGCCGCCACCCACCATCGGTGACACGGGTAGCGGCGGTGCCCTTTTTGCCGCCGGCAGCAGTGCTGGTGCCCGCCACGGTGGAGGCCTTCTTCGGCTTCCGCATTGTAGTGCGGAGACGGCGGCGGTGTGAGCGCAGAAAAGAGGACGTGAAAGATCGAAGAACTTCCAGCGCACGGCGAGAAAATCTCAAGAAGGTGGAAGCAGTGAAAAGAAAATGGCTGCGGTGAAAACAAACAAAAATTTCCCCACAGATTATAAGGACGAAGACGATGAATAGGGACCGTTCATCGGCAAGCCCTAGAGCCAGCATCAAAATCCAACCGTCCACATGTTAGCACAGCAGCGAACCGTCGATCGCACGCCGTGCACTACGCACGGAAACCGAGGAGACGCCATAATTATCGCCACGTCGTGCGTGACTAGTCAACTTCAAGTTAGAAAGTGGGACCCACGTTCGTCCAGTCATGTCACCTCTGATGTCGCAGATGCTTGAGGTCACCGATCGTCAACACTAACGTCATCAAAAGCTATACTAGCAACGGTTACAAATTTTCGGCTCAACAGCTAAACTACTCACTCGAATCTATGATTCGAGCAACTACTCGGGGGCTACTCCTATCAGGAGCGCTGGCCGCGCACCCGAAGAATGACTAAGGTACTACACCACTGAACTATTTCTTCGAGTCCTATGTCGAGTCTACGACTCCACTACGGACTCGGGGGCTACTCCCATAGGGAGGATTGATTCAAGCATACGAAAAAATGGTGTCCTGTGGACCTGAAGCAAACAAACGGCTGAATTAAAGTCTCCGCTGAGTCTACGACTCGAACAAACACTCGGGGGCTACTCCCATAGGGAGCACTGGTCGCGCACCCTATGAATTCTTCGACTGCGATCCTTTGGATCAGAATGCAAAAACTTTTTCGGTAACTTACCCCAACCAAATGCTAAGTGAGCAAACATCCTCCTTGGCCACCCGAAACACCTCCGTGGTGATAAAATTTCTGATGATGTGTCTGTGACGCAAAGATAAGACCAACAGATACCATCTGATGGCCTGGTAACACACCCGACTGCGCTCTGCTAGTAAAAATCCGTGCCAACAGGTGCGATGAAAATCCCGACGGACGCGTTGGGTACATCATTTGAAATTTTCTGGGATTCCACTCCTATAAGTCCTCAATGGCCTGAGTCGAATTACGCAAGCATATGTTCCGGGTACGAGTCGAGGGACTAGAATCTGAAGAAGATCGTGTTGTTTTGTCCTAAGATAGTTAACTTGCCCTGATCCGTCAGGAGAGTCAGGCACACACATCAACAATCCCTACACACTAAAATCATTCTCTAGTAAACAGAGCCAGCTGCACCCGAAATATTAAAGAGTCCTCATCCGAATCTACGATTCGACTGAACACTCGGGGGCTACTGACATGGTTATACCCTATGGTTACACGACTTTAGAATACCTGGTCCAGCCCAAGGAAGGCCCACGAGAATATACGTGGACCATGAAGATTTCGGGTGGCCCAAGCCCATGACGTCTTCGGATCCTTGGAGAGCAAGACTAGAACAGATAGAATATTCAAAGGGGCAAACTCTAAAACATGTAACCGACTCGATCTGTGCCCGGGACCTGCCTACTTCTATATAAAGGCTAGGAGGGCACGACGAGGAGGGCACCTTTCATACCATTTCATACACACCTCCACGCCAGATTGCATTTGCGCACCCCTGTAACTTGGTTCCGTCGTAATCAAGAGCAGACAAGCAGGAGTAGGGTTTTCCCTCCGGGGGCCTGAACCTGGGTAAATCTCGTGTCCCCTGGTTGCTTGTCAGTTAACCGTTCCGCGATCTCCAGCATCCCCATCTTCTCCAAAACCCAAGCTCATAACAATGGGCATTGACGAGATTAAACCTCGTCGGTAGGGTTCGTAGCATAGAAAACAAAAAAAATTCCTACGATGGGAACAACTATGTATCAAGATCTATCTACTAGATATAAGCAATGAGTGGATATACATCCATAGAGAACATACCCTTGTAGACCGACAAAGTTTAACGAGGTTGTACTCATGGATGATGTAGACGAATGATTGTCGATCTCAAGATTGAGAAGAAGTCAAGCGCCGCAAATCAGCAGCGCGTCCGTGCTTGCCCACACGTCCAAGCCACCGAGCAACCTCCGCCTCCTTGCTCCAGTGATGAAGCGGAAGCAACAAATCTTTCCAAACGAAAATCCACCAGGAACATGTATCTCGCTAGTCCGAGACCATGGGGAATAAACTAGAGGGGAGAGAGATCCTTCACGAGGAGGTGTGTGTATGAGAGAGGGAGAGGGGGCTTTATATAGGAGGAGGCGAGCATGCCAAGGGGGTGGCCGGTGCATGGGGTCTGCCCCCTTGCCCTCCCTCCATTCATGTGGGTGGAGCTCCCACTCACCAAAAAGCCTCTTCATTTCTCCACTCAAAAATCCTCTCGTATTCCCATTAAATTTCCGCCAAATTTAATGTAATCTCTCTTTAAATAAAACTCCTTTTATTTATTTATTTATTCAGAATTTTGTCAATTACATTAATTAACAAACATTCACATAAAACCCCTTTATAGTATTCTATTTCACATGCAGAAACACTTTTAGCAATTTCACCCGAAACAATTCCGGTGTCTAGTGAAATATAATTCCTGCGCTTTGTAAATATTTTTGTCTGGAAACTATTTGTTCCAAATGGTGTCGGTGTCTCTTAAGTATGTCACCCTATGGTTCACGAATAATGTGGAGATGATCGAGACCCCTCTCAGATCAATAATAAGAAGCGGGGCCTGAAGATCCATACTGACTCCCACATATTCAACGATGACTTCTTGTGATCGTGAGAACCTTTTATGCTAATAACTTAATCCCTTTGTCTCGCGATATATTACATGTATGAGATACAATCATCGCTATCTCTATACCTAGTTTTATCTCGTTACTGACATGTACTCTTTTCTTGTTCCCGTGATATAACATTCTAGTGATCAAATCACTTGCTTGCAAGCTAAATAATGTGATATCACCGAGAGGGCCCAGAGTATATCTCTCCGTCATCGGGATGGACAAATTACACTCTTGATCCATGGGCCTCAACATAACACCTTCGTAGCATTGAACCCATCTTTATAATCACCCTGTTACAGTGTGACATTTGATGTTATCAAGATACTCTTCTAGTGTTAGTGATTGACATGATCTCATGGTCTAAGGATTAGGATTACATCGTATGATGTTATAGCAATATAAACACAATGACTTTGATCATAATGCTATACTTCAGATAAATGTTCATCACACCATTCCAATAATGTTGTGACCTCGTTATTAACAACATCCAATGTCCATGATCAGGAAACCTTGATCATCTTGTTAATCAACAAGATAGTTTATAAGAGAGGCATAACTAGGAACTTTCCATTTGTTTATTAAACACATATGTATTAACGTTTCCGTATTAATACAATTATAGCTTGCAAAATAAACATATATCATATATTTGGAATATACATAATAACAACTTTATTATTGCCTCTCAGGGCATATTCCCTTCAGGTATCCCAAGGGCTATAATTTCTCTCTATGTGGATATATGGACTCAGATTGGGATGGTGACAAGGATGATAGAAAATCAACTTCTGGTGCATGTCAATTCTTGGGCAGGTCTCTAGTATGTTGGTCTTCGAAGAAACAAATTTGTATATCTCTCTCCACCGCTGAAGCTGAATATGTGGCTGCTGCAAGTGCTTGTATGCAATTATTATGGATGAGGCAAACTTTAAAGGAATACGGTGTAAATTGTGACAAAGTGCCTCTTTTATGCGCTAATGAAAGTGTTATTAAAAGTGCACACAATCTGGTGCAGCACACAAGGAAAAAGCATATTTAGATTCGCAATCATTTTATTCGGGATCATGTTGCTCGTCGTGATATTGACTTATACTTTGTGATCAAGAAGAATCAACTTGTTGATATTTTCATGAATCCACTTGATGAAGCAAGGTTTTGTTACTTGAGGAATGAGCTAAATATCGTGGATTCAAGGATCTTGGCTTGACTATTCTTGCATACTCACTTACATCTCTACCTTTCTTTGGTTTAGATGCGGGCATAGACATAAAGGGGGCGTGGTCCTAATTGATTGGGCTAACCCTCCCCCCATAATGCCAAAATCAAGAAAAATCATTTCCCTTAATATCATTATGTGATATGTGGGTTATTAATGAACATTTGTTTTGAACTCAAGATACATCTTCGTGGTGTCATACCATCCGCTCCAACATGGTGGCTTCGGCCACCGCCCTCTTCTTGTAGAAGAGTTGGTTTCTTATGGATTTTTTTGGATTTTATTGGAAATCTTGTGTTCTTATGGAAAACACACCCAATTTGTCTTTTATTCCATTTGTTTTTTCAATATTGGGTATGTAGTACCATCTTAATTTGGTGGTCTAAACCTAAGCCTTTTCTCATCAGCGAGCCATCTATTCTTGCACACAAGTCCATTGATACCTTGTGAGGGTTTTTGTTTGGGATGCATTGTCCTGAACCTGTGTGTAATAGAAAGTTCAGAGAGGGCCGGATAATCCACCCCTAGTGAGGGCCGGATAATCCGCCCCCTAGTGAGGGCCAGATAATCCGCCCCTGGCGGTTTTTGTCTATTAAGACTAGGGGTAGGGGAAGGGCTCAAACAGAGGAGTACTTCCTCCCCAACCCCGTGTCTCCCTCCCAGCCGCCGCCAGACATCCCATCCCTCCTCGAAATTGATTCGACCGCCAGATTCTCCGGGACCTCCACGGATTTTCTTACCAGCGCCTCTGGGTACCCTCTCCTCCGATCTCTTCCTCTAATGAGTGAGGGTAACTCCCACATTCATCTATTTTGTATGGAAGTTGTTGGTTGTGGTGGAAACTCGGTTTAGAGGAAACTCTTTGATTCATATGCGTGTTAGGAACCATAGTCTATCAACCCTAGTGCCTGATCTACTTCGGTACTTTGAATCTATGTAGGATCTGACAATTTTCGCCAGGGCCAGATTATCCACCCCTGGCAGGGACAAATTATCCGGCCTAGAAGGTTCACCCCTTTTCAGAATTCCCACAGCTTATAGTATCGTGTGTATTTGGCCTATGGATTTCTTTACTACTGTTTTTAGCATTCCTCTTGGACTTGTGTGTGCGCTTATCCCCTTGATACCTATATTATTCACTTCATAGGTGGTTCGAGTGATCCCAAGACCTATAAGCGTTGTCCTTGTGCCCATTACTTCAGGACAAATGAAGAAGGTGTTCTCGTGGACGAGTTTGAACACATGAGACAATAAAGAGAGGCTGATAAGATGGCTGAACGTGCTAGGGCTATGAAGAGGACCACTTAGATAAAGGGCAAGGGCAAGAAGGCTTGGGTAAACTACAAGAATATGGATATCATTGGGTTTTCTACCATTAGTCACCGTGACCTATATGATGAGGCAGATAGTGATGATCCACAGGAGGACAATCTGTTTTGGTGTTCCCACTTCAGGTATATTCATGATGACATCTACGCCTCTCTCAAGATTCGCCCCATGCACCCTCTGGATATGAATGAGGAAAATACAAAGCTAAGACTTGTTGAGGCTTTGGTTGTAACTAAGAGGATGGGATGCACCAACTCATGACTCTACAATGCAACTATGATTCGTCTATGGTGAAGTAATCCTTTTCTACGCTTGTGATCTATGGACATGAGCTCCGCACTATGAAGTGGATGACTGGGAGCACCCTTATTCAGTCTGATTTTAGCACCTTTGGTTAGGTTCTTGGTTACTCCTTTCATGGTCATGACACTGCTTCTGGTCATCGCATTATCACTCTGATAAGGCCCAGCAAGGACACTGCACTCTCTCCATATCTAGCTACCAATGGTGTGGTTGGTACTCTCTATGGTCTATCATCGTTGTATGCAGCACTTGTTGGACTTTTCAGGTACATCATTGCTCCGAGTGGGGGCAGCAATGACAAGATTTGTGGTCACCTTGTGCAGTTGCTTGCTTTCTCTCACGAATTTGCTACAAATGCCAATGCGTTAGTGGGATACAAGATGGATGTCATGGATTTCATTTACCATGAGATGACTGATGCCATGTTCAACAGGCACTCCATTCTTTATGCTCCGTACATCATGATGCTCATCAAGCATATGCTTCCCCATGAGTATTTAAGCGGTAATTTGGATAGTGTTCACATGGCCAAGAAGATCTACAGCAAGTCTTAGAAGACCTCCCATCCCTCTTCTGCCCCAGAGTCCTTCATGCGTGATGCTCGGACTAGTGGGCGTAGGCCTCCAGTGCCTTCTATGGCCCGTGAGGTCAAGCAACTGAACCGGTTCTAGAGGAACATCTTGTGCATGGGGGTTGATACCCATAAGGGCCAGTATGAGGCTTACATGTAGCGCCATGAGATGGCGCACACCCAGCAGTTGATTATTCATCATGATGGGGATATGCCTACCGGGGTATACCCAGCAGGACGATTCCGACGGGCCCAGGTACCTGCGAGTGGGCCTGTAGTAACGGCGACTGGATCACGACCTGGCGTGGACTCAAGCGATCGGAAGTCAAGGCCCGTGCGTAGATAGGCCCAATGGATTAGGTTAAACGACATCAAACCTTAACTGATTCGGTTGAGATCAGAAACCCTAGGGGTGAGTCTATATAAACCTCCCTAAAGGGCAGTAGAGGACACGTTCCATCATCCACCCAAGCGACTAACGCCCTAGCCACCGAGCTCGCCCCATTGTACTTCCACCATAATACAATCCAGCAGGAGTAGGTCTTTACCCTCCGGGGGGCCAAACCTGGGTAAATCCTTGTGTCTCCGCCCTCATCTCGCACCGCAGATGGATGGCCGCCCTTGCCCCATGTTCTACTACTCACCGATTGCGGCATTCGCCATGGTCATTCCCACGATGCTGGCGCCCACCATGGGGCCCGCCGGTCCGCCGATGTTCTCGCGAGATCCAATCTGCCCATCAACGAGTCGATCGCCACCGGCCGCATGATAGCGATCGGCGAGATGCTCCAAATCTTGCCGAGCAGCTACGTCCCGGTTGGCACGATCAGTCTCTTCGTCGGCCTCACCGACGTCATCGTCTCGGAGGACTCAGCTCGCATCCGCGAGTCGCCGCCGCGCGACCGGCTCTTCAAGAGTCAGGTCCGCACGATCCACCGCCTCGCCTCTAAGTACGACTCAGCCCACAGTGATGTGGCTAAAACCACCGCGGCCGCGGAAGACGCGACCCTCAACGACGACGCCGACTCGGCGACCCCGGCGTCACTCGCCGGATCCATCGTCGCCGCGTCGCCCGCGGGCTCCATCACCCAGGTCTCCAACGTCGGAGATTTCGAGGATCCTTCCATCCTCGGGATCTTCAACTTCGACTCTGGGTCGGAAAACTCCTCCGATCTCCGCGACGGGACCGGCCGCCACGCCGCAACCTACATGGCAACTGGCGCCGATCCACCGGAGGATCCCTTCTACACCCCGATCCCTCCCAACGCGACGGCAACGGAGGTCGAGGAACTCCGCCTGAAGCTGGCGGAAGCAGTCCGAAAGGAGCAAGCCGAAATGCGCCGCCGAGCAGGTGACGGCGCAGGAGCTGTCGCGCTACCACCAGCAACGAATCAGGTCACGCATGAACCCCACCGTCTAGGGGCGCGCCCTGAACTTCGACGACGAGAACGACCTGGCCCGCGCGGCCGAGCGCGCGATCTGCCAGAACGCGTCACCAGGAGGAAGCGCCCGTCCCCCACCAGGGTCGACGGCGAATGGCGCCCCACCTCCACCCAACCGCGCACCCCCTAGGGACCAGCCGTGGATCGTGGTCTCATCACGGGAGCGAGACGCGAACGGCCTACCACTGTTCTCCACCCCGATGGACAACCTCGTGGCGGGCCGAGCAGCGGCCGACAACATCACGGCCACCGGCGACGGCGCCCTACAGATCCAGTACGTCAAGGCCTTGCTCGCAAAGGCGGTCGAGCAACAAAACGCAGGCGTCGACTCACAGGTTCGGATGTACTCGCATTCATCGGGCAGCAGAGCGGCCTCAAGCGGTCGTCCCTTGGCGGCAAACACCCTCAACTGCCCGCCACCCGAACCACTGCAGCTCCAACACCGACCCGCGAACGCGGCACTCTCCACCAACGACCCCCGGCCGGCGACCAACTTCGTTGCCGCCAACGGTCAGCCCGTCGACGCCCGCACCCACATCATCAACAACCAGAGATGGCGCGCACGCCAGCCTGACGACCTGCGGCATACCCTAACCAACCGCCGCAACTCAGGCCCTGGTGCTTCGGACCAATGATCCGAGGCGAAAGATACCCGGCGAACTTCAAAGCGCCGAAGGAAATAGAGAAGTACGACCCCACGTACGATCCCTCCGTATGGCTGGATACTTACCTCATGGCAATGGGGATCGCCGGCCACACCGATCTACTCGCAGCCCGCTACCTCCCCCTGATGATGGAGGGGGCGTGCAGGCAGTGGATCAACACTCTCCCCGCGGATAACATCGACTCCTGGGAAGAGATGCACGACGCCTTCGTCAGGCACTTCGAGGGTTCATAAACCCGCGCCACCACCATCAAGGACCTAGAACGATGCGTCCAGGGACCTCGCGAGTCGACCCGCAGCTGGGTCCAATGATGGCAAGAATTGTGGTACAACGCGGTCGGTATCCATCCAGACACCGCAATCCACTGCTTCAAGACCTCGTGTCGTTACGAGCCCTTGGTCGCCAAGCTCAAACGAGCATATCGCACACTCGACAACATACCAGACCTCCTTGAGATCGCCAAAAGATACGCGGAGGAAGACCCAAATCAAGAAACCGACGAGTCGGAGGACAAAGACCGCATCGGCAACGACAACGGACGACGATCCGATCACGATAGCAACACTTGCCTCACCGCAAGCGCCGCGATGTGGTAGTCGACTTGCCGCCAATGCTGGCACGCAGCGCGAGCCCAAGAGTTTCCGTCGCGACGGGGGGCAACGCCGCGACGGCGGCAACTACAAGGCGAAACCAAGGTTCGACCCCGCGGCCCTACTTAACCAACCTTGTGCATTTCACAGCAGGGAAGAAAATCCCACCACACACACGACCGCCGACTGCCACTCTCTCAAGGAGATCGAGAAGGCACGGCGAGCGCGGGAAGACCCCAACAACAACCCGCCAAATGGCGGAAAATTCGGCAGCATGGCTGGCTCGCTCCACACCTTCACAGGCTTCAACACGAAGCTCGAGAAGAAGGTCATCGCCCGCGCCGTCGCCGTCAACGCGGTGGCCCAGGTGGACGTTCCCCAGTTCCTCTAGCGGTCGGAGCAACCCATCACCTGGAGCCGCCAGGACCACTCACCATGCATCGAGTACCAAGGCCGAGTCGCCCTGGTGGTCAAGCCCAAGGTATGAGACTACTAGCTCCCCAAGACATTGATGGACGGCGGCAGGTCCATCAACATCATGTACCTGGACACCTTCAGGCACTGCGGCTCCCGCAGTCGATGGTCGAGACGACCTACACCACTTTCCACGGCATCGTCCCCGGTCGGAAGGCGTAGCCGATCGGCAAGGTCACGCTGCAAGTCACCTTCGGCACACCGGCAAACTTCCGCACCAAGCGGATCGTCTTCAAGCTGGTGCCCTTCGACAGCCTCTACCACTGCGTCCTGGGGCGCCAGGCATTCGCCAAATTCATGGCGGCGCCCCACTACGCGATAACGATGAAGCTCCCGGCCGCGTGCCATCACCATCCACGGCGACCCCGACATGGCCGCCGAGTGCGAAGCCAAAGGAGCCGAACTCGCCGACGCCGTCTTCGCGGCAGAGGCCAACCACGCCGACGAGCTCGCCAAATACGCGAGCGGGGTCAACAACGATGACCCCACTATACTCAAGAAGCCCAACGCGGAGGGCGGCAACACCTCAGCCTTCGAAGCAAAAACTCATACCCGTACCGTCGAGCTGGTCCCATGCGATTCCAGCCAGACGATGACGATCGGGACGGGCATGAGCCCAGCATAGGAAGGCGCGCTCATCGAGTTCCTCCGTGAGAATAGGGACATCTTTGCATGGAAGCCCTCTGACATGCCTGGTGTCCCTAGGGAACTCGCTGAGCACAAACTCCACGCCGACCCCAAAGTGCGACCCGTCAAACAGTCGCTGCGGCCCTTCAATGAAGAGCGCCGCCAAGCCATCGCCGAGGAGGTGCAGCGTCTACTCGCGGCAGGCTTCATCCGGCCAATCAAATACTCCAAGTGGCTGGCAAACCCAGTCCTGGTCGAGAAGAAAAATGGGACCTGGAGGATGTGTATCGATTACACAAACTTAAATAGCCCTGCCCGAAGGAGCAATTCGTCCTCCCGCAGATTGACCAAATAATCGACTCCACCGCGGGCTCGGAGTCGCTATGCTTCCTCGACGCCTACTCTGGGTACAACCAGATCAAAATGGCCGTTGAGGACGAAGAAAAGACGGCGTTCATCACGCCATTCGGAGACTTATGCTATACCGCCATGACCTTCAGCCTCAAGAACGTCGGGGCGACCTACCAGCGGTGTATGCAGGAGTGTCTTGCGAGCCAAATTGGCCGCAATATCCACGTCTACATCGACGACGTGGTAGTGAAGTCCGCCCGCCAGGGCGACCTACTCGCCGACCTGGCGGAAACATTCGCCAACCTGCGGAAATACAAGATAAAGATCAACCCAGGCAAATGCACCTTCTGTACCAAATAGGCAGCTATTGGGATACGCTGCTCCAAGCGCGGGATCGAGGCGAATCCCACCAAGATCGACACGATCGCTCGACTCGGCAAACCCGAAAGTGCTGACGCGACGTCGAAGCTGGCGGGCGATTCGCGCCTAAGCTTCACCCCGACATGAAAAGGCGATGCCCCTATACCGCCTGATGCAAGAACCCCACCTTCCAAAGGGGACAAGGAGGCGACGACGCTCGCGACCTCAAGAAGGTGCTACTGCAACACTACGCCGCCCCGTCGACAAGGAACCCATGCTGGTTCACGCCGCGCTTCCGAGCACGCCGTCAAGACTGGCCATGGTCGGCGACCGACTGAGGAAGGAAAGGAACCCAAGACAGCGTAACGTGTACTATATCGAGAGGTCCTCACCGAGTCACGCTGCGATACCCGCAATACCATAAACTGGTATACGCGGTCTTCGTGAGCGCAGCGGCGATCGCACTACTTCCGTGAGCACCGATAACGGTCGTCTCTCAGACCGCAGGACATAATCCACAACCGTGAGGCGACCGGGCGAGTCGCCAAGTGGGCCACGTAAATCAGCGTCCACAACATCAAGTACGAGCCGCAAAGCGATCAAGTCGCAGCTCGCGACTTCATCGCCGATCGAAGAGGCCCAAGAGCCGAAAGCTGCCATACCTCCACCATGGAGTTTACACTGACGGCTCCAAGAATGCGGACGGCAGGAGCAGGATCGTGCTAACCTCTCCGGCGAGGCGACAAGCTACGCACGTCCTCTCCGCCTCGACTTCACCCCGCAACAACATGGCCGAGCACGAGGCACTACTCCACGGCATGCGAGCCGCAAGGAGATGAATGTCAACCGCCTACGCCTACGGAGACTCCGACCTCTTATTTGGGCAAGTCGCCGGCACCGCGACGCCGCTTCCCCACCATATGGCATACCGCCAAGCAGTGGACAAGCTGGGCGGACACTTCGCAGGCTATTCCGTCGAGTGGATCGACAGGCGGAAGAACGAGGAGGTCGACGCACTCTCTCGTATCGGCTCGGCTCGACTCGCACCACCCGCCGACATCTTCCTCGACACCATCACCAAGCCTTCTGTCTCTCCCCCAAGGGATATCGACATCGGCGTCCCGCTGCAACCAGATGCAGCCCTGGTCGCACTCATCGCCGAGCCAGAGAACTGGACTACGCTGTACAACGCCTACCTGGAAGGAGTCACCTTGCCAGCAGACGAAAGAGACGCCCGGATGATAGCACGCCGCTGGAAATCCTTCGTCATCATCGACGGCGAGCTCCACAAGCGCAGCGTGACCAGCGTGTTCCAACGCTGCGTCCAACCCGCTGAAGGACGCAAAATCCTCCACGACATCCACTCCGGCGACTGCGGCCACCACGCCGGCGCCCGCTCTCTGGTGGCAAAGGCCATGCGACATGGTTTCTACTAGCCAAGCGCACACGCAGACGCCGTCGACATCGTCCAGCGGTGCGCCGGGTGCCAGAAGTACGCCAACCAGACCCACGTACCGATCTCGGCGCTCAAGACATTCCCCATCACCTGGCCGTTCGCCGTGTGGGGTATGGACATGGTAGGCCCTTTCAAAAAGGCCCCCTCCGGCTTCACCCACCTCCTGTTCGTAGTCGACAAATTCACAAAATGGGTGGAGGCCAAGCCAGTCCGGAAATGCGACGGGAAGACCACCACCAAGTTCCTACGCGAGCTCATCTATCGCTACGGGTTCCCAAACAGCATCATCACGGACAACGACACCAACTTCGCCAAAGGAGCCATGGCCGAGTTCTGCGAAGAACATCACATCCGCCTCGACCTCGCCTCAGTCGCTCACCCGGAGTCCAATGGCCAGGCGGAACGGGCCAACTAGAGCATCCTCCACGGCCTGAAGCCACGGCTTCAAGTACCACTCGAGCGCACCGTCGGGTGCTGGGTCGAGGAGCTACCCTCCATCATCTGGGGCATCCGCACCTCCGTCAATAGGTCGACAGGATTCACCCCCTTCTTCATGGTGTACGGTGCCGAGGCAGTCATGCCCACCGACCTAGAACACGACTCGCCCAGGGTTGTCCACTACACGGAGGCCGCAAACGAACTTGCACGCCAGGATGGAGTCGACCAACTCGACGAGGCACGCGACCTGGCCCGCTCCCGCACCGCCATCTACCAACAAGGGCTCCGCCGCTACCATAGCCGGCGAGTAAGGACTCACACGTTCCAGGAAGGCGATCTGGTGCTACGCCTCATCCAGGACAAGAAGGGCATGCACAAGCTATCCCCCCCTTGGGAGGGACCATTCCCCATCGGGCGAGTCCTCGGCAACGACGCCTACTACCTCATCGACGTCCGAGGCGACGGGAAACTCGACGTCAAGCATCCATGGAACGTAAACTTACTACACAAATTTTACTCCTAGAACTCCATACATGTACTCTCTACCTACCATGAAATAAAATAGATCGGTTACCGCAAATTGCATCTACTCTCCGTACCTTGTGCCACTCGCACTCGTAATAACAGCGCCAAGCTAACCGCAGAAGTCAACCTCTGGTTCAGCAATCGGCACGGCCAAGTAGTGCGTTCCGAGGGCACTGGGTTACCCCAGGACTCGTAACGTCCACGAAAAACGCCAACCCGGAGCCCCAGTGGAGTCGCCTAGCTCGACTGGCTCAACGAGCCAAGACAACTGCCCTCGTTCCTCACAACGACCAAGGTCCTCCGCATCCTCGGCACAGCGACTTGAACGGCCAAGTACCACGCTCGGGGGCTGATGACCAGTCGAGCACGAGCAACTAGGGAAAAACGCCAAGTATGAGAGCGTGCCAGGGACTCGCCATGCGACTGACCCCACGGGTCAGGCAGGAGTGACGCGCTAAGTCCTCACCCACCCTGGAGTTGCGACTAGAACCACCAAGTACCACGCCGGGACTCGCCACCGACTGCTCACAAGGGAAAACGGTCAAGTAAAGAGCACTCACGGGAGTCGCCCTGCGACTGGCTCTCCGAGCTCGGGCGATTCTACCTCACTAACATAACAACAGACAAAACATTCAAAACCACAAACACGTAACAAACGAGGTAAACCCCATAAAAAGGGCGGACGCGCTCGGGGACTCGTCCAATAAGCAATCAAAATTACGAAACAATTCACAAAATAATACGAAGTTTCATTATAGCAAAAAAAAATCGTTCCAATATACAAGTTGAGCCCAATGGCTAATCGCTGCTAACGCCCAAGCGCACAATGTTTCTATTTCGCAGGCTTCGACAGCGACTCGCCGCCGCCCCTACGGTTGCGAATGAAGGGCGTGTACGGGTTTGACGGGTAAGTCGTCAACTCACCCGCCATCGCCGCACGGAAAGGCTGCTCGACCTTGAAGTCTCGATGCGGCGGCTCAGGATCGTTGGGGGCAACAGTCGTCTCCTGATAGGTGAGGAGGTCGCCCATCGCCCAGACACGATTGGAGTACAATGCGGCCCGGTCCGTCAGCTTTAGCACCTCGGCGATCTCCACCGAGCCCGTCGACAAGGGGTAGCCACTCGTCACGTTGTCAAGATCGAAGTCCTCCGGGAAGTGGGCAAGCCCAAGGCTGAGAGACGTCGCCGCCCCACGCCGGAACGCCGACCGCGTCATGAACTTGACGACTGACGGCGCCTTCTCCAGATACCGCCATACTTCGACGAGATCGCTGGGAATCACTTCCGTAGGCGATATCTCCTGAAGATACGCCCGAATGCAAGCCGCGGACAACGTGGCCGAGTCGACCAGAGTGGTCGCACACTGTCGCGCGTCATACGACTGCGCCTCCTCCGAGCTGTCGATAATCCGGCCTGCGGAAAGAGGACGGCAATGAGTATAATGCAGCTACTACAGGCAGAGGCAACAAGTTTACCAATTAAAGGACAACAGAGGCCCGTGATGAAGCTTTGAAGCGAGGAGAAGTCGTTCTGCAGCCCAATAACGAGGGCGTCAGAGACCTTTCGCTCTTCAGCGCCAGCCGTAACAGCAGCTTTTGCTCGCCCATCCGCCGAACCCGCCTCCGCCTTCGCTTCCTTGAGCTCGTGCTCCAGATCAGCGATCCGCTTCTCAGTCGTACTCAACGCAGACTGAGCCGCCATCAGCTCACCCGCCGGGACAAGGCCCTGGCCGACCTCCCCTGCCTTGGCAGCGATCGCTTGGAGTCCCCTGTTTGTTTCTTGAACGGCAACAAGTTCCTTCTCCACGCGACACTTCGTAGCAAGCCGATCGGCTGATTCACGCTGCAAGCCCTGCGCACAAATCAAACAGTTAACAACAATAGAATCCTAAGTGCCCACCCGCTGAAATTCAGCGACTAGGCACTCGGGGACTGGAGATCAAAAAATCCTAAGTGCCCACCCGCTGAAATTCAGCGACTAGGCACTCGGGGACTGGGTACTACAAATAAAAACTAACACTAAAAGGATCCGACCACTGAAATTCAGTGGCCCGATCCTCTAGGACTGGACATACCTGGATGGCTGCGCCCAGCATGCCGTGAAGCTGTAACGCGTCGATAGATGCAAGAAGAGCTGGAGTATGTCCACAACGCTGCTCGACCTTCGTCTCAACGACCCCAGGCGTCTGGCTCGTTGGCATTGCGCCACTCGCTGTGGCTGCTTTGGCCATAAAGCGGGGGAAGGTCGCGGCGGATGCTCCAGCGCCACTAGGAGCCGGCTCGGCCATCCCAGGCGAGGAAACATCCTCCTTGGTCTTCAAGACCACCTCCGCCGCAGTCGGAGGATCACTCGAAGCAGCCTTCGTGTCGTCAGAGACCGTGACGACATCGTCACCCTTCGCCTTCTTAGCATTGTCTGTGGGGGCAGCGACTTCATCAGCTTTCCTCTTCCGTGAGGGCTCCTCCTCGGCGACGACTGGCGGCACCTTGGCCATGGAAGGATGGCCGATATTTTTAACTATAGTCCTGTGAAATAACGATATGAGCAAGATTGTTCGAGTACAACGGAAGGCAAGCAGATGAACAAAACTTACTTGGCGACTGGTATGAACAGCAGTCCCGTGCGGATACTGGCCGACTTCTCCAGCTCGGGACCCAGCTTCCGACTGAGGCCCATCTCGAGCACGTCATGTGCCCAAGACACGGAGGGCCTCTTCGAAGATGAGGCCGCGGCAGGAGCCTCCGTGACGACATCTGCAGGAGTTCTCCTGGGAGGCGAAGCCGCTGCGGCTGGAATAGCCCCCAACCCAGAGACCGGGGCAAACGGGGGAGGAAGTGAGGCCAGAGGTACCTCATCCAGGAGGACAGCGGCTTCCGGCGCTGCCGTCGAGTGCTCCGCTTCACCCTTAGCCAAGCTGCTGGCGTCAGAACTAGTCGCAGAGCGAGGCGGAGACGCCTGCTTCGCCGGCTTCATCTTCCTCCTTGGCGGAGCCTTCACCTCCTTCTTATTCTTCTTCTTCTTCTTCTTCGACGGCATAGCCTCACGATGCGAGGTGTGCTCGGGGAGCTCATCGTCATTGTCGTCGTGACGTTCGAGGCTCTTACTCGCCTCGAGCTCGCGCTGATGATGTCCGCAAGTTTTGCGAACCATCGGAGCGGTGTCCTCCACGGGCTCGTCTTCGTCATCACCCGCGTCGCTCCCGGTGTCGCCTCCGGCGGGTGGCGACTCGCTCCCGTCCCGAACGGACGATCTCGAGTTTTTGTCATCTGCGGGTGGGAGCCATCCTTCCACCACTTGGAACAGCTACAATAAAGACGAAACAACATCAGCATAACCGCGATTGCATCATCTGCGACTGCGAATGGCGACAACAATGGCGACTTACCGTCGGAGCGAGACGCCTTGAGGTGTAGGGGGCGACCCCGGCCTTCGCGTCCAGGTACTCCGCCTGGGTGATCTTCTTCAGAGCCAGGATATAGTCCTCGAGCTTCCATTCGACGAGGCAGGATTTGGTCGGGTCGTCCCTGCCCGCGTACTCGTACATATAATGCTCGCGGCGGGCCAAAGGCACGAGCCGCCACCCGAGCCAGCAGTTGTAAAGATGGATGGTCTGGAGGCCCTTCTTCTTCAGGCCGCAGATGGTTTGCAACATTTCGTCGACAACCATCTGCTGGCTCAGCGGGAGCTTGCCGGCCTGGAGCCGACGCGGTTCAGGCCGGTTGGCGGAGTACTTTGGAAGCGCCACCTCGCCATCTAGAGTCGCCTCAGTGACGTAGAACCAGGATTTCTTCCACTCGCTTGCCGCCTTGGCCGGCAGCATCAGGTCGAAGAAGGATGCCTTCGACTTCAGTTGAAACGTCAGGCCACCCGCTGCCAGCATCGGGCCGCCTGATTCTTCGCGACTAATCCTCCCATGGAACAGATCTTGCCATAGGGGGAAGTAAGGCCTGCAGCCCAGATAGCACTCGCAGAATTCCATGAAAATGGCGAGCTGCTCGATGCTATGCGGGCCTAGGTCCGACGGCTAGATCCCGTAGAAGGCGCAGAACCGCCGGAAGAATAGAGAAGTGGGAAACCCCAGCCCCCGCTCCAGGTGGCTGGGGAAGCAAACGAATTCTCCCTCGCGCAGGTCCGGAGTCACCTCTCCGGCCGTGGGGATGCGCCACCTGCCGGCGCGCAGGATCCCGGCCTCTTCGAAAGACGCCAATAGCGCCCTGGTGCACTTGGATCGGCCCCATGGTTCGGTGGAGGGGGCCATTGGTTAAAAGATTTGCGGAGGTCAGGGCTCTCTAGATCGGTTGGATCGTGATGCAGAGTGGAAACGGAGATGGGAGAGGTCGGAGGAAATATGAAGGAGTGTTTCCCCGCTCGTCCGTCATTCCCCTTATATAGCGGTTGTTACCCACCAATTTCGGGAGCCATTACTGCGCGGTGATTACGCCGAAAGTTACCGTTGGATTACTCCAACGGCTAGTTTTGACCCCACATGATGGTCCAACTTCATCCACTCGACTCGTCGCTCCGCGTGACTTGCTTATTCGCCGACCCGATCACTACAACAGTGACTGAATATTTGCCGACCCGTTCGCCGAGCTGTGACCCAATTGGTCGCCGTTAGTGCGACTAGAGTAACTATTTTGTCCTTTATTCAGGAGTCCGCCGCCGATTCGACTGGGCGTCCGCATTGGAGCCGTATACACCGACTGCCAGCGATCACCTGCGGCCAATCAACGACGGCCTCGGGGACTACTGATGGGGATATGCCTACCGGGGTATACCCAGCAGGACGATTCCGACCGCCGGTACTGCGAGTAGGCCTGCAGAAATGATCGGATCACGACCTGGCGTGGACTCAAGCGACTGGAAGCTGAAGGCCCAGAAGCATAGATAGGCCCAGTCGGATTAGGTTAAACGATTACTGAAACCTTAACTGATTCGGTTGAGATTTGTAAACCCTAGGGGGGTGAGTCTATATAAACCTCCCTAAAGGGCGAGTAGAGGACACGTTCCATCATCCACCCAAGCGACTCGCTGCCTAGCCACCGAGCTCGCCCCATTGTACTTCCACCATAATACAATCCAGCAGGAGTACGTCTTTACCCTCTGGGGGCCGAACCTGGGTAAATCCTTGTGTCTCCACCCTCATCTCGCACCGCAGATGGCTGGCCGCCCTTGCCCCATGTTCTACTACTCGCTGCCGATTGCAGCATCTGTCGTGGTCATTCCCACGACACATCATGTGTCAGGGGCGTCAGGCCACCCTCCAGATCCTCCATCTCCAGCTCCATATGCTCAGTGGAACACTTCCGGTCTCAACTATGGAGAGCTTGAGCGTCACCTGTTTCCTGCCCGGCGAGGGAGCCTACACCTCCTGCTGCTGATGATGATGATGAAGAGTATGATGATGAGGAAGAGGAAGGGGATGGGGACGATGACGATGACAAGGAGGACTATGAGGAGTGATCTCTTGGGGGGTTAGAATCGCTCTTCTTCCTTTTTGGTGTTTCCTTTTTGTCTCTGTGGATTTGCATGGGTCGGGCACAAGCACTTGCCTTTTATCATTTTCTTATCGTGTTGCTTGTGCCCATTTAGAGTTGAACTTATATTTGTGATCATTTTTGTATGAGAATATGTGGTTCGTGTGGTACTATGGTTCATGTGTGGATTTATCATTGGAATTATCTATGGTCTTATGGAATTCTAGAATTATATCTATGGATGCTTCAAAGTGGTGTGATGTTTCAAGGCCTAAATTATTTCTTATCATATTGGCTAGTTCATCTCCCGATGGTATGGTGTTTTAAATCTAACTCATCATCTGTATGTAGCCTTCAATCCAATGAATAGGCTTGTACCTTTTTGTGAGCATTTGTATTAAAAAAGCAAATTATCTATATGCACACATTTAGGGGGATCCTCTTTCACTTTTGGAATGATGTTGTTAGTAGGGATTTATTGTAAATCCTAGTATTATCATCTAACACAAAAGGGGGAGATTGAAAGAGCATTTCATGATCTCTAGTTTTTTGTGTGTTAGATAAAAATGCCAAGGATTATTTAATGTGTTTTGAAGTGCTGCAGATCTTGGCATATTCAAAAGAAGCAAAAAGGTGTATTTGGGGGAGGATTATCCATCCCTGCCAAGGGCCGGATAATCCGGCCCTGCCCCAAATCCAAGTGCAGCCAAGGCACACCGTACTACATGGGGCGGATTTTCCCCCAGATTGTCCGGCTATGCCGGATAATCCGCCCCAAGGAATTCACCAAAGGGAGCCAAAGCGCGGCGTACTGCATGGGGCCGGAAAATCCCCCGGATTGTCCGGCTAGGGTTAGCGTTCTTGCCTGGGGCGGATAATCCGCCCTCCTCAAGGAATTTTGAGAAGGAGATCAAGTTGCGGCGTACTGTATGGGGGGTGGAAAATCCCCCAAATTTTTCTGGCTCCGGGGCGGATTTTCCCCGGGGTGGATAATTATTCCCCCACTAGGGACGGATAATCCGGCCCCAAAGTCTCCAACGGCTAGTTTTGGCAGGGGTTATTTAATCAGCATCACCCCTTCTACCAGAACTCTTGCTTCATTTCGAAAAAATCGAGACCTGTTCTTCAAGCTCCAACACGAGATCTCCATCTTCATCCATGCAAAGGCTCCGAACTTTGGGGAATCGGAGGAGGCCTAAATCTTCATCAATAGCAATCAAGCCCTTCACTTCCCCTCCATTCACTTGGAGGATTATCGATCTAGTATTTCCTACAAATATATAGATCTTTGTTTTCATTATTTGATAATCCTTGTTCTTGTGGCGGCTTGTTGTCATCACGGGAGCCTCCAGTTCAGTTGTGGATGTGTGCCCCGCTAGCGTTGTAAAGGCACTGGTGATGCGTGTTGAACGCCCCATTGGGAAACCCCAAGAGCAAGGTATGATGCAGCACAGCAGAAAGTTTTCCCTCAGTAAGAAATCGAGGTTATCGAACTAGTAGGAGGAAGGAAACATCTCAAAGGTGTTGCAAGCAACATGGAAACCTGCGCAGCACAAACTCAAGACTTTGCCCCAACTAATAGTGAGGTTGTCAATCTCACCGGTTGCCATAACAAAGGATTAACTGTATGGTGTGGAAGGTGATGATGGTTTGCAGCAAGTAAACAGTAACAGTGGAAGGTGTATCAATGGTAAAGATTGGACCGGGGTCCATAGTTCACTAGAGGTGTTCTCCTTAGATAAACAAACATGGCATGTTGGGTAAACAAATTACAGCAGGGCAATTGACAGGACTGAGCAAGGCATAACAATGCAATACCAGACAAAAAGATCCTATGAGACTCGATTGGGCAATACAACAATATACATAGACCGCCATCCAAATGCATCTATGACTAGAAGTCCACCTTCAGGTTATCATCCGAACCCCCTCCAGTATTAAGTTGCAAGCAACAAACAACTGCTTTAAGCAAAGTGTGTAAGGTAAACAATCCACTTGTTCCATGAACAAGAGATCGTTGTTTTCTCCCTAGAGGCAACAACACATCTACAACTGTAGAGATTTTTGTTACTTCCCTTGATTAAGTAGAGGCATGAACCCACTATCGAGCATAAATACCCCCTCTTGGGGTCACTAGCAACTACTTGGCCAAGATAGCTACTAACAACGAAGAGCATGCAAGATCACAAACAACATAGACATGATAGAATCAATAAGACAAAACCATTAATCAATCTGACAAGTAATCTCAATATCCATCAGATCCCCGCAAACACAACATGCATGATTACAAATAGATTAGATCTTGATCATGAACGGAGCTCACGAGATCTAGACATGAAAGCACAAGGAGGATATACAACCATCTAACTACTACATGGACCCGTAGTCCAAGGTTGAACTACTCACGCTTCATACCGGAGGCTGGCATGATGAAGAAGAAAGCCTCTGAGATGATCTCCCCTCCGACAGGGTGCCGGGAAGAGCTTCATATCCCCCCGATCTAGGGATGATGGTGGCGGCGGCTACTGACGGTTTCGTGGAATATTGATCGGGTACTTAGGGTTTCGGCATCGGGGGCTTCTTATAGGCGAAGAGGCAAGGCTAGGAGACGGCCAGGGGGTCCACACCCTGCCCAGGCGCGGGCCCAGCCTAGGTCGTGCCTAGGGGGTGTGGCCACCCTGTGGTGCCCCTCCGTCTCTCCTCTGGACTCCGTGTTCTCCTCGGTGAAATATTGACTTTGGCTTTTGTCTCATCCAATTCCGAGAATATTTCCTTACTAGCTTTTCTATAACCAAAAACAACAGAAAATAGGTAACTGGCACTGTGGCAACTTGTTAATAGGTTAGTACCAAAAAAACATGTAAAAAGCACCTCAAAGTGTGGACAAAGCAGAGAAAAGTAGATACTAAACAATCATGGAACATCAAAAATTATAGATACGTTTCTGACGTATCAAGCATCCCCAAGCTTAACTCCTACTCGTCCTCGAGTAGGTAAGTGATAAAAGAATAATTTTTGAGGTGACATGCACCATCAAAACCAAGATCAATCCATTTGCGAGCATTGAAAGCTGGGATCAAAGAACTCTAAACATGTGCATGAAAGATGGAGTTCTAACAATAAGACAAAGTAACTATGCATGCAACATGAAAGGCTACAAACAAAGATCATGAATAACATGCATTGAAAAACGTTTGTTTGTTTCACATATAGAAAACATGGCATAGTGGCATCCAGCTTGTCCCTCATGGAGTAGCAAATAGATTCATAGGACACCTTCAAAGTTCATAAGAGTGACTAGATACAAATAGCACAAGAACAAGCAATATCAACAATATGCATCAACCAATAAGTTTTGGGACACTGCACATAGAACTAAGAATGGCAACTATGCTCTCTTAACTGGTGCCTAAAGGTAGAAGGTGGAGACTCGGTATAATAGTGGAAGAAAGGCTCTTCATAAAGGGAAGCAGGGATTTCAAGTTTCAAAAAGAGCTTCCAAAAATTATGGTACTTGTTAGATTTCAGCCCTCGTTGCCCCTATTATAAGCATCTTGAAGTGATTAAGGTTAAATTGAACAAACTATGGAGTATATGCTTGACAAAGTATAAGTTGGCAATCTCATGTCCCTTGAATACGAGGGCCGCACCTCATGCTACTCAACTTTAGTCACCTGTAAGTTCTTGTCATAGTAAGTACATGTGTATCATAGAGAACCGCTAACGGGGTACCCCTTTCACATGGTACATGAGCTATCCCATAACCAAAATGACAAGGTAAGCAGACAATGAGCATCTCAGCGATCTTTTTATTTACTATTTGCATAGATTTTTATTGAGGATGCTTCACAGATTGCTCATTATGGTGATGCTGCAAGTTTCCATCATGATTAGGCATGGCTTAGGCTAGTGGCCCAGGCGTTTCTCTAACACAAAATACATAACTCCATGGAATTACAAGCTCGCTCTTTATTTCACACTGGCGACATCCATAGACAAAAGAGCATGATATCAACCGTGTACAAAGTACACGTGCAATGTTGAAAACGTTACCCATGGCAGCATGGTTCTGCTAATTCCAACGTATAAGTGCAAGCATATACAACATAGATGACACAATGGTTCAAGTTTATTAGGGCAAGGAAAATAAAGTGTGCCATCAAGTTCGTGAGGGCTTTAATCACTAAGTTTTCACATAACAGAATACTTTTTAATTAGAAGATAGCTGAAAACAAGAACATACTTGGAATGGTGTAACACACCATGCATAGGAGTTTATAGTGGATCCTTTGGAATAACTTGGTTTCTTGGGAGCTGGAAGCATGAGTAGAGCTTACTCATACAAGTGGAGGCTAGCAAAATACTGGGAGCAACCAACTAAGAGAGCAATAATGGCCATAATCATGCAGAGCGACAAAACATTATTAATCAAAGCATAGAGTGATACTACAAGTCAAGGACTAAATGATCATAGAGGCTATGGTGACTTGTTCATAGTCATAACATGGTGTGAGAATGTGCCAAGTCAACCCAAACAAAGCATCAAAGGAGAATACCACAATACTATGCTTTTGGATGCTAAAACAACGCATGACTCTTTCAAGGCACACTAAGCAATCCCAGTTGCTTGGAACAAGATATGATATAGCAATAATCACTAAGCATAAGGTCAAACCAACACCTAGCATGCCATGCTAAAGTCTAAATCACAGTCAATGCAAGCTCCTCTTGCACTTTCAAGCAAGAACTTTCTACTCCTTCCAACACCAATCGACTTATTTGAAACAACACAGCGAGAACAGGGTCCAAACTACTTTATTCAAGCAAACTAAACAAACTAAGCAAAGAAAACTAAAATTAAGACGCTCCAAGAACAACACAACAATGCATGAAACAATAAAAATAAAGTGTCCAGAAAGACCTGAGCTTTTTATTGATGAAGAAGAGGATGCCTTGGGCATCTCCAAGCTTTGACGCTTGTAGCTCTTGGATATTTATTGGGGTGACACCAAGGTTGCATCCCCAAGCTTGAGATTTTTTCCATTCTTCATCTCATTACATCATTCTCTCTCTACACCTGAAATTTTCCTTCATACAAAACTTCACACAATCTTCATTAGCAACATTAGTGTATTCAAAAGATAATAGACCTTTGGGATTAGCTTTAGAACAGCAAAAAATTTCACTAAAAACACAAGCTACTATAGCAAATCCTTCAAAAATCTCAATTTCCCAAAAAAGAACCCAAAAAGGAATCAATAAGAAGCAAATGCAAATAATGGCAGAAATCTGTCAAAACAGACCAGCAGATAGAAACCGATTTTTTCGAAAATCTTATGTTGCTCAAATAAAAAAGTGTTGAAATAACTAAAGTTATCTAACATACTGGGGGATTTATTCGTAAATTTTTAGATCAATCAGACTTACAGAGACTCCTCAAGAATTTTTATGGTGGAGGATAGAAACCTGTTTCGGTACAGCAACTCCCCAAATCTTACTTCCCTCTTATCAGAGGTCATTCTTGGCACAAAAAGCAAACAAAAAGGATAAGAAGCGGTCATTACTGAAGTAATAACTTCCAAAACTCAAGAAAACTCTTGGGTTATCTCCCAACAAATAAATTCTATGCATAGGATTCTTGTATGCAAATAAATTCACAAAGAACAAAGTGACATGCATAGGAAGATGAAACAAGAGTAACTTCAAAACTTTCAACACATAGAGAGGTGTTTCAGTACCATGAAAACTTCTACAACCATATTTTCCTCTCTCATAATAATTTTCAGTAGCTTCATGAATAAACTCAACAATATAGCTATTATATAAAGCATGTTTTTCATGATCTACAAACATGTAATTTCTATCAAGCTCAAAAATAGTGGGATTAAAAACTTTCACAGGTTTTACCCAAAGTAGATATTTCAAAAGGATCCACAGGAACATAACATTCATCCTACTTTGGTAGGCAAGGGGGACAATCAAATAATGTAAGAGGTAAAGAGTTACTCTCATTAGAAGGTATGCATGGGTAGATCCATTCTTCCTCCTCTTGATCATCACTCTCCTCCTATTTTTCATCTAACGGGCCTTCCGGTTCAGCAATTTCGTCTTCCATTGGCTCCTGCAAGGCATTAGTCTCTTACATTTGTGGAAAGCACCTATTAAAATATTCAAGAATATAGCCATTTTCTTCCTTGTAATTATCAAAGAAAAATTTAAGTATATCATAAACCTCATATTCATAAGGTGCATCATCAGTATTTTCAAGCAAACTGGCAAGTTCAAATGCACCCTTGAAAGCAACAAATTCTTCAACTTGTTCCACATCATAAAAGTCATAATTTCCTTTAACATAAAATATATGGTAACATTATCATTATACTCACATTGAAAAGACAGGTGTTTATACCTCCTACAGGAACAAGATTTATCAAAGCAATAATTAATGTTATAAGTATAGCACACCTCTCTAGCAATAGTATTCAATTTATCAATTTGTTCTCATAAGTGTTTCCCTTTTTCTGACAAATGGTGCTCCTTATAATAATACTTTTCTTCTTTCGTGAACCCACCTTGCCAGTAAGAACTAGTTTCAAAGAAACCATCCATTGCTAGAAAGCATGACCAAGCAAGGCAATAACAGACCAGCAACTAGAGTAGGAACTAATTTTTTTGTGTTTTTTATAAGAGAAAGCAAACCAAACTAAACTATTTTTTTGAATTTTTGATAAAAAGAGGCAAACAAAACCAAGCAAAAGAAACTAAGCAAACTAAAAACAAAGTAAAGAGAAAGGTTGAGGAGGACTCACCTTGTGAAGACGTCCTTAGCCTCCCCGGCAACGGCGCCAGAAAGTCTTGTTGCGTGTTGAACGCCCCGTTTGGAAACCCCAAGAGCAAGGTATGATGCAGCACAACAGCAATTTTTCCCTTGGTAAGAAACCGAGGTTATCGAACCAGTAGGAGGAAGGAAACGTCTCAAAGGTGTTGCAAGCAACGTGGAAACCTACACAACACAAACTCAAGACATTGCCCCAACTAACAGTGAGGTTGTCAATATCACCGGTTGCTGTAACAAAGGATTAATTGTATGGTGTGGAAGGTGATGATGGTTTGCAGCAAGTAAACATTAACAGTGGAAGGTGTATTGTAGCACCCCTCGAGATTAGGGTTAAACTAATCTCAGACTACCATCTAAGATAAGCTCAACTCCAAACACGGAAGATCACAGTATGATTCGGTAACATTACAGAACTTAGGGATCCAAAAACATAAGTTTAAACTCTTAACAGAGTAAGATATTAGAGTTATTACAAACCAGAGGTCATAGACCCATCATTACATCACACAGCGAAAGCAAATATGTTGTTCTACACAACAACTTAGCAAAGGGCCAGAGAGGCCATAAATAGAAGCGACGTCCATCCCATAGTCCTTAGGCTGATACCTAGGACTCCCAACTACTCATCGATGTTAACGTAGAAGCCACCTTCAGTCGCAACTAGATCATCTATAGAAAAACAACAATGTCGCAAGGCTGAGTACGAGAAAGTACTCCGCAAGACTTAGATAACCTAGTATCTACATGCTCTGGCTAAAAAGGCTTTATCTGGATTTAATTTTTTGTAAAGAAATCTTTATTTGTAAACAAGATAGAGAAGAGGCTCGTCTACTCAGAATCTTTTAAAAGGGATAAGATAACGACATCTTCATGTAGGGTTCGCAGCATAGAAAACAAAAAATTTCCTACGATGGGAACTACGTACCAAGATCTATCTACTAGATACAAACAACGGACGGATGTATATCCGTAGAGAACATACCCTTGAAGACCGACAAAGCTTAACGAGTTCAACTCGTGGTTGATGTAGACGATCTCTTGCCGATCTCAAGATCGAGAGGAAGTCCTAGCGCGCCAAATCAGCCGCATCCGTGCTCGCACACGTTCGAGGCACCGAGCAACCTCCGCCTCCTCGCTCCAGATGCATGGAAGCACAACTCTTTCTTGCGAATAGCCACCGGGAATATGTATCTCGCTAGTCCGAGACCATGGGGATAAATTCTAGAGGGGAGAGAGATCCTTCACGAGGAGGTGTAAGAGACAAGTGAGGAGGGGCTCCTTTTATAGGAGGAGGGGGCACCCAAGGGGTGGCCACGCCATGGGGCTGCCCCTCCCTCCTTCATTCATGTGGGTGAACACTCCACTCACAAAATTCCCTTTAAATTTCCTCCACTCAAAAGTCCACTCAAATTCCCATTAAATTTCCACCAAATTTAATGCAAACTCTCATTAAATAAAACTCTTTTATTTTATTCAGAATTTTTCAATTACTTTAATGACAAACATTCACAAATAACCCCTTGCTAGAATTCCATTTCACATGCATAACCACTTTATGCAATTTCACCAAAACCCGTTTGTATCTAGTGAAATAAATTCTGCGCTTGTTCATTCTTTTGGCATGAAACTTTTGCTCCAGTTGGATGTCGTTGTCTCTTAAGTGTGTCACCCTACGGTTCATGAATAATGCGGACATGATCGAGACCCTCTCGGATCAATAATCGAGCGGGATCTAGAGACCCATCACTCCCACATTCAACGATGACTTTCTTGTGATCGTCGGAACCTTTTACGCTAGTATCTTAATCCCTTTGTTTCACGATATATTACATGTCCGATATTCAATCATCGGTATCTCCATACCTAGTTTTATCTCGTTACCGACATGCACTCTTTTCTCGTTCCCGTGATATAACATTCTAGTGATCAAATCACTTTCTTGCAAGCTAATCAATGTGATATCACCAAGAGGGCCCAGAGTATATCTATCCGTCATCGGGATGAACAAATTCCACTCTCGATCCATGAGCCTCAACATAACACTTTATTAGTTCTGAATCCATCTTTATAATCACCCTATTACGGTGTGACATTTGATGTTATCAAGAAACTCTTCCGGTGTTAGTGATTGACATGATCTCATGGTCTAAGGATTAGGATTTATAGCAATATAAACTCAATGACTTTGATCGTAATGCTATACTTCGGATGAATGTTCATCACATCATCACACTAATGTTGTGATCCCGTTATTAACAACATCCAATGTCCATGATCAGGAAACCTTGATCATCTTGTTAATCAACGAGCTAGTTTATGAGAGAGGCATAACTAGGAACTTTCTGTTTGTTTATTAAACACACATGTATTAACGTTTCCGTATTAATACAATTATAGCATGAAATATAAACATCTATCATATACTTGGAATACACATAATAAACACTTTATTATTGCCTCTCAGGGCATATTCCCTTCACTTCATCTGTTTCATAACATCTGGATAACCACCAGCTTCATCAGAACCTCCTATCTAGGATCACCCCCTCGACCCGGAGGAAGCATCCTTTAGCACACGTGGATCAACAAGTTTTATAAAGGTTAATGTTATCTATGACCTTAGAATCTGGTCACCAACCGTTAATAGCCGTGAACACGGCTTTTCGAAAAGATTAATACCCTACAGGGGTGTACAACTTTACCCAGAAGTACCAACTGACTCTTAATGCCAAATTATTAACCCTCTTCCTCGGAAGGCCGACAGAGGGTGGTTGACCACGACCTTTACCTTGCTTTCGCCGAGACCATGAGTCACGCCCTAGGGATGGTTCCGCCGTAACGGGTCAAGTCCCGAAGTCGGTCCCTAAAGATGTGAGGCGAGGTTGGTTCACCAGGGGCTCCATCGACCCCAAGCAATCGCGACCACGCTTCCCTACATGTTATGATGCACCTCCATCACCTCCTCTTTCGAAAACGTTTTCAATGCGTATGGAAAATGGAAAGCCCGAACTATGTGACTCATGGAATCTACTAGGAAAGTTAGTTGCTCGTGGGGTTTTCCAGGCCCCGTGTGGTTGTACGCTCGTCTCAGTTCCAAAGGCAAGAACTCAGTTCCTAGAGGTGGAGAGCATGGGACTACAAAAACCACACCCAACGTGGCCTCCCATACAAGCCTTAACATATTTATTTATATCCATCGATGATACCTCCACCTCCTACCTTTTAGATTCTTTGGCACCTTCGAATCATCATCTGAATGTATCAGACGGTATTATTAAGCATGGCTAAGCTGTCGATCGTAAAAGCTCTAGCAACGCTCAAATGCCAGACTTAGGTATGTTAGGAGTAGTGAATCAGGAGTATAAGGCTACAAAAGGGAAACTGTGTAGCAGATAGGTAACACTAGCTACTGACAAAAGACCATATTGGAATCGTGTGCATCATAGCGAGAAAGTAATATACTTTGTAAAAGTAGGTTCAAAATGAGAGGCTATGCTTGCCTTGTCCGTCAGTAGACAGGTATGGATCTTCGGTGTTGTTGACTTCAGCCTCGGGCTCGGATCCTATCGCGAAGAACCAATATCGGAAAGAAAGGCGACAATTCAATACATGGAATAATGCAATGCGCAAACAATATGTATGACATGACAAGTTAATTAGTTTTGAAATGAACCCTAGAACATGATTGGATAGTTTAAACGGGGTCCGAGAGATCCAAATCCTAGAAAAGGGGATCCTCGAAATCACCTGTGGGGTTCAATTGATTCTTCTAATTAAACTTATCATGAAAGTTGGTTAAAAATGTATGATTATATTGCTATTGTAAAGATCTTATTTTTCTGAACATTTTGATATATTATTCATATTTTTCTAATTAAATATGAATTTGTTATGAATTTTACAATATTATTTTAATTTGTGCCATATTTAAACATTTCTAAAAAGGATTAAATATTTATTGCATCATCCTGACGTCAGATAACCCTAACCCTAAATCTTTCTCACCAAGGTAAAGGCTAGACCCAGCCACTGACTGTTGGGCCCAAGGCCACCTCAGCAGGCCACGCAAGCACGGCGTCAGCGCCACCTCACGCACGGCGGAGCCACCAGACAGTGGTCGCCGGCGGCGAACCAGAGCACGCCTGGACGCGTGAGAGGGTGCGTTTGAATTAGTAGAGCGAGGCGAGCACGTGGGTGGCGGCGCCGCTAGTTATTGGTCACCGGAGAGGCGGCTACGGCGAGCGGCGGCGGTGCTCGCAGTCGAACGGCGTGCGACGGATACGAGAAGCTAGCGGGCAAACAAAGGGTGCCTTGAGCACCAGAGGCTCACCACGGTGCTCGTAGAAGGGTCATGGAAGCCAGGCGAGGCCGAGGCGAGTTATTCAATGTCAGCGAGCTTCATCGAGGTCGGAGAAGACGGCGTCGATGGCAAGGATTTGAGGCTCCACTCCTCGATTCCTTTGGCAGGGAGATAGACGGTGGTGAGGCGGAGCTCTTGGGCTCACTGGCGTGGCTCGGGGCGACTCGAGACGGTGACGGTTCTCAGCTAGGGTTCGGCCAGAGAGGGGGAAGAACATGCGCGAGAGAGGCCAGAGGTGTAAGTGGGATGATAGGGTTGAGAGGGAGACACTGCAGCGGTCTTATCCTTGTCCAGGGCTTGTCGGACAGCATAGCTTTGGCGGTGAAGATCGACGATGCCGGCGGCAACACGTAGCTACTTGTTGTCTTCAGCGAAGACGACGACGAGGGGAAAGGCTGAACCGGTATGGGCCAAGGGTGGGCTAGCATGGGCCGAAGAAGGGCTACGGGAGTGCATGCTAGGCAGTAGGGAAAGGAGCTGGGCCGGCCTGGGCTGCGGCCTGGTTGGGCTCCGGCTCTTTTTTTTAAACTGAAGCTTTTCTATTTATGTTTATTGTTTTTTCTTTTTCATTTGATTTTCAAATCTGGTTGGAACCATTTGAAAATTACCAGAGATTTAAAATACTTTAGGAAACATACAGGATCCCTTGAGCCAATTTGGCTCCTTATATTTTGGGTTTTTCAAAATTGCAAAACCATTTTGAATATGTTTCAAAGAGAGGGAAGAACTAGGGTTTAGGGTTTTGTGCTTGTATTTTGGTTCACACACTTGATCACATGCAAATATTTTATTGAGTTTAACACATGCATGCAATGCTTAAGTACTAATTACATATATCACAAACTTGGGTTGTTACATCTCTACCCCCCTTACAAGAATCTCGTCCCGAGATTCCTAAGTTTTAGAAAAGAAGGCAGGGTACTCAGATCGTAGATGATCTTCTTGTTCACGGGTTGCTTCATCCTTAGGGTGATGAGACCACTGAACTTTCAGGAACTTGATGTTTTGACGACGAGTCTTGCGCTCGGTTTCATCAAGGATATGAACAGGATACTCACGATAAGTCAGATCCTTAAGGAGATCAAGAGTTTGGTGATCTACACCACGAATAGGGTCTTTGAAGCAACGCTTGAGTTGGGACACATGAAAGACGTCATGCACCTCAGGGAAGTTTGTAAGAACTCCAATTTATATGCGAGTTTACCTTGCCTGGATAGAACACAAAAAGGACCAACATAGCAAGGAGATAGTTTGCCTTTGATGCCGAAACGATGGACACCCTTTAAAGGAGTGACCCGAAGACAAGCTTGATCACCAACTCCATATCCAACATGTTGATGGTGACGATCATGATAGCTTTTCTTTTGAGATTGAGCAGCTTTCAAACGATCTCGAATGATTCGAACTTGATCTTGTGCTTCCTGGATCATATCCGGTCCAAAAAAAACTTTCTTTCGCCGGTTTCTGACCAGTTCAAAGGAGTACGATAGGTTCTTCCATATAAAAACTGGAAATGTGCCATTTCTATACTTGACTGATAACTGTTGTTGTAGGAGAATTCAGCAAAAGGAGGTCATTTCTCCCAGTCCTTGCCAAAAGATATGACACACGCTCTTAGCATGTATTCAAGGATTTGATTCACTCTTTCGGTCTGGCCACCGATACTAGGATGGTAAGTTGTACTGAAGGATAGAAGGGTTCCCATAGCTTGTTGAAAACTTGTCCAGAACCTTGAGGTGAACAAACTCCCTCGATCAGAGACAATTTTCTTCGGTACCCCATGAAGGACAACTAATCGAGAGATATACAGATCAGCCAATTGATTGGCATTAATGCTCCCGCGAAAAGGTAGGAAGTGAGCAACCTTGGACAGATAGTAAACAATTACCCAGATGGCATCATTTACTTTCTGAGTCTTAGGCAGACCAGTGATGAAATCCATACCAACTTCGTCCCATTTCCATTCAGGGATTCTATGTGGTTGCAGGAGACTAGCAGGTCTTTGGTTCTCAGCTTTAACACGACGGCAAACGTCAGATTCAGCAACAAAACGAGCGATATCTTTCTTCATACTAGACCACCAGAATCTTTGACGAAGATCCCGATACATCTTGGTACCTCTAGGGTGGATAGAAAGAGGTGATTCATGATCCTCTCGGAGAATTAAATCCCTCAACTTTGTCCTCTTTGGCACTACCAGACGGTTACCAAAGTAAACGATACCTTGATTATCAGTAGAGAAACACTTAGCAACCCTGCTAGCAATGTTCCCTTTGATCTCCGCAACTTCAAAATCATTTTTCTGGGTGCACTTGATTTCATCCTCTATAGAATATTTCACTTCAAGAGTAGAAAGGAATCCACGAGGAACTACTTCAAGATTCAATCGAGCAAATTCCTCATGGAGAGAAGGTTGAGCTTGTTTGATCATCAGGGTGTTGCAATAAGATTTACGGGTCAGCGCACCAGCAACAACATTGGCTTTGCCAGGTTGATAGTTGAGACCCAAATCATAGTCTTTGATGAGTTCCAACCATCTTCTTTGCTTAAGATTCAGATCAGGTTGTGTGAAAAGATACTTCAGACTTTGATGATCCGACTATAACTCGCAACGACTACCAAGAAGGTAATGTCGCCATTGCTTAAGAGCATGAACAACAACTGCAAGCTCGAGATCATGAGTTGGGTAGTTGTTCTCATGTGGTTTCAACTGACGGGAGGCATAGGCCACCACATGCCCATCTTGCATTAGCACACATCCGAGACCTTGGCGAGAAGCATCGCAAAAGACAACAAAGTCTTTGCTAGTGTCTGGGAGAACCAGCACCGGAGCGGTTGTTAACTTGGTTTTCAACATCTGGAAGCTCTCTTTAGCCTTATCAGACCATTCGAACTTCTTATCCTTCTTAATAAGATCGATCATTGGCTTTGCAATCCTGGAAAAGTTCTCGATGAATCGACGGTAATAACCAGCCATCCCAAGAAAACTTCGAACATCCTTAACAGATTTGGGAGATTTCCAGTCGAGGATAGTTTGGATCTTATCTGGAATAACAGAAACCCCTTGGGCAGAAACAACATGACCAAGGAATACGATCTCTTGTAACCAAAACTCACATTTGGAGAACTTGGCATAGAGACGATGTTCTCAAAGTTTTGTCAACACCAAATGAAGATGTTCAGCGTGCTCTTCTTCTGTCTTGGAATAGACCAGAATATCGTCGATGTAGACCACAACGAACTTATCAAGATACTCCATCAAGATAGAGTTCATAAGCCATATAAAAGTGGCTGGAGAATTGGTAAGACCAAAGGACATGACTATATACTCGTAAAGACCATAACGAGTGGTGAAAGCAGTCTTTGGAATATCTTCCTTACGGATCTTTATCTGGTGATACCCTGACCTTAAATCCATTTTGGAAAAGACAGTGGCACCACTTAACTGATCAAAGAGATCGTTGATCCTAGGGAGGGGATACTTATTCTTGATAGTCACATCATTGAGTGGGCGATAATCCATAACCAGACGCGGTATATTGGTATCCCGCTTCTTAACAAAGATGGTAGGACATCCCCAAGAAGATGTGTTGGGCTGAATGTATCCTTTTCCTTCTAACTCCTCTAATTGCTTATTCAACTCCACAAGCTCATGAAGAGGCATACGATAGGGTCTTTTAGAAATAGGAGCAGTTCTAGGAGCTAACTCTATGAAAAACTCCACACTTCGATCAGGTGGCATGCCAGGCAACTCCTCAGGAAAGACATCCGGGAATGCACAGACCACAGATACATCTTGAATCTCTAGTGGAGGTAGAACTTCAAGAGCACACAATTTTGCTTCATGGATAGAAACAGTTGAAGGAGATAGTGACCCTACGGTCCAATACTTTACTGTTATGCCAGCAGGACTAGTCAGATTGACGGACTTGGTTGTACAATCGAGGATAGCTTGATAGCGGGTCAACCAGTCCATGCCCAAAATAATGTCAATGTCAGTTGACTTGATGGCGATCAAAGAAGTGGGGAAAAGTTGAAATGCAACTTCCATTAGATTCCCATGACTAACCATGGTGGAACGCCAACTAGAACCAGGAGACTCAACTAGCATAGGAACAGACAAACCCTCAAAACTTATCCCATGCATTTGAGAAAAAGCTTGTGACAAGAATGAATGTGATGCTCCAGAATCAAACAAAACTTTAGCTGGAATTTGATTGATACGAAGCGTACCCATTATGACGCTTGGATCTTCCTGAGCCTCCTCAGCGGAAATATGGTTCAGGCGACCTCTTCCGGCACCTTGTTACCTATAATTCTTCTTTGGTGGTGGTGCCTTCTCAGCCGCATTCTTTTGGGGACACTCCTTTGCATAGTGGCCAGGCTGGCGACAATTGAAACATATAAAACCTGATGCATTGCCAGCAGGAGGGTAGTTTGATCCACCAACATTGATTGAGGTAGCATTCAGACGAGGAGCATATCTAGAAGATTTTGAGGTGTAAGGAGCACGTGGCACAGCACTGTAAGGCACAAAGACACGATGCTTCTTATTGCTAGAACCAGCCTTGTTGTACCCCTCCTAAGGACGCTTATGGGGTTTCTTCATACTCCACCTTTCTACTCTCGGCATTCATAGCCTTGTTGACAAGACCTTGGAAGTTACCAAAGTCCATGAGGTGGATATCACGGCGAACCTCAAGATCCAGTCCCTTGCGAAACAGAACTTGCTTCTTAGCATCAGTGGAGACCTCTTCAGTAGCATAGCAGGCAAGAAGATTGAAGTTGCACTGGTAATCACACACCAAACTAGTGCCCTGCTTCAGCTTGAGGAACTCCTCCCTCTTATGATTCATCAGACCCTCCGGAATATGATAAGATCAAAATGTAACACCCCAGCCTTGATTAACCTTAGATTAGGTTTTGTTTGTGCATGATGAGCATCATCCTCTAAAATGCAACCAAGAAAATAAAATGCAAACCCTAGTTTCCCTCTCTCCCTCTATTTGAAAAGCATTCAAAAGGGTTTTGAATATGTTTAAAAGTTCCAAAAATTGTGGAGCCCAAATGGATTACAAGGGCTCAAAAATATTTTACATATTTTATAAAAGTCTCTTATGCTTTAAAAGTAACCAAAACAGATTTGGAATTCAAATTGCAAAGAGAGAAATCAAAACAGAAATTGAAAACGGTTTTACAGGAAACAAAAATGTATCCAGAGCACCCCCAGGCTAGCCTAGATCTTCTTCCTCTCTCCCTGCAACCTTCCCTGCAGCCCAGCAGTAGCCCAATTGAGGCCCAGGCCTGGTACCCCTTAGTCGTTTTGTCGCTTTCGTTCCCGACGCCGAGTAGCTCGCTGTAGCGCCGCCGTCCGTCGATTCATGCCGCTTCCTCGCCGCCATCCATCGCCTCCTAGGGGAGGATAAGATCATCGCCTCGACGCCCTGCCGTCCTCATCCACTTTCCCTTCTTCCCCGAGACCTCTCTCTTCCTCTCCTGCTGCAAGAACCGAACCCTAGCCGCTCGAGCTCCGATGATTCCCGCTGTTCCGCGCCGCCCCACGCCACCCCGTGGTGTCTGGAAGCTCCGCCGTGGTCCCCTGCCTCGACCCGTAGAAGGAATCGAGCTCACCTGCCGTAAATCGAGCTCACGATCTTCATCCCCTCCAGCGCCGTCCACCGTCTCCGTCGTCGATTTTGGCTGTGTCCGAGCTCGCCCGACCTCCCCGACCCCGCCAATCGCTTCTAGGTGAGCTTGCGGTCCTCGTGGAACCTCTCTCTCGCCCCCTCTCGCTCTGGTTCCTCCTCCCCGTCGACCACATGCCACTATCGCCGCTCACCGTTGTTGTGCTCCCCTCTCCGGTGACCCTTTCGAGGCAGCGCAACTACTCTTTGGCTCGCCTCAACCTCCTCTCTCTAACACGTGCACGCAAGCGCCCTAGCTCGCTCTCTGCCGCCGTTCCCCGCCGTGTCTGACGTGGTTTCCGGTGAGCCTACGTGGCGCCACCGTGGCGTCCATGTGTCGCTGATGTGGGCGCTGATCAAGCCCGCCAGCGTGGCTAGTTGACCTAGCACTGGGGCCCAATCGTTAGTGTCTGTGGGTAGACTCAACCCAGTGGAAAAAAAATCCCCACCCTGTGCTGACGTCAGCCTGACACAGTAATTCCTTTTAATAATTTCAGGAATTGTTTTAAATATTGTAAATTCAATAACTTTTAATCTATAAGTTAGAAAAATATGAATAATATATCAAAATGTTCAGAAAAATGAAACCTAGATATCTAAGCTATAATCACGCATTGTTAATCAACTTTCATGACAAGTTTAATTATAAGAACAAATGCACCCCTCTCATATGTTCTGGAGTTTCCCGAATTTGGGTTTCTACCCCTCGGAACCCCGATTAAATTGTCAAGCATGCTATAGGGTTTCAATTCAATGCAAATTAACTTGTCATATCATCATTCTTGTTTGAGCATTGCATCTATGCCATGTGTTGATTGTTTCCCCTTTATTTCCGGTGTTTGGTTCTTCCCGGTAGAATACGATATCGAGATCAAGATCGAAGATCGAGGACAACACCATCGAAGATCGAAGATCGACGAACAATACTTGACCAACTGTAACCAAGTCAAGTACAATATTCCCGAAGATCTGCTTATCGGTTATCAACTGGCAAAGGCAAGCATAGCCCCACCATGATGATAATCCTATGGTTTTGAAAGCATTTCAATTCTGCCATGTTGCATACGATTCTACTATGGTATTTTATCGATAGATAGAGTATCCTATCTATTGCATTACTCCCTTTTGAGCTTATATTACCTGATCCACTACTCCTAGCATAACTAGGTTTGAATTGTGTGCACTGCTAGAGATCTTATTCGTGTCTACTTAGCCATGCATAGCTGTTTAGTCTGGTCCATACGGATGATGTATCGGATGCAGAGAACCTAGTATGACAGGAGAACGTGAATATATGAGATCAGTTATATGAGTTAAACATGCTAAGGATTGTATGGGAGGCCACAGTGGGATGTGGTTTTTCTAGTCCCATGCTAGCCACCACTAGGACCCGATGTTCTTGCCTCTTGAACCAAGACGAGTGTACAACCACACGGGGCCTGGAAAACCCCACGAGTGACTAACTTTCCTAGTAGATTCCATGAGTCACATAGTTCGGGCATTCCATTCGACATATGCATAGAAAATCTTTTGAAAGATTTGTCGGGTGAAGTTGGTGCATTCATAACAGGTAGGTAAGCGTGGCCGGGGTTGCTTGGGGTCGATGGAGCCCCTGGTGAACCAACCTCGCCTCACATCTTTAAGTACCGGCTTCGGGATTTGACCCGTTACGGCAGAACCATACTTATTGCGTGACTCATGGTCTTGGTGAAAGTAAGGTAAAGGTCGTGTCTAACCACCCTCTGCCAGCCTTCCAAGGAAGAGGGATAATCTTAAGTGGCATTAAGAGAAGGTTAGTACGTGTGGGTAAAGTTGTACACCCCTACAGGGTAATAATCTTTCGGAAAGCCGTTTCCACGGTTATGGACGACTTGGGAATGGACGTGATGATCATAGAGAACTTGAACTTAATCGTAAAACTTGATAGATCCACGTGTGCTTAAGGATGCTTCCTCATGGGTACAAGGGGGTGATCCTAGTTGGTAGATGATGATGATTTGGTGGATATCATAAGATGATGATCGATACTTTGGAGACGTCGCTCTCTTATCCCGTTTTAAAATACTCTGATTAGATGAGCTTCTTCTCCCTCTTGTTTTATAAACAAAAGTGGCTTTATGCAAAACAACTCCACCAGCCATAAGTCTTGCGGAGTACACCTTGTACTCACCCTTGCTTTGTCGATACTTTTGGCAGAGTAAGTGTTCACCTGAAGACGAGTTCCGTACTACATCGATATCGACGAGTAGCTTGGGGTTCCCGGCCGACAGCCTGGAATCTATGGGCTGGGACGTCATCGTTATGCTTCAGGCCTCTTAGGCCATTTGTTAAGTTTGCTATACTTAGTAGCATAATTTGCCTTATGTTGTTTGATGTTTGTGGTCAGTGACCTCTGCTTGTAATAATTTGGTTCTCTGCTCAGTTATGAGCTTGCTGTAATAAATTTTGTGATGTAGGGTCACTGTTGTGTTACCGATTCTTCACTGGATATCCTCAAGCTCAAGGTTAAGCTTATGTCAGACGGAGGTCTGGGATTTGTTTAGCCCTGATCCCGGGGGTGTCACACAGAAGGCTTCAGTGAACTCTTGCCATGTAACAACATGTTGAGCTTCTTGGATAGCTAAGAAATTTTCCCACCAGGATCCGACTGCTCCCTCCAGATGATAGGCAACAAAAGTCACCCAATCATCTTGAGAAACATGACCAACCTGAAGTTTGCGCTCCATAGTGCGAAGCCAATAGTCCGCATCAAGTGGCTCGGTGCAATATCTGAAGACTGGCAGAGTGAGACGTGTGAAGTCCTTGATACCAACTTGATTGTTTAGGCGTTGAGAACTGTTACGCTCAATCCTTTCAAGGAGCCTCATGTTGTCAGCACGGTTGGTTTCATACATGGCCATGAGTTGAACCATGGACGGTGGTGGAGGAAGGTTGGAAGATTCACCCTCATTTGTAGCACCACGAGCATGAGCACGGTTACGGGCACGAGAGGTGTCACCCATCCTAAAAGAACAAAAGGGGTTAGACAAGGGATTCAAAGAAGCAAGATGGAAAGTTGATTAACGAGTACTTGATATAAACGTATCATCTTATCAATCATGGTAGTATCAAAGCATACTAATGTATACACTAACCATCTGACTTACAAACCATGACAATGGAATGCTAAGATGTTACACACCAAGCAAAACTGAGATATCTTGGAACTCTGAGAATAGCAACCAAGTATAGAGTACTTTAGAAAAACAACCCCAAAACGACGATCCTAAAAGCTTTGAGATATGAGGTAAGGAATTAAAACCTTTTCAAACCAAATAGGGTAAGAGAAACTCCAGCATCAAAAACACACCAGAGAAGGAGTAAAAAGATTCCTATTCAGAATTTCTACAAATAATTTTTAACTTTCAAATAGTTTTGTCAACTTCTAGACTCAACATTGACCAATAAAAGGGTTTCCTACAGGAAGTCCTGCTCTGATACCAAAACATGTAGCACCCCCCAAGATTAGGGTTAAACTAACCTTAGATTACCATCTAAGATAAGCTCAACTCCAAACACGAAAGATCACAGTATGATTCGGTAACATTACACAACTCGGGGATCCAACAATATAAGTTTAAACTCTTAACAGAGTAAGATATTAGAGTTATTACAAACCAGAGGTCATAGACCCAAATTACATCACACATCGAAAGCAAATATGTTGTTCTACACAACAACATAGCAAAGGGCCTGAGAGGCCATAAACAGAAGCGACGTCCATCCCATAGTCCTCAGGCTACTACCTGGGACCCCCAACTACTCGTCGATGTTAATGTAGAAGCCACCTTCAGTCGCAACTATATCATCTATAGAAAAACAACAATGGCACAAGGTTGAGTACGAGAAAGTACTCCGCAAGACTTAGAACCTAGTATCTACATGCTCTAGCTAGAAAGGCTTTCTCTGGATTTACTTTTGTGTAAAGCAATCTTTATTTGTAAACAAGAGAGAGAAGAGGCTCGTCTACTCAGAATCTTTTAAAAGGGATAAGATAACGACTTCTTCATCTTGTTCATCACATATGGATAGTCACCAGCTTCATCAGAACCTCACATCTAGGATCACCCCCTCGACCCGGAGGAAGCATCCTTTAGCACACGTGTATCAACAAGTTAATGTTATCTAAGACCTTAGAATTTGGTCACCAAGCGTTAATAACCGTGAACACGGCTTTTTGAAAAGATTAATACCTTGCAGGGGTGTACAACTTTACCCACACGTACCAATCGACTCTTAATGCCAAATTATTAGCCCTCTTCCTTGGAAGGCCAACAGAGGGTGGTTGACCACGACCTTTACCTTGCTTTCGCCGAGACCATGAGTCACGCCCTAGGGATGGTTCCGCCATAACGGGTCAAGTCCTGAAGCTGGTCCCTAAAGATGTGAGGCGAGGTTGGTTCACTAGGGTCTCCATCGACCCCAAGCAACCACGACCACGCTTCCCTACCTGTTATGATGCACCTCCATCACCTCCTCTTTTGAAAACGTTTTCAATGCGTATGCCAAATGGAAAGCCCGAACTATGTGACTCATGGAATCTACTAGGAAAGTTAGTTGCTCGTGGGGTTTTCCAGGCCCCGTGTGGTTGTACGCTCGTATCGGTTCCAAAGGCAAGAACTCAGTTCCTAGAGGTGGTGATCATGGGACTACAAAAACCACACCCAACGTGGCCTCCCATATAATCCTTAACATATTTATTTATATACATCGATGATACCTCCACCTCCTACCTTTTAGATTCTTTGGCACCTTCGAATCATCATCCGAATGTATCAGACAGTACTATTAAGCATGGCTAAGCTGTCAGTCATAAAAGCTCTAGCAACGCTCAAATGCCAGACTTAGGTATGCTAGGAGCAGTGAATCAGGAGTATAAGGCTACAAAGGGAAACTGTGCTGCAGATAGGTAACACTAGCTAATGACAAAAGACCACATTGGAATCGCGTGCATCATAGCGAGAAAGTAATATACTTTGTAAAAGTAGGTTTAGAATGAGAGGCTACGCTTGCCTTGTCCGTCAGTAGACAGGTATGGATCTTCGGTGTTGTTGACTTCAGCCTCGGGCTCGGATCCTATCGCGAAGAACCAATACCCAGAAGAAAGGCGACAATTCAAGACATGGAATAATGCAATGCGCAAACAATATGTATGACATGACAAGTTAAGTAGTTTTGAAATGAACCCTAGAACATGATTGGCTAGTTTATGTAACATCCCTAAAATCATGTTTCAAACTCATGCATATCATCCATTCATTCATGATCATGTAGAGTTCATTTCAAACAAACCAATTCCAAATCAGGAGCATATGAGCTCATTATTTTATGTGATCAGCATTTAAAACAAATGCTACTCTCCAATGAGAGATTGTTGTTCATTGAACCAAACCTTGTTGTTTTATTGCTCCTAGATTGTATTGCTAGATTGCTAGGATTTAAACCAAAGTTTCAAAACAAATATGATTTGAAAACCAATTTCAAAACCTATTTAAAACTAGTGCTATGTCACTGCTTATTTTATTTTATTCCAAGTGACCAGGCCAATTCAAAGTGACCACTTTGTTTTGTGCCAGATTTGTGAGAGTTGCACTCTACAAAAATCCTGAAAAGATTTGAATTCAAACAGCTTTTGAAATCATTTGAATTTGATTCCTGAAATTGCAAACAGAAAAAGAAAAGGAGAAAAGAAATAGAAAAGGGTCGGCGCCACCTTTCTAGCCCAACAACAGAATCAGCCCACTAAGCCCACCCGGGTTCCCCCTTCTCTCTCTCTGCATGACAAACCCGCCAAGTCACCGACACTTTGACCCACCTCCTCTATGTTTCACTCGTGGCAAGTGGACCTGCGACCACGTCGTCGTCTTCAATCACGCGGCGAGGCGCTCGCTCCGTTACCTTGCCGCATCCTGCGAGCTTAATTGCCATTGATTCTACGCGTAATCGCCGCCCCCCTCCTGCCTACTTAACCCCCTCTGCACCGCGAGCATTTCCCCTCACCTAGCGCCACCACTCTGCCACCAGGCAGAACCCTCTCCGGCGAACAATCCTGGTAAACTCCGTGCGCCCCTTCCTCTCTGGTTCATGCGAACAGCTTCACAACCTCCTTGCGCTCCTACTGACACCTCTAGTTCGTCCTATAATGCCCCAGGTCGACGACTCCATCAAGCACATCAAGGTCCCGACGACGTCTTCGACTCCGGCGACTAAATTCGGTGAGCCACGTGTTCCCCTTCGTTTCTGACTCACACGAGTGTGTTCCCCGTATCCTTGCGCACCCCCTGATACCATTGATTCATGCTAGGGTGACCCGGAGCGCCACCAACGACTTCATCACCGAACACCCGACACTGTCAGCAACTCCGACGAGCTTGTGCTGATGTGTCCGTGCGCCCCTTGTCAAGCCATCGCCATGTTGAGCTTCAGTGCATCACCACGAATCTGGTAAGCGTCTCCGACGACCCCAAAACCCCCTTTAGCACCGCGCCGCCGTAGACAGAGCACGGTGCCACCAGTTGCCACCGTCAGCGCCACCCATCCGCGGTCGCTTGATCGATGACCATTGGATCTAGATCCAGCGCATAGGAATAGATCACTTAACGAAACTGTACGCTTAGATCTGGACCGTGCATGGTCACTTTAATCCAACGGCCTGCATCGACTGATCCATGCGAACCGGTACGCACCAATCAGAACATGACGCGTGGCTAGGGTTTAGATTTAAAATCAGGATTTGGATCTATTAGATGTTTAATTTTGTTTTAATCATAACTTTTGATTTCCACGTCCAAATTTGATGAATTTTATATCAATGGAATCAGGAGAGAAATCCCTTTCCAAATATGCAATGTGTTTAATGTTTTGTTTCTGTTAAAATGGTTTTATTTACAGAAACATGTGTAGGCCTATTTTGTGTATATAATTTATTTGAGAAATGTTTTAGTGTTTAAATAATGTTGTTTGGCAAGTTTTGAACTTGTTTATGAACCAGTACTGTGCACTTGTCTTGTTGAGTTTAGAAAATCATCACATATCACATTGCATGCATCCATATATTTTTGCTTGTATTTATTTTGTATGTGATTTGTTGCAATGATTTTATGTGTAGATTTTGGTGCCAATAGTGATTGTGATTGTGAGGAGTGTAGCTACTCTCCAAACTACCAAGGCAAGTGGTGCTTCATGATATTTTTATCCCTATGTTTTCTACTATGCATTAGAAATATTTTGCTAGTCTTGCATGGTTATATTTTGCTTATATGCTATGCTTGGGAAATCCTAGTAGTTGTAGAATTGCTAGAAATTTCTAAGTTAAGATGCTTATCTATGCCATGCTTAGCCTAGCTAGTAGCAACCAAGGGTGGTGAAACATTCATGCTATGATAAAATATTTCTAAGTCTTTGGACTTGTGTTTTGCTTAATAAAACAACTAAGTGAATGAAACACCTGGGTGGAATGGAAGGAATGGTTTATGTTGAGTGGTTACACAAGGCCCATTTCTATGGTTTACCTTGTGTATCTCACTTGTGGAAAGCCACCCAGGAACAAAGGTATTTGAGAGGCCAAATGTTAAGAAGCTTCTAGTGCAGCCACTTGGAAATATGGGCTCATAGGTTGCAATAACTTAGCCATTTGGACAGTTGGTGGTAGTGGGATGATAGGTTGGAACGCGTCCATTTGGTCTAAGGGAAGGCTTCTGAAAGGTCCTGTCTTGGTGAAAATCAAGTCTTGTGGGGAAAGTGCACAACCTCTGCAGATGGAAGAATCTAAGTACTTAGCCATGTCCCTGGTATTGGACAACTTGAGCATCAAGACATGGAAGCTATCAAGAATCTCCTCATCCCAATTTCTAAGTAAAACTTGTGGTTGAACAAGGGTGAAGGACCCCAATGTCTATTGGTGGTTCCTTGGGAAAAGTTTTGACAAAGAAAAACTTAGTGTTTTCAACTAATAGGCAAAACCTATTTTGAGCAAAGCAAGCCTAAGATACACTTAGCCAAATTTCATACAGTAACTAGTCCACCAATATTCTACTAAGGTATCACTTGCCAATACTATTCCAATGTATTGACCCACTATGGCTGTAACTTGTGATGTTGCAGAATATTCTGATGATGATTAGGAGTCATGAGTCTACACTCAACATGCTTGCCTATGGCACATGAACATGAAGACTTATGTATCTATTTACTCATTTAAACTCTTGTACTAGGCCAGTGGCCATGGAGTTGTAAAAGACTATGTTTGTCTCTGGAATGACTGTAATAATGACCTTTGTTTCTGTGTACTTCATCTTAAACTGTGGATGCTAGCATTGATCAAGGGACTAGCATTGCAATCACAGGGATCCTTTTATTTTATAAAGGAGGGATCTTACAGTTTAAACGGGGTTCGACAGATCCAAACCCTAGAAAAGGGGATCCTCGAAATCACCTATGGGGTTCAATTGATTCTTCTAATTAAACTTGTCATGAAAGTTGGTTAACAATGTATGATTATATTGCTATTGTAAAGCTCTTATTTTTCTGAACATTTTGATATAGTATTCATATTTTTCTGATTAAATATGAATTTGTTATGAATTTTACAAGTTTATTTTAATTCTGCCATATTTAAACATTTCTAAAAAGGATTAAATATTTATTACATCATCCTGACGTCAGATAACCCTAACCCTAAATTTTCTCACCAAGGCAAAGGCTAGACCTAGCCACTGACTGTTGGGCCCAAGGCCACCTCAGCAGGCCACGCAAGCAGGACGTCGGTGCCACCTCACGCACGGTGGAGCCACCAGAAAGTGGTCGCCGGCGGCGAACCAGAGCACGCCTAGACGCGTGAGAGGGTGGGTTTGAATTAGTAGAGCGAGGCGAGCACGTGGGTGGCGGCGCCGCTAGTTATTGGTCGCCGGAGAGGCGGCTACGGCGAGCGGAGGCGGCGGTGCTCACAGGCGAACGGCGCGCGACGGCTACGAGAAGCTAGCGGGCAAACGGAGGGTGCCTTGAGCACCAGAGGCTCACCACGGTGCTCGTAGAAGGTCCGTGGAAGCCAGCAAGGCCGGAGGCGAGCTATTCAACGTCGGCGAGCTTTGTCGGGGTCGAACAAGACGACGTTGATGGCGAGGATTTGAGGCTCCCCTCCTTGATTCCTTTGGCAGGGAGATAGAGGGCGGCGAGGCGGAGCTCGCGGGCTCACTGGCGTGGCTCGGGGCGACTGGAGACGGCGACAACGCTCGACTAGGGTTTGGCCAGGGAGGGGGAAGAACACGCGCAAGAGAGGCGCGAGGGGAAAGTGGGAGGATAGGGTTGAGAGGGCGACACTGCGGCGGTCTTATCCTCGTCTAGGGCTCGTTGGACGACGCAGCGCGGGCGGTGAAGATCGTCGACGCCGGCGGCGGCACGCGGCTGCTTATTGTTGTCGGCGAAGATGACGACGAGGGGAAAGTCCGAACCAGTACAGGCCAGAGGTGGGCTGGCATGGGCCAAAGATGGGCTGCGGGAGTGCGTGTTGGGCAGCAGGGAAAGGAGGGAAAGGAGCTGGGCCGGCCTGGGCTGCGGCCTGGTTGGGATCCGGCTCTATTTTTTTAAAACTGATGCTTTTCTATTTATGTTTACTGTTTTTTCTTTTTATTTGATTTTCAAATCTGGTTGGAACCATTTGAAAATTACCAGAGATTTAAAATACTTTAGGAAACATACAGGATCCCTTGAGCCAATTTGGCTCCTTATATTTTGGGTTTTTCAAAATTGCAAAACCATTTTGAATATGTTTCAAAGAGAGGGAAGAACTAGGGTTTAGGGTTTTGTGCTTGTATTTTGGTTCACACACTTGATCACATGCAAATATTTTATTGAGTTTAACACATGCATTCAATGCTTAAGTACTAATTACATATATCACAAACTTGGGTTGTTACATGTATCAATGGTAAAGATTGGACCGGGTTCATAGTTCACTAGAGGTGTTCTCCTTAGATAAACAAACATGGCATGCTGGGTAAACAAAATATAGTAGGGCAATTGACAGGACTGAGCAAGGCATAACAATGCAATACTAGACGAAAATATCCTATGAGATTCGATTGGGCAATACAACAATATACATAGACCGCCATCCAAGTGCATCTATGACTAGAAGTCCACCTTCAGGTTATCATCCGAACCCCCTCTAGTATTAAGTTGCAAGCAACACACAACTGCTTTAAGCAAAGTGTGTAAGGTAAACAATCCACTTGTTCAATGAACAAGAGACCGTTGTTTTCTCCTAGTGGCAACAACACATCCACAACCGTAGATATTTTTGTCACTTCCCTTGTTTAAGTAGAGGCATGAACCCACTATCAAGCATAAATACCCCCTCTTGGAGTCACTAGAAACTACTTGGCCAAGATAGCTGTAGGGGTTCGTAGCATGGAAAACAAAAAAATTCTACCACATGCACACAAACAAGCCAAGATCTATCTACTAGATTGTAGCAACGAGTCGACAGAAGCACTCACCCTCGAAGATTCCAAAGTGGTTAGCGAGTAGATTCGTGGGTGATGGGTACACTTGCCAATCTCAAGATCGCGTGGGCGATCCTTCGGCGTTGCGTTCCTGGCGCTTCGCGATCGGTCACCGTTAGGTACTCGATGAAGACCTTCCTATCCTTGTTCAGCTGACGGCGGAGGTTGTAGTTCTCCTCGTGATTACGCGAGCGGCGTGGTGTCGTAAGTAGAGGAAGATCCCGAGGCCGCTAAGCAGGTCACATTATGGTGGATTTAGGGTTTCCGGCCTTCAAACCTAGATCGCCGGAACCTAGATCCACCATAACCGTGCTGCTGGAATCTTCGAGAGCTTCTGTGAGAACTGCTACAATCTAGTAGATATATATTGGCTTGTTTGTGTGCATGAGGTAGAATTTTTTTGTTTTCCATGCTACGAACCCCTACAGTGGTATCAGAGTCGTGTCTATATGTAGATATGTCGCACGAGTAGAACACAATGGTCATTGTGGGCGTTGATGCTTTTGTTGTCGATCGCTTCTTGTGTACTTTGCATCTTGCGGGATGGTGGGATGAAGTGGCCCAAGCTAACCTTACATGACATCGTTCATGAGACTTGCTCCACGCTTGACATCCAACTTGTATTGCATAAGTGGATTTGTGGTTGCCTGTTTCTCCCAACATAGTTAAGATTCAATTTACAACGGGTGATTGACAATACTAGTATCGATGTTGTGGTTCTTGTTCGGAAGTTAGAACGATACTTATTGAAAGCCCCAAACCACGTAAAACATGCAAAGAAAATTAGAGGCGCCTAACTTTGTTTTGCAGGGGTGTGCTGTGATGTGATATGGCCATGATTGTGATTATATATGATGTATGCAATGTTCCTTATTGTAAGTCGGCAACTGGCAGGAGCCATATGGTTGTCTTTTAATTCCGTTAAGACCTGCGTGTCTATTCAAAGTAGTTGTAATAGTTGATGCTGGTGGACGACAACCATGAAGCGGTGACATTGACCTTGACGCCATACCGGTGATGATGGAGATCATGTTCGTGCTTGAATATGGATATCGAAAGCAAAAGAAGAAAGGCCATATCATATCACATATTATGAATTGCATGTGATGTTAATCCTTTTATGCATCTTGTATTGCTTAGTTCGCGACGGTAACATTATAAGATGATCCCTCTAGCACAAACTATCAAGTCATAAAGTGTTCATCCTTAGTTAGCACCGTTAATAAAGCTCGTCGTTTCGAAGCACCACGTGATGATCGGGTGTGTTAGATTCTGCGAGTGTATACAATGTGAGCAAGCAAGATTTGCTCATGCGGAAGCTAAGGTTTAATCTTGACGAGCCTAGCATGTACAGACATGGTCTACACGGATCACCAAAAGGTAAATCATGAGTCATATAGTAGATATGATGAACATGTTGATTGTTCGCCATTGAAGTTACATCAATTCTCGTGATGATCGGTTTTGATGTGGTGGATTTGGTTCGTGTGATCACTAAAACAATGCGAGGGATATTGTTTTGAGTGGGAGTTCACCTAGATTAATTTAACTATTAATTAGAACTCAATTTGTCATAAACTTAGTCTAAACTATTGCAAATATGTTGTAGATCAATGGCGGCCCCTACCATCAATTTTAATGCGTTCCTAGAGAAAGAAAAGTTGAAAAACAATGGAAGCAACTGTTATCGCCATATTCTGGCCAGAGAAGGGGATGGGCCGTGATCAAGATGGGCTTGGAAGATGCGTATATTCAACGTGTTGTTGGATCGGCCTAGTACGTAGAATTGGGCTAAACTGCCCGTGTATCTTGTATCATAGTAGGTTTCGTTTCAGTTTAGGTAAAGATAGAGTTGTAGAGTTATTCCAAAAGTAGAGAGTCTCCGGACTATAAATATGTACCTAAGGTTATCAAGAAAAGGAGGACAACCACGTTCACAACAAACACAATCTCGGCGCATCGCCACCCCTTGTTTCTAGGGTTTTCTTTCGGGTAAGTGTCATGCTGCCTAGATCACATCTTGCGATCTAGGAAGTATCTTTACTTATGCGTTATTTGGTGTTACTCGTACTGAAGCCTTTTTGATGGCGAGTAACACTACTATCGTAGATTTGTTGAGGCTAGCATCAGTGCTTTTCCGTTATAATTGTTTATGCTACCTCTAGTTGTCTCGCTACCTTTGCACCTTTTTCCCAAGTGCAAGGGTAGCACCTTGCTTGATCTTTATTTAGTTGATTCGATCTGTTATGGTTGTGCCTTGCTCGCCAAGGTTTAGTTTGATATCTACGTGTCGCCTTACAAAGCGGGTTGAACGATCCAGTAGGACGTAGGGAAGTGGCTTATTCGTTCTAGGGAAGTTGTTCCGGTAATTGACTTTACGTTGGTTATTAGGCCTCCTCTAGGGTTAATATTCTTCATCCTTTGTACATACCAGGCTCAATTACGTGTAGGACGTTCGATTCGTGGTGAAAACATTAAAGCGTCAGAGATCGATTTAACTTGTAGTGATCAAGCAAAACCCCATGTTATCGTAAATCTAATGCAGAACCATGGGGCAATCGGCTCTAGGAGCCGATTTGAGAAACCAGGAGCCGGTCACGGCTCGAATTTTATGTATACTTGTTTACCATGCAGAAATCAATCGAGCAATCCTTCACCTTCTGCCAGGTATAGGTCGTGGCATCTCGAACCAAGCCAGGCGTGTCGGAGTTTTGCGGGCCGTCGCCGAGGGACCAGGGCCCACCAGCAGTTCTGGGAGCCTCCCGGCTCTTCGTGTTGCTCGTCGCTGCTCGCCGGTGAGTTTTGGCAGGCAACACATTCTGGCACGCCCGGTGGGACATTCAACAACGTCTACATCAACATCCGACACTGCGATGGAGAACAGACCAGTCACGTACGACGAGCTACCTGAAGAGCACAAGGCGAAGTATGACGAGATCAGAAATCTCTTCGAAGCCGATCTCATCGGCTCTTTTGAGAGGACCCATAAGCATGGCATCAAGTGGAGGGGGTTCTCCCCCGAGGGTGCTCTTGATGAGGTGGATCTGTCTGTTCTTTCGGAGGAGCGCACCAGAGCTCTACGACAGGAAGTCAACTACATGGTGGCTCATTCTCTGCACCGCCACTCGGAGAGCTTGGTGAACGCTTTCGAGCGGTCGCGGTTCGCGTAGTTCAGAGATCATGAAACATCGGTATTCTCCGGGGCCTACTCTGGGACTCACCGAGAAAGACCGCTCCAGACCGTGCCACAGCTGCCATTCACACTTGCGGCTCCAGAGCCGGGGCGGATTATGTCGCCTACAAGGTGGAGGCGACCAGCGATTGCCAATTCCTATTTGATCCACCTAAGGAAATCCCACGGGTATATATGCTCGTGCGGTCGCAATAACGACACGCACCAAACAGATTGCAACGCGGAGTTTCTGCGACAGAGTTCCTGGGCAGGATCTTGAGGCAGGCGTGTGCGGAAGCGGCGATGTTTGGGATGGGCCGACAAAAGGCGTGGCTAGCCAAGTATGCCACTGGAACAAGTCATGAGAATCTAGCCCCTACAGCTCAAGCGGTGGAGCAAATCGGTACCATCTGAGGACCAGTTCGACCGTGCAAGAGAAGGACAATCGGCTATTCAAAGCCGTACCCAACGAAGTTTGATCCGATTCCGCCGCCACCCAAGTATAAGCTCACAGTTCTCAAGGTTCGCGGGTCAAGGGTCAAGCTCGATCGAGCACATAAGCCGATACGCACAACTAGGCATGATTTGGCATCGGATCGATGCGCGTAAGATTTTTGCAATCTCGGGGACCAGCCTTTGGGTGGTACACCTCGATGCCACCGATTCAATTCATACGGAAGCAATGGAAGAGCGGTTCCACATCGGTACCATTCGAGGCTACGAGGCGGCATTGCGGACTGGCGCAGTGCGGCGAGCGGGGAAAGCGAGGCGAATACATCCGGCCGGGACCGTCAGAACCGATGTTACTCGGCTGGTTTAATCGAGAAGGAAGCGGTCAATGGCGGTGTTGGGTCTCTTAGCACCCATCAAGGATCTGGCTTTCAAGTGAGTACAACTCGTTGGCGCATGGCCCGGTGACAATGTATGAACAGCGCCACCACAGGTTGTACCAAGACAAATTCAAGCGTCCGATAGGCCTGGTCGATGCGTAAGAAGATGATCCTACAGGACCAGGAAGTGGCCGTAGCTGAATGGGCTCGGGCGGATCACCTGCCTGCAAATGGGTGAAAGCAGAGGGCCTGCAAAGGGTTCGACTTGATGTGAGCAAATCCTAGCAGATATTCGATTTCTTCTTTGAAGGAGAAGCGGTGAGGTTACGAAGGCCACAAAATCCCTACGGCTCGAAATGAGCAGGAGACCATACCGCAAGTGGCATCACTCGTTCACCCACACCACCAATGAGTGCAAAAGCTTCGCCGCCAAATCCAAATGGCGATAGAACAAGGCCGTCGATCCTTGGGCAGTTCGCCATGAAAGTGGACACGAACCCATTTCCGGCGTCAACATGGTAGAACTCGATCGCTCATGGCGTCATGGATTTTTCGTTCGGTGTTAATATGGCAGGGTCAGGTACCACCATGACACGCAAAGGAAGGTGGTCGCTCTCGGGGCAAAGAAAGAGAGGAGGCTAGTCCACGCGACCGGCCCACAATGACAAAGCGGTACCGGAGGAACAAGTGAGGAGAGTGCGATATCGAAGCCACATTCCGCATCTCCTTAACAAGTATGAGCGCCAAGATGACCAACGTCGCCGCATGAGAGGCAACGAAGATATGAGCACCTCGCTAAGGGACCGTCTAAAGAAAAGGAGGCGCGGACAAGCAGGATTGTCCTTTCTTCAAGTATTGCTGGGGCCAGGGAATGAGCCGATTGCCTACGATGATTCGCCGAATGCGGTCGGCGGAAGGAGGACACGAGGCGGTGTCGGTGTTCAAACGTCTAGGGCCTCTTCCACCCCGTGAGCCGTTCTAGGAGTCCGCTCGGCGAAGACCTCGAGAAGCCAAAGAATGACAAAGACGAAGATGATATCACCGTCAAGGTGGTGTCCCGGACTCAGACACACCCAAAAGCGTAGAGTGCAGCGGTGCGTAACAGAGGAAGTCAAGCGCTTGATCTCACGCTTTAAAAGCACCCGATCTGGCCGTCAAAGTTAAACATACCACAGAAGCGGAAGACCGCCCGACAAGGAAAGAATGGCGCCCCAAACCAGTAAAAGCCGATGCAGACATCGGTGGCACAAACATGGTGTTCATTCGCGAATTCTGCGCCAAGAACCGATGAGCTACCGTGTACGGTTTGACTGCGGTCCACGGCCGGTTATCTTTGAGAAGCCACGTGAGAAGGGTTACAAACATCTGAAAGCCCTGTACATGCGAGGTTACATCAATGGGCAACCTGTCAGCAAGATGTTGGTGGACACCGGGCGGCGATCAATATCATGCCGTACTCCATGCTCTGACGTTTGGGACGCTCCACAGATTTGATCGTAACCAACGTCACGTTAAGCGACTTCAACGGTCGACTTGAGCGCAAAGGCGTCTTGAGCGTAGATCGACGTGGCAGAAAAACCATCCCCGTCATTCTTCGTCGTGGACAGCAAAAGCACTTACACTGTCTTGCTAGGAAGATTGGATTCACGCTAATTGCTGCATTCGTCCACAATGCACCGATGCACGATCCGATGGGACGGAGATGAAGTGGAGGTCATCCACGCAGATGATTCTATCGAGATCTCCATAGCTGGCATGAACGTCGGGAAGCGAAGACCAAGAGCCGATCTGGAATCAGTCTGAGACGGCTGGCGTATTGAAGCTACAAAAAGCGGGGTGAGGCTGGTCTTATCCATCGGCCTTACAGAGTAGAAAAGCCCACGATCATCCGTGGTACGGCCGATCCTGCGATCGGCCACAAAAATAAAAAGCGGCGATAAATGCGACAAGCGGCTCATGTAGTCGTAGCGAGAGATGCTCGCCATCAGAAACAATAAGGTGTAAACCATCCTTGACTAATGCAAGCAAAGGGGCGATTCAAGCAATCGCCCAAATTATTTTGTTACCCTCACCTACCGCTTGCCCTGTGTTTAGCATCGATTTGACATGTGACGGAAGCTAGGGTACGGGTTCACATCCGTGATGAACTAGAAGAAATCGACATTGGTCACGGGATAAGCCACGACCAACATTTATCGACAAGTTAGATCCGAGCATGCGGGGCCCTATGATATACTGTTGAAAAATATCCAGGCCTCGCTTAGGACTACACGAAATGCACAGGTTAGACAGAGCATCATTGAGCATCGACTCCCTTAAAAAGATTTCGCCATTTCAGCGTGAGCACGACGGATGAAGGCGAAATTCGGAAGAAGTCAAGAAGGAGGTCGAGAAAATGTTGACGACCAAGTTGATCGGGCCATGCGGTATCTTTGAGTGGATTTCTAGTATCGCACTGAGAGAAGAAGGATGGCCGTTGGCGTGTGGCCATAGATTTTCGGGATCTCAACAGCTACCCCAAAGGATGAGTATCCGATGCGGTGGCGTAAACATTAATCAATGCAAAGGCTGGTCATAAGATTTTGAGCTTCATGGACGGCAATGCAGTTACAACCAGATCTTTATGGCTCCGAAGACATACACAAGACCGCATTCGAGTCCTGTGGTGGGGTTATTCGAATATGTAGTCATGACCTTTGACTGAAAATGCGGTATCACGCACAAAGGGCCATGAATTATATTTTCCATGATCGATCGGCAAGCGGTGGAGATTTACATCGACGACGTGGTGGTCAAGTCTGCTTGACGCCCGGACACACAGACGATGCCTGCAAGCGTCTGGACCGCACAAGAAAATTCGGACTCTGGATGAATCAAAGAAGTGTGCCTTGAGGTGACGGCGGTCAGTTCTTGGGTTTTTGGTCCATGAGCGGAATTGAAATCGCCTGAAAAGTCAGAGGCGGTCACGAACAATGAAGCCACCCACCACGAAGAAAGAACTGCAGTCCCTCATCGGCAAGATCAACTTCGTCATAAGATTCATCTCTAATCTGTCAGGAAGGATAGATGCGTTCATGGGACTAGTAAAAATCAAATCTGACGAGGAATTCGGGGCGTAACAACAACGAGCCTTCGACGAGATCAAAGAATATCGACAAAGCCGCCGATTAGTTCCACCGCACCTGACAGCCGTTCTACATTTACTTGTCGATGGTGACACGTCCCCATCTCGGTGGTGGTGCAAGTTTATGATGCTGGAGCGAGTCGTCTTTTACATAAGCGGAAGGATCTTTGGGCCAGAGACAAGGTACCTCGATATCGATAAGTTGTGCCTCTGCTGTTTTTTTACTGCACCAAGCTCGCCACATTTTGCTATCGCGAGATCATCATCATATGCAAATCGGACATCATAAAGAACATCTTTGTCGGCTCCTATGTTAAAAGGCCGACCGGGCAAATGGATGTTTGCATTATCGAGTTTGACATCCGTATCAACCCAAAGCGATTAAGGACAGGCGTTGGCGATATTATCGCTGAAAGGATCAACACTAACATAGCAAGACTTGTCCATAAGAGCGTGGGCTATGTTTTCGACGGATCGGTTTGTGACGATGGCTGCGGCATCGGCATTTTACTCGTGTCGCCTGGGAACATTTTCCTTCTCCATCGATTGTCTACCTCTCGCACCAACAATGTAGCCGAATGCGAGGCGTCGCAAGGAATGGAGTTACTCCTCGGCGGGCGAAGCGGTGGAAATTTTGGAGACTCTAAGTTGGTGATTTCCCGGCTCACGGAGGACTACAAGTGCGAGCGAGTCCCTCTTCCCATTATGGCTGCACTGCCGCGAGCTGATGGCGCAATTCCGGTACATAAACTTCACTTGGATCCCACGATCGCAGAATACCGAGGCGAACGATCTTGCGCAGATGGCTTCAGGCTACAAGGGCGTTGTAGAAGGAGCCGGCGTTGTCTGATTCTGACAGATCGGAGAGCCGATATCTTCAATTACTTGAAGGATTCGGCTCGGGGCACCTAAACGGATAAGATACAAGGCCATGAAACGTGCTTATTGGGGATGACATGTTTTACAGACTGGAAGGGCTATTGCTCAAATGCAGGGACAGCCGAGGCCAATCGGCTCCTACACGAGGTACACGAAGGCGCCTGTGGAACTCACCAATCAGCTCATAAGATGAAATGGTTGATCAGGCGATCAGGGTTTTATTGGCCCACCATGCTTGAGGACTGTTTCAAGTACTACAAAGGGTGTCGAGCATGCCAAAAATTTGGGAAAATTCAGATGGTACCCGCGTCAGCAATGAACCCCATCATCAAGCCTTGGCCATTCCGAGGTTGGGGCATGGACATGATCGGCAAAATCAATCCTCCATCAAGCAAAGGCCACATGTGGATTTTGGCCATCACTGACTACTTCACTAAATGGGTGGAGGCTGTCCCGATGAAGTCAGTAAACTCGAAGGATGTTATCAATTTTGTGAAAGAACATGTCATCCATAGATTCGGGATTCCCCAAACTATCACGACCGATGGAGGTTCGGTCTTCATTTCTCACAAGTTTAGAAAGTTCTGTGAGGACATGGGGATCAAGCTGATTAGATCATCTCCATACTATGCTCAAGCAAATGGGCAGGCTGAAGCATCCAACCAGAGCCTCATCAAACTGATCAAGAGAAAAGTCGATGAGCACCCTAGGCGTTGTACGAGGTTTTGTCGAGGCGTTATGGGCTTATCGCATGTCATGCCATGGAGCAATAAAAACCTCGCCATACCATCTAGTATATGGACAAGAAGCCTTCCTACCGGGAAATTACAATTTGGATCGAGACGTCACTTTTCGTGACGATCTAACGATCAAGAATACGCAACCACGATGAGTGACGATGTGGAGGATTTAACCGAGCTCGGCCGTGGTCACCGGAGAAAATCAAAGAGAACAAGGCCAAAGTAGCTCGTGCATACAACAAGAAAGTGAAGCCAAAGGAGTTCCACGTTGGTGATCCGGTATGGGAAGTCTGTGTTGCCCTTGGCGACTAAGGATGCAACATATGGTAAATGGTCTCCAAATTGGCACGGGCCGCATGTGGTCGACCAAGTTTTAAGAGGAAAGCAGCGTACATGCTTGAGGAGCGGGCGGCGTGAAATTCGATGGCGGTCAACGGTCAACATCTCAAGAAATATTTCCCAAGCATGTGGAATGTTGGACAAGAAACTTGAGGGCCGATACATGAAATCGGCTAAGTAAAAGCACGTGAGACGATGGACATTAAAATGGGGCGATGCTGAAAATCGGCGAATAAAAGCAAAATGTATAGCGATGCACGGTCATCGACTTTAGAGGTTCACACGTTACAACAGATGCCGGTTTACACATACGAGCTCTTGAAGAAATGCCTCAAGGCGTGGAGGCGTCGACGGACACGATCCACCTCGGCGATCTCGGCCGTCATCTTCATCCTTGCTTGTCACTAGTTGTTTGTTCGAGCACGTTCTTGATGGGCAATTGGAGATTTGGGTCGCCCGTTTTGAAAAAGGGCGCAGGTCGCCCGTTTTGAGAAAGGTCGCAGGTCACCGTTTGAAACCAAGAAGTGGCCGTTTTAATGTGCCTAAAGATACGACCAAGTTTTGACCCTGTCAACGTTTTTTGGGAGAAGCCGATGGGTAGTCATCGGCTCTTCGCGATTTGACTTGTTTGACTGTATGCGTGCAGTATGTTGAAAGTCGATCTGATGTCATCGACTGAGCATCGACCTATTTCAGCTATCGGCAAAATTGGGGCAAAACAGGCGATCTTTGGGAAACGGATTTTCATTCATTCAAAGATGATTGCTTACAAAGGATGATTGATTACAAAGGAGCCTACTACTACATTGTTGCATCGATTCCTAATCTAAAGGCGAGATAAATCGTCGTCGCCGCCGTCTTCTTGCTGTCTTGGTATTTGCTGCGGCGTCGTCTTCGCTATTCTTCTTGAAGAAACCAGCGGGACCTCCTCATCCTCGTCGTCATCTTGGTGTCCTCGCTGGACCGGCGCGAGCGCTTTCGTGGTACTCGTCGGAGGAGGTGTCCTCCTCGATTCCTCCTCCTCGTCGGAGGACTCGACGCCGCCCCAAGACCAAGCGTCGTTGCTCTTCGCCTCCGGTTCCCGTCGAGGAACGAGGCTCTCGCCGTCGGTCAGGGGCGCGCCGTCCTCCGACGGCAGAAATCGATCCCTTTCGTCCCACCATCGTGAAGCGATCTTATCTGTACTTGCTGGTGGGTGCTGGCGTCGGCTCTCGGTCGCGGATCTTTGTTGGGAGGAATGGGCGGAAGAGGAAGAAGCCATGGCGGAGGAGAAGGGTTTTTTCGCGAAGGAAGAGGGTTTCGCTCTTTGGAGGAAGATGGGGACTGCGAACGCTTTGACGGATTTAAATAAGGGAATATTGGAGACGGTTCAATGCCATAGCGGTTTCCCAGTTACCGCCAAAATCGTCAAATCATGCGGCGAAGGAGGTGAGAAGACAGGCATCATGATGAAGGGTAGCATGACGATTCTTACGCCGCGATACATTCCGCAACGCTAAACCCGATACAAAAAAAAGGGGAGAGGAGAAGAAAAAAAACACAGAGTGGTTTTGGAATTATCATTGCCAAAACCAGGGTGGCATGTGTTATCGCCATATTCTGGCCAGAGAAGGGGATGGGCCGTGATCAAGATGGGCTTGGAAGATGCGTATATTCAACGTGTTGTTGGATCGGCCTAGTACGTAGAATTGGGCTAAACTGCCCGTGTATCTTGTATCATAGTAGGTTTCGTTTCAGTTTAGGTAAAGATAGAGTTGTAGAGTTATTCCAAAAGTAGAGAGTCTCCGGACTATAAATATGTACCTAAGGTTATCAAGAAAAGGAGGACAACCACGTTCACAACAAACACAATCTCGGCGCATCGCCACCCCTTGTTTCTAGGGTTTTCTTTCGGGTAAGTGTCATGCTGCCTAGATCACATCTTGCGATCTAGGCAGTATCTTTACTTATGCGTTATTTGGTGTTACTCGTACTGAAGCCTTTTTGATGGAGAGTAACACTACTATCGTAGATTTGTTGAGGCTAGCATCAGTGCTTTTCCGTTATAATTGTTTATGCTACCTCTAGTTGTCTCGCTGCCTTTGCACCTTTTTCCCAAGTGCAAGGGTAGCACCTTGCTTGATCTTTATTTAGTTGATTCGATCTGTTATGGTTGTGCCTTGCTCGCCAAGGTTTAGTTTGATATCTACGTAGTCAGGCCTTACAAACGGGTTGAACGATCCGAGTACGTGGGAAGTGGCTTATTCGTTCTAGGAAGTTGTTCGGTAATTGACTTTACGTTGGTTATTAGGCCTCCTCTAGGGTTAATATTCTTCATCCTTTGTACATACCGGGCTCAATTACGTAGGACGTTCCGATTACGTGGTGAAAACATTAAACCGTCAGTAGATCGATTTAACTTGTAGTGATCAAGCAAAACCCCATGTTATCGTAAATCTAATGCGGAACCATGGGGCAATCGGCTCTAGGAGCCGATTCTGGAAACAGGGAGCCGTCACGGCTCGAATTTTACGTATACTTGTTTACCATGCAGAAATCAATCGAGCAATCCTTCACCTTCCTGGCCGTATAGGTCAGGTGGCACGCCTCGAACCAAGCCGGGCGTGTGCGGAGTTTTGCGGCCGTCGCCGAGGACCAGGCCCACCAAGATTAAGGAGCCTCCGGCTCTTCGTGTTGCTCGTGCTCGCCCGGTGAGTTTTGGCAGCAACAAGAACTTCCCGGATTGGTTCCGCAATTTGAGGATTGTCCTCAATCTTTGGTAATTTGACCTATGTCTTTGGATGCACATTGGGTGACCCACACATGGTGATGCTACCGATAAGGTAAAGAATGTTTTCCTCGCTCGGAAGAATCAGTACTCCACAGTTCAGTGTGCTATCTTGTATGGTTTGGACTCGGAGCTTTAGAAAAGGTCTGAGAACCATGACCCACATGATATTGTCCGTGAACTCAAAATGATATTTAAGGCTCACGCGGCTGTTGAGAGTTATGAGGCTTCTGAAAAGTTATTTAACTGCAATATGGAAGAGGGCAGCTCCGTCAGTGAGCACGTGCTTAAGATATCTGGGCACGCAAGCAAGCTTCAAAGCTTGGGTATAGTGATTACTAATGCTTTGGGGATTCACCGTGTCCTCCAATCACTACCACCAAGTTACAAGAACTTTGTGATGAACTACAATATGCAAAACATGGACAAGTCGTTGCCCGAACTCTTCTCCATGTTAAAGTCTGCAGAAGTGGAGATCAAGAAAGAGCACCAAGTGTTGATGGTCAATAAGACCACCAAATTCAAGAAGCAAGGCAAGTCTAAGAAAAAGGGAAACTTCAAGAAGGGCGGTAAGAAAGTTACCGCGTCGGCGAAGAAGACCAAGGTTGGGCCTAAGCCTGATACTGAGTGCTTTTACTGCAAGGGAGAAGGTCACTGGAATCGGAATTTCCCTAAGTACTTGGCGGATTTGAAGAACAGCAACATCAAGAAGAAAGGTATATCCGATATACATGTTATTGATGTGTATCTCACTAGTACTCGTAGTAGTGCCTGGGTATTTGATACTGGTTCGGTTTCTCATATTTGTAACTCGAAACAGGTGTTGTAGAATAGACGAAAACTAGCGAAGAACGAGGTGACGATGCGTGTTGGAAATGGATCAAAGGTTGATGTGATCGTGGTCGGCACGCTACCTCTTCATCTACCATCGGGATTAGTTTTATACTTAAATAATTGTTATTTTGTGTCTGCGTTGAGCATGAACATTATATCCGGATCATGTTTATTGCGAGACGGTTACTTGTTTAAGTCTGTGAATAATGGTTGTTTGATTTATATGAGTAATATGTTTTATGCACATGCACCTTTCATAGATGGTCTATTCTTATTGAATCTCGGTTGTGGAAATACACACATTAATAACATTGAAGCTAAACGTTTGAAATTGAGCGATAACTGTTGGAATTATGCCCTAGAGGCAATAATAAAGATGTTATTATTATAATTCTTGTTCATGATACAGTTTATATTCCATGCTAGAATTGTATTAAGCGGAAACTTTAATACTTGTGTGGTTTATGAACAACACCGTGTCCCTAGTACGCCTCTATGGACTAGCTCATTGATTAATGATGGTTAAGGTTTCCTAACCATATACATGAGTTGTCGATTAATAATGAGATCATGTCATTGGGAGAATGATATGATGGACAAACCCAAATTAAGCAGAGCAATTAGATCGTGTCATCGTGTTCATCTTTGCGAAGCTTTTCCTATGTCAAATATTGTATTCCTTAGACCATGAGATAATGCAACTCCCTGGTATCGGAAGAAAGCTTTGAGGTCATCAAACGTCATCCTATGAGAGGGTGATCATAAAGGTGTCTCTCTAGTGATCGGAAAGTACTTGTTGGGTTGTATGTATCGAGATGGGATTTGTCCCTCCTAAGTCGGAGAGATATACTTCGAGCCCACTCGGTAATCTATATCAACACCGCTTGCAAGCACGTGGTTAAGGAGTTAATCACAAAGTGATATTGGATTACAGAACGAGTAAAGTACTTGTTGTGAACGAGATTGAACTAGGTATGCCGATGCCGACGATCGAACCACGGGCAAGTAAAATATCGCGTGACGAAGGGAATATGTATATGGGATTAATTGAATCCTGGCATCGTGGTTCATCCGATATGATCATCGATGAGTATGTGGGAGTCAATATGGGTTTCCAGACCCCGCTGTTGATTATTGATAGAAGATCATGTCTGCATATTCTCGAACCCGTAGGGTCACACACTTAACGTGTCTCGACGCTAGGATAGAATGGATAATTGGTTTATGAGTTTTTGTTCGGAGTCTCGGATGAGATCCAGGACATCACGAGAGGTTCCAGAATGGTTCGGATAATAAGATTCATATAAGGCAAAGCAGTTTTTGGAGTTTGGAATTGTTTTGAATTGTTCGGTATTGTACCGGAAGCTTCTAGAACCTTCCGGAGTGGGACCAACGTGGCCCCACTTGTCGGGAGGGGGCGTGGGCCTACGAGGGAGTGCCCTGGCCGCATTGGGCCAGGGGCACAAGGTCCCATAGTCCCAGCCGGCCAAGCCCTAGGGGAAACCCTAGGGAGAGCTTCTAGAAGGAGGGGGGAAACTTGCCCCCCACTCCTCCCCCTTGGCCGACGGCCCTAGGCTTGGAGGAGGGGCAAGGAGCAGCCACCCACCCCTCTATATAAAGAGGTATGGGGGCGCACCCTTTCCACACACCTCCTCAAGCCCTAGCCGCCCTGCTGCCCTCCTCTCTCTCTCCCTCCCGATCGCAGAGGCGAAGCCTGCCATGAAACTCTCCACCGTTTGCACCACGCCATCGTGTTGTAGATCCAACCTATCTCTCCACCCCACTTGCTGGAACGAGGAAGGAGGAGACGTCGAGGTGCCGTACGTGTGCATCTCTCGGAGGCATCGCCACTTGCGGTGTTGGATCGGATCGGATCGCGAGGAGGAGAAGCGAGTACGACTACATCAACCACGTTCCGTCGAACGTTCTGTTGTGCGAATCTTCAAGGGTATGAAGATCTCATCTATCCCCCCTCGTTGTTTGCATCTCCTAGATTAGATCTTGGCTTCCCCGTTCGCATCCGTAGAATTTTTTTGATTTACTATGCTGCGAAACCCTTCAATAACTCGACCTATATGTGGCACTATCGTCTTGGTCACATTGGAGTGAAGCCTATGAAAAAACTCCATTCCGATGGACTTCTTGAATCATTTGATTTCGAATCACTTGAAAGATGTGAAGCATGTCTGATGGGTAAAATGACTAAGACTCCATTTTCTGGTATGATGGAGCGAGCTACGGACTTATTGGAAATCATACATACTGATGTGTGTGGCCCAATGAGTGTAGCATTGCGCGGTGGTTATCGTTATGTTCTTACCTTCACGGATGATTTGAGAAGATATGGGTATATCTATTTCATGAAGCATAAGTCCGAGACTTTCGAGAAATTTAAGGAATTTCAAAGTGAGGTAGAGAATCAACATAACAAGAAGATTAAATTTCTACGATCTGATCGTGGAGGTGAATATCTAAGTTACGAGTTTGGCGAGAATTTGAATAAATGCGGAATACTTTCACAATTGACACTGCCGGGAACACCACAACGTAATGGTGTGTCCGAACGTCGTAATCGAACTCTCTTAGATATGGTTTGTTCTATGATGTCACTTACATATTTACCGCTATCATTTTGGGGTTATGCATTAGAAACAGCCGCATTCACTTTAAATAGGGCACCATCTAAATCCGTTGAAATGACACCGTATGAATTATGGTTTGGGAAGAAACCTAAATTGTCGTTCCTTAAAGTTTGGGGTTGCGAAGATTATGTAAAGAAGTTACAGCCCGACAAGCTTGAACCCAAAGCGGAAAAATGCGTCTTCATAGGATACCCAAAGGAAACTATTGGGTATATCTTCTATCATAGATCCGAGGGCAAAACCTTCGTTGCCAAGAATGGATCTTTTCTAGAGAAGGAGTTTCTCTCGAAAGAAGTGACTGGAAGGAAAGTAGAACTCGACGAGGTTGATGAACCTTCTCTCGAACTTGCAAGTAGCACAGCACCAGAAGTAGTTCCTGGCGCCTACACAAATAAGAGAGGAAGCTAATGATGTTGATCATAAAACTTCGGTTGAAGTTACTACGAAACCTCGTAGGTCAACGAGAACTCATACCACTCATGATTGGTATGATCCCGTTATGACATCATGTTGGTGGACAACACCGATGATCCTGCAACATATGAGGAAGCGATGATGATCCCAGATTCCAATAAATGGCAAGAAGCCATGAAATACGAAATTGGATCCATGTATGAAAACCAAGTATGGACTTTGGTGGACTTACCGGATGGCCGGAAGTCTGTCGAGAACAAATGGATTTTCAAGAAGGAAACAGATGCTGATGGTAATGTTACTGTCTATAAAGCTCGACTTGTCGCAAAAGGGTTTCGACAAATTCAAGGAGTTGACTACGATGAGACTTTCTCACCGGTAGCGAAGCTAAAGTCTGTGAGGATTTTGTTAGCAATTGATGCATATTATGATTATCAGATATGGCAGATGGATGTCAAAATGGCGTTCCTCAATGGAGACATTGATGAAGAGTTGTATATGGTACAACCCAAAGGTTTTGTCGATCCTAAAGATGCTAACAAGGTATGCAAACTTCAACGGTCCATTTATGGATTGAAGCAGGCATCCTGAAGTTGGAATCAACGTTTTGATAAGGTAATCAAAAGCTTTGGTTTTATACAAACTTATGGAGAAGCTTGTATTTACAAGAAAGTGAGTGAGAGCTCTTTAGCATTCTTAATACTATATGTAGATGACATATTGTTGATTGGGAATGATGTAGACCTTCTTAATAGTGTCAAGGATTATTTGAATAATAGTTTTTCAATGAAAGATCTTGGCGAAGCAGCTTACATATTGGGCATAAAGATTTATAGAGATAGATCAAGACGCCTAATATCATTGTCACAAAGTACATATTTGGACAAAGTTCTAAAGAGGTTTGGAATGGAAGATAGCAAGAAAGGGTTCTTGCCCATGTTGCCCAATACGACCTTGAGTAAAACTCAAAGTCCTGCAACGGCAGAAGATAAAGAAAGTATGAGTAAGACTCCCTATGCCTCAACCATAGGATCTCTTATGTATGCCATGCTATGTACAAGACCAGACATTGCATATGTTGTTAGTTTGACTAGCAGATATCAAACTGATCCAGGAGTGGATCATTGGACAGCGGTCAAAAACATCCTTAAGTACTTGAGAAGAACTAAGGATATGGTTCTTTCTTATGGAGGTGATGAACATCTCGTTGTTAATGGTTACACCGATGCTAGTTGGAACACCTATCCGGATGATTCTAAATCTCAATCTGGATACGTATTTACTTTGAATAGTGTAGCAGTTAGCTGGAGGAGTGCAAAGAAAGCGTTGTGGCGAGATCTTCAACTGAATCGAAATACATAGCTGCTTCGGAGGCTTCACAAGAGGCGATATGGATGAAGGAGTTCATTACAGAGCTCGGTGTGGTTCCAAGTGCGCTGGACCCAATGTCTATCTATTGTGATAACATGGGCGCCATAGCCAATGCGCAAGAACTACGGTCACACAAGAAGCTGAAGCACATCAAGATACGTGTAACATCCCAAAAATACCAAATTTAGATCATCAAACACTAATCATCAAGATTAGGGTTAACAAAAACTTTTCTAAATAAACTCATGAATGCATGTATATGTGTATGCATGGATTTTGAATTTCTTTAAAAACCACCTTGTTTGTGTGATCCATTGCTTGTAAAATGTTTCTTAGGTGAAATGAACATCATCTAAAACATTTCCCACACTTTCCTTAAAGACAAGTAAATCAAAACAAATATATTAAGTGAATGGTCATTTTGACCAATTTAACTCCCATGCCTACTTTGCCTGTCTCAAACTTTCAGAACCTAACAGAAACTTTTCTGGATCTTTGCACCCCTTGAATGTACTCATAACAGAGTATCAAGGACCACTTTGTGATCATCCAGAAACTTTCAAATGCATAGTTTAAATGACAATTCAAAATTGAATCTTCTTCATGTGGGAAGATCCCACTTTTTCAAAACCCACTCAAACAAGCTCAACTTTCAAAACCCAAGCATCTGCAGACTCACCAGCACCAATCTAGCAAACCCACCAAAAATCATTTCAAAATTCAAAACTTGATTTCATGCGGCCATTTCATCAAACAGGTTGCAGACACAAATCAAAGAAAACATCAAACACTATAGTGTGAAGTGATTCTTGCCTAACTTGTTCCCTAGTTAGCTCACACACTCGAGAGATCATCTAGAAATATTAGCCCAACACTAGCACCCCTGTGAGCTTGCCATTGCCATTAATGGTGAACAGCCGAGCACCCCAATGTCACCCCATTGTGGACAGCAAGCTAGAGGAAGAACTAGCCGTGCCAAACTTGTCTAGGAGGCAGCCCACCGTCCACCGCCACTCACTGTCCCAGCCGCAAGTGTTGTCAAGCCCTAGTCCATGCGCACAAGCCGCGCCTAGACCATGCCGAGCGTGCGCCAGAGCGCCACCCTCGACCAGCATCCACAAACCGCGCGCCGCCCTCGCCGCATGCATACACGATCGCCATCAACCCAGGAGGCCGCCAGACATCCCCATTTGCCGCCCCGTGCCGCACAGCCATCGCCCGTCGAAGATGCCGCCTCTGCCGCGCAGAGCACCGGCCATTCCAGACCAAACCACACCGCCCCATGCCTCGCGAACATGTCGTTAAGCATCGCCAGGAGACACAGCACCGTCCCCTACCGTTGCCCATGCCAATAGCCGCCTGTAACGTCGCCCCCGACGATCTCACCATGCGCCCCGACGGTCCCCTCGCTCGACTATAAATAGAGGCCACCCCCGCTCGAATTCTTCACACCATCTCACTCTCCTCTCCTCACTGATCGTGCCACACCATTCTCAGAGCAAGGCGAGCACCACCTCGCCGGAATTTCACTAGATCCTGCCGCTGCCGGAGAAGAAAGGAGCCAGCGATTGGAGCCGCCCCAGGAGCTGCCGCGAAAATAACAAGGCAGAAGCTTTTCTGCATTCAAACATTTTTCAAATTTAAACCATAATAGCTTTTGAGTTGATTCCAACTCTCAAAAATCACATTTAACCATACCTTTCAGAATACATAAAAATATATAGGTTTACTTGCAGAAATATTGTTCAAGTAATAAAAGAATGCTTCATAAGCATTTCTAGCCACTTCAATTAATTAAAATAAAAGGGTAAAACCTTATTAAATTGTGACACCACTTTAAATCAAATTCCCATGGACTAAAATATGTGGTGATGACATGTGTCAACATGATCCCATGTTTAGTTTGGAGAATATTTAATCTTAAGTAATTTTTCAATGAGTAGGAATTACTTTTCTAAAAATAAAAAGATTTAAACCAAGCCTTAACCTTGTAATGTTAGAGATGATGCTAGATCATCTATAGGACCCTTGTGTGTGATGATTGCAAGTAGTTAAGTATTGTTTGGTGATTATGTACCTCGTATTTATTCATAGACGCTAGTACCGACCAAGGATACGAGGAGGAAGGAGGATACTACGAAGAGGAAGCCGAGGAGAACTTCAACCACTGCTATGCACAAGGCAAGCTTATATTGACACTGATGCAAGCTTATGCTGATATTGATGCAAGCTAACCCTTGCAAGATACCCTATTGATGCCATAAACCCATACTTGTGATATGACTACTATATGCCTTAAGCATATGTGATCATACCCACTTGATAAACCAAATCCTAGTTTTATGTCCAAGCTTCTTACTTTATTTCTTTATCAAAGCTTACTTAGAGTCTACCTAAGAGTTTGGTAGATACTAGACAGTTGTGCTGAAGGTTGCATAAAGAGCATAAAATTTGTCCTAAGCTAGATAACCTTGATGTCATCCTAAGGCATGAGTTTTAACTTAGTTAAAAACCCCACTAGTTTACCACCCCTCATCAGTGCTTACCCCCACCTGTAGATGCTAGTGCTAAGCATAAAACTTGATCAACTTTATATGGGAATACTTGGTGGAAAAATGGTTATGAAAACCTTGGAATGATGGATCATTCTATTGAAATGTTTTGGACATGTGTTTCCAAACACTTGATGATTTTGGTGATGAAAATGTTGAGGCATGAGCCTTAGCCCTTTATAAAACTGGTGGTTGTCTGGATGCGATACCATTCCAATTTTATCGTACAACCACAATACCCGAAGATTGAGTAGGGCTTGACTGGAAACTTATATTCCTTAGTATTAGTTCCCTCACGGCCAAGGTCTGAGCTGAGGCTACCTTGTGAAGATTGTCCACCTGTGCAGTACCCAAGATGACAGTTGGTCATGGTTGGGAGGCCAAACTCACAGGAGAGGTGCTTATACTAGGGCGTGTAATCAAAAGGTTAGGATTGATTATCCGCATACTGAGTATGTGAATTCAGGATTTGTTCCTGACGGATGTATCGAATGTTGTGGTGAAAGTGTACAATCTCTGCATAGTGTCAAACTATTCGAATAGCCGCGTCCGCGGTTATGGAAAGTTGGAGTGGCCATACCGTTCCCCCGTCAGACTTTTCAAAATGACTTGTGAAACGAATTGAGACTTTGACTTGACCACAACAAAGTTGTGACCTGAATTACAAGATCCCACTTAGGAGTTATAAAATTGTGACTAGATTTGGAACTGAGTAGAGATAAACCTGGCTTTTTGCAAAACAACCCTAGAGCCTAGTGTCCTATTATCCAAAAACCCCTTACATGTTAGTATTAGTTTGCGAGTACTTAAAGAGTACTCATGGCTTTGTCCCTGGCTATTCCATGGCGGACTATGAAGAGGAGTACCGGAAGATGGACCCGGAAGGTTAGGACAACTAGGATCATCTCCCATCATCGACATTGCCTGTGACCACGAAGATGGAGCTTCTCCCTCGCTACCGTTATTATTACGTATTCCGCTTGAAGTTGTATTAAGAACTGGATCATGAGATCCCTATTTGTGTAAGAACTTATGTATCATTGTAACGGATGATGTACTATGGTATCCAATTCTGTTATGTCTGCAAAATGGTAATCACAGGATTGCTATGCATGGCATAACAGGCATCTAGGATTGAAAAATCCGGGTGTTGACAAGTTGGTATCAGAGCCATCTTGACCATAGGAGACCCTAGTTAGACTGGACGTTGAACCAAAAACTTAGTTTCAAAACCAAAAAAAAAACAAATATTTACAAAAACCCATTCTCATTCTTATCTCTTTGATTCTTTCATAAAAAACTCATGTTCCTCAAAAACTCTTGCAAAATACATAAAATTTTGACACACTTGATCACTCTGCTAATCTACTCATCCTCTATTTTTATAGATGGACGTGAAGTATAGCAAGTTTTATCAGTTGGGGAATGGAGGAGACCTTATCTTTGAGAGGGATCTGGATCAGCTTTCGGAACTTCTGGAGCGTCCACACCCCGAGTTCTTCGGAGCTCAGCTCAACCATCAAGGAGGAGAAGATATGCAGTGGTTAATTGTTGCAAATCTCCGAGGAAAGATAGAACCTCCCACTGCGGAAGGAATTCAGTTTACCTTAAGAGAGAACAACTGGCTCGATGGACTTGCCAGAGCAATGCAGGAATCTCTCTCCCGTCTGTGTGGGAAAAGCATCAATCAGATCAAGGGAACCCGCTTTGAGATTTTCCCAAGACGTGATGCAAATGGACAACCACTGGAAGCCCCATACCACCCCGAGCTAAAGACTCAATTGGACCACCTTAGCTTCATGATGTATGATCGTCAGCAGGAGTTGGACAACTGCCGTGACTATTGTAACCACAAGTCTGCCATCATCAAGACGAAGGATCATACCATAGCCATGCTAGCAAAGGATCACAAGTCTCGTCGCCGTCAACTCGACAAGAAGGAGCGCATTATTGCCCGTCTTCGCCACCGCATCTCATCTATGGAAGAGACCATCCACGAGAGGGACATGTAGTTGGAGGAAAGGGAGAATGTCGGAGAGGATCTTCGTGGAGACCCTTACTCTTATCTCAGTGATGACGATGATTTTCTGGAGGATCAGGCCATGGACTTCTTCACCGATGAGGATGATTTCGCCTTCATCGATGATAATGAAGATGATGAAGCCACAGACTCCAAGGAGTAGTAGCACTGAGCACTAGCGTAGTGAGTATTAGTCGGTCCCACTGTATCGTAGATTTCAGAATGGTTCTTAAAACCATCTGTTTTTCCTTGTTGTGGTGTGTGTTGTACTGTGTGCTATGAATGAATGAATGAATGAATGAAAAAGCAAGTTGCTAGAAAAATCTGAGTCAAACCTTTAAAACTTTTCAAAGACCCCCAAACCTTAGAGAATTTCCCTCTTTTCTCATGATTTATCTAAATCTTCAGATGCCACGTGGAGGAAGTGGTTCAGCCCCGGATCCGATGTTGCAGATTCTGCAAATGTTGACCTCTGACCGCGAAGCTGAAAAAGAGGAACGTCAAGCCAACCTAGCCACTCTGCAACAGATAGCCCAGCTAGCCCACAACAACCAAGGCCATGGAAATCAGGACAACCATGGATCTAAGCTCAAGAATTTTCAGAATACCAACCCCCCTGTTTTCACCAAGTCAGAAGAACCCCTAGATGCCGATGATTGGCTACAAACCATGGAAAATAACTTAGAAGTAGCACGAGTTGAAGCCAACGAGAAATTTCTACTTGCCACCCACTATCTAGCCGGAGATTCCAGGGCATGGTGGAACAGTGTTCGTGCGATGACCGGAGGCCAGATGATGACCTGGGAGGAATTCAAGGTCAAGTTTAGCAGAACCCATGTGCCACCAGTTTTGATCAAGAGAATGAGAGACGAGTTCAGAGTCAAGCAAGGAGGATGACTAGTGGAATACCGTGACAAATTTTTTCATTAGCTAGGTATGCCCGGACGAGATGACACGAAGCCAAGAAGAAAGAAAGATTCCTGAATGATCTGCATGACGAGATGCAGACGGTGTTAGTCAATATCCCCTTTGCTGATATTGAAGCCCTTGTCGATTCAGCCATCCAGATGTAAGGAAAGATCAACCAAACCAATGAGAACCGCAAGCATCGTATGATGCATCAACCAGGAACCCATCAGACCCCAAAGTATCGCTAACCCATCTCCGATTTGCCCAAGAACCAACGGACCCTATGACCGTCCAACCTATCCCAACCGGAAACCCTAGACGGAGGAAATCACAACAACCCGACAACTCTACCAATTTCACCGTGCCCCACCCAAGTTCAACACCAACAATGCTACTCGCTAACACCAACACCGCCCGAGGATGGAAGCAATGTTGTGCACAGCCAAGGACAAGTCACAAGTGACCTGTTATGGGTGGAAATAAAGGCCACTATTCCAACGAGTGCCCCAACAAGAAGAATGCTACAGCCCCTAATACCAATGTCCCACCAAAGAATAATGTCATGTCCAGCCAGAAGGAGATTTGCCCGAAATTCACTCAACCGCAATGGCCGTCTTTTTCTCATGCATCTTTGAAGAAGCTCGAGCGCCAGACGTCGTGCTGGGTATGTTTTCTGTTAATTCAGTACTTGCAAGAGTGTTGTTTGATTCTGGTGCATCGCATTCATTTGTCACTGAAGAATTTGCCTGCACTAGTAAAATTCAACCAACCAAACTGAAGCATGTTATGATTGTGCAAATCCCCGGATCAACCACCAAGGCTAGGAAAATTTGCAAAGTCGTCCCTATCCGAATCCATGGCATAGATTTTTATGCTAATCTAATAGTACTCGGAACTAAAGGTTTGGAAGTAGTACTAGGAATGGATTGGATGTCCAAACATAAGGGATTGATTGACTGTGCCAAGAAAGCCATCACCATGACCAGTACCGCCAGAATAACAGTCGAGCATATATTTGAAACCTTACCTCGCCAATTCAAGTGTAACAAGAGTCTAGCCCAACCTACCATTGACCAAGTCCGGATAGTCTGTGAATACCCCGATGTATTTCCAGATGTTTTGCCAGATGCCCCGGATCGGGATATCGAGTTTATCATTGAACTAATCCCGGAGCAGGACCCATAGCCCGGAGACCCTATAGTATGAACCCATCGGAGTTAGAAGAACTGAAGAAGCAATTGGATTCCATGCTAGAAATTGGACTAATTCAACCAAGTGCGTCACCATGGAGATCACCTGTCTTATTTGTGGACAAGAAAGATGGAGGTAACCGTTTATGTACGGATTATCGAAGTTGAATGATGTCACCATCAAGAACAAGTACCCTTGCCCAAGATAGAGGATTTGTTTGATCGGTTGACGGTGCCAGTGTTTTCTAAGATTGATCTTAGGACTGGCTATCATCAACTCAAGATTCGTGCAGAGGATATTCCAAAGACTGCCTTTACCACCAGATATGGATTGTACAAGTATACAGTCATGTCTTTTGTATTAACCAATGCCCCCGCTTATTTCATGAATCTCATGAATAAGATTTTTATGGACTTCCTGGATAAGTTTGTCGTTGTTTTCATCGATGACATTCTGATTTATTCCAAATCAGAAGAAGAACATGAGCTACACCTAAGGACCATTCTTGGAACCCTTAGATAGCATCAGTTGTATGCAAAATTTAGCAAATGTGAATTCTGGTTACAGGAGGTAGGATTCCTCGGTCACATTGTATCAGCAGGAGGAATTGCCGTTGACCCTGCCAAAGTGAAAGATGTAGAAAATTGGCAAGCCCCAACCACTCAAACCCAAGTTCGTGCTTTTCTCGGATTGGCGGGATATTACCGCAAATTCGTAGAAGGATTCTCGAGTATCACTAGACCCATGACCCAACTGCTGAAGAAGGACAAGAAGTTTGAATGGAGAGATAAGTGTGAAGCGAGTTTTCAAGAACTCAAGAGGAGATTGATCTCAGCCCCAATCTTGATCATGCCGGATATCACGAAGCCCTTCGATGTGTATTGTCACGCATCCAAGATTGGTCTCGGATGTGTGCTAATGCAAGAAGGCAAAGTTATATCTTATCTATCTCGATAATTGAAGCAACATGAGCAAAACTACCCTACCCATGACCTCGAACTCGTTGCAGTAGTTCTAGCCCTGAAGACATGGAGACATTACCTGATGGGAAATCGTTGTGAGATTTACTCGGATCACAAGAGCCTAAAGTATATATTCACTCAGAAGGAGTTGAATATGAGGCAGAGAAGATGGATTGAGCTAATCAAGGATTACGACCTGGACATTCACTATCACCCTGGTAAAGCCAATGTGGTAGCCGATGCCCTTAGCAGATTGTCGTGCCGCTTGAACTCCATGATTTTAGAGGAGCAACCAAGTCTGCACAAGGAGATGGAAGATTTTCGAATAGAATTAGTAAGTGAAGGATTTTTGGCTAGCATAGAACTTCAGCCCACTTTGATCAGTCAGATTAAAGAGGCGTAGAAGGGAAATGCTAGTATCGACGGAATCAAGCGTCGTATCGGTATAGGCAAAGTACCCGGATTCACCGAGGACGAAGAAGGAGTTCTGTGGTACAAAGGACGCCTTTGTGTACCAGCAGATTCGGAGTTGAAAGAAGTTATCTTGAAGGAGGCTCATGATACTCTTTATTCCATCCATCCCGGAGGAACGAACATGTATCAAGATTTCAAAGAGCAATTTTGGTGGCATAAGATGAATAGAGAAATCGGAAGCTATATCGCTAAATGTGATATATGCCAGCGAATCAAGGCAGGACATCAAAGACCCGCTGGATTGTTGCAACCTTTGCAAATTCCGGAATGGAAATGGGATTCTGTAGGAATGGACTTTATCACTGGACTACCTACTTCTAGTAGGGGAAATGACTCTATCTGGGTCATAGTGGACAGATTGTCCAAAGTCGCCCATTTCTTGCCCGTCAAAACCACCTATCGAGTTGAAGCTAGCGGAGTTGTACATCGCTAGAATAGTTAGTTTGCACGGAGTCCCCAAGAACATAGTATCGGATCGAGGAACTCAGTTTACCTTGAGATTCTGGAAGAAAGTCCAAGAAGGTTTAGGAACCCGCCTAGATTTCAATACCGCGTATCACCCTCAGACCGATGGACAAACGGAGCGAGTAAACCAAATACTCGAAGATATGCTTAGAGCATGTGTGCTAGAATATGGATCCAAGTGGGAAGACTGTCTGCCGTTTGCAGAATTTTCTTACAACAATAGTTACAAGGCCAGTTTGCAAATGGCCCCATTTGAATTCATGTACGGAAGAAAATGTCACACCTCGTTGAACTGGTCGGAAGTAGGAGAGAGTCAGATCTTCGGACCCGACATCCTACGAGAAGCAGAAGAGAAGGTTCACAAGATTCGTGAGCACCTCAAGACCGCCCAATCCCGACAGAAGAGTTATGCCGACAAGAGACGTCGAGACCTCGCCTTCAACATCGGAGATTTTGTTTATCTGAAAGTGTCGCCATTGAAGGGAATGCAGCGTTTCCAACACAAAGGAAATTTAGCCCCCAGATATATCGGACCTTTCAAAATTTTGAACCGTCGAGGAGAATTATCTTATCAACTGGAACTACCTGAAGAGATGTCAGCTGTGCACAATGTGTTTCATATCTCATTACTTCGCAAATGTCTCGAAGTCCCCGAGAAGACCGAAGTGTTCAAGAATATCGATCATCAGACCATAGAGATCAACGATGACCTGACCTATCCCGAAGTGCCCATCCGCATTTTGGAAGAAGCTTTTCGAACTACCCGAACCCGAAGCATCAAGTTTCTCAAGATTCAGTGGAGCAACCACACAGAAGAGGAAGCTACCTGGGAACGCGAAGATCACATCAGGACGGAGTTTCCCGATCTCTTCAAATCCTAGGTAATCTTTTTGTCCTTTTTCAAATATCGGGATGAGATTTTGTTTAAGGGGGGAAGGTTTGTAACATCCCAAAAATACAAAACTTAGATCATCAAACAATAATCATCAAGATTAGGGTTAACAAAAACTTTTCTAAATAAACTCATGAATGCATGTATATGTGTATGCATGGATTTTGAATTTCTTTAAAACCCACCTTGTTTGTGTGATCCATTGCTTGTATAATGTTTCTTAGGTGAAATGAACATCATCTAAAACATTTCCCACACTTTCCTTAAAGACAAGTAAATCAAAACAAATATATTAAGTGAATGGTCATTTTGACCAATTTAACTCCCATGCCTACTTTGGCTGTCTCAAACTTTCAGAACCTAACAGAAACTTTTCTGGATCTTTGCACCCCTTGAATGTACTCATAACAGAGTATCAAGGCCCACTTTGTGATCATCCAGAAACTTTCAAATGCATAGTTTAAATAACAATTCAAAATTGAATCTTCTTCATGTGGGAAGATCCCACTTTTTCAAAACCCACTCAAACAAGCTCAACTTTCAAAACCCAAGCATCTGCAGACTCACCAGCACCAATCTAGCAAACCCACCAAAAATCATTTCAAAATTCAAAACTTGATTTCATGCGGCCATTTCATCAAACAGGTTGCAGACACAAATCAAACAAAACATCAAACACTATAGTGTGCGGTGATTCTTGCCTAACTTGTTCCCTAGTTAGCTCACACACAGCTCAGTAGATCATCCAGAAAGATTAGCCCAACACTAGCATCCCTGTGAGCTTGCCATTGCCATTAATGGTGAACAGCCGAGCACCCCAATGTCACCCCATTGTGGACAGCAAGCTAGAGGAAGAACTAGCCGTGCCAACCTTGTCTAGGAGGCAGCCCACCGCCACTCACTATCCCGGCAAGCGTTGCCAAGCCACGGACCACGCACAAGCCGCGCCCAGACCACGCCGAGCGTGCGCCAGAGCGCCACCTCGACCAGCATCCACAGTGCGCCGCCCTGCGCGTGCATACACGATCGCCATCAACCCGTGAGACCGCCAGACATCCCATTTGCCGCCTGCGTCAAGCACCGCCCACCGTCGAAGCGCCGCCTGCCAGCGCGAGGACCGCCGCATCAGACAACCACACCGCCCCATGCCTCGCGACCATGTCGTTAAGAATCGCCAAGACACAAAGACATCCCTACTTGCACATGCCATAACGCCGTCGCTAGCTTCGAGCTCACCGTGCGCCCGACGGTCCCCTCGCCGACTATAAATAGAGGCCACCCGCTCAATTCTTCACACCATCTCACTCCCTCTCCTCACCGATCGTGCCACACCATTCTCGAGCAAGAGCACCACCTCGGAATTTCACTGGAGCTCACGCCGAAGAAGAAAGGAGCCAGCGATTGGAGCCGCCCAGAGCCGCGACCACCCCGAAGTTTGCCGCCGTCGACTTACGTCGCCTCGCCTCGCCAAGACTTGACCGGTGAGCCCCAATGAACCTCAGCGGCCGCTTAGGTTTCGTTCTCGCGGAGTTGTCTCGCGTCAACGATGACTCGGTAGTTAGATTAAAACTAGATCGAACAATCCACGTTGCCCCATACCGCCCAGCCCGTGTCACCGACAAGTGGGGACACCCACTTAAGCAGCCATGAGCATCGCTTAGCAGCCGGCCCGTTAGAATTTCCCGCGCAGCCCAGTTAATCAAATTAAATCTTTTTCTATTTCAATTCAAACACACTTCTGTACCCAACTTCAAAAATCAACCCAGATCGATTCAGTGCACCAATTTGAATGAAACCAATTTTGTTGGAAAGGTCTGTGAATGCTGAATCCAAGCCCATTGGATTCAAGTCATTTGGATCTATAGATCACCCCTGATAAAAATAACAAGGCAGAAGCTTTTCTGCATTCAAATTTTTTTCAAATTTAAACCATAATAGCTTTTGAGTTGATTCCAACTCTCAAAAATCAGATTTAACCTTACCTTTCAGAATATATAAAAATATATAGGTTTACTTGCAGAAATATTGTTCAAGTAATAAAAGAATGCTTCATAAGCATTTCTAGCCACTTTAATTAATTAAAATAAAAGGGTAAAACCTTATTAAATTGTGACACCACTTTAAATCACATTCCCATGGACTAAAATATGTGGTGATGACATGTGTCAACATGATCCCATGTTTAGTTTGGAGAATATTAAATCTTAAGTAATTTTTCAATGAGTAGAAATTACTTTTCTAAAAATAAAAAGATTTAAACCAAGCCTTAACATTGTAATGTTAGAGATGATTCTAGATCATCTATAGGACCCTTGTGTGTGATGATTGCAAGTAGTTAAGTATTGTTTGGTGATTGTTTACCTCATATTTATTCATAGACGCTAGTACCGACCAAGGATACGAGGAGGAAGGAGGATACTACGAAGAGGAAGCCGAGGAGAACTTCAACCACTGCTCTGCACAAGGCAAGCTTATATTGACACTGATGCAATCTTATGCTGATATTGATGCAAGCTAACCCTTGCAAGATACCCTACTGATGCCACAAACCCATACTTGTGATATGACTACTATATTCCTTAAGCATATGTGATCATACCCACTTGATAAACCAAATCCTAGTTTTATGTGCAAGCTTCTTACTTTATTTCTTTATCAAAGCTTACTTAGAGTCTACCTAAGAGTTTGGTAGATACTAGACAGTTGTGCTGAAGGTTGCATAAAGAGCATAAAATTTGTCCTAATCTAGATAACCTTGATGTCATCCTAAGGCATCAGTTTTAACTTAGTTAAAAACCTCACTAGTTTACCACCCCTCATAAGTGCTTACCCCACCTGTAGATGCTAGTGCTAAGCATAAAACTTGATCAACTTTAGATGGGAATACTTGGTGGAAAAATGGTTATGAAAACCTTGGAATGATGGATCATTCTATTGAAATGTTTTGGACATGTGTTTCCAAACACTTGATGATTTTGGTGATGAAAATGTTGAGGCATGAGCCTTAGCCCTTTATAAAACTGGTGGTTGTCTGGATGCGATACCATTCCAATTTTATCGTACAACCACAATACCCGAAGATTGGGTAGGGCTTGACTGGAAACTTATATTCCTTAGTATTAGTTCCCTCATGACCAAGGTCTGAGCTGAGGCTACCTTGTGAAGATTGTCCACCTGTGTAGTACCCAAGATAACAGTTGGTCATGGTTGGGAGGCCAAACTCACAGGAGAGGTGCTTATACTAGGGCGTGTAATCGAAAGGTTAGGATTGATTATCCGCATACTGAGTATGTGAATTCAGGATTTGTTCTGACGGATGTATCGAATGTTGTGGTGAAAGTGTACAATCTCCGCATAGTGTCAAACTATTCGAATAGCGCGTCATGATTATGGAAAGTTGAGTGGCCATCTGTTCCCCGTCGGACTTTTCAAAATGACTTGTGAAACGAATTGAGACTTTGACTTGACCACAACAAAGTTGTGACCTGAATTACAAGATCCCACTTAGGAGTTATAAAATTGTGACTAGATTTGGAACCGAGTAGAGATAAACTGGCTTTTGCAAAACAACCCTAGAGCCTAGTGTCCTATTATCCAAAACCCTTACATGTTAGTATTAGTTTGCAGTACTTAAAGAGTACTCATGGCTTTGTCCCCTGCTATTCCATGGCGGACTATGAAGAGGAGTACCTGGAAGATGGACCCCAGGAAGGTTATGACAACTAGGATCATCTCCCATCATCAGCATTGCCTGTGACCCTGAAGATGGAGCTTCTCCTACGCTACCGTTATTATTACGTATTCCGCTGCTTGAAGTTGTATTAAGAACTGGATCATGAGATCCCTATTTGTGTAAGAACTTATGTATCGTTGTAACGGATGATGTACTATGGTATCCAATTCTGTTATGTCTCGCAAAAATGGTAATCCTGGGATTGCGATGTATGGCATAACAGGCATCTAGGATTGAAAAATCCGGGTGTTGACAATACGTTTCCACGCTATTCGAGAGCATGTCCAAGATGGTGACATAAAGATTTGCAAAGTACACACAGATCTGAATGTGGCAGATCCATTGACTAAACCTCTCCCGAGGGCAAAACATGACCAGCACCAAACCTCCATGGGTGTTCGGTATATTACCATGTAATCTAGCTTAGTTGACTCTAGTGCAAGTGGGAGACTGTTGGAGATATGCCCTATAGGCAATAATAAAAGTGGTTATTATTATATCTTTGTGTTTATGATAAATGTTTACATTCATACTATAACAATATTAATCGGAGACATTAATACTTGTGTGATTTGTAAACTAAATTAGAGTCCCTAATAAAGCCTCTTTATAATACTAGCTTGTTGGTTAATAAATGATCGTGGTTTCTCGATCATGAACATTAAGATGTTATTAACAACAAGATCATATCATTAGGAGAATTGTATGATGGACATACTCCTATAGATAAGCGTAGCATAAAGATCAAGTCATTTCAATAGTTCGTTTGCTATAAGCTTTCTGATACATAGTAACCTAATTCCTTCGACCATGAGATCATGCTAATCACCATCACCGGAAGGATGATTTGATGACATCAAAAACCACACCGTAACTGGGTGGCTATAAAGGTGGCATTGAGTGTTTGGAAAGTATGTGTTGAGGCACATGGATCAAGAGTGGGATTTGTCCATCCATATGACGGATAGATATAACTCTGGGCCCCCTCGGTGGAATTTCATCCAATTAGCTTGCAAGCATGTGACTGTCTCACAAGGGATCACATATCACGAGAACGAGAAAAGAGTACTTATCGGTAACGAGGTTGAACTAGGTATGCAGAGATACCGACGATCAAACCTCGGATAAGTAAACTATCGCGAGACAAAGGGAAATTGGTATCCTATGTAAGTGGTTCATTCGATCGCAAAGTAATCATAGAAATATGTGGGAGCCATATGAATTTCCAGATTCCTCTATTGGTTATTGATTGGATAAGTGTCTCGGTCATGTCCACATAATTCACGAACCGTAGGGAGACACACTTAAGGATTCGATGTTGTTTAGTAGATATGGAATGTAAGTAGGGAACCGAATGTTGTTCGGAGTCTCGAATGGGATCCGGCATATCACGAGGATATCCGTAATGGTCCGGAGAATAAGATTCATATAAGGAAAGTCCGATTCTGGAGTTCGGGAAAGATTCATCAGAGAGGTTCTAGAAGGTTCACCGGACCGAAAGGGGAATGGTCCATGAATGTGTCATGGATAAGTGGAATGATTGGATCATATCCTAGGTCACTTGGTTTGGGCATTTGCGAGTGAGAACTAAAGCTCTAAATTGAAAGTCAAACGGGAGGTTTGAAAAGTCAAACTGGAACAATGGTTTCCTAGTGGAAGAAGGAAAGAGTCCTTCCTTCAATCCAACTTGGGTTTGGGTTTGGATTCAAACTCTCCCCTCCCAAGGCTGCCCCTCCCTCTCATAAATAGAGGGGGAGGGATGCCCCAAACAAGACAAGAGCCAGCCCTCCCCACCCCGTGCGCCGCCGCCTAGCCGCCTCGCGCCGCTGCCGGTCCATCGCCGTTGCCCTAGCCGCGTCTGACACCTCCTCCTCCTCTCCGGCCTTCTAAACCTAGATCACTGGAAACCCTAGATCCACCATAACTCGCACCGGCTTAGGCGAAGCCCTGCGGGATTTTCCCTCTACTTCCGACACCACGCCGTCGTGCTGCCGGAATCGCGAGGGGAGAACTACAACCTCTGTTGTCTGCTAGAACAAGGGAGAGGAAGGTCTTCATCGAGTATCAAACGTGTGACCGACTACGGAAGCGCTGCCGGAACGCAATGCCGGAAGGATCGTCTACGCGATCTTGAGATCGGCAAGTGTACGACTACATCACTCATGAGAATCTGCTCTCGTTAACCGCTTTGGAATCTTCGAGGGTGAGTGCTTCTATCAACTCGTTGCTACAATCTAGTAGATAGATATTGGCTTGTTTGTGTGCATGCGGTAGAATTTTTTTGTTTTCCATGCTACGAACCCCTACAGCAAGATCACAAACAACATAGACATGATAGAATCAATAAGACAACCATTAATCAATCTGACATAGTAATCTCAATATCCATTGGATCCCCGCAAACACAACATGCATGATTACAAATAGATTAGATCTTGATCATGAACGAAGCTCACAAGATCTATACATGAAATCACAAGGAGGAGATACAACCATCGAGCTACTACATGGACCCGTAGTCCAAGGTAGAACTACTCACGCTTCATACCGGAGGCTGGCATGATGAAGAAGAAGGCCTCCGGGATTATCTCCCCTCCGACAGGGTGCCGGAAAGATCTTTAGATCCCCCCGGTCTAGGGAGGATGGTGGCGGTGGCTACAGACGGTTTCGTGGAATATTGATCGGGTACTTAGGGTTTCGGCATCGGGGGCTTCTTATAGGCGAAGAGGCGAGGCTGGGAGGCGGCTAGGGGGCCCACACCCTGCCTAGGCACGGGTCCACCCTAGGTCGCGCTTAGGGGGTGTGGCCACCCTGTGGCGCCCCTCCGTCTCTCCTCTGGACTCTGTGTTCTCCTCGGTGAAATATTGACTTTGGCTTTTGTCCCGTCCAATTCCGAGAATATTTCCTTACTAGCTTTTCTCAAACCAAAAACAACAGAAAACATGCAACTGGCACTGTGGCAACTTCTTAATAGGTTAGTACCAGAAAACATGTAAAAAGCACCTCAAAGTATGGACACAGCAAAGCAAAGTAGATACTAAACAAGCATGGAACATAAAAAATTATAGATATGTTTCCGACGTATCAACCGGTTCCCGCCTCGAAGGGTACCAATAGTGGAAAGGTGGATCAGGCCTTTGGTGGCAAAATCCATTGGATAATAGGGTGAGGCCTATTGTGGCGTGGTGGTCTTAGAACCGCCCACCCCTCCAATGCAGACATACATCCTTAACAAGGAAGGAACTATGGTCAAACAAATCTCTATGTCTCTGCGTGCTCCACTAAGGTTTCCTCGCTCCTTTTACATGCTTAGTAGTTAGGTTTGCATATAGGGAAATTGTCGTAATTGCATATTTAGAGAATTTACTTTGTGTCAAGCCTAAAATTGAAAAAGAACTAAAATTTGGAGTTGCACATATTCACCCCCCTCTAAGTGCACATACGATACATTTTAGTTATATCATAATAATACTCGTAGATACTTGTAGTAATCCTCAAATTTCTGAATGAATTTTTAGAAGGACTGCTTGGTGTTAAATGCCGCAAATTGGGAAGCCATCACGCAAAACATCGTGGAGACGACACCAAGAAATTGCTCAATCCTGCAAAATATCATAAAATGTGCCAAGAAAGCTGAGAACCCGAGGGACTTTACTAGAGGTTAGATTCATATACATTGGCTTAACGTTACGGTCATTCTTATGCCTCTACCCTGTTCAAAAAAAATCTTATGCCTCTATAGATTACTTTCTAATATTTTCTTTCTAGGTCCCTCGATGAAGGGCGGCGAGAACTTTGACGATTACAAGGAAATTTGGAGACAATATGGAATTGACTTCAAACCAAGATGCGCATATTAGAGCTATTTCACAACAACATCCACCTATACCACTCTATGTGTGCAAGATGAAAATTCCAATGTCATCCCTAAGAAGGACAAGATGGTAAAATTTTGAGATTTGACTCTTTGAATCTACTTATACACATTGAACTATAGTCAGCAACTAACTTTATTCTTCACCTCCAGTACTTTTTAGCTAGGTACAACAATGCCCACCTCAAAAGGTATATGCCTTTGGAGATCCTTGTCATAATCGCAGATCATGTAGGTCGTGAGCATGTTCAATTCATCAAAGGCAATAATGATGTTGCTTAGATGACAAGCAACTGATCAAAGGTTGTCGAGGCTGCTCGAATAAAAAAAGGGGATTTGTTCATCTTCACCTTGTTTGATGAGCCCATATCTGGCTTCATGTGTTATGTTAGTCACCTAAAATTAGGGCACAAAGTACCAGGTTATGCTGGTTGGATGTGTTATTGATGGTGCGTGAAGCTTCGTTGGGAGACCCCAAGAGGAAGGTATGATGAGCACAACCGCAAGTTTTCCATCAGTAAGAAACCAAGGTTATCGAACCAGTCGGAGGAAGGAAATGACCCAAAGGTGTTGCTAGCAACTTGGAAACCCGCATAACACAAACTCAAGACTTTGCCCCAACGAACAGTGAGGTTGTCAATCTCACCGGTTTGCTGAAAACAAAGGATTAACTGTATGGTGTGGAAGGTAATAGTGGTTTTCAAAAAGGTAAACTATAACAGTGGAATATATATCAATGGTAAAGATTGGACCGGGGTCCATAGTTTACTAAAGGTGTTCTCCTTAAGATAAACAAACATGGCATGCTGGGTAAACAAATTATAGCAGGGCAATTGACATGACTGAGCAAGGCATAACAATGCAATACTAGACATTCATGATCCTATGAGTTTCGATTGGGAAATACAACAAGATACATAGACCACCATTCAACTACATCTATGACTAGAAATCCACCTCCAGGTTATCATCCGAACCCCCTCCAGTATTAAGTTGCAAGCAACAGATAACTGCTTTAAGCAAAGTGTGTAAGGTAAACAATCCACTTGTTACATGAACAAGAGACCGTTGTTTTCTCCCTAGTGGCAACAACACATCTACAAACTTAGAGATTTCTGTCACTTCCCTTAGATTAAATAGAGGCATGAACCCACTATCAAGCATAAATACTCCCTCTTGGAATCACTAGCATCTACTTGGCCAAGATAGCTACTAGAAACGGGAAGCATGCAAGACCACAAACAACACAGACATGATAAAATCAATAAGACAAAACCATTAATCAATCTGACATAGTAATCTCAATATCCATCGGATCGCTACAAACACAACATGAATGATTACAAATAGATGATCTTGATCATGAACGAAGCTCAAAAGATCTAAACATGGTAGCACAAAGGAGGAGATACAACCATCTAGCTACTACATGGACCCGTAGTCCAAGGTGAAACTACTCACACTTCATACCGGAGGCTGGCATGGTGAAGAAGAAGGCCCCCGGGATGATCTCCCCTCTGGCAGGGTGCCGGGAAGAGCTTCAGAACCCCCGATCTAGGGACGATGGTGGCGGAGGCTACAGACGGTTTCGTGGAATATTGATCGGGTACTTAGGGTTTCTGTATTGGGTGGTCTTTATAGGCGAAGAGGCGAAGGGGCGCCAGTGGCGGTCACCCCAGTGAGCTAGGGTTAGCCATGTGTGGCCCTCCCGAATCCCTCCGTCTCGTATTCAGGCTTCGTGTTCCCCACGGTAAAATATTGACTTTGGCTTTTGTCCCGTCCAATTCCGAGAATATTGATTTTCTACCTTTCTGGAACCAAAACAGAAGAAATCAGGCAACCGACACTGTGGCATCTTTTTAATAGGTTAGTACCAGAAAATAAATATAAAATCACCTCAAAGTGTAGACAAATCAAATCAAAGTAGATACTAAACAAGCATGGAACATTAAAATTATAGATACGTTTCCGACGTATCAGTTATCAGTGAACTTGTAGTCGGTTTGGAGTTGTATGTGAACCTAGTAGTCTACATGATTTTGAATTCTAAGTGAATCTAGTTGTCTAGTTGGTTTGGAACTGTCTATGAACTACATTCTCTATATATTTGTAAGATTGTGTTCCATCTCCATGTTGATATATGATGTGTGATGATTTTTGCTGTAATTTCCTGTACTTTCACTTTCTTCTTCATGTGATTGAGAAATATGCATAAGAAATATGAAATATTGCTATGTTCGAAACATAGTTGTGTTGTCCAGCTGTTAGGCTATTAGTGAAAACATCTATGTAAATATGGAAGGATAGCTTATTTTGAACATGTGTATAAGAAAGGTGAAGTAGTAGAATTATCAGAAACGGAGTGCTCTAGACCAGCGGTTGGAGCACCTCGGGCAACGTGTGTGGTCACGAGCTCGACTCCTAGTCAGGGTACTCTATTTTTTGTGATTTAATTTCTATCGGATAGACTAATAGTCGTGCCAGCCAAAACCGTGACCATATTAGACGAAATGCCTAAATCGGTTGTTAGTGAAAACTTCTGTGTAAATATGAAAGGATGACTGATTTAGAATGTGTTTAGAAGAATGTCGAAGTATTATAACTAACAGAATAGAGTGTCCTGGTCCAGTGGTTGGAAATTGCAGCCAACGAGTGTGGTCGTGAGTTCGAATTATGGTCATGATACTCAGTTTTTATGCATTTAATTTCTATTAGAGTGACTGATAGCTGGGCCTAGCCAAAACTAATAGAAACAACCGTTAGACACTGCCGTGCAAACTGACCTGACAGGTGGGGTACAAGAACGGATGGCCCGATCGTCGAAAAAAGGAAGTCAACCATGGGCCCTTGACAAATTCCGTGACGATTTTGTATGGGACAAAAAGCCTAACTGGGCTTCAAGGTCTGTGACAAAATATGTGACAATTTTTTCTAAAGGAAAACATGGAACGTCACGAATAACCAGGCTGGAGGGCCTTGGAGCGCTTTGTGACGAAATGACTAAGAACATCACAGATCTATGCCGTTTTTTGGGTGTGTCGTGAAAAAACGTCATGTACAGTCCAAATTCTTGTAGTGGCTGTCAGGCAAGGACCAAGATGTGACATGCGAGGAGCAACACGATCTTGAGGTCGACTACGTGTACGACTACATCACCAACATTCCCCATGGAACGTACCGCTTTCAGTCTATAAGGGCATATCACCAAAACACCATCCCATTGCTGCATGAACTCGTAGATAGATCTTGGCATCGGGTGTTATGATAGCTAGTATAATTTTTGTTTTCTGCTACGAAGCCTTCAGTTTATTCTTAATTCTAGATTTTATGGAGTTCTCCCCTACTAGAGGAGTATAAGTGAGATGTGTTGTATCATCTTTAAAATAGGACGTGATGCCCATATGAATATTTATCATACACATAATGAAGTTTTATCAATATTATATTGCTTATGTATTGTTTTATGTCCATTACACCTTATGAGAGAATAGACAATGTTGTGGATATACAATGGGTATACCTATGGCATAGTCTCATACCGGCAAGCCTGGGTGGCCCACAGTTGGTGGTTAGGCCTATGGCATAACCCATGCCCGATTCTTGTCGATGACAAGACGGAGGTCCAGCAGGGATAAAGGAAGGTGACGTGCCACCGCCTAAGATGGAAGCCGGCGCCTTGGAGGACACGAAGACTAGTTAGTGTTAGTCTAGGACTCTCTAACCGTATCCGGCTGGGACTCTCCTTATAACCCTAGGTCCTGGCGTCCTTATAAGCCGGCCTACAGGAGCCTTTAGGGCAACACACAATAGAACAACTAGTGCATAACACTATCCACACACAGCGAACCCCCAATCCTGTAACTCGGCGTATTGCCATTATAGTGATTTATAGCAGGAGTAGGATCTCGTCATCGCCGTGAGATCTGAACCTGGGTAAACCGTGTCACGCCGATCCGGACGCTCTCCGTCTTCCCCCCCACGTCTCTAAACTCACCGTTGGGATACCCCTATGGCGTACGTGTCGATAAAACCACGACAGACGAGTGAATCCATAAACCGGTCCACTTTTTATTATAAAAACAAATTTTATTACTTTTATTGTCTTTTACATTTTCTTCATTAATTAAATCTTAGAATAAAAAAACACTTTTACTATTAGCAAACAAAAACAAAAATCTCAAAAGACTTTTACCTTATTGTTTTTTACTTTCTTGTCTAGTTATAGACTGTTTTTACCTTTATTTATTTACAAGTTACTAATACAAAAACTTATGCTTGACAACCACATGGTTGATTTGGGAACAAAAGTCAAAAAAAGATGAAAGAGTCTCTAGGAGGAATTAGACACTACTCATATATAGGAGAAGGTGAGATTTTAACTTGGGCTGTCTAGCACACCACCTTATGTGCTAGCCAGAAGATCCCTAATTATTTCTCAAAAACAAAAGTCAAGTACTTTATTTTATAGGTTGCTTGAAGAAGAAAATAGGAGAAGTTTCTAGCCAATTCCCCGAGAGTTCGATAACCCTCTAGTCACCCTTGTGGGGAAAATATGTTTGCTACAACACTCTATACTCAGAGTCCTAATGAGTTGGTACACACAGAGTTGTTGTCATCACTCGCAAGTGTTGTCTTCTCTTAGTCGCAAGTTATGGTTTATTTTTAATTATCCCTAATTTAAGTATCAAGAAAATAATAATGGTTAGAAACAACTCTAATAACAGAAACCAAATGTATAACATGTTTTTCACTAACGATATGCAATACATAAGATAAATCTATCTTATCAACTAATGTAAAACAATGTTGAGTACAAAAAAGAGACTCAGATTCTTTGCATGCAAATTACAAAGGGAGTGTTTTTTTCTAAGGAATGTCTAGTGGAATTTTATTGAGTAGATAAAATAGTTACATCACTATCCCAAACTAGCAAATTCTTCGATATATAAGCATTTCTTGCCAAATTATATGCCGCTTTGTTTGCACCCCTTTTGTTGAAATGAGACATCAATGGTAGCACTCGCCTTAAGAAAACACTGCTCCATGATAGCCAAATAAGACTTCATACCTCAATTATGTCATTGCAAGTTTGGACTAATTTCAGCGAGTCAGATTCAATGATAACAGGTGCACAACCCAATTGTTCAAGGATCTCTAGAAATTGCAAAGGGAGCCCGTTACATTACAAGTAAATGATGACCCAGTCATCACAGTAGTTACGATGCTTGCCACACCAAATTACCCCTTTGTCTCCTGTAACACCCCTAGTTTCAATAATAGTAACTAGGGTTTGATCTTTTGCATCATGAGCCTAGCATGCATATCATGGCTTGATAAACATTGCATTAAGAGAAAGAAGAGAACCCTAAATCCCTAGTTCCTTCCTCTCTGAAAAACATTCAAATGGTTTTAAATATTTCAAAAAAAAAGGTTCAAATGTGAGGAGCCCAAACTATTTATAAGGGCCCCTGCAGTATTTTACTATGTTTACAAAAGTTCTTGTATTTTGGAAATGCTCAAAACAGTTTTAAAACTGAAAATACAAATAAATAAATAGAAACAAAAAATAAAAGCTTTTGAAAAAACAAAGCAACAGCTGCAGCCCGGTAGCCCACTTCTCTCTCTATCTCCCTATCTGCCGCCCACCCACGCAGCGCAAATAGCAAGCTTTGATGCGGCCACTCTCGGCCCATATGTGGCCCAGGTAGCCCGTACACCTTCGCCGTGCCTCGTTTTCTTCTTCCTCACCGACCGAGGCAACTGTGTGTCCGAGCTCCCGCCGTCGATCCTCGCCGATGCTGCGATGCACGCCGCCGCCTGCGAGGAGGAGGATAAGAACGGCCGCATCGCGCTCTCTCCCCTATCCCCATTTCCCCCTCTCTCTCGCTCTGTGTCTCTCGCGCGCAGAAGCCGAAACCCTAGGCCGCGCAGGTGCTGTTCATCGTCGTTGTTTCGCGCCTTCCTAGGCACGCCATCGTGACCGCCTTGCCTTGTTGAGCATCCTCATAGGAGGAATCGACCCCGTGCACCGTGAATCCTCGCCGCCAACCTCACCTCTCCTGATGTCGGCCACCGTTGATTTGCCTCCGTCCGGCCTTCCCGAGCCTCACTGACCCCTTTGTCGCAACCCTGGTGAGCCGCCAGTGCTCTCGCACCCCTCCATGCCCTCCCTCGCTTGCTGGTTCGCCGCAGCACCGCGCACCTCTGCTGTCCGCCGCAGTTGCTCGTCAGGGACACTGTTCTGATGACCATTTCGGGGCGGCGCCACCTTTACTTGACTCGCCTCGCTCCCCTCTTTCTAGCAAGCCCAACCACGAGGCCCCGCGCGCAGCAGATCGTTGGAGGCATGCTTGATCTGAGAGCACCTTCATTGCTGACGTCAGCATAAGGTCATAATTCCTTGTTTCCTTTTTATTTTAAATGTTTTCTGTAAATAAGAAAAGTATGCCATGTGGGTCCCCTCTGTAATTCAAATAAACATTTTTAAAAATGTTTTCTGATTATTAATAAAAACATTAAAGTAATTCCAAAATATAAATTATTTTATAATATCCCAAAAATGATTTAAAATGAGTTAAAAATGGAGACATTCATAACTAATTCATTTTAAATCAGAAAAATACAAATAATATATCAAAATTTTCAGAAAAAAAGATATACACAATAGAGTCATAATCATACATTGTTCAGCAACTTCAACTAACAAGTTTGTTAGAAGAACAAAGTGAACCCGCGCAGGTGATTCTGAGGTTCCCCTGAATTAGGGTTTATACCCCTCAGGTCCTGTTTAAAATGACCAAGCATGTCTTTGGGTTACATTACAACTCTATTTAACTTGTCATATCATCATCCTTGCTTGAGCATTGCATCGATGCTATGTGTTGATTGTTTCCTTTCCTTTCCAGTGTTTTGGTTTTTCTCGGTAGAATACGATATCGAGATCGAGATCGAGATCGAGATCACAGACCGATATCAACACCGTCGAAGATTGAGGATCAATACTTGACCAACTGTAATCAAGTCAAGTACCATGTGTCCGAAGGTCTGCTAATTGGGTATCAACAAACAAGGCAAGCATAGCCCCACACATGATATAATCCTATGTTTTCAAGCATTTCAATTCTTGCCATATGCATACGATTCCAAAGTCTTTTATTGATAGATAAAGTAATCCTATCTGGTGCATGTTCTCTTTGTAGCCTATATTCCCCGATCCACTGCTCCTAACATAACTAGGGTTTGGCTTGTGAAGCATCGTGAGAGCTAATATCTGTTGTGCTTAGCCATGCTTAGTTATTACCACTAGTCCATATGGTTGATGAATCAGAGATACGAATGAACCTAGTATGACGTGGTATGATTAGAGATAAAAGTTAAACATGCTAAGGCTTGTATAGGAGGCCATAGTGGGTTGTGGTTTTTGCAGTCTCTACTTGCCACCACTAGGACCTGAGTTCTTGCCTCTGGAACCAAAATGAGCATACAGCCACATGGGGGCCTGGCAACCCCCTCGACCAACTAACTTGCCTAGTACATTTGATGAGTCACATAGTTCGAGCGTTCCATTTGGCATATGCATTCCGGTTCTTCTCGAAGGCGGTGAAGGAGGTGCATTTATAACAGGTAGGTAAGCGTGGCCGGGAATAAGATAGGCACGACCTCCGTAATCTTGAACCCCTCACATATCTCTAGGGACCGGCTTCAGGACTCGACCCATTACAGCGACATCTTCTTAGTGCGTGACTCATGGTCTCGGCGAAAGCAAGGTAAATGTCGTGTCTAACCACCCTCCGTCGGCCTTCCAAGAAAGATGACTAATGTACTGGTATTAAGAGTCGGTTAGTACATATGGGTAAAGTTGTACACCCCTGCAGGGTATTAATCTTTTTGAAAATCCGTGTATATGGTTATGGACGACTTAGAAACGAAGTGATGATCATAGAGAACTTGAACCTAATCGTAAAACTTGACAAGTCAAGTAAAGTGTTCTTAAGGATCCTTCCTTAGGGATCGAGGGGTGATCCTAGTTGGTAGGTTCAGTTGATAAAAATTCGGTGGATATCAAAGATGATCAAAGCTAGAGATATCGTTTTCTTATCCCCTTTTAAAAGGTTCTATATAGTCAAGATTCTACTCCTCCTCTTTTATAAAGAAAGTTGGTTTATGCAAATTAACTTCATCAACCATAAGTCTCGCGGAGTACACCTTGTACCCAGTCTTGCTTGGTTGATACTTTTGTAGCAGAGTAAGTGTTCTCCGGAAGAAGAGTTCCTTACGACATCGACGAGTAGCCTGGGGTTTCCAGTCAGCAGCTTGGAATCTATGGATTGGGACGTCATCGTTATGCTTCAGGCCTCTTAGACCATTTGTTAAGTTTGCTATACTTAATAGCATAATTTGCCTTCCGTTGTTTGATGTTTGTGGTTAGTGACCTTTACTTGTAATATTCTGGTTCTTTGCTCAGTTATGAGCTTGCTGTAATATCTTATGTGTCGTAGGGGTCACTTTGTGTTACCGATTCTCTCACTGGATATTATCGAGCTCTAGGTTAGGCTTATGTCAGACATAGGTTTGGGATTTGTCTAGCCCTGATTCCGGGGTGTCACATCTCCAAAGAGCGTAGGAGGTGATTAGTCTTTCCGTGCCTCCCGTTGGCACCGCCGTGATGTGCCCTGCTCATGTGGCCTTCGGACCATGGAGGCAGGATGGATCTCGGCCTCTGTCGACGGGAGGGCTCCCTTTTCCTATTTTTAGGTTCAAAAAGTTTGGTGGGGTGGCGTTCAGGTGGTGGCGGCGGCGTCTTCTCCAATAAAGTCTCCCTGACTTCAGTCCCATCTTGAAGAAACTTCTGGGAGTGGTGTGGTCCTTAAGGACATCTTCTGGCTATGGTGATCTTCGGATCCAAGGAGCTTCATCGGCGATTCATTCTTTTTGACCTTAGGACGGATGTGATCTTATAGACCCGTTCGGCGACCTGCCGTCCGCAACCAACAACGTCAGGTCGGCTCTAGGAGGAGCGGTAGTGGTGACAGGCCGTCAAAGGGCATCTCAAAGATTTTAAGGTAACTTTCGTTTTTTTAAGGCGGTTCTGTTCTCTTTTTTTAAATGAAAGTCCTACTAAAAAAAACCTATGACTCAGCACAAACAAACACATCGACGGTTAGTTTTTCTATTTCCGTGCCTTTTCTCGTCGTGTCCTGACTCCTGAGTCCTTGCCTAAATCTTTCCCGTAGTCTACCGCCGTGTCGTACCTTAGCGTCACCGCCGGCGCCTCAATCCCCTCCCGCCCCCGCCTCCGCCTCCGACGCCCCAATCCCGTCCTCAGGCACCTCAATCCGGCCCACCACGGTCCCGCTCCCCATCCCGACGCCCTCGCCTGTCACGCTCGTCGCAGCCGTCACTGCCGTCGCCGTTCCCGTTCTTCCTCGTCGGAACGCCGCGTCTCCACCCCGCCCGTAGTCGTTGCCCATTGAGTTTCGAGGTATGATGCTTTTTTCATCCAGCTATTAGTTAAATCCCACTGACCTTCCCAACTTCTGGGTGCGCAGGTGCACACCCGGCACACCATCTAGATCCGCCCCTGACCCCAACTGGTTGTAGCTTTGAAGAGAATGGATAATAGTCAGAGCGAGAACCTTACGGACTCTAAGCAAGACGACGAGGCGCGCCAAAGCAAACAGGAAGATGAGGTAATCCTAATACAGTAATGTCTCCTGCGAGGGAACCTCTGATAAGTGATAATAAGACGGAAATATTTAATTTGTAAGTTCGACACACATGCTATCATTGCTGGTTATATTTACTGACGTTGCGAACTTGCAATTACATGCGCCAATCTGCAATTATCATATTGGCTTTCTTTTACTTCACCCACCCTGCAGTATTGACCCATGGCTACTAATCTGCCCTAATATTACGCTATTGCCAAGCTTGGCACTGATAGTGCTGCGATTCAATGAGGGAGAGGGTTAAAGTTCTTAATGGTTAGTGTTTCTAATTTGTTGAGTGTTCACTAGGCCTGCTACGATTAGTAAGTACTGAGATCTAATGAGGTTCTTATCCACCAACAGAACTTATCCAGGCGGTGAAACACAATTTGCTTAACTTTACATAGAAATTTGTTCAGGCAGCTAGTACTACACACAATAGTTTTGTTACTCATTGTATGTTTCTAGTCCTTATAATCCGATGTAGTTTCTTCAAATTTGATTATTGCATACAGCTCAGGTGATTCATCATCTGTTCCTAGGTTTTTTGACAGATCTTATGTGAGATTCATAACTCATATGTGACTGCTTAGAACTGTATGCAGGAAGCTCGTATTGAAGAATATAAAAGACTTATAGATCAGAAGACTGCCCTTCGCCGAAGCAACCAAAATCCTGAAAGACCAGGTAGTCATCTTTATTTACCATTAGTGTCCATTCCATAGAAGTTGTGATAGAAAGTTCTGTTTAATTTGAATGCCTGAAATTCATTTGCTTAAAGTCATATTGATGTATAGCATGCGTGCAATGTGCAACTGCACAAAAAGAATTCAAAGAGTGTTACAACCATTCTTTGTTCTTATTCTTGTTATCGGTGAATAGTTTCTATGATAAACAAACAGTGTGTCAAAGTGCATGAATGATAGTGTAGATGTTGCAGACAGTATGAGTTTCTTGCTATTGTCTCCATCTTTGCAATTCATATATATTTATTTGCTAGTGTTATACTAAACTACAAGTAATCAGCTATTATTTTGACCAGTGTGTAGTAGTGCTAGGACTAGTACAATAGACCAAGGTTCCATTTGAGTCATGATTTAATTTCCAGAAACATTTATATATCTCTTACATTGGATAAGATAATTAATTTAAACCGTCTTCTTTTGAAACCACGATAGCAAAAGCTTATCCCAGTCAGTAAATATTGAGACTGTACAACTAACTAGATTTGCATAAGAGAGCACAGGACAACAAACCGACTGCAAACTGTTTGTAAACCTTTTGGCTGAGAACTTCGGCCATTAACATGTCCATTCATGTGCATGGAGAGGTTGGGTGGAACGAGGTTGTTCAATACAACTTCAAAGGCATATGAGGGAGGAGGAACTGAGTGAATTTTTGTTCAATACAAACACAAGTATATTATTGTAGGCGGTACATGAATGAAATTGAGAAAATATAACTGGATCTCAGGGTGAACAATTCCTATTTTGTTACCTCGCTAGTTTCAGATGTACCTTGAAGTTCCTGATATTTTTCAGCCATGTTTATAAAGGAAGTTCTTCCCCCAACCTCACTCTGACAACCGGTATATTGCTGTGTTCTATCTATTAGCTCATCTGTTCTTATTTTATCGCATGATCTTCTTGACTTTATAGATCTAAGTTTCCTTACAACAAACATCTCAGTATGAGCTTTTGTTGCGGATGAGGCATCAAACTATCTCTGTAGTTTATACACATCTTTTTTGTCGTAGCAATGAAAATAAGATTGTACTCACTCAATTGCTCCATTTTCGCTAGTCTTTTATCATCTTTTTACTTATTTTCATTCCTTTTATGTTTCTTGGTTCTTCTCTATTCAAATGAGGATTAATATTTATAATCTTGAGTTGATACCTTTTCATCTTAACAAGTCATGTACATGTTTTTGTGGCATTGGTATGATCTGATATTATTCACTAATTTCAGATGTAAACTACCTGAGGACTCTTGACTCAAGCATTAAACGGAATACAACAGTTATAAAGAAGCTCAAAACAATAAATGATGAACAAAAGGATGGATTAATGGATGAGTTGAAAAGTGTGAACTTGAGCAAATTTGTCAGCGAAGCAGTTTCTTATATTTGTGAAGCTAAACTTCGTTCTTCTGATATACAAGCTGCAGTTCAGGTAATTGATGTTAATTTGTAATCACCTCAGTACATGAGCAAAAAATTGCCCGTGTCATATGGCCGTCCCCTGTGCCTTATGAAGATATTTTTGTTTATTGGACTTGTCTATTTCAAGCTTCCGTGTTACAGAATGAAAGCATGTTCCCTGCTTTGGTGTGATCGTTTACATAGTGCTGCTATGTATATTCTCAATTATTTCACTTGGACTTATTGGTTTAGATCTTGCTGTTGCATTACATTTTTCAGTTTTTTTTTTGCTTATTTGTCATCGTGCTGTTACATGGCTTCATCACATCACTTTAGAGTTTGAGGTTTAGTTGATCATGAACATGAGAGCCTCTAAATACATCACTTCTATGTGAACTCATGTAACGTAATAACCCTTGTAGCAATGTAATGTAGGTTTGCTCACTGCTTCATCAAAGATACAAGGATTTCTCACCTTGTCTTGTACAAGGTCTACTGAAGGTCTTCTTTCCTGGTAAATCTGGCGAGGATCTGGATCTAGACAAAAATTCGAGAGCTATGAAGAAGAGAAGCACCCTAAAGCTTCTGATTGAACTGTATTTTGTTGGAATTGTTGAAGATGCTAGTTTCTTTGTAAACATTATAAAAGACCTTACATCACTGGAGCATTTGAAGGACCGGGAAGCAACTCAGACAAATCTGTCTCTTCTCTCTTCCTTTGTTCGTCAAGGGAGGTTATTTATAGGATTACGGTCTCATGGTCATGAATCAAATGATGAGGTAAGAGATATAAGTAGCAACATAGTTTTATTGGGTATCAAATGGTCTCCGAACAAAATGATAACCACATTTGACATTTTAACTTCAACTGTAATAGGTAGAGTAGCTGTTTTTGCTAAGTTTGAGGCACATCATTGAGTCCCAAAGTTACATTTTTTGTAATAGGTAGAGTAGCTGTTTGCAGAATTTAGAAACGACCAGGGAATACTTAAATTGATGAGTCCAACTCATGTCAAAGTTGGCATGAATCAAGCTTATAAAAGCAAGATGGCGCATTATGAAAAAAATAGCTGGGAACTTTCGGAACTGTAATTGACTCTTTGATGTAAAATTTACACTTAAACTAGATCCTAAGCATGGGAGGGACCTGCATGCATAGAATTATGATTCTGATAATTGGGCCTGCTCTCACCATCCTATGATGTTTTATACACTATTCTCAAAGTCTACCGGTGCCGAATGTCTGCACTATATGCCACCAATTGGTCAGAAGACTGATATGTTTCAGTGTCCATACTGGGCAAACCTACCAACATTATTTTAAATTGATGCAGTTCTTTAAGGATCTAAATGTTACTGCTGATCAGAAGAAGTTCTTCAAGAAAGTGTTGAACTCTTACTATGATGCCGTGTCTGAACTACTACAATCAGAAAATGCGGTAACTACACCCTTTCTGTTTATTAATTTGGACTCCTATTTGTCTTTGCCTACCATCTAATATCTTACTGCATGTACCAACTATCCACTATATCCAGTCTCTTCGTCTGATGGAGGCAGAGAATGCAAAAGTTTTAAGCGCCAAAGGGGAACTAAGTGATGAGAACACAGCTTCATATGAGAAACTCCGGAAGTCTTTTGATCAGTTACTACGTGGTGTATCCTCGTGAGTATATATTCGAGAATGTCATTTCCAATATGTGTGTATTGAGTATTGACACATAGCAGCATAATCTGCGTTTTGTCCGGTTCTGTTATTCGTAGGCTTGTGACATATAATTACTTGTTTTACTTGTTGGGGTCTATTGTTGTTGAATACAACAGCACAGGCTTGGCCCTTGTAATTTACTAGCTGTATTTGTTGGTACTGTTCATGCCCTATCTCCTTAATAATGTTACTAAATAATCTGATCATATGGAAATTTTGTATTTACACGAAATGGGATTCATTCATACAGTCATACTCATTGCAGCTAGGAGATAACATAAACTGTCTGCATAGTATCGGCTTCTCCCATACCACCTGACAATTTCAGCAGATAATTTCTTTCAATTCTGTAATCTGTACTACTCCCTCCGTTTCAAGGCTTAAGGCGTCCTCGTTTTGCGTGTTTTTTCTTTGACCAAGAATTACTCTAAATACCTAAAGAGTTTTGGTATAAAACTAGTATCACTGGAAAGTATTTTTCAATACGAATCCAACGGTACTAATTATGTATAATATAATTAAGATTTTGTTGCTTAATTCTTTCGGTCAAACTTTGCTTTGGAAAGCGTGTGCGCCTTAAGCCTTGAAAACAGAGGTAGTATTGTTTTTTATTGAGATTCAAACACTATTTTCTTGTTCATATTTTCTACTAAGGGGAAGATCTAAAAACATGTATTAAAATGAGAACACATCATCTCAATTAATTTAAAGCTCATTATGTTTTACATTCAGTGTTACCAAGGACCATAAATGTTCAGTTGTATCTTCTAAAATATGTTAGAAAGGACAAAGCAACTTTTTCCTTGAATAATTGTTAACTATGTGCCTTCTAGCATGTACATATATATTATATACTCCCTCCGTCTCCGAAGATGTCTTAGTTTTTTTTTTTTTTTTGAAATCTATATACTAAATATGTCTAGATTCATCTATTTTGGGATGTATGATTAATGAGGATCTGCAACCTTTTCATTTACAGGTTAGCTGAAGCTATTGACTTGCAGCCTCCAGTGATGCCAGATGATGGGAATACAACAAGGGTTACTACAGGAACTGATGTCACCCCCTCTCTGGGAAAAGAACTATCTGTACTAGAACCTATTTGGGATGATGATGATACCAAGACTTTTTATGAATCTTTACCTGATCTAAGGTTTCTCTTCATACTATTAATAATTATCTAGCTTGCGTTGAACTACCTTAACTCTGTTATTTACTAGATTCTTCTTCTGACTACATAAACCTACTTTCTGAACAGAGCATTTGTGCCCGCTGTGTTACTGGGAGATGCTGAACAAAAGGCGAATGAACAACACACTAAGAGCCGTGAACTATCTAGCGTAAGAATCTGATACCTTCAAAGCAGTAAATTCTGTCAGTTCGCTTGGTACTGTCTGAGAAGATTTTATTAATACCTTTCTTTTGTATGGTGTAAACTGGATTGTTAGATGACAATGTGTCATTCTGTTATTATGCTTGTTTGCATCATATCAGCAGTGTAGAACTGATATTTTCATTTGTGAACATCTTTTCTGACATCTAGAGTGTAGAGTCACCTCTTGCTTCTTCTTGCTCATTTCTTCTGGATAGCAAGGTGAACAACATATGGTTTGTTTTTAAGCAGTGTAAATGGAATTTCAGTTTTCTCTTGTTTAGCATTTCTTATTTGTTCAACATAAAATCATTTGTATGGGTTTTTGTTTTTGAAGGAGTCCAGCGTGGAACAAGAGACTGAAGTACATGACATTGCTCAAACTTCTTCCACTGAAGATCAACTGGAGGGAAAGGCAGATGATGTAGCCAAGCATAGCGAGGACAAAGAAAAAGATAAGGGAAAAGATGCAGAAAAATCCAAAGAGAAGGATTTAGACAGGAAAACTGAAAAAGATAAAGAGAAAGTAAGAGCCTTGGATGGTGGAAGTTTGGACAACCTCCTTCAGAGGCTGCCAGGATGTGTTAGCCGTGATCTTATTGATCAATTGACGGTATATACTCCTATTCTGTTGTCTGACCTTTCTGTATTTAAGGTTCATTATCATTCTCAAGCTACTTTGGTTTCTCCAGGTTGAGTTTTGCTACCTGAATTCTAAAGCAAGTCGGAAGAAACTTGTGCGGGCCTTATTCAGTGTTCCAAGGACTTCTCTAGAGCTTTTACCTTACTATTCTCGGTTGGTTGCCACATTGTCATCATGTATGAAAGATGTCCCTAGTATGCTTCTTGCCATGCTTGAAGAGGAGTTTAACTTCTTAATAAATAAGAAGGTATGACTATATATGCTTGTAATTCCTTTGCTTCCTTTTGCTCATTGGTGAGTTCATGTTTCTTAGTCATATCAAATTTTCTTCTCTATCCATGATAATATTTATGATTTAGTGTTAATTCTATAACCTGAGCTAAGCAACTAATATCAATATAAACAATAAATCATGGATTGAACATCTCCAGAACCTCCCCCCACATTAACTGATGTAGCGTGACTAACTATTCTTCTCTGTTCTGTTCATTTTCAGGATCAAATCAACATTGAAACAAAAATAAAAAACATAAGATTTATTGGGGAGCTGTGCAAATTCAAAATTGCACCTGCAGCTCTTGTTTTTAGTTGTTTGAAGGTACTGCCTTATACTCTTATGCATGGAGTAGTAATTTCTATGGTGTTTGCACTTCAACCTGTAGCTTATCTTGTTTAATTTTGTAGGCCTGTCTGGATGATTTCAGTCATCATAACATTGATGTGGCCTGCAACCTTCTTGAGACTTGCGGACGTTTTTTATATCGTTCACCTGAAACTACCATTCGCATGGCTAACATGTTGGAGATACTGATGCGATTGAAAAATGTTAAGAATTTGGATCCTCGCCACAGTACACTTGTAGAAAATGCCTACTACCTTTGTAAACCGCCTGAAAGATCTGCCAGAGTTTCAAAAGTCCGTCCACCTCTGTATCAAGTAAGATTTCCAATTCTCTGGCCCTTTATATTTCTCTGATCCTTCTTATTAGACTTATATATCGAGTGCAATTGAAAAATACACCCTCTTTTTCTTCCTCTGCAGTACATAAGGAAGTTGCTTTTCTCAGATCTTGACAAATCAAGTGTTGAGCATGTTCTTCGCCAGTTACGCAAGCTACCTTGGGCAGAGTGTCAGCAATACCTTGTAAAGTGTTTTCTAAAGGTTCACAAAGGAAAGTACAGTCAAGTTCATCTGATTGCTCTTCTCACTGCTGGGCTTAGTCGTTATCATGACGACTTTGCTGTTGCAGTGGTAGATGAGGTTAGTTCCTTCATTTGAAGCCTTAAACGAGTCTTTGATCCCAAGAGAAGTTTGATTGCAATAATTATTTCTGTGGCGGGCAAAATTACCCCTTGATTGATGAGAATGGCTGTATTTAGTTTATTTTGGAGCAGGTGCAACGAGCTGGCATCCAATTGATTTAATTTGTTTTCTAATTTGTTTTAGGTCTTAGAAGAGATAAGGGTTGGGCTGGAGTTAAACGACTATGCGATGCAACAAAGGCGACTTGCGCACATGAGATTTCTTGGAGAGCTGTACAGTTACAAGCATATTGACTCATCAGTTGTATTTGAGACATTATACCTTATCATTGTGTTTGGTCATGGAACTAATGAAGTAAGCACTTACATCCTTTAGCACAACTTGGAACTTTGTTATCCTTAATTCCTTTTTTGGTGCTATTCCTTATCATTGTTGAAATGCTAGCTTCTGTTATGTGATTTGGATGCTGGCACGTAAAGGCTTAGTACAATTTCTCACAGTAATATTAGATGTTAATAATAGAAGTGTTATTTTGAATTATTGGGTTTTGCTGTAAGTTGGTAACACCCTATGCAGTCAATCTATGACATGGCTTTTGGTCCGAGCACCAAAATCAGCACAAAATTCCCCAAAACAATTCTCGATGTACCTCTTAATTTACTCTATCTACATAAGAATTTCAAGTTCAATTCCCTTCTAATTTAAGGGTACACATAATTAGAAAAATCTGACAAATGATACAGTAAAGAAGCTAAATGCTACTCTTCACATCAAATGTTCATCCTTCCCCCTAATACATTTATATTTGGAGCTGTATTCTCCAGTTGCTAGAATACTAAAAGCGGCATCAATTCTTATTAGTAAATTTCATGCGGATGTGCTCAAATCAAAGTGCAGAGCGTGGTTGCACATCATATGGTGCACTGTATATATCAGAATGATGTTGATTAACCAAATCCTTTTTCCTTTTCATGGTATAGCTGAAGAGTTCAATAGATCAAAATATTATTTACTTTGTGTTCTTGACTTCTTGCACATTTTAACTGTAAAAACTGTGCTATCTAAAATTTACAACTATATAGAACCATCAAATTATTTCTTATGTGGGATAAGTATTCGCCTCCTAGAAAAACTGTATCATCTGGTGGATAGAAGTAGTACTTATTGCAAGCTTATGTCTGAGAATGATCGTACACTGTTTCATTTCTTACTTGCACAGCAAGATGTGTTGGATCCACCAGAAGACTGCTTCAGGATCAGGTTGATCATAACACTTCTGCAGACTTGTGGCCATTATTTCACTAGAGGCTCATCCAAAAGAAAGCTTGACAAGTTCTTGTTACATTTTCAAAGATATATTATTATGAAAGGCCCCTTACCACTTGACATAGAATTTGACATCCAGGTTAGTTTCTTTCTGACGTATCCAAATTCCCAACATGTATAAATACTTCTGTTACTTCCTTTCTTGTGTGAACAGTTTGCCAACATACATAAATAGCAATTAGAGTTTACCATTATAAATGCTGGGCTATAAAGTAAAGAAATAGCTAGTAGCTCTTAGACAGATACCATTGGTAGACAAGAATATTCATCTAGTAGGTTCTGTATTCTGATTATTTGGTAAAGAAAAACAGTTGACCTATGAGTGAAATGACTTTACTGTAGCAATAGTAGCATCCGCATTTGTAATAGTTAACCAAGGAATTCTGATGGGCTTCTGAAGATCAGTGGACTTACTAATAGCCGAATACATTTTTATGGACATCTGAAGATCCATGGACTTATTTAGGACTTATACTTTTTTACAATCATAATGAAACCTGACTGTCTGAACCCAGGCGAGTGCAGGACCGATACTTAACAAGCCTCTAGCAACTACATTTCTCACACTTAGTCAGCAACCGATAGCTCAAATAGTATAAGCAGGGAAAAGTCCTCCCAAGTCCCATGAGGTCATTACACTTGCAGATTAAAAAGCTTAATAGAACAAAAAACAGCAACACTGAACTAGCGACAGCATGATGACAGACTCGCATTATCATCCGTCTGAAGATGAAGACCTGATGACACGCACTGCTTCTCCATGTTACAGGCATGATGTTTGAGCTTGTCGGCCACCAACTTTCATTCTGAAGTGCCACCTCCAAGTTACCTTGTAGAAAACTAAGAATGCATGCATGTATCAAACGACCTCCAGAATTAACATGTGATGTTTCTTTTTAAACCATATCCTATTGCATGCTACATATGATATTCTTTTTTGCACCCAGGAAGCAAATATCTGAACCAGGATGCCAGGCCCGTTTCCTGCCCTTAGAGAATATATGCCAATAGTACTCCATATTTTTTTTTGCTGCTGGATGCTATTATAACTTAAATGCAATAGGTAAAAAGAGAGAGAAGTATATGTTGTCGAGCCTCAGACTTTTGTAGCGGCAGCAAGGCACATGTCCCAAAGTAAACATTATACAAATGAACAATCCAATATCTTAGGTCAACACATTTTGGTGTTGTCTGGTAATAATATTGTTGCGGCGAACCCTGTTTTATTGCTGTTATTTTTATCTTACGGAGGCAAAGGACAAGTCTACATGATAGTTCTGTAGTTTTGAATGCAGAATTAAATCTATTCCATAGCTTTGCTTGCGCATTTTCTTTAGCGTGCTCATCCATATGTTCTTTCAGGATTTGTTTGCTGATCTAAGACCAAACATGACCAGATATTCATCAATGGATGAACTTAACTCTGCATTAGCTGAGCTCGAAGAACACGAGCTTGCAGCCTCAGTGGAGAAGCCTGAAAGCGAAAGGCACTCAGACAATGAATCTCAGAAAAAGCAGCCACATGATGGTGCTTCTAATGGCAGGGGTTCAGCGAATGGAGCTGAGGGAAATGGAAAGGATCACGGGGAAGGCGCAGATAGTGAGAGCTATTCAGATAGCGGCAGCATTGATGGTCGTGAAGATGAGGAAGATCTTCTGTCCGAGGAGAAATCAAATGATGCATCAGAGAATGAAGGTGACGACGAGGACGACGGGATGGCTGTTGGTTCTGACGAAGACGAAGGTGTTGAGGTTAGGCAAAAGGTCGTTCAGATTGATCTCAAGGAGCAAGAAGACTTTGACCGTGAGCTGAAAGCCCTTCTACACGAGAGCCTGGAGTCACGTAAGTCTGAGGTGCGTTCCAGGTCCACTCTGAACATGAAGGTACCAATGAATGTCCTTGAAAGTTCGAAGGACCCAAGAGCCACAGAGTCTGAGAGTGGAGAGGAAACTGTGGATGAAGAGGGTGGTAACGCTGGTGGTGGCAGCAAGGTACGTGTTAAGGTGCTAATGAAGAAAGGGCACAAACAACAGACAAGGCAGATGTACATCCCCAGTGACTCTGCTCTTGTACAGAGCACAAAGCAGCAAGAGGCTGCCGAGCTTGAGGAGAAACAGAACATTAAGCGGAGGATCCTCGAATACAATGAGAGGGAGGAAGAGGAAATGAACGGTGGATCGTCACAAATGGGGAACTGGGGCCAAGGAGGGAGCAATACGGGCAGCAGTATTAGATCAGGTGGGCGGGGCAATTGGGATGGCTGGATCAGGGGAGGTGGGAGGCGCCACCACGCCGCCGGTGGTTTCTACCAAGGATATGGTAGGAGAAGATGAACAGCGGCGTGAATGCCAGTTTGCCCTGAGGTTTTTGACAGGGCAATGGTATCTAACTCCTAAAGGAGAAGAGGATGCCTTGAATGTGCTTGACAGGAGTAAACCGGATGATAGAACACTTTCCACGTCAGAAAACATGTGTTGCGTCCGCTGTAGTGCTATCCCACCACCTGACAATAAGAGAACACCGCCAGCATCATGGGAGAAGGCCTTCTCTGAAGCGGGCTGCTTTGTGCTGAAGTTCTTCAGGAGCACATTGGTCTGGTTGTGAATGTGTACATAAGGTTTTCTTCCATTCCTCGAGTGATAATTTGCTTCGGCTGTGAACTTAGCTAGCGTGCATATTTACCTGAATGTAGATATGATGCTGCTACTTCCGTGTGCCACTAAATGTTGATCGGATGCCATGTAAGTCTATAAACAACAGATGTAAAAATAAACACGTCTGTAACTGGGGCCTAGGATTGTTATCCTAGGAATAACTGTTATCCTAGGATTGTTCTGAAACACGGAATACATGCCAACCATTTTATTGTATTATTATACACATGATGGATCTCGATGTGCTTTCTGTGATCACCGCATGCCTTCTCTAACTAACCTTTGCCAGAAAACAAAAAGAAAGCATGGACTCAGTGGCCATAGTTCCTGCACAGCTGCTGATTAGGCACCAAATTGGTACTGCCAACTCTGCCCATCCATAGTTGCTTCTAGCTAGCTAGCCACGCCGGAGCTGTCTATAACAACCGCTCCTTTTTTTACCAGTGATGCAGGAGCTATCACTAGAAGAAAGCTACTACCCGGCGAGTGGCATGCCGAATCTCTGAGCTAGCTAGCTAGCTAGCCGCCGGGCGTACGAATATGTTCTGCCGGCCGGCCGGCCCGCGTAGTCGTGTCGACCGTCTCGTGGTGGCTCCGTGAAGAATCTCAGGGCGAACCTTTGACTCTTGGCACGAACGGGGAATCCCTGAGGGACAATTAGTGCTAGATTCTGCATCGGCATCGCATTACCGGCCTAGCCAGCTTTGCCCATCTTCTTTTCTGTATTAGTAGTAGTGCGTGTGCACGGCCTTCTTTCGGGTGTATGCGTTCGGTGCTTTCTGCTCCTGCTCCCGGCCGCTGGTACTACTAGCGCTTGGATAGAGATGCATTTCCCTCTCACCGGCCTTTGCTGTGTGTGGAAAAGCAAGGCTCTAGCAGTGGTGCCTTTCTTCGTCTGCAAGATATTACCGGTATATTGCATTTCCATCTCTTTTGCACATTTTTTTGATAAAGGAATTTTATTAATGTCACGAGTATTTCAATTATATCAAGCGTCTACACCAACAAGATGCCTGAAGACACCAAGAATAGATATAGCCAAAAATAATAAAAAAAGAGAAAATGACACACCACAGTGATCAATCATCGCATCAACAACACTTTAACCACCACCAGAGACAATACCCGGACCACAAAAAAGGTTCTCAGCAACTCCTCCAAGAAAGAAACAATGCACAAACGTTGTCATCGTCGATGAAAGATCTTAAATTTTCATCCTAGAGAAAGGTCGAGCTCCGAGAACAGTGCTTTAAACAAGACCATGGGCTAGGCCTTGGGATTTCACCCTGAAAATCTCGACTCGATACTCGAGGAGCACCACCAAAAATGCGGTCCTCCGGTGATGTTGTCTCCGCTTGCTGAGGCCACTGCTGCTGCAAGTCACCAGACACCCGACATACAGGTATGACGTGTTCGAATGGACAGGAAAATTGCCCCGCAAGACAAATCCGTACAATAGCATGTGCAACATAGTCGTCATCACATCGAATGCACCCCTCCGCCATAACTTTAAAAGGCCTCTAATCTCATTCATCATAACTTTCTCCAATACCATGGCACCAACAAGAAAGCGAACCTTCGCGGCGTACCCTGTCGAAGCCACACTGACTGGTAATACGGACGCGCACTACCGTATCCTTTACGATCTAGGTATCCAAGACGCCATGTGTCAAACCGCTTAGAACTCCACGAAGGAGACCTCTTTTACACATGGGTCAAGGCTTGCCCCCAGATTTTGTTTCAACAAGCTAGTTTACCCTCTCCTGCTCGTAGCATTTTTCTACGGATGCATTACGAAACATGTATTCCTACCTCGCTATAACACTTGCACTATGGAGTAGTAGTACTAGTAGCACACATGATCTTTTTGGGACAAAAAGAAATCAAAACTTGCCTGATATCACGTGCAAGTACTTTCAGGTGTCGGAATAAAAAAGCGAAAAATTCATTACGTAAGCGTGTACCGACATAACCAAAAAAAGGCTCTATTTCAGCATCCAAATCGACATACGCTGCTCGATAGAAATACTGCCAGCACACGTCGGGCTGACTAGGAAAGCCAAGAAATAAAGCGCCTTTTGTTTTCCTCGAACAAAACAGGAAGAACCAAAGTGCTAATTTAGTTCCAACACCTCTAGATCGAGTAGTGATGGACACGCAGGTAGCTAGTAGAGCTAGCTTAGGAAAATGATGACAAAGCATGACTGAACTTTTAGACCGGAGGAAGAAGAACCACTGTTATGGTTTCAACCGGTAGTGCAAAAGCAGCAAAGCACTAGATGCGTTGTACCTGCGTTGTGCGTACGCTTGGCTTTCGCAAAGGTCATGTCGATCGATCGTCACGACTCCCAGCAGACAAAGGTGTGGTGAGTTGCGATGACTATTAGCGTGTCCACATTCAGAATTATGGATGCATGTTGCCGGTAGTTTTAACAAGGTGATTTTTTGCACGTTTAAGTAGTTCGGAGTTTGGGTTGTTCGTCTTAAAAATGGAGCGGATTACAAACGGAGCTTGGCTCTGATGATTGGGCTTTCTGTGGTGGAACCAGTTTATCTAGGTTCAAGTTCTAGATTTGGCATAAGCGTTTGCATTTACCTGTATTTATTTTAGGATTATCTCGTGTTATTCTTTCAGTGATAGGTGACGTGTCTTTCAACAATGAGACGTCTACGGTGACTTCGTCAACTTTAAGATCTGCTGGCACAATCCTCTAGAGGTGCTCATAGGATAGGATGTGCGTATGTGCTTCATAGGAGCGAGTGTATGTGCGTGTTTGTGAGCATCAATGTTGTATTGTGTTCTCAAAATTTTTTTGGAGCGGATTATTGGGACGAACTTTCGAATCCAATGGGTAGATCCTGATCGTCTCTCCTATAGAGAAAAGGAAATCTAGTTACGGTAGAAACCAATGAATAGCAAGTTTATGTTACATAGTTTCTAAAAATTCTGAAAAATGCAGTACTCCCTCCGTTCGCAAATAATTGTACTTCTAACTTTGTCTTAAGTTAACTCTTTTAAAGTTTGATCGTTATTTTGAAAAACATAGCCATATTAAGGACACCAAAACAGTATCACTAGATCCCTTTTCAAGTGAAGTTTCATAATGTATGAATTTGGTGTGATATATGTTGCTACTATATGCAATAAAGTTGGTCAAATTTTAAAATCTTTGACTTAGACAATCCTAGATGTACACATATTTATGAACGGAGAGAGTATGTCAGTAAGGTGATGTTCTACAAACATTTATAATTTCAGTATAAAAGAAGAGTTCACTTGGGAGGTACGAAAAAACAACAAGCTATGGATAGTGACACATAGTTGGACATCAATGTTGAAGCATACTTCATTTTTTCTTACCTCCAAAATGAATATGGGTTTGAACTTCAACTTTAATTTTTTGAAACAAGACAAAATACTTGTCATTTTCTTGATTAAGGAATAAAGAGGTTTTACAAACCAAATCTTGGCCGAGAGCGGCTAAGACCCAAAAAAAAACAGAAAAGCATGCTCTCGCAGGATTACATTACTCAAAGCTTTTTGCTCCGGTGAGACACCATATCGCCTCCTCATCTTTGATTTCGACAGAAGCATGGTTGAGATAGTAGAGTGGGTTTTCAAAAGACGCGGGTATTTTTTTCCTTCCAAATTTTCTATGAAACTAACATTGCAAGAGAAGGCCAGGACTTCCTTCGATTGTCCGATCCTTTCGGCCCACCAATTTTTGACAGTGTGCATGGCATGCCAAATCCGTCATCTTTGTAGCCTTGCTGTATCTTTTGAGACCTTTTGAAAGACATGGTTTCCGCGGAGTTTTCATCGGATACTTCCTCACAAAAAAATTCTCTCCGGTGAAAAAATGAGAAATGTTCGGAAGATTAGCTAAAGCATGAAAAATGATAAAATCAGAAGTTTGAAGCAAAAAATTATAGATATACTGGGAACGCTGTCATTTTTGTATTAAGCAAACGTTTACTTATGATCGAGTTCTCCATCTTTTTTCAACCACGCAGATCAGTTGGCACGCGCGCTGGAGACTAGGAAAATGTGTAAAGCTCGCTAAGTTTCAGATCATGCATGCTGACTCAACCATTCTCTGATTAACAAACTTATAAGGCAAATACCACCTTTTACGAAAAGACAATTAGACTTGTCTGGCCCAAATCGAGCCTGCTGCAGCTTCGTTCCTATTCCAACAAACAGGTCAGGCGCGAATAAAGAAGGACACCACTAGACTGAGAAGCCCGTGCCCCATTTTTGGCGCTACCGCCGACCCTTTGCCAGCGCTTTCCACGCAACGCAACAGCATGGTCATGGCGGGCCAGAATGACGCCATTTTTTCTTGATTTTCCTGTTGGCTCGCGGCCACGCTGGGTGACGGATGATCTACCGAGGAGCCGACTGCTGTGGTGCGATGGTTGGTTGGTTGGTGCTTTCCGCCTGTATCGTGCACTGCCGGTCGATCCCGGCCATGTGTACCGTGCCACCGGATGAGCGCCGCCTCGGCGAGCCAATCATTTGCTGGGGCGTGTCAGCGTCGCCCTGGCCGGGACGCCTGCCGACGGTCGGCTTTTCCGATCGGGCAGAGCACGGCCCCGAAAAGGAAATAGGGAAATGGTGCTTCTAGTTTATTTGAAGATTTTCTAGAACATCTCTAGCAGATATTATCTGTAGCCAACCCGTATAATAATCATCACTTTGTGGTACATAGTCTAAAAAATAATTATTACAGATATTGCAATATCTACCGTATTGTTTTTTTTGTTGTTCATCGCAAATGCGGCCTTCCGTGCTGCATGTATACCGTATGAGGGCTCAGGACGTGGTTCACTGCATCGTGACGTTTTGGTTGGTGAGAGAAAAAAATTTCCTCCCCTACTTCCCGCACAGCAGCCGCCGTCGGCCATTTCCACCCCCACTCTCTCTCCTCTCCACCATCACTCTCCTTTTCCTTCCCGCTGCAATGACGAGACCCAATCTAAACTTCTACGAGGCTGCAATGTTCGCCCACTACGACATCCTCGCGCTGCCTCGCGCGACGCTTTCGGTCGGCTGAGAACTCAGCTATGCCATTGTGCCGGTGGCGCCGGTTCTGCGCGGGGCTGAGTTGGCTCGTCAGATCGAGGATTGCAGCCGCCAATTGCCGGAGTGGAAGAGGACACTGGCCCTCTACGCCCGCGAGCTCGTATTGGTGGAAGCGTTTCAAGGAGAAGCACAGGGCGGAGCTTGCCCTCTGCGTCGTTTGCGGGCGGAAGGTCCACCCCGATCTCCTCAACCCTAGAGGGAGGGCGCGATTTTGGGCCGTTCATGGCTGCACGATCTACACCATCATCGACGAGGCGCATTGGGAATAGTTCCATAGGAAGGAGAACAATGCCGGAATCATCGAGATTGATGATAGTGGAAGCGACGCGGAGGAGGCAGACGGCGGCACGGAAGATGACACGGAAGCGACAACGTAGACTAGGGTTTTTCTTTAATAGTTTGTTAGTAGTATGATTGAATAGCTTGTTTTTGAATCACTGTGCTAGATAAGCTTCTCATTGAATTATGTCACCTAATTTAGTAATAGCTATGTCCAAATTCTGTTCTATTTCTCGTTCAAACACTGAATTGTGCGCTTTGAGGTAACATTTCTTTTGCAGTACACACGATGGGACGGAGCAGATATGGCATACCTGATCCGTAAAAAGGAATATTCGGTTTCGCGGTACACTATGCGGCATCTGCTTCGTTCAGCCTTTTTGGCACCGCGGACGCGAGATGCGCTTCACCGCAAACGCGTTTTGCGGGATGGCCAGATGCGGTATCTGCTAGAGATGCTCTTAGTCAACTAAAAGTGGGACTTTTGCGGGGTCCCACTTGCAGCTCTATCTAGGGCATGTGTGTACCTTGTAACTATTTTGCGTCTCCTTAGAGCAATTCATTGAGGGGTATGGTCATGTCGTTTGGTAGCACACATGGTGGTTCATGGTCTTTGGTAGCATTTCGGGTTGTGCCTTTGCTTGTGGCGGTGTTTTCTGTTTCTATGAGAGAGCCAAATAGCGTGACACTGGAAACAAGGTGTCGTTTATGAGTGCATTTGGGCTTGTATTTCACATAGGCCATCATCCATATTCCTGCCGACAAAGACCCTCGTGTCTGTGACCTTAAGGATCATGTCCTGAAGCTCTCAAGCGACATAACATGTTGGGTTGCAAGTCTGGTCTCCAGAGGATCCAATGAAGATCGAAGACCGACTTAATGTGCAAGGAAAGATGAAGACCTGTCATGACTAGGGGAGACTCTTACACCACGGATGGCTATATATACTGGAAGACATTCACTAAATAGTACACTCCATATTCTCCCAAGACAAGCCATTAGACTTATTCATAAACCCTAGATTCATATTCTCGTCGGGTACTGTTATAAACCTATCAATATCTATCTTGTAAACCACTTCTACGATCTCTCAATCACCTTATGAATAAATTCTGAGGGAATCTTCCCCATTACACCCATATCTTTGTCTTTGATATCCAAACCTACCGAACCCAAGTTGATTGCCGAAAAAATAAACTCTCTTTCGCTCTTTAGAAGGGAGATTGTCATGGGAACGTGAAAACTATCCTTTGATAGTTGGCGCGTGAGGAAGGGGATACTCGCGTCGTGCAGATTTGATCTACCTCAACTATGGGAGCTGTCATGGGGATTCAATATCTGTCACCCCAAGGCTCCCATACCAGAAGAAGAATACACCCTAACACTATGTCGACCTCCCGCAAGGGCTACTTCAATGGTATAGGAGCGGTCTTAGGAGCCTCGTGTCGGCGCCACCTGTAAGCGTACCTGAAAGAACATTTCATGATCTTTAGTGTTGTGTGTGTTAGATAACAATATCAAGGATTATTTAATGTGTGTTAAAGTGCTGCAGATCTTAGCAATATCAAAAAAAGCTCAAAGGTGTTTTTGGGGGGCGGCTAATACGGCCCTGCCAAGGGCCAGATAATCCGCCCCTCCCCAATCACAAAGGGAGCAAGGGCGCGGCGCATTGTGTGGGGGCGGAATATCTTTCAGATTGTCTGGCCAGGGCCGGATTTTTTGCCAGGCCGGATAATCCACCCCTCAAGGGGGCCGGATAATCCGCCCCCGAGGACTTTTGCAAAGGCAAGCTCGGCGTGGCTCTTAGTGAGGGGCGGATAATCCCTTGGATTTTCTGGCCCTGGGGCGGACTTTTCCCCAGGGCAGACAATCCACCCCTTGGGGGTGCCGGATAATCCGCCCCCTCGAGGAATTTCTTCAAGGCAAGCTCGACGCGGCTCTCAGTGAGGGGGGCAGATTCCCCCCGGACTTTTCGAATCTGGGGCAGATTTTCCCCCAGGGCGGATAGTTCGCCCCTAGTGGGGGCGGATAATCCGCCCCCAAATTGCTCCAACGGCCAGTTCTAGGCAGAGGGTATTTAAACCCATCTCTCCCCTCCTGCCAGAACTCTCGGTTCATTCGAAAAAACAAGATCCGTTCCTCAAGTTCCATCCAAGAGATCTCCACCTTCATCCACCCAAAGGCCTCGTTCTTTGGGGAATCGAAGAAGGAGGGATCGATCTTCATCAATAGCAATCAAGCGCTTCACTTCCCCTCCATTTATTTGGAGTATCCTCGATCTAGTATTTCTTGCAAATATCTCGATCCATGTTTTGGTTTTTTGATAATCCTTGTTCTTGTGGCAGCTTGTTGTCATTACGGGAGCCTCCAATTTGGTTGTGGATGTGTGCCCGCTAGAGTTGTAAAGGCACCGGTTCCCTCCTCGAAGGGTACCAATAGTGGATGGGTGGATCAGGCCTTTTGTGGCGAGATCCATCGGAGAATAGGGTGAGGCCTATTGTGGCGTGGTGGTCTTAGAACCGCCCACCCCTCCAATGCAGACATACTTCCCATAACAAGGAAGGAACTATGGTAAAACAAATCCTTGTGTCTTCGCGTGCTCCACTACATTTTCCTCGTTCCTCTCTTTATGTGTTTAGTAGATAGGTTTGCACATAGTGAAATTCTCGTAGTTGCATATCTAGAGAATTTACGTTGTGTCAAGCCTAAAATTGAAAAAGAACTAAAAATTGAGTAGCATATATTCCCCCCTCTAGGTGCCCATACGATCCATTTCAATTGGTATCAGAGCCCCGACTCTTTATTCGGTCTTAACCTCCTAAGAGAAGTATGGGTACCAAGGGAGATGGGAGTGATGCTGTGGAAATAGTCACCATGAATGATCTCAATACGTTGGAAACAACCTTGATTAGTTATATGGAAGCTAAGATGGAAGAGATGCGTCAAATGATAATGCGTCTCTCCACACTCGTAGCACCACCTCCATCTTCCTCTGAGGCCACCACTCGCAATCTAAGGAAAATGATAACACTAATTCCAAAGAGAATGAGGTGGTTGGTGATGGCACAAGTAAGAGCTCCTCATCAAAAAAGGATAGTGGTAAGGAAGGATACAATGAGGTTTCTCATGTGTATTCACCTGATACACCTATCCCACACCCTCATATACATAATAGGGTTGATCAACCCAAACTTTCAGCATCTATTTTTAATCAATGGAAATTTTTGAGGAAGTATCATGTGTGCAGCTCCTTCATTGAGTTATGGAAAATCATAGAGAATGGTCTTCATGTTGGAGATCCAAACAACCTAACAAGAAGAGGGGTTGTAGACAGTCAACTCAATGCAACAGCTCTACACATGATCCAGCTTGGTGTGGGTACCAAAGACATGCCCCACATAGAACATCTCAACACATCGAAGGAAGCTTGGGATGCCCTAACCGAGCTCTTCATTGGAAATTAAAGCATGAGAAGGAATAGGTATGATGCTTTTAGTAACCAAGCCGAAGGGTTATATGTGATGGATGGATAAGATCACGAGGATATGTATAGACCACCACCTTCAGAAATCATGGTGCTTCCCACATTGATGATGCATGGATCAAGAGAAAGTATGTTAGTGATATTATGCCATTTGAGCCCATAGATTTTAAGAGTCTCCAAGGAAGGAATAACTACAACCTAATGACATCCAATGAGGTAATGCAAGAAATGGCAGCTTTCAAAGTGGCTGCCAAGAACACCGAAGATTCCCGTGCACGAGCCATTGGAATGCAAAAGGGGGTCGACATGGCCTTGAAGACAAGTGTGTCTGAACAAGACGAGGATGACATAGAAGCTATGGATTGTACCGAGGATGTAAAGAGGTACCATGGCGAGTACATGCCCTTCTATGTCAGAAAATTTTGGAAGGATCCAGCCAAAGCCAAATTTGAACTTGAACGCAAAGAGTGGAGCTAATGGAAGAAGGGAAAACGGTCCCAAGCTGAGAACCTACTTCAATTGTGGAGACCGGCTAAAGTTTATAGCCGAGTGTCCTTATCAAAGTAGAGAGGATAGTGGATGAAGGCTCATCCACAAAGAGAAGTTAAAGGCTCCACGAAAAAAGCAATCTGTGAAGAAGAATGCTATATTCAAAAGGCAACAAAGATTGTCTTAGTGGCTCAAGAGGAGTATTCATCGGGAAGCGAAGATTAAGAAGAGGATGATAGCTCACGAGAGGTGGCTGCCATAGTCACCACGTCTACATCGACATCTCTCTTCGACTCACTGAATGAAAACATCATCAACAAGAACGTCATTTGCCTCATGGTAAGAGGTTTTGAGGTATCATCTTCCATCACTTCTTTTCCTAAGGCTATGATTGACATGGATGATCCTACTAGTATAAAGGTTAAGGAAGAAATTATTGCTTTGGACTATTTTATCACTAACTTGCAAGGTGAGCACAAAAGACATTTTGAGGCTCTCATGGGCCAGCTGGCCCAAAATGAAGTGCTTCTTGAAGAAAAGGGCATGATTGAAAGGGAGGATGCAATGGAGATTGCATCCCTAAACAATGCTCTAGAAGAAGAGGAAGAGGATCGATTCTCTCTTGAAGAGAGACTTGAGTCAATCGAGGAGTCACACGAAGAAGTTGTAACCAAGCTTGTAAAGGAACGTGACAATGCAGTAGCCAAATAAAAGAAACTAAAGAAAGAAAAAGTTGACTTTGGGGTTGCTCATGCTAGAATCTCCAAGGAGTTGGAGAAACTTGACATTGCTCACAAGGCTTTGGAAAGTGAATTCTCTATTCTCAATGAGTTTCGTTATGATCTCCAAATCCGATTGACTAAGTATGATATCCCTAGCACATCTAAGCCAACATATGTTCATGAAGAAAGTGCTAGGGTGGAAGATGATCTTGCCAAATCCTCCACTTCCAAAGGTAAGGGAGTTCTTGATGATATTCTTGGCAAGCAAAGATCAAACCTTGTAAAATATGGATTTGGATATGTTCCCAAGTCAAATAAGAATAAGAACAATAAAAGGAAGAACAAGAATGCACAAGCAAAGACAAGCACTGTTGGAAAGAACATCACAAAGGTAAAAATTGTCCATATTGGTTTTGCAGGGCCTAATAATCCTAATTACGAGCTATTTTGTGATTAATATGGTGATATATATGCTAACTATGTTGGTCCTTTTGATGAATATATTGCTTGGTCTATTTGGGTTCCAAAGACCCTAGTTACTAACATGAGAGGACCCAATGAAAAATGGGTACCTAAAACCAAGAAGTAACTTTCTTGTAGGGATATGCTTCCGGTGGTTCCAAATGGGTGGTGGACAGTGGGTGCACTAGTCATATGACCGGAAGAAAAGAGATCATCACGGAGATGAGACCCAACCATGATCATATTACAGTCTCCTATGGTGACAAGTCGAAATCAGAGGTATTGGGTCTCGGCAAGGTTGTGGTTGCCCACGATATCTCTCTCGTGGATGTCATGCTTGTTGAGACCCTCGGTTACAACTTACTTTCTGTTCATGCCCTTGGTAAGATAGGCTTTGCTATTTTCATAGATGGTGATTTAGTGGTACTCTTGTGGAGCAAGTCTCTAAAGGTTGCTTTTGTTGGGTACGTCGAAAATGACCTGTATGTGGTGGACTTTTTGGGGAAAACCACTGCGGGTCCAATGTGCTTATTCAGAAAGGCCTATGCGAACTGGTTATGGCATCGCCGTCTAGCCCACATCAACATGAGAACTTTGCAAATTTTTCACAAGGGTGGACACATCCTTGGACTAAAAGACAATGTTTCCTTTGCCAAAGATCGTGTTTGTAGGGCATGTGTTGAAGGCAAGATGCACAACTCTCCCACAAGAGGAAAACTATTGTTTCCTCAAAGAGGATTTTGAATTACTTCATGTGGATCTATTTGGTCCTCCATCTCATGCTAGCCTTGGTGGGAAGAAATATTTCTTGGTGATAGTCGATGATTACTCAAGATATACATGGGTCTATTTTTTCAAGTTAACGAGTGAGACTCAACAAACCGTCATTGATTTCGCCAATGAAGTCCAGCGTCAACACAATGTCCCAATTTTGGCAATAAGAAGTGATAACGGCTCCGAGTTAAAGAACTACACCTTAAATAAATTTCTAAGTGAATATGGGATAAGATATCAATATTCCGCTGCGTACACCCCTCAACAAAATGGTGTAGACAAGAGGAAGAACTGGACTTTGATGGATATGGCTAGATCTATGTTGGCTGAATTTAAGTCACCATACAACTTCTGGGCTAAAGCCATTTCCACAGCATGTCACTCATCAAACCGGATTTACCTCCATAAGATCTTGGAAAAAATGCCATATGAGATACTTGCCGGTAACAAGCCCAACATATCATATTTCCAGGTATTCGGTTGTAAGTGTTTCTTTCTTATCAAAGGAGTTCGTTTGTCTAAATTGAGTCTAAGGATTTAGAAGGCATTTTTGTTGGTTATGGTGCCGAATCCCACACTTATAGAATCTACAATAAGCTCTCCAGAACTGTTGTAGAATCTTGTAGTGTAAAATTCAATGAGAATGATGGCTCCCATGTGGGTCAAGTTGATGTTTGTGATGTAGATTTTGAAATACCCCAAGATGCCATAAGAAGAATGGGTGTGGGATTTTTACGCCCCATTGAGGAATCCCTTGTGGAGGATTGGGAAGGACAATGCTCCACTCAAGTAGAGCCCTCACCTACACAAGATCAACAAGCTCCACATGATGGAGAAACTATTGCTCCAACACCACAACCTCCTAAAGATCATCAATCATCTAGGAAAACTGGTAGTCCCAGGCCGGATTATCCGGGCCCTCCAAGGGGCGGACTATCTGGCCTTGACACTCCAACTCGTGCCAGGGGCAATTAGGACGAATAGGAAGGCGCTGAAAATCCCAGGCTGGATTATCTGGCCTGTACCAGGGGCGGATTATCCGGCCCTAGCACTCCAACTCATGCCAGGGGCGATCAGGAAGAGAAAAACGAAGATGAAACTCCCAAACAGGATTATCCAACCCCTCGTAGGGGCGGATTATCCAGCCCTGAAGCTCCAGAATTACAACAGTCTTCTGTTAAGAATCCTGATCAAGATCAAGGGCAAGGTTCTTCTCTAGTTCACAGTGATAAAGTTATTGATGAAGGACAGGGTAGTGGTCAAGACGAGGTCCCAAATGTTTAAGCAATCCCTCCAAGAAACAATAAGGATATTTAATCTCGTCACAAAACACGTGCTGAAAGGAACCTTGAGTTAAGGGGTCATAGTCTTGACAAGGTTGTAGGTGATCTAATAAGAAGAGTGTCAACTAGAAGTGAGCTTGTGAGCTTCTGTGATCACCAAGCTCATATCTCTATGGTGTAACCCAAGAAGGTTTTCGATGCTCTTGAAGATCTAGATTGGGTAGTTTCAATGCAAGAAGAATTGAATAACTTCGAGCAGAACAAGGTATGGAAGCTATTAGAACAACCCAAAGAGTGCCGCAATGTTATCGGCACAAAGTGGATTTTCAAGAACAAGCAAGATGAAAATGGAATAGTTGTAAGGAACAAGGCAAGGCTTGTGGCTCAAGGATTCTCTCAAGTGGAAGGCATTGATTTTGGAGAAACTTATGCTCATGTGGCTCGCCTTAGTCCATCTGTATCCTCCTTGCTTATGCTGCTCATCATAATTTTAAATTACAACAAATGGATGTTAAGAGTGCATTTCTTAATGGTCCTCTACATGAATTGGTATATGTCAAGCAACCCCCGGGTTTTGAGGATCCCAAGTTTCCGAACCATGTCTACAAGCTTGGTAAGGCGCTCTATGGCCTTAAATAAGCCCCACGTGCATGGTATGAGCACCTTAAAGAGCTTTTGTTTGATCGTGGTTTCTAAGTTGTGCAAATCGATCCCACTCTTTTTACTAAGAAGGTTAACGGGGAGCTTTTCGTATGCCAACTATATGTAGACGATATTATCTTTGGCTCTACTAATCAAGCTTTTAATGACGAATTTCCAAAGCTTATGACTGACAGGTTTGAGATGTCTATGATGGGATAATTAAGGTTCTTTATTGGATTCGAGATCAAGCAACTGAGATAGGGAACCTTCATTAATCAAGCAAAATACATCCAATACATGCTTAAGAGGTTCAAGATTACTGATATAAATGGTGTTGCTACTCCAATGCAAACTAAATGTCATCTCGGGCTTAATCCAAAGGGTAAAGATGTGGACCAAAAGGTATACCGATCCATGATCGGCTCTCTCCTTCACCTCGGCGCATCTAGACCCGATATTGTGTTGAGTGTAGGAGTGTGTGCAAGGTATCAAGCCTCTCCTAAAGAAAGACACTTAGTGGCGGTCAAGAGAATCTTCAAATATTTGGTTCATTCCCCAAATTTTGGTCTATGGTATCCCAAAGTCTCTAGTTTCACTCTATGTGGATATACTGATTCAGATTGGGCTGGTGACAAGGATGATCAAAAATCAACTTACGGTGCATGTTAATTCTGTTGGAGATATGCCCTAGAGGCAATAATAAATGTAGTTATTATTATATCTTTGTGTTTATGATAAATGTTTGCATTCATGCTATAATAGTATTAACAAGGAAACATTAATACTTGTGTGATTTGTAAACTCAATTTGAAGTCCCTAGTAAAGCCTCTATACATCACTAGCCTGTTGGTTGATAAATGATTGTGGTTTCCCTATCATGAACATTGAGATGTTATCAACAACAAGATCATATCATTAGGAGAATGATATGGTGGACATACTCCTATAGATAAGCGTAGCATAAAGATCAAGTCATTTCAATAGTTTAATTGCTATATGCTTTCTGATACATAGTAACCTAATTCCTTCGACCATGAGATCATGCATATCACCTTTGCGGATGGATGCTTTGATGACATCAAACACCACGGTGGCTATAAAGGTGGCATTGAGTGTTCGGAAAGTATTGGTTGAAACACATGGATCAAGAGTGGGATTTGTCCATCCATATGACGGATAGATATACTCTGGCCCTCTTGAAATGTCATCCAATTAGCTTGCAAGCATGTGACTGGCTCAAAGGGATCACATATCAGGTTGAACTAGGTATGCGATCATAACCTCGGATAAGTAAACTATCGTGAGACAAAGGGAAATTGGTATCGTATGTAAGTGGTTCATTTATGAATTTCCATTCCTCTATTGGTTATTGTTCGAGAAGTGTCTCGATCATGTCCCATAATTTCACGACTAAGGGAGACACAACACATAATTCGTTGTTTGAGTAGTTGTGGTATTATGAGAAAGAGACGAATGTTGTTGATCCGGATATCATGAGGAGATCCGTAATGGTCCGAGAATAAGATTCATATAAGGAAAGTTGAATGATTCCGTGTTTTCTTGAACGTTCTAGAAGGTTCCGTAATGTCCGACACTCCGGAGGAAGGGTACATGAATGTGTCATTGCAAGTTGGAATGATTGCATCATGTACTAAGTGTCATCGCTGTTCCAAATAAAGGATTAATTCAAATCCTAGTTTGAAAAGTCAAATAGCTAAATTGAAAAGTCAAACGGCTAAATTTGGAAAGAGAAAGAGGAGGAAGGTGAAAGTCCTCCTCCGAGTTGGGAGGGACTCTCCACCTATATACACAAGTACTCTCCTCAAAAGGTTTTGCCCTAGCCCGACTTGGGGTGCCCCAAACCCCAGCCTCTCCTCCTGGTGTGTCTAAACCTAGATCGCTCTCTCATACTCCACCATACTGCCCTGGCTATGAGATCTTGCTACAACCTCGAACAAGGGAGAGGAAGGTCTTTGTCTATCTTGAGATCGACTACATCACCCACGAGCTCTCGTTAAACACTTTGGAATCTTCGAGGTAAGTTATTCCATCGACGCTACAATCTAGTAGATAGATCTTGGCTTGTTTGTTTGTATGCGATAGAAATTTTTGTTTTCCATGCTACGAAACCCTACAAAGGTATCGAGCCGTGTCTATATGTAGATTTGTTGCACGAGTAGAACCACAATGGTTATTGTGGGTTGATGCTTTTATTGTCGATTGCTTCTTGTGTACTTTGCATCTTGCGGTATGTTGGGATGAAGCGGGCTAACCTTACATGACATCGTTCATGAGACTTGCTCCACGCTTGACATGCAACTTGTATTGCATAAGTGGCTTTTTCTCCTAGCATAGTTAAGATCCAATTTACAACGGGTGATTAACAATACTAGTATCAATGTTGTGGTTCTTGTTCGTAAGTTAGAACGACACTTATTGAAAAGCCCAAGCGTTAAAACATGCAAAGAAAGTAGGCGTCTAACTTTGTTTTGATGTGATATGGCCATGATTGTGATTATATTTGATGTATGCAATGTTCCTTATTGTAAGTTTATGGTTGTCTTTAATTTATGTTAAGACCGTCTATTCAAAGTAGTTGTAATATTTGAAGGAGAAGCGTCATTGACCTTGATGCAATGCGGTGATGATGGAGATCATCTTCGTGCTTGAAGATGGAGATCGGAAGCACAAAGAAGAAAGGCCATATCATATCACATATTATGAATTGCATGTGATGTTAATCCTTTATCCATCTTGTATTGCTTAGTGAGCGGGTAGCATTATAAGATGATCCCTCATGCACATGAATTTCAAGTCATAAAGTGTTCACCCTTAGTTAGCACCGTTGCTAAAGCTTGTTGTTTCGAAGCACCACGTGATGATCGGGTGTGTTAGATTCCGGAAGTGTATACAACGTGAGCAAGCAAGATTTGCTCATGCGGAAACTAAGGTTTGATCTTGACGAGCCTAGCATGTACAGACATGGTCTCGGAACACGGATCACCGAAAGGTAAAACATGAATCATATAGTAGATGTGATGAACATGTCGATTGTTCGCCATTGAAACTATATCAACTCTCGTGATGATAGGTGTTGATGTGGTGGATTTGGTTCATGTGATCACTAAAACAATGTGAGGGATATTGTTTTGAGTGGGAGTTCACCTAGATTAACTTTATTATTAATTTGAACTCAATTTGTCATAAACTTAGTCTAAACTATTGCAAATATGTTGTAGATCAATGGCCCCTACCATCAATTTTAATGCTCCTAGAGAAAGAAAAGTTGAAAAACAATGGAAGCAACTTGGATTGGTTCCGCAATTTGAGGATTGTCCTCACGTTGGTAATTTGACCTATGTGTTGGATGCACCGCGGTGACCCACTTCGGATGAAGTAAAGAATGTTTACCTCGGTGCTATCTTGTATGGTTTGGAATCGGAGTTTCAAAAGGTTTGAGAATTCATATGATATTGTCGAGGATATCAAATTGATCTTTGAGACTCATGCGGCAATTGAAAGTTATGAGGCTTAAAGTTCTTTAAAGATGGAAGAGGGCGAGCATGTGCTTAAGATGTCCGGGCACGCAAACAAACTTCAAAGCTTGGGTATAGTGATTCCTAATGCTTTGGGGATTTACGTGTCCTCAATCACTACCACCAAGTTACAAGAACTTTGTGATGAACTACAACATGCGTTTTGCTATGTTAAAATCTGGAGATCAAGAAAGAGCACCAAGTGTTGTTGGTCAATAAGACCACCAAATTCAAGAAAGGCAAATCTGGACACTTCAAGAAGGGTGGTAAGAAAGTTACCACGCCGGTAAGAAGACCAAAGCTGGACCTAAGGTGCTTTTCTGCAAAGGAGAAGGTCAAATTGCCAAAAGTATGAAGAACGACAACATCAAGAAGAAAGGTATATCGATATACATGTTATTGATGTGTATCTCACTAGTACTTCATATTTGTAACGAAGCGTATCAAAGGTTGATGTGATCCCTTCATCTACCATTGGGATTAGTTTTATACTTAAATAATTGTTATTTGGTGCCCGTTGAGCATGAACATTATATCGAGATCTTGTTTATTTGTTTAAGTCGAGAATAATGGTTGTTCGATTTATATGAGTAATATGTTTTATGCACATGCACCTTTGATAGATGGTCTATTCTTATTGAATCTTGATAGTGGAAATACACATATCAACAACATTGAGGCTAAACGCTTGAAATCAGCGATAATTCGACCTATATGTGGCAATCTGTCTTGGTCACATTGGAGTGAAACGATGAAGAAACTCCATTCGATGGACTTCTTGAATCACTTGAAAGATGCATGTCGATGGGTAAAATGACTAAGACTCCATTTTATGATGGAGCGAAGCTCGAGCCGACTTATTAGAAATCATACATACCGATGTATGTGGTCCAATGAGTGTAGCATCGTGGTTATCGTTATGTTCTTACCTTCACGGATGACTTGAGTAGATATGGGTATATCTATTTCATGAAACATAAGTCCAAAACTTTGAAGTTTAAGGAGTTTCAAAGTGAGGTAGAGAATCAACGTAACAAGAAGATTAAATTTCTACGATCGTGGAGGTGAATATCTAAGTTACGAGTTTGGCGAGCATTTGAAGAAATGCGGAATACTTTGAACACCAAAGTGTAATGGTGTGTCGAGCGTCGAACTCTCTTAGATATGGTTATGATGTCACTTACCGCTATCATTTTGGGGTTATGCATTAGAAACAACGCATTCACTTTAAATAGGGCACCGTCTAAAATCTGAAACGACAACGTATGAATTATGGTTTGGAAAGAAACCTAAATTGTCGTTCCTTAAAGTTTGGGGTTTGTAAAGAAGTTACAAGCTTGAACCCAAAGCGGAAAAATGCGTCTTCATAGGATTCCAAGGAAACTATTGGGTATACCTTCTATCATAGATCCGAAGGCAAAATCTTCAGAATGGATCCTTTCTAGAAGGAATTTCTCTCGAAAAAGTGGAAGGAAAGTAGAACACCTTCTCTCGAATTGCGAAAGCACGGCCACCTAAAAGAGTTCTTAGAGAGGAAGCTAATGATGGTTATCATGAAACGGTATGATCCGTTATGAGTGTCATGTTGGTGGAAAACACCGATGACCAGACATATTCCAATAAATGGCAAAAGCCATGAAATCAGATTGGATCCATAAACCAAGTGTGGACTTTGGTGGACTTAAGAACAAATGGATTTTCAAGAAGATGGTAATGTTACTATCTATAAAGCTTGACTTGTCGCAAAAGGGTTTTCGAAATTCAAGGAGTTGACTACGATGAGACTTTCTCACCGAGGATTATGTTATATTATGATTATGAGATATGGCAGATGGATGTCAAAACAACATTCCTCAATGGAGACATTGATGAAGAGTTGTATATGATGCAACCCAAAGGTTTTGTCGATCCTAAAGATGCTAACAAGGTATGTAAACTTCAACGGTACATCTATGGATTGAAGCAAGCATCCCGAAGTTGGAATCAACGTTTTGATAAGGTGATCAAAAGTTTTGGTTTTATACAAACTTATGGAGAAGCTTGTATTTACAAGAAAGTGAGTGGGAGCTCTGTAGCATTCTTAATACTATATGTGGATGACATATTATTGATTGGGAATGATGTAGACCTTCTTAATAGTGTCAAGGAATATTTGAATAATAGTTTTTCAATGAAGGATCTTATATTAGGCATAAAGATTTATAGAGATAGATCGAACGCCAAATATCATTGTCACAGTACATATTTGGACAAAGTTCTAAAGAGATTTGGAATGGAAGATAGCAAGAAAGGGTTCTTGCCCATGACCTTGAGTAAAACTCAAAGTCCGACATCGGCGAAGATAGAGAAAGGATGAGTAAGACTCCTATGCCTCAGCCATAGGATTTCTAATGTATGCCATGCTATGTACTAGACCCGACATTGCATATGTTGTTAGTTTAACTAGCAGATATCAAAGTGATCCGAGTGGATCATTGGAAACATCCTTAAGTACTTGAGAAGAACTAAGGATATGGTTCTTTCTTATGGAGGTGATGATTGTTAATGGTTACCGATGCTAGTTGGAACACCGATCCGGATGATTCTAAATCACAACTGGATACATATTTATTTTGAATGGTGGAGGAGTGCAAAGCAAAGCGTTGTGGCGAGATCTTCAAATACATGGAGGCTTCACAAGCGATATGGATGAAAGAGTTCATTACAGAGCTGGTGTGGTTCCTAGTCTTGTGGACCCAATGTCTATGATAACATAGAACCAAGGTCACACAAGAAGTCAAGCATATCAAGCTACGCTTTATGCTATTCGAGAACATATCCAAGATGGGGATATAAAGATTTGCAAAGTACACATATCCGAATGTGGCGGATCCATTGACTAAACCTCTCCGAGGGCAAAACATGAGAGCACCAAACTGCAATGGGTGTTCGTATATTACCATGTAATCTAGATTAGATGACTCTAGTGCAAGTGGGATCTTGTACTGGAGATATGCCCTAGAGGCAATAATAAATGTAGTTATTATTATATCTTTGTGTTTATGATAAATGTTTGCATTCATGCTATAATAGTATTAACAAGGAAACATTAATACTTGTGTGATTTGTAAACTCAATTTGAAGTCCCTAGTAAAGCCTCTATACATCACTAGCCCATTGGTTGATAAATGATTGTGGTTTCCCTATCATGAACATTGAGATGTTATCAACAAGATCATATCATTAGGAGAATGATATGGTGGACATACTCCTATAGATAAGCGTAGCATAAAGATCAAGTCATTTCAATAGTTCAATTGCTATATGCTTTCCGATACATAGTAACCTAATTCCTTCACCATGAGATCATGCATATCACCTTTGCGGATGGATGCTTTGATGACATCAAACACCACACCGGTGGCTATAAAGGTGGCATTGAGTATTCGTAAAGTATTGGTTGAAACACATGGATCAAGAGTGGGATTTGTCCATCCATATGACGGATAGATATACTGGCCCTCTCGGTGAAATGTCATCCAATTAGCTTGCAAGCATGTGACTGGCTCAAGGGATCACATATCAGGAATGAGAAAAGAGTAAGGTTGAACTAGGTATGCATCATAACCTCGGATAAGTAAACTATCGTGAGACAAAGGAAATTGGTATCGTATGTAAGTGGTTCATTCGATGAAATATGTAGCCATATGAATTTCCGATCCTCTATTGGTTATTGTTCGGAGAGTGTCTCGATCATGTCCGCATAATTCACGAACCGTAGGGAGACACACTTAAGGATTCGGCGTTGTTTGAGTAGTTATGGTATGATGAGAAAGAGACCGAATGTTGTTGAGTCTCGGATAGGATCCGGATATCACGAGGAGATCCGGAATGGTCCGAGAATAAGAGTCATATAAGGAAAGTTCCGGAGTTCGTGAATGATTCCGTGTTTTTCATCGGAATGTTCTAGAAGGTTAATGTCCCTCGGAGGAAGGGTACATGAATGTGTCATTGCAAGTTGGAATGATTGCATCATGTACTAAGTGTCATCGCTGTTCCAAATAAAGGATTAATTCAAATCCTAGTTTGAAAAGTCAAATAGCTAAATTGAAAAGTCAAACGACTAAATTTGGAAAGAGGAAAAGAGGAGGAAGGTGAAACCGAGTTGGGGAGGGAGTACTCCTCCCCAAGGGGAGGGACTCCTCCCCCCTCCACCTATATAAGGAGGCACACACAAGTACCTCTCCTCAAACCCTAGCTTGGCGCCTACCACCATAGCCGCCACCCCTAGGGTTTTGCCCTAACCGCCGACTGGGTGCCCCAAACCCCAGCCGGCTCTAGCCTCCTCCTTGGTGTGTATAAAACCTAGATCGCCGCGCCGAGGCTCTCATACTCCACCATACATGAGATCTCCCTCTACTTGAGAGTGCTACAACCTCGAACAAGGGAGAGGAAGGTCTTGAAGGATCGGATCTTGAGATCGGGAAGATATGACTACATCACCCACGAGAATCCTCGTTAAACACTTTGGAATCTTCGAGGGTAAGTTATTCCATCGACTCGTTGCTACAATCTAGTAGATAGATCTTGGCTTGTTTGTTTGTATGCGATAGAAATTTTTTGTTTTCCATGCTACGAAACCCTACAAATTCTTGGGCAGGTCTCTAGTGTGTTGGTCTTCAAAGAAACAAAATTGTATATCTCTCTCAACCGTCGAAGCTGAATATATGGCTTCTGCAAGTGCTTGTACGCAATTATTATGGATGAGCTAAACTTTAAAGTAATATGGTGTCAATTGTGACAAAGTGCCTCTTTTATGCAATAATGAAAGTGCTATTAAAATTGCTTACAATCCGATGCAGCATACAAGGACAAAACATATTGAGATTCGCAATAATTTTATTTGGGACCATGTTGCTAGTGGTGATATTGCCCTATCTTTTGTGAGCACGAAGAAACAACTTGCTGATATTTTCACGAAGCCACTTGATGAAGCAAGATTTTGTTACTTGAGGAATGAGCTAAATATCGTAGATTCAAGGAGCTTGGCTTGACTACCCTTGCATACTCACTTGCACTTCCTCATGTATTTGGTTTAGATGCGGGCATAGACATAGGAGAGTGTGGTCCTAATTTATTGGGCTAACCCTCCCCCCATAATGTCGAAAGTAAGAAAAATCATTTCCCTTAATATCATTTTGTGATATGTGGGTTATCGATGAGCATTGGTTTTAAACTCAAGATACATCTTCGCGGTTTCATGCCATGCGCTCCAACATGGTGGCTTCGGCCACTGCCCTCTTCCTTGAGAAGATTTGGTTTCTATTGGATATTTTTTTGATTTTATTGCATATCTTGTTTTCTTATGGAAAACACACCCAATCTTGGCTTTTAGTTAATTTTTTCTTGCAAGTTTGGGTTTGTAGTACCATCTCAGTTTGTCCATCCTCCTCCTCCTACTGCTCCAGAACCATATGCTTAGTGGAACACCTCAGGGATTAACTATGGAGAGCTCGAGTGTCACCTATTTCCTGCACCACCTAGGGAGCCAACTCCTCCAGCTGCTGATGATGAGGAGGAAGAGGAAGGGCATGGGGACGACTACTATGACGAGGAGGACTTCGAGGAGTGATATATTGTGGCGTTAGCATAGCTCTTCTTCCTTTTTTGCGTTTCTATGCCAAAGGGGGGGAAGTAGTTCTATTTAGGTCTCCGTGGATTTGCATGGGTCGGGCGCAAGCATTTGCCTTTTTTATCATTCATTCTCTTTATCGGTTTCTTGTGCCCCTTTAGCATTGACCTTCTATTTGTGCTTCATTTTATATGAGACTATGTTGTGTGTGGCACTATCGTTTATGTGTTTAACTATCCGTGAGGGATTCTAGAATATCTATGAAGTTTGGAATTATCTATGGTCATATGGTATTCTGGAACCATATCTATTGATGCATCAAAATGGTGGGATGTTTCAAGGCCTAATATTATCGCTTATTATATTGGCTAATTTATCTCCCGGTGGTATGACGTGTTTTCCTAACTCATCTTTGATATAGCCGTCAATCTTATGAAATTGGCATGTTCCTTAGTGTGTGCATTTGTGTTCAAATGCAAGTTATTGATATGCACACATTTAGGGGGAGCCTGAAAGGGCATGTATGCCCCCATGTGTGGTTTTGGTAATTAATGACAATCTCTATGGACTAATGTGTAAATTGAGTTTCACTTGTAGGTTTGTCCATTGGCATTGCTTGGACCATGTGTTGGTCTCAAGGTTGGAAGATGAAGAAATGTCCAAGGGCTTTGTGCCCATTGGAATCATGAAGAAAGAAGGAGCTTGAAGGTTGATCAAGACAAGTGCAAAGAGTTGCATCGAGATGGATCAACCTCAATAAGGGATGAAGAAGGGCGAGCTCAAAATGAGCCATCTCTAGAAGATCTCATGCTTGAGGATTGCCATCCTCGTGATCATGGAGTGATGAAGACAAGTTCAAGAAGAGGTTTCCCCATGGCGTATGGGGGAGAAATTTGCAAGCCTTCATCAAGCAAGAGAGAGCAAGAGCAAACAAGAAATGTGTACCCACTCTAGAAGAACAAGACGCTCTACATCAAGTTCAAGTGGAATGCTCAAGGCAAAGGTATGTTCTTGATAGTGCTTCTCTTTTGTCGGTCTCGTGTTGTTAGTCAGGAGACCGGGTTTAGGATAAATAGCCGTACTATCAAGAGGGGATCTCAATCGGGTGTATCGATCACATTGTTTGGAGGGAGCTCAAACCTTTGCATACATAGCATCATCTTTCTTGGTTGTTATTTGGTTATTGTCCATGAGAGGATCTAGAGCTTGTGGTAATCATCATAACAAGCTCTAGTTCATCATATAAGGATTTCACTTGCATATTTTATTGCGGTTTTTGATCTTGCGAGTTTTCGGGCTCCACACCTTGGGAGATACATCACATATATATTCATGGTATTTTATCACTAGGTGATACCCAATATTGGTTTCCTATCATTTGGAGTTTGGATGTGAAAGTTATTGTAGTTTTGGTTTATGGAATTTCCCTGGCCAGAAGTTCTGGCTAACCATCGGAAAGTTCAGCTAGGGATTTCGCAACCGAAAGTTCCGATGGGAGTTCCGGTGCTCCTTCAACTCACGTATTGTATCCTCTCTATCCGGTTTGTATTATTTGACTGAATTTGGACCGGAAGTTCCACCGGAAATTCCGCCCGGGCCTAGTTGCCGCCGAAAGTTCTGGTTGAATACCCGGCTCTCGTTCCTCTCACGTCCAGTAACCTCTCTGTTTTTAAGTGTTGTATTTGACGGAACGTCAGTCGGAATTTCCACCGGAAGTTCTGCTCCCACCGTAAGTTCTGGTGGACCGGTGGAAGTTCTAACCAGGCTCGCGTTTTCAGTCTCTCGCACCGTATTTTTCTGACCGTTGGTTGTGTGCAACTGGAACTTCTGGCCTCCCACCGGAAGTTCCGGCCAGGGTCGCGAATGCCCATGACGGTCAGATCTGGGAGTCCTTTAAAAGGGGCCCCTCTTCCCCTTCGTGGGTACTAGCTCTTTTCTTGGTTCTTGGATTTCTCTCTCTCCTCCATTGTTGACCTTTAAAGATATTTCCCTCTCCCCTTTCCCTTCCTATGATTCTTGCATATTTTTGAGGGATTTGAGAGAGGAGATCTAGATCTACAATCCCCCCAAGCTAAATCCCTTCTTTGTGAAGGAATCATTGGGATCTAGATCTTGGAGAGTTTTGTGTTCTCCTCTTGTGTTCTTCCTCCCTTATCCCCCCGATAGCTTTTGTAGCTTTGTTGGAATTTGGGAGAGAAGGACTTTCCCTTGAATTTGTTGCATAGGTTTGAGTTCTCCTTGGAGATTCTGTGAGTACAAGCTTGTGAGCTTCTTACTCTTGGGTTCTTGGAACCCTAGACGGTTGTGTGGTGGTCTTGTTGACATTTTGTGGTATTGCAGCATTTTGTGGCTTTGTTGGCCTTTTGTGGCATTGTAGCCATTTGTGGACTTGTTGCTGGGAGCGTCCAATTGAGTTGTGGAGTTAGCCCCGATCTTGTACGGGTTTGGTGACCGCCCTTAAGCGTTCCATAGTGGAGCGAGTGCCCGCCTTTTGTGGTGCGCACTCAGGAGAATAGGGTGAGCCTTTTGTGGCGTCGGTGAGTTGTGTGCTTCCACATCCTGGGTGAGGCCTTGTGTGGCATTGGGTGAGCATCGAGCCACCACAACTCGAGGTGAGCCAATTGTGGCGTTCGGGGAGCATTGCGCCATCGCACCTCTCCAACAGAGACGTAGCTTCTTTGGGAGTGAACTTCATGAAACAAATCTTCGTTTCCGCGTCCATCGGTTATCTCTCAACCAAGCCCTTTACTTATGCACTTTACATTGTGATAGCCATCGTGCTTGAAGTATTTATATCTTGCTATCAGCTTGTTGCTTGTATTGATTAGCATAGGTTGTTGGTGCACTTAGGTGAACCTAGTGGCTAGGTTTTGTGCTCAATAAATTAAACATTAGTTTTATTCCGCATTTACTTGAGCCTAAGCCGTAATAATTTTAAAATCCTATTCACCCCCTCTAGGCAACGTCCATTGCACTTTTAGAGCCTCTTTCATTACTTGAAGATGATGTTAGTAGGTTTCATTGCAAATCCTAGTATTTTCATCTAACACCAAAAAGGGGGAGACTGAAAGAACATTTCATGATCTCTAGTGTTTTGTGTGTTAGATAACAATATGAAGGATTATTTAATGTGTGTTGAAGTCCTGCAGATCTTAGCAATAACAAAAGAATCTCAAAGGTGTTTTGCGGCGGGAGGGGGGGCGGATAATCCGCCCCTCCCCAATCACAAAGGGAGCAAGGGCACATCACACTATATGGGGGTGGAATATATTTAGGGCTGTCCGGCCAGGGCCGGAGTTTTTGCCGGCCATATAATCTGCCCCTCAAGGGCATCGGATAATCCGCCCCTAGTACTTTTGCAAAGGCAAGCTCGACGCGGCTCTCAGTGAGGAGGCAAATAATCCCCTGAATTTTCCAGCCCTGGGGCGGACTTTTCCCCAGGGTGGACAATTCGCCCCTTGGGGGGCGGATATCCACCCCTTTAAGGAATTTCTTCAAGGAAATCTCGGCGCGGCTCTTAGTGAGGGGGGCGATTTTCCCCCGGACTTTTCGGCTTTGGGGAGGATTTTTCCCTCAGGGCGGATAGTCCGCCCCTAGTGGGGGGCGGATAATCCACTCCCAAATTGCTCCAACGGTCAGTTCTGGGTAGAGGGTATTTAAACCCATCTCTCCCCTCCTGCCAGAACTCTCGGTTCATTCAAAAAACACAAGATATGTTCCTCAAGTTCCATCCAAGAGATCTCCACTTTCATCCAACCAAATCCCTCGTTCTTTGGGGGAATCGAAGGAGGAGGGCTCGATCTTCATCAACGACAATCAAGCGCTTCACTTCCCCTCCATTCATTTTGAGGATCCTCGATCTAGTATTTCTTGCAAATATATAGATCCTTGTTTTGGTTATTTGATAATCCGTGTTCTTGTGACATCTTGTTGTCATTACGGGAGCCTCCAATTTTGTTGTGGATGTGTGCCCCGCTAGAGTTGTAAAGGCACCGGTTCCCGCCTCGAAGGGTACCAATAGTAGAGAGGTGGATCAGGCCTTTTGTGGAAAGATCCATCGGAGAATAGGGTGAGGCCTATTGTGGCATGGTAGTCTTAGAACCGCCCACCCCTCCAACGCAGACGTAGTTCCCTTAAAAAGGAAGGAACTATGGTAAAACAAATCCTTGTGTCTTCGTGTGCTCCACTACGGTTTCCTCGCTCCTCTCTTTACTTGTTTAGTAGATAGGTTTGCATATAGGGAAATTATCGTAGTTGCATATCTAGAGAATTTACTTTGTGTCAACCCAAAAATTGAAAAAGAACTGAAAATTTAGTAGCACCTATTTGTAGGGTTCGCATCATAGAAAACAAAAAAATCCCTACGATGGGAACAACTAAGTACCAAGATCTATCTACTAGATACAAGCAACGGGTGGATATACATCCATAGAATGCATACCCTCAAAGACCGAAAAGCATTAACAAGGTTGTACTCGTGGATTATGTAGTCGAACGCTTGCCGATCTCAAGATCGAGAAGAAGTCCATTCGGTCCAGCAGGTCCAGCACCGCAAAGCAGTGGTGCATCCGTGATCGCACACACGTTCGGGTACCCCGACAACCTCCACGCCCTCGCTCTATCGAAGCAGCGGAAGCAACAAATCCTTCCAGAAAAAGCCACTGGGAACATGTATCTCGCTGATCCGAGACCATGGGGGAATTCTAAAGGGGGGAGAGAGATCCTTCGCGAGGAGGTGTGATATGAGAGGAGGAGAGGGGGCCTTTTATAGGGAGAGGGGGCACCCAAGGGGCATGGCGCCACAGCCATGGTGGCTTCCCCCACCTCTTACATATTCATGTGGGTGGAGCTCCCACTCAAAATGAAAAGCCTCCACTCACATAAACATGCCTCCACTCAAAAATCCACTCACATGCATTAAATTTTCACCAAATTTAATGCAAGCTTTCATTTAAATAAAACTCTTTTATTTATTTATTCAGAATTTTGTTAATTACTTTAATTAACAAACATTCACATAAAATCCCTTGCTAGTATTCAATTTTATATGCAGAACTAGTTTCAACAATTTCAACCGAAACAATTCTAGTGTCTAGTGAAATAAATTCCTGCGCTTTCTATTTCTTTCTCTGGAATCATATTTGCTCCAAATGGTGTTAGTATCCCTTAAGTGTGTCACTCTCCGGTTCGCGAATAATGTAGACATGATCGAGACCCCTCTCTGATCAATAATCAGAAGCGAAACCTGGAGATCCATACTGACTCCCACACATTCAATGATGACTTCTGTGATCGTGTGAACCTTATACGCATGTAACTCAATCCCTTTGTCTCGCGATATATTACATGCCCGGATTCGATCATCGGTATCTCCATACCTAGTTTGATCTCGTTACCGACATGTACACTTTTCTCGTTCCCGTGATATAACATTCTAGTAATCAAATCACTTGCTTGCAAGCTAACTAATGTGATATCACCGAGAGGGACCAGAGTATATCTCTCCTTCATAGGTATGGAAAAATTCCACTCTTGATTCATGAGCCTCAACATAACACCTTCATAGCACTGAACCCATTTTTATAGTCACCCTGTTACAGTGTGATGTTTGATGTTAATAAGATACTCTTTCGGTGTTAGTGATTGACATGATCTCATGGTCTAAGGACTAATATTACTTCGTATGATGTTATAGCAATATAAACACAATGACCTTGATCGTAATGCTATACTTCGGATGAATGTTCGTCACACCATTCCAATAATGTTATGACCTCGTTATTAACAATATCCAATGTCCATGATGAGGAAACCTTTTATCATCTTGTTAATCAACGAGCTAGTTTATAAGAGAGGCATAACTAAGAACTTTATTTTTGTTTTTTAAACACACATGTATTAATGTTTCCTTATTAATACAATTATAGCATGCAAAATAAACATTTATCATAAGTAAGGAATAAGATAATAACCACTTTATTATTGCCTCTCGGGCATATTCCCTTCACTATTCCCCCCTCCGCTAGGTGCCCATACGACCATTTTAGTACCACGTGGCTAAATACTTTAGTCCCAGCTCTTAGGCCCCCCAACCTTCATACCTTGGGTACGCGGTACCCTCCCATGGGTACGCCAATGTGGGATATGTTTATGCCCTTGTAGTGGGCTACCACGACAACCAAACTTAGGGCATATACGCGGGTAATCCCAATGTCACCCCTCAAGTTATTACGTAACCAACCCTTCCCCGAGTTATGACACATGTTACTACGAAGGAGCATCGTCCTGCTCCACATCAGCCAGGACCTCGGTAGACTCAGGATCTTCATGAGCAAACACCACACCCTATGATATGCAGGCCACATGGGGACCCTGACCATACGAGTGCTTCACTAGCACATGATCTCGCTCCGCTGAACCGTTGGATGACTAATCGACCCACCAACTCACATAGATCCAAGAACTCGAGAGGCGTATCGCCGAGGCTCCCTGAAATTGCAAAGGACGTCGCCTAGAGGAGGGTGAATAGGATTTTAAAAATATTAAGGTTTAGGCTCTAATAAATGCGGAATAAAAACTAACGTTTAATTTATAGAGAACAAAACCTAACCACTGGGTTCAACTAAGTGCACCAATAACCTATGCTAAGCAAGACAAGCAACAAGGTGATAGCAAGATGAAATACTTCAAGCACGATGGCTATCACAATGTAAAATGCATAATGGATCGGTCGAGAGATAATCGATGGACGTGGAGATGATGATTTTTATCCCAAAGTTCACTTCCAACGAAGCTACGTCTCTGTTGGAGAGGTGCGATGGTGCAAAGCTCTCTGAACGCCACAAGTGGCTCACCTTGAGGTGTGGTGGCTCGATGCTCACCCAACGCCACACAAGGCCTCACCCCAGATGCAAAGGCATGCAACTCATCGACGCCACAACAGACTCTTTTCTCATGAGATCGCCACAAAGGCCTACTCATGATCCACTAAGGGACACTTGAGGGAGGTCACCAAACCTATACAAGGTTGGGGCTATATCCACAACTCAATTGGAGGATCCCAACAGGAATACCACAAAAGGATAAAAAGCCACAAAAGGCCACAAAGACACAAAAGGCCACACGCTTGAGGCCACTCTACAATGGAGGCCTCAAGAAGTTAACACACCAACCACACAACTGTCTAGGGTTCCAAGAACCCAAGGGTAACAAGCCCACAAGCTTGTACTCACCGAATCTACAAGGAGAACTCAAACCTATGCAACAAATGCAAGGGCAAGTCCTTCACTCCCAAATTCCAACAAAGCTACAAAATGTATTGGGGAATCAGGGAGGACGAACATAAGAGGATAACACAAAACTCTCTAAGATCTAGATCCCAAGGATTCCTTCACAAAGAAGGGATTTGGTTTGGAGGGGTTGTAGATCTAGATATTCTCTCTCAAAACCCTCAAAAAGATGCAAGAATCATAGGGGGAAGGGAGAGGTCAAGATCTTCAAGGTCAACAATGGAAGAGAGAGAGAAATCCAAGAACCAAGAAAAGAGCATCCCCCCACGAAGGGGAAGAGGGGCCCCTATTAAAGGGCTCCCAGATCTGACCGTTTGGGCACATACGCGGCCCTGGCTAGAACTTCCGGTGGGAGGGTGGAACTTGCAATGGCACCCAACCAACAATCACAAAACTGCGATGTAGAAGACAGAGAAACAAGCATGGCCGGTTGACGAGGGTTCGACTCATCAATGCCCATTGTTATGGACTTGGGTTTTTGAGAAGGAGGGGACGCTGGAGATCGTGGAACGGCTAGCAAAAAAGCAACACAAGACACGAGATTTACCCAAGTTCAGGCCCTCGGAGGGAAACCTTACTCCTACTTGTCTACTCTTAATTAATGGCGAAGCCGAAGGATACAGGGGGTGCGCAGATGAGATCTGGCAGTGTGTATGCTAGGGTTGTGGATTTGTCGTACTCGTCGTGCCCTACTGGACTTTATATAGATAGGCCAGGTGCGGTGACCCAGCATACCACTACATGTGTAGTACACTATAGTCATTGACATGACACTTATAGAACACCGTTCCACAAATATCACATCCCTCAGAGTGGTACAACAGAAACATTGCGGGTCCAAATTATAAACATACACACATTATTATTACAATTCCAAAAGATCAGCACTTCGAAGTTATTCAAACTTACAAACCATACTTAAAATTTTCAGTGGAAGAACGAAACTTCAAACATATATCATAACTTGATCTCAACAACTTATTACATAGGGTTTGTGTTGCTCGGCTCAACTTAAGTACGGTATAACTATTGGAAACTACTCTGACTTGTTGCCTGCAACTAGATAACGTATCTTGTAGTCCACCCCTTCTACTCCTCGGACATGTCTGGTTCCTCGTAGTAGACATCTTCTTGTCCTTCAGTAGCGTACATTGGGTATCTTCTGGCTCTTCAGAGTCTAAGCAGGGGATCAAAGGAAAGAGTGAGTAATAGCGTTACCCAGCAAGTTCATTATATGCAAGGTGGGAGGTTTGATGCTCTAACTACCACCTCGAACTATCAGCCCTTGGCACTATGCAGTTTTTGTAAACATTTCTTCAAAGGTTGATTTTAATATAAAAAACTATGCCCATTAGCCTTCATAGGTTAACCAGAACTTTATGGAGTTCATTTCCTATCGTGTTCGTAGATCCTTCCCGGAACAGGGAGTGACATGTCACAACTTTTTACACTCTACAGAGGTGTGTTGCTTTACCCATGAGAGATCAAATCCTTGTTGCACAGCCGAGTTTAATTTCCCGTCCAAAATTCCGTGATGTGGGGCCTAATAGATGATCCAAGCCAATCACTGCCCTTCTCCGTGACCCCACATGGAACACGACTCCCCAAGAGGGAATACCTCCGTTAACCCCGATATAGGCAGATATAACCCTGGTAACCCCTTGGAGATTCCTGTGAGCAGATTATGTCCCTGGCAACCCACACCGAAGTGGCAGATCTACCTCCGACAGCCCCTCACGGATAATCCAGACATTAGTATCGTGGGGACATAATGGTTCCCACCCATGCTGAGTCCTTGTAGGGAATCTACATCTTCACGATAAGGTCATCCATTCATGTGAAAGGAAGAAGATCCAGCTAAGTTCTCCGTCCCATTCCAAATCTCATGGTTAACGCGTGATATATGGTTCTAGAATCACTGATGTCATTGGTTATTAATCCCTATATGATGGATATTACTGCACATGGAATCCTAGGTTCCATTCACAATCTTATATCTATCATCACTTAGGATGATAATAGCATTTTATTTTATTGAGAAAATAGTGTTTTCTTTCTCCTTATTAGAACATAGGTGATAACACACAAGTTGCAAATACTTTCATAAAACACATCAAAGGACATGAGCAAGTGATGAACTTGCCTTGTGAATGCAAGTTAGTGAAGACGGATGCTTGCACTCAACCTTGAGCTTCTATTTCTATAAAACACCAATAATGTCTGGTAAGGACAATATTTAAAGAAGCAATAATGAACATGCATACTAACGCAATGCATCATTTTATTATTTATCTTATTTGCGTGTTTTACCCACATTATTAAAATCTTAAAGTTTCTTTATTAAAAGAAAGTTAATACTTAATAATTCTTAATATCTTGTAAATATTATCTTTAATATTTTTGTGATAATATACATTAATGTAAGAGTTTAAAACTATAGGGTTCGATGCATGGAAAACAAAAAAAATCTATCGCAAGAACACATAAAACCAAGATCTAATCCATGGCGAAGCCAAGATCTAATCTACGAGATTGGTGCAACGAGATTGTAGAGAACTAAACCTCGTAGATCCAAAGTGTTTAACGTGATCAGATCTCGTGGTTTATGTAGTCGATCACTTATCGATCTCAAGATCACGTAGACGATCCTTCTGGCGTCGTGTTCCGGCAGCGCTTCCGCACTCGGTCACACGTACAGAGTCGATGAAGACCTTCCTCTCCCTGTTCCAGAGGGTAGCGGAGGTAGTAGATCCCCTCAGAATCCCAGTAGCATGACGGCATGGTGGTTATGGTGGAGGAGAAGATCCTGCAGGGATTTGCCTAAGCCAGAGCAAGACGATGGAGAAGGGAGGAGGCCGGCGGCTAGGGTTGAGATGAGGGAGGAGGTGTGCGCCCCCACCCTTATTTATATAGAGGGGGCTACGGCCAGGGTTCCCACCCCTGGCCGAGTCCTTCCCCAACTCGGCGGCCAAGGGGGAGACGTGGGAACTTGGCCCCGAGTTTCCCCTTACCAAATTAGGGTTTTCCCCTTTTTCCTAGTGATGGCCGGTTGGCCCCCTTGGGCTTGGTGCGGATGGACCCTAGGGCCTCCACGGCATGACATGGCCCAAGTGGCCCTTCCCGGTGTGGTGGACCCACTGGTGGTCCCTCTAGAACATTCTAGAAGCTTCCGGTCAAAACACCAAAAACATTTCCGAACCCAAGAAAATGACTTTCCTTATATGAATCTTATTATCTGGACCATTCCGGATCTCCTTCTGATGTCCTGGATCCAATCCAAGACACCGAAAAACATTTGGTCTCCAACTCAAATTCCATATCGACTTAAACAACATTGAACCTTAAGTGTGTCACCCTACGGTTTGTGAACTATGCAGACATGATCGAGATACCTCTCCGGTCAATAACTAATAGTGGGATCTGGAGATCCATAATGGCTCCTACATATTCAATGATAACTTCGTGATGGAATGAACCATTCACATATGGTACCGATTCCTTTTGTTGCATGATACTTTACTTATTCGAGGTTTGATAGTCGGTATCTCCATACCTAATTCAACCTTGTTACCGATAAGTACTCTTTACTCATTCCGTGATATGACATATCTTGTGACCTAGTCACATGCTTGCAAGCCAATTGGATGACATTCCACTGAGAGGGCTACAGTATATCTATCTGTCATATGGATGGACAAATCCCACATTTGATCCATGCGCTTCAACACATACTTTCAGAATACCCAATGCCACCTTTATAACCACCCAGTTATGAAAGTGGCGTTTGATGTAATCAAAGTACTCATCCGGTGACGGTGATTCACCATGATCTCATGGTCGAAGGATTAGGTTACTATGTATCTGAAAGCTTGTAGCAAAACAAACTTAATGACTTGATCTTATGCTATGCTTACTATGGGTGTGTATCCATCACATCATTCTCCCAATGATATGACCTTGTTATTAATAACATCCAATGTCCAAGACTAGGAAACCATGATCATCTATTAATCAACAACCTAGCTTAACAAGAGGCTTACTAGGGACTCTTTTTTGTTTACAAAACACACAAGTATTAATGTTTCCGGTTAATACAATTATAGCATGGGATGTAAACATTTATCATAGACACAAAGATATAATAATAACCACTTTATTATTGCCTCTTGGGCATATCTCCAACAAAAACTAGTTTTTATTTAATTTTAACTCTTATAAATATTTTCTTAAAATTCCATTAAAGAATAAGTGTTTTAATTTAGGGGATAACATTCTATTAAACAGGAATACAATTTAGTATTTTCTAAAATACTATACCTATTTAGGATTGTAAAAGTGAATTTTATTTATTTATAGGTACTTTATTTATTTTTATAAAATTCCATAAGTAATTTATATCATAAAAAGAATTAACCTAATTTTATCCCATTAAAGTACAATCCACTAATTTTATTGACTAGCTTACTTTTTATGAACACATAGGTATTTTATTTGTATTTTAGGATTTTCATTTATTTTCTTAGATATTAATTTGTATTTGAGGTTATTTTAATCTTTTTAATAATTAAATTTAGTCTACTTTTATTTTAAAACTAGGCTTGACCCGTTGGACTAACTCAGCCCGTCTCGGGCTAACTGGGTTGGGTCAAACCAACCTAGAGGTTCACTGGACTGCCTCACCGACCCAGCCCGCCTCTCTCTCTCGCTCGACCCGACGTTATCCTTTCTTCTTCTCCCTCTGGCGACCGTGGCTCGCCTCGCTATTGCCGCTCGATTACGTCCGCTCTTGACCTCCCCTACCGCTGCTGCGGTACGGGATGACGATGTTGCGTCGTCCTATCCGCTTCGGTTCGTCTCTAGCATCCTCTACTGGTGGTTCTGCCACCTCATTGGTGCCTAGGGTTTAACCCACGCCGGTTCCTTGGCATTCCGACGCCTCTTGTGTTCTCCTGATGCTTTGGCAACGATGTAGTGCTGCCCCCTCCTTAGTATCCGCCATGAACGCGGCTTGGCGCGGGTTGCAGCACCCCGTGCTGCCATGCCCTTCCCCGACGCTGGCCACTGTTTCCTCTTCTAGTTTCTTAGCGAGGACCTCGAGTAAGTGTTGGTTTTACCCTTTATCCACTTGATTATATCTGCAAGCTCTCACTATGGTATTGGATTACCCCTCAGATATCCCTATACTCGGTTCTAGGGTTTGCTAGTGATCAATATTGTTTGTGGCTTGTGGCTAGATTGTCTTAAAATGGATAGGTTCAGAACTGGTCCTTAATTTCTGAACCTAGTACTTGACTCAGATCTGATATGATTCACTATGGTCACTGATTAGTGATTATTTGAACATTAGCTTCTATGTTGTGAGTATATGAGTTTATAGTGCTACTGGTGATGATACATTTAGCTAAGTAGCTCTAATGTGAATCTGTTAGCACTAGTGCCTCTGGTGCTATTCTTTCCAATGGTTATAAGTATGATATACTAATTGTTGATTGGTATACATGATATCCTGAGGTATCATTAGCTGTTCTTAACAAATGTATTGAGCCAATGATTCCTAAAATGATTAGGAAGATGGTTTACTTTTTCTTGAGAAGATGTGATTTAAACTGTCTTGATGATACAAATGATTTAGTTGCTACAGAGCTGCTACCATTTGTTTGGATGTGCCCTGTATCATGATATGATTTTATATACTGCTATCTAGCTTAAGCTAGATAATATGGAATTTTTCAATGATGTTGGTCTAAGACCAATATTTTAATAAGAACAAATGCTCTTTACTTGATTTCCACTATCTTTTGTGTTCCATGATCAATATATCATGCCCTTGCAAAACAAAGGTTTGTAAAATGATCAAGAAATAGATCTAGAGCTTTGAGAAATACCCTGATGCTAGAATGGATTGTGGTAGCCTGTGGGTTTATGCTGGTGTTGCCTGATCTTCTAGTACCAGTGGTTTCTCTCTCCTTGATCTGCTATCTTGGCTTGGTGCTGCTACTTCCCTTGAGCTTGTCCTTCTCCTCCTGGTGTTGTTTCTCCAGGCTCCAGCTTTCCCTTGCTATCCACCTAATCCACCCCATCCATCATGTGTCCATATTGTGTGGTTCTCTAGCTGATTCCTATGGTGGATTTTTGTTTGATCTACTAGAGATCTGATGTAATGTGTTATGTTGTTGGTTGTGTTCTTGGGATGTAGAACTATGGCTGTGTTTGTGGAGTTGTGAGAAAAACCAGCTTGGCCATGTGTGTGTTGTGGTTTTGATCCCTTTGCTCCTCTTCCTGCTATCGACGGCACACAACATGCATTTAGTCGTGTGAGATTCTTCACTATAGCCTTTTCATTTGGATCAGATCAAGTGAAAATTATTCATTGCCCCTTCCTTTTACTATTGTCTAATCTGGTGAAAATTGCCCCTTGTACTGAAGCCCTTTTGGATTTACAAGAATAGGTATTATACTGTTGGTGAAACTTGCCCCTTTTTATTACTCAATGAGGTAAAATGAACAGTGCATTTCACTGCTCAATACTGATAGTAAAACTAACAAAATCACTTTCTTTGGTTTCTTTCTTTTCTTTGTTTTGCAGGTACAGAAGCACTACTGATCAAGATATGTAGTTTAGGAATAGATAGATATTAGTTTAGGTTTTTCTTTATTTAGTTAATTTTTTAATATTTCATTTATACTCTTTGTAAAAAATAATGTAATATTATTATTTTATTCAATAAAGCTTCCCATTCTTTGACAATTGTTCCTGTAATGTTATTGTTTGATATACAATTTGTCTTTGTACTGTTGCAATTGAATAAAGGAAGGAATTAAGAAATATTTTATTATTTGAGTTATTCTTTTTGTATTGTTTTCCATTCTTTTTATTGTTTTATAAATATTAAATATTCAAACAATATTAACTAAATCATTTTGGAAAAGCATAAAATACTAATTACATTTAATTTTCAAATCTTTTCCAAAAGATTCAAATTTAAACGTATACTCAAATTGTTCACCCAAAATCTTTTAAATTCCTATAGATCATGTCAAAATTTATAACAATCACTATAAAGAGCTAAACCTATCTCCAAATAGTGAAGGAAACTCTGATCTCTCTAGGGTTTTGTTGGGCGAAAAATTTACCCCGGTTTTATAGATGAATGCATGCAAATGCACAAATTTCTATTTCTACCCTTCATTGGTACCTAAACGCTGGGATGTTACCGTCTTCCCCCCTTAAATTAAACTTAGTCCCGAAGTTTGCTGATGTTTCCCTGTATAATTCTGAATAAGCTTCTCGTAGACCATCCTCTTTCTCCCAAGTTGCTTCTCGTTCAGGATGATGTTCCTATTATACTTTGTAGTACTTAATAGCTCTGTTTCTTAACCTCTTCCAGTTCTCTTCTATAATATTGCACGGCTTCTCGACATAAGTCAAATATGCTTGTAAGTCAATCTCTTGATTTGTGATTGCATCATCTGTAACTTTGATACATTTCCGGAGTTGTGACACATGGAAAACATTGTGAACTTGAGCCAGCCTTTTTGGTAACTCTAAATCACAAGCTATAGTTCTGTTCTGACTCAGTATCTTAAATGGTCTGATATACCTTGGACTCAATTTTACTTTTAATATGAATCTCTTGACTCCCTTCATTGGACTAACCTTGAGATATACCAAATCTCCCACTTCTGGATGCCATGATCTTCGACTTTGATCCGCATAACTCTTTCGAAGACTTTGAGATATCTTCAATCGATCTCTAATGATGTCGATGATATCCTTCTTCTCTTTAATATAATCTGGCGCAAATTCTTTGCTACTGCTAGGTTCATACCAACATATTGGTGATCTGCACTTCCTACCATAAAGTACTTGATATGGTGCTGCCTTCAGACTACTCTAATAGTTGTTTTTGTAGGAAATTCTGCCAAAGGTAGATGATCTTCCCACAAACCTCCAAAATCTAATGCACATGCTCTAAGCATATCTTCTATTATTTGATTAGTTCTTTCTATTTGGCCTCCAGTCTTTGGATGATAGGCTGTACTAAAATCCAATTTTGAACCAAGTGCATCATGTAGTTGTTTCCAAAATGTTGAAGTAAACACAGATCCTCTATATGATACAATTTTCTTGGGTACTCCATGCTTACTAACGATCTCCTTAACATATATTTCTACTAGTTTCTTAGCATTATCCTTTTGGTTTACGGGAATAAAATGTGCACTTTTGGTAAATCTGTCCACAATCACCCAAATCATATCTTTAAGCTTTGGAGTCGTGGGTAATCCTGTGATGAAATTCATACCAATTTATTCCCACTTCCATTATGGAATTTCCAAAGGTTGTAATGGTCCTACAAGTATGGCATTCAGACACATACTTTGCAATATCCCTCTTCATGTTATTCCACTAGAATAGTTCCTTAAGATCCATGTACATCTTCATACTCCCTAGATGAATAGAGTACGGTGTCTCATGTGCTTCTCAGAGTATTACCTCTCTGATCTCAGGTACATCTGGTACACAAAGACGATTTTGAAACCATAAAGATCCATATTCTCCTAGGTGAAAAGCTGATGTTTGACCTTGAAAAATTCTTCTAAGTTCTTCATCAATGAAAGGATCTTCATCTTGATGTCTAAAAATCTCATTTCGAAGATCACTACTACGCTCTTCAACTACTCTCATGGTATCTAATCCTCCAAGAACTTCTATGATTATGAATTGTATTTCTAACCTTTCCAAATCCATTTGTAACTCTTTTGGTAGTTCTTCCCTATTGATTGGTTGAGTGTCTATGCTCTTCTAGCTTAAAGCATCTGCTACAACATTGGCTTTTCCAGGAGTATAGTTGATTGTTAGGTCATAATCCTTGATTATCTCTAACCAACGCTTTTGTCCCATGTTCAATTCCTTTTGAGTGAAGAAATATTTGAGACATTTATGATTAGTGTACAATTCACATCTTGCTCCATAGAGAAAATGCCTCCATCCTTTTAAAGCAAAGACTACTACTGCTAATTCCAAATCATGTGTTGGGTAATTGACTTCATGTGGTTTAAGTTGTTTGTATCCATAAGAAATTACCTTACGATCTTACATTAACACACATCCCAATACCTCCTTGGATGCATCACAAAATACTGTGTAAACTTTTCTTGTTTCAGGTATTGCTAAGACCAATGTTGTGGTTAATCTGGTCTTCAATTCTTGAAAACTAGCTTTGCACTTCTCATCCCATATGAATGGAGTATTCTTTCTTAGTAATTTGGTCATTGGTCTAGCTATTTTAGAGAAACCTTCGATGAATCTCTAGTAGTAACCTGCCATACCTAAGAAACCTCTAATTTGCTTCACATTGGTTAGTGCATTCCATTCCAATACTGATTGAAATTTGGATGGATTTACTGCAATTCCATCCTTACTGATCACATGACCAAGAAATTCTACCTTGTCCAACCAAAATTCACACTTCCTGAACTTAGCATATAGCTTGTATTCTCTTAGGATTTGCAATGCTATCCTCAAATGATCTGCATGCTCCTATTTATTCTTAGAATAGATCAAAATATCATCGATGAAAACTATGACAAACTTGTCCAGATAAGGCATGAATATTTTTTTCATCAAATTCATTAATATTGCTGTGTATTGGTCAATCCAAAAGGTACAATGAGATACTCATGATGACCATATCATGACACAAGTGTTGTTTTTGGAACATCTTCATGTTTGATTTGTATCTGATGGTATCCTGATCTTAGATCGATCTTGGAATATACTCCGACTCCTTTAACTTTATTAAATAAATCTTGAATTCTTGGCAATGGGTACTTGTTCTTGATGGTGACATCGTTTAGACTTTTGTAATCTCCACACATTCGTCGTCCTCCATCTCTTTTGTCCACAAAAATCACTGGAGTTCCCATGGGGATACACTTTCTTGAATAAATCCTTTACTTGCTAACTCATCAATTTTCTCTTTAAGCTAGTTTAGCTCTTTAGGACCCATTTTGTACGGTGCTTGAGCTATAGGTGTTGTACCAGGTATCAGGTCAATCGTGAACTCTATTTCCTGATCGGGTGGCATTCCTGGTAATTCTGCTGGAAAAACATCTTGAAATTCCTTTACTACTGTAATATCCTCCAACTTGACCACCTTCATTGAGTTTAGTTGAAAATCTACCATGATATGGCTATGTTTATCTACCTAATAGACTATACTTCCTCCACTTGGAGACTTAATTGAAACAGTTTTATCCTCATAATTTATCTGGGCTCCATGTTCAGTCATCTAATCCATACCCAGAACTACTGCAATTCCTTTCAACGAAATCACCTATAGATCCAAAAAATAGGTACAACCACATATTGAGATAACTTGATCTTGTATATGTGGCGTACTACTATGGTACCCCTAGCCATTATTATGGTCATTGGGTTTTCTAATGATGCCCTTCTAATCCCAAATTGATCACATAATTGCTTAGATATGAATGAAGTAGTTGCACCCGTATCAAATAAAAAAATTCCGGGATTGGTAAGAATGTTGAGCGTACCTATCACTATGTGCTCCGAGTTATCCACCTCCTCCAAGGTTGCACAATTCAGCTTCCTAGTAGGCATGCTCTGTTTGCTGTTATTGTTCTTGGCATAATTTCCACCCATGTTAGGTTGTCCACTGCCTCCACTTGCTGGTCCTCCGACTTTTGTAGGCCAACCACCGGGTGGTTTATTAGGACAATCAGTATTCATATGCCCCTACTATCCACAACCATAACATATGATTGTCGGTTTACGGCATTCACTTTTAACATGTCTAGGTAATCCACATGTGACATAAGATACCCTTCCTAGATGATGGTGCACCCTGATTTAAATTATTATTGGAAGGCCTGATTCTGGGTTTAAACACCAGATTAGGTTTAGGCTTACTTGCTTGGATCCTCTTAGTTTCCTTATTCTCCCTCTTCCTTCTATCATTTTGAAATTCTTGTAATCATCCTCAAAAGTTATGATTGCATCTAGAAACTGTTGAAAAGTCTACTTATTGGCAAGCCTTAACTGCATCTTCACGAATGGATTCAAACCATGCCGAAAATGCTTCTTTCTCTTTGCCTCATTGTTCATTTCATTCTCAGCGTAATGAGACAGTTGATTGAACTCCCGTATGTACTTCATGTCACTGGTATACCCTTGCTGCAGTTCCTCAACTCCCTATGCTTCATCTCAATCACACTTTCTGGAACATGATATTCATGGAATCTCTGCTTGAACTCCTCCCACGTATACTCCCTTCCTGGAGGTTGCTTGCTAGCTGATTCTCCCACCAAGATGATGCATGTCCTCTTAGAAGATGTGTTGCATACCTCAACTTTTCCTCATCATTGCATCTTACAGTTTTCATATTTCGCTCAGTATCTTCCAACCAATCCTCTGCATCCATTGGTTTAGGAGCTGGTGCAAAAGGTAACGTCCTGGAATTCTGGAAGTCGGAAAGACTCACTCCTCGACCTTCAGGTTCTATATGATTGCCGTCCCATCCCAATAATTCTTCCATGAACTTATTCTGAGATTCTTGCATCATCTGCATGTATTGCATGAAATTCTGCTCCATTAATGGCCTCATTGGTGGTGGTGGTATTGTTCCTTGGTTCCTTGCATCTTCATCCGCCTTCTCTTTTGCCTCGCACTTCATGAGTTGTTGTTCAGACTTGGTTCCTATACTCGTTTCCATGACCCCCTAGTCCTACAACATAAAGCGAATACTCGTAATTACATCATACACATGTGTTTTGATCTCAACTTGATGCACAAAACTAGTCACACAATGGAAATAAAAATCCAAATAAGAACCACATATGCATTATACATAATATACATTACAAACAACATAGTTTGTACAATGTCATTACAAGCCCGTACCATAAAGATACTACAAACTCATGTGAATGCTACCTCACTTATTTAAATAAAACAACCTATCAAACACTACAATTATCAATACCGTCTACTACCCTACTTGAGTGATCTATGTACTCAGTAGCCATGATGCTCATTATAAATGCCTGGAGTCCAACTGTGTTGACATGAAGTCCTTCATACAGTTTGTGGAATAGCTGGCCTTCTAGTTGGAATGTACTTAGTATCTGAAGTATCATGACTTGAGTTATCACTCATCTTGAGTGCATTAACCCCATCAAGCTCAAATAAAGGTCATCGAACACGCTAATCACTATTCCCCATCTGCATCACCTGAGCCCCATCCCTAGAGTAATCAACAGAATACTCGGATTCCATCACTCCCCAGGTGCTCTGTTGGGTATGATATTTCTCAATGATCACTGGGTAATGTACATTCTATGGGTTAGGATAATGTATTGGTGAATCAAACACCCTCTCTTCAGGATCATCCTCCTCATCCTGACTTCCTACGAACATGGTATTTCTGCTGCTATTAGTAGCATTGGACCTCTCACCCATCCAGCTATATTGTCCGACATATCTGTTAGAACTATCTACTGACATTTGATTTCCTTGAGATACAACAGTAATCCCATTTTCGACCCATCAAAATTCTCATTAGGAAGTTCTGAATCAGTTGCCTCCTCGGAATCTTGTGTTACTGGATACCTTATGTCTAAGTTAGGACCACATGTAGGTTCTGGTATAGGTGAATAAGGATATGGTGTGAAAGATACTGTATCTATGGGAATATCCTTAAAAATTGGGCTAAGCTTACCTACTGCTTCATTCTCTAGTTGATATGCCAACTTATCCCTCTTCTCGGGATCAATTAAATCCTCCAGCTTATCATTCTTATCTTCCATTAATTTATTATTTATCTTCTTTCCGTGTTTTACCCATATTATTAAAATCTTAAAGTTTCTTTATTAAAAGAAAGTTAATACTTAATAATTCTTAAAATCTTGTAAATATTATATTTAATATTTTTGTGATAATATACATTATTGTAAGAGTTTAAAACTAGTTTTTATTTAATTTTAACTCTTATTAATATTTTCTTAAAATTCCATTAAAAATAAGTGTTTTAATTTAGGGGATTTTATTTTATTAAACTAAAATACAATTTAGTATTTTTCTAAAATACTATACCTATTTAGGATTGTAAATGTAAATTTTATTTATTTGTAAGTATTTTATTTATTTTTATAAAATTCCATAACAAATTTATATCATAAAAATAATTAACCTAAATTTATCCCATTAAAGTACAATCCAGCAATTTTATTGAGTAGCTTACATTTTTATGAACAAATAGGTATTTTATTTGTATTTTTAGGAATTTATTTGTTTTCTTAGAGCTTAATTTGTATTTGAGGTTATTTTAATCTTCTTAATAATTAAATCTAGTCTTTTTTTTCTTTTAAAACTGGCTCGACTATAATGGCTGGCCTGCCTTTTGCCCAATCAACTTGGGTCAAACCAACCCAAAGGTTCATTGGATCGCCTCACCGGACTAGCCCACCTCTCTCTCTCTCTCTCTATCTATCTATCTATATATCTCTCTCAACCAACCTTATCCTTTCTTCTTCTCCCTCTAGCGACTGTAGCTCGCCTTGCCATTGCCGCTCGATTCTGGCCTCTCTCGACCTCCCATGCCACTACTGCGACGCGGGATGACGATGTTGCGTCATCCTATCCGCTTTGATTCGTCTCTCGCGCCCTCTACTGGCAGTTCTGACACCTCACTAGCGCCTAGGGTTTGAACCCCATCGGTGCCTTGGGTTCTGATGCCTCTCTCGTGTTCTCCTGATGCTTTGGAAACGGTGTGGTGTTGCCCCTCCTTATTAGCCGCCCTAGACGCGGCTTGGAGTGGGTTGCAGCGCCCCTCTGGGTGCTTCCCGTGTCGTCGTGTTCTTCCTCGACGCCGACCACTGCTTCCTCTTCTAGTTTCTTCGCAAGGATATCGAGTAAGTGTTGGTTTTACCCTTTATCCACTTGATTCTCTCTGCAAGATCTCACTATGGTATTGGATATCCCCTAGATAGCTTTATACTTGGTTCTAGGGTTCGCTGATGATCAATATTGTTTGTGGCTTGTGGCTTGTGGCTAGATTGTCTTAAAATGGATAAGTTCAGAATTGGTCCTTCATTTCTAAACCTAATACTTGGCTCATATCTGTTATGATTCACTATAGTCACTAATTAGTGATTATCTTAATATTGGCTTGTATGTTGTGAGTATATGAGTTGACAGTGCTACTGGTGGTGATCCATTTAGCTAAATATCTCTAATGTGAATCTGTTAGCACTAGTGTTGAAAGTTCAATGGATGTCGCCTATAGGGGGTGAATAGGCTTTTAAAATTATTACGGTTTAGGCTCAAATAAATGCGGAATAAAACTAACGTTTAGTTTAATGAGCACAAAACCTAACCACTAGGTTCACCTAAGTGCACCAACAACCTATGCTAAGCAATACAAGCAACAAGGTGATAGCAAGATGAAATACTTCAAGCATGATGGCTATCATAGTATCACAAAGTAAAGTGCATAAGTAAAGGGCTTGGTTGAGAGATAACCAATGGACATGGAGACGAATATTTTTATCCCGAAGATCACTTTCAAAGAAGCTACATCTCTGTTGGAGAGATGCAATGGCGCAATGCTCTCCGAATGCCACAAATGGCTCACCTCGGGGTGTGGTGGCTCGATGCTCACCCAACGCCACACAAGGCCTTACCCTGTATGTGAAGGCATGCAACTCATGGACGCCACAAAAGGCTCACCCTACTCTCCCGTGAGCTCGCCACAAAGGCCTACTCATGATCCACTAAGGGACACTTGAGGGCGGTCACCAAAACCCGTACAAGGTTGGGCCTCTCTCAACAACTCAACTATAGGATCCCAACAACAAAGACACAAAAGGATACAATGCCACAAAAGTCCAACAAAGCCACAAAAGGCTAAAAGACCACAAAAGGTCACAAGAAGTCAACAACCCAACCACACAACCGTCTAGGGTTCCAACAACCCAAGAGTAACAAGACCACAAGCTTGAACTCGCCGAATCTCCGAGGATAACTCAAACCTATGCAACAAATGAAAGGGCAAGTCCTTCACTCCCCAATTTGAACACAACTACAAAAGCTATTGGGGAAATAAGGGAGGAAAAACACAAGAGAACACAAAACTCTCCAAGATCTAGATCCCAATTATTCCTTCACAAAGAAGGGATTTAGCTTGGGGGATTGTAGATCTAGATCTCCTCTCACAAATCCCTCAAAAATATGCAAGAATCATAGAAGGGAAAGGGGAGAGGGAAATATCTTCAAGGTCAACAATGGAGGAGAGAGAGAGAAAGCCAAGAACCAAGAAAAGAGCTTGTGCCCACGAAGGGGAAGAGGGGCCCCTTTGAAAGGGCTCCCAAATCGACCATTTGGGCATACATGACCTGGCGGAACTTCCGGGAAGACGGAACTTAGTAGCACCTATCCAACGGTCGGTCGGAAAAATTGTGATGCGAAGATGTAAAACGGCCCGCGAACTTCTATCGGTCCACCGAAACTTCTGCTAAGGCTGGACTACCACCAGAGATTCCGACAGAATATCGAAGAAATAGAGCACAAAAAACCAAGAGGTTACAGTACGTGAGTGGAAGTGGATCCGGAATTTCACACGATACTGCCGGCAGCAAATATGCCCGAGCGGTACTTCTAGTGCTTGGTCGGAACTTCCGGCAAGGGTGGTACTACCGCCTTAGCTTCCGATCCAAATACCGTCAAAAAGAACAAACAAGGCAGTGAGGACACAGTACGTGAGAGGTATAAGCACTGGAACTTCCACCGGTACTATCGGCGGAAAATTGCCCTACCGTTACTACCGGTGGCTACCCGGAACTTCCTGTCAAGGAAATTCTAGAAACCAAAACTGCAATAACTTTTGCATCCGAACTCCAAACGAGATGAAACCAATTTTGTTAGAAATATTGGGTATCACCAAGGGAGAAATATCATTAATATATATGTCATGTATCTACCAAGGTGTGGAGCTGGAAAACTCACAAGATCAACAACCACAATAAGATATGCAAGGGAAATCCTTATTTGATGAACTAGAGCTTGTTATGATGATAACCACAAGCTCTCTAGATCCTCTTATGGACAAGAACCAACTAACAACGAAGGAATATGATGCTATGTATGCAAAGGTTTGAGATCTCTCCGAATGATGCAATCGAGACACCCGCTTGAGAGCCCCTCTTTATAGTATGACTATCTATCCTAAACCCGGTCTCCGAATTAACAACACGAGACCGGAAAAATAGAAGCCCTATCAAGATCATACATTTTACTTGAGCATTCCACTTGAACTTTATGTAGACCGTATTGACCTTATCAAGATGGAACACCTTTCTTGATTCCTCTTACTCAATCTTGCTTGATGAAGACTTGCAAATTGCTCCCCCATACTCCATGGGGAAACCTCTTCTTTGAACTTGTCTTCATCACTCCATGATCACTGAGGATGGGAAGCTTCAAGCATGAGATTTTCTAGAGATGGCGCATCTTGATCTTACCATTCTTCATCCATTCTTGAGGTTGATCCATCTTGATGCACGTCTTTGGACTTGACTTGATCAACCTTCAAGCACTTTCTTTTTTCATGATTCCAATGGGCACAAAGCCCTTGGACATTTCTTCAACTTTCAACCTTGAGACCAACACATGGACCAAGTGATGCCAATGGACAAACCTACAAGTGAAACTCAATTTACAAATTAGTCCATAGATATTATTATTAATTACCAAAACTACACATGGGGGCATACATGCCCTTTCAAGTGTCTCTGTTGCTGTTCTTCCCAATGTTTATTAGTATGATATACTAATTGTTGATTGGTATACATGATATCCTGAGGTATCATTAGCTGTTCTTAACAAATGAATTGAACCAATGATTCCTAAAATGATTAGGAAGATGATTTACTTGTTTCTTGAGAAGATGTGATTTAAACTATCCTGATGATAGAAATGATTTAGTTGCTACAGAGGTGCTACCATCTGTTTGGATGTGCCATGTATCATGATATGATTTGATATGCTGCTATCTAGCTTAGGCTAGATAATATGGAATTGGTCATTGATGTTGGTCTGAGACCAATCTTTTACTAAGAACAAATGCTCTTTACTTGTTGTCCACTATCTTTTGTGTTACATGATCAATATATCATGCCCTTGCATGAAAACGAAGGTTTGTAAAATGATCAAGATATAGATCTAGAGCTTTGATAAATAACCTGGTGCTAGAATGGATTGTGGTAGCCTGTGGCTTTATGCTGGTGTTGCCTACTCTTCTAGTACCAGTGGTTGCCCTATCCTTGATATACTATCTTGGCTTGGTGCTTGGTAACTCCTTGATGGCGCCAGAGAACTTGACGGTAGTGGAGCACTTAGTTCGAAACCCCAAGAGCAAGGTGTGATGAGCACATCAGCAAGTCTTCCCTCAGTAAGAAACCGAGGTTATCGAACCAGTAGTAGGAAGGAAACGTCACACAGGTGTTGCAAGCAACGTGGAGACCTGCACAACACAAACTCAAGACTTTGCCCCCAACGAATTAGTGAGGTTGTCAAGCTCGCCGGTTTGCTATAACAAAGGATTAAACATATGGTGTGGAAGGTAATGGTTTGCAGCAAGTAAATATGTAACAGTGGAAGATGTATCAGTGGTAGAGATTGGACCGGGGTCCATAGTTCACTAGAGGTGATCTCCTTAGATAAACAACATGGCATGAAGGGTAAACAAATTACAACGAGGCAATTGACAGGAACTGAGCAAGGCATAACAATGCAATTACTAGCCAGAAAGATCCTATGAGGTTGATTGGGCAATACAACAATATACATAGACCTCCATCCAACTGCATCTATGACTAGAAGTCCACCTTCAGGTTATCATCCGAACCCCCTCTAGTATTAAGTTGCAAGCAACAGACAACTGATTTAAGCAAAGTGTGTAAGGTAAACAGTCCACATGTTCCATGAACAAGAGACCGTTGTTTTCTCCCCAGTAGCAACAACACATCTACAACCGAAGAGATTTCTGTCACTTCCCTTGGAAACTAGAGGCATGAACCCACTATCGAGCATAAATACCCCCTCTTGGAGTCACTAGCAACTACTTGTCCAAGGTAACCACTAGCAACGGAGAGCATGCAAGATCACAAACAACAGAGACATGATAGAATCTCAATATCCACCTGATCCCCACAAACACAACATGCATGATTACAAATAGATTATATATTGATCATGAACGGAGATCACAAGATCTATACATGAAAACACAAAGGAGGAGATACAACCATCTAGCTACTACATGGACCCATAGTCCAAGGTGGAACTACTCACGAATCATACCAGAGAGAAGGCCTCCGGGATGATCTCCCCTCTGGCAGGGTGCCGGGAAGAACTTCAGATCCCCCTGATATAGGGACGATGGTGGCGGCTACAAATGGTTTCGTGGATTTTTGATTGGGTACTGTGGTTTTCGACGGGGCTTCTTATAGGCGAAGGCGAGACCGAAGGCTGTGGCCACCAAACCCCAGCGCGGCCCACCTATCCTCGTGCACGGGTCTCGCCCCGGCCGCCCTCCGCCTCTGGACTTCTTGTTCCACGGAAAGTAATTGACTTTGACGCTTGTCCCGTCCAATTCGAAAATATTTTTACTAACTTTTCAAACCAAAACAACAGAAAACACGATCCGCATCGCAGTAAACTTGTTAATAGGTTAGTACCGTAAAACATGTAAAAGCACCTCAATGTGTGGACAACTAAAGCAAAGTAGATACTAAACAAGCATGGAGCATCAAAAATTATAGATAAGTTTCCAACGTATCAGCATCCCCAAGCTTAACTCTTGCTCGTCCTCGAGTAGGTAAGTGATAAAAAGAATAATTTTTGAGGTGACATGCACCCTCACAATAAAGATCCAACCATTTGCAAGAATTGAAAGCTGGGATCAAAGAAATCTAAACACGTGCATGAAAGATGGAGTTCTAACAATAGGACATAGTAACTATGCATGCAACATGGCAAGATACAAACAAAGATCATGAATAACATGCATTGAAAAATGTTTGTTTGTTTCACATGCAGAAAACATAGCATAGTGGCAATCGGCTTGTCCCTCATAGAGTAGCAATATAATGCATAGGACACTTGCAAAGTTCACAAGAGTGACTAGAAACAAGTAGCACAAGAGAAAGTAATATCACAATGTGCATTAATTAATAAGCTTTGGAACAACACACACAGAATGACAACTATGCTCTATTAATGGTGCCTAAAGGTAGAAGGTGGAGACTCAAATAATGGTGGAAGAAAGGCCTTTTTGTAAAGGAAGCGGTGATTACAAGTTTCAAAAAGAGCTTCCAAAAATTATGGTACTTGTTAGCTTTCAACCCTCATTGCCCCTATCATAAGCATCTTGAAGTGGTTAAGGTTAAAGTGGCAAAGCTGGAGTATATGCTTGACGAAGTATAAGTTGGCAATCTCATGCCCCTTGAATACGAGGGCCATACCTTATGCATACCCAACTTTGGGTCCAGGTAAGTTATTGTCACTATAAGTATTTGCATATCATTGAGAACCGCCAACGGGGTACCCCTTGCACATGGTACAGGAGCTTTCCCATAACCAAAATGACAAGGCAAGCAGACAATGAGCATCTCAGCAATTCTTCTTATGTACCATGGGAATATGGTGCTTTTTCTCTCTTTCCTCTTTTCTCAATGTGTCTCTTTTTTTATAAGAAGAATGCTTCATAGATGTCACTATGGTGATGCTGCAAGTTTCCACCATGATTAGGCATGGCTTAGGCTAGCGGCCCAGGCGTTTCTCTAACACATGATACACACTCCATGGACTTACAAGTTTCCTATTTATTTCACACCGGTGACATCCATAGACAAAATAACACGATGTCAACTGAGTACAACAAGGTAAAAGTGCAATGTTGAAAACGTTCCCCGTGACAGCACGGTTCTGCTAATTCCAACTTATAAGTGCAAGCATATACAACAAAGTTCTCACAATGTTTCAAGTTTATTAGGGGCAAAGAATAAAGTGTTCCATCAAGTTCGTGAGGGCTTTAATCACTAAGTTTTCACATAATTTTAAAAATAGTTTTTAATTGGAAGATAGTTGAAAACAAGAATATACTTTGTAATGGTGTAACACACCATGCATAGGAGTTTATAGTGGACACTTTGGAATAACTTGGTTTCTTGGGAGTTGGAAGCATGAGTAGAGTTTACTCATACAAGTGGAGGCTAGCAAAAGACTGGAAGCAACCAACTAAGAGAGCAATAATGGCCATAATCATGCAAATGCAACAAAGCAAACTAATCAAAGCAAAGAGTGGTACTACAAGTCAAGGACTAAATGATCATAGAGACTAATGGTGACTTGTCATATTCATAACATGGTGTGAGCATGTGCCAAGTCAACCCAAGCAAAACATCAAAGGAGAATACCACAATACTATGCTTTTGCATGCTAAAACAACGCATAATTTCTTCAAGACACACTAAGCAATCCCAATTGTTTGGAACAAGACATGCCACAACAATAATCACTAATCATAATGTCAAAACAACACCTAGCATGTCATGCTAAAGTCTAATTCATAGTCAATGCAAGCTACTGTAGTAACCCCTTCAAAATCTCAATTTACCTGAAGAGAACTCAAAAAGGTACCAATAAGAAGCAAATGCAGATAATGACAGAAATCTGTCAAAACAGACCAGGAGGTAGAAACAAAAAATTTCGAACATCTTCTGTTGCTCAAATAAAAAGGTGTTGAACTAACTAAAGTTATCTAACATACTAGCGGATTTACTCGTAAATTTTTAGCTCAATCCGAGTTACAGAGCCTCCTCACGATTTTTTTTTGGTGAAGGAGAGAAATCTCTTCCGGGACAGCAACTCCCCAAATCTTACTTCCCTCTCATTAGAGGTCATTCTTGGAACAAAAAGCAAAAAAAAGGATAAGGAGAGGTCATTACAGAAGTAATAACTTACAAGACTCAAGGAAACTCTTGGGTTATCTCCCAACAAGTACTTTTCTTTAAAGCCTTTAAGTTAGACACAAGAAGCAAGAAGAATCAAGTATTTTCAAATAAGGAAGCATTAACATCAAATCTTGCTTTCAAAGGAGGAGCAAAAAGCAACTTCTCTCTCCTCATAGGGAAGTGTTCAATACCTTTCTTGAATGGAAAATGATATTTAATGGTGCCTTCTTTCATATCAATGATGGCACCAACTGTTCTAAGAAAAGGTCTTCCCAAAGTGATAGGACAAGAAGCATTGTATTCAACATCCAAAACATAGAAATCAACAGGGACAATAGCATTGTTAACCATAATGAGAACATCATTAATACTCCACATGAGTTTCTTCTTAGCATTATCATTGAGTGGGACATCCAAATAACAATCTTCTAATGGTGGCAAATAAAGCATTTCATAAATCTTCCTAGGCATAATAGAGACACTAGAACCAAGATCACATGAAGCTTTGAGATCAAAGCCATTCACTTGCATATTAATAATGGGTTCCCAACTATCTTCTACTTTCCTAGGAATAGAAGCTTTGTGTTTTAGCTTCTCTTCCTTAATCTTAACAAGAGCATCTGTAATCACTTTGGTGAAAGCAACATGCATATCACTAGCATCAGGACTTCTAGCAAGCTTTTGTAGGAACATAATCACTTCAGAAATATTGCAACCATCAATATCAAAGTCAAACTTAGCATCACTAGTGGTAGGCATAGTAGGAGGAGGAATAGGGGCTACTTGTGGTTTAGTGGTGATAGTGCACACACTATTGTTTCTATCAATTTCGGCTTCCCTTTCCCACTTAGCATGAAGTTGAGCTAATAGCCTAATATTTCCATCAATAGTAACCTGTATGGCATGAGTAGTATCAAAGGTGTTTTCCATAGTTTCAGGTTTAGCAGCCATTTTGTTAACCAAGGAAGTTTGAGCTTCAGACAAAGAGGATATATTTTTCTCAACAGTTAAAAGCTTTTCCTATATAGTCTTATTGAAAGTGGTTTGTTTACTAATAAAGTCCTTGAGCATTACTTCAAGTTCAGAGGGGGCACTTCTAGCATTATTGTAAGAGCTTCCATAGGAGTTTCCATTATTAGGAGGAAAAGGCCTATAATTGTTGTTGCTACCAAAATTATTCCTATAGGCATTGTTGTTGAAATTGTTGTTTCTAATGAAGTTCCCATCAACTTTCTCTTCTTGAGAAACCAAATAAGCTAAGGGAACACTATTAGGATCTAGAGGAGCTTTCCCATTAACAAGTATAGCCATAATAACATCAATCTTTTCACTCAAAGAGGAAGTTTCCTCAACAGAATTTACCTTCTTACCATGTGGAGCTCTCTCAATGCGCCATTCAGAGTAGTTAACCATCATATTATCAAGGAGCCTTGTTGCAGCACCAAAAGTGAGGCCCATGAACGTACCTCCAGCAGCAGAATCCAGCAGGTTTCTTGAGGACAAGTTCAAACCTGCATAAAAAGTTTGGATAATCATCCAAGCAGTGAGTCCATGAGTAGGGCAATTTTTAACCAAAGATTTCATTCTTTCCCAAGCAGGAGAAACATGTTCACTATCAAGTTGTTTAAATTTCATAATGTCACTTCTCATAGCAATAATCTTAGAAGGAGGATAGTACTTTCCAATAAAAGCATCTTTGCACTTAGTCCAAGAATCAATACTATTTTTAGGCAAATATAGCAACCATTCTTTAGCTTTTCCCATCAAGGAGAAAGGAAAAAGCCTAAGCTTAATAATATCTCCATCTACATCCTTATACTTCTGCATCTCACAAAGTTCAACAAAGCTATTAAGATGGGTAGCAGGATCATCAGAACCAGCACCAAAAAATTGCTCTCTCATCACAAGATTCAACAAAGCACGCTTAATTTCATAAAAGTTAGCATTAGGAGAAGGTGGAGTAATATGAGTGCTTAGGAAATCATTGTTGTTGGTGCTAGTGAAGTCACACAACTTGGTGTTCTCAGCAGAGTTTATTTTGGCAAAGGTGGCAAGCCAAAAACAGCAGCACCTAGAGCAGGAAATAATTTTTGTTTGTGTTTTTAAATAAAGAAAGCAAACCAAACTAGACTAATTTTTGGGGTTTTTTGGAAAGAAGCGAACAAAACCAAGCAAAAGAAACAACGCAAACAAAAAACAAAGTAGAGAGAAAGGAAGTGAAGGACTACCCTAGTGAAGACGTCCTTAGCCTCCCTGGCAACAGCGCCAGAAAACTTGTTGGTGACTCCTTGATGGCGCCAGAGAACTTGACGGTGGTGGAGCACTTCGTTGGAAACCCCAAGAGCAAGGTGTGATGATCATAGCGGCAAGTCTTCCCTCAGTAAGAAACTGAGGTTATCGAACCAGCAGGAGGAATGAAACGCCACACAGGTGTTGCAAGCAACGTGGATACCCGCACAACACAAACTCAAGACTTTGCCCCAATGAATCAGTGAGGTTGTCAATCTCACCGGTTTTTTTAACAAAGGATTAAACGTATGGTGTGGAAGGTAATGGTTTGCAACAAGTAAACAGGTAACAGTGGAAGATGTATTAGTGGTAAAGATTGGACCGGGGTCCATAGTTCACTAGAGGTGCTCTCCTTAGATAAACAACATGGCATGAAGGGTTAAACAAATTACAGCGAGGCAATTGACAGGAATTGAGCAAGGCATAACAATGCAATTACTAGCCAGAAAGATCCTATGAGGTTGATTGGGCAACATAACAATATACATAGACCGCCATCCAACTGCATCTATGACTGAAGTCCACCTTCAGGTTATCATCCGAACCCCCTCTAGTATTAAGTTGCAAGCAACAAACAACTGCTTTAAGCAAAGTGTGTAAGGTAAACAGTCCACATGTTCCATGAACAAGATACCATTGTTTTCTCCCTAGTAGCAATAGCACATCTACAACCGAAGAGATTTCTGTCAATTCCCTTGGAAACTAGAGGCATGAACCCACTATCGAGCATAAATACCCCCTCTTGGAGTCACTAGCAACTACTTGGCCAAGGTAACCACTAGCAACGGAGAGCATGCAAGATCACAAACAACACAGACATGATAGAATCATAAAGATAAACCATTAATCAAACCAACATAATAATCTCAATAATCATCGGATTCCTGCAAACACAACATGCATGATTACAAATATATTAGATCTTGATCATGAACGGAGCTCACAAGATCTACACATGAAAGCACAAAGGAGGAGATACAACCATCTAGCTACTACATGGACTCATAGTCCAAGGTGGAACTACTCACGAATCATACCAGAGTGAAGGCCCCCGGGATGATCTCCCCTCCAGCAGGGTGCCGGGAAGAACTTCAGACCCCCCCGGATGGTGGCGGCGGCTACAGATGGTTTCGTGGATTTCTGATCGGGTACTTAGGGTTTCTGCATCGGGGGATTCTTATAGGCGAAGGGGCGAGACCGGGAGGCGGCCAGGGCCACCAAACCCTAGCCAGGCGCGAGCCCACCTGCCCCCGCGCCTAGGGTGGGTCTGGCCCCCTTGGCCGGCCCCTCCGGCTCTCCTCTGGACTTCTTGTTCCCCACGGAAAGTAATTGACTTTGATGTTTGTCCCATCCAATTCCGAGAATATTTCTTTACTAACTTTTGTGAAACCAAAAACAACATAAAACAGGCATCTAGCACTATTGCAACTTGTTAATAGGTTAGTACCAGAAACATGTAAAAAGCACCTCAAAGTGTGGACAATTAAAGCAAAGTAGATACTAAACAAGCATGGAGCATCAAAAATTATAGATACGTTTCCGACGTATCAGTGCTGCTGCTTCCCTTGAGCTTGTCCTTCTCCTCCTGGTGTTTTTGCTCCAGGCTCCAGCTTGCCCTTGTTGTCCACCTAATCCTCCCCCTCCATCGTGTGACCATATTTTGTGGTTCTCTAGCTGATTCCTTTGGTGGATGTTTTGTTGATCTACTAGAGATATGATGTTTTAGTTGTGTGATCTGCTTCACTGTGGCCTTTTCCTTTGGATCGGATCAAGTGAAAGTTATTTACTGTCCCTTCCTTTTACTATTTTCTACTCTGGTGAAACTTGCCCCTTTTATTTGGCTTATGTTGTTGTACTGAAGCCCTTTTCGATTTACAAGAACAAATATTATACTATTGGTGAAACTTGCCCATTTTTAGTACTTAATGAGGTAAAATGAACAGTGCATTTCACTGCTCAAGACTGAGAGTAAAACTAACAAAATCACTTTCTTTGCTTTCTTTCTTTTCTTTGTTTTGCAGGTATAGAAGCACTGCTGATCAAGTTATGTAGTTTAGGAATAGGTAGATATTAGTTTAGGTTTTTCTTTATTTAGTTATTTTTGTAATCTTTCATTTATAATCTTTGTAAAAAATCAATGTAATATTATTATTTTATTCAATAAAGCTTCCCATTCTTTGAGAATTGTTCATGTAATGTTATTGTTTGATATACATTTGTATTTGTACTGTTGCAATTGAATAAAGGAAATAATTTAGAAATATATTTTTATTTGAGTTATTCTTATTGTATTATTTTATAAATATTAAATAATCAAACAATATTAACTTTTGGAAAACAATAAAATACTAATTACTTTTAATTTTCAAATCTTTTCCAAATGATTCAAATTTAAACCTATACTCAAATTGTTCACCCAATATCTTTTAAATTCCTAGAGATCATGTAAAAATTTATAACAATCACTATAAAGAGCTAAACCTATCTCCAAATAGTGAAGGAAACTCTGATCTCTCCAGGGTTTTGTTTCGCGAAAAATTTACCCCACTTTTATAGATGCATGCATGCAAATGCACAAATATCTATTTCTACCCTTCGTTGGTTCCTAAACGCTGGGATGTTACACCAGGTCCCGGGGTAGGTCGCGTCGGTTACAAGTTAGGGTTTGTACCTTTGATTTTCTATCTAAAGCTAGTCGTGTTCCTCAAGGAGTCGCCTCCTTCTTGGGCTTGGGTCACCCAAAATCTTCCTGGGCTTCGTCGTCAGGGGTACACCGTATCATGGTCTTATGCTGGGCCGGACTGGGTAGGCTAACATTAGGCACCCGTAGAGCATACCTATGTCACCGCCACACCGCCAGAATTCCCGTGGAACCAGACTACCGCCTAAAAATCCGACCAAAGATCCTCCAAATAGAGCATACCAAACAGAGAAGTTACTGAGAGTGAGCGAAAAGAGAGGTGTATATTTACCCGGTACTACCAACACCAATTATGTCCGAGCGTTACTTCCGGTGCCTAGCCGGTACTTCCGGCAGGGGCGGTACTACCGCCTTAACTTCTAATCCAAATTCCGCAAAATAGAATAAACCAGACAGAGAAGATACTGAGCCAAACTCAGGATGAGTGGAAGAAGCCCCGGAACTTCCACCGGTACTACCGGTGGAAAAATTCCCTAGTGGTACTACCGGTGGCTAGCCAGAACTTCCACCGAGGGAAACTCCAGAAACCAAAACTGCGATAACATTCGCAATCAAACTCAAAATGAGATGAAACCAAATTTGTTGGAAAGATAGAGAATATTAGAATCCAACAAAAATGCAAGGTTTGGAGCCATAAAACTTGCAATATAAAAAACCGCAATAATATATGCAAGGGAAATCCTTATTTGATGAACTAGATCTTATTATGATGATAACCACAAGCTCTAGATCCTCTCATGGATAAGATCCAAATAACAACCAAGAAATATGGTGCTATGTATGCAAAGGTTTGAGCTCTCTCCAAAATATGCGTGTAAGATCCCTCCTTTATAAAGTAAAGGATCCCTGTGATTGCAATGCTAGTCCCTGGATCATTGCTAGCATCCACAGTTTAAGATGAAGTACACAGATACAAAGGTCATTTATTACATCCATTCCAGAGATAAACATAGTCTTTACAACTCAAGGCCACATGCCTATTACAAGAGTTTGAATAAGTAAATAAATATAAGTCTTCATCTTCATGTGCCACAAGCAAACATGTTGAGTGTAGACTCATGACACCTAATCCTCATCAGAGTAACCTGCAACATCACAAGTTACAGCCACAGTGGGTTAATACTTTGGAATAGTATTGGCAAGTGATACCTTAGTAAATTTTAGGTGGACTATATTACTATATGCAATTTGGCTAAGTGTAGCTTGACTTGCTTTGCTCGAAATAGGTTTTTCCTATTAGTTGAAATCACTAAGTTTTTCTTTGTCAAAAACTTTTCCCAAGAAACCATCAATAGACATTGAGGTCCTTCACCCTTTTTCACCCACAAGTTTTATTTAGAAGTTGGAGTGATGAGATTCTTGATAGCTTCCATGTCTTGATGCTCAAGTTGTCCATTGCCATGGACTTGGCTAAGTACTTAGATTTTTCCATCTGCAGAGGTTGTGCACTTTCCCACTGCACTTGGTTTCCCAAGACAGACCTTCGAAGCCTTTCCTTAGACCAAATGGACGCGCTCCAACCTATCATTCCCACTACCACCAACTGTCCAAATGGCTAAGTTCTAGCAACGTATGTGATCCAGGCAGAGCCCATATTGCCAAGTGGCTGCACTATAAGCTTCTCAACACTTGGCCTCTAAAATTCCTTTGTTCCTGGGTGGCTTTCCACAAGTGAGATACACAAGGTAAACCATAGCAATGGGCCTTGTGTAACCACTCAACCAAAAACCACCAATCAAGTCCCTTTCCACCCAGGTGATTCATTGACTTAGTTGTTTTATTAAGAAAAACATAAGTCCAAAGACTTAGAAATATTTTCATCATAGCATGTATATTTCACCAACCCTTGGTTTGCTACTAGCTAGGCTAAGCATGGCGTAGATAGTATCTTAATAGAAATTTCCTAGCAATCCTACAACTACTTAGGATTTCCCAACATGGCATTTGGCAAAAATAGTAACATGCAAGACTTAGCAAAAATATTTCTAATGCTTGTATAAAAATATAGGGATAGAAATATTCATGAAGTACCACTTGCCTTGGTAGTTGGGAGAGTAGCACTCTTCACAATCACAATCACTAGCACCAAACTCTACACATAGAATATAGCCACAATCACATACAAGTCATACACATTCAAAAATATATATGCATGCATGCAAGATGCCAAGTGATGATTTTTTTGAAACTCAACCAAGAAAGTGCATAGTACTGAATTCTAAACAAGTCAAAACTTTGCCAAACCAAGTTTATTTGACACTAAAACAATTTTATAAACAATTCATATAATCAAAATAGTCCTAAATAAGTTTCTGCAAACAAAAACATTTTAACAGAAGCTAAACATTAAACACATTGCATAAACAGAAAGGGCTTGTCTTCCTGATTCCAACGGTATAAAATTTGTCAAATTCTAACGTGGGAATCAAAAGTTATAGCTAAATCAAATTTGGATATAAATCTGATTCAAATTCTGTTTTTAAAACGAACCCTAGCCACGCGTCACGCTCTCATTGGCGCGTACCGTTTCGCGTCGGATCACGCTTCTGAGCCTCTAGATCTAACTTAATCGCGCGGCTCAGATCTAATCTTACCGCTTCGCTCGCGTTCTATCCTATCCGCACGATCTGGATCCAATGCTCCTGAGCAGCCTGACCATCTAGTGGCGGCGCTAGCGGCGGCGACAGGCGGCGGCGCGTCTGTCAGTGGTGGAGCTGACGTTCTAGGTCGCGAGGAGAAGGGCTTACCGAATCGCAGAGGGCTGATGCTCAAGGTGGTGTCGGCTGGTCAAAGGCCACCAGAGGCTTGGGAGGCTTGGGGAGCTCGTCGGAGTTGTGCACGGCGTCGGGTGGTTGCTGTCGAAGTTGTTGTCGAGGTTCCGCGTCGCCCTAGCACGAACCAACTGGTTTAGGATATGTGCAAGATGGTGGCGAACAACCTAGTATGCGAGAGAGATCAAGGGGCGCGCTCTGCTTACAGTAATCGGTCGCCGGAGTTGAGTGGCGGCTCGGTCGGTTGCGGGCACGAACGGGTAGGGCGTCATGGGTCACGAGAAGGCAAGCAAAGGGTGTCAGAAGATGCACGAGATCATGCTGGACACATTCGTTTGAATCAGAGGCACGGGGGCGGTCGGGACTCACCGGAATTTGCTGCCGGAGATCGTCGGAACAGCGGCAGCGTCGAGCGAGTTGCGAGCAGCCTGGTGGCGTGGAGAGGAAATTGGGTGAGGGGAAATGGCCGCGAGAGGGAGGGGCTTAAGTATGCAGAGGCTCGACAAGAAACGCTTAGTGATTCAATGCCAATTACCCTGCGAAATCAACGCAGCAACGGCCAGCGGCGGTGTTCGTGCACGGAAATTTGGGGAAGACGATGACGACGTGGACGGGGCTCGCTTGTCAGCGAATGGGGCAGAGAGGGAGTGGGGTCCGGTGTCGGCTCATGGGTGCATCTCAGCGTGGCGAGGAGAGAAGGGAGCCGGGTGGGATAAATGGGCTGCGTCTGTTGCTGGGCTCAATTCCTGGCGCCGACCCTTTTCCATTTCCTTTCTCTTTTCTTTTTCTAAATTGAATTTCTGAAATGAGTTTCAAATGAATTCAAACTCTATTTGAATTCAAATCTTTTTGGGATTTTTGCAGTGTGCAACAATCACATTTCAGGACATAAAATCAAGTGGTCTCTCTGTTCAAGCTTGGTTCTTTTGAAATAACAAAATAAACAGTGCCATAGCACTAGATTTGCAAATGTTTTGAAAATGGTTTTGAAACCATTTTTATTTTGTAAAAAAAATTTGTTCAAACTCTACACTCAAACAATCAACAAGGAAGCAAACAAACTTGGTTTTAAAACACTAAGCTCTCAAATGAGGATGGTCATTTGATTTAAGTTTGCTCACATAAAATGATAGCACTATGTGCTTCTGTTTCTTGAATTTGGTTTGAAATTGATCTCAAAACTATATGCATGCATGAATGATATGCAATCTTTGAAATCATGAATTTAGGGATGTTACAAATCTAACCCCCTTAAGGTGAATCTCGCCCTCGAGATTCGGATTGGCTAGCAAATAGGTGAGGGTGGTCTTTCCGAAGATCATCTTCTCTTTCCCATGTTGCTTCCTCTTCGGAATGATGATTCCACTGCACTTTGCAAAACTTGATAGTCTTAGTCCTTGTGACTCTTTCTGCAGTCTCAAGAATCTTGATAGGTTTCTCCTCATAAGTGAGATCACTTTCTAGTTGAACCTCCTCCAAAGGTATAGTATCCTTCAAAGAAGTTTCTTACATTTATGGATGACATTTCTTAAGTTGACTCACATGAAACACATTATGAACTGCTGACAAAGATTCTGGCAGTTCAATTTCATAGGCAACTTCTCCTTTGCGACTTAGAATCTTGAATGGCCCAACATATCTTGGTGCCAATTTTCCTTTGACTCTGAATCTTTTCACTCCACGAAGTGGAGACACTCTAAGATAAGCTCTATCACTGATTTCGTAGGTGACCTCTCTACTCTTAGGATCTGCGTAGCTTTTCTGTCGGGGCTGTGCTATCTTCAACCTGTCCTTAACCAATTTGACCTTCTCTTCGGCTTCTTTGATAAGATCTGGTCCGAATAAACTTCTTTCTCCCACACCATTCTAGAGCAATGGGGTGGTACACTTTCTTCCGTAGAGAAACTCAAACGGTGCCATCTCAATGCTGGCTTGATAACTGTTGTTATAAGAAAATTCTGCGTAAGGCAGACTTTCATCCCAACTGGCTCCATAGTCCAGGGCACATGCTCTCAACATGTCTTTAAGAATCTGATTAGTCCTTTCTGTTTGTCCATCGGTTTGAGGATGAAAAGCAGTACTGAATTCCAACCTCGTTCCCAATGACTCATGCAACTGTCTCCAAAAATGGGAAGTGAATTGAGTTCCCCTATCAGACACAATACTCTTGGGTACTCCATGTAGACACACAATTCTACTCATGTAGATTTTGGCTAACTTAGCACTTGTGTAGGTTGTCTTCACGGGTATGAAATGAGCCACTTTAGTTAGGCGATCTACTACTACCCAAAAAGAATCGTATCCTGACCGGGTCCTTGGTAATACGGTAATGAAATCCATACCAATCTTGTCCCACTTCCAATCAGGAATAGGTAGTGGTTGAAGCAAAATCAGTTTGGTGTTACCTGGATGAATAGAATATGGAGAGTTGTGTGCTTCTTGCAAAATCAGTTTCCGCAACTCCGGGTCTTGTGGAACACAGATACGTTTCCCATGCCATAAAGTACCCTGTTCATCTTCATGGAACTCTTTGGCTTTTCCTTTGCCAATCTTTTCCTTAATCTCTTCAATTTCCTTATCAGTTTTCTGGGCTTCTCTGATCTTGTCCAACAAAGTGGGTTGAAGATCCAAAGACATGAGATGTCCTTCAGGCATAATCTCCAATCTGAGTTTTCTAAATTGGGTACACAGATCATCTGGCAATTCTCCTTTGGTAAGGCCATTTACAAAAACCTTACGGCTTAGAGCATCTGCTACAACATTTGCTTTACCGGGGTGGTATTGCAAACTTAAGTCATAGTCTTTGATAAGTTCTAGCCATCTTCTTTGTCTCATATTAATTTCCTTCTGGGTGAAGATATACTTCAAACTTTTGTGATCTGTGAACACTTCACATCGTTTTCCCAAAAGATAGTATCTCCATGTTTTGAGTGCATGGACAACAGAGGCTAACTCGAAATCATGAGTAGGATAGTTTACTTCATGAGTTTTGAGTTGTCTCGAGGCATATGCCACAACTTTACCGTCTTGCATAAGTACTGCACCCAGACCTTGATGTGATGCATCACAATATACTTGGAAATCCTTTTCCAAGTCTGGCAGACACAAGACTGGTGCTGTCACAAGTCTCTTCTTCAACTCCTGAAAGCTAAGTTCATGTAACATCCCTAAAATCATGATTTCAAAGTTTACATTATCACTCATGCATGCATATAGATTTGAGATCATATCAAAACTCATATCAGTAAAATAGAAGCACGTGTTGCTATGATTTTATGTGAGCAGATTTAATTCAAGTGGCCATCACCATTTGAAAGCTTGAAAGTTTAGGAACCTAGATGCTCATCTTCATTGTTTGATAGTTTGTGTGTAGAATTTGGACCAAAGTTTTCAACTTAGAAATAATTTCAAAACCCCTTTTAAAAACATTTGCTAATCAGATGCAAAGTCTCTAATTATTTTAAATCCAAGCTTGACCCAGCCTATACAAAGTAACCCCATGGGTTTTGACCTATTTTTGAGACCAATTCACCACTACAAAACCTCAGAAAGATTTGAATTCAAATTGAACTTGAAACCATTTGAAAACCTATTCAGAAAATCAAAATAGAAAAAGAAAAGGAGTAAACAAAAGGAAAAGTCCATTGTGGATCTAGCCCAGCGAATCAAGCCCAAAGAAGCCCACCCGGCATTTCCTTTCTTCTCTCACGCCTCCTTCGACATTACGACAGCCAGACCCCACGCCCCCTCTGTCTATTTCACCGACCAGCGAGCCCCGTCCACGTCGTCTTCGTCTTCCCCCTGATTCTGCGCATGACCTCCGCCGCTGGCTGTTGCAGCACTGATACCGCGAGCTTAATTAGCATTGATGCGACGAGCGTTTCCTGTCGAGCCTCGGGCTATAAGATCTCCCCCTCCTCGCGACCATTTCCCCAATCATTTTTGCCTTCACGCCCACTCGCCACGACTCCGCCCGGCTTCCGGCCATTGCTGGCGAATTCCGATGAGTTCCGAGCTCCCCTCTGCCTCTCATTCATGCTATCTTGTTCAGTGAGTCTCTGCGCACCTATTGACACACCCCATTTGCCTCTGCATGAACCGTAGCTCCAGCAACGTCGACGACTGGCCGCCACCATCTTCGGTTTCAACTCCGACGACCTCCAGTGGTAAGTCCAGACCGCCCCAAGCTTTCTCCTTCACACATACATCTCCTCCATGATCTCCTGCATCTGACCACGCCTTTTGTTTGCCTCCTAGTGATCGACAACCTCGCCAACGACGACGACTGACCGTGCCGACGTCTGTCTCTACTCCGACGAGCAATCATCGCCGTATCTGCGCGCCCCTGGACAAACCAGAGCCACCTCGAGCCTCAGCACGCCACCGCGGTCCTGGTAAGCGCCTTCTTGCTTCCCCAGACAACCTAGAGCGCCTGCGCCACCGTAGTCAGACGCGCCGCCGCCGGTCAACGCCGCTAGCGCCGCCCATTTCTGGTTAATAGATTGTAGCCGTCAGATCTGGATCCTACGCGTAGAAACAGTTCACTTAACGAAGGGGTATGGACAGATCTGAGCCGCGCAACGTTAGTTAGATCCAACGGCGCAGGAGGGTGATCCGGTGCGAACCGGTACGCACCAGTTATAACGCGACGCGTGTCTAGGGTTAGTTCAAAAACAGAATTCAAAATCAGATTTGGATCAAATTTTCAATTGACTATAACTTTTGATTCCCACGTTGGAATTTTGCAAACTTTATAACGTTGGATTCAGTGAGTCAAGACCTTTCTGAATATCCAATGTGTTTAACAAATAGTAACTGTTAAAATGACTTTTTATACAGAATCATGTTTAAGGCTATTTTGAGTATAGATTTAGTTTAGTAATTTGTATTAGTGCCAAATAAGTTTGATTGGCAAACTTTGTGACTTGTTATGTTTCTGTATCATGCACTTGCTTGGTAGGGTTTTCAAAATCATCACTTAGTAAATTTTTGCATGCATGCATTCATATTTTTGATTGTATATAATTGTGTGTAATTGTGTGCTACAAACTTTGTGTAGATTTTGCTAGTGACTGTGATTGTGAAGAGTGCTACTCTCCCCATTACCAAGGCAAGTGATATTTCATGAATATTTCACTCCTATATTTTGTACTAGCATTAGATATTTTGCTAAGTCTTGCATGTTACTTTTGCCAAATTCTATGTTGGGAAATCCTATGTAGTGTAGAATTGTAGAATTGCTAGGGAATTTTCCTAAGTTAAGTTACTATGCCATGCTTAGCCTAGCTAGTTGAAAACATGGGTTGTAAAAGAATGTACATGCCATGATGAAATAATTCTAAGTCCTTTGAGACTCATGCTTTTTCTTAATAAAACAACTAAGTCAATGAACATCCTGGGTGGAATGGGACTTGAAATGGTGGTTTTTGGTTGAGTGGTTACACAAGGCCATGGACTTGGCTTGTGTATCTCACTTGTGGTATGCCACCCAGGCACAAAGGGATTTGGAGGCCAAGTGTTGATAAAGCTTACAGTGCAACCACTTGGCAATATGGGCTCTGCCTTGATCATATAGGTTGCTAGAACTTAGTCACTTGGACAGTTGGTGGTAGAGGGAATGATAGGTTGGAGCGCGTCCATTTGACTAAGGAAAGGCTTCTAAAAGGTCCTGTCTTGGGAAATCAAGTCTGGTGGGGAAAGTGCACAACCTCTGCAGATGGAAAATCTAAGTACTTAGCCATGTCCATGGCAATGGACAACTTGAGCATCAAGACATGGAAGCTACAAGAATCTCATCACTCCAACTTCTAAGTAAAACTTGTGGGTGAACTAGGGTGAAGGACCCCAATGTCTATTGGTGGTTTCTTGGGGAAGTTTTTGACAAAGAAAAACTTAGTGATTTCAAATCATAGGGAAAACCTATTTTCAAGCAAGGCAAGCCAAGCTACACTTAGCCAAAATGCATATAGTAATATAGTCCACTTAAAATTTACTAAGGTATCACTTGCCAATACTATTCCAAAGTATTGACCCACTGTGGTCAGAATTTGTGATGTTGCAGTTACTCCGATGATGAGTAGGAGTCATGAGTCTACACTCAACATGCTTGCTCGTGGCACATGAAGATGAGGACTTGTGTTTATTTACTTATTCCATAAACTTGTATTAGGCCTTGGCCCGAGTTGTAAAAAGACTATGTTTTATCTCCGAATGAATGTAATAAACGACCTTTGTATCTGTGTACTTCATCTTAAACTGTGGATGCTAGCATTGATCCAGGGCTAGCATTGCAATCACAGGATCCTTTCCTTTACAAAGGAGGGATCTACAGATGGTATCGAGCACTGTGTTGCTCAGAGGATTATGACCCCTAGGAATAGAAAACCACTAAGGAAATTTTTTCAACTACTTCTACACTTGTCTATTCTTCTCATAAAACTTTTCTAATCTTCTCATTCTCATCTCCATTTGTAGATGAACTCCATCAACGAAGCCGTGAAGAAAGGTCCACTCATGACCATGACCTTGGAGTGTGAAACTGAGTTTCCCAAAATTCTCAAGGACCTCATGGTGGCAATGGAAGCACATGGTGCAGCTGTTTACAAAGGCTTTCCGGTGATGGGTGAAGGAGTGGAGTATTGGTGGGTGCAACTTCACTTGTACAAAAACAAGGAAGACAACCACAAAGAAAGAGGATTCTGCATGTATACCAACACTATGATGCACACCACATTCTTTGAGTCAGCAAGAGAGGCAGCTTGGAGGACTATCAAAGAACTAAGTGCTAGAGTCAAGTGCAGAATGCTCAACCTCCAAAAAGACTTAGAGAAAGAGAAGGAACTTACCCAAGAGTTGGAAGCCACCAACCAAACCTTAAGGGGAGATATTATAGACTTAGTGATGGAATCATGTGAAGAAGATAGGTGGATTGCCTCTAGGAACATTGTGTTAGCCAACAGATCCAGTGAGATAGGGTTGTAAACACATTTCGTTAGTTGGACCACCACTTATCACCTTATTTTCCAAAATGACACCTTAAATAAGTTTGGACCTTGATTGTTGTAATGGATTCATGTATGCATGACTTGTGTGATTTTGTGTACCAAGGATGTGTATGTGATGTTTGTCTTTGTTTATCTTAAATAGTGTTGTTCTAACTTTTCTAACTTATAAATAGATGCCTATTACCATCAAGACTTTTTGAGGAGTTCCAGTTACCCGCTTTGGTCCTCGTATCGTTGAGCTTACCACTTTGCTCGATCTCCTCTTCCCACCATCATGGTGCACCCACTCACCAAGTTCGAGAGGAAGGACCTCTCGGTCTTCAAGGTGAACCAGCCGGGACGCCTTTATGAGCCTATTACAGAGGCCATCGCCTTCAAGCGATGCACGATAGGGAGAGAGGCATGGAGGTAGTCATGCAGACCTGATAGGACGTCTGTAGGTCACTCCCGACAAAGTTAGGGCATCACTTCCACGCCTTCGAAGACGTGATGTTGATGGAGAGTCCATCGACTTTGAGGACGACTCGAGGGACGAAGAGCCGATACGCCTCTATCTCCGTGACTTAGAGTCTCTTATCGTGCACGTGGCTACGGACAGACCAACGCCATGCTCAAAGAATGACGAGCTCTGTGCAGCTTTGAGAAGGACAAGCTTTTCGCACAAAGCAGGACGAGATAGTCAAGGAAATGGAGACGGTTCGAGGCCCAGACCGCAAGTTCAAGATTCAGAGAAACGCCCGTGATAGGAACAAGAAGATTCGGGACATGACCGAGGAACTGAATTCCAAGGATTTCGAGCTAGAGCAGCAGATGGTGATCGAGAGGCTTCGCCTCCGGAAGAGGGCTCTCAAGGCCAAGATCGATTCCTTGACCACTACGATTGAGGAGAACAAGACCGCGATGGAGAACGCAGGTCTTACCTTTGTCGAGGAGGAGATTGATCGATGAGTAGACTTGACTACTCGTTTATCTTTCATTATCGTATTTGTTATTCTTGAACTTGTTATTGGACCATCCGACATGTGGATGGCTTGTCACTTGTGTGTTTTATTTCGAGAACTTTGTTATTACATTGTTGAGCTTTTATCCTTGAGTTGCATGCTATGTGTTTGCTTGTGATGTATTGTGCATAAAACATCTAAGGGTATCTCATTCTTATCTCTATTTGAACAAACCATGATGCCTCCCCGTCAGCAAAAACCCCAACCCCAACAACATCACTCCGTAAATGCAACAGATGATGAATGCTCGAGACGTACTTATGCATGATGACAACATTCATCCAAAACCGAATAATAATAACAACAACCAACAACAACAATAATAATAATAACAACAACAACCTCCGGTTTTGATATGCTCACCAGATTTCTGTGTTTGAGGCCAGCTAAGTTCTCGGGGACAACTGATCCCATGGTAGCCAATGATTGGCTATGTTCCGTGAACAAGGACTTAGTGACCGTGGGCTGCACGGATGCTGAAAAGGTCGTTCATACATCTGTTGGAAGGACCAGCTGCCACATGGTGGGACAACTTCCAAATCACCACTCCTTTGGATGATGTGACTTGGGCTATCTTTGAAGATGGCTTTCGCACTGCTCATATCTCATCAGGAATGATGAGTCTGAAAAAGAAGGAGTTTCACAATCAAGCGCCACCAGTGGCTGAATACATAGAAGAGTTCAACAATCTGGCGCGCTATGCACCGGATGAGGTTGACACGGATGCCAAAAGAAAGGAAAAGTTTCTGAAAGGCTTGAATGATGAGTTAAACTTACAGTTGTCTATGGCATATGTTCCAACTTATCAGTCTCTGTGTGAAAAGGCTGCTATTTTGGAGAGTAAAATGAAGCAAGTCGAGAGTAGGAAGAGGAAACACTCCGACAAGCACAGCTCGGGATCGTCTCACAAACGATCTCACTATGATGACAGTGGAAGCTCAGGATCCCATAAGCATGGGAAATTCAACAAGCACCACAACCACAACCGTCATGACAACAAACACCATCGCAGTCATGACAATGACAAGTACAAGAACCACAAGAGTGGACATAAGAGCCACCATAGTGGAAATGGTAGTGGAAGTGGAAGTCACCGCAAAAGGACATCAACAAAGTTGAATGCTTCAAATGCAAGAAGTGGGCATTATGCTAATGAGTGCCCGAGAAGAAAGTTGAAGGACCCAAGCCCAATCCTTTCCGTAAAGGTCGTGAACCACATTAATGTGGAAGAGGTCTATGAGGAGCCTGACGCTGTTGCTGGTAAGTTCAGACTCAATTCCATTCCAGCATTTGTACTCTTTGACACTGGTGCATCTCATTCATTCATATCAAAAGCATTTGTTGATAGAAAAGGGTTTGCATCTGAAAACATTGGGTGTCCAATAAAAGTTAGTTCTCCGGGTGGAGATATGATAGTGAGTCTTGGATGCCGGGATCTTGTCATAGAGTTTGGAAAGCATAAGTTTCCAGTGAGCCTGATAATCCTAGATTCCCAAGGACTAGATGTAATATTGGGAATGGATTGGATGGCTAAGTATGAAGGAGTACTATATTGTGCTAATCGTACTGTTGCACTCACAACCCCAGAAGGAAAAAGAATAAAATTCAGGTCAAACTTTGAATCCAAAGGAAGTAAGCTGAATTCTCTTAAGGGGGTTAGCATGGACAGTGTGCCAATTGTATGTGAGTATCCGGATGTGTTTCCGGAAGAGTTGCCAGGAATGCCACCAGATAGAGATGTGGAATTTCTGATAGATTTGGTACCAGGATCGGGACCAATAGCCAAGAGACCATACAAAATGTCAGTTGATGAACTGAAAGAGCTCAAAAAGCAACTAGGAGAACAGTTGCAGAAATGATTTATTCAACCAAGTTCTTCATCTTGGGGAGCCCCGGTATTGTTCGTGGAGAAGAAAGATAGAAGCCAAAGGTTATGCATAGATTAACGTTCACTCAACGAAGTAACTATGAAGAACAAATATCCTTTGCCTAGAATCAATGACTTGTTTGATCAGCTAGAGAGAGCATGTGTGTTCTCGAAGATTGATCTCCGGTCAGGCTATTTTCAACTTAAGATAAGAGAGCAAGACATACCTAAAACAGCATTCACCACAAGGTATGGATTGTATGAGTATACCGTGATGCCTTTTGGCTTAACCAATGCTCCAGCATACTTCATGAATATGATGAACAAGGTATTCATGGAACTTCTTGACAAGTTCGTTGTCGTTTTCATCAATGACATCTTAGTCTACTCCAAGAGCAAGGAAGAACATGAGGGACACTTACGTTTGATACTTGAAAAGTTAAGAGAGCATAAACTTTATGCCAAATTCAGCAAGTGTGTGTTTTGGTTAGAGGAAGTTGGCTTTCTTGGTCATGTTATGACAAAGGATGGTGTAGCAGTTGATCCTGCTAAGGTTTCAGCTGTGACAGAATGGGAATCACCCAAGAATGTGAAAGAAGTTCGTAGTTTCCTCGGCTTAGCAGGTTACTACAGAAGGTTCATTGAAAATTTCTCAAAGGTTGCTAAGCCAATGACTGAATTGCTAAAGAAGGACAAAAAATTTGCTTGGTCTGAAGGTTGTGAAGTCAGCTTTCAAGAATTGAAGAAGAGACTTGTAACTGCACCAGTTCTATGTCTGCCAGATTTGGAAAAGGATTTCCAAGTATATTGTGATGCATCTCATCAAGGTTTGGGTGCCGTACTTATGCAAGACGGTAAAGTTGTAGCCTATGCCTCGAGACAACTGAAAACTCATGAAGTAAACTATCCTACTCATGATTTGGAGTTAGCCTCTGTCGTCCATGCACTCAAAACATGGAGGCATTACCTTTTGGGTAAGCGTTGTGAAGTGTTCACAGACCACAAAAGTTTGAAGTATATCTTCACCCAAAAGGAAACCAATATGAGACAAAGAAGATGGTTAGAGCTTATCAAGGATTATGACCTGAGTTTGCAATACCACCCCGGTAAAGCAAATGTTGTAGCAGATGCTCTAAGTCGTAAGGTATTCGTGAATGTCCTTACCAAAGGAGAATTGCCAGATGATTTGTGTGCTCAATTCAAAGAACTCAGATTAGAGATTGTGCCTGAAGGACATCTTATGTCTTTGGATGTTCAACCCACTTTGTTGGACAAGATCCGAGAAGCTCAGAAGACCGATAAGGAAATTGAAAGGATCAAGGAAAATATTGGCCAAGGGAGAGCTAAAAATTTCCATGAAGACGAACAGGGTACGTTATGGCATGGGAAACGTATCTGTGTTCCACAAGATCCGGAGTTACGGAAACTGATTTTGCAAGAAGCACACAACTCTCCGTATTCTATTCATCCGGGTAACACCAAAATGTACATGGACATGAAGGAAAGATTTTGGTGGAACAATCTCAAGAGAGACATCACCGAACATATTGCTTTGTGTGATGTGTGTAGTAGAGTAAAGGCGGAGCATCAGAAACCAGCAGGTTTGCTTCAACCACTACCAATTCCTGATTGGAAATGGGACAAGATTGGTATGGATTTCATTACCGGATTACCAAGGACCAGATCAGGATATGACTCCATATGGGTAGTAGTGGATCGCCTAACTAAAGTGGCACATTTCATACCCGTGAAGACAACTTATACAAGTGCCAAGTTAGCCAAAATCTACATGAGTAGAATTGTATGCCTTCACGGTGTGCCTAAGAGTATTGTGTCCGATAGGGGAACCCAATTCACTTCCCATTTTTGGAGACAGCTACATGAGTCATTGGGAACGAGGTTGGAATTCAGTACTGCTTTTCATCCTCAAACCGATGGACAAACAGAGAGGACTAATCACATTCTTAAAGACATGTTGAGGGCATGTGCCCTAGACTATGGAGCAAGTTGGGATGAAAGTCTGCCTTACGCAGAGTTCTCTTACAATAACAGCTATCAAGCCAGCATTGAGATGGCACCGTTTGAGTTTCTCTATGGAAGAAAATGTACCACCCCATTGTTATGGAATGGTGTGGGAGAGAGAAGTTTATTCGGGCCAGATCTTATCAAAGAAGCCGAAGAGAAGGTCAAATTGGTTAAGGACGGATTGAAGATAGCACAGTCCCGACAGAAAAGCTACGCAGATCCTAAGCATAGAGAAGTCACCTACGAGGTTGGTGATAAGGCTTATCTTAGAGTATCACCATTCCGTGGAGTGAAAAGATTCGGAGTCAAAGGAAAGTTGGCACCAAGATATGTTGGGCCATTCAAGATTCTGAGTCGCAAAGGAGAAGTTGCTTATGAAATTGAACTGCCAGCGTCTCTATCATCAGTCCATAATGTATTTCATGTGAGTCAGCTTAAGAAATGTCACCCCGAAATGGAAGTCTTCTTTGAAGGATACCATACCTTTGGAAGAAGTTCAACTAGAAAGTGACCTCACTTATGAAGAGAGGCCTATCAAGATTCTTGAGACCGCAGAAAGAGTCACAAGGACAAAAACCATCAAGTTTTGCAAAGTACAATGGAATCATCATTCCGAAGAGGAAGCAACATGGGAAAGAGAAGATGATCTTCGGAAAGACCACCCTCACCTATTTGCTAGCCAATCCGAATCTCGAGGGCGAGATTCACCTTAAGGGGGTTAGATTTGTAACATCCCTAAAATCATGATTTCAAAGTTTACATTATCACTCATGCATGCATATAGATTTGAGATCATATCCAAACTCATTTCAGTAAAATAGAAGCACTTGTTGCTATGATTTTATGTGAGCAGATTTAATTCAAGTGGCCATCACCATTTGAAAGCTTGAAAGTTTAGGAACCTAGATGCTCATCTTCATTGTTTGATAGTTTATGTGTAGAATTTGGACCAAAGTTTTCAACTTAGAAATAATTTCAAAACCCCTTTTAAAAACATTTGCTAATCAGATGCAAAGTCTCTGATTATTTTAAATCCAAGCTTGACCCAGCATATACAAAGTAACCCCATGGGTTTTGACCTATTTTTGAGACCAATTCACCACTACAAAACCTCAGAAAGATTTGAATTCAAATTGAACTTGAAACCATTTGAAAACCTATTCAGAAAATCGAAATAGAAAAAGAAAAGGAGTAAACAAAAGGAAAAGGCCGCGCGCCAGGGATCTAGACCAGCAGCGAATCAAGCCCAACAAGCCCACCCGGGGCATTTCCTTTCTTCTCACGCCAAAGCACTCCTTCGAACATCGATGCCAGACCCCACGCCTCCTGTCTATTTCACCGACCAGGGCCCCGCCCACGTCGTCTTCGTCTTCCCCGATTCCAAGATGACCCGCCGCTGGCGTTGCAAAGATGACATCATGAGCTTAATTAGCATTGATGCGACGAGCGTTTCCTGTCGAGCCTCGGGCTATAAGATCTCCCCCTCCTCGCGACCATTTACCCCCAATCAATTTTGCCTTCACACCACCAGGCTGCCCACGACTCGCATGACTCCGCCGCTGTTCCGACGGCTGCGCCGGCGAATTCCGGTGAGTTCCGAGCCCCCCTCTGCCTCTCATTCATGCTATATTGTTCAGTGAGTCTCTGTGCACCTACTGACACACCCCATTTGCCTCCGCATGAACCGTAGCTCCAGCAACGTCGACGACTGGCCGCCACCGTCTTCGGTTTCAACTCCGACGACCTCCAGTGGTAAGTCCAGACCGCCCCAAGCTTTCTCCTTCACACATACATCTCCTCCATGATCTCCTGCATCTGACCATGCCTTTTGTTTGCCTCCTAGTGATCGACAACCTCGCCAACGACGACGACTGACCATGCCGACATCTATCTCTACTTTGACGAGCAATCATCGCCGTATCTGCGCGCCCCTGGACAAACCAGAGCCACCTCGAGCCTCAGCACGCCACCGCGGTCCTGGTAAGCGCCTTCTTTCTTCCCCAGACGACCTAGAGCACCGGCGCCACCGTATTCAGACGCGCCGCCGCCGGTCAACGCCGCTAGCGCCGCCCATTTCTGGTTAATAGATTGTAGCCGTCAGATCTGGATCTCTGGCGAGAAACAGCTTCACTTAACGGGGGTATGGACAGATCTGAGCCGCAACGTTAGTTAGATCCAACGCGCAGAGGGTGATCCGGAACCAAGACGCACCAGTTATAACGCGACGCGTGTCTAGGGTTAGTTCAAAAACAGAATTCAAAATCAGATTTGGATCAAATTTTCAATTGACTATAACTTTTGATTCCCACGTTGGAATTTTGCAAACTTTATAATGTTGGATTCAGTGAGTCAAGACCTTTCTGAATATCCAATGTGTTTAACAAATAGTAACTGTTAAAATGACTATTTATACATAATCATGTTTAAGGCTATTTTGAGTATAGATTTAGTTTAGTAATTTGTATTAGTACCAAATAAGTTTGATTGGCAAACTTTGTGACTTGTTATGTTTCTGTATCATGCACTTGCTTGGTAGGGTTTTCAAAATCATCACTTAGTAAATTCTTGCATGCATGCATTCATATTTTTGATTGTATATAATTGTGTGTAATTGTGTGCTACAAACTTTGTGTAGATTTTGCTAGTACCTGTGATTGTGAAGAGTGCTACTCTCCCCATTACCAAGGCAAGTGATATTTCATGAATATTTCACTCCTATATTTTGTACTAGCATTAGATATTTTGCTAAGTCTTGCATGTTACTTTTGCCAAATGCTATGTTGGGAAATCCTATGTAGTGTAGAATTGTAGAATTGCTAGGGAATTTTCCTAAGTTAAGTTACTATTCCATGCTCAGCCTAGCTAGTAGAAAACATGGGTTGGAAAATAATGTACATGCCATGATGAAATAATTCTAAGTCCTTTGAGACTCATGCTTTTTCTTAATAAAACAACTAAGTCAATGAACATCCTGGGTGGAATGGGACTTGAAATGGTGGTTTTTGGTTGAGTGGTTACACAAGGCCATGGACTTGGCTTGTGTATCTCACTTGTGGTATGCCACCCAGGCACAAAGGGATTTGGAGGCCAAGTGTCGAGAAAGCTTACAGTGCAACCACTTGGCAATATGGGCTCTGCCTTGATCATATAGGTTGCTAGAACTTAGTCACTTGGACAGTTGGTGGTAGAGGGAATGATATGTTGGAGCGCGTCCATTTGACTAAGGAAAGGCTTCTGAAAGGTCTTGTCTTGGGAAACCAAGTCTAGTGGGGAAAGTGCACAACCTCTGCAGATGGAAAATCTAAGTACTTAGCCATGTCCATGGCAATGGACAACTTGAGCATCAAGACATGGAAGCTACAAGAATCTCATCACTCCAACTTCTAAGTAAAACTTGTGGGTGAACTAGGGTGAAGGACCCCAATGTCTATTGGTGGTTTCTTGGGGAAGTTTTTGACAAAGAAAAACTTAGTGATTTCAACTCATAGGGAAAACCTATTTTCAAGCAAAGCAAGCCAAGCTACACTTAGCTAAAATGCATATAGTAATATAGTCCACTTAAAATTTACTAAGGTATCACTTGCCAATACTATTCCAAAGTATTGACCCACTGTGGCTGTAACTTGTGATGTTGAAGGTTACTCCGATGATGAGTAGGAGTCATGAGTCTACACTCAACATGCTTGCCTGTGGCACATGAAGATGATGACTTGTGTTTATTTACTTATTCCATAAACTCTTGTATTAGGCCTTTGGACCTGAGTTGTAAAAGACTATGTTTTATCTCTGGAATGAATGTAATAAACGACCTTTGTATCTGTGTACTTCATCTTAAACTGTGGATGCTAGCATTGATCCAGGGACTAGCATTGCAATCACAGGGATCCTTTCCTTTACAAAGGAGGGATCTTACAGTTCACAACCTTCAGACCAAGCAAACTTCTTGTATTTCTTTAACAATTCAGTCATGGGCTTAGCTACCTTAGAGAAATTCTCAATAAACCTTCTGTAGTAACCTGCTAAGCCAAGGAAACTACGAAATTCTTTCATGGACTTGGGAGATTCCCATTCTGTCACAGCTGAAACCTTAGCAGGATCAACTGCTACACCATCCTTTGTCATAACATGACCAAGAAAACCAACTTCTTCCAACCAGAACTCACACTTGCTAAATTTGGCATAAAGTTTATGCTCTCTTAACTTCTCAAGTATCAAACGCAAATGTCCTTCATGCTCTTCTTTGCTTTTGGAGTAGACTAAGATGTCATCGATGAAAACGACAACAAACTTGTCAAGGAATTCCATGAACACCTTGTTCATCATATTCATGAAGTATGCTGGAGCATTCGTCAAGACAAGAGGCATTACGGTATACTCATACAATCCATACCTTGTAGTGAATGTTGTCTTAGGTATGTCTTGTTCCCTTATCTTGAGTTGAAAATATCTTGACCTTAGATCAATCTTTGAGAACACACATGCTCCTTCTAGTTGATCAAACAAGTCATTGATTCTAGGCAAAGGATATTTGTTCTTGATAGTTACCTCGTTGAGTGAACGGTAATCTATGCATAACCTTTGAATTCTATCTTTCTTCTCCACAAACAAAACTGGGGCTCCCCAATATGAAGAACTTGGTTGAATAAATCCTTTCTGCAACTGTTCTCCAAGTTGCTTCTTGAGCTCTTTTAGTTCATCAACTGACATTTTATACGGTCTCTTTGCTATTGGTCCAGACCCTGGTACCAAATCTATCAGAAACTCCACATCTCTATCTGGTGGCATTCCCGGCAATTCTTCCGGAAACACATCCGGATACTCACTCACAATTAGCACACTGTCCATGCTAACCCCCTTAAGAGAATTAAGCATACTCCTTTTTGCTTCAAAGTTGTTCTGGAATCTGATCCTTTTATTTTCTAGAGTTGTGAGTGAGACAGTATGGTTGGCACAATCTATCACTCCTTTGTACTTAGTCATCCAGTCCAGTCCCAGTATGACATCCAATCCTTGGGAGTTTAGAATTATCAAGTTAACGAGAAACTTATATTTCCCAAATTCTATGACTAGATCATGACATCCTGAATTCACTATCATTTCTCCACCAGGAGAACTTACTTTTATAGGACACCCAATAGTTTCTACCGGTAGTTCATTTCTTTCAACAAATGCTCTTGATATGAATGAATGAGATGCACCAGATCGAGAGTACAAATCTTTGGAATAGAATTGAGTCAACTACCTTACAAAGATCGTGCTCCTCATAGACCTCCTCCACATTGATGTGGTTCACTTGTCCCTTCTGGAAAGGATTGGGCTTGATAGGTCCTTCAACATTCTTTTCTGGGCATTCATTTGCATAATGCCCCATCTTCTTGCATTTGAAGCATTCAACCTGACTGATGTCTCTCTTAACAGGCTGACTTGCACTTCCACTTCCATTACCACTGTGGTGGCTCTTGTGTCCACTCTTTGTAGGGTTCGCAGCATAGAAAACAAAAAAATTCCTACGATGTGAACTATATACCAAGATCTATCTACTAGATACAAACAACGGGCGGATGTATATCCGTAGAGAACATACCCTTGTAGACCGACAAAGCTTAACGAGTTCAACTCGTGGTTGATGTAGACGATCTCTTGCCGATCTCAAGATCGAGAGGAAGTCCTAGCGCCGCAAATCAGCAGCGCATCCATGCTCGCACACAAGTTCGAGGCACCGAGCAACCTCCGCCTCGCCCAGCTCGGCGCGGAAGCACAACTCTTTCTTGCCGAATAGCCACCGGGAACATGTATCTCGCTAGTCCGAGACCATGGGGATAAATTCTAGACGGGAGAGAGATCCTTCACGAGAGGTGTGAGAGACAAGTGAGGGGGGCCTTTTATAGGAGGAGGGGAACCCCAAGGGGTGGCTAGCATGGGGCTGCCCCTTGCCCTCCCTCTTCATGTGGGTGGACACTCCACCACAAATCTCCTTTAAATTCCTCCACTCAAAAGTCCACTCAAATTCCCATTAAATTTCCACCAAATTTAATGCAAACTCTCATTAAATAAAACTTTTATTTTATTCAGAATTTTGTCAATTACTTTAATGACAAACATTCACAATAACCCTTGCTAGAATTCTATTTCACATGCATAACCACTTTATGCAATTTCACCCGAAAACCTGCTTTGGTATCTAGTGAAATAAATTCCTGCTTGTTCATTCTTTCGGCATGAAACATTTGCTCCAATTGGATGTCGGTGTCTCTTAAGTGTGTCACCCTACGGTTCGTGAATAATGCGGACATGATCGAGACCCTCTCGGATCAATAATCGAAGCGGATCGAGACCCATAATCTCCACACATTCAACGATGACTTTCTTGTGATCGCTTAACCTTTTACGCTAGTATCTTAATCCCTTTGTTTCACGATATATTACATGTCCGAGGTTCGATCATCGGTATCTCCATACCTAGTTTGATCTCGCATCGACATGCACTCTTTTCTCGCTCTGTGATATAACATTCTAGTGATCAAATCACTTGCTTGCAAGCTAATCAATGTGATATCACCGAGAGGGCCCAGAGTATATCTATCCGTTATCGGGATGAACAAATTCCACTCTCGATCCATGAGCTTCAACATAACACTTTATTAGTCCTCAATCCATCTTTATAATCACCCTGTTATGGTGTGACGTTTGATGTTATCAAGAAACTCTTCCGGTGTTAGTGATTGACATGATCTCATGGTCTAAGGATTAGGATCACTTCATAAGTTGTTATAGCAATATAAACTCAATGACTTTGATCGTAATGCTATACTTCGGATGAATGTTCATCACACCATTACACTAATGTTGTGATCCCGTTATTAACAACATCCGATGTCCATGATCAGGAAACCTTGATCATCTTGTTAATCAACGAGCTAGTTTATGAGAGAGGCATAACTAGGAACTTCTGCTTGTTTATTAAACACACATGTATTAACGCTTCCGTATCAATACAATTATAGCATGCAAAATAAACATCTATCATATACTTGGAATACACATAATAAACACTTTATTATTGCCTCTCGAGGCATATTCCTTCAGTCTCCACTTGCACTAGAGACAATAATCTAGTTACATAGTGATAAATCTAACACCCATCGAGTTCGTGTTGATCATGTTTTGCTCTAGGAGAGTTTTAGTCAACAACTGCTACATTGAGATCCGTATGTACTTTACAAATCTTTATATCTCCATCCTTGACATGCTCATGATGGAGTGAAACCGCGCTTAATATGCTTGGAATGCTTGTGAGACCTTGGCTCTTTGGCATTGGCAATGGCACCATTGTTGTCACAATAGATCACCATTGGGTCCAACGCGTTTGCCACCACTCCTAGTTCAGATATGAACTCCTTCATCCAAATCGCTCGAGCCGCTCAAGCAAAGAACATATTCGGCCCGTTGTTGATCCCGCTACCACAGGTTGTTTGGAGATCCTAACCAACCGCTCCGCCATTCATGAGAAATATGTATCCGGATTGAGACTTAGAGTCATCCGGATCGGTCAAAGCTAGCGTCGACATAACACTTAGCGACGAGCTCTTCTTCACCTCAGATATAAGAAACATATCCTTAGTTCTTCATAAGTACTTAAGGATATTCTTGATCGCTATCCAAAGGTTCTCAACACGATCCGATTGGTACCTACTAGTCAAACTAATAGCATGTGCCACATCCGTCTTGTACATAGCATGGCGTGCATTATAGAGCCTATGGTGAAGCATAGGGACTTTGTCCATTATCTCTCTTTCTTCCGCAGCCGGACTTTGAGTCTTACTCAATGTCTTGCCTTGCAACATAGGTAAGAACCCTTCTTACTTCCGTCCATTTTAAACTTCTTTAAAATCTTATCAAGGTATGTACTTTGCGATAGCCCTATTAGGCGCCTAGATCTATCTCTATAGATCTTTATGCCTAATATGTATGACGCTCACCTAGGTCCTTCATTGAAAATTTTGCTTAGATAACTTTTAACACTGTTTAAAAGATCTATATCATTTCCGATCAATAATATGTCATCCACATATAATATCAGAAATGCCACATTGCTCCCACTCACTTTCTTGTAAATACAAGCTTCTCCATAAGTTTGGACAAATCCAAACTCTTTGATCACCTCATCAAAGCGGAGATTCCAACTTCGTGATGCTTGCTTCAATCCATAGATGGATCCCTGAAGCTTGCACACCTTGTTAGCATCCTTAGGATCGACAAAACCCTTTGGTTGTATCATATACAACTCTTCTTCAATATTACCATTGAGAAACGCGGTTTTGACATCCATCTGTCATATCTCATAATCGAAATATGCAACAATTGCTAACATAATCCTAACTGACTTTAGCATCGCTACAGGAGAGAAAGTCTCATCGTAGTCAACTCCTTGAATTTGTCGAAACCCCTTTGCGACAAGTCGAGCTTTATAGACGGTCACATTACCATCAGCATCAGTTTTCCTTTTGAAAATCCATTTGTTCTCCACGGCCTTTCGGTCGTGAGGTAATTCCACCAAGTTCCAAACTTGATTTTCATACATGGATTCCATCTCGGATTTTATGGCTTCTAACCATTTGTTGGAATCCGGGCTCATCATCGCTTCTTCATACGTCGCAGGTTCATCATTTTCATCAACCATGAAATTCATGACAGGATTTCCGACATCTCGAGTGCAGCGTCTGCTTGACCTCGAGGTTCTAGAGTACTCTCTTCGAGTTTCATGATCATTATCATTAGTTCCTCTTCAAGGTGGAGCCAACTCCTAACAACTTCCGGCTACAAGGCTACGCCATACTTTGAAGAGAAGGTTCACAACCTCTTCAAGTTCTACCTTCCGACTACTCACACCTTTTAGAAACTCTTTCTCTAGAAAGGATCCATTCTTGGCAACAAAACCTTGCCCTAGGATCTGTGATAGAAGGAATACCCAATAGTTTCTTTAGGGTATCCTATGAAGACGCATTTTCCGCTTTGGGTTCGAGTTTATCTGGTTGAAGTTTCTTCACATAAACATCGCATCCCCAAACTTTAAGAAATGAGCTTAGGTTTGTTTCAAACCACAATTCATACTTGTCTTTTCAACGGATTTAGATGGTGCCCGATTTAAAGTGAATGCAGTTTCTAGTGCATAACCCCAAAATGACAATGGCAAGTCCGTTTGAGACATCATAGATCGAACCATATCTAATAAAGTACGATTACGTTCCGACACACCATTTCATTGTGGTGTTCCGGCAGTGTGAGTTGTGAAACAATTCCACACTCTTTCATGTGAGTGCTAAACTCGTAACTTAGATACTCACCTCCACGGTGGACCGTAGAACTTTGATCTTTCTATTACGATGATTTTCCACTTCATTCGAAATTCCTTGAACTTTTCAAAGGTTTCGACTTGTGTTTCATCAAGTAGATATAACCGTATCTACTCAAATCATCCGTGAAAGTAACAAAATAACGATATCCACCTCGCGCCAACACACTCATTGGACCACATACATCGAATGTATGATTTGCAATAAATCGCCTGCTCCATTGAACCGAAAACGGCGTTCTAGTCATCTTGCCCATAAGGCATGGCTCACATGCATCAAATGATTCATAATCAAGTGATTCCAAAAGTCCATCCGAATGGAGCTTCTTCATGCGTTTAACGCCAATATGACCTAGACAAGGCCACATATATGCGGATATATCATCATTAAGTTTAATCCTTTTAGCATCAACATTATGAATATGTGTAACATTATCATCGAGATCTAATAGAAATAAACCATTCATCATCGGTGCATGACCATAAAATATTTCATTCATATAAATGGAACAACCATTGTTCTCGGATTTAAATGAATAACCACCGCATCAAACACGATCCGGATACAATGTTCATGCTCGGTGCACCGATAACATTTATTCAAGTTTATAACTAATCCCGATTAAGTGGAGAGCAGCGTTCGATGGCGATCACATCAACGCTTGATCCATTGCCGACACGCATCTTGACCTCACCTTGCTAGCGTCATTGTTCCGCAGCCCCTGATTCGAGTTACAAATATTAGCAACTGAACCGGTATCAAATACCCAGGTGCTAATGCGAGCACTAGTCAAGTACACATCAACAACATGTATATCATATATACCTTTGTTTTCCTTGCCGGCCTTCTTGTCTGCCAGATACTTGGGGCTTATGCCCAGGGCTCCCCTTACAATAGTAGCACTCGGAATCGACTTAGGTCCAACTCGGGTTTCTTTTCAGCGTCAAAGCTTGCCGCCTTACTTCCTTTCGCTTTTCCTTCTTGTCTTTCTTGAAACCGGTGTTCCTATTGATCATCAACACTTGATGTTCCTTTTGATCTCCACTTCGCAGTTTTAAGCATTGATGTAAGCTCGGGAGACTTCTTCATGCCTTGCATATTATAGTTCATCACAAGCTCTTATAGCTAGGTGGCGAGACGCAGAACACGATGGATGCCTAAGTCAATGGGAATCGATATTCCCAAGGACACAAGCTTATCGGCAGTAACCCGACATCTTGAGTACATGCTCACTAACGGAGTTGTGCTCTTCCATCATGCCTAAAGAACTTTTCAAGCGTTGTAGCTCTGTCTGAAAGCATGTGTGTCGAAAATCATTTTCAACTCACCCATTGTATCAAATGCATTGCCGTTTCAAACGCTTTCAAAGTTTCGCTCTAGCCCATACAATATGCCGCAATGAACTAAGTTGTGGTCCTCGACGAGTCGATAGACATTCTTCTCCTCGTCGGGGCATCATCAAAAGGTGGGGGCCTAACGGTGCTTCTAGCACATATTGCTTTGTGCAATGAGAGGAGAATCCTCAAATTCATGGCCCATTCGGTAAAGTTGCTACCGTTAGCTGCTAGTTTCTCTTTCTCCATGAACACATTGAAATTAAAAGGTGTGGTGCCATCTACAACAGAATTTGTAAAGTTTGGACTAAGTGTATGATAGATTGAGTTCAACTAATCTATATTTAATGAACTCCCACTCAAAAACGACATCCCTCGTGCCTTTTTGGTGATTACATGAACCAAATCCACTACACCAAGTCCGATCATCACGTGAGTCGGTGTAGCTTCAAAGGCGAGCATCAAATGGGCATCATATCAACTATATGACTCATGCTTAACCTTTCGATCCGTGTTCCGAGGCCATGTTTGTACATGCTAGGCTCGCCAAGTTAGAACCTTAGTATTCGCGTGTGTAACTGTTTTACACCCGAAATATGGTCGTGGATCCAAGAACACCCGATCATCACGTGATGTCTTGGAGCGACAAAAACATAATCGGTGCATACTAAAGGAAGAACACATTCTTATCTTTGTTGGGCCACGCAGAGATAAAACAAAAACTTTTCCTCTAACGTGGTGATCCCAAGACCTAGCTAAGGTAGAAGGCCACGAGGTTTACCACTAGACGCGGTTGGACATCGATGAAGCGCGTCGCTGATGCAAGGTCAGTCCTCACGATCCGATCGTCTCCGGTGCCGATCGACAAGACCTCTCCGGTATCCACACGCATAAGGAGGAGCACCGGCGAATCGCTAGGTTCACATGGCGGCAAGGACTCGTGGAGCTAGGGTTTCCAACACATGGAATAACCTAACCGAACAACGATTAACCTTCCGGTTACAGTTCCACTTTATATAGGAGTGAACGTGGCTTCGCATGACCCATTCACTAAAGCCCATATAACACTAGTCACCGTGAGTCCAACTCACTAATTCCCTAATCGTTTAGGTCCAACCCAACCAGATTACGATTCGGATCCAATCCGAACTTGCTCCGCTCTTAAGTGTGTGACCACAGCTCATGGTTACTTGGACACGATTAGAGTCCAACTCACAATCGATCAATCGGCATCGGCTCCTAGCGTAACATACCGATTCCCAAGTACCAAAGAGTCATGACGACTTGTTTTCCAATGCGACTTACGCCCCGAGTCCCTTTTGCCTCACGATATACCTTGTCGACTATAGGCGAATATATGTCATCCCTTAAATAGTCTAACTCTCTTCTCGATCCGAGATAAGTGATTCACCCGACTAACTTAGCCGATCGCCTCGGTTAACACTTAACCGAGTCGCATGGCCATGCTTTCAATCATATCTCACGAGAGGGCCCAGATAATATCTCCGAGTGGAGGGCAAAATCCCATCTTGGTTATTCACATCACGCAGCTTGATTCTCGATCACCCGAACCGCCTTTATAATCGCCCGATTACGGATCAAGCTTGACGTAACCTAAGTCGGTGATCCTCAACTCGGACTATGCAACAACCTCAGGTCTAAGGATTACATTGATTGAGATATACAAATGACCTTAGTTCGTTGTACCTCAATATGGGTCAATCCGACTCGCTAAACTCTTTAGCCTAGTCTCGTAAGTTGGAATAGCATCTCCATGCCCATGACAAGTGGAACCGAGTCATCAAGCCAACTTTCACATTGGTCTAAGTTGTGTGTCCAAAGACAACCTCAATGACCAAGGATATTTAGTACAAACACCATGAATGCATAGTTCCACAACTGAATCACATATTCAATGATACACATCGATGCTTATACAAGGACTACTTAATAACTTTATGAATACAATGGGAAATATCATCATACATGATTGCCTCTAGGCATATTCCCAACAGCCTCCCACTTGCACTAGAGTCAATCTTCCGACATCACATGTCTAAGCATCTAATGCCCATGGTTTCAAAGCGCCTCATGCTTCTGGGTAACGGCTTTGTCAACGGATCCGCAATATTTGCATCCGTGTGTACCTTGCATAACTTGATATCACCGATCCACGAATCGCGAATTAGGTGGTACCGCATGAGTATGTGCTTGTTCTTCCGGTGTTGTCTAGGTTCCTTGGCTTGTGCAATAGCACCATTGTTGTCACAATACACGCCCAACGGATTGGACGAGCCTGAACCACACCAAGATCCATGAGGAAATTCCTCATCCAAACAGCCTTCCTTTGCCTCCGAGGCAAGAATATACTCAAATCTGTCACAGACGCAGCATACGCCTCTTGCTTGGAACTTTCCAAAAGACAAAGACCTCCGCTTATAATAAACACGATCCGGATTAAGTAACGAGAATCATCGTAGTCGGTGAGATAACTCGATCCGTAACCCTTTACCGAAGTTCATCTTCACCACCATAAACCAAGAACATATCCTTAGTCCTTCTCAAGTACTTTAGGATAATTTTAGCCGTCGATTGGATCTCTCCAGATCACTGGTATCTCGCCACAACACTTAGAGCATAGGAAACATCCGCCTAGTACAAATCATGGCGTATATGATGGATCCAATCAGAAGCATATGGAATCGCACTCATCCGACTTCGCTCATTAGTTGTCGAAGGACACTGAGTCTTGCTAAGTTTTACACCATGGGACATCGGTAAGAACCCCTTCTTAGACGATTCCATGTTGAACTTTTTCAACACTTTGTCCAAATAAGTACTCTGACTCAATCCAATGAGCCTCCTTGATCTATCTCTATAGATCCAGATTCCTAGGATGTATGTTGCCTCACCCAAGTCTTTCATTGAGAAACTCCTTCCAATGATTCCTTGGTTTCTTGCAACATCGGACGCTATTTCCAATCAGTAATATGTCATCCACATATAAGATTAGAAAATTTACTTTGTTCCCACTAAACTTCTTGTACAAACAAGAATCATGATCACTCTTGATGAAGCCAAACGATTTGACTACCTCATCAAAGCGAATATTCCAACTCCGAGATGCTTGCTTCAACCCATAAATGGATTTCGAAGTTTGCATACCTTGTCAAGATTAGCGGATCGACAAAACCCTCGGCTGTATCATATACACGCCCTCGGTTAAATTTCCGCTAAGGAAAGCCGTTGACATCCATCCGCCATATCTCATAGTCGAAATAGGCGCTATAGCTAACATGATCCGAACTGATTTAAGCATCGCTACGCAGAAAGTCTCGTCGTAATCAACTCCTTGAACTTGTCGGAACCCCTTCGCGACAAGGCGTGCTTTATAGATTGAAACATTTCCATCCATATCGCTTTTCTTCTTAAAGACCCATTTGCACTTGACGGGTCTTGCACCGTCTCGGCGATCAACCAAGTTCCAAACTTGATTTTCATCCATGGACTTTATCTCGGATCTCATGGCTCCAAGCCATGACTCGGAATCGATCCCACCACCGCTTAATAATTTGCCGGCTCATCACCGCTAACAAGAACATCACGAACACTTCGTAATCTTGCCGATCTTCGTAGTACGGTGTGTCATTGTCATTGCCACGATCGGCTCAACCTCCAAGGTTTTTGCCGATTCGCTATAAGCCGATTCCTCTCGAATTTCTTCGAGTTGCACCGCTCCCACTTACTCCCCGATCGAGAAACTCTTTCTCAAGGAAGACACCGCCCGAGCGACAAACACTTTGCCCTCTTCTCGGTTGTAGAAGTAGTAACCCAAGGTTTCCTGATACCCCACGAAAATACATTTATCCGACTTGGCGTAAGCTTGTCCGATCAAGTCGCTTGACAAAAGCTTCACAACCCCAAATCTTAAGAAAAGACAAACTCGGCTTTTGCTGTCCACATCTCATGGTGTCTTCTACCGATTTTGATGGTACTCTGTTTAGTGTGAACGCCGCTGTTTCTAGACAATAACCCCAAAATGATAAAGGCAGATCTGTCTGACTCATCATTGATCGTACCATGTCCAACAAGGTCCGATTCCGCCTTTCCGAAACACCATTCCTTTGTATGCTCTCGGAGTAAGTTGAGGAACTATTCCACAACTTTTCAGATGGTCATCAAACTCATGGCTCATGTACTCGCCTCCTCGGTAAGACCGAAGAAACTTTATTTTCTTGCCGAGTTGATTATGTGCTTCATTCTGGAATTCTTTGAACTTTTCAAAGGCTTCCGACTTATGTTTCATTAAGTAGATATATCCATACCTACTCAAATCATCGGAAGGTAATGAAGTACTCATAACCACCCCGTCGTGCTCATTGGTCCACATACATCACTATGTACTAGTCCCAACAAGTCGGACGCCCTTTCGCAACTCTTTGCAAAGGTGTCTTGGTCATTTTGCCGAGTAGGCAAGATTCGATGTCTCGAACGACTCCAAGTCAAACGGGTTAGAGTCCATCATCATGGAGCTTCTTCATGCGTTTCCAACTTATATGACCAAGCCGATTGCCAAAAGTAAGTCATATTCAGATCATTTGGTTTCAACCTTTTAACATTTATGTTATAAACCGACTCACCATCAAGATTCAAAATAAATAACCCGTCCCGACGGGTGCAAAGCCGGAAACATATCATTCAAATACAAAGAACAACCATTATTCTTGATATTCGACTCATAGCCTTGCCTCATCAAACATGAAGCGTAAATAATGTTTCGATCGAGCATCGGAACATAATAACAATTATTTAGTTCCATAATGAATCCGAAGGTAAATGAAGTTGCATCGCGTCGACTTCCAACGCAGCAACTCTTGCTTTGTTGCCGCTCGAATATCAACCTCGCCTTGCTACGCCTCCTAGTTCTTACCAGTCCGCAACGAGTTGCGATGTGAATAATCGATCCGATCATATACCCAAGAACTATTAGGTGCATCAAGAAGATATATGTCTATAACATTGCAAACAAGTGTACCGAGTCAAGTCATACCTCCACTCTTGGCTTTGTCGGCCAAGTACTTGCAGCCTCTTCCAATGGCCATCCGCCTTGCAAGAGAAGCAAGTGGATCCGTGAAGGAGATGGCTTAGTCCCCGAGGAAGCGCTTGGGACCTGGTCCCGAGCCCGCTTCTCCCGACTTAGCCTTCTTCTTAGTCCAAGAACTCTTCTTGAACTTAGCCTTATTCTCGCACCATCAACACTTGACTGGTGCCCTTCTTGAGATCCGCACCGCTTGAGCATCCCATGCAATTCAGGAGCTTCTTATCCATACCATGCATGTGGTAGTTCAAATGAACTGCCCATATGCACTAGGAAGAGAGTTCAGAATTATATCTCAGCGAACTCTTCGCTTATGGGGTAGCCAAGCCTCTCCAGACCGCACGTAACCAACCATTTTGATCACATGCGACTCGTGGATCACCATCCTTAAGCTTGCAACTCAGCAAAGCCCGAGAGACTTGATACCTCTCGGTCTTCGCTCGAGCTCGAACATACTTTTGAGGCTTTCGATCATATCGTAGGCCTCAACATGCTCGAACTGCTTTTGCAAGTCCGGTTCCATGTGAGCAAGCATAAGATGCTAATATCCGTGGACTCATCCTTAGCCCGACGTAGGCATTGGTGGTTATGACAGTCGCATTCTCATTCGGCTCATCCGAAGTGGGTTGTCTAGGACATGGTCCTTCTTTTCTTGTTTGAGAACAATTCTCGATTTCGATACCGCTTGGTAAAATTAGTGTCGCTCAGTTTATCTTTCTCAAGAATGGTTCTCAACGCAAAACCGGATAACCGAGAGTGACTGCTACTTGGTGCCATGATCTACAATGTAAAATATGCAAAACACTTAAGACATGTATTCATAAAAGAGCAAGCATATTAAACATTTTAATATTTTATGCTCCCACTAGAACCAACACCCTCCGATGGTTACTTAGTGATTCAGATCCTAAATAAGCAAGTCGGCTAGTGAGCTTTAGCATCACCGCTAGCCCAAGTGATCTAGGTAGACAACTCCTTGTCAATCGCATCTCATGCGACTCTGTTGGACGGGTGGCATCACATGCCTCGGCTCCCATCCGACCTTTCCCGAGTCCCACAACTTGTGATAGACCCGTCTAGCTTACCTAGTGTTTCAAAGAAGAGTCCGACTGAACCCACCTAGTCGAAAAGAATTGGCAGCACCTCAATTTTATGAGACCACTACCAAAATGTCCGACTTGTGATGGTGCAAACACCAAGGAAAACCGACTAGACCTTCTTTGAGGGATTAAATTTTACCGACTATCTAATAGAGGTAAACCGAGACATAACAATAACACAAAATAAATCAATTATAATGTGAAATGGTATGGCTCTCTTCATGGCGATCTCCATCTCCACAAAGCTTGTAATCCGACTCGTGCCAACTCTTGTCACTTGCCGTCTTACTCCATGTCGCCGACAAGTACAACGCCTTGCATGCCTTCCGGGTTCTCAAACAGCTACACTAGCTTAGTAAAGTAAATTACATAGAGAATCCGACACGCAGGTCATTATACAATAAAATGACAGGACCTAGGCTCCACCGCGGTGACAAAACCGTGATTCGCAGATCACGTATGGATTACACACATACATCACATGCACATGAACCAAACCATTCACAACTTCCTGCAAACACAAGTTATGCATAGATACAATATCTACCGGCGTTGTGAAACTCGCAACGACATCTAAGGCGCTACGTGTGGCATCCCGCAAAACCACTACTAGAAAATCGCGTTGAATTGCTGCATTGCATCGTCATCATCATGCATTGTTTGCTAAAACTATTTTCGCAATTTCCGTTTTGTTTTCTAAAACGCCCCAACTTTAATCAATATCAAACCCGGGTCTCCGTAATATTTGTTTTGTCTAAACACCATTGCAAACGCCCCGTTTTAATTAAATAAAAAGTTTGATTATTTTTAGCGGGGCAGTCGAACGGGCCGAATGACCCGAACGACCACCCCAGAAAAATAATATCGGTCCACCTCTAAATCCTAAACTCACCCAACTAACCTACCCAGCCCAACCCTCCACCTCACCCCAACCAAGAACTCCTCGACACCTCACCCTCTCTCTCCTCTACCCTATCCCACTGCCACCTAGGCAGCCCTCACCCCACACACCCACATAGCATATGCCAGCCCCACCCCTCTCCTCACACACCCGCTGGCCCCACCCCAGCCCCTCTGCGTTCACACACACAACCTCCGCTCCCGGGCCCACCCCACTCGGGATCCACACGGCCCCGACCCCGCACCTCCCCCTGCTCATCTCTCCTTCCTCTCTCACTGTTCCACAGCTGAAGGCGCCCCGCCACCTCCCGCTCCGCCGCGCCCTGGGTTGCCGCCACCGCGCCCTCCTCTCCTCAGCCGCCTCCTCCCTCTAGCCCGACCTCCCTTCTCCGCCGCCCATCTCCGGCCCCTAACCTCGCCCCTCTCGCCCCTGGCGACGCTTGCCCTCGGCAAGGCCGCCACCGGCCACTCAAGATGCCGCCCTTCGCCCCGAGCCTGTGCAGCCTCTCCACATGCCAGCCGCCTCACGCTGGCCTCGCCCTCCCGACGGCTTGCTGCTCCGCCAGGCTCTCCGCCCGCCCTTCCCGGCTTCCCTACGCCTCCGCCACGCCCGCCTGTCTCGCACCTCCTCCCCAGTTCCCACTGTCGCCGCCCAGCTCCCACCTGCGCCGACCGCTCCCCTTCCTCCGCTTTGCCCGCTCTCCCGCCACCGTCCATCCTCTCTCACACAAGTGCGTGCCTCCACACATACTTCCGCAAGGCCTCGCTGCTTCGCCTAGCTCCTTCAGCTGCCCGGCCTTCGCTTCTCCAAGACCGCCGCTCGCTTTCCCCCCGCCAGACGCCTCGCCATTGCCTCTCCTGTCGCGCCCACCGGCCAAGGCCTCGCCGCAAGCGCCGCCACGCCGCATCCGCCACTGCTCGCTCGGCCGCCCGAGCCGCGTAAATTGCTGCCTCGCGCCGCCGCCGTGCCACGCGGGCCACCGTCGACCGTTCCCGTTCAGCTCTTGCCGCTGGCGTGAGCCCCTGTTTTGGTGTGTTGGTGTTGCTCAGTGCTGAGAGATGTGAAGGTGATGGACGCGGTGAGGTACGATGCTAAAAAATGGTGTTACAATCCACCGAGCTGCGATCTGAACATTCCGGTGAACGAGACGAAAAGTTGGACAAGGTCATTGGCGTCATCGACAAGATCTTCGATGACCACCGGATTGGATCCAAGTTCTCCATCGACATCAAGACCGTCCCCGGAGCGGACCGTCGAACCCCGGAGTCCAACCCCGAAGGCCGAACCCTCGGACGCCAAGTTCGCCGAGAACCTAGATGCCAAGCTCTTCTCATCGACAGGATCGACCCGATCCGGAACGCCAAGCATTACCCTCGGACGCCAACACCCGAACCGGAAGGATGCCAAGATCGCCGAGAACGCCAAGATCTTCATCCCGTACCCCGAGACCCCGGTGCGACAAGTGCTTCATCCCGAACAACAAAATCTACCCCGATATCCGAGAACGATCCCGTCGAGACCGATCTGTCGAACCCTGGACCCTGAGACCGACCCCGAACCCTCGGACCAAGATCGTCGAGGACCCTAATGTGTGACCCTTTTCCTCGATACCCTATTTTTATAAATGATATCAACTTGTTGCATTAAATCATTCATCTCGCATGCATATCTGTGGTTTGGGGGCCTTATGCCGATTCATCTCTTAATTAAATATGGGTCCCATATGCGGGCAAATCTAGTCTCATATTGGCCTCATTTAAACTTGTGTAGCGAACCGGTGCTATCTTTTGTCTTGATAAACAACATTTAAAATGCGGGGTTTCTAAATAACTTGAACCACCTAAATATTGTCGGGACCCCGGTTCCGCTTAATATGACCTAATTGCATCGCACCTTTGCCATGTCATCCATCATGCATGCATCATGCCGATCTTCTGCCGTTGTATTAAATATTGCATCCGGTGTTTATTCTAGTGTTTTGCTTCTTCGCGGATAAGGCCTATGAGTTGATGTGAGCTTCGCCCCGTTCTTCGGATGAACCCTTCGACAATGTTTTCAGGCGAGCATCTTCCCCTTTCTACCTATCTTACTTTTATAGTCTTTATTCCCTCCTGTTGATCTATTGCTATCTGTGTGCGATGCTTTAGTTTCCGTACCTGTGATATACCGTGCAGCCCTATATTGCCTTGGACACACCCTATTACCTGTTGTTTGGTAGATAGTTGGACTTGCGCGTCGTAGTTGCTTGCTCAAGTGCTGATGTGTGTCGCCATATGCCACAGTTGTTGTTGTATTGCCGCATGTTGATGATGGAGATGATTCTAGTTTTTACTTATCGTCACTTTAATTTCTGTTTAACAACTAAAATTGAAATAAGCAGAGGCATCGGTGGGTGATAGAAAATATTTGGTTTCCGAACGCCCACTTGTGTCCCGTAAGACCCCGAGTACTTGATACATGTTCCTTGATTTATCGCGCTATCCACATCCGGGAGGTATATGGGACCCCCCTGAGCCAGAGCTTGATTCAGTCTTATTTCTTGGGGCCACAACTAGTTTGAGGTTTTATTTACTATCCTGTACTTATGCCATGCTACTATCTCAGGTTTAAATCAGAGGAGCACACTCGCATTTAGGATCGGGACACGATTCGCTGTGTCGACAAGCCCAACCACACTTTCGGGTTCCCAATGCTCACACCGTATACCCAAACCTTGAGCCCGCCTCGAGTCACCGCTTCGCTATGATCTACTTAAGGTGGCCCCGAAATAATTCAATCCTGTGATTGTTCAATGAAAGCCTCATTGGGTTTTGATTTGGTTTTTCCGAGGTTGATCGAGCGTGTGTTGCTATTGGTGCACCGCCGGGTAAAACTTTCAAAGCCGTGTCCGCAGATATGGACGACTTGGAGCAAGATCTCGATCATAGACAAGCATAACTAAAGTTTATTGCTATAAATTTGACTTTATAATGACTAGTAATCAGCTTCACTATAATGGAATGGCTAATAATACTGCCCACAATTGCTTGTTTGGAGTGTCGCTATGCACCATTGTACTGACTAGTAAGTATTGCAACTACAACGGAATGGTTGAATAAAAGGACCAACAACCTGGGTTTTGGGTTTATATCATGCTATCATGTCGGATTAGTAATTGCTAACTACAACGGAATGGTTAACTAAAAGTGCCCATCGCTTATTTTATCGGGACAATTATCTAACCCGACTAGTAATTGCTGCAACGATAATCGAATAAGTAAAACCGCCAACCGTGAGTTCGTTGACTTCTCGCTTGGTCCCGAGGGGAAACACAGACGGGTTTGTTTGGTGTTAGCTTCAGTTGGATCCGGTTAGGTCACTCTTACCCTCTCCGATAATCGCCAGTATCGAGTCTCTATAGGTTGTTTAGTGCATGTCGCCGTCACCCACCATACCTATGTAGGCGAGGACCCGAATTTTAGCCTCGCCTGCATCGCCTCGATCGACGCTCCTCTTTTTCCTTTGCCTTTGTCGGCACCCTTTTGTTTAAGCAGGTTTGAGATCGACGTTAGCGGGTTACCTTCCGCTTGGCTCGCAGGTTATGGAAGCCATTGGTTATTCTTCAGGGCTCTTAGCCCCATTTGCATCTTGTCCGTAGCTGGACGCTCTATCGTTTTCAAGGTGATTTGGATCTTTGTATATTATATTTGTATTCTTGACTCATTGAGTCGCTGTTATATATATATCTGTTCTGTGGGTCCCATCGAGGACTGTTGTGTAATGTTATTACTTCGTTTTCCACCCGCACGAAAGTGCCTGGTGGGCACCTTTGAATCGTTTCTATGCGGGTTTGGCGAATTTTGCTCAAACTTGCATAGGTCCGATCCTGAGGGTGTTACACTACGACAGGGCGAAGCCGGCGGTCCCATATGCGAGATCTCGAGCCTAAAACCAGAAGCTAACGCTCTGATACCACTGTTGGGCCACGCAGAGATAAAACAAAAACTTTTCCTCTAACGTGGTGATCCCAAGACCTAGCTAAGGTAGAAGGCCACGAGGTTTACCACTAGACGCATGGCTTGGATTACCGATGAAGCGCGTCATTGATGCGGCAGCCTCACGATCCGATCGTCCCGGTGCTGATCAGACAAGACTCGCTGGTATCCACACGCAAGGAGGAGCACCGGCGAATCGCTAGGTTCACATGCGGCAGGATCTGTGGAGCTAGGGTTTCAACACATGGAATAACCTAACCAACAACGATTAACCCTTCCGTTCAGTGCTCCACTTTATATAGGAGTGAACGTGGCTCGCCATGACCCATTCACTAAAGCCCATATAACACTAGTCACCGTGAGTCCAACTCACTAACTCATCCTAATCTGGTTTAGGTCCAACCAACCAGATCGATTCGGATCCAATCCAACTTGCTCCGCTTAAGTGTGTGACCCGAGCTCATGGTTACTTGGACACGATTAGAGTCCAACTCACAATCGATCAATCGGCATCGGCTCCCAGCGTAACATACCGATTCCCAAGTACCAAAGAGTCATGACGACTTGCCTTTCCAATGCGACTTACGCCCGAGTCCCTTTGCCTCACGATATACCTTGTCGACTATAGGCGAATATATGTCATCCCTTAAATAGTCTAACTCTCTTCTCGATCCGAGATAAGTGATTCACCCGACTAACTCTTAGATCGCCTCGGTTAACACTTAACCGAGTCGCATGGCCATGCTTTCAATCATATCTCACGAGAGGGCCCAGAGAATATCTCCGAGTGGAGGCAAAATCCCATCTTGGTTATTCACATCACGCAGCTTGATTCTCGGTCGACCCGAACCTCGCTTTTATAATCGCCATTCACGGATCAGCTTGATGTAACCTAAGTCGGTGATCCTCAACTCGACTATGCAACAACCTCGTGTCTAAGGATTACATTGATTGAGATATACAAATGACAGCTTAGTTCGTTGTACCTCAATATGGGTCAATCCGACTCGCTAAACTCTTTAGCCTAGTCTGTGTAAGTTGGAATAGCATCTCCATGCCCATGACAAGTGGAACCGAGTCATCAAGCCAACTTTCACATTGGTCTAAGTTGTGTGTCCAGCACAACCTCAATGACCAAGGATATTTAGTACAAACACCATGAATGCATAGTTCCACAACTGAATCACATATTCAATGATACACATCAGATGCTTATACAAGGACTACTTAATAACTTTATGAATACAATGGGAAATATCATCATACATGATTGCCTCTAGGGCATATTCCCAACAATCTTGATATTTAAATGAGGGATCATCTTATTATGCTAACAAAGCGCTAAACAAGCAATATAAGATGCTATCAAACATCATATGTTTATTAGTGAAATGATATGGTTCCCGCAGATGATCTCTATCATGTGCATCGTGGTATGATCACTATCATACCTATATGTGTAAATCCAAGGTCTATGGATTTTACACGCTATGTGTGTTGTAAGAGTATCATCTCATACTTCTACTTACAACACTACCATATCATAACACTAGCCCAAAGAACAATCTAAACTAGACGCCTCTAATTTATCCATTGCAAGTTTTACGTGGCTTAGGGCTTTAGATAGAACCGTTCTTACCTACGAACATGAACCACAACGAGGATAATCAAATTGTTGACAACTCGCTTGCAAAATAGATATTGACTATAGGAGGAGAGATGACACCCGCTAGACACTTATGCAAACTAGTTGCATGTCAAGCGTGGAAATGGTCTCATGTGCGAGGACATGTAAAGTTTGTCCGCTTCATCCCACTATGCCACCAATATCCAAAATTACAACAAAGGAGCAACAACATGATCATCATCGCCACATACTCATATGTGTACTACCTGTAAAGTATCTACGCATAGATCCGGCTCGATACCCGTAGGGTTCGCAGACAGAAAACAAAAATTTTCCTATGTGAACTATATACCAAGATCTATCTACTAGATACAAACAACGGGCGGATGTATATCCGTAGAGAACATACCCTTGAAGACCGACAAAGCTTAACGAGTTCAACTCGTGGTTGATGTAGACGATCTCTTGCCGATCTCAAGATCGAGGGAAGTCCTAGCCAAGAAATCAGCAAGATCCGTTGCTCGCACACACGCTCGAGGCACTGAGCAACCTCCGCCTCGCCCAGCGATGCATGAAGCACAAATCTTTCTTGCCGAATAGCCACTGAACATGTATCTCGCTAGTCCGAGACCATGGGGATAAATTCTAGAGGGGAGAGAGATCCTTCACGAGGAGGTGTGAGAGACAAGTGAGGAGGGGGCTCCTTTATAGGAGGAGGGGAACCCCAAGGGGTGGCCGCGATGGGCTGCCCCTTGCCCTCCCTCTTCATGTGGGTGGACACTCCACTCACAAATCTCCTTTAAATTCCTCCACTCAAAAGTCCACTCAAATTCCCATTAAATTTCCACCAAATTTAATGCAAACTCTCATTAAATAAAACTCTTTATTTTATTCAGAATTTTTTCAATTACTTTAATGACAAACATTCACAAATAACCCTTGCTAGAATTCTATTTCACATGCATAACCACTTTATGCAATTTCACCGTAAAACCTGCTTTGTATCTAGTGAAATAAATTCGCGCTTGTTCATTCTTTCGGCATGAAACATTTGCTCCAATTGGATGTCGGTGTCTCTTAAGTGTGTCACCCTACGGTTCGTGAATAATGCGGACATGATCGAGACCCTCTCGATCAATAATCGTATGGATCTGAGACCCATACCGACTCCCACACATTCAACGATGACTTTCTTGTGATCGCTTAACCTTTTACGCTAGTATCTTAATCCCTTTGTTTCACGATATATTACATGTCCGAGATTCGATCATCGGTATCTCCATACCTAGTTTGATCTCGCATCGACATGCACTCTTTTCGTTCTCGTGATATAACATTCTAGTGATAAAATCACTTGCTTGCAATCTAATCAATGTGATATCACCGAGAGGGCCCAGAGTATATCTATCCGTCATCGGGATGAACAAATTCCACTCTCAATCCATGAGCCTCAACATAACACTTTATTAGTTCTGAATCCATCTTTATAATCACCCTGTTACGGTGTGACGTTTGATGTTATCAAGAAACTCTTCCGGTGTTAGTGATTGACATGATCTCATGGTCTAAGGATTAGGATCACTTCGTATGTTGTTATAGCAATATAAACTCAATGACTTTGATCGTAACGCTATACTTCGGATGAATGTTCATCACACCATTACACTGATGTTGTGATCCCGTTATTAACAACATCCAATGTCCATGATCAGGAAACCTTGATCATCTTGTTAATCAACGAGCTAGTTTATGAGAGAGGCATAACTAGGAACTTTCTGTTTGTTTATTAAACACACATGTATTAACATTTCCATATCAATACAATTATAGCATGCAAAATAAACATCTATCATATACTTGGAATACACATAATAAACACTTTATTATTGCCTCTCAGGGCATATTCCCTTCACTCTTGTGGTTCTTGTACTTGTCGTTGTCATGACTATGATGATGCTTGTTGTCATGACGGTTGTGGTTGTGGTGCTTGTTGAATTTTCCATGCTTGTGGGATCCTGAGCTTCTGCTGTCATCATAGTGAGATCGTTTGTGAGACGATCCCGAGTTGTGCTTGTCGGAGTGCTTTCTCTTTCTACTCTCGACTTGCTTCATTTTGTTCTCCAATATTGCAGCTTTGTCACAGAGCGACTGATAAGTGGGAACATATGCCACAGCCAACTGCAAATTCAGCTCATCATTCAAGCCTTCAAGAAATTTTTCCTTTCTCTTGGCATCAGTGTCAACTTCATCCGGTGCATAACGCGCCAGATTGTTGAACTCCTCAATATATTCACCACGCTATGGCGCCGCTTGTATGTGGAACTCTTTCTTTTCGCACTCATCACTCGATGAGATATGAGCAAAGGCGAAAGCCATCCTCAAATATAGCCCATGTCACTTCATCTATGGGAGTAGTGATCCGAAGTTGTCCCACCAAGTGGCGGCCCTTCCAAATAGATGTGCCGCAAAATCGACTTTTCAAAGATCCGTCATTTACCACGGTTACCAAGTCCTTGTTTACTGAGCGTAGCCAATCATTGGCCACCATGGGATCAGTCGTCCCTGAGAACTTAGCTGGCCTCAATCTCAAGAACATGGTGAGCATATCAAAACCCGGTGGGTTGTTGTTGTTGTTGTTATTGTTGTTATTGTTGTTGTTGTTGTTGTTGTTGTTTTGGTTCTGGATGAACATCGTCATCATCTGCATTAGCTGAGTTTGAGCAGTCATCATTTGTTGCATTTCTGGAGTGATGTTGTTGTTGTTGTTGGGGTTGGGGTTTGCACGACGGGAAGGCACTTGTGGTTTGTTCAAATAGAGATAAGAATGAGATACCCATAGATGCTTTCATGCACATTACATCACATAAGCAAACACATAGCATGCAACACAAAGATAAGGGTGTTATCGCCGTATTTTGACCAAAGACGGAGATGGGACGTGATCAAGATGGGCTTGGAAGATACGTATATTCAACGTGTTGTTGAATCGGCCTAGTGTGTGGATTTGGGCTAAATTGCCCGTGTATCTTGTATCATAGTAGGTTTCGTATTTGTTTAGGTTCCGTTTATGTTTAGGTAAAGATAGAGTTGTAGAGTTATTCCAAAAGTAGAGAGTCTCCGGACTATAAATATGTACCTAAGGTTATCGAAAAAAGGAGGACAATCACGTTCACAACAAATACAATCTCTACAAGATCGCCACTTGTTTCTAGGGTTTCTTTCGGGTAGTGTCATGCTTTAGATCGCATCTTGCGATCTAGGCAGATCTACTTATGTGTTACCTGGTTTTACTCATCAAGCGTTGTTGATGGCGAGTAATACCATTATCATAGATTGTTTGAGGCTAGCATCGGTGTTTTTCGTTATTATCGTCGAAGTTATGCTACCTCTAGTTACCTCGCTACCTTTGCACCTCTTCCCAAGTGCAAGGGTAGCATCTTGCTTGATCTTTATTTAGTTGTTTCGATCTGTTATAGTTGTGCCTTGTTCACCAAGGTTTAGTTTAATATCTACGTAGCCAGGCCTTACAAACGGGTTGAACGATCCAAGAGTACGTGGACGTGGTTTATTCGCTCTAGAGAAGTTGTTCCGAATTGACTTTACGTTAGTTATTAGGCCTTTTCTAGGGTTAATATTCTTCATCTTTTGTACATACCAGGCTCAATTACGTGTAGGACGTTCCAGTTACGTAGTGAAAGCATTAAACTGTCGTAGATCGATTTAACTTGTAGTGATCAAGCAAAACCCCATGTTATCGTAAACCTAATGCAGAACCATGGGGCAATCGGCTCTAGGAGCCGATTTGTGGAAACTCGAGCCGGTCACGGCTCGAATTTTACGGTACTTGTTTACCATGCAGAAATCAATCGGAGCAATCCTTCACCTTCGACCAGGTATAGGTCGTGGCACGCCCGAACAAAGCCGTGACGCAGGAGTTTTGCGGGCGTCGCCCGAGGGACCAGGGCCCACCAGCAGTTCCGGGAGCCTCCGGCTCTTCGTGTTGCTCGCCGCCGTGGTTTTGGCAGCAACACATTCTGGCACGCCCGGTGGGACATTCAACAACGTCTACATCACCCTCCGACGCTGCGATGGAGAACAGACCAGTCACGTACGACGATCTACCTGACGAGCACAAGGCCAAGTATGACGAGATCAAATCTCTTCAAGAAGACCTCATCGGCTCTTTTGAGAGGACCCAAGCATGGCATCAAGTGGAAGGATTCTCGCTGATGGTGCTCTTGATGAGGTGGACCTGTCTCTTCCAGAGGAACGCACTGCAGCTCGGGCAGAAGTCAACTACATGGTGGCTCATTCTCTTCACCGCCATTCGAGAGCCTGGTGAACGCTTTTGAGCGGATCGCAGTCGCGTGGTTCAGAGATCATGAAACATCAGTATTCTCCGACGGGCCTACTCTGGGACTCACCAGGAGAAAGACCACCTGCATCAGCATACCGCCATTCACACTTGCAGCTCCAGAGCCGCCAGAGCAGCGGCTTATGTCGCCTACAAGGTCAAGCGACCAGCGATTGCCGCCTGTTTGAGCCGCCTAAGGAAATCCCACATGGGTATATATGCGCCACGTGTCGGATCGCAACCGACACGCACCAAAGATTGCAGCCGCAGGAGTTTCGCGGCAGAGTTCTGGGCAGATCTTGACAGGCGTGTCCCGGAGCATATGTCCGGGATGGACGCCGACAAACAAAGCGTGGCTAGCCAAGTATGCCATCGAACAAGTCATGAGAATCTAGCCCTACAGCTCAAACAAAGGAACAAATCGGTACCATCTGAGGACTAGCCGGCCGCGTCAAGAGAAGAACAATCGGCTATTCAAAGCCGTACTTCAACGAAGTTTGATCTGATTCCGTTGCCACCCAAGTATAAGCTCCCGAGTTCTCAAGGTTCAGCGGTCAAGGGTCAAGCTCGATCGAGCATAAGCCGATACCGCACAACTAGGCATGATTTCAAAGATCGGATCGATGCGCGTAAGATTTTTTGCAATCTCGACAGACCAGCCTTTGGGTGGTACACCTCGCCACCGATTCAATTCATACCGAAGCAACGGAAGAATGGTCCACATCCAAGACCATTCGAGGCTACCGAGGTCGGCATTGCGACATCTGGCGAAAAGCGTAGGGAGAGATCAGTCGAATACATCCAGCTTCAGACCGTGAACCGATGTTTCTCGCTTAATCGAGAAGGAAGCAAATGGCAGTGTTGGGCCTCTTAGCACCCATCAAGGATCTGGCTTTCCAGGTAGAGTACAACTCATTGGAGCACATGGCCCAGAAACTAACTATGTATGAACAGCGCCACCCTGAGTTATACCAAGACAAATTCAAGCGTCCGATAGGCCTAGTCGATACAGAAGAAGGTGATCCTACGCAAGACCAGGAGGTGGCCGTAGCGGAATGGGCTCGGGGCGATCCTGAGCCTGCAAATGGGTGAAACAAAGAAGGGCCGCAAAAGGATTCGACTTGATGTGAGCAAAGCCGAGCAGATATTCGATTTGCTCAAGGAGAAGCACCGAGGTTACCAAGGCCACAAAATCCCTACGGCTCAGAAATGAACGGAGACCATACTGCAAGTGGCATCACTGTTCACCCACATCACCAATGAGTGCAAAGAGCTTCCCGCCAAATCCAAATGGCGATAGAGCAAGGCCGTCGATCCTTGGGCGTTCGCCATGAAAGTGGACACAAACCCATTTCCCGTCAACATGGTAGAACTCAAGCCCATGAGGCGCCACCTGGATTTCGTTCGTTAATATGGCGGGTCTGGGTACCACCATGACACGTACAAGCAGGAGGGAGGTGTCGCGCTGGGCAAAGAAAGAGAGGAGGCTAGTCCACGATCGCCCAACCACAATGATAGGCGGACTTAATGAGGAACAAGTGAGGAGAGTGCGATACGAAGCCACATTCCACGATCTCCTTAACAAGTATGAGCGCCAAGATGACCAACGCCGCCGGCGCGATGAGACGACGAAAGATATGAGCACCTTGCTAGGGGACCGTCTAAAGAAATGGAGGGCGCAAGCACTGGGATTGTCCTTTCTTCAAGTTTCTGGGACGCTGGAATGAGCCGATTGCTCTAATGACACCGCCGAATGCGGTCGGCGAAGGAGGACACGAGGCCGATGTCGGTGTTCAAACGCCTAGGGCCTCTTCCACCCCGTGAGCCCATAGGAGTCCGCCGGCGAAGACCTCGAGAAGTCAAAGGATGACAAAGACGAAGACAGGTATCACCGCCCAAGGTGGTGTCCCGACGGACTCGAGACACCCAAAAGCGAGTGCAGCGGGCTGCGTAATTGGAGGAAGTCAAGCGCAGATTCCACGCTTTAAAGAAAGCACCCGATCTAGCCGCCAAAATTAGGCAGACCACGAAACGGAAGACCGCCCGACAAGAAAAGAATGGCTCCCAAACCAAAGAAATCCGATGCACGTACATCGGCCGACACAAACATGGTGTTCAGTACCGCCGTAATTCGCGCCAAGAACCAATGAGCTACCAAAGGGCAGTTTGATCGCGTCCACGGCCGTTATCTTTGAGAAGCCACGTGAGAAGGGTTACAAACATCCGAAAGCCTGTACTGCGGGGTTACATCAATGGGCAACCTGTCAAGAAGATGTTGGTGGACACCGGGCGGTCAATATCATGCCATACTCCATGCTACGGCGTTTGGGACGCCCACCGCAGATTTGATCAGCACCAACGCCACGTTAAGCGACTTCAACGGTCGCTTCGGAAACGCAGGGCGATAAACGATCCGACTGCGGGCGAAGACCATACCCACGGCATTCTTCGTTGTGGACAAAGAAAAGCACTTAATCGCCTTGCTAGGAAGGGATTGATTCACGCTAATTGTCGCATCCCGTCCACAATGCACCAAAGGTTCGATCCAAAGGGATGGAGATGAAGTGGAGGTCATCCACGCAGATGATTCTATCGAGATCTCCATAGCTGGCATGAACGCTCGGGAAGAAGACCAAGAGCCGATCTCGAAATGCAGTCTAGACGTGAGCGTATTGAAGCTACAAAAAACGGGGTGGCTGGTCTTATCCATCGCCTTACAGAGTAGAAAAGCCCACGACGATGTGGTACGGCCGATCCTCGCGATCGCCACAAAAATAAAAAGCAGCGATCATACGACAAGCAACATGTAGTCGTGAGTAGAGATGCTCGCCATCGTAAAACAATAAGGTGTAAACCGTCCTTGACTAATGCAGCAAAGGGCGATTCTGCAATCGCCCAAATTATTTTTGTTATCCTCACCTACCGCTTGCCATGTGTTTAGCATCGATTTGACAGGTGACGGGAAGCTAGGATACGGGTTCACATCCGCTGATGAGCTAGAAGAGATCGACATTGGTCCTGGGATAAGCCACGACCAACATTTATCGCCAAAGTTAGATCCGAATTGGGGCCCGATGATAGCCTGTTGAAACAATATCCGCATCGCTGGGACTACAGAGATGCCTGGATTAGACAGAGCATCATCGAGCATCGACTCGCTTAAAAAGGATTTCACCATTTCAGCAATGAGCACGATGTATGAAGGCCGAAATTCGAAGAAGTCAAGAAGGAGGTCGAAAATGTTGACCAAGTTGATCAGCCATGCGGTATGCTGAGTGGATTTCTAGTATCGTACCTGTCGAGAAGAAGGATGACCGTTGGCGTGTGGCCATAGATTTTCGGAATCTTAACAGAGCTACCCCGAAGGATGAGTATCCAATGCCGGTGGCAGAAACATTAATCAACGCAGCAGCTGGTCATAAGATCTTGAGCTTCATGGATAGCAATGCCGGTTACAACCAAATTTTATGGCTCCGACATACACAAGACCGCATTCAGAGTCCTGTGGGGTTATTTGAATATGTAGTCATGACGCTTTGGACTGAAAAATGCCGCGCCACGCATCAAAGGGCCATGAATTATATTTTCCATGATCCGATCGGCAAACCGGTGGAGATTTACATCGACGTGGTGGTCAAGTCCGCTTCAAAGGTACACGGACGATCGCAACGTGTCCCGGACCGAACGAGAAAATTCGGGCCTGTGATGAATCCAAAGAAGTGTGCTCGGGTGACGGCCAGTTCTTGGGTTTTTGGTCCATGAACGCTGAATTGAAATCGCCTAAAAGTCGAGGCAAAGGCGAACAATGAAACCACCCACCACGAAGAAAGAACTCAGCCCCTCATCGGCAAGATCAACTTCGCCGTAAGATTCATCTCTAACTGTCGGGAAGGATTGAGCCGCTCATGGACTAGTAAAATCAAATCGACGAGGAATTCCGCCGGGGCGACAACAACGAGCCTTCAACGAGATCAAAGAATATCGACAAAGCCGCCAGGTTGGTTCCACCTCAATGGACGCATCGTTTCTACATTTACTTGTCGATCGACACATCCATCGCCTCGGTGGTAGTGCAAGTTTATGATGGCCGAGCGAGTCGTATTTACATAAGCGTATGATGCCGGACGCGAGACAAGGTATCCCGATATCGATAAATTGTGCCTCCGCCTGTTTTTACTCGCACTAAGCGCGCCACATTTTGCTATCGCCAGAGATCATCATCATATGCAAATCGACGTCATAGCACATGCCGCCGGCTATGTTAAAAGGCCGATCGGGCAAATGGATGTTTGCATTATCGTAGTTTGACATCCGTTATCAACCCGCGAAGCGAAGGGACAAAGCCGGCCGATCTTATCGCGAAAGGATCAACACTAACATAGCAAAGACCGCCCATAAAAGCGGCTATGTTTTTCGACGGATCGTTTGTGACGATGGTGCGGCATCGGCATTTTACTCGTGTCGCCCGGGGCAACATTTTCCTTCTCCATCGATTGTCTACCTCGCACCAACAATGTAGCCGAGTACGAGGCGATAGGCAAAGGAATGGAGTTACTCCTCGGCCGAGCGAAGCAGGAAGTTTTTGAGACTCCAAGTTGGTGATTTCCCAACTCACGGAGGAGTACAAGTGTGAGAGAGAGTCCTCTTCCCATTATGGTTGCATTGCCGTGAGCTGATGGCGCAGCTTTTCACATAAACTTCACCGGATCCCACGGTCGCAGTAATACGAGGCAAATGATCTTGCACAATGGCTTCGCTACAAGGATGTAGCGTATGAGCCGATGTTCGTGCAGCCTCGAAGTCGACGATCGAGAGCCGATATCTTCAATTACTTGAAGGATTCGCTGGGGGCACCTAAACGGATAAGATACAAGGCCATGAAGTACGTGCTTATTGGGGATGACATGTTTTACAGACTCGAAGGACTACTGCTCAAATGCTCGGGACAGCCGAGGCCAATCGGCTCCTACACGAGGTACACGGCGCCTGTGGAACTCACCAATCGGCTCATAAGATGAAATGGTTGATCAGCGATCGTGGTTTTATTGGCCCACCATGCTTGAGGACTGTTTCAAGTACTACAAAGGGTGTCAAGCATGCCAGAAATTCGCAAAATTCAGATGGTACTGCACAAGAATGAACCCCATCATCAAGCCTTGGCCATTCCGAGGTTGGGGCATGGACATGATCGGCAAAATCAATCCTCCATCAAGCAAAGGCCACATGTGGATTTTGGCCATCACCGATTATTTCACTAAGTGGGTGGAAGCTGTCCCGATGAAATCAAGAACTCTAAGGATGTTATCAACTTTGTGAAAGAGCACGCCATCCATAGATTCGGATTCCCAAACTATCACGACCGATGGGGTTCGGTCTTTATTTCGTGAGTTTAGAAAGTTCTGCGAGGACATGGGGATTAAGCCGATCGATCATCTCCATACTATGCGCAGCAAATGGGCAAGTCAAGCATCCAACCAGAGCCTCATCAAACTGATCAAGAGAAAAGTCGATGAGCACCCTAGGCGTTGGCACGAGGTTTTGTCAGAGGCGTTATGGGCTTATCGCATGTCATGCCATGGGGCGATTAAAACTTCGCCATACCATCTAGTATATGGACAAGAAGCCGATTGCCTTGGGAAATTACTACTGGTCGAGACGGGTCACTTTTCAGGACGATCTAACGACTGAAGAATACGCAACCCTGATGAGTGACAGTGTGGAGGATTTAACCGAGCTCAGGCTATGGTCACTAGAGAAAATCAAAGAGAACAAGGCCAAGGTAGCTCGTGCATATAACAAGAAAGTGAGGCCAAAGGAGTTCCACGTTGGTGATCTGGTATGGGAAGCAGTGTTGCCCTTGGGGACTAAGGATGCAACATATGGTAAATGGTCTCCAAATTGGCATGGGCCTTACAAGGTCGATCAAGTTTTAAGAGGAAACGCATACATGCTCGAGCAGCTGGACGGCGTAAAATTCCCAGTGGCGGTCAACGGTCAACATCTCAAGAAATATTTCCCAAGCATGTGGGATGTTGGACAGTAAAACTTGAAGGGCCGATACATGAAATCGGCTAAGTAAAAAGCACGTGAGACGATGGACAGTAAAAATGTGGGGGCCGATGCTGAAAATCGGCCGAATAAAACAAAAATAATAATAATAATATATAGCCGATGCACGGTCATCGATTTAGAGGTTCACACATGTTACAAACAGATGCCAGTTTACACATACGAGCTACTGAAGAAATGCCTCGAAGGCGTGGAGGGCATCAGCACGGAAACGATCCACCTCGGCGATCGTGGCTTCGTCATCTTCATCCTTACCCATCACTAGCTGCTTGCTCAGGGCACGTATGTCTGCCAGATCGGTCTTCAGTTGAGCTTTGAGGCCTGCCGCCTCGTTTTGGGAACGGGCGATGGATTCTTCCTTGTCACGGATGAGCTGTTTAGTCACCCGGACCTTCTCCTCAAGATCTTCCAGCTCCTTTTTTAAGGATGCGAGCTCGGCGGTACTGACGGAGGTGTCAGTTTTAGCATCCAGAGACGCCTTTTTCGTTAAGCCGCCGACATCCGCTCGCAATATCGGCTTCGGAAGTTGGGCGTGGCGCAGATTGATCCTTTCACGGGCTAACTTCACCTGCGGGTGGCAAGAAAGACAGATTTGCAACCACCAAAGCTTCAATTGCAATGCTACCGAAGATGGTCCTGAATTTCGCAAGAACGCTTCGCTTCCTCGTAACCTCGATCAACTCCTCGATCGGGAGGACAAAGGTTTTAAGACGCTGGAATTGAGGTAGAGCAACCTCTGGTGGTTCAAAGATGGGCAGAGGGAGTTGGTTCGATGGATTCGTGGTCGAACGACAAAGAAACCTCAAAGATCACAACTCGCAGCCGTAAAGCGTCAAGATGCATCCAAACATGTAAGGATGAGCCGAAGAACTCGAACGCATTCTCTCCTAAGATCGAGGGATAGCCGATGAGGAGACCAACGGTTGTGTGTGGTTACCGGTGCCTTGGCGAGAGTGGTAGCCGTTTCATCCACACCTTCGGGATTCCAGATCCAAGGCTTTCAGCCTTTGCCCCAATGAAGACATCGATCGCATAAAGGATGTTCTTAGCCAGGTGAATAACAATAAATCGCGCATAAAGGAAACAAGTAGGAGGAGTATGAAGGGCGGTGATTTTTGAAACCTCCTGGCTCGACGAAGAAGCTTGTTGTCCTTTGCGAGCTCTCTTGGGACCCGCAGTTGGCCCCGCCTCGGCTGGTGCTTGGGGAGCAGCAGGTTCAGGAGCCGACCTTTTCCGGGAAGCCGATGGTGGTGAATCTGGCTGGTTCGGTGTGATGGTCCTCTCAGAATCCGTTGGGCCTAGTTCTCCTCGATTAGTCTGGGTGTCCTCACTGGAGGTGTATTCGACGGAAGCCTGTAAAAGAGGAGAACCAGTAAGCGCGAGCATGTCTGCAAGAATGAAGAATGACAAGGATCGACCAAGGCCTGAATTAGCTTACATGCGAGCTGTCTGGAGAAGGGCTCTGGTGCCTCAAAGTCTTCCTAGCAGCTACCTTCCTCACCATAATCCTGGTTTTAGTCGGAACTCGAGGGGCAGCTGACTTAGGAGCTGCTGGTTTCTTGGAAGCCGATTGTGGGGTTATCGGTTGTTTCTGCATTATGACCTTTTTCAGAGGTGGCGAGTCTTTGCAGAAAAGAACCACAGGGGCTGGCGGGAAGAACTCGAAAGGGGAGCCATCGCATGTAGGCTCGTGGCCATCTTGTTGCCGCAAGAGAAAGAGTGGATTAATAAAAGGATCAATTGCAGGCTGCATCAAGAAAATTTGCAAGTAGTGGTACCTGGTCCACGGGGATGTCATAGTCCGCGTCGAGTTGTTTCAATAACGGTCCCAGAGCCTTCCTGAAGGCGTGGGTTTTCCACATCATTCACCAGTCTTCGAAGCCGTCAGTTGATGAAGAGAGGGTGAGGTCATTTGGAATAGGGATGGTCAGAGCATCAAAGAAAGAGTAACACCTCTGACTGGTGAGAGGATCAGGCAGGTCGGCTCTGCACTCCGTGAGATGATGGAGAAAGAGATGGGGAGGTACTTGCCCAAGGCCAAATTGCCGGGCCACTACGACCACCGGTAGAATTCATACCTGTGCTTGATAATTCTGCTGGATGTGCTCATGCCAACCGGAAGGAAACAGGACGGATCACAATGGAAAAGAGTCACGAAAGTCTTTGGTGTCATCGGCAAAATTATCTAGCCTCAAGGAGAGTGGATTTTCGAATGTTCAGATTCTTCCATATAAGGAAGAAGATAGGATTGTCTGCCTTGGAAGAAAGTGTTGAACCACTTGGCTGCTTCCTTAGGGGATAGTTTGCTGGCACGGCACTGCATCAAGCTTGGCCATAACTAGTGCATCGGATCTGCTTCCTTTAACATCCGGAAAAGTACAACTCACCGTAAGGGGAAGTCTGGGATGTGGTTTTGGAAGTACAATGAGCCCATAACCGAATGAACCACCAAGGTCCACCTGTTTTGACCGCTATGCCGAGAACAACAATGTACATCAATTGGAGGTATCGATAGACTTCTCCAAGAAACAATTTGCCGAGGCTGTTGAGTACCTTTGGCCACCATGGGCTAAGGAGAGATAGTTTTGGTTGGAGCAAGGAAGGGCCACAGAAGATGAAATGCTCTAGCCAAGTTGAGAAAGGTCAGATGTTCTTTCTCCTAAACAGGCCCTTTGTTTTCATATGGCGTTGGAGATAAGCACCCCAACTTGTACAAATTGCTTTGGAAGACAGCTTGTAGGGACTGTGGTCAGTTTGAAAGCAGAGGCTGGGTGATGTAACATCTAGACCAGTGATCATCACCACGCCTAGCAAGGTTGGTGACATAGGGCCATGGCCGAACATAAAGCAATTGAGAGCCGACTGTAAGTAGCCGATGGTTTTGAGAAGATTCTGTGTTTTTCAAGAGAAGACAACGATAGATGCAAGGCATCGCTATTCCCAAAGTTTCCCATTGGGATTGGTAAGCTCTAGCTACCCCATCGAACCAAGAAACCCAATGTTCTGGGGATTAGGCCAGCTCGCAAAGGCCGGCCCAAGAGTTCAGATCTAGGTCTTGGCTTACGAATGGGATTCTATTTGCTTCGCAAGAAATCAGATGGGCAGGACTAGAATCTGTACGAGGTCCAAGACAGAGAGAATTTGGGAGAGAAGGATGCGGCAGCAGAATGTCTGAGACCTAGAAAATTTAATGGTGGAATAAAGGCATTAATTCGTGTGTTCGCCATCAAGTTCTAAATATCATGCTCAAACTAATGGCGAGGGGTAAGCGTACCTTGAGACCTCTGGATTGGTGTTGGACGATTACGCCATCCGTTTGTTTGCCGGAGATGGATCTGCAGTTAAGGATTGAGGGTTCTTGTGAGCTGCCTCAATTGGCTGGGGATCTAGGTCGCCTTTTGAAGAGAGTCGCAGTTACCGCTTGAAACCAAGAAGTGGCCGCTTAGGTTTGCCTAAATATGCGATCGAGTTTGACCTTGTCAACGATTTTCGGAAAGCCGATGTGCATCGGCTCTTTGAGTTGTAGCTTGGTTGACCGTGAGAACATGACAAGGTGAAAGCCGATGCGTTGCTATCGCTCGGAGCATCGACTTATTTATGTTATCGACAAAATTGGGGCGGAACAATCATGAGAAACGGATTCTTCATTCATTCATTCAAAAGCGATTGCTTACAAGGTCGATGGATTACAAAAGGAGCCTACTACTACTACGACTACTACTGGTTCCTAATCTAGGCCGTCCTCGCCGCCGCCGCTCACCGCTGGACCCGGCGGAAGTACTTCACCGGTACTCTTCGGAGGAGGTGTCCTCCTCTTCCTCCTCTTCTTCGGAGGAGTTGACGCCGCCCCGTGACATGGCGCTGCCGATGTCAGATGCCTCCGGTTCCCCATCGAAGGAACCGCAGTCTTCTTCGCGCCGGTTAAGGATGCGTCGTCCTCCGACCAGACGGCGAAATCAACCCTCTCTCCCCACCATTGTGGGGCGAGAGAGCTTGCCGCCATCGGCGGGTGCTCCGGCGTTGGCTCTCGGTCACTCATTGAGTTGGAGGCGTGGGAGGACAGGCCAAAGGAAGCAGAGGAGGCCATGGCGAAGAAACAGGGTTGTTTCGGAGAAGGAAGAAGGGTTTTCTGGCTACTGGGAGAAGATGGGGACTGCGAACTGTTCAGGCGAATTTAAATAAGGGGAATAGTGGAGAGACAGTTCAATGCCATAGCGGTTTCCCAGATTGCACTGCCAAAATCGTCAAATCATGCACTGCGCAGGAGTTGAGAAGACAGGGCATCATGATGAAGGGGTAGCGTGATTTATTCTGCTCGCCACGCATTCGTCGACGCCAAGCCCGATAAAAAAAGAGGAGAAGAAGAAAATAAAAACACCGCAGTGGTTTTGGAATTATCATTGCCAAAACCAGGGGGGCATGTGTTATCGCCGTATTTTGACCAAAGACGGAGATGGGCCGTGATCAAGATGGGCTTGGAAGATACGTATATTCAACGTGTTGTTGAATCGGCCTAGTGTGTGGATTTGGGCTAAATTGCCCGTGTATCTTGTATCATAGTAGGTTTCGTATTTGTTTAGGTTCCGTTTATGTTTAGGTAAAGATAGAGTTGTAGAGTTATTCCAAAAGTAGAGTCTCCGGACTATAAATATGTACCTAAGGTTATCAAAAAAAGGAGGACAATCACGTTCACAACAAATACAATCTCGGCGCATCGCCACCCCTTGTTTCTAGGGTTTCTTTCGTAAAATATGTCATGCCTAGATCGCATCTTGCGATCTAGGCAGATCTAGTTATGCGTTACTGGTTTTACTCGCATCAAGCGTTGTTGATGGCGAGTAATACCATTATCATAGATTGTTTGAGGCTAGCATCGGTGTTTTTTCGTTATTATCGTCGAAGTTATGCTACCTCTAGTTACCTCGCTACCTTTGCACCTCTTCCCAAGTGCAAGGGTAGCATCTTGCTTGATCTTTATTTAGTTGTTTCGATCTGTTATAGTTGTGCCTTGTTCACCAAGGTTTAGTTTAATATCTACGTAGCCAGGCCTTACAAACGGGTTGAACGATCCAGTAGTACGTAGGGACGTGGTTTATTCGTTCTAGAGAAGTTGTTCCGGTAATTGACTTTACGTTAGTTATTAGGCCTTTTCTAGGTTAATATTCTTCATCTTTTGTACATACCAGCTCAATTACGTGTAGGACGCCCCATTACGTAGTGAAAGCATTAAACTGTCAGAGATCGATTTAACTTGTAGTGATCAAGCAAAACCCCATGTTATCGTAAACCTAATGCGTAACTGATAGCAATCGGCTCTAGGAGCCGATTTACAGGGAAACCTGGGAGCCGGTCACGGCTCAAATTTTACGTGTACTTGTTTACCATGCAGGAAATCAATCGGAGCAATCCTTCACCTTCCTGACCAGGTATAGGTCAGGTGCCACGCCCTCGAACAAAGCCAGGACGTGTGCCGGAGTTTTGCGGGCCGTCGCCCGAGGGACCAGGGCCCACCAGCAGTTCTGGGAGCCTCCCGGCTCTTCGTGTTGCTCGTTGCTGCTCGCCGGTGGGTTTTGGCAGGCAACAAAGGGTTCAACAACAAGATAACAAGTTCACAAAGTAAAACACAAAAGTTGCAAGCCATCCACATGTCGGATGGTCCAATAACAAGTTCTCAAATAACAAGTACGATAATAAAAGATAAATGAGTAGTCAGATCTACTCATCGGCATCAATCTCCTCCTCGACAAAGGTAAGACCTGCATTCTCCATCGCGGTCTTGTTCTCCTCAATGCTAGTGGTCAAGGACTCTATCTTGGCCTTGAGAGCCCTCTTCTGGGAACGAAGCCTCTCAATCACCGTCTGCTGCTGCTCTAGCTCGAAGTCCTTGGACTGCAGTTCTTCAGTCATATCCCGGATCTTCTTGTTCCTATCCCGGACACGCTTCTCGACTCTTGAACTTCTGCCCGGTCTCGAATCTCGCCTCCATTTCCTTGACTATCTCGTCTTCTTTGCCTTGCCAAGAGCTTGTCCTTCTCATGGCCGCACTGAGCTCGTCATTACCGAGCATGACATTGGTCCTGTCCGTGTCCACGTGCCTAATGAGAGACTCTAAGTCCTGGAGGTACATGCGTATCGGCTCTGCTGCGTCCCTCGAATCGTCCTCGAAGTCGATGGACTCTCCATCCTCATCACGTCTTCCTAAGACGTGGAAGTGGGTACCTCTAACCTCGCCGGGAGTGTCGCCTCGCCCTAGCGGCGTCCATCGATCCTGCATAACTACCTCAATGCCTCTCTCCCCGCCATCGTGCATGAGCTTGAAGACGATGGCCTTCGTAGTAGGCTCGTCAAGGCCCGTGCTGGTTCACCTTGAAGCCCCAGAGGTCCTTCCTCTCGAACTTGGTGAGGGGATGCACCATGATGGTAGGAAGAGGGAGATTGAGCAAAGTAGTAAGCTCAACGATACGAGGACCAAAGCGGGTAACCTGGAACTCCTCAACAGTGCTGATGATAATAGGCATCTATTTATAAGATAGAAAAGTTAGAACAACACAATTCAAGATAAAACAAAAGTCAAAACATCGCATACATAACCTTGGAAAGCAAAACACACAAGTCATGCATACATGAAACCATTACATCAACCAAGGTTCAATCTTATTTTAAAGCAACATTTTGGAAAATAGGGTGATAGGTGGTGGTCCAACTAACAAAGTACGTTTACAATCCTATCTCACTGGATCTGTTGGCTAACACAATGTTTCTAGAAGCAATCAACCTATCTTGCTCGCATGATTCCATCACTAAGTCTATAATATCTCCTATTAAGGTTTGGTTGGTAGCTTCCAACTCTTGGGTATGTTCCTTCTCTTTCCTTAGATCATTTTGGAGGTTGAGCATTCTGCACTTGACTCTATCACCAAGTTCTTTGATGGTCTTCCAAGCTGCATCCCTTGCTGATTCAAAGAATGTAGGGTGCACCACTGAATTGGTGAACATGCAGAATACTTTTTCCTGATGGTTGTCTTCCTTGTTTTTGTACAAGTGAAGTTGCACCCACCAGTATTCCACTCCTTCATCCATCACTGGAAAACCCTTGTACACAGCTGCACCTTGTATCTCTAATGCAACCATGAGGTCCTTGAGAGCCTTGGGGAATTCTGTCTCACACTCCAAAGTCATTGTCATGAGTGGTCCTTTCCTCACGGCTTCGTTGATGGAATTCATCTACAAATAGATATGAGAGAGAATATTAGAAAAGTTTACGAGATGAATAGACAAGTGTAGAAGTAGTTGAAAATTTTCCTTAGTGGTTTCCAATCCTAGGGTCATAATCCTATAGGCAACACAGTGCTCTGATACCATCTGTAAGATCCCTCCTTCATAAAGGAAAAGGATCCCTGTGATTGCAATGCTAGTCCCTGGATCATTGCTAGCATCCACAGTTTAAGATGAAGTACACAGATACAAAGGTCATTTATTACATCCATTCCAGAGATAAACATAGTCTTTACAACTCAAGGCCACAGGCCTATTACAAGAGTTTGAATAAGTAAATAAATATAAGTCTTCATCTTCATGTGCCACAGGCAAACATGTTGAGTGTAGACTCATGACACCTAATCCTCATCAGAGTAACCTGCAACATCACAAGTTACAGCCACAGTGGGTCAATACTTTGGAATAGTATTGGCAAGTGATACCTTAGTAAATTTTAGGTGGACTATATTACTATATGCAATTTGGCTAAGTGTAGCTTGGCTTGCTTTGCTCGAAATAGGTTTTTCGTATTAGTTGAAATCACTAAGTTTTTCTTTGTCAAAACTTTTTCCAAGGAACCACCAATATACATTGAGGTCCTTTACCCTTGTTCACCCACAAGTTTTTACTTATAAGTTGGAGTGATGAGATTCTTGATAGCTTCCATGTCTTGATGCTCAAGTTGTCCATTGCCATGGACTTGGCTAAGTACTTAGGTTTTTCCATCTGCAGAGGTTGTGCACCTTCCCCACCAGACTTGGTTTACCAAGACAAGACCTTTCAGAAGCCTTTCCTTAGACCAAATGGATGCGTTCCAACCTATCATTCCCACTACCACCAACTATCCAAATGGCTAAGTTCTAGCAACCTATGTGATCCAGGCAGAGCCCATATTGCCAAGTGGCTGCACTAGAAGCTTCTCAACACTTGGCCTCTAAAATCCCTTTGTTCCTGGGTGGCTTTCCACAAGTGAGATACACAAGGTAAACCATAGCCATGGGCCTTGTGTAACCACTCAACCAAAAACCACCAATCAAGTCCCTTTCCACCCAGGTGATTCATTGACTTAGTTGTTTTATTAAGAAAAACATAAGTCCAAAGACTTAGAAATATTTTCATCATAGCATGTATATTTCACCAACCCTTGTTTGCTACTAGCTAGGCTAAGCATGGCATAGATAGTATCTTAACTTAGAAATTTCCTAGCAATTCTACAACTACTTAGGATTTCCCAACATGGCATTTGGCAAAAATAGTAACATGCAAGACTTAGCAAAAATATTTCTAATGCTTGTATAAAAATATAGGGATATAAATATTCATGAATTACCACTTTCCTTGGTAGTTGGGAGAGTAGCACTCTTCACAATCACAATCACTAGCACCAAACTCTACACATAGAATATAGCCACAATCACATACAAGTCATACACATTCAAAAATATATATGCATGCATGCAAGATGCCAAGTGATGATTTTTTTGAAACTCAACCAAGCAAGTGCATAGTACTGAATTCTAAACAAGTCAAAACTTTGCCAAACCAAGTTTCTTTGACACTAAAACAATTTTCTAAACAATTCATATAATCAAAATAGTCCTAAATAAGTTTCTGCAAACAAAAACATTTTAACAGAAGCTAAACATTAAACACATTGCATAAACAGAAAGGGCTTGTCTTCCTGATTCCAACGGTATAAAATTTGTCAAATTCTAACGTGGGAATCAAAAGTTATAGCTAAATCAAATTTGGATATAAATCTGATTCAAATTTTGTTTTTAAAACGTACCCTAGCCACGCGTCACGCTCTCATTGGTGCGTACCGTTTCGCGTCGGATCACGCTTCTGAGCCGCTAGATCTAACTTAATCGCGCGGCTCAGATATAATCTTACCGCTTCGCTCGCGTTCTATCCTATCCGCACGATCTGGATCCAACGCTCTGGCGACTGACCATCTAGTGGCGGCGCTTAGCGGCGGCGACAGTGCGCGTCTGTCGATGGAGCCGACGTTCTAGGGTCGCGAGAGGGAGAAGGCTTACCGAATCGCAGAGGGCTGCGATGCTCAAGGTGGTGTCGGCTGGTCAAGGGGCGTCTTTAGAGGCTAGGGAGCTCGCTTGAGTTGTGCACGCGTCGGGTGGTTGCCGCCGGTTGTTGCCGAGGTTCCGCCTTAGCACGAACCAAGTGGTTTAGGAGATGCGCAAGACGGTGGCGAACAACCTAGTATGCGAGAGAGATCAAGGGCGCTCGCTACTGTCAATCGCCGGAGTTGAGTGGCGGCTCGGTCGGTTGCGGGCACGAACGGGGACGGCATCCTGGGTCACGAGCAGGCAAGCAAAGGGTGTCAGAAGATGCACGAGATCATGCTGGGCACATTCGTTTGAATCAGAGGCACGGGGGCGGTCGGGACTCACCGGAATTTGCTGCCGGAGATCGTCGGAACAGCGGCAACGTCGAGCGAGTTGAGAGCAGCCTGGTGGCGTGGAGAGGAAATTGGGTGAGGGGAAATGGCCGAGAGAGGGAGGGGCTTAAGTAGGCAGAGGCTCGACAAGAAACGCTCAGCGATTCAATGCCAATTAAACCGCGAAATCAACGCGGCAACGGCCAGCGGCGGTGTTCGTGCGTGGAAATTTGGGGAAGACGATGACGACGTGGACGGGCCTTGTCGTGAATGGGGGCGTAGAGGAGGGGTCCGGTGTCGCGGGCTCATTGGTGCATCTCAAGGTGAGCGAGGGAGAGAAGGAGCCGTGGGCTAAATGGGTCTGCATTGTTGGGCTCAATTCTGGCGCGCCCTTTTCCATTTCCTTTCTCTTTTCTATTTCTAAATTGAATTTATGAAATGAGTTTCAAATGAATTTAAACTCTATTTGAATTCAAATCTTTTTGGGATTTTTGCAGTGTGCAACAATCACATTTCAGGACATAAAATCAAGTGGTCTCTCTGTTCAAGCTTGGTTCTTTTGAAATAACAAAATAAACAGTGCCATAGCACTAGATTTGCAAATGTTTTGAAAATGGTTTTGAGACCATTTTTATTTTGTAAAAAAAAATTGTTCAAACTCTACACTCAAACCAATCAACAAGGAAGCAAACAAAAACTTGGTTTTAAAACACTAAGCTCTCAAATGAGGATGGTCATTTGATTTAAGTTTGCTCACATAAAATGATAGCACTATGTGCTTCTGTTTTCTTGAATTTTGTTTGAAATTGATCTCAAAACTATATGCATGCATGAATGATATGCAATCTTTGAAATCATGAATTTAGGGATGTTACAATGCGATCGAGTCACCCGCTTGAGAACCCCTCTTGATAGAATGGCTATCTATTCTACCCTGTCTCCCAACAACACGAGACTAGCAAATTAAAAGATAACCCCTATCAAGATCATACCTTTGCCTTGATCATTCCACTTGAGCTTGATGTAGACCGACTTGTCCTTCTCAAGATGGAACAACTTTCTTGATTGCTCTTGCTCGCTCTTGCTTGATGAAGACTTGCAAATTTCTCCCCCATACTCCATGGGGAAAACTCTTCTTTGAACTTGTCTTCATCACTCCATGATCACCGAGGATGGGAAGCTTTAAGCATGAGATCTTCTAGAGATGGTGCATCTTGAGCTTTCCCTTCTTCATTCCTTCTTGAGGTTGATCCATCTTGATGCAACTCTTTGCAATTGTCTTTATCAACCTTCAAACATCTTCATCTTTCAACTTTGAGACCAGCACATCGCCCAAGCGATGCCAATGGACAAACCTACAAGTAAAACTCAATTTACACATTAGTCCATAGAGATTGTCATTAATTACCAAAACCACATATGGGGGCATACATGCCCTTTCACACCTGATGCGAAGAACGCAGACCTAGACACGCAACTGAAGGAGGCCTACCGGTTTTCCACGAAGGAGGCCGTAGACCTAGATAAACACATCGAATAATACACCCTTAGGACTCCTTCCTCGGGGACCAGTAAACATGACCACAATTCAGATCGGTCAGACTCGAGCGGAAGCTCACTAGTACAAACTCGCTACTTAGATACGTCAATTTTCCATAGGCCCCAGACGGTTTCTTATTCTAGCTCAAGCTCATAGCTTCTAAGAGAACACCACCTGAGCCAGTTTTTCTTTGCGGCTCTAAGATACATGACCTCAAACGGTGCAAAAAGGAAAATGCCTCTAACAAGCTAGAGACGGGCAGTATTTCTGACCTCTTGCAAGAACTCTTCAACCTCAGACGGCATATACTATGGACCATCTTGAATAGTAAGGAGACATGAGTCGGATTCTAACAAAGACCATCTCCGGAACTAGTGTGCCTCGAAGCTGCTTTTTAAAGTGATCGTATCTATTGTGTTGACCATTTTGAATAGTAGCATGCTAATTTGAACTCGATCATAGCTGACATGACACATAATCATGATTCAACGGCCAGATAGATATATTAACTCAAGAACTTATATTAGCCAGTCAAAAGAATACAATTACATTAACAATTAACATTAACCCAATAGTTGGTGAAATACATACATATTTAGCCATTACATTACGACAGTGCATACAATGTGGATTCCATACATTGAAGAAGCATAATTAGTACTTGAGTAGTAATGGGTCGCCCGGTGGAAGTTTCTGAACCAGAATATATACCTCTCCATTATCAATTTCATCAAAGCTAAACAGGACTATGTTATCCTGCTTTAAGTTGAAGCTTCTCACAACCTTCTCCCATCCAGTCGTCAAGATTGCATTTGACCCACAAGCTCCCATCTTCATCATAATCATCTTTGGATTCTTGCTCTTCATTTGTGAAACGATACAGATGTCGCCTAGAGGGGGGGTGAATACGCAATTAAAACTTTTCCTAGAGTGGCTCAACAAAGGCGGAATAAAACTAGTGTTTACTTTGTTAAGCACAACCTAGAACAACTAAGGTTCACCTATGTGCACCAACAACTTATGATAAGAAATACAAGCAACAAAGTGATAGCAAGATATATATTACTTCAAGCACGAAGGCTATCACAATGTAAAGTGCATAAGTAAAGAGCTCGGGTATAGAGATAACCGAGGCACGCGGGGAAACCGATATTTTACCGAGTTCCTCCCAACATGGAGTACGTCTCGTTTGGAGAGGGGGTGGTATCAAACCACCAACTCCACAAAAGGCCTCCCTTATTCTCCGGTGAATCTCACCCCAACGGGATCGATCCACGCTTCCACTATCGGTGCACTTGTCGGTGGCAACCGGAACCTCTCACAAGGATGGGGCACTTCTCCACAACTTAATTGGAGGCTCCCAACAAATGCCACAAAAGGCCTCAACAAATGCCACCAAGGCCACAAAACCGTCTAGGGTTCCAAGAACCCAAGAGGGACAAGCTCCAATGAGCAACTCAAACAAAATCCTCCGAGGAGAACTCAAACCGATGCACCAAATGCAAATGGCAAGAACACCACAAAGGTGTTCAAATCCTTCTCTCCCAAATTCCACCAAAGCTACGAAAGCTTATGGGGGAATAAGAGAGGAAGAAAAATGGACGAAATCCACAAAAGACTCCAAGATCTAGATCCCAATATGTTCCCCTCACTTAGAGGAGAGATTGATTGGTGGGATTGTAGATATAGATCTCCTCTTTCAAATCCCTCAAGAATATGCAAGAATCATCGGAGGGATTGAGAGAAAGCAAGCTCAAGAAGGTTAACAATGGAGGGGAAAACTTGCAAGAATGGTTGAGGAACCATTGGGGAAGAAGGCCCCTTATATAGGTCCCTCCAAAATCCAACCGTTGCAGCCCAAAAACGTGATTCCGACTACGGACTTTTCCAGACTACCGGACTTTCCCAGAACTACCGGACATTTCCTGGGGTTCCTAGGGCTCCAAACGCATTTTTTCTCTGTGCTCCCCGGTACCAAAATGCGGTACTACCGGATCCTAGTCTGGTACTACCGGTCATCACAGAACGAAAACAGCCATAACTTTTGCATCCGGACTCCGATTTCGATGATCTTGGGCTCGTTTCGAAGAGGACAACAACTTCTATAAGATCATGCAAAGAAACATCATAGTCCAGCAAGGGAGGATATATCCAAATGACGAAGTAATAAACCTTCTGCCGTGCTAGGTACTAAAATGCGGTACTACCGCTTTTTGGTACCTAGCCCGGCAGTGTATTTTGGCAACTTTCCAAAACCTTCTGCCTTGCTAGGTACTAAAATGCGGTACTACCGCATTTTGGTACCTAGGAGACCAGCAGATATTCAAACAGCTATAACTTTTGATTGGTAACTCCGATCGACCCGATTCCAATTGCGTTGGAAAGAGGACGACATGAGCTTCCCTATAAAATTTGAAAATATTCGTTATCACCAAGTGAGAATGTATGAAGTATAATAATGTGAGATACCCCACTTGGTGAGAAACCGAAAAACCGCATATATCAAAATCGCAATAAGATATAAAAGAGGGATCCGATTTTGATGAACAAGAGCTTGTTATGGAGATTACCACAAGCTCTATATCCTCACATGGATAAGACCAAATAACAACCAAAAACGATGATGCAAGTATGCAAAGGTTTGAGCTCTCTCCGAACGATGTGATTGAGTTACTCATTCGAGAGCCCCTCTTGATAGTACGGTTATCTATCCTAAACCCGGTCTTCCACTAACAATATAAGACCGGCAAAAGGGAAAACCTATCAAGATTATACCTTTGCCTTGAGAATTCTACTTGAGCTCGATGTAGACGATCTTTACCTTATCAAGATGGAACGCCTTTCTTGATTCCTCATCATCGATCCATGATCATCGAGGATGGCAAGCATCAAACATGAGATCTTCTAAAGATTGCGCATTTTGAGCTTGCACAACATATCTTCTTCTCATTTCATCGACCTTAAAGTCGACACAATCTCCAAGCGATGCCAATGGACAATTCCTACAAGTATAACTTAATACACACATTAGTCCATAAAGATTGTCATTAATTACCAAAACCACACATGGGGCCCACATGTTCTTTCAGTCTCCCCCATTTTGGTAATTGATGACAATCCATTTAAGAGGGTTTATATAAGGAATTTTAATGAATAAGATGGTAATACCAATATCAAATACTACAAAAGTATGTGATATTGGTACCACCACCATATATAGAGCAAACTCGCCCACAATCTATGCATGTGTGATGACCTTGAATTTCATTGCATATATTGCCAATCATTATCATTGGTGGAGTTTCCTTTATATACCACATGCTAAGCAAAAAACAAAGATGCAAGAGCATGAAAGGCAAATGCTTAAGAACAAACTCAAAGCATAAACCATTTCCCTTAAACCCTCTAAAACTTCTCCCCCATTGGCATCGATTGCCGAAATGGGTGACAAGTTCTAGAAGGCAAATATAGTAATATTTCCTCCAAAGATTTGCATTCGCACATATCCAATGATGAATACTTGGGAGGGAGTAGAACTATATCTAGGACCTGAAGATTGCCACAGGAATAAAATAAAATGACGCATCACAAATAACGCAAGCAATCACAAGATCCGACAAACCAATTCGAAAACAACATATGAGTCCAAATGGAGACTACAAGATATTATGATATGAGCAAAAGGGTGCTTTAAATAACTAATAGAGAGGCTCCCCAAGATTTGTGCACAATTCAAAATAAATGCATTAGAATACATATTGCACAAATATGGAATCCTTGCTCCCCCATAAGCATTTAAAACACAATTAATGAGAAGGAAGACAAATGAGCATTATTAAATGAATTAGATGAGCTCCCCAAAGATAATGCACCAATTATGATAATTGCATTTGGGATCAAGGTGCATAATCATGGAATCCTCACTCATACAAGTTCATTTAACAATACAAGGCGTGAGAGAACAAATATGAGTGCCAAAATGTGCAAACAAGAGGAACAAGCACTCATAGGCAATTAAATTTGGAAGCCACCGAAGAATCAAAAGGAATAGAAAGGTGGTCTCCAAGAATTAAAGATCAACTAAAATTATCTTCTCATATGTGTATATGTCTCTAAGTTGAAAACATCACAAAGGCATATGCCACCAAAGAAATATGCACACATAAAGAAGATATACAAGAAGCACATGGGAGCAAAAATGAAGTCATACCAATAAGATTTTTGCTTCAAAGCACGGCCAAAGGCTCAAATATATCTTATTGTAGATTAATGAGCTTCAAACACTATCACACTACATATATTACAACTATCACCAAGGGAAAAGGAGAAAGTTGGAATATATGGAGAAAGGAAACAAGTATCACATGGAGAGATCAACTAGCAAAATCTCACTATTGCACATGAGAGAAGTTGAGGAAAGGAAAGACAATAAAATTTCTAGATTGACATATTTGGGATTGTAGGATCATATGCATGATTTTGTATAGTCCCAATTATATGCACTCATCTCAACTTATACACATATACAATAGAGAGTTCTCTTAATACCATGAATATAGATACAACAATAAATATAATAACAAAAATTAATGCTAGAAGGCAATCGACCAATGGTTGGAATCAAGATATATGAGCATGAGAAAGAGATACTTGTTACCGAGATATAATTGGTAGGATGTAGAGGATATGAATTCGTTGAACATCCTATAGCTTGCCTCCAATTTTCATTAACGCACCACTTCTTCAAGATTGAGAGACAAGCATCCAATATATCTCAAATGTACCTAAAACACATTTAAGTACAAAATGGTCCCCAAACTTATTGACTCCAAAGTAGTTAGTGCAACTACAATACATAGGAGAGACTCCACATAAATATGTGCATATTGATATGAAATTGAATTTCATGCACAACTTAGCCGATGGGATTTGGTGGAGTTTCCCCTATATATTGGATCAAAGAAAGCAAGCATGTCATAATATAAACATATAGTAAATATGCATGCATAAAGCTTTCAAGAACCAAAAAGAATATACAATTTGAACAAAAACACCAAGTAAATCGAGATTGCACACACAAGGGTGTGACTCGACAAACTATGTCCAAATTATATCCAAGAACTAATTCAACACATGAAAGATCACAAATTCAACAAATGAACTAGGCAAAAACCAAAGGAGCAAAAGATAGATAGAAATAAAAATGCTCAAGGATTTATCTCATTCTAAAATGGTCAAATCATGAAAAAAGTGAGACAAAACCAACTCCCAAAAAGAGCAAGGTTCCAACAAGAAACCAAACTCCCCAAACTTCTCATGATGGCACAAATACCAAAACGAAAAGATTGAGGTTCCAAGCACATAAAACCCGATATGGATCAAACAAAGAAGCATAAATGTGAGTGTTCTAAATAATATAGGAGAGCTCCCCCATAGATAGTGCATTATATAGGATTTTCCTTTTGAATGCAAAATGCACACAAATGGGATCATCACTAGTACCTACAATAAATAAAACACAAAAGGATACCAATAAAAATAAAAGGATCCAAAAGTATCAAGGAAAACATGGGAGCACACAATACATTTACTTGGCCAAAGATAGGACAAGATTTAAGCAAGGGCCAAAGTGAATATGATCAATAAATTATACCATAAATTTAGTACTAATTTTCCAATGATAAGAAGTATTGAGAATAATCTTCCCTAGGTAGTTCATTCGGATATCCAAAATCATATTCACACAAAGAAGCATATAACAAAGTATAAGAATTAAGTTTGATGCTCCGAACAAGATTCTTGGTAGCTTCCAATTGTCACACAATCACTAGTGATTAGAGTAACTTGACGCAAATGCTTTCCATGCGGATATATATATCTAAATATGAGGAAACACATACCAAGAAGAACTCTCACAAAAAAGATCCAAAATATGAGCAATAAGGGCATTCAAGCAAATTGGAACTTGTATGAGCATGTGTGTCACTTAGGAGCTAGATAATTATCAATATCAATTTTAAGTGACACAACCTCGAATTTTCACATTTTCTAGGATTGTAATAAGCACTAAGAATATGACTCCCCCATAATGTGATACTACCATAAAACCATCGTGAGGCAAAATAATACAAATAGAGATAATTAATGGACATTATAAAACTTAAATTTCTCATGAGAATTATACCACATAGAGATTAGACAATAATCCAATATAAATACTAGGTGGTATTCCTCATGTACACACAATTTTAGGATTGTGGAATGCCCAAGCATAACACTCCGCCAAAATGGGATAATCCATTAATTTCTCACAAGAGCCAAATAAGATACCAAATATAACCAAGCAAGGCTCAAACGTAATAAACACACATACATGGTGTGTCACCTAATCATACACAAATATGCTTGATACCTCAAGATAATTAAGTGGATAGCACAACATGTACAAAAACATGGAAGATACAAAACCAACACATGCACAAGGGGGCGAGTAACTTTCAATGTAAAGAGTTTAGCATATGTTACCGCAAGGAGGAACATTGGAAATATAATATAATCATGACAATCCAAATGGCTTGGCTTGACAAAAATAATTGATGAAGATCCCTCAATTCTTCATAATGTAGCCAAGACTCCAATGCCCTCCAAAACACACCTATTGATCAAGTTTTGGCTTGTTGGTCCCCAACCAAGTTGGGTCCTAAGAAGTTAGTCACAATAGGCTTGGCAACCCAAATGGTTCTTTTCTTGACACCACATTGGGCACCAACAAATTTGGCAAACACATTGCCAACCTCATCCTTACGAAGTGAATAAGCATCATCAATCAAGATAGGATTGGAAGAGGAGATACCAATAGTGCATGAGGAAGAAATGTGCCCCTTTTCACGGCATATGTAGCAAGTTATACTCTTGCCATCTTTCTTCTTAGGTGAAGCCACAACTCGAGGAAGAGCTCGAGTAGTCCTCTTAGGAAGTGGCCCATTAATGAAATGAGGTGGAGCTTGAGGCCGCTTCCCTTGTTGCTTCACACTAAGAGGCTTTTTCTTCAATGGGCAAGATATAACATTTTGCCCTTCTTCCTTGCACTTGAAGCAAACAATGTTGGCCGGATTCTTGACTCGATCTTGGCCATTCTTCTTGGTGTTCTTATGCTTAAACTTGATAGTGGACTTGTTCCTGACATTGGAGTTGAATCCAAGCCCACTCTTGTCATTGGGGGATTTTTGCACACTCAAAATTTTGTTGAGTGTGACCTTCTCTTGATGACCCTTTTTCAAGTCATTTCTCAAAGAAGTGACTTGAGCCTTGAGCTCTTTTATTTCCTCTACATGTTTAGTTTCAACAAAATTACTAGAGGAAGTAGATGCTACATTGTTAGAGCAACAAGGCACGGAATGTAATTCATCACGAGATATAGCATGGTTGTGAGAGGATGAATTACAAGGAATATCACATGACAATATAACATTTGGAGTAGATATAGTGCTAATGTCCACATGAGGCCCACTAGATGTTACCTTTGACACGATGGCCTCATGAGCTAATTTTAGCCTACCATGGGAGACTAGAAGATCATCATGCGAGCTCGAGAGCTTAACATGACTTTCTTCTAATTTCCCATAGTTGCTAGTTAGCAAAGAAAGTTTAGCCTTTAGCTCAACATTCTCCTTCAAAATAGATGCTTCACAAGAAATAGAGTTAGTAGCACAAGCATCATTATTATTAGCAAGAGGTGAGGGCAACTTGTCAAGATCTTTTAACGACCCGAGAGCCATTTTCGAGGTGCTTAAAAATATGAAGCTTTAAGTTGCTCATGTGACTCGGTGAGTTTGATGAGCTCCCTCTTAACGACCCGAGAGCCATTTTCGAGGTGCTTAAAATCCTCAACAAGTTTAGCATAAGCAACTTCAAGTTCATCATTTTTAATCTTGAAGGAGTTAGCCACCGCAAGTTCTCTATCATGATATTCCTTTACTCTAGATAATTCTAGAGTAAAAGTCTCCTCAAGAGATTCTTTGGTGGTTTGTTCTTCTTCAAGGGAGTCCTTTAGTTGTGCAAATTCATTAGCATACTCACGCTCAAGTGCAAACTTTTCATCAATTAAGTTTTCTTGCTCCTCAATAAGATCATTGCCTTCTATGGCACAATTCAAGATTTCAAGAAAGTTGGAGGAAGCAATTTTATTTTTGAAGAGAGCGCTATAGACAACCTCTCCCATTTTCTTAATAGAGGTAATATCATACTTACTTCTATAATCATCATTATCATTCTCAACCTCATCATCATCATCATGAGATACAATGGGATTCAAAGAGGTTACCTTTGTTCCCTTAGCCATAAGGCACATGTGAGAACCAGAGGAAGGTGATGATGAGATTGCACTTGTAGCTCTCTTCAAGACATTGTCTTGGACCATAGAATCTTCATTTTCCTCTACATGGTTAGCAACACAAGCACTAGAGGAAATGGAAGAATTTTTATCATGGCAACAAGACAACACAAGCATATCATCATGAGATTTATTCAAGTCATTTCTACATGATATGCAAGGACTATTAACACAAGCATGTAAGGAGTTTTGAGTGCTAGAAGTGTTAAGGTCCAAAGATAGATCATTGCAACTAGATAGGGATGAAGGATTACAAATAGTGATGTCACTATCCATATTGCAATTTCTATCACCACTCACCATATCATTACCTTGTGAAAATCACATGTTGGTGAAGTGGTATAAGAGAACTCATCTCGACCGGAAGTGGAAGCAACACAATCATCCTCAATAATGTTGGACTTGCTATATTTATCTTGAAGCTTGGTCCATATCTCACGAGCGCTTGAATAAGGCATGATAGAAGAAAGAACTACATTGCTCACAACATGCAAAAGAATTTTAGTAGCTAGAGCATCTATATGAGAGTTCAACTTCTCCTCTAAAGATTCGTTCTGGGTATCCATAGGAGAAGATGCACCCACATATAGATATCCCTCGATAATTGGGTGAATTTCTAAATAAATTAAGCATGAATTTTCCAAACATCATAATTTTTGCCATCGAATGTGAGCGTGTCCTTGTGCACTAATCCCCTAGCCGACATCTTTACTCTCAAGGCGGTGAAGCCTAAAAGGAGAGACCGGGCTCTGATACCAATTGAAAGGATACATATGTCGCCTAGAGGGGGGTGAATAGGCGATTAAATTTTTTCCTAGAGTGGCTCAACAAAGGCGGAATAAAACTAGTGTTTACTTTGTTAAGCACAACCTAGAACAACTAAGGTTCACCTATGTGCACCAACAACTTATGCTAAGCAATACAAGCAACAAAGTGATAGCAAGATATATATTACTTCAAGCACGAAGGCTATCACAATGTAAAGTGCATAAGTAAAGAGCTCGGGTATAGAGATAACCGAGGCACGCGGGGACACCGATATTTTACCGAGTTCCTCCCAACATGGAGTACGTCTCGTTTGGAGAGGGGGTGGTATCAAACCACCAACGCCACAAAAGGCCTCCCTTATTCTCCGGTGAATCTCACCCCAATGGGATCGATCCACGCTTCCACTATCGGTGCACTTGTCGGTGGCAATCGGAACCTCTCACAAGGATGGGGCACTTCTCCACAACTTAATTGGAGGCTCCCAAAAAATGCCACGAAAGGCCTCAACAAATGCCACCAAGGTCACAAAACCGTCTAGGGTTCCAAGAACCCAAGAGGGACAAGCTCCAATGAGCAACACAAATAAAATCCTCCGAGGAGAACTCAAACCGATGCACCAAATGCAAATGGCAAGAACACCACAAAGGTGTTCAAATCCTTCTCTCCCAAATTCCACCAAAGCTACAAAAGCTTATGGGGGAATAAGAGAGGAAGAACAATGGAGGAAATCCACAAAAGACTCCAAGATCTAGATCCCAATATGTTCCCCTCACTTAGAGGAGAGATTGATTGGTGGGATTGTAGATCTAGATCTCCTCTTTCAAATCCCTCAAGAATATGCAAGAATCATCGGAGGGATTGAGAGAAAGCAAGCTCAATAAGGTCAACAATGGAGGGGAAAACTTGCAAGAATGGTTGAGGAACCATTGGGTAAGAAGGCCCCTATATAGGTCCCTCCAAAATCCAACTGCATCCCAAAAACGTGATTCCCGTACTACCGGACTTCGCAACACTACCGGACATTTCCTGGGGCTCCAAACGCATTTTTATCCGTGCTCCCGGTACCAAAATGCGGTACTACGGATCCTAGTCCGTACTACCGGTCATCACGTAATCTAAAACAGCCATAACTTTTGCATCCGGACTCCGATTTCGATGATCTTGAGCTCGTTTCGAAGAGGACAACAACCTCTATAAGATCATGCAAAGAAACATCATAGTCCAGCAAGGGAGGATATATCCAAATGACGAAGTAATAAACCTTCTGTCGTGCTAGGTACTAAAATGCGGTACTACCGCTTTTTGGTACCTAGCCCGGCAGTGGATTTTGAAAACTTTCCAAAACCTTCTGCCTTGCTAGGTACTAAAATGCCGTACTACCACATTTTGGTACCTAGGATACCAGCAGATATTCAAACGGCTATAACTTTTGATTGGTAACTCCGATCGACCCGATTCCAATTGCGTTGGAAAGAGGACGACATGAGCTTCCCTATAAAAGGTGAAAATATTGGTTATCACCAAGTGAGAATGTATCAAGTATAATAATGTGAGATACCCTACTTGGTGAGAAACCGAAAACCGCATAGATCAAAATCGCAATAAGATATAAAAGAGGGATCCGATTTTGATGAACAAGAGCTTGTTATGGAGATTACCACAAGCTCTATATACTCACATGGATAAGACCAAATAACAACCAAATACGATGATGAAAGTATGCAAAGGTTTGAGCTCTCTCCGAACGATGTGATCGAGTTACTCATTCGAGAGCCCCTCTTGATAGTACGGTTATCTATCCTAAACCCGGTCTTCCACTAACAATATAAGACTGGCAAAAGGGAAAACCTATCAAGATTATACCTTTGCCTTGAGCATTCCACTTGAGCTCGATGTATACGATCTTTACCTTATCAAGATGGAACGCCTTTCTTGATTCCTCATCATCGATCCATGATCACCGAGGATGGCAAGCATCAAACATGAGATCTTCTAAAGATTGCGCATTTTGAGCTTGCACAACATATCTTCTTCTCATTTCATAGACCTTGAAGCCGACACAAGCTCCAAGTGATGCCAATGGACAATTCCTACAAGTATAACTTAATACACACATTAGTCCATAAAGATTGTCATTAATTACCAAAACCACACATGGGGCCCACATGTTCTTTCAATTTGCCAAACATGGACATCAATTGGTTCATCAAGGCGATTCTTTAGATATTTTCTTAAGAACTCAGCTCCAAAAGTCTGCCAAATACAAATAGGTGAAGAATTAGCATTTCATTACTAAAAGTATTTAAATATCATATGGTAGTTTTGTTGATCAACATGTTTAAGAATATATCATCTTACCATCTTGCACTTCTTTTGCACGACAGATGAATAGGGCAACCTATAGACGTAGTACTTGATTTTTGGTGGAAATTCGGGTTCACACTAGTCTAAAACAAAGTCTACATGATCTTCTTTCAGATACACTTCGTTTCCAAAAAGGCTCTTCTTATCAAAAGCAGTGTTCCCCTTGTATTGAGTCCCTGAGAAATAACACATACAAATTTCAGTGCAGTGGAATATTCCTGTGTCTATAGTCTAAACACATACAGATTTAAAAATTATGACTGGAATTTTGATGTTCTTTGATACCTCTAAGCTCAAGCCTCTTAGTGGGCTCTTCTGATGACTGGAATTAAAAACTGCCAGATCTAATGGCAACACTGTCATCGGTATAGAGCACTATTACAGATCACTACAGGTTCCCATCTGTTAAATAGATACAAACATTGAGCATTTTAATACAATCAAATATAACAATGAAGTAGACTAAAAAAAGAAACACAGTTCTTGTTATCGTACATTAATAAAAAGCATACACCGCCAAAGAATTTGAAATTCATCGAATAAACAAGATGCAAGCAGACTAATGAAGTGACAATTAAATCCATATTTGTAAGATCCCTCCTTTATAAAGGAAAAGGATCCCTGTGATTTCAATGCTAGTCCCTGGATCATTTCTAGCATCCACAGTTTAAGATGAAGTACACAGAAACAAAGGTCATTTATTACATCCATTCCAGAGATAAAACATAGTCTTTACAACTCAAGGCCACAGGCCTAATACAAGAGTTTGGAATAAGTAAATAATTATAAGTCTTCATCTTCATGTTCCACGGGCAAACATGTTGAGTGTAGACTCATGACACCTAATACTCATCAGAGTAACCTGCAACATCACAAGTTACAGCCACAGTGGGTCAATACTTTGGAATAGTATTGGCAAGTGATACCTTAGTAAATTTTGAGTGGCCTATATTACTATATGCAAATTTGGCTAAGTGTAGCTAGGCTTGCTTTGCTCAAAATAGGTTTTTCCTATTAGTTGAAATCACTAAGTTTTTCTTTGTCAAAAACTTTTCCCAAGAAACCATCAATAGACATTGAGGTCCTTCACCCTTGTTCACCCACAAGTTTTATTTAGAAGTTGGAGTGATGAGATTCTTGATAGCTTCCATGTCTTGATGCTCAAGTTTTCCATTGCCATGGACTGGGCTAAGTACTTAGATTTTTCCATCTGCAGAGGTTGTGCACTTTCCCCACCAGACTTGGTTTCCCAAGACATGACCTTTCAGAAGCCTTTCCTTAGACCAAATGGACGCGCTCCAACCTATCATTCCCACTACCACCAACTGTCCAAATGGCTAAGTTCTAGCAACTTATGTGATCCAGGCAGAGCCCATATTGCCAAGTGCCTGCACTATAAGCTTCTCAACACTTGGCCTCTAAAATCCCTTTGTTCCTGGGTGGCATACCACAAGTGAGATACACAAGGTAAACCATATCCATGGGCCTTGTGTAACCACTCAACCAAAAACCACCAATCAAGTCCCATTCCACCCAGGTGATTCATTGACTTAGTTGTTTTATTAAGAAAAACATAAGTCCAAAGACTTAGAAATATTTTCATCATAACATGTATAATTCACCAACCCTTGTTTGCTACTAGCTAGGCTAAGCATGGCATAGTAACTTAACTTAGGAATTTCCTAACAACTCTACAACTACTTAGGATTTCCCAACATGGCATTTGGCAAAAAAAGATAGTAACATGCAAGACTTAGCAAAATATTTCTAATGCTTGAATAAAATATAGGGATGGAAATATTCATGAAGTACCACTTGCCTTGGTAGTGGGGAGAGTAGCACTCTTCACAATCACAATCACTAGCACCAAAGTCTACACAAAGAATATAATCACAATCACATTCAAGTCATATACAAGCAAAAATATATATGCATGCATGCAAGATGCTAAGTGATGGTTTTTGAAACTCAACCAAGCAAGTGCATAGTACTGAATTCTAAACAAGTCAAAACTTTGCCAAACCAAGTTTAATTGACACTAAACCAATTCCTAAACAATTCATATGATTAAAATAGTCCTAAACAAGTTTATGCGAAAGAAACCATTTTAACAGAACCTAAACTTTAAACACATTGCATAAACAGAAAGGGATTGTCTTCCTGATTCCAACGGTATAAAATTTGCAAAAATCTAACGTGTGAATCAAAAGTTATAGCCTAATCAAATTTGAATCCAAATCTGTTTCAAATTCTGTTTTAAAACCAAACCCTAGCCACACGTCCTATTCTTATTGGCGTGTACCGGTTCGCATTAGATCACGCACGCGATCCGTAGGATCTAAGTGGCGATGCACGGTTCAGATCAAAACATAACGCTTCGCTAAGTGGTTCTATCGCACGCGTTGGATCTAGATCCAACGGCTCTCGATCAAGCGACCACGTTCTGGCGGCGCGCGGCAACGGCGAGCGGCGGAGCGCTGTCGAGCGGCGCGGCGTTCTAGGTCGCCGGGAGGAAGGTGTGCTTACTGAACCGCAAGGTCGAGGCGGCTCAACGTGAGGTGGCTGGGCAAGGGGCGCCTGGCGAGGCTGGAGCTCGTCGGAGTCGTGCACGGCGTCGGGTGGTTGCGGTCGGAGTTGTTGCCGAGGTTTCGCGTCGCCCTAGCACGAACCAGAGGGATTAGAAGACGCACAAGACGAAGGCGAACAACCTAGTATGCAAGAGGGGGCAAGGGGCGCGCTCTGCTTACCGTAATTGGTCGCCGGAGTTGAGCGGCGGCTCGGTCAGTTGCGGGCACGAACGGGGACGGCTTCCTGGGTCACGATAACGCAAACGAAAGGTATCAGGAGATGCACGAGATCACGCTGGGCACGATAGTTTGAACCAGAGAAAGGGGGGCGGTCGAAGCTCACCGGAATTAGTCGCCGGAGGTCGTCGGTGCTGCGGGGTTTCGAGGTCAAATGCGCGCAGCCTGGTGGCGGAGTGAGCGAGGAGAGTGGGGGGAAATGACCGCGGCGGCGAGGGGTTCTTATAGCCAGAGCGGGGCGTGGAGTTACTCGCGGAATCAAGGGAATTTAACGCAGCAGTGACTGCGGCGAGTAACGGAAGCGAGAGCGGCGCAGGCGCGCGTGATTAACAAAGACGACGACGGGGTCACGGGTCCACTCGTCGTGAAAAGCGAAGGAGGTGGGGTCAGGTGTCGGTGACTGCGTGGGTGCGTCGGCGTCAGAGAGAGAGGTGGCCCGGGTGGGCTAGCTGGGCCGGTTTTGTTGTTGGGCTAGAATAGGAGCGCCTGGCCTTTTTCTTTTCTTTAGTCCTTTTCTTTTTCCAGAATGAATTTCAGGAATGGTTTTCAAATGATTTCAAACTCCTTTTGAATTCAAATCTATTTGGGATTTTTGCAGTGTGCAACAGTCTCAATTCTAGGCATAAAACCAAGTGGTTACTTTGAAAAGGCTTGGTCATTTTTGGAGAAACAAAAATAACAGAGACATTGCCCTAAGTTTGCAAATGTTTGAAAATGATTTTTGAAACCATTTCCATTTTGTAAAATTTTGTTCTAACTCCACACTCAAACCAAACAACAAGGGAGATAAACAATCTAGGTTTAAAACAATCAAACTCTCAAATGGGGATGGCCATTTGATTTAAGTTCGCTCACATAAAATGATAGCACTATGTGCTTCTGTTTTTCTGAAATGAGTCTGAAATTGATCTCAATTCTATATGCATGCATGAATGATATGCAATCTTTGAAATCATGATTTTAGGGATGTTACAAATCTAACCCCCTTAAGGTGAATCTCGCCCTCGAGATTCGGATTGGCTAGCAAATAGGTGAGGGTGGTCTTTCCGAAGATCATCTTCTCTTTCCCATGTTGCTTCCTCTTCGGAATGATGATTCCACTGCACTTTGCAAAACTTGATAGTCTTAGGCCTTGTGACTCTTTCTGCAGTCTCAAGAATCTTGATAGGTTTCTCTTCATAAGTGAGATCACTTTCTAGTTGAACTTCCTCCAAAGGTATAGTATCCTTCAAAGAAGTTGCTTCCATTTCTGGATGACATTTCTTAAGCTGACTCACATGAAACACATTATGGACAGCTGAAAAAGATTCTGCCAATTCAATTTCATAGGCAACTTCTCCTTTACGACTCAAAATCTTGAATGGCCCAACATATCTTGGTGCCAATTTTCCTTTGACTCCGAATCTTTTCACTCCGCGAAGTGGTGACACTCTAAGATAGGCTCTATCACCAACTTCGTAGGTGACTTATCTACGCTTATGATCCGCGTAGCTTTTACATCGGACTGCTATCTTCATCATCCTTAACCAACTTGACCTTATCTTCGGCTTCTTTGATAAGATCTGGCCCGAATAAACTTCTTTCTCCCACACCATTCCATAACAATGGGGTGGTACACTTTCTTCCGTAGAGAAACTCAAATGGTGCCATTTCAATGCTGGCTTGATAGCTGTTGTTATAAGAAAATTATGCGTAAGGCAGACTTTCATCCCAACTGGCTCCATAGTCTAAGGCACATGCCCTCAACATGTCTGCAAGAATCTGATTAGTTCTTTCTGTTTGTCCATCAGTTTGAGGATGAAAAGCAGTATTGAATTCCAACCTCGTTCCCAATGATTCATGTAGCTGTCTCCAAAAATGGGAAGTGAATTGAGTTCCCCTATCAGACACAATACTCTTGGGCACTCCATGTAGACATACAATTCTACTCATGTAGATTTTGGCTAACTTAGCACTTGTATAGGTTGTCTTCACGGGTATGAAATGAGCCACTTTGGTTAGGCGATCCACTACTACCCATATGGAATCATACCCTGACCTGGTCCTTGGTAATCCGGTAATGAAATCCATACCAATTTTGTCCCGCTTCCAATCAGGAATAGGTAGTGGTTGAAGCAAACCTGCTGGTTTCTGATGCTCCGCTTTCACTCTACTACACACATCACACAAAGCAATATGTTCGGCGATGTCCTTCTTGAGATTATTCCACCAAAATCTTTCCTTCATGTCCATGTACATTTTGGTGTTACCCGGGTGAATAGAATACGGAGAGTTGTGGGCTTCTTGCAAAATCAGTTTCCGCAACTCCGGGTCTTGTGGAACACAAATACGTTTCCCATGCCATAAAGTACCATGTTCGTCTTCATGGAACCCTTTGGCCTTTCCCAAGCTAATATTTCCTTTAATCTCTTCAATTTCCCTATCGATCTTCTGGGCTTCTTTGATCTTGTCCAACAAAGTGGGTTGAACATCTAAAGACATGAGATGTCCTTCAGGCACAATCTCCAATCTGAGTTTTCTGAATTAGGTACACAAATCATCCGGCAATTCTACTTTGGTAAGGCCATTCACAAATACCTTACGACTCAGAGCATCTGCTACAACATTTGCTTTACTGGGGTGGTATTGCAAACTTAAGTCATAGTCCTTGATAAGCTCTAGCCATCTTCTTTGTCTCATATTAATTTCCTTCTGGGTGAAGATATACTTCAAACTCTTGTGATCAGTGAACACTTCACAACGCTTTCCCAAAAGGTAGTGTCTCCATGTTTTGAGTGCATGGACGACAGAGGCCAACTCTAAATCATGAGTAGGATAGTTCACTTCATGAGTTTTGAGTTGTCTCGAGGCATAAGCTACAACTTTACCGTCTTGCATAAGTACGGCACCCAAACCTTGATGATATGCATCACAATATACTTGGAAATCATTTTCCAAATCTAGCAAACATAAAACTGGTGCTGTCACAAGTCTCTTCTTCAACTCCTGAAAGCTGACTTCACAACCTTCAGACCAAGCAAACTTCTTGTCTTTCTTTAACAATTCAGTCATGGGATTAGCTACCTTAGAGAAATTCTCAATGAACCTTCTGTAGTAACCTGCTAAGCCAAGGAAACTACGAACTTCTTTCACGGACTTGGGAGATTCCCATTCAGTCATAGCTGAAACTTTAGCAGGATCAACTGCTACACCATCCTTTGTCATAACATGACCAAGAAAACCAACTTCCTCTAACCAGAACTCACACTTGCTGAATTTGGCATAAAGTTTATGCTCCCGTAACTTCTCAAGTATCAAACGTAAGTGTCCTTCATGTTCTTCTTTGCTCTTGGAGTAGACTAAGATGTCATCGATGAAAACGACAACAAACTTGTCAAGGAATTCTATGAACACTTTGTTCATCATATTCATGAAGTATGCTGGAGCATTGGTCAAGCCAACAGGCATTACGGTATACTCATACAATCCATACCTTGTGGTGAATGTTGTTTTAGGTATGTCTTGTTCTCTTATCATAAGTTGAAAATAGCCTGACCTTAGATCAATCTTTGAGAACACACATGCTCCTTCAAGCTGATCAAACAAGTCATTGATTCTAGGCAAAGGATATTTGTTCTTGATAGTTACCTCGTTGAGTGAACGGTAATCTATGCATAACCTTTGACTTCTATCTTTCTTCTCTACGAACAAAACTGGGGCTCCCCAAGATGAAGAACTTGGTTGAATGAATCCTTTCGGCAATTGTTCTCCAAGTTGCTTCTTGAGCTCTTTCAGTTCATCAACTGACATTTTATACGGTCTCTTTGCTATTGGTCCAGACCCTGGTACCAAATCTATCAGAAACTCCACATATCTATCTGGTGGCATTCCCGGCAGTTCTTCCGGAAACACATCTGGATACTCACTCACAATTGGTACACTGGACATGCTAAACCCCTTAAGAGAATTTAGCTTACTTCCTTTAGATTCAAAGTTGGACTTGAACTTAATCCGTTTTCTTTCCGGGGTTGTGAGTGCAACAGTACGATTAGCACAATCTAGTACTCCTTCATACTTAGCCATCCAATCCATTCCCAATATTACGTCCAGTCCTTGGGAATCTAGGATTATCAGACTTACTGGAAACTTATGTTTTCCAAACTCTATTACTAGATCCCGGCATCCAAGACTTACTATCATATCTCCACCCGGAGAACTAACTTTTATTGGACACCCAATGTTTTCAGTTGGAAACCCATTTCTATCAACAAATGCTTTTGATATGAATGAATGCGATGCTCCAGTATCAAAAAGAACAAATGCTGGAATAGAATTGAGTCTGAACTTACCAGCAACAGCGTCAGGCTCCTCATAGACCTCCTCCACACTGATGTGGTTCACCTGTCCTTTCTGGAAAGGATTGGGCTTGACAGGTCCTTCAACTTTCTTTTCGGGGCACTCATTTGCATAGTGTCCCATCTTCTTGCATTTGAAGCATTCAACCTGACTGATGTCTCTCTTAACAGGCTGACTTCCACTTCCACTACCATTACCACTATGGTGGTTCTTATGTCCACTCTTGTGGTTCTTGTACTTGTCATTGTCATGACTGCGATGATGCTTGTTGTCATGACGGTTGTGGTTGTGATGCTTGTTGAATTTCCCATGCTTGTGGGATCCTGAGCTTCATTGTCATCATAGTGAGATCGTTTGTGAGACGATCACGAGCTGTGCTTGTCGGAGTGCTTTCTCTTTCTACTCTCGACTTGCTTCATTTTGTTCTCCAATATTGCAGCTTTGTCACAGAGCGACTGATAAGTGGGAACATATGCCACGGACAATTGCAGATTCAGCTCATCATTCAAGCCTTCAGGAAATTTTTTCTTTCTCTTGGCATCAGTGTCAACTTCATCCGGTGCATAACCACGCATTGTTGAACTCTTCAATGTACTCAGCCACGGTGGTATTGCTTGATTGTGGAACTCTTTCTTTTTCGGGCTCATTATTCGATGAGATATGAGCGGTCGAAAGCCATCCTCAAAGATAGCCCATGTCACCTCATCTATGGGGTGGTGATCGAAGTTGTCCCACCAAGTGGCGATCGCCCTTCCAAGAGATGTCTTAAATCTAACCTTTTCAAAGATCCGCATTACGGTTACTAAGTCCTTGTTTAAAAAACGTAGCCAATCATTGGCCACCATGGGATCAGTCGTCCCTGAGAACTTAGCTGGCCTCAATCTCAAGAATCTGGTGAGCATATCAAAGCCCGGAGGGTTGTTGTTGTTATTGTTGTTGTTATTGGGGTTGTTGTTGTTATTGTTTTGGTTCTGAATGAATGTTGTCATCATCTGCATCAACTGTGTTTGAGCAGTCATCATTTGTTGCATTTCTGGTGTGATGTTGTTGTTGTTGGGGTTGGGGTTCGAGGAGGCATCTGTGGTTTGTTCAAATAGAGATAAGAATGAGATACCCATAGATGCTTTCATGCACATTACATCACATAAGCAATCACAAGCATGCAACAAAGAGATAAAAGTTCAACAACAAAATAACAAGTTCACAAAGTAAAACACACAAGTAGCAAGCCATCCACATGTCGGATGGTCCAATAACAAGTTCTCAAATAACAAGTATGATAATAAAAGATAAACGAGTAGTCAAGTCTACTCATCAGCATCAATCTCCTCTTCGACAAAGGTAATACCTGCGTTCTCCATCGCGGTCTTGTTCTCCTCAATGGCAGTGGTCAAGGAATCTATCTTGGCCTTGAGAGCCCTCTTCTGGGAACGAAGCCTCTCGATCACCGTCTGCTGCTGCTCTAGCTCAAAGTCCTTGGACTGCAGAGGTTGTTCCTATCCTGGACACGCTTCTCCTGACTCTTGAACTTCCTGTCCTGGGTCTCGAACTTCGCCTCCATTTCCTTGACTATCTCGTCCTGCTGCGCGAAGAGCTTGTCCTTCTCGCGAAGCTGCACCTGGAGCTCATCGTTGCTGAGCATGACATTGGTCCTGTCTGTGTCCACGTGCCTAATGAGAGACTCTAAGTCCTGAAGGTACAGGCGTATCGGCTCTGCTGCGTCCCTCGAATCGTCCTCGAAGTCGATGGACTCTCCGTCCTCATCACGTCTTCCGAAGACGTGGAAGTGGGTGCCTCGAACCTGTCGGGAGTGTCGTCCTAGCAGACGTCCTATCAGGTCCTGCATAACTACCTCAATGCCTCTCTCCCTGTCATCGTGCATAAGCTTGAAGACGATGTCCTCCGTAGTAGGCTCTGTCTGGCGTCCGGGCTGGTTCACCTTGAAGCCCCAGAGGTCCTTCCTCTCTAACTTGGTGAGGGGGTGCACCATGATGGTGGGAATAGGGAGATTGAGCAAAGTGGTAAGCTCAACGATACGAGGACCAAAACGGGTAACCTGGAACTCCTCAACAGTGCTGATGGTAATAGGCATCTATTTATAAGATAGAAAAGTTAGAACAACACAATTTAAGATAAAACAAGGAAAAACATCACATACATATCCTTGGAAAGCAAAATCACACAAGTCATGCATACATGAATCCATTACATCAACCAAGGTCCAATCTTATTTTAAGGTAACATTTTTGAAAAATAAGGTGATAGGTGGTGGTCCAACTAACGAAGTACGTTTACAATCCTATCTCATTGGATCTGTTGGCTAACACAATGTTTCTAGAAGCAATTAGCCTATCATGCTCACATGATTCCATCACTAAGTCTATAATATCTCCTCTTAAGGTTTGGTTGGTAGCTTCCAACTCTTGGGTATGTCCCTTCTCTTTCATCAAGTCTTTTTGGAGGTTGAGCATTCTGCACTTGACTCTAGCACTAAGTTCTTTGATAGTCCTCCAAGCTGCTTCTCTTGCTGACTCAAAGAATGTGGTGTGCACCATAGTGTTGGTGTACATGCAGAATCCTGTTTCTTTGTGGTTGTCTTCCTTGTTTTTGTACAAGTGAAGTTGCACCCACCAGTACTCAACTCCTTCATCCATCACAGGAAAGCCTTTGTACACAGCTGCACCATGTATTTCCATTGCCACCATGAGGTCCTTGAGAATTTTGGGAAACTCTGTCTCACACTCCAAGGTCATGGTCATGAGTGGTCCTTTCCTTATGGCTTCGTTGATGGAGTTCATCTACAAATAGAGATGAGATAGAGAAGATTAGAAAAGTTTACGAGAAGAATAGACAAGTGTAGAAGTAGTTGAAATTTTTTCCTTAGTGGTTTCCAATCCTAGGGTCATAATCCTACAGGCAACACGATTTTCGATACCATCTGTAAGATCCCTCCTTTGTAAAGGAAAAGGATCCCTGTGATTGCAATGCTAGTCCCTGGATCATTGCTAGCATCCACAGTTTAAGATGAAGTACACAGAAAGAAAGGTCATTTATTACATCCATTCCAGAGATAAAACATAGTCTTTACAACTCAAGGCCACAGGCCTAATACAAGAGTTTGGAATAAGTAAATAATTATAAGTCTTCATCTTCATGTGCCACAGGCAAACATGTTGAGTGTAGACTCATGACACCTAATCCTCATCAGAGTAACCTGCAACATCACAAGTTACAGCCACAGTGGGTCAATACTTTAGAATAGTATTGGCAAGTGATACCTTAGTAAACTTTGAGTGGCCTATATTACTATATGCAAATTTGGTAAGTGTAGCTTGGCTTGCTTTGCTCAAAATAGGTTTTTCCTATTAGTTGAAATCACTAAGTTTTTATTTGTCAAAAACTTTTCCCAAGAAACCATCAATAGACATTGAGGTCCTTCACCCTTGTTCACCCACAAGTTTTATTTAGAAGTTGGAGTGATGAGATTCTTGATAGCTTCCATGTCTTGATGCTCAAGTTGTCCATTGCCATGGACTTGGCTAAGTACTTAGATTTTTCCATCTGCAGAGGTTGTGCACTTTCCCCACCAGACTTGGTTTCCCAAGACAGGACCTTTCAGAAGCCTTTCCTTAGACCAAATGGAAGCGCTCCAACCTATCATTCCCACTACCACCAACTGTCCAAATGGCTAAGTTCTAGCAACTTATGTGATCCAGGCAGAGCCCATATTGCCAAGTGGCTGCACTATAAGCTTCTCAACACTTGGTCTCTAAAATCCCTTTGTTCCTGGGTGGCATACCACAAGTGAGATACACAAGGTAAACCATATCCATGGGCCTTGTGTAACCACTCAACCAAAAACCACCAATCAAGTCCCATTCCACCATGGTGATTCATTGACTTAGTTGTTTTATTAAGAAAAACATAAGTCCAAAGACTTAGAAATATTTTCATCATAGCATGTATAATTCACCAACCCTTGTTTGCTACTAGCTAGGCTAAGCATGGCATAGTAACTTAACTTAGGAATTTCCTAGCAACTCTACAACTACTTAGGATTTCCCAACATGGCATTTGGCAAAAAAAAAGATAGTAACATGCAAGACTTAGCGAAATATTTCTAATGCTTGAATAAAATATAGGGATGGAAATATTCATGAAGTACCACTTGCCTTGGTAGTGGGGAGAGTAGCACTCTTCACAATCACAATCACTAGCACCAAAGTCTACACAAAGAATATAATCACAATCACATTCAAGTCATATACAAGCAAAAATATATATGCATGCATGCAAGATGCTAAGTGATGGTTTTTGAAACTCAACCAAGAAAGTGCATAGTACTGAATTCTAAACAAGTCAAAACTTTGCCAAACCAAGTTTAATTGACACTAAACCAATTCCTAAACAATTCATATGATTAAAATAGTCCTAAACAAGTTTCTGCAAAAGAAAACATTTTAACAGAACCTAAACTTTAAACACATTGCATAAACAGAAAGGGCTTGTCTTCCTGATTCCAACGGTATAAAATTTGCAAAAATCTAATGTGGGAATCAAAAGTTATAGCCTAATCAAATTTGAATCCAAATCTGTTTCAAATTCTATTTTAAAACCAAACCCTAGCCACGCGTCCTATTCTTATTGGCGCGTACCGGTTCGCGTTGGATCACGCACGTGAGCCGTAGGATCTAAGTGGCGATGCACGGTTCAGATCAAAACATAACGCTTTGCTAAGTGGTTCTATCGCACGCGTTGGATCTAGATCCAACGGCTCTCGATCAAGCGACCATGTTACGGCGGGCGCGGCGGCAATGAGCGCTCACTGGCCGGCTGGCGTTCTAGGTCGCTTCGGGGAGGAAGGTGTGCTTACGAACCGCAAGGTCGAGGCGGCTCAACCTGGAGGTGGCTGGGCAAGGCGCAGCGAGGCTGGAGCTCGTCGAGTCGTGCCGCACGGCGTTGGGTGGTGCGGTTGGAGTTGTTGCCGAGGTTTCGTGGTCGCCCTAGCACGAACGGAGGGATTAGAAGACGCACAAGGCGAACAACCTAGTATGCAAGAGGGGCAAGATGCGCTCGCTTCGTAATTGGTCGCCGGAGTTGAGCGCGGCTCGGTCGATTCTTGCACGCGACGGGACGGCTTCACAGGTCACGATAACGCAAACGAAAGGTATCAGGAGATGCACGAGATCATGCTGGGCACGATAGTTTGAACCAGAGAAAGGGGGCGGTCTAAGCTCACCGGAATTAGTCGCCGGAGGTCGTCGGTGCTGCGGGATTTCGAGGTCAAATGCGCGCAGCCTGGTGGTGGAGTGAGCGAGGAGAGTGGGGAAATGACCCGCGGCGAGGGGTTCTTATAGCGAGCGGGCGTGGAGTTACTCGCGGAATCAAGGAATTTAACGCAGCGGATCGCGGCGAAAACGGCGGCGAGCAGCGTAGCGTGATTGACGAAAGACGACGACGGGTCACGGGTCCACGTCGTGAAATAAAGGAAGGAGGTGGGGTCTGGGTGTCGATGATCGTGGGTGCGTCGGCGCGTGCGAGAGAGAGAGAGAGGTGGCCCGGGTGGGCTAGCTAGGCCGGTTTTGCTGTTGGGCTAGAATAGGAGCGACTGGCCTTTTTCTTTTCTTTAATCCTTTTCTTTTTCCAGAATGAATTTCAGGAATGGTTTTCAAATGATTTCAAACTTCTTTTGAATTCAAATCTATTTGGGATTTTTAAAGTGTGCAACAGTCTCAATTCTAGGCATAAAACCAAGTGGTTACTTTGAAAAGGCTTGGTCATTTTTGGATAAACAAAAATAACAGAGACATTGCCCTAAGTTTGCAAATGTTTGAAAATGATTTTTGAAACCATTTACATTTTGTAAAATTTTGTTCTAACTCCACACTCAAACCAAACAACAAGGGAGATAAACAATCTAGGTTTAAAACAATCAAACTCTCAAATGGGGATGGCCATTTGATTTAAGTTTGCTCACATAAAATGATAGCACTATGTGCTTCTGTTTTTCCGAAATGAGTCTGAAATTGATCTCAATTCTATATGCATGCATAAATGATATGCAATCTTTGAAATCATGATTTTAGGGATATTACAATATTGCTAGAAGGGCAACAAACAAGATGAATCAATAAAAATTGCAGATTTTGAGATGTATACAAGGGGAAAAGCGGTGGGACATATGTCAGTGGAGGCTCTCCCGACGCCGCTGTCATGTCTCTGCAGCTCGGAAACCCTAAACCCTAAATTTGACAAGCAAAATGGCAAATTCCATGCCAAAATTCCTAAATAGAATCTCTACATTAGGGTTTTGGGGGTTTGGTTTTCACGCATACCTACCTGGATGAGGAAGGGTTCCTCGAAGGCTAGGGAGAGCGTCTGCACCACAGGGGACCGGAGGCGACGGTGGTGGAGGGCGCTGGCAGCGGTGGCGGTGGACAGTGGGGGTAAAGTACTAACCTCAGCGGGCGAGGAACGAAAAATGTGCCACAAAGCTGAAATTTTTGTCCAAATATTTTTAGATCTTGCTGCCAAGTACTAACCTCAAACAGTTGCAAAGAAAAATGTCTCTAACAATATCTGAATTTCATATTTTGCCACCAAGTACTTCCCTCAGGCGGCTAGAAATTATAACCGTCTCCAATTTTAAAAGGACTAATTAAAATTTCATTTCCTATGGGAAACTTTGTTCGTTTGTAGGTTATATTTACACAAAGGAAGTAATTAAGGGAGAGAAGAGGCCCATTAAGATCAAAAGATTTGGAAGATGAGATCGGCGGCCTAGAGCACTTATCATACAACACTAAATGGCTAATTAAGATAAATTCTATCCAAAACATAGAGATGAAACTAGCTAGCTATTGATAAAGTTGGTTCAGACAATAATATAGCAAACATTATTATTAAGGCCACACGACGTACTCCTCCGAGTATCACTCCTACGAGTCTGAGTCCGGCAGGGATGCCAAATCATTGATGACGAACATCATATGCAGGTCCCTACGCGTGGTGGTCAAACTCGAAGTGGTGAGTATGGCTTGCCCAATCTGGAGAGGATGCTCGGTTTGGAAGAAGTTAGTCCACCCGTCAGTGGTGAAGGAGATGCGGCCATCAAAATTTTTCTTGTACTCGACGGTGCTGATGCCACCTCGTGCTCCAACGTGTACTCCAACCAAGCCATCTTGAGGGATATTAAGATGATAAACCATGCCCTTAGGTAATTTCTATGATGCAAAGGTAAGATGATCACTCGATGTTACACGCGACCATTATCACAAGTAGATCAATATTAAATGGAAGGATGGATTCTGTAGGGTGGGCCCATAAAAATAACTGTCTCTACCATAACAAAATATTTGGGTTCTTCGCATGTATTCTGACCCTCCGAATTTTGGTGATCCTAATATTTGAGAATTATTGAGAACAAAAAGGCAAACGAAGGTGGTTATACATGTGTACTAGTGTTAAATTAAGTCCTAAGAATGAATTAGGTTCATATGCATTGAAGAAAATATATGGTGTAGTACAAACCTTGGATCTTATCCTAAAAGGTATGCCAACTCCTAGTGTTCATACGGCTTGCTGCATAGCAATAAGGTGCAAGTGTCTAGAAATCGACTAATTCCATTGTTTAATCATATTGTGAGATCATTTGGTTACGCAAATACGAATTTATCATCAATTTAAACTTTTCTCACCAATTTAAACTATTTTGCATGAGTTCTGTGTAGTCGGAACTCCGGATATATTCGGACACTCCAGATTTTGTTAATCCTAAAACTTGTGAATTATATTCAGGACCGAAAGGCAAGGGGGATGAATATATTACAAACATAGTTGTTCACAACACCGAATACTTCAAACATAGTTGTTCACAACATCTCTAACATAGTTACTATGTTAGATATAGCTAAAGAAAATAACGATTCAGTGTCTTCCTTGGGGGGTTCAGCGAATTTTCATCACGAACAAGCCAATGCAGTGTTTCCTCATTTCCATCCTCATAGAAACTAGTGAACCACCTTCAAGTTGGTTCATGTTACAGAAGAGGTTCCAATCATTGGAGAACACTATCTGGTTCAATCTGCCACGAAAGATAGTGTACTGGCTAGTAACTGTGTCGTCCATGCCATAACCATGAAACAAAGTCGTGTCATTCTTTAGGATATTGTAGCCAAGTGCAAAGCTTGATGGCATGACCAGAAATGATAAAATAATAAAAACACATTAGTAATTATAAACACACAAGTAAAATTGAAACCATGTCCTTATTAGGTATAATAACTCACAAAGATGTTGTTAGCTAGATTAAGTGCACTGAGACTTGTAACATAATATTGCATGTCAGAGAGATGAAAAAAAAACATCCTCACCATGCAGCCGACATATTCTGCTTGCATCCTTCAGCATCTCAAATGTAATGGCATACATGTCTTCCATAGTAATATAATACATATGTGTGATAACACTCCTATAGAAAACACCTTTAATGATGGGATCCACAAATGGCACCCTAAAACCTGTAAAATTTAATTACAATTAAAAGGAGAAATAATGTAGGATCCACAAATGGAAATATTAATATACATACATTTGATGGATAAAAAACACATACCATAAATAGTTTCGTATCCTTTGATGTCACCATTAGGGGCATGTACTTCCATACTAAACACAAACTGATCATCTCCTTCCTCTTTATCTCCTTCATCTCCTTCATCTTCTTCATCATCATCTTCAGTGATTAATCTAAAGATTACCACATCATGGATAACAACAATGTGTGTTCTCAAGAAAGATAACCAGAATGGCCTCTTATGGATGTAGCATCTTCCCTTTTATGCAAAAAAAGCTCAAACCTACGCCCTTCAGCCAAAGCTGCTAACCACTTATCGGCATACTGGTTGAGTTTTTCCTTGAAGTAACAATGAACAGTCTGAGAAAAAAATCAAATAAATATGTGATGTTGATCATACATATAACAGTAGCAAGAATTTACTACTAACTAAGAAAGTAGTACTCCTAAAATAATCAAAAAACTACTAATCAAATATATATAACAGTAGGAAAAACAAAAATGCATTTGTAACATACACATGATATAATGATTTTCCAGTAGGAAAATTTAATACTAACCAAATAAATATGATAATGTTGGATCACATATATACATATAACAGTAGAAAGATTCACTACAACCTATATAAAAACATAAAAGCATGTACTCATGTGTGGCTTATATCATATCCAAACATAGATGCATATATGACAGAAATAGAAAACAATTGATTGATGTTTCTCTAACAAATTTCAAAGGAAACAGAGATGCATATATGGCTTATCGATCGTTGCTCTCTGTCGGCGCGACCTAGATCCGTTGGCCTCGCCGTCGTTCTTCGTCTTCTTGAGCCACGAAGGCATCTTCAACGTCGTCATTGATGGCGACGGTGACGATGGGGGAACTTTCTTGAAAATGACTGGGGTGGAAAGTGAGGCGCCGACGGGCCTAGGGCCGGTTTAAGTAACCTTGGCCATCAGTGCACGTACAGGTTCTTGTACCTTTGCCATTAATACCAGCGCGGGAACTTACAGTCAGCCCACGTTGATGGCCATGGCTGCCGCCGTCAGTCAGTCTAGTAACGAGCGCGTCTAAATCGATGGCATGTGTCTATGTCGCTATCATACAGGCCGGTGGGCCGCTTTTATCGGGCGTGGACACATGCTTCGTTTATCATGATCTGCTTTAGTATTGGTTGCGTCGGACGCGTCAGTTTGGATGAGTCGCTTGAGTCGCACCGCTGAAAGATGCGCGGCCGACTCGTGCGTCCAATCGGACCAGTTCGGAGGTGACCGGGCGACCGAGTTTGGATCATGCCGCTCAAGATGCCATTAAAGAACAAATTTATGGAAGATCTGCCAGAACTGCTATCAGTACTGTATGTTAGTCCATTCAGAAAAGGATGGTCGTAATTCTTCCTTTCGGCCTATCGTTTTCGTCAAGTTAATTTAGTTAGGAACATAGAAGTAGTTCGGCTGACTGTTCATGCATGATGCATCTTTGATTTGATTTGTGCCGGTAAACAATTATTTTCTCCGTACCTTCGCAGAAAAGATGTTGGTAAACGGGTTGCCTGCTTGACTTGACACCTTGCATGGGCGACGCGTGGCCTGTGCACGTCAGGTGGACTGAGATAGATCAAGACAACAGACGTTCACGCGCAGTGGACCCGTTCCTCGCTGGCCAGTACTGGCACTGGCCCAGAGCTACCTTCGGCGTCGTATGAATATTCAGAAAATTTGAAACCATCTGTCGCATGCAGAATTCAGTTTCTATCGTCCAGATTTTCTTCATCTTTTTATTCTGTTAATATAAGAAATTTGTTTTGATTTCTGAAAGAGCCAATAGAAGTGCTTGCACGTTCCCACCTCAATTAACTATCGAGCACTGTGGTTCACGAGCTTGCTATTTTATAGTTGAGCACAACCAGCTGTCAGAGGGAGCACTGCATTCAAAAAGTCCCAAGGCAGGCAAGCATACAAAGTCAAACACGATTTAGATTTCTATACAAAGACTAGTCGCTGTATCGTGTTCTAATGCCTGAAAAAACTGATGTGTTCCTGCACTTAATGATATGATAGTATCGTCATAGATGGAATAGATATTGTATCATCAGTTCATCGCGAATAAAATTAGAAAATTTAGTAGCAACAAATATTTTACATAATTTTATGTTGAGATTTTACAAAATAATAGTATAACAGAATACGATATTGATACATGATATGATACTAATGAAGGTGATACCCACATCTGCATCAAAATGATATAGACAACCTTTTTATTTATTATTTAATAAAATGTTACAAAAAAATACATAGGTTAACTCGAAGCCACCTAACTAACGATAAAAGTCGCAACACCTACGACCTTGATGATAGGGGGCAGTGCCTAGAATTCACACCTACACACATCATCACAAGACCTTAGGCCTCACCCAACAGTCCAACAACTAGCCGGGGGCATAAACCAATGCGACAGATCCTCAGCGTGCACCAGCGTACGCGTACCAGAAGTCGCCGCCACTATCTTTCTCCAACCCATCTTCGAGATAGGGATCTAGACATTGATCTTGTCAAGCCTACTGTTAATGCCACCACAACATCATAAAGCGTCCTCGCCCTGCACGAGTCCATCGAGACACGTCCGTCATCGAGTCCATGTTGCACCACGCAACCAACTCCTGTTATTGTCGATGTTGTAGATGTGACACGCTTGACCTCTTGCCTCTTCCATCCAACACTGCTCCATAACGATGCCCTCAATAGAGAATGCGACACCGCAGTGCCACCATCGTCCGATCCAGAAGACCAAATCTTCAAGTTTCCCCTGGAGCAGCACAAGTGGGTTGACAATAGCTGCACGGCGATGCCTTCATCAACGTAACGACTCAAAACATCGCCATCGTCCGCCATGACTGGAGTTAGCTTGGTTTTCCCCGGTGACTATGTCTCCCTAGCTCGCTGTCAGGACTAGATGACGAACCTCGTGGTCTACCAACTAGCATCAAAACCGCCCGACCACCTCCGGGTGGAGGAGATCACCGCCGCCAAGGCCAAGTACGTTGTCGCGGGCGTCCTCACGATGCAGGGCAAGACAAGGATCACTCCGGCCGCTATTGCGTGCCACCATCATCAGTATCACCAAGATCTTAATCACTCCTCTAATCATTGAATTTATCTCGTAATTTATGCAGTGTGGAAGTTATGCATGAGTTACAACTAGGTTGTAGCTAAAAATTTAATAAATTATAATTAGATTATAAATAACTAAAAATTAATATAAATTTTATAAATTATAACTAGATTGCAACTAAGAGTAAGCTTAAATAGTAGAATGATGTCAGCCGTTTAAGAGATAAGAAGTTTTCGTGCGCCAGACCTGGACGCTCCCTTATTTTTTACAATCGCAATTACTTTCTCTAACTTGTCAAGTCAAGTCAAGTACGTACTACTATACGAAATAATTTAGGGGCTCGACCAATCAGAAATCATGGGCATCCAAAGGCACGTTCCTGATCGAAACTTTTGTTATATTTAACTGGGTAAAGATTAAGTCGTCTTAGAGTAGACATTCCTCTACCTTGGAACTACTCTATCAGCTGCTGTATTTCTTAACGATCGTAATCACAGATTATCGATCAAGAGATATTTATATCGTCCGTCACTTCAGCAGCGTCGACACGTACGGAATTACCCATCCACGTCTCCAGGTTGGACCAAGATAGCTGGTTAGAGATGCACTCACCACCTATGATGCGTGAGGATAAGGATTAAGGATTAGGAGCCGAAAAGGTCTCTTAATTTTTTACTGACCACCCGGTTGACTACTCACCACAACAGACAAATAGAACATACGAATGTAACAAGAAAGAAAAATAGAACATGTTGTGAACAAAAACACTCCCTCGGTCCAAAAAAAAAAAGATTGTAGTAGTAGATTCTGCATTTTAGCGTATAAATACAAGCTGAGTTTAGATAAATCCGTCATACCTTTTTTGGGAAAATTTTACCGATCTAATAGTAATCATCATCAACAGTACAAAGAGTTTTTCAAATAATAAAAATTACAATATGTCATTATACTACCTAGCGAAGACTAGCACTAGCATGAGCCGAAGACACCGGAGTCGAGCAAAGCTTGTCGTAGTAGAGCTTGTTATAGTCAGACGGAAAGTCATCATGCTAAGACCTCAAATACCCAGTGCACTAGAACAACAACTATCGCCGGAGATGACAATTGTAGATCAAAAGAGACAGACCTCAAACCACACCGATGAATATGAAAAACGACCGGATCCCAAGAGATCTGTTGGACACACGATTCCGCGCGGCCTCCGCAGATGCTAGACGCACCACTAGAGCGAGAGTAGAACGAAGATGAGCTTATTCTGACTGCTATAGTCATCATCTCAACATTCCAAAGAAAACACTAAAAACAGTCTAAATAAAGAACATGAACCTTTCTGCCGGCGAGAGGCCGTGTCTGCTATACCTCCAAGGCACCAAGGCCACGGGAGGCGGAACGGACTGGCGACATCGCCGACAAGAGGAATGAAACCCTATATTGGTTTTGGAATCGCCTAGATCGTATATCTCTTGTAGCCCGTGCGTACTGGTTCGTTTCAGAGCCACTTAATCTGCGTGATATCCTTTTGAGATGAAGGGATAGAACAAACTAAGCTAGCAAACTTATCTCAAAAGGGTAAGGTTTGTCAAATTTGATAAAGTTCGACTTAAACAAAATCTAGAAGTACACTTATTTACGAACAGAGGGAGTATGCAACATAAGTATCACAAGTAAAGTAGGTAAATCAAGTTCATAACACAAGCTTATCATCATAAACAACTTAAGTATGCATGACCATATGAGCAAAATCATCAGTAGTTCAATCTAACAAGGAAGTGTGATCCTACTGATCACACCAACTTCTATGGTGTCATCCTACCACCACATAAAAAGGGGTGTAATCCTACCACCACAAATTCTTCATCATGTTAGTACATACCACCTCACAATAAACATGCCTTGAAATAAGTTTTCGTCAAGTCCTAGCTACTTCAGAATATACAACCAACATGTTTATTTTCGCTATGCACGCACCACCACCAGCTCCATGACCAGGGAGCCAACAATACATGTAGTAGCGCTTGGTCAGGAAGGTCCTGAGCCAGAGTTGCGTGTGGTGGTCCTCCGCCATCTGAACAAAGTCATTGCTCTGGGCCTTGTTGTCAAAGAGGTGGGTGAACGCCACCATTAGAGCCACATGTCTAAAGCTGATACGCTCATGACAACATCATAGAGAGCTGGGTACACATCTAGAGGTGAAACAGTGGTGATGGAAACTGCCATCACTTTCACGGCCTCGATCATGCAGGTGATGGCGACGACGTCCTCCTCTCCTAGCATCAATATCTCCCTCTTCTTAGAAGGATCGAAGCCAACACCAACAAAGCTAGTAGTACTGCCACTAGGAGTGTTTCCACCACCACCGCTAGCACTTGCAGGATGATCGTTCTTGCCCTCATCATCGAGGACCACTGTCTCGGACTCCTGGGCCTGCACGTAGTCAGAGCTACGTGTGCTAAGAGGCTCACTAAAATCCATGGCAAAGCTGCTGTTGGAATTATGCCCTAGAGGCAATAATAAAGATGTTATTATTATAATTCTTGTTCATGATAATGTTTATATTCCATGCTAGAATTGTATTAAGCGGAAACTTTAATACTTGTGTGGTTTGTGAACAACACCGTGTCCCTAGTACGCCTCTATGGACTAGCTCATTGATTAATGATGGTTAAGGTTTCCTAACCATGGACATGAGTTGTCAATTAATAATGAGATCATATCATTGGGAGAATGATATGATGGATGTACAAACTAAGCGAAGCAATTAGATCGTGTCATCGTGTTCGTCTTTTGCTTTTATTATGTCAAATATTGTATTCCTTAGACCATGAGATAATACAACTCCCTGGTATCGGAAGAAAGCTTTGAGGTCATCAAACGTCATCCTATGAGAGGTGATCATAAAGGTGTCTCTCGGGTGATCGGAAAGTATCTGCCGGGTTGTATGTATCGAGATGGGATTTGTCCCTCCCAAGTCGGAGAGATATACTTGCCCACTCGTGTCGATATCAACACGCTTGCAAGCATGTGGTTAAGGAGTTAATCACAAAGTGATATCGGATTACGGAATGAGTAAAGTACTAACGTGAGCGAGATTGAACTAGGTATGACGGTGCAAACGATCAAATCTCGGGCAAGTAAAATATCGCGAGACGAAGGAATATATATGGGATTGATTGAATCCTGGCATCGTGGTTCATCCGATATGATCATCGATGAATGTGGGAGTCAATATGGGTGCCTGACCCGCTGTTGATTATTGATAGAAGATCATGTCGCATATTCTCGAACCCGTGGTCACACACTTAACGTGTCTCGGCTAGGATAGATTGGATAATTGGTTTATGAATTTTTGTTTGGAGTCTCGGATGGGATCCGGACATCACGAGAGGTTCCGGAGTGGTCAGAAGAATAAGATTCATATAAGTCGGTCTGATTTTGGAGTTCTAATTGGTCGGGTTAATCGGTATTGTATTGGAAGCTTCTAGAACCTTCCGTAAGGGGACCAACGTGGCCCCACCTTCCGGGAGGGGGAATGGGCCTATGAGGGAGTGCCCTGGCCACATTGGGCCAGGGGCACAAGGCCCCATAGGGCCCAGCCGGCCAAGAGAGGTTTAAACTCGAGATAGACCTTCTAGAAGGGGGGTTTCCTTGCCCCCCACTCCTTATCCTTTGGGGCCACCGGTTTGGGCCTGGGGGAGGGGCTAGGGCTGCGCCCCCCCCCTCTATATAAGGAGGGGTGGGGGCGCACCAACCCCTTACACCTTCCCCTCCAACCCTATTTGCCCTGCTGCCCTCCTCTCGATTGTTTGTAGGCGAAGCCCTGCTGCAGAAATTCTCCACCATATACACCACGCCGTCGTGTTGTAGATCCAATCCGTCTCTCCACCATACTTGCTGGTCCAAGGAAGGAGGATACGTCGAGGTGCTGCAAGTGTGCATCTCACGGAGGCACCGCCACTTGTGGTGCTAGATCGGATCGGATCGCGAGGAGGAGAAGCGAGTACGACTACATCACCCTCGTTCCGACGAATGTTCCGCTGTGCAAATCTTCAAGGGTATTAAGATCTAATGCAATCTCTCTCGTTGTTTTGCATCTCCTAGATTAGATCTTGGCTTTCCCTCTGTTCGCATCCGTAGAAAATTTTGATTTACTATGCCGCGAAACCCATCAGTGGTATCAGAGCTAGATCTATGCGTAGATGTGTTTCACGAGTAGAACGCAACATGGTTGTTGCGGGCGTTGATGTTTTCTGTTGCAAGCCTCTTGTTTGTGTTCTTCTTATGACGCGGGATAGTGAGATTGAAGCGGTCCAGGCCAACCTTACGCGACGCCGTCATGAGACCGGCCCGACTTGACGGTGGCTTGTTCCACAAATGCGGTGGTGGATATCGCTCTCTCACTATAGTTGTCATGGGATTAACACCGGAGTTTGGCAACCATAATATCACTGTTGTGGCTTTCCGTAGGTAAGAATCGTTCTTAGCATCTACTCCCATAAGCCACGTAAAACATGCAACAACAAAGTAGAGACGTCTAACTTGTTTTTGCAAGGAGTGTTTTCTGTGATATGGTATGGCCCAAGATGTGATGTGTATAATGTATGCGATGATCATGTTTTGTAATGTTTCACGACTTGCATGTCGATGAGTACACAACCGGCAGGAGCCATATGGTTGTCTTTATAATTGTGTATGACCTGTGTGTCAACTTCTTATACGCTATGTAATAGTTTCACTTTATCGCTAAGTAGTTAGCAATAGTTGTAGTTGCTATTCGTGGTGGAGGCAATCATGGTGGAGTGATGGAGATCATGCCGGAACGCACAAGATGGAGATCATTGCGCGAAGATTGGCTATACCATGTCACATTAAAGTTATATGCATGTGATGTTTATCCTTTTATGTATCTTATCATGCTTAGATCGCGACGGTAGCATTATAAGATGATTCCTCATTTAAAGATCAAGATAAAACTGTGTTCTCCCCGAGTATGCACCGTTGCAAAAGTTCGTCGTGTCCAAGCAGCACGTGATGATCGGGTGCTATAGACTCTACGCTCACATACAACGGGTGCAAGCCAGTTTTGCACACGCGGAAATACTTGGGTCTAACTTGACAAGCCTAGCATGTACAGACATGGCCTCGGAACACATGAACCGAAAGGTTAAGCATGAGTCATATGAATGATATGATCGACACTTTGTTGTCCACCATTGAAGCCACATCTCTTCTCGTGATGATCGGATTAGGTGTGGTGAATTTGGATCATGTTCACTAAACAACTTGAGGGATGTTGAATTTAGTGGGAGTTCATCTAGTAATTTGATTAAGTTGAACTATTTATCATGAACATAGTCTAAGTTGTACTTGCAAATCGTAGATCACATGGCCAAGTCCAACTTCAACTTCAACGCTTTTGCGAGATAGAAAAGCTTAGAGACAATGGGTCTAACTTCACCAAATGGTTCCATTCGAGAATCATTCTCATTGGCGGACAAAAGGACTATGTCCTTGAGAAAGCGCTAGGTGACGCCTGTTGTAGATGTCGGTGATGAGAAAGCTGTATCGGCGCAAGGATGATTATGATTTGATTAAGATCGCCATGTTGTATGCTATGGAATCGGACCTTCAAAATCGTTTGAGGAATTCAGGCCCTTTGAGATTCTTGAGGAGCCGAAAACTATGTTTCGACTCAGGCTGCTCGAGAGATATGAGATCTCTAAGAAATTCTTTAACTACAAGATGGAGGAAGGAGTTCCGTAGTGAGCACGCCATTAAGATGTCGGGCTACACTCAACGCCTTGAGCAATCGGACTGCAAGATTCCAGAGGAGCTCAAGATTGACAGTTATGCAATCACTCCTAGCTACAAAAGTTTTGTAGTTGCTCACAATCAAATTGGTTCCACTGATATGATCACTGAGCTCTTCACTAAGATGAAAGTAGCGGAGGTGGACATCAAAAAGAATAATCATATGTTGATGGTCAACAAGCCCCCCACCTTCAAGAAAGGTAAGGGTGCAAAGAAGCCCTTCAAGAAAGGCGGCGGCAAGTGCGTTGCCCCTGCTGAGAAGAAGCTCAAGTCTGGTCCCAAGCCGGACATCGAGTGCTTCTATTGCAAGGACAAGGGTCATCGAAGCGCAATCGTCCAAGTACTTAGCGGACAAGAAGGCTGGCACCATCAAAGGTATATTTGATATACATGTTATTGATGTTTTCCTTACTAGCCCTCGTTGTAGTGCACAGGTATTTGATACCGGTTGCTAATATTTGTAACTCAAACAGAGCTACGGAATAGACGGCTTGCAAGGGATGAGGTGACGATGCGCGCTGGCAACGGATCAAGAGTTGATGTGATGGCCGTCAGACGCCTCCTTAGTTTTACCTTCGAATTAGTTTTAAACCTTAATAAGTGTTATTATGTGCATGCGTTGAGCATGAACATTATTTCTGGATCTTGTTTATTGCAAGACGGTTATTCATTTAAATCGGAGAATAATGGTTGTTCTATTTATATGAGTAACATCTTTTATGGTCATGCACCTATTGTGAATGTTTTATTTCTTCTAAATCTCAAAAGGGATGAAACACACATCCATAACATTGAGGCTAAGAGATGCAAAGTAGATAGTGATAATACTACTTATTTGTGGCACTGTCGTCTAGGTCATATTGGAATAAAGCGCATGAAGAAACTCCATTCTGATGGACTTTTGGAGTCTCTTGATTTTGAATCATTTGACACATGCGAACCATGCCACATGGGCAAGATGATCAAAACCCCGTTCTCCGGTATGATGGAGCGAGCAACGGACTTGTTGGAAATCATACCTACCGATGTATGCGGGCCGATGAGTGTTTCGACGCGAGGTGGATATCGCTATTTTCTCACTTTTGCCGATGACTTAAGTAGATATGGGTATATCTATTTAATGAAACATAAATCTGAAACATTTGAAAAGTTCAAAGAATTTCAGAATGAAGTGGAGAACCATCGTAACAGAAAGATTAAATTTCTACGATCCGATCGTGGAGGTGAATATTTGAGTTATGATTTTCTCACGCATCTTAAAGCAAGCGGAATCGTTTCACAACTCACGCCACCCGGAACACCACAGCGCAATGGTGTGTCTGAACGTCGGAATCGAACCTTATTAGATATGGTCTGATCGATGATGTCTCTTCTTGATTGCTATCATTTTGGGGTTATGCATTAGAAACCGCATTCACTTTAAATAGGGCTCCATCTAAATCCGTTGAGACGACACCGTATGAACTGTGGTTTGGTTCTAAACCTAAGTCGTTTCTTAAAGTTTGGGGATGCAAAGCTTACGCCAAGAAGTTGATGCCGACAAGCTCGAACCCAAAGCGGAGAAATGCGTCTTCATAGGATTCCCTAAGGAAACTATTGGGTATACCTTCTATCACAGAACCAAAGGCAAAGTGTTTGTCGCAAAGAACGGTTCCTTTCTTGAGAAGGAGTTTCTCTCGAAAGAAGTGAGTGGGAGGAAATTAGAGCTAGACGAGGTTGTTGAACCTTCTCTTGAATTGGAGAGTAGTGCAGCACCTGAAATTGTTCCAGGTCACTTGCACCAACAATAGAGGAAGCTAATGACAAGGATCATGAAGCTTCGGACGATGCTGCTACTGAACGTCGCAGGTCGACAAGGTCACGTGCCCCTCCTGAGTGGTACGGCAACCCTGTCTTGACTGTCTTGTTAGTAGAAGACAGTGAACCTACGAACTATGAGGAAGCGATGATGAGCCCAGACTCTGAGAAATGGCTAGAAGCCATGAAATCCGAATTGGGATCCATGAGCGAAAACCAAGTATGGACTTTGGTGGACCCTCCTAGCGACCGAAAGGCCGTTGAGTGCAAATGGATTTTCAAGAAGAAAACGGACGCGGATGGTAATGTTACCGTCTATAAAGCACGACTTGTCGCAAAAGGTTTTCGACAAGTTCAAGGAGTTGACTACGATGAGACTTTCTCTCCTGTAGCGATGTTCAAGTCCATTCGGATTTTATTAGCAATTGCTGCGTTTCATGATTACGAAATATGGCAGATGGATGTCAAGACTGCGTTCCTCAATGGCAACATTGATGAAGAGTTGTATATGATGCAACCCGAAGGTTTTGTCGATCCTAAGGATGCTGATAAAGTATGCAAACTTCTGCTCCATTTATGGATCAAGCAAGCATCTCGGAGTTGGAACCTTCGTTTTGATCAAGTGATCAAGAGCTTTAGATTTGTTCCAAATTGCTCTAAGCTTGCATCTACAAGAAAGTGAGTGGAGCTCGGTGACATTTACGGTACTATATGTGGATGACATATTGATTATTGGAAATGACATCAACATGCTTAACGATGTGAAGAGTTATTTGAACAAGTGTTTTAATGAAAGACCTAGGTGAAGTCGCTTATATATTGGGCATCAAGATCTATAGAAATAGACAAAGACGCTCGATAGCTTTAAGCCGTACATACCTAGACAAAGTTCAAAAGGTTCGTAATGGATAAGGAAAAGAAAGGTTCGGTGCCTATGTTGTCGTAAGATATTGAGCAAGGCTCGGTGTCCATTCCAGTAAATGATAGGAAGCTATGAGCAAAGTTCCTTATGCCTCGGACATAGGTTCTATCATGTATGCCATGTTGTGTACTAGACCGGATGTGTCCAATGCTCTTAGTTTGACGGTATCAAAGTGATCCAGAGTGGAACATGGACAGCCGTGAAGAACATCCTAAAGTACCTAAATAGAACTAAAGAAATGTTCTTAGTCTATGGGGTGATGAATGCTCGTCGTAAAAGGTTACGTCGGCGCTAGTTTCGATACGCACAAGGATGATTCTAAATCTCGAGACGGGATACGTGTATATTTTGAATGGAGGAGCTGTGAGCTAGAAGTCAAGCAAAGCGTGATCGCGGGATCTACATGAGAAGCGAATACATGGCTGCTGAGCGTCAAGTGAAGGAGTTTGGATCGAAACTTCATCATCGAGCTTGGCGTGGTTCCAAGTGCATTGGACCCATCGGAGATATTGTGTGACAACACCGGCGCCATAGCACTCGCTAAGGAACCAAGATATCATCCAAAGACCAAGCATATCAACTCAAGTTTCATATAATCCGAGATTATATAGCGGATGGAGATCAAGATTAGCAAAGTACATACATATCTGAATGTCGCAGATCCATTGACTAAACCTCTTCCACGTGTAAAACATGATCAGCACCTCAGTGTCATGGGTGTGAGATTGTTGCCAAATGTAAACTAGATTATTGACTCTAGTGCAAGTGGAAGACTGTCGGAATTATGCCCTAGAGGCAATAATAAAGATGTTATTATTATAATTCTTGTACATGATGATGTTTATATTCCATGCTAGAATTGTATTAAGCGGAAACTTTAATACTTGTGTGGTTTGTGAACAACACCGTGTCCCTAGTACACCTCTATGGACTAGCTCATTGATTAATGATGGTTAAGGTTTCCTAACCATGGACATGAGTTGTCAATTAATAATGAGATCATATCATTGGGAGAATGATATGATGGACAGACCCAAACTAAGCGAAGCAATTAGATCGTGTCATCGTGTTCGTCTTTGCGAAGATTTTCTTATGTCAAATATTGTATTCCTTAGACCATGAGATAATACAACTCCCTGGTATCGGAAGAAAGCTTTGAGGTCATCAAACGTCATCCTATGAGAGGGTGATCATAAAGGTGTCTCTCGGGTGATCGGAAAGTATCTGTCGGTTGTATGTATCGAGATGGGATTTGTCCTCCCAAGTCGGAGAGATATACTTGGGCCCACTCGGTAATCGATATCAACACCGCTTGCAAGCATGTGGTTAAGGAGTTAATCACAAAGTGATATCGGATTACGGAACGAGTAAAGTACTTCCGTGAACGAGATTGAACTAGGTATGGCATCGACGATTGAATCTCGCAAGTAAAATATCGCGAGACAAAGGGAATATATATATGGGATTGATTGAATCTGGCATCGTGGTTCATCCGATATGATCATCGATGAATGTGGAGTCAATATGGGTGCCTGCACCGCCGTTGATTATTGATAGAAGATCATGTCGCATATTCTCGAACCCGCAGGTCACACACTTAACGTGTCTCGGCGCTAGGATAGATTGGATAATTGGTTTATGAGTTTTTTTCGAGTCTCGGATGGGATCCGGGACATCATGAGAGGTTCCGAGTGGTCCTGAGAATAGGATTCATATAAGGCAAAGCGGTATTTGGAGTTCTAATTGTTCCGGTTAATCGGTATTGTCGGAAGCTTCTAGAACCTTCCTAAGGGGGAACAACGTGGCCCCACCTTCCGGGAGGGGCATGGGCCTATGAGGGAGTGCCCTGGCGCATTGGGCCGGCACAATGCCCCATAGGGCCCAGCCCAAGAGAGGTTTAAACTGAGATAGACCTTCTAGAGGGGTTTCTTGCCCCCACTCCTTATCCTTTGGGCCGGGTTTGGGAGGGGGGAGGGCTAGCTGCGCCCCTCTATATAAGGAGGGGGCGCACCAACCCCTACACCTTCCCTCCAACCCTAGCTGCCCTGCTACCTCCCTCTCTCCTCGATCGTTTGTGGAAGCCCTGCCGAAATTCTCCACCATATACACCACGCCGTGTTGTAGATCCAATCCGTATCTCCACCATACTTGCTGGTCCGAGAAAGGAGGAGACGTCGAGGTGCTGCACTGCATCTCACGGAGGCACCGCCACTTGTGGTGCTAGATCGGATCGGATCGCGAGGAGGAGAAGTAGACTACATCACCCACGCCCGATTTAATCGCTCATTGCGAATCTTCAAGGGTATGAAGATCTAATCCAATCTCTCTCATTGTTTGCATCTCCTAGATTAGATCTTGGCTTTCCCTCTGTTCGCATCCGTAAAAAATTTTGATTTACTATGCCGCTATAGCATCCCAGTTGTCTAACCCCTGTAATGCTACTGGTTATAATAATAAAAAAGGGCCACTTCCAACATATAATTGTTGCATCATCATCATATCATGCTCATACCATCATACCACCTTGCATTTAAGCATCATATAAACCCTTTTCTTGTTTGGTTCTTATCTCATGTGCATGATTAATTGTAGTTGCCTCTTGATATTGTATTTGGTTCTTGATATATTGCTAAATGCCCAAGTTGAGTTGAGGGCATCTCTCTTATTGACTCCACCACCTTTTCTTTCACCACCTTATAATTCCACCATCCAATTAATATGAGCTTGGCATTTTAAATTTGGGTTATCTCTAGCTCATGTTGGTTGGTTGGGTTCCACCCATAATCTTTGCTTGGCCTTGCCCATCTTTTGGGAATGCATATAGATAATGCCACATGAAATAATGTTGTTTTCACAATATAACCATTTGGCATTAATTATGTTGCATGGGCCATGCAAGTGCCACCTTTTCTAGTATTTGGTTTTTGTGTGTTTTCTAAGTGGATCTTTTCCTTTGCTTTAATCTTGTTTTGGGCTTGTAGTTGTTTCATTAAACCATCTCCCTCTCTTCTTCCCTTTAGCTAAACCCCTACCCCATGCTCCATGCACACACATGTGCTATGTGGCATGCACAACACAAACCACCCCTTTTCTTGGTTCTTGCTTGGTTTGTTTGAATCATGCTTGGACCAAAGAGAACCACCCCATCATCTTGTTCACCTCCCTATCTTTACCCCTTCTCTTTTCTTGATCATGTGTGTTTGAATTGAAGCATGCATGATCAACCTTGAGTACCATCACCTCTTCTCTCCTCTCTCTTAGCCACCCTAGAATCTACCTTGTCATCCCTTTTCTACCTAAACAAAACCTAAGCTACATCCTCTAAACAAAACCTAAGCCACTTTTCCCTCTAATCTACATCCCTCTAAACCAAACCCTAAACTACCCTTTCCTCTAAACCAAACCCTATCTACCTCCCATCTAGCTTCCTTGCTTGATCACCAAACCACACACCCTAGCTCCCTTCTCTATTCCATGCAGGCCCTACCCCAGCAACCACCTAGCTACCCCACACGTCAAGGCACCCCTCACCCTATCCCTAGCCCGAGCCAGCCCCTCCCTTCTCCCCTCTCCTTCTCTCCCTGGCCTTAGGGCCCTCTAGCCTCACCTTGCAGGCCTCCCCGGGGCCCCTCAGTCACCTCACTCTCTCCTCCCCAGCTCTACCACGCCACCCCTGGCCCCCCATGACGAGCACGTGAGCAGGAAATGTGGTACCGAAGCCACCTCCCCTCCCACGCCTTCTACCTGCCCCCCCTGGCGTTCTTATCCTCCCCCACCCCTCTCTGGCCTCCCCACATCCGTCCCAGGACCTGCACCGCCCTCCTCCCGCCTTCTTCTACACCACCACGCCTCGCCACACACCGCCTGTCACCACCTGTCACGATCTAGCCGGTGGCGAGCTCTAGGTGTCGAGGAGGAACGAGGAGACGCTAGAGGCCGCCCGTAGCTGGCCGAGAGGAGGAGATCTGCAGACATCTGTACTCAGAGGCCGACACGAAACCCTAGCCGGTCCGTCTGCGTCATCGCTGCCTCCCGCGCCCAGATCCGACCACGTCAAGCAACTCTCGGTGAGCAGCCTCACCTCCCAGACAACTCCTCTCGCGATCTCGCCTAGCCTCGCCGGACGGCCGTCGAACGCCTCAGGTGCGCTGCCGCTTCATCTCAAGATCGCCTTTTTCTAGCCACAGAGCCTCTCTTGCCAGCACCCAAGAGCCACCGCAGGTCCGAGCCTCTGTGAGCCCAGGTCCAGGTTCGAGTCCCACCCTCACATCCACAAGGCGTCTGTGTGCATCGCGAGAAGAGGAAGGGCTCAGGCCCTTTTCCCATAAAACCCTCCGTTTTGTTTTCCTCAACCCCTCAAGGCCCACCTGCAGCCACCGTGAACAACTTTCCGATAACCCCACAGCTTCTTTCTTTTCTAAACCCATGGTCCCTAGGAACCCCACCAGGTCTGCGCGATTTTATAAAAGGCTCCTGGATATTTTGTGTATCAACTCATGCCCTGGTCTCCCAAATGACGCGCAGGCCTTCTGTTGCAGCCCATCTGTCACCATCGAGGCTCGCTGCAGCTGGGTGTAAAAATCATTTCAGCTTATCTGTTTTCAAATCCAGTTTAAATAATTCAAATTCAAAATTCAAACCAGTAATTAAATAACTTTTGACTTGTAATTTCAAATTTGACAAATAATATATGTTTTGATTCAGAAAATGAGAGGATTCCAAATATGCCATCCATATTGCCTTTTGCACAATTAAAATTCCAAGTTTATTTAAATTACCCAATTGCCACTAGAATTTAAATAATTCATAACTTTGTTTCCTAAATCCAAATTTAGCAAATGATGTGTCTAAAATGATCATTTCGTGAGACCTTTCTGTTTATTCTATCCATGACTTCAATTGCAGCATGCATCATATAAAAATATAATGAACAGCAACTATTATGGCAACAAAATGTGACTAAAACCCAATTCAAATGTTATTTCTTGTCCTCCACACTCACCCATGCCATGCTACTTATTGCCATGCAACTTGTGCATCATTCATCATGGCATGATTGTTTTCTTACGCATTTAATTCCAATGCTTGTGCTCTATATTCATGTTGGCCTTGTTTGTTTGGTTTTTCTCGGATAGACACCGAGCGGGGTTGTATCAAGAGAACCGTGAGCACTACCCGGATCTCCTCGCTTCAATGAGATACTGCAAGCACTTCCACATGCTTGCATACATACAATACCTATTGCCTCTATCTTATTCTTGCATCATTGAGTCGATTGCATTAAATTGAATCCCAAGTATGCATAGCCTTTACTTTCAAACTCCACCAAGCTTGTTCCCATCCCACGAGCCATTACTATAGGAGTTGTTTGAGCCATGCGAGTCGGAACAGCATGTGTAGGGTATGTGAGTGTCTTGGATAATGAGGTACCTAAACAACTTAACTTTGAGTAGTTCTGGATAACTAAAGAAAGTGGCACCGTGAGCAACATCTGCTATTTGGTTTTCCTGCTCACTTGTGTCCCGTAAGACCCCGAGTACTTGATTCCTGTTCCTTGATTTATCGCGCTATCCACATCCGGAGGTATATGGGGCCCCCAGCCGTAGCTTGATTCCGTCTTATTTCTTGGGGCCACAAACTAGTTTGAGGTTTTATTACTATCTGTGCACTTATGCCATGCTACTTTCGTATTTAAATTGTGTGAGGAGCACATCTGCTTAGGAAAGCGGAGTGATTACGCGGTATCGACAAGCCCAGCCACACTTTCGGGTTCCCGCCACAGACCATTGACGCAAACCTTGAGTCCGTCTCGAGTCACTATCTCCGTTATGGGATCTACTTAAGGGTGGCCCCTGAAATATTTCTGAATCTTGTGATTGTTCACCGTGAAAGCCTCGTTGGTTTTGATTTGGTTTTCCGAGGTTGATCGGCGTGTGTTGCTATTGGTGCACCCGGCCGGTAAAACTTTCAAAGCCGTGTCCGCGGATATGGACGACTTGAGCACAGCTTGATCATAGACAAGCATAACTAAAGTACCGCCTTAATCGACTAAGTAACTTGACTAGTAAATAGTGCAACACCCATGGAATGGTTAATAAAATTGCCACGGGGGTTGTTCGTCCGCTTCCTTGTTGGTAAGGAGGAGGATGGATCGGATGAGATTACCACTATAACTGTTGTACTTAATTCACGGACATCCGCCTATCATTGGTTAGGCGGATGGTTAGCGTTATCTGTAGAACTGCTAGGGTTTATCTTTCGCTGCAATTCGTCACCCAGGTTGTGTCCCCTTTAGAGGCATTAAGACTTCTTTGAGTACCCTTAGGGTCTCACACGATAAATTCTTGATTCGGATGAGGTACCTTCTCGGGACGGATCTTGGGTGGAAGAAGCCAAGATGTGGCAACGATCGCTCGGTGTAGAGATTCCGGAACGGGATCCGTGAGACTGTAGTTGGGATGTGCTTATTTCTATGGAATCTTATGCCGATTTGCTTCTTATCCGTACTCGGATTCTGCTTGCCGCATGATACTCGATGTGTGTTGTATGAGGAGTTATCCTAAAATATAGATTATCTAGGTCATTTGAATCTTGCGTATGGCGTTGCTATATTTCCTTTCTTTCTAGATGGTATGGCTCGATGTACTCTTGTATGGTGGCTTATGACATACCCACTTGTGTACGTAGTTGATCCTTCGCCGACTCACGCCGTCTCTGACAGTCCCGTTGAGAGGGTAGTGGTTGGGACGTCTGAAAGGACTACCAGTGAGTGGCTTTTGGGGCCCCACCGTACTATTTCAACCACTACCACTCATCCAGGCTTGTATCTAGGAGCGTAGTTCACCGAGGTAGTTACAGCCGCGAAACCCATCACCTGCCAGTGGCAAGGCTAAAGGAGAAAATGGTCTGCATCTCTACGCATAGTTGGCGATTGGCTTGTTTAGGTGTTCGCCATCCTTGGGGTGATCCTAATTAAGATAGGGAGTCATATGGAGGTTAGTCCTAGTAGGAACAAAATAGAGGTTAGTAGGACGAACCGAAAGTAGTTAGTACCAATATATGACCCATGCAATGTGCCTCCTCCAAGATGTTGGTGCAACTATCGTCATCCCAGCCAGCTCCGCTTAGGTCTCTTAGCTTGGAAACATGAATCCAACTAGTCCTTCACTTATGCAGGTGGTTGTATACCTGCTGTGAAGAGACCTTAATGACACAAAACTCAAACACCTTCCTGGCAACAGTGTTCGGGTGCACCTACTTGAACCCCTTCTCTATCCTCACGCTGTTCTTGATGATATCACGGGTCTTATTCAGCACGAAGTTGGACTTGAATGGTTGCCACTTCATGGTAGACTTCACCCCTTATCATGGTTTGTGTTGTGGGCTTTGCCAGCCTTGATGGCCTTCTTCTTGGCCATGATTGCGGTGGCTTGCTCTGCAATCTGCTCCACTGTGTATGAAGAGATGGGAGGCGCAGATAGTATATCTATGCATTGAGAATATGTGAGCAGCATAGGGTGAGGATGGGTCTCGGCAATAAAGGTCTCCTGAGAATTGGGAAGGGACTGGATGAACTCATCTTGTGTGATGTCCTACATTTTTTAGGATTAGAACTAAGAAATTTCACAATATTTCACTACACATGATCACAAGAACCTACAACGCATGAGCTATATTCAGATCTACTTCATTTACAACCATTTTTACATCATTAACATTGCACAAATTAGGTTCTAAACAAAACAACCTACACATGAACACAATGGTAGCAACGACTAATGCTAGCAAGCAACCTAAACATCAAATACGGCCACAAAATCAATAATCTACTACTACATCATGCAATTCATTAGGTGTACTGCAATAGATCTACCGCAATCTATAGTCAGATCTATCAGGTGCTACAAAATCGAAGTTCCCGGCTCTATGGTTTGAAGAAACTCACCGGCATCGGAGGAGCGGAGCGTGGCGTGAAGATCTCGAGTAGATCACGTCACACAAAGAACCAACGTTGATGCTTACACCTTTCGTCGGTGAAGATCTTGGCGGGACTTAGAGCTTAAAATGGGGAAAAATGGTGGCGCGATATTTGGCGATGAGCCGAGCGGTGATAAATATAGCTCTGAATCGATGGACGGTATTGAAATTTCTCCCTCCGACTTTCGGGAAAACGTGGGATCTCGTGCCATCACCAAGCTTGCACGCGCGGAGCACTAATTCTCCCTCTTTGCACAGGGCATGTCCCCATGAAAGCGGCCGATTTCAGGGTTCACAGGCAAAAATATGCTTTAGGAAGCGTGCATGCCACGAATTCAAGATGAACGTGAGACGGATCGAACTTATTTCTTTCAAAGAGCCTCGGTTGGCCCCCATGGTTCTTCCAAGTAACTCCTCTCTCGTAATATATACTACTCCTTCCGACCAAAATTAGTTAACTTAATTTTATTAAAATACGAATAAATCTAATACTAAATCATGTCTAAATATAATCAGATAAATCTAAATTAAATAATTTGGGTTAGAGAAAGTATTAAGATATTTTAGAAAGCTATTTTAGGTGGCGCGCGACTGGGACAAGTAAGCCAGCGAGCACTGACCGTCGAAAGCAAAGAAAAATGCAGGAAAGGCCGGAATGCGCACTGGATTCTTTTCTCACGAGAAAAAGCGAAGGCGAGCAGAGAAAGCAGGGGAGGTGTAGCAGGAGTACTAGTTAATACAAGCGGCAATAATTGTCTGGGCATCGGGAATCCCAACGCCGCAGCATTTTCCATCTCCTAGCGCTGAATTCCAAGAGATCTCGTCTCTCTCTCTCTCCTCCTCCTCCCCCGGCTCCTTCTTCCTCCACTCCATTTGGTGTGCCGCCGGGCGGGTGGCGCAAGTTGCAGCGGAATTGGCACACGAGGGCTTTGCCTTTTTGAGAGGCAGCTTATTCCTTCTTCTTCTCCCGGTCTCGGCTGCGCCTTTGCGCTGCGGGAGGGGCCGCCGCTTTTCGGCCTCCTTCCCATTGGAGCGTACAAAGCTGGACGGCACCATTTAAAGGAGGAGGAGGCGGAGGAGATCGAGCCAAACCCCTCACGCACCACCACCACCTCACGCATCATCACTAGTGCTGCACTGCGCTCGCGACGCAATTAGCTAGGATCACGCCGCTGCTTGCTCTGCCCTGCGCCGCCTCTACCTCCGGCGGTTCCTTCCAGCCGCAGCTACCGCGGGCGAGGACCGACGGCCCCAAGGGCGGACGGAGGTGCGTTTCTTGACTCGATTCGCCGCGTGCCCACGCTACCATCTGTTGATTCGGGTAGGATCCGATCGGCTCGTGCCCATAGGTGGTTTTCTTGATCTGGGTACCTACCTCCTGCGCTGATTCTTAACTTGGATGGTCAAGAAGGGCGAGGAGGGATTCTGACTTCTCAGGGACGGTTCGGCGTGCGCTTCGATGTGGAAAGCGAGTCCTTGGGTCTTGGCTAGGTTGGTGCTTGGCACGTACTCCTACGCGGCCGCCGTCTTTCGTGCAATCATCGTTGCTTGATTTGCTTTCTTTCTTCCTTTCTCTTCAAGTCTTTAACTATCGTTGCTTGCTGCGTCTCCTCTCCAGCGCGAGAGCAGAGCAGATTAGCGTTCTCTCCTGTTGCCTGGAGCTGAGCTCGGCTTCTCTTTTCTTCCCTTCTCTTTTTTTGAACTCTGTTGTCGCTGTACATGTACGGATTTCTTCCTCCCAGCAGATTGTCCCTGTAGAGATTTGATTGGTATGTGTGCTGTGCCTCTGAACTAATCGCTCTTCAAACTTTCGCGAATTATACTCCTTAATTATGTTGTACTAAGCGATAAGCATGATTAAGGCTTATATTAGTTTTGATTCCGCTGCCAAATCATGTCCTAGCTGTATAATTCCCATCAACTATGCTGCGAAATAATTGTTCTTTGCCGTGAGGTGCTGCTTCATCGGTGGTTTTAGATATTTGACCCCACCTTTTACTAAAGTTTTCAGCTTCGGTTAGGCATTCATTGTCAGTGTCACATCAAAGTTTTCTACATGCTGCTTAAACATAAGAGCATACTTGTTGGGTTTTGGTTCAAAACCAATGATTGATCGTTGAATGGTACTTCTCCAGGTTTTTTAGTTTCCTTTTCACCCCCAAACTCTTGTGAATTCTTGTGTGAACAATGACGCTTCTGTTCGAAAAGAAGATCTTATGTACAGAATTATGTACTAGAAGCAATGATAATAAGACTGCTCCTTTCATGTTTTCTGCAGAAAGTGTAGTCTCCAAGCTTCTCAAGTCTGGATACTGTCTGTAGTGGGATTATCTCTTTTCAGTAAAGCTGTGGGCAAAATCTCTTTGTTTTAGATGGCATCCATGGTTACTTTGATGAGTTTATGGAGCCCAGGATGCCAAGTTCACCGAGGCTGCGCCCAAGTTGAGATTTAAGTTGTGCTACACCATTTGTTCCCTCGCTGAAGAAGAAAGTTTCAGAGGGGGCGTAACAAAATTGGAGTGTTCTTCTGATCCTTGGTGACCTGTTTGTGAGGCTGAAGCCAGAGAAACAGATTTCATCTGGCATGCAGATGTCAACAGATCCTAACCACTACGGCATATTTCCCCAGTCATTCTACGGACAACATGTGGTTTCATTTCAGACGAGCTCAATTACCAACGGGCCAGGAGCCATGCCGGTCTGCCTGGACACTTCCAGTGGGATGAATGGTAATCTGGCAATGTTGAACACTACACCTTCGACGGTTGTATCCACTGGTTCACCCAACATGATTTCTGATTCTAGCCAGAGCCTCAAGTATGGAGGACCAATGGCTGTGGAGTGGTCATACCCTGAGTTACAGATGCTGAACGATGGCCTTCATAAGTATGTTCCTCTGCCACTTTATGTAAAATTACTGATTTTTACCAGATACATGAAAAAGAGTGCCTTTTATCACCTGTGCAGTGCAAACTTTATTCATGTAGTTTAACATTATTATACCTGGCAATTGACACCAAAATAGGAGATATTTATGCTTCATTCAGATTAACGAGTGTTTATTATGTTATAAGATAACAAGAAATGTCCTTTGATCTTACTTGTTAAGATGGGTACATCAGTTTTGCTAGAATATAATGACATGGGTTCATTTGTTCAAAAGCGTAGTTCACATCCTTTAATCTTCAAAGCAAATGAGATCACTTCCTTTGTGAGCTTATTATAGTAGGTTCTGTTTTCTTATTTGTTTAATAATCAGTGATATATTTCTAATCATGAATCGTTGTGTGCACTGGTGGTGAAATTTGTCAGGTATGCAAGTGTATCTGGAATCATGAAGTATATCAAGATAGCAGCTATGTTGCCAGAGAAGACAGTAAGAGATGTTGCCATGAGATGCCAGTGGATGGCGGTTAGTACCCAACTCACCTGATCTAGTACTATACTCCCAAAGCATCTAAATGATACTTTTTCCTTCAGATCCGCATACTGTTTATCCATTCTCTGCATAATGTTTTTGAGGTAAAAAAATATCTGGCCCTGTAACAACTTACGGATGGGGACTAACAGGAGTTTATACTTTAATGGCTGCCAGGACGATATATCACTAGAATTCCACTAACACTGTACTGTCGTCTGTATATATAAAGTAGATCGTGCATAGATACACTTATTTGTCCACATCAATATACCATAGTGGTCTATTATAGTCTATAAAGTTAGTGTGTTCTGAGCTGGCCCTCTTAAGTGTCCTTTTGTGCTGCTATCCCACATATGTACCTTTGTATTTATCTAGTGTGTACTAGAATAATATTTTAGGGCTGCAAAGCTCTGCTTTTGACATTGCTAGCAATGGTAGTGTCCCTACTAACATCGTGAAAAGCATATCCAATCAAAATTTGGTCATCTCGTCTTTGTTGACAAAAGCATGTAGAAGTATTAGAATAATATATTTGATCAGTTAGTACAACTTATACAGTATCGCATACACTAAGTCGATCGGTGACCAGTATCCAGCCACGCCAAAATTGAAATTCCGCTTGGTAAATAAGATTGCTACCATGTAAAAAAATATAAATAAATCATGGGTCACTCAAGAAATCGTTTCACATTTTGTTAAAAAGAGGCAGAACAACATTAGCATTGAACTTTATGTCTTCAAGTAATTACGTACCTACAAACATAAGATATTTTTCTGAGGAATATTTAATCGTGTACAGCAAATGATCTTTACCTTTTCCATTCTTTATAATAGTGATAATTAAACCGCTTATAGGAAAAACAAAATACAAGACGGCGGAGGACTGAAGAACACTATGTTGGAAGGAAGATTAAAGACAGAAAGGTATTTAATCAATTGCTATTTCACAAAATATTCGCCTTCTTGCCACCTTCAGAATAGTCTTTGTAGGAAGCAATTTCTGTTCTGACTCCTGAGATGCAATGGTACTTTTTGAAATGCTTGTGAAAACCATGTTTTTGAATGCAAAATATATTTTAAAAATCACTATATATATTGCTCATCTACTATTACTAATGATGTGAGATGTTGCAAAGATGACATTTTAAGCACTTGTCTATCAATGATTTTTAAACTAGCTAGGACTTAAATGGGAAGATAAGATTTCGCTTGAAAAAACGAGTATGCTATGTGCTTTCTTAGGAATCTTTTGCCTGGTCCTCATCAAGCTTATATCTCAGGACAAAATGGTGGAATCCTCGTGGACTACGAATCGCCCTGTTCAGACAGACACCAGAGGTTCTTCCTTTACGGCAGGTAATACCAGTCGATAACTCATTTATGTAGAGACGGTGTGATTGACTGTATTATATCTTTATCCTTTACTTGCGATTATCATGTCAAGTTGATCATGTGGTGAACAGTCTGAAGTACTCCAAGTAACTTTAGGCCTTTGGAAAAATAATCCATGTATGTTTTTGCAACTTATGCATGATTCTGAGAAATTCTGAATGTTTTCTTGTATTCCTACGTTTAGTGAGCTAAGAATGCTTTCTAACTTATAATGGATAACATTCTATCCATTTACCAAAACTTTGATATAATTCTTACCTTCATTGATTACTAGTACTCCCTCTGTCCTGAATTACTTGTCACAGATTTGTCTAGATATGCACGTTTTAGTTTATAGATACATGTGAATCTAGACAAATCTGCGACATTTAATTTGGGACAGAGGTAGTATGTTGCTAATTTTTGTCTGGAACTACTTGATACCATTAACACACAAACTCAGTTACTTTTCTTTTATATATATTTGAATGAATTAGAACCTTTTCCAGTTCTCAGTACAAGCATACATAATTATCCACAGGTCCACTGACCAATTTGATCTAATAATAGGTCGTCTTCTTCCCTCTAGTTTATTTTAAAAAGTTTCCATCATCTGACCTTGTTTCTTGTTTTCGCTCTGCAGCCTCTGACATTGACCGTGCAATGCTAAATATATTGGAAGAAAATGCTCAACTTCTTAATCAAATAGAAGCAAATATTTTGACATCACAGGTTAGTTTTTTTATGTGTGATTAGAGTAAGCATGTTGTTCCCCGGTTCCCCCTTGATTTCTTGTGCAGAGGAGCATTGTTTGTGCACGAATAAAATTCATTTTCAAAATTAATGATCTCTTGCAGGCTCAGAACAACATTGATCTTTTCCATCGCACAAGAATAAACATCAATGATCTTCTACAAAGGTATAATAAGTCGCTGAAAAGGCACATATCTAGAGCTGTGACATCAGTACCCATGCTAATCTAATGTGATGCTTTCTATGAACAGCATGAGCCAGATACCTGGAATAATGAGCAAGATGCCTAGGTTGCCTGTTTCAGTGGATGAAAAGCTTGCTAGTTACCTGCTCCCTGGTGTTAATTCGGTAAATTTTCTTCTTCTTCTACCTATGACAATTATCACTCTGGTGCTGTTCAGACTGTTAAGTTTGAGTGATCGATACCTTATCCTCTGAAGTAGAATTATGGATCTTAATATCTACGTGGAAAAAATAATCTAGTGCATTGTTAGCTTAAAATGCTTCCAAAGTTGCCAACATACATTGGCATTACACTTGGGTGCTGACAGTAGGGTTGTTATGGATCCTTTACTCCAAATATTTCATGTCAAGTACAAAGCTAAAGTGACTAGTTCTTCATCTCTTTCTGCGATTACTAAGTGTTCTTCCATCAGATAAAGGCATAAGTAAAAGAATAAACTTATATATTGTATTACTCCTTCCTACCACATTGTATACTGAAATTTCCCTCTCTTCATGTCCTTGTTATTTTCATTTGAAGGCCCAAGTTTTTGGCTGCTACCTGAAAGAGGAGCCAAGAGGATGGTAACAAGAAATAATTTCAGCAATAGATGAAATATCTGGGGAGCCGTTTGCCGCAGTGCCCGCGTGGAAAAGCAAGAGGTGAAAGAAACATCCTTCTTTTCCTACCTGAAATCTGGAGAAGTAATGGGAGCCATACTGCGCCGGGTGCCTTCAAGTACAACGTTCAAGTGTGGTCTCTCTTCTGAAAGTACATATATAATACTCTTAGTGATTGAAAGTAGTGAGGGTTTTCGCAATTGCAGTTTTCCTCATGTTATTGCACATAATGATTCTTTTTGGTTTTGTCCCCCTGGTGTCTTTGGCTCCACACCTAGTGATGGTCTTAACAGAGGAGTAGCATAGACTTGATACGAATAATTAGCATGAAAGGCCTTTTTGTCACTTGCAGCTTTGCGAGGTAACCCTTCTGTGTGTGATGCAAGCTCCCACTTCTTTGTAATCTTCACTGGATGTGCCGAGTACGATCAAAACAGCACGGCTGAAGCAGAAATCTCTAACAGATACTCAAGAACTTCATAAGCATTCAGCGTCAGGCTAGATTTCACAAACGCTTCTCGGGATTCTCCATACTATTACTTGATGAAGAGGACTAAAACCTCTTCAGACTTTTAGTGTTTGATGAATTCAGCACGGTTACTATTTTAACAGTGAGGCACATTGGAAGTTTGTCATGACATGAATACAACTGAATTGCTGCTGCGCAGATTGGGTTATTGCCTGTACTTTTGGTCCTTTTGTTGTTTCTCTAAGCTGGTTTCCGCCTTTTTGATGCAAAACAGAGCTGCTAGTTTCGTTAAATGACATGAATATGGTACGGTGCAGTATCGATCTAGTGTGAAATATGAAACATCATGAAGGTGATATCTTGAACCATTTTTATTGATCTGTCGTAATTAAAGGTCCAAGTGAGACCTCTAATAGCTTAATCGGTTGTTAAGACGCCATGTGTATCCAAATCGACGCCAAAATATCAAGGATAAAACACCTACAGTAGAATCTAATTTCCTGATTCAGTAGAAGCTGTTCATTTCTAATGCCCGCCGTTTGAACTATAGCAACTTGCCATTTCCTTCCTATGATCGAAAAATTATGTCTGCACCACTGCCTATATTCCATGTAATTCAAAATTAGAAGAAAACATGAGAAATTTTACTGGGTACTGTATATAACAACACGCTAGCTGGTATTCCTCTTGCTTTGCCTCAACGGCAAGTGTACTACGATCATGTCTGTACACTACTGCTCCATCTGCGTTTCAGGCCACATACGTTGCTTACATAAGAGTCACGACAGACTCATCCTTTCCTTCCATAGGGATGTTACAATGTTACCATCTCTGTTTCAATCCTGATTCATAGCATCCCAGTGCAGCGCAGCGGGGCAGGGGCATGTGGAATGAGGACTACGGGCCCGGCATGCTACTGTGGCGGAGCGAGGGCCGCGACCACCTCACGGAGAGCCTCGGCGGTGTCGTTGTAGCACATCTTCATGACGGAGACGCTTTGGCTCGTCACCGCATCGCCTAGCTGCCATTTGTCCAGGAGCAGTTTTATATCAAAGCATCAAACGCATCCACAAAAGCAAACAAACTGAGCTGACTACATTTGTGTATTTCACCAATTTAGATTTGTGCACAACAAAATACTAAACCACCAAATTTTGAGATTTTCATGATTGACCATGAATAGTCTGCTGTATTGCTAGTCAAATAATGTGAATAAAACGATGTGGACATCTATTTATTGGGTGATCGGTGTCAAGAACCATATCAACTTGCTAGCTAAAGGGGAAGAAGGATTGATCTACAATTAAGAGACATCTCGAAGATCTAACTATAGTCTTTGTTTACCAGATGATGTGGGAAATCGAGGCTGAGAAGGTTCTCAACTCTCAAGAGTATTATTCTCATGTACTGTTACTGACAGCTGGAACTTACTAACAGTGAAACTAGTCGTCCATTAAATAAATATGATATAAACAAGTGAAAACAAAAGCAATTGGAAGTGGAGTTAGCTTCCCATGAGACTGGTTTATCCGAGTTTACGAACAGCATCCAGATTAGGAAATTTCTGAATTTTCTACATGATACGGAGGCAATTCTTAAACAACGAACATTGTTAACTGAACACTAGCATGTATGTGGCGAAAAATAGATGTGGTCTTTCTTTCTAATATTTACTCATAAGTGGGCCTGATATAATACTGTATATTTTATGTGCAGGCCTATGAGGTAAGAATTCTGTAAAATAATTGCTATGTGCTGTCTTTTCGTTGCAGGTAAATAAATCATCTTGCTCTTTTGCAAGAAAATCTAATGATGATTTGGGGAGAAAACAACGATCAATCACCTCATCCATGCAGTAGAAGAATTTGTTGGCGAGAAGGGTGAGCGCCTTCCTGCGCTCATCGCTCTCACTCTGGGAGATCACACGGGTCAGATCAATGTACAAGAAGGTAGCCTTCAGCCGGATGTCCCTCAAGACCAAGTCCCATGAGTCATCATCCAGATCAGTCACCAGATCCTCCTCCATCGACAGAAGTTGGCCGGCGCAGTTCTTGATCCGGTAGACGCACCCCTTCAGCTCCATCCCTCCATCCATAGCTGCCCCTTGTGTAGTTCCCTCCTCCCTACTTTGCATATGACAAAATATCAGAGCCAATGATGTGGATGTATTTATGGAAAGGCAAAAGGAAACTGATTCTTGGAGCATGTCTAGAAGCAACAGATGTCAGCATGTGCATCAGAGGAAAGAGGCCGTGTAATGCAGCAAGGGGCAAAGTGGTCAATCCAGAACACTACAAGGTTGGTTAAGGATGAGACCTTTCTGAATGTCGCTGGGCATATTAAGACAAAGTGAAAAGAAGAAAAGGGAAAACCGAGTTTGGCTACCTTGCCTCTCTTCAGATATCAAGGAAAAGGTGGCAGCAGAAGAAGCTACTACGAATTGCCCCAAGGAAACATGTAAAGTTTATGATCCCCGCAAAAAAGGTGTAATTTATGAGAGATGCTTAAAGTGTGACACTTTGCAACCATAATAATTCAGATGGCAAGGAAAAGGTAGGAAAGTTGGGAACTTATGGTGCTCCAAAATACACTATAAAAGCAAACAAACTCCAAATTATAAGGACAACTAACAGTTTGTAAATAATACTCCATAGTAAAGAACCTTGGTTGCTGATATGTCATGAAACAAACAAGTTAACCCTCCATTTTTCTTTTACTATTATCTATGCAATTCCTGTTACTAGCAAATAATGTATGGTAGTAGCAGGCTTCTCCATTTAAAACTCCAACGCGATTCTCAAGTTGAATGCTAACTAAGAAGTCTGCATTTGTCCTATTTACAGTCAATTTCTTGATGTTAGTATGCTCTGGACAAAGTTGTATGTAAGTATGTTTCTCCAATCTTCAATCTTTGACCGATATTTAAATGCCCGACAGGTTTGAACGTGGCTCCACCACAGGGTTTTGCAATTCGATACTACTAATTTTGTTAATATTTGTATCAAAAAAGATATAAAACTCCCCTAAAAAAAAGATATAAAACGCCAGAAAGTTCAGACGAGTTGGCCCCACAGGGTTTTGGTTCTAGCTCGGCCACTGGCCTCATGAGAATGACAGTTTCACCTGCTTATCAAATGTGGAACATGGGCGGAAAGCACAAATCTTTACTCTAAAGTAGTAGCAGTTCACACGAACTGACGGTAACATTAAAGTGGAAAGATGCGCAGACTAATATGTTTCAAATGTTAATTAGGTCATCATCATTGACCAATAAACAGAATTCCATCGGGACCTGATGTTGAGTAGTCAAAAGCAGTAGGAGTTCAACAATGTCACCAAGAGGGGCCACGGAAAGGTAAAGTGATTTAGCTGGTAGAAACAGGGAATGCAACATAGAAACGTGAAAAGCAGAGTACAAAACTACAGATCCCTCCTCAACCCAGCCTGCAGTGACAGAATATTTGAAAGGATAAAGCTGTTGTAATCAAAGATAATTAAGTGCGTCTAGTAACTCTCCGTTCAACTACTAGTCTGCTACTAATTCCTCCAGATTTATTTCTGAACCTCGCACTGTCTCTGAATTTTCTCATCAGAACACAACACACTGATCCCACCGAAACATTTCAGAATAGCGGAGTTGACTAATGTCAGTTTGAGATTGCTTCGATCTTTTTACTAGCAGAGAAAACTTTTCTGTTTGAGCAAGAAGGATGATTGATTCATAAACAAGAAAAACAACAGGACAAATTGAGCGCAGACAATGAACAAAGGAGCATTTATCTCCCTTGAACTGAACCCAATAAATCGAGTCCGATCAGACAGGAGCGCCCGATCGGAGTCAGCTTCTTCCAGATCACGGCGGGAGAGAGAGAAATCAACCACATTAGGAGCGAACCAGCATAGATTCCCCTCTAACATTGGTTATTATTTCACTCCACTCACCACGAATCAAATCAGGCTCTTCTCAGCCCCCCTCTTCTTCTCCGGCCCGGTAGAAGCCAAGAACCTATAGCGGGGAGTCGTGGCCCCACGGGAAAGGAAAAGGATCTTGGAAAGATGGGATATTATCTCCAAAAGATCTTCCATCCCATAAATGAATGGGGGGATAAAGCGAGGGAGGGAGCTCGCTGTTCTTGAGGAGAGACGCCTCAAAAGTAAATTTTCGCCCAAAGAGGCTCTAGAGATATAATCAAGGTTAAATGGAGGATAAAGGAAACGCCTATTCCAGCCAGGGGCAATCAGCTGCCACTCCATCCAAGTTTAATGCTAATAATCTGAAAGAATCGTGCACAGGAAACAGTACGAAACAAGCAGCAGGGAAACAGGGGGATGAGTGTGTGTGTTTCTTGCAGCGTACCTGACGAGATACCTCGACGACGGCGTCGGTAAAAGAGGAGGAGGGGATGGTGTTCTTGCGCGGTCTCCTAGGTACGAATACTGAGACCACCACGATCTACCCGGCCGAACCGAGACGAGCCTATGTCGAGCGTGAGTTTTATATGCTCCTAGTCTACTCGCCAGGAACAGGCAGAAGGTCTAGATAATCTGAGAGGTGGTGGCGATGCAAAGCCTCCCCCGTGCGTTGTTACTGTGGTGGTGGTGGCCATCAGGCCATGCCGGATTTGGTGTTTGATGGGGACTCGACCGCGTCGTGTTCGATTGTGGAATCAGTTCGGGTCAATTTCGGATACTTGTTCCTCGTCTAATTCAGGTCATCTCTAATTCGACCAAAGAAAAGATATAAGAGCATCTCTAACTCATTCCTTTAATGTTAGAGCCCAATTTAATGTACTGTTTATCGATTCCTATATTTTAGCTCCTCCAAATTTTTCGGATTTGATCCCTTTATCTGGACTCCTAAATTTAAACTTCAGCTAGACACTTGATCAAACACATTGCAATAAAATAAAAACACATCAAAATCAAACTAAACCACTTAGTTCATACACACATTGCATAGTTTATACATAGATTCTAACCCTATGATGGTCGCCGTCGTCGGTGTCCGTCACAAAAACCCTAGCTATGCTACCGAGCGTCGGTGGACACCTACTTGCCGAGGTTGTCGAGCCACGCGTAAAGCTGTCGGTGTCACTATCGCCGAGGTCGATGACCTTGTGCGTTGGCGTCAAGGAAGACGTAGCCGTCGTCGCGGAGGAAGAAGGCCCTGTCGCCGACCATGCGGAACTCCCGCGCCTCTCGGTCCTCCCAAGCGATGCACGCAGCTCGGCCGCAGCTGGGAGGGGAGAAGAGCTCCGGGACCTTGCCGAGATGGCCTAGGGGGAAGTTGAGAGGGCTGTAGTCGCTGCCGTGGAGCTCGACGTTCTTGATGTTGTGCGCCCACGCCGCATGCAGCGCCAATTGGAAGGTTCCAATCTAGTGGCGGCGGCCGATGTTGCGGTCGGTGATTTTGCTGACCCAGGTCCCCCACTGCCACCGCGCACGCCGTAGTAATGGCTTGTCGGCGGAGGTGAGAGGTCGGGTGACCTCGATCTTCGGCCACGGGGCGTGCCGCGGCGCCGAACGGCGCTACGGATTGGCGGCGGCGACCTGCGGCTCGAACCGGCCATCTCTGGTCGGTTTGGGTGGAAGGACTAGCGGTGGGGAGTAGAACAGCGATGGTGGAGAAGAGCGGTGGACTTTTTCGTATCGGCTGCGAGAAGAAGCAAATATGAGATAGAGGGCCGAATTTTTTGGGCCGGATTTCTATATTAACTCGTTAAAGGAGAAAATTTGCCCACTCGGTCACAGTAAGGGGATGGGTTAGAGATGCTATAAGATCAATTATTAGGGAAGTTCGGAGCATGTATAGTTTCGGAGGAAAAAAGCAAAGTTCATTTAGAGCATGTAGGACTGAGATGTAAACCAACAACGTTCGATCGGGAAAGAAACCCCCACACAGGTAAGGGCATTCACTATGTGCAAAAAACCACACCTTAAGTCCTATGTGATCTTTGCCAGAATTACTTATACATCGTAGTGGAAGAAATAAGAGTTGTCTATAAATTGTAGGTGACTTAAAACATGGGTTCTCCATGATAGAAAATAATTTACTCTCTCTTTCCTCTCATGCATAAGTATGTAGGATGAGACATGTGGGTCCCAGTTTATAGTTAAAGTTCATCTTATACATAATAAAAGATTTTACAAGAGAGGTGATTTTAAAATTCTAAGTTATACATGCTCATGGGTGATCTTGCTGGGCACTGCGTACCCAAATACATACTGTAGAACGGAATAATTGTGGCCAGCCACTGAACATCTGGCAGCACAAGCCCGACGCGACGAGGGGAATCGTCGGGCGTGGTGTCGAGATCAGCCCACGCCACCTGGGACGAACCCTCTTGACCAGCCGCGTCAACTAAATCAGATTCAGACTCTGTCGGTCGCGGTCACCCAGCCTGTTTGGCTAAATCGCACTCCCGGTCGCGGTCATGTATTCTTCTTCCTTATAGAATCGCTCAAAGTCACGTCGACTACTTCGAACCAGCCAACGGTATCAGTACTGCCAGTCCATCTAACCGGTCGCTGCTTTCCTGTCTACTATGCAGTGCTGCACGGCCACCCATCGCAGGATTGGCGTGCCTTGCCCAGGCAAACCAGCGAGTCCTTGGTCTTCTTCTGATGCCACGACACCCTCGACAGCTAGGAAGTGCCAGAAAACTGCCACGCGTAAAAAGATTACTCAACAATTGGATAGAAAGATCTGTTTGCGAAGTATACGAGACAGTAGACACTGGGAGGAAAAGAAACCCTACAAACATCATGATAACAAAAGCTGCGACCGTAAATGTCCGACCAACTGTCAAAAAATCCCCATCTTCCAACTCTCCATCCGAGCGAACTGTAAACATATATGGGTACAATACAGGCATCGAGCAATACCCATGTTTACACCACCACCATTACACAGCTGACCTGTTCGCCTCCATCTTATGGGTCCAACCTCGTCTTCTCAGGCAGCAGGCAGTAAGCCTCCGGTTCAGCGGTCCCGTTGCAAACAATATTCGTCCGTCCATCGAAGGTGTCAAGGATGGACACACAGGCAAAAAATATATTGTACTACTACTGGATTTCTGTGGATCATATCAGTCACTATTACATATATTTTACAACAGTGCTACATCTGCGGCTCGGACCAGTTCAAACACGACGGTATATGCCAAAAATCTGAACTAATTTCACATATAGATCAACCGTGGACCATCAACTCGCCTCCACTTCCTCCTTCTCTGCATGTTCTTCCTTTGGTAGTTCCTGCGCCATAGCCATCTTAATCAACTCGCTTTCTACTACTGAACTGGCAGCAGATATTCCATCAGCAGGAGCAACTGGGGTCGATGGGCCTGAGCTGGAGCCCGAGAACTGCCCCGCTGAGTGCTTTGATGCGTTTAGTGCGTTACAATGTGGGCAGTAGTATGTAATGTGCGGGTAATCTTCCTTCCGGGCCAAGCCTGCACGCGCGTTAGTAATATTAGTAGGTAATGAATCCATTCTCTAATGCAATAGCTGAAAAGATTGGAGAGTTCAGTTTAAAATACACACCATTATGCATGTGGCAGTTCCCACAGATCAAAGCATATGACTGTGATGGGTCCTCGCCCACGAGTAATGCCGCGATTTTTGCAATCCATCCACCATCACTTGCCCCTGAGCCTTGATAATGTTCTACAACCCTTGAAGTCTGTGAGTTTTCCAGGCCAGCACTAAGAGTTGGATCAGCTTCAGCCCCTTGTGCCGAGGTATGAACAGATGTTGTGCTTCCAGTCCTGCCGCCTCTTACATTGGGTTGCTTCCTGTTTCTCAGCCCATCTGATGGCAATATCTCAGCATTCTTGCTCATAACCGCTGCTGCATCCAAGTTTGGTTCTTCCCCAAGATGTATCTTTAAGCCAGAATCCGCCCCCAGCTTAGATGCCAAAACTGAAGCGGCAGCAGCTTTTGCAGCTGGATCGAGATCATATTTCTGCACAGGTTCATACACTTTGTTATCGTTTAAAATTAGTGTGGCAATTGCCATGTAAAATTCTATTCCAAAAAACAATGAACCCAATAGCTCGAGTAATGTCCACTCACCTGGATAAGTTGTTGGGTAAGGTAATAATTTGTCCGTTCTTTCAGCTCATCAATCTTGGATTTCCTCTCAGCTCTCAACTTTTCAAGTGTTTTCTCATCTTTCCGCTCAACTGCAAACACATGGAAGTAATTCAACGATAAAACAAGGTGTACTGATAAGATGCTACATTGTATACTCGTACATGATAAGATCACCATATTACTGATAAGATGCTACATATGACAAGATATTATAGGTGTGAAGATCATTCCTGGCAAAAAGAATGTTATCCAAATCTCCAACATAAAACACTCATGCAACTATCATTATTTGTTGATCCCTTCCTCTTTTGACAGCTTATTAATCCTTTGTTAACGATACACCAGTTCTTGTGCTAAGAACTTGGCAAATTTACCTTGTCATTGTGCAATAAATACAAGATGATCAACTTGCTAAGACTTCAAACTTGGCAATAAAGCTAAGGAATAACTCTTCATTTTTCTCCCCTTAGTTTGTTTTCGGATAAAACTGACCATGAAGCTGGTTATAGCAGAAATTTCAATAAACTTCGCAATAAAGCCAAGGAATAGAAGTTTTGCGTTTTCTCGAAAAGCAATTACTATGAAGCTGGTTATAACACAAACTATTGTTTCCATTTTGGATAGACAGGAACCAGGGGGACAATAACCTGCTTCATGGAAAAATTATTTACACTAATCTAAGTCCCAAACAATTTGAGACACACTTTGTCTGCAATAAAATTTTAGAATGTCAACAGAAAATATGAAACAAACCATCCCAGACAAACTGCAAAACTCCATACTATAAAGTATAGACATAAATTCTTGAAAGATCAGATACATATTACAATCTCTGAAGTCAGACCCTGAAACTATCATTTACTGCAGGGCACAAATTCTATGGAAGTCTGGTAAGATAAAAGTAAAAAAACTAACACCTCTGCGGCTCTGATAAGATTTGCATAAGAGCAAAAGTGCAAAGAATGGTAAAACAACACAAATAGAAAAGATGTGCAAAAAAGTAAAAAAACAAACTGCGTTGCCAGTGTAAATATGTTGTGGATTTGGTTTGTGCAGCATACTTATCAAATATGAAAAGAATGGATGCTCGCTGAATTATTTGAAATTAAAGCCAGAAACTTAAAATTAAAATTGCACCCACCATCCAGGGATTAGTACGATTCTCTGATGGATATGAACATGCTGTTGAATGGTAGAAAGAAACCAACATAGTTCTTCGTACTTAACAAAATTAAAGGAAAATATGTAGTTTAGAAAGTCATACTGTATTATATTAACATGACAGCAGCAACACACGACTCGCTAAAAATAACTAATACAAATATTTCAAATATTGGGTTTACTAGATATGAATGTTCTAACATGAGTTCCGAGATACTTACGCATCCTTGTGAAGTTCACAACTGCTGAATACAGTATAGAAGATACGGCAGGCAAAACAAACATAGGCAGTACTCGAATTGCCCTAGTTTGCCAAGTTAGATCCTCATTTCTTGTCATCATGATAGCATAAGCAACAGCCACAACCTGAGGACAGGATCAAACTATTAAACATGCACACAGTGCTTGCTGGGTATTTGTACTGCAAAGAAGAAATTGCTGTTCTAAGATGATTGTAACCCGTAAAGTGCAGAACTCAATAATTCACGTACTAGAGGAGCACAGAGGCAAACTGGGAAATCTCACAACAGCTCAACCGAAAAGCAACTTTTTTCTTTTCGGATGATACTTGATACTCTCAACAAATAAACCTTCTCAGCTATCCTACTTACTGTACTTCCAATCAAAATCTCAAATACACCAAGGTGCAACTAGATTACAGTATAATGTTCCTGTAAACACACATTTCAAAAAAAAAAAAACTGCTTCTTACGCATTAATAATCTAAGCATTTCAATTAGCATACATTGATTTCTACTTTGAAATCAGTAACACACGACTGAACTTTGAAAATATAATCTTGAATCCGAAAGGGAAGCGATGCGCACGATTCTAGACGCACGCGCTCCTTCCCCATCCTCCCTGTAGCCCTAGCCAACCCCGCCGCCGCCTGCCCTCGCCGGCAGCCTCCCCGCCCCTCAGCCCTCCCCACCTCTCAGCCTGCCTACCTCCCTTGTCGCCATGTCCACCTCCAGCTCCGAGGCCGGGAGCCACCGCCCCGCCGATGAGCGCTGCCGGGCTGGAGCCGTGGGAGATACCTCCAATGGCCGCACCTACCGCGACGTTGTGAGCAGCCCCTCCCCCTCCCCGCCTCCCTCCAGGGCCGCTGTGACCTCCCCGGTGAGCGCTGCGCCTCGCGCCGCTCCCGCTGGACACGTCCCGGCCAAGGACCGGCTCGTCCCCCGCTCTGAGGTGCATCGCGTCAGCCATGGCGCCGCCGCGGTTGACGAAGAAGGCTACCGGCAGCCCAAGCGGAAGAACCCTCGCCGTTATGAGCAGCGCCAACGCCATGCTCGCCCGCCGTCAGCCGAGCGGGGCGCTGGCTGCACGCCGCTGCCGAGGCCGGGCGCTGTCACCGCTGTCTCACGCCCGGCCACGTCGTCGTGTCGCACTAACGAGTCTTGCCGCCGTCTGTACCGTGCCACGAGTCTTAGCGGCGACATGCGTCATAATGAGCGTGGCAAACTCGAGCGCTCTCCGCCGCCGCCGCGCACCCCCGGAGGCCATCGGGACCCGCCACGCGCTGCTCCCTCCCCCCCCCCACCCAAACCGGCCCATGCGACCGCCACGACCGCAACATCGAGCCGTTCCAGCGTCGCGCCCCGACACCTCCTGCCCCCGTGGTCGCCCCACGCCACTCCGCGTCTTCATCGCGCAAACGGCCGAGATGGTGGAAGCAGAGGCCGTTCTGAAGCTTGCCATGGTGGCATCGATCACCGGCACCAGGCCCAGGGTCGCTATCGAGGCTGTCGAGCGCTTGCTCTGGTCAAGATTCGATCTGCGCCTGGGAGACTTCACCGTGCACCTCCACCACCCGGAGGATTTTCTCATCGTCTTCCACTCCAAGACGGCGCACGACAAAGTCGCTGGCGACCACTTCCTCAAAGACCCGCGCTTCTCGCTCTCGATGCGCCCCTGGTGCAAGCTCGCGCATGCCGGCGTCGAGCGCATGGATTACCACGTGCAGCTGGAACTCCGTGGCATCCCGGCGCAGGCATGGCACCTCTCCACCGCGGAGCACATCCTAGGCAGCAGTTGCTGGATCGAACGCCTGCATCCCGGCACGCGCTCACGCTCCGACCTTGCTACGTTCCGGCTCGAAGGTCGTGCCCGTGACCCCAAGGAGATAAAGCCCGAGGCGGTGCTGGTCATCGTCGAGCAGCTGCCGACTAGCTCCGTCAATGCCAAGCCAATCACCCGCACACTGACGTATCCCATCACCATCAAGCTCATCGGTGCTGTCATCGACGACGACGCGCTGGTCGCCGGCGCCCCTCCTCCTGATCATGGTGACGGAGGCGGCCATGGGGGCAACCGTGATGGTCCTGGACAGCGAGCTGGACGCCAGCGCCCTCGCAGACGCGGCCGCGAGCGACGACGCGCGGACGACGCTCCGGACGGCCGTGCGGATGGCATGGCGCTTGATAGCTGCGGCTGGAGGCAGGTCAGGAGTGGCCGCGCCGATGGTGTCTCCTGCGACGCTGGTTGGCCTGGCCATGGCGGCGGCGTGCCGCCAGCCGGCGCCGCCATTGGGCTTAGGTCCGTGAAGCCATGGCATTCGAGGGGCCCACCACGTCCTCGACGTCCACGCCGCCGCCCCAAAAGCGGCAAAGGACAAAGATGGGGGCAGCGGCCAGCCAAAATCTGGCGTGTAAAGGTGGTGGCCACTCCTGCGCCTGCCCCACCAGTTGGACGGGACGACCCGGTCAGCCCACCAGCTGGCGCCTCTTCCGTTGGAGGATGGCTTGGCCGTTTCCCAGAATGACCCCACCACGGCCCACAGCCCTTCGTCGCCTTGTACCATTGCGGCTGATCCAAGGACGGTCCAAAGCCAAGAACAGCACCACCTCTCACCTCTGGGCAGCCTGTCCCTTCTAAGCGAGGTCCCGGCGTCCGCCTCTGAGCCGTTGTCTCCTGCCTGCCGCACTCCCAAGGACGATGCGTTGTCGGGCAACGGTGCTCGCGATCCGCTCTTCTGGCGTAGGGTCACAGTACCGAGCATGCACTCTTTCAGGCGCCAACTCTGGCGCGATTGGAGGCAGCTACTCGCTTGACCCAGCCCTTGCCGCCAACTACAGAAGCCGCCCAGGACAACAACTTCGGCCAGGAGCCTCTTGTGCGAGCAGCCCTGCCCAGACCTGAGGGCTGTGGCCCACGCAGAATGTCGGTAACGTTGTCGATGGCCGCTATCTCCACAGACAAAGCCAATGTGGTTACGGCGCGTGGCTACCGACCCGTGCGGTGTGACACCCAGCAAGTTCACCTCTCCAAGGAAATTCGCTACCCCTCCCATCGTCCTACGGCGCAGGCAGCTGCCTCGACCGGCGGCCACTCCCTGGACTCTTGGGGATTTCCTAAAAGCAGCGACATGTCACCTACGACCCATTCTGCCTTCGCCGGGGAAACGTGCGCGCAAACAGAACCTCAACTTCTCTCCCCGGCGAGGCCGTTCCTCCTCGGTGAAAAAGAGACCAACCGCCGCTGCCCCTCCTACTGCTGAGCGTCGTGCGCAAGTTCAGATCCTGCGCACCCTGGGCGTCATCGACATTAACGAGACCATCTCCCTTGAGGTGATGAGTGCCTATGATCGAGTGTTCTCCGCTCCCATCCCTCTCGACATCCTCAGCGCCATCGCGGCTATCGTCGATCGCGAGCTACCTGTAGACCCCGAGGCGCCACCTTGCACAGTGCTGCCCGCTGGCTGCCTCATTGAGGTTTAGCAGCGTGTTGTACCCCTCTCGACGACATTGTTTATCATGTCAGACAACGTTAAGATTGTTATTTGGAATGTGCGTGGACTGAACGCACGGGCGCGTCGCACGGCTATCCGATCCCTCATGGCCACCACGGATGCCACGATTGTGTGCTTTCAGGAGACTAAAATGAGCCTAATCACCCCGCTGATTATTCTTGAGACACTAGGGCCAGACTTTGATGCGTTTGTCTTCCTTCCGGCAGAGGACACCCGTGGTGGCATCCTTCTCGCTTGGCAGAGCCGCCTGGTGTCCATCACCAGCCCCATGCTCACAAGAAATGGCCTCACAGCTTTCGTCTCCTCTGACAGAAGCCCATCTTGGTGGCTTTCAGTAGTATATGGGCCGCAGCGTAATAATGACAAGATCGAATTTCTCCAGGAGATTCGCAACATTCGGGCCGTTTGCCCTGGACCCTGGATGATTTGCGGGGACTTCAATCTAGTCTACTCGGAGGCAGACAAGAACAACGACTTGCTGGACAGGCGCATGATGGGCAGATTCAGGCGTTGCATCAACGACCTTGCCCTTAAGGAAGTCTATCTCAATGGGCGCCGGTACACCTGGTCTAATGGGCAATCCCCTCCGACGCTGGTACACCTTGATCGGGTACTCTGCACGTCTGACTGGGAGGACATCGTTGGTCACCCTCGTTGCCTAGCGTCATTGTCTCGGACCGCCATCGATCGCTCTCCACGCCTCCCGCGCCGTCGTTTCCACTTCAAGATTTCCCGACTAGAGGTTTCGTGACACATCGCAGAGGCATGGACGCGTGCATATGACCGATCCGTTTCAGAGGGTTGCCCTTCGCATGAAGGCCACCGCTAGGCGTTTGACAAGCTGGAGTTCAAAGTCTGTGGGGAACGTCAAACAGAAGCTTGCCCTATCCCGCGAACTTATCCTCAGATTCGATAAAGCCCAGGAGGATCGGCAGCTCACCCCTCACGAGATTTGGTTGCATAGGAGCCTAAAGGTCACATACCTGGGGTACGCCTCCCTAGAGCGCACCATCTCTCGCCAGCGCGCGCGCATTGCCAACCTCAAGGACGGGGATGCCAATACCACGTTCTTCCATCGACAATGTGCCTATCGCCGACAGAAGAACATGATTACTAGCTTATCGGTTGAGGGCCGCATCATTTCAGAGCCTGCTGATTTGGCGGAGGCGGCCTACGACTACTTCGATGGCATCCTCGGTACGGAGCTTTCGCGGGAATGCACCCTAAATTTCGAGGATCTCATCGATCCCGCGGAGGACCTACTGGAGCTTGATGCTCCGTTCTCGGAGGACGAGATCTGGGAAGCAATTAAGCGCCTACCTGCTCGCAAAGCTCCAGGGCCTGATGGCTTCACTGCCGAATTCTTACAAGCTTGCTGGGGCACGGTGAAACACGACTTCCTCGCCGTATTTCGGCAGCTCGACGACCTCAGGGGCAGGGGATTCCACAAGATCAATCAGGCGTTGCTCACCCTGCTGCCCAAGCGCCCAGATGCGCACACCCTCGGCGATTACCGTCCCATCAGCCTCGTGCACCTGGTTGCGAAGGTCGTGGCCAAGGTTCTAGCTCTGCGGCTTGCTCCCAAGCTGGAAAAGCTCGTGGACAAAAGCCAAAATGCCTTCATCAGTGGCAGGAGCCTCCATGATAACTTCGTGCTAGTCAGACAATCGCTGCGCTTGCTGCACCAGCTACGGACGCCCAGAGTGCTGCTGAAGCTCGACTTGGCCAAGGCATTCGACACCATCTCCTGGTCATTCCTCTTCGAAGCCCTACGGCAATACGGATTCGGTGATAAGTTCTTGGACCTACTCGCCATTTTGCTCTCCTCCGCGAGCACGCGTGTTCTAATCAATGGCGAGCCCGGACCACCCGTCTGGCACCGGCGCGGGCTGCGGCAGGGAGATCCCCTATCACCGCAACTCTTTGTCCTTGCGGTGGACCTACTGGGTCGCCTCGTCAGGCGGGCGGTCAGTCTTGGCATCCTCCAGCAGCTACATCCTCGCCGACCCATTCAGCCCATCTCGCTGTACGCGGATGACGTCGCCATGTTCTGCCACCCAACGCCCACCGACATTGATGCCACCCAGGCCATCTTGCACCTCTTTGGCAAGGCATCTGGGTTGTTGGTGAACTACAACAAGAGCTCCGCCACGATGCCCAACTGTGCTGACGCGGATACTACTTTTGTGGTGACTGCGCTTGGTTGCCAAACTGCCGAACTGCCGCTCACATATCTTGGCATTCCGCTCACTGTGAGGAAACCCAACAGTATGCAGCACTTCGTCAACAAGCGGCAGCATCTTTGTCACACGAAGTCAGACTCATGAACAAGGCTGGAAGACTAGCGCTGGTCAAGTCGGTGCTTATGGCTATCCCCGTACACCAACTCCTTGTCTTGGCGCCCAGTAAACAGATCATCAAATCCTTTCAGCGTATCGAGCGAGGGTTCCTTTGGGAAGGCCGTACGGATGCTCATGGGGGAAATTGCCAGGTCAGCTGGCAAGCCGTTTGCCGCCCCTTGTCTCATGGGGGGCTCGGCATTCATGACATGGAGAAAGCTGGGCTTGCATTACGTCTACGATGGCTGTGGTTCAGCAGAACCGACACCTCTAGAGCTTGGAGTGGGCTTGACTTGCAGTTCACCACTCAGGAGGAAGAGATGTTCTTTGCCTCCACCTACCTGGTCGTCGGCAATGGGCGCACAGGAAGATTCTGGACCGATCGCTGGTTGGACGGTCACTCAATCAAAGAAATTGCACCCCAACTCTATAGTTGCATCCCCAAACGCCGACAAAAGAAGACAATAGCCGATGGGCTACAGGCTAACAACTGGGCGAGGGACATTCAAGGGGTAGTGGGCATTCAGGAGCTAGGGCAATACCTCACCCTATGGCGGCGCCTTGCACTTGTCCATCTAACGGATCAGCCGGACCAGTTAATTTGGCGATGGGATGCGACTGGCAACTACACGGCGAAATCCTGCTACCTTGCTCTGTTCCAAGGTGCCACCACCTGCAGCGCCTGGAAGCTGATCTGGCGAACTTGGGCGCCGCCTCGCGTCAAGATCTTCCTCTGGCTCGCCAACAGGGATAGATGTTGGACAGCCGACAGATTGGCAAGAAGAGGCCTGCCGCACCATGACAAGTGCGTCCTGTGCGATCAAGAGCCGGAAACCATGCACCATCTGCTCCTAACCTGCCCCTTCTCGAGGCAAATTTGGCATGAGGTGCTTGCCTGGCTCCAGATACCATGCAGACCACCAACGGGGGAAGCAACGCTTAACCATTGGTGGCTAACAGCAAAACTGGCCACGCCAAAACCTCTCCGCAAAGGCCTTGCTTCCGCAACTCTACTGACGGCATGGATGATCTGGAAATAGCGCAACGCCGGGTTTTTTGATGGCACCTCACCATCTACAACTCAGCTCGTAGCGCGAATCCGTGAAGAAGCTGCCTTATGGGTTCGAGCAGGTGCTGCTGGTCTTGGCGCGGTCACCCCCAGAACATGGAATGTACATTAATTTCCTAACTTTGTTTATCCGCTGGATTACCAGCTTGTAACCCTGTAACAAACTCCTCTTTGCAATGAAATGAAGCGCAAAGTCTTTGCGTTTTCCCGAAAAACACACGACTGAACAGAACCTTTGTTCAAGTGTAAAAAAACAAAAGGCTTACAGAAACTTTGCAAATTCATCATATACAACCCTCGTATGCTAATAATTAGAAATTACAAAAGGAGATCACAAATAGCATTGGATATTGATCATGCGGATATCTGGTGGAACAGGCAACCTTTATGCATATATTTCCACTGGGAAGATTTAATCTAGAGTGCAAGGACTGAAATGTAGTGTAAGCACCCATGTGTCATCACCGTGGAGCGTTGGACACAACACACATAGCTAATCCTGAGATACCTGGTTCTGCTATTACTTGGATATCTGGTGGAACAGGCAACCTTTATGCATCAATTTCCACTAAGAAGATTTAATCTAGAGTGCAAGGACTGAAATGTAGTGTAAGCACCCATGTAACACCTGGTTCTGTTTATTACTTGCGAGAAGTGTGAGAACACTATGTTCACTTTATTCCAATAAAGTTGTTTCCCTTTTACCCTACGTGGAAATAAAACACTACCATAACACGCACGGACAGATACTTGAGAAGGTTTGATCGAAAGGGCGAGCGTGAAGAAACCGGATCACCACGAATCCGGAGGTAGGCACATCTAGAGACGCCACGCCAGATCATCTCAGGCAGCGTCTGCGCGGTTAACGAATTCGTAAAGAAAAAGAGAGAGGGAGGGGCGGTGGGGGAGGGGATTTGGTTTTACCTCGGCGAGGACGGACAGGACGATGATGTTGCGGACGGTGCGGCGGGAGGCCTGGGTCCGGCGGCGCATCCGCGCGTGCACGGAGGACTCCTCCTTGGACAGGTACTGCAGCCGCTTCTCGTAGTCCTCGCGGCCGCCGAAGAGGCCGCGCCACATCCGCCCCAGCACCCCTCCCTTCCTCGTCTTCTCCTCCTCCTTCCCCTTCCCCTCTGCCCGCTCGCCTGCTCCCTCCGCCGCCGGGGAAGCCATTGCCGGGGGCTTGGCGGATCTGCGCGTCGCGGGATCCGATAGGAGGGAGGAGGAGAAGGGTGGTGGTGGGGCGCCACGCGACGGTGGCCTGGCCCTGGGCCTCCGCGCTGCCTCCTTGCTGGCTCTCGGGAGAACTCCCCAGCACTAACTTTTTCGGTGATTTGGCGTCCGACTGGGGGCGGAGAGGAGGGGGCGCAGAAACGAGTGAAAGGCGCACGCACGCGTCTCCAACCACTGGAAGGAAAGGAACGAACGAAGTCGTACCGTGCCGTATATGCCCGTTACGGATTTTCCTCCGGAGAATCAACGGCGCGGATCGACCCACGACCAGATCACGAAAGCACCGGATTCCTCGCGCTCTGAAGCAAAGCCGTGCATCTTTCGGTAGCTTTGGCTTGGCGGAGAGGGGGCGAATGTGAATGTGCACGCCTCGACGCCTCGTCGTGTCTGCCTGCCTTTGGCTCGGGGGCACGAACAAGTCAACACGCGCCGCAGCATAGACTCGCCACGAAGCCAGCCACCTGCTCCGATCTACCGGCACCGGACGACTGGGATCTGCTTGGAGGATTCCCCCACCCACGCGTCCTCCATCATGGTGCCTCCGTGTTGCTCCATCGATGTCGCCGGCGCATTAAAAAAAACTAGCCCAGGACTGCTGGCAAATCCAACTGGCACCGCACCGCTAGTATTCATGATCATTATTTTCTTTGTGCGGGAGATGAGTACTCCTCATGAGTCGGGAGACACATGTTAAGTTGTTGAACGGTCTGATTCGGTTCCATTAAGCAGCACAGCTTATTCATATTCATTTGTGAGATAATCTCCATGTCCTTCCTCATTTGGAGGTATACGACAGCTAGCATATCCTTAACAGACTTTGCCCCAACTTACAGTGAGGTTGTCAATCTCATTGGTTTGCTGTAAATAAAGGATTAAACGTATAGTGTGGAAGATAATGGCTGCTTGTAAAATTAAACGGTAACAGTAGATAATGTTTCAATGATAAAGAAATGGTCTGGGTCCACAGTTCACTAAAGGTGTTCTACTTAAGATAGATAACATACTGGGTGAACAAATTACAGTGGGGCAATTGACAGATTGAGAAAGCATAAAAATAATGCATATACTAGACATCATGACTCCTATGAGATTTGATTGGGCATTACAATAATATACATAGACCATAATCCAACTGCATCTATGACTAATAGTCCACCTTCAGGTTATCATCCGAACCCCTTCCAGTATTAAGTTGCAAGCAATGGATAACTGCATTAAGCAATGTGTGTAAAGTAAACAATATAATTGTTCCATGAACAAAAGATTGTTGTTTTCTCCCTAGTAGCAACAACGCATCTACAACCTTAGAGATTTTTGTCACTTCCCTAGATTATTAGAGGCATGAACCTACTATCGAGCATAAATACTCCCTCTTGGAGTCACAAGCATCTACTTGGCCAAGATAGCTACTAGCAACAGAGAGCATGCAAGATCATAAATAACACAGACACGATAGAATCAATAATTAATCTGACATAGTATCTCAATATCCATCGAATCCCCGCAAACACAACATGTATTATTACAAATATATGATCTTGATCATGAGGAGCTCACAAGATCTAAACATGGTAGCACAAAGGAGGAGAAAAAACCATCTATCTACTGTATGGACCCATAGTCCAAGGGTGAACTACTCACCCTTTTCAGTATCCTCAATATCTTTAAGTTTAAGAAACATTATTTGCATCAAGGGGTTAAGGTTGACAAATCTAGCCTCCAACATGTGAACTAAAGGAGTTGCAGCAATTTCATAATTTGGAGCAAGTTCTGCTAAGGATCTACCCTCAATATCCTCATGCTTGCTAACATGATTAAAGAAATCTTCAATATATTTTTTTCCCAATTATAGAGCCACTACCTATTGAAAGGTCTTTCAGGGTGAACTCAAATATATGATCTTGATCATGAGGAGCTCACAAGATCTAAACATGATAGCACAAAGGAGGAGAAACAACCATCTATCTACTGTATGGACCCATAGTCCAAGGGTGAACTACTCACCCTTTTCGGTATCCTCAATATCTTTAAGTTTAAGAAACATTATTTGCATCAAGGGGTTAAGGTTGACAAATATAGCCTCCAAAATGTGAATTAAAGGAGTTGCAGCAATCTCATAATTTGGAGCAAGTTCTGCTAAGGATCTACCCTCAATATCCTCATGCTTGCTAACATGATTAAAGAATTCTTCAATATATTTTTTCCCAATTATAAAGCCACTACCTATTGAAAGGTCTTTCAGGGTGAACTTATGGATCAACATGATGAGCTAGAACAAGGTGACAACTATATGAAGAACTATTTTTTTGTGTGTTTTTTAAAAGAAAAAAAGAAAACCAAACAAAACTAAATTTGTTTTTGCATTTTTGAAAGAAAGAAACAAGCAAAACAAAGCAAAACAAAAACAAAGTAAAGAGAATGGTTGTTATAGACTCCCCTTGCAAAGCTGTCCTTAACTCCCCAGCAACAGCGCCAGAAAACTTTTGATGAGTGATGACCCACAAGTATAGGGGGTGTATGGTAGTACTTTTGATAAATAGGAGTGTTGATCCCAACGAGGAGAAGAAGGTGTTGACTAGTGGTATGGAGCCGGAAATCTCTGTAATACTTAACAAACGGATTTTTAGGGGGTTTCTGATAAAGCAAAGAAATAAAATGCAAGTAAATAAAACAACAAACAATTGCAGCAAGTGGACCAATCCTTTCTTAGCAAAGGACAAGCCGGTGGAAATACTAATGAGGACCAAACGTTCCCGAGGACACATGGGAATTCCGTCAAGTGCTTTCGCTTCATCTAGTACCGACCTTACTTGGACTAATACATACTTGTGATTAAACCCCTTGCAAGCATCCACAACTACAAAAAAAGCAATTAAGATATAAACCTAACCATAGCCTTAAACTCTGAGATCCTACACTACCTTGTGCAATGGTTTCCTAACTGGGTTCAAGTTTTTGTCACTTCGACAACTCCATAATTAGTAGCCAAATACACAATGCATTCCCCTAGGCCCATAAATGGTGAAGTATCTGTAGGGGTTCGTAGCATGGAAAACAAAAAAATTCTACCGCATGCATACAAACAAGCCAAGATCTATCTACTATATTGTAGCAACGAGTCGATAGAGGAACTCACCCTCGAAGATTCCAAAGCGGTTAACGAGCGATTCTCGTGGGTGATGTAGTCACACTTGCCGATCTCAAGATCGCGAGACGATCCTTCCATTGCGTTAAGCTAGCGCCTCCGCAATGGTCACACGTCGCACTCGATGAAGACCTTCCTCTCCCTTGTTCAAAGACGGCGGAGGTAGCACTCCCTCGTGATTACAAGACGACGGCATGATGGTACCGGAAGAGGGAGATCTCGTGGCTTCGCCTTAAGCCGGATCGAGTATGGTGGACTATAAGAGGCCTTGGCGATCTAGGGTTTAGAGACACCAAGGAAGGAAGCTTTGCCGGCGGCTAGGGCTTGGGGAGAGCCCCAACTCGCCGAGTTAGAGGGGAAACCCTAGGCGGCGGCTGCACTTGGAGGTGGAGGCGCCAAAGCTAGGGTTTGAGGTGTAGGGAAGAGGGGCACCCCTGCTGTAACACCCTTAGAATCGGCCCTATGCAAGTTCCAGCGCTTCCCGCCAAAACCCGCATAGAAACGATTCAAAGGTGCCCACCAGGCACTTGCGTGCGGGTGGAAAACGAAGTAATATTATTACACAATAGTCCTCGATGGAACCCACAAAAACATATATATACAACAGCGACTCAAAGAGTCAAGAATACAGATATACAATACAAAGATCCAAATCACCTTTAAAACGATATAGCGTTCGAGTACGGACAAGATGCAAATGGAGCTAAGAGCCCTGAAGAATAACCAATGGCGTCCATAACTGCCTGTGCCAAGCGGAAGGGTAACCACGCTAACGACGTCGATCTCAAAACGCTTAAACAAAAGGGGTGCCGACAAGGGCAAAGGAAAAGAGAGAGCGCAAGATCGAGGCAAGTACACGGCGAGGCTAGAATTGCGGTCCTCGCCACATAGGTATGGTGGATCAAGCGGCAGACAAAGATGCACTAAACAACCTATAGAGACTCGGGATAAGCCGGCTATCGAGAGGGATAAGAAAGACCTATCCGAACTATCCCGATACTACCATCAAACAAACCCATCCGATGTTTCCTCGAGACCAAACGAGGAAGTCAACCGAGGAACTCACACGGATGCTTTATTTATTCGATTATCGTGCGCAATTACTAGTCAAGTATAGATAATCTTCCGATATAATAAGCGAGGGCAATTTTAGTTAACCATTCCAGTAGTGCGACACTTACTAGTCAAATACATTTAGCATGAGATATCCCAAACCCAGATTGTTGGTACTTTTATTTAGCCATTCCGTTATAGTTGCAATACTTACTAGTCGATACAATGGTAGCAAGCGACAACCCAAACAAGCAATTGTTGGCAATTTTATTTAGCCATTCCATTATAGTGAAGCGATTACTAGTCATTATAAAGTCAAATTTATAGCACTACTTTAGTTATAGTTGTCTATGATCGAGATCATCATGTCTCCAAGTCGTCCATAACATGACACGCTTTCGGAAAGTTTTACCTGCAGGGTGCACAAATAACACACACTCGATCAACCTCGGAAAACCAAATCAAAACCCAACGAGGCATTCACGACAAAGCAATCACAAGATTCAAATATTTCGGGGCCACCCATTAAGTATACCCGAACGGTTAGGCGACTTCGAGACGGACTCAAGGTTTAAGGGCCGGCAGAACGACAGAACCCGAAAGTGTGACTGCTTGTCGATACCATAAAATGGGTCACGATCCTAACAGACAGTGCTCCTCGCACAATCGTAAATAAAGCGATAAAGCATGGCATAAGTACAGATAGTAAATAAAACCTCAAACTAGTTTGTGGCCCCAAGAAATAAGAATGAATCAAGCTCTGGCTCAGGGGGGTCCCATAATCCTCCCGGATGTGGATAGCACGAATATTCAAGGAACAGGTATCAAGTACTCGTGGTCCTACGGGACACAAGTGGACGGTTAAAAACCAAATAACATCTATTGCCCACCTGTGTCTCTGCATTTACCTACTTCAATTTTAGTTATTAAACAATAATTAAAGTTATGATCATATCCAACATTAAACATGCGGCAATACTCCAACAACTGTGGTACTTGACGACACGCAACGGCACTTGAGCAAGCGACTACGACGCGCGGTCCAACTATCTACCAAACAACAGGTAATAGGATGTGTCCAAGGTAATATAAGGCTGCAAGGGATATCACGGGTACGAAAACTAGAGCAACGCAACACAGATAGCAATAGATCAACAGGAGGGAAATAAATACTATAAAAGTAAGATAGGTAGAAAGGGGGAGGTGCTCGCCTGAAAAACATTGCCGAAGGTTCAACCGACGATCGGGTCGACACTCGCATCAACTCAACGGCCTTATCCGCGAAGAAGCAAAACACTAGAATAAACACCGGATGCACCATTTAATACTACGGCAGAAGATCGAGCATGATGCATGTATGATGTATGACATGGCAAAGGTGCGGTGCAATTAGGCAATATTAAGCGGAACCGGGGGGTCCCGACAATTAAATATATGGTTCTAGTTGTTTAGATAACCCGCAATTTAAATATTGTCTTAACAAGGCAAAACATAGTATCGGTTCGCTACACAAATTTAAATGGGACCAATATACGACTAGATTTGCCCGCATATGGATCCCATATTTAATTATGAAGTGAATCGGCATAAGGCCCCCAAACCACACCAATATGCATGCGAGATGAATGATTTAATGCAACAAGTTATATTATTTATAAAATATAGGGGTCTCGGAAAAAAAAGGTCACACATGGAGGTTCGGCGATCTTGGGGGTTCCGAGGGTTCCGGGTTGGTCTCAGGGTCCGGATCTGGGGTTCGGTCTCGGCGGGATCGTTCTCGGATAACGGAGTAGATCTTGGCGCATCCGAGTAGGAGAACTTGGTTGGCGTCAGGGTCACATCGGATCCGTCCTGGTCGGTGTCGATCTTGGCGTCACGAAGATCTTGTCGGGCCCACGGATCGGGTCGGATTTGGCGTTCGGGGTGAAGAACTTGGCATCCTCGAGGAAGTACTTGTTGTATCCGTGAGGAAGATCATGTCGGTCCACGGGGTTCGGTCTCGCATCCGGGAAGGACTCGGCGACCTTTGGATCCAGGGCTCGCATCCAGGAAGGAGAACTTGGCGTGCGACGTCGTCGGCATCGGATCCGTGTCGAAGCACTTGTCGTTCCAGGAAGAAGAGCTTGGTGGTCTTCGGGTTCGAACTGCGCCTCCGGGAATGGGGTTTGGCATCTATGAGGAAGGTCTCCGGGTTCGGGGTCTTCGGGTCCGGGAAGGAGAACATGGTGTTTCTGGATGAAGATCTTCACATCGGACCGTTCTTGTCGGGATACTTCGGGTCACATTACCACTTGTCGATTTGCTGATGGCAACAACATGAACATCGGGACAGAACACTTCAACACACGGGGAGCATGGAAACAGACTTGGACCTTGGATGCCCTGTAGCACCATCGTTTCTTCATCTACACTTCACTGATTGCAACGATGCGAAAGGAATATCCACAGACAAGGCAGACGAGGCGCCACGCAATGAGGCGGTGGAAGCGGCCAGTGGCTCGCGAGTGGGGCCACGCCGACGCAGACGGCCGGGAGGGATGAGGAGGATGGCGGGGCTTGGTTGGTCATTGTGCGGGCGCCGCCGGAGTAAGGCGGGCGCGGCAGGTCGATGTATGTGCGGCTGTGGAAGTCCTCGGAAAGCGAGGCGGAGCTGGAGCCGGAGGAGGGCGAGGCACGCCGGAGGCGGCGGTAGGAGGAGGGAGGCGCCATGGAGGAGGTGCGGGCCCGGCGAGGTTGAGCTCGTCGGTGGTCGCAGGCAGCGAACTGAGGAGGCTCCAGGCGGCGGCAGATGAGGCCGACGGTGAGACGGAGGCCGGGCGGCAGCGAGGAAGGAGGCGGGCGAGCTCTGCAGCGACGGTCTAGGTGCGGAGGAGCTCGGCCAGACGCGGGCTATAGGCGGCCAAGGGCCCCTGTGGCGGAGGAGGCGGGAGACGCGCCAGGGCTGGCGAAGCGAACGCGGGGACCAGGGAGGCCGGCGGAGGGAGCCTGAGGAGGAGCCCTGAGCAGCGGCCGAGAAGGTGGTGGCAGCGGCGCTGGCGGGAGAGGAGGTAGGGAAACGGGAGGTGGAGGCGGTGGCGGATCGAGCCGAGAAGGGAGAGGCGGGGCGTCGGCAGGGGAGAAGAGAGCCAGGGCGAGCGGGGTCAGGGAGGTGGGACCGGGGTGGGCCAGGAGTGGGCCCAAGGTGGGGTGCTGGGTGTGTGTGTTGCGTGTGTGGTGTGTGTTGGCTTGGGTGTGGGTCTGGGGTGGCAGGGCGATGGGGAGTGGGTAGGTGGGGTGGACGTGTGTGGAGAGGGGCGGTAGGTGAGGGAGTGGGGGTGAGAGAGGTGGGGGTAGGATGAGGTGGCGGGCTGGGATAGGATAGGGGGAAGGGAGTGATGAGGTGGCGGCAGGCTATTGGGTGGGGTGAGGTGGAGGCAGAGTGGGTAGAATAGGACTGGGTAGTTTTAGGATTAGATATTTTGACTAGGGTTTCTTTTATTTTAAAATAAATTTTGTAAATAGTTTTAGATGAATAAAAGATCCGGCTGGACCGACGGTTTGGTTTGAACAAAGGGGAAGGATATTAATATAGAAAACAAAGTAGGTCTTTTAGCAAAATAGTTTTAATCAATTAGATGCATGCTGATGTCATGATGATGCAATGCACAAAATCAACGCGATTTTCTAGTAGTGGTTTTGCGGGATGCCACACCTGCCCCTCCTTTTATAGGTGGGAGGGAGGCGCGGTTGGGAGGAGGGAGTCCTACTACAACTCCTCCTCCTTGGCCGGCGGGTGGAGGGAGTAGGACTTCCTCCCTAAGTAGGTTTCCTACTCTCCCTCCACCAAGCAAACTTGCCATTTGACTTTTCAAATTGGCGTTTGACTTTTCAAACTAGGATTTGATTTATCCCTTTATTTTGCTCAGCGATGACACCTAGTACATGATGCAACCATTCCAACTTGTTATGACACATTCATGTACCCTTCCCCTCCGAAGTGTCGGACCTTCCGCACCCTTCTAGAACATTCCTGATGAAAACACCGGAATCATTCCCCAACTCCGAAACAAGACTTTCCTTATATGAATCTTATTCTCCGGACCATTCCGGATATCCTCGTGATATACCGGATCCCATCCGAGACTCCGAACAACATTCGGTCTCTTACTCATCATTCCATAACTACTCAACAACATCGAACCCTTAAGTGTGTCTCCCTACGGTTCGTGAATTATGCGGACATGATCGAGACACTTCTTCGATCAATAACCAATAGAGGAATCTGGAAATTCATATGGCTCCACATATTTCTCGATTACTTTGATCGAATGAACCACTTACATACGATACCAATTTCCCTTTGTCTCACGATAGTTTACTTATCCGAGGTTTTGATCGTCGATCTCTGCATACCTAGTTCAACCTTGTTACCGATAAGTACTCTTTCTCGCTCCCGTGATATGTGATCCCTTGTGAGCCAGTCACATGCTTGCAAGCTAATTGGATGACATTCCACCGAGAGGGCCCGAGTATATCTATCCGTCATATGGATGGACAAATCCCACTCTTGATCCATGTGCCTCAACCCATACTTTCCAAACACTCAATGCCACCTTTATAGCCACCCGATTCGGTGGTGTTTGATGTCATCAAAGCATCCTTCCGGTGATGGTGATTAACATGATCTCATGGTCGAAGGAATTAGGTTACTATGTATCAGAAAGCTTGTAGCAAATGAACTATATTAAATGACTTGATCTTTATGCTACGCTTAACTATAGGAGTATGTCCATCACATCATTCTCCTAATGACATGACCCTGTTGTTAATAACATCTCTATGTTCATGATCAGTAAACCATGATCATATATTAACCAACAAGCTAGTTTAACAAGAGGCTTTACTAGGGACTCTTTTATGTTTACAAATCACACAAGTATTAATGTTTCTCGTTAATACAATTATAGCATGGTATGTAAACATTTATCATAAGTATGAAGATATGATAATAACCACTTTATTATTGCCTCTTGGGCATATCTCCAATAGTCTCCCACTTGCACTAGAGTCAATAATCTAGTTTCAAACCTTTGTGTATTCAACACCTATGGCTTTCTAGTGTCGTATGTACACAATTGCAAGTGGTCAACTGATCTCCGGATCTGACACTTCCAGGTCCGTGTGTAATTGCATGTCTTTGCATCTCTATGCATCACTCATTCTCTAATGAGATGGCTTCGTACAAATTTGGTCCTTTGGTGTGACCTTTAGTTCTTTGGGGTTAAAACATGTTGATAATATTGTCGTACAATATATCTTCATAGTACTATCCCACTGTGAACTACACCTAGTTTGATAACAAACTACTTGACACAAATGCCTCTTTGTCGATATAATAATACATATACTTAGCCTTCATTGTAGTATCTCATCACAATGTCTTAACTTTGGAATTCATCCAAATTCATTATGGAACTTACTTTCCATCATATTGTGCCACCGTTAGTTTAGATTGAGATAAACTTAATTTGTACTTTGTGACAAAACTAGTATCAATGTAATTCATTTACAATGAACTAACCATCTATTTGTCATTTCTACAAAATAATATATTCTTACTTCTTTTACAAGATCATAAGAATATCTTTACTATCGTCCAATGATTATCTTATGAATCATTCTGATATATGCTCATAACATTTAGAGCATAGGACATATCTGGATTTGTACATATCACAGTATGATTGATATAAATACTCTTTGTGATTTCATACATCAAGTATCAATCTATACTTGAATCTTTGTTTCACTTACCAAGTGTCAATACACTTGAATATATCATCAATATTGAACTCATTCATTCCTTTCTATGCGACAAGAACCTTTCTTGTAGTTTCTATATTGAACTTATTCAATACATCATCTATGTACTTTCGGCACAACCATATTAGCGTCTATTGATGCCAAATATTTGGGTTTTGCCTAAGTCTTTCATCAGGATGAAATTCTTAATATGTGTTAATAAAAGATACATCATTTTTAATCAACAATATGTCTTCCACATAATGTATTAGAAACATGTCTTAGCGCTCCCACTTAATTTCTTGCAAATGCAAGCATCTTCATTGTCTCTGATGAAATTAAACTCTTTTAACAGTTTCATCATAGTGAAGATTTCAACTCTGTGATGCTCACTTCAACCATTGAAGTTTGCATATGCTTTTAGCATCCTTTGAATTAACAAAACCCTATGTACCGTGTTATGCACATGTCCTAGGTAACAATTCTATTAGAAGAACTTGTTTTGTTTATTCAACTACCACATAACAAAATTATATGTAGTGGTTGCTACATTAATCCGTCTAGACTAAATATCGCTATGAAAGATCAAATCTTGTCATAGTCAACCTTTGAACATTGTTGTGAACTCTTTCCCAACATGTCGACCATTTCATAGATGCGAAACATCCATGTCTATTTCTTTATAGATCCAAACACAACTGTAAGGTCTTACACCTTTCTCGAGGGTCCTTCGAGTTCAAAACTTGATTTCTCGTGTATGGATCTATCACGGATTTTATGGCTTCAAGCCATTTGACGGAGTCAGGGCTCATCATCGCTTCTTTGCATGTAGTCGGATCATTATTGTTAAATAATGATTTAACTCTCAAATCTTGGTATTTGATTGTTTACCCGACCTACTTGTTTCAATAGGAACTTAGACCTCTGTGACCGCAACCTTTGAGGCACGTGAGCCATGAGCATTGTTGCTGCCTCCGGAACACTTTTCGGCGCTGCGCAACTTTGCACATATAGCTAAGGTTCTTTTAACCTTATCAAAGTTCTATTGTCCTCCCACTTATCTTTTCACAAAAAATTCCTTCTCAAAGAAACTTGACGTCCTAAGCTACAAACACTTTTGTCTCTGGTGTTTATGGAGGAATACTTAACAGTTATACAAAGACAGGTTCATCCGACTTTGGTTGCAAACATATTTCTTATGCATAGCATACCAATGTTTAAGAAAGGACTACTTGGGTTTTATCCCAAACCATAACTTTATATGGTGTCATTTCAATGGATTATAATGAAGCTCTTTTCAGTGGAAAAACGGTAGTCTCTCAAGATTTTAATCTTTTAAAATATAATGGCAGTTTTATGAATTACACCTTTGATCTTACCATGTCAAACAAGGTTTAATTACATATCTTGAACGCTCCATACTCTTATGGTGTTTAGGGAAATGTAAATCCACGGAACGATTCCTTAAATCTTAGGTATTATGCTAAATTTGTAACTTAAATATCTTCCTTTATGATCTTATCATAAACTATTTATATTCTTGTTACAATGATTTTGCACTTCATCTTGAAAATCTTTGAACTTTTCAAATGTTTCATACTTCATCCTTATTAAGTAAATATTCATATATTCACTCAAATTTTCGGAGAAAGCATATGAAGTTGAAATCCATCGCTCTTGACTACACATAATGGACTTCATACAACAATATGTACAAGTTCCAATAAGCTAGTCATTCGTTCCCTTTTGGCCTATGAACAAAGTTTTAATTATCTCTAGGAAAGTTTCACAAGCGTCATTTGATCAAAAATCAAAAAGACTCCAAAATTCCATCCACATGGAGTTTCTCCATGTTTTCTTTCTAATATAATTTAAACGGTGATGTCACTTCCTAAGTGATCTTTCAATCAATTTGTCTTTCGACACTTTTAGCACTAGTTTTATGGATGTGATTTCTCCAACGAGATTTGTAAATCATCCATCTTTTATGGATTACGGCAATTATTTGAACAACCCTTTTGTTCTCATAATACCTGATAAAACAAATATTGAAGGCAAGCTTTTAACGAGCAACACAATAACCCTTTATTTGTTCTCGATGAACATCATCACATATTCTTTTGCTAGTTACTTAGGCCATTGTAGTTTCATGAATTCTGTTGTTTAGTATGACGATTCATACCAACAAATTCAGTATCAAATACTTAAGAACCACATTGTTTAACAAGCAAAGAATATAGCCATAACACGTATATCCTTTATATACCTAAACTGAACAATTCTAATCTTTTCTTTTCTGCCATATATTTATGAGATTCTCTTTCAGTATTTCTTTTTCTGTTTGAAAGAATCCATCAGCATCAATAGTGGAGCCATACACATGACACGTAGTCCAAAGTGTGTATAGTTAAATACCAATGTCTTTAGACTTGCACTTTGAAGTAGATTACCATCATCAAATGTTTGGTGTTCTTTCAAATTCCTTTCTTTAGTAATCTCTTGGTGTAGTAAACATTTTACCTACATCAAATATTCACCCTTATTATGGGATTATCCATGATCAAGCTACTTTTAGCTTGTAACGGTGAATCGCAAGTATAATGTTGCTTTCCAAAACCTCTTGGAGGATTAGGACAACTAGTGTCTCCAACCTTTTGCAAATTTTCATCAAATATGAGAACATGACTTGTGCCATATTATACTCTATCATGTTGCAACCAAAACTCCGTTTCAGATATCACAATATCTTCCACACATCATGGTTTCTAAAACAACTCTTTCAGATCCTAGATAACCTTGATACCAAGACAATCCTTTGAATATCAAGAATCATGGAGACAAACATGATACTCATATACTAACACTTGGAATTGTCACTCTTGATTTAATACCAATTATTAAACTTCATGGAGTAACCGGAACTTACTGAAAGTTTGCAATAGGACTTTTAAACTTTAGATTAACACTTCAAAACAATACGATACCAGTTCGTAAAGTAAATAACCAGAATTCTATAGTTCTATCATCTCAATTAAAACTAAGCGCAAGGTGGTAAACGGATGCCAATGACTACAACAAATATGCAAATACACTTTGAATTAATTTTATGATAAATAGTGTTCAACTTTTAATCATATTGCCGTTGAACTCCCACTCAAAACAATATCCCTCACATTGTTTTAGTGATCACACGAACCAAATCCACCACATCAAAATCGATCATCACGAGAGTTGATGTAGCTTCAATGGTGAACAATCAACATGTTCATCATATCTACTATATGACTCATGCTTTACCTTTTGGTGATCCGTGTTCCGAGACCATGTCTGTACATGCTAGGCTCGTCAAGATCAAACCTTAGCTTCCGCATGAGCAAATAAAACTTGCTCACGTTGTATACACTCGCATAATCTAACACACCCGATCATCGCGTGGTGCTTCGAAACAACGAGCTTTAGCAACGGTGCTTACTAAGGATGAACACTTTAAAACTTGAAATTGTGTGCTTGAGGGATCATCTTATAATGCTACCGTCGTTAACTAAGCAATACAAGATGCATAAAAGGATTAAAATCACATGCAATTCATAATATGTGATATGATATGGCCTTTCCACTTTGTGCTTCCGGTCTCCATCTTCAAGCACGAACATGATTTCCATCATCACCGGCATTGCATCAAGGTCAATGACGCTGCTCCATGGTTGTCGTCCACCAGCTTCAACTATTACAACTACTTTGAATAGACACGCGTGTCTTCACAGAATTTAAAGACAACCATATATTCTCCGCGGTTGCCAACTTACAATAAGGAACATTGCATACATCAAATATAATCACAATCATGGCCATATCACATCACAGCACACCCCTGCAAAACAAAGTTAGACGCCTCTAATTTTCTTTGCATGTTTTACGTGGTTTGGGGCTTTCAATAAGTGTCGTTCTAACTTACGAACAAGAACCACAACATTGATACTAGTATTGTCAATCACCCGTTGTAAATTGAATCTTAACTATGTTGGGAGAAACAGGCACCCGCAAAGCCACTTATGCAATACAAGTTGCATGTTAAGCGTGGAGCAAGTGTCGTGGTGGTATCACGACATATGCCATGGGTAGGCTAAAGTTGGGGCCGATGGACGTGGAGGAATCCGGGGAGGGATGATGCAATGAAGACCGCACTCGTATGAACAAAGAGAAATACAATGTACATTGGATTGAAGCTCTCAAGTGGAGATAACACCTCATTCTATACATCTAATCTCTTATAATCCTGCCATACTTGTGGCTACAATCATGCTCTTGACCCGGATCTCCTATCCTTCTATCTATATCTCTCTGTGAGAGTGGAGGAAGAGGAAGAAGCAGAGCTCCTAGTGAGCAGAGAGAGGAGGAGCCCTTCGGGGCCTCTCTTATAACGATCCCCCTGGTGCTCCTTATAAAGGGGAGCCCAGGGGACAAGTCTTGTGCTACACGCTTAGCATCTAGATGGCATATTCCGGGCATCTTCCAGAGATGCTGAGCATATGCCTTGGCATCTTTGGAGATGCCAGGCATATTCCCTAGCATCTTATTTGATGCTAAGAGCATATTCCTTGCATCTTGTTAGATGCCATGGGCATATTCCATACGTCATGTGCCAGTCTGAGCTGGTGGGCTCCCAAGACTGGCACAATACTTGTTGGCCTTGTCCTGACTCGATGGCGTGTAGCTGTGAAGATCAGGAACATATCTGGAGACAAATAAAAGGTCATACGGTGTGAAATAACTTGGCCTGGTGCCCAGTAGCGATAATTGCTACTCCTTAGTCGATTCGCCCGGTCCTAATTGCAAAGGACAAGGCCGGTAGGATCTGCGTGGCCCAACCGGGCTATCTCTAATTCGGCCCAATAGGTTATCGGACGGAGGACCCCGATCGGAAGGCCCTGGTGGGCCTCGTTGCTCCTTGACCCACCTGTGGGAGGAGCTTGGGGCCTTGACCGTGGCCAGTTATGGCCAGGCCCATCCGGGTCTCTCCGGTTGGTGCAGCCCTGCACGGTGGAGACAGGACGTCGGCGGGGTTTGGCGGCCCGGCAGTAGGCAAACTGGCGAACGGAGGGAGTTCGTTGGTATCTCGGCCAGTGGGCCAGATTTGGTTTAGTTCAGCCCATGACTGATGTTCTGCCTAGGAGGGATGGGAGGACCAGGCCGAATTAGGTTCAGTTCGGCCCAGGTCCTCTTTTCTTCTTTTCTTTTTGTCTATTTCTCTTAATTCCTTATTGATGTATCTTCTTATTCTTTTATAGAGACCACCATCAATCCCGTAGGGTTTACTTAATTCATCAACTCTGGGGTACCCGGGGGTACACCCCCGACATTAGTCCCCGAGGCTATGTGGGACTCGTAGAGTCATGCATAGGCTTTATACTAAATATTCCCAGAGTTGTCTTCTGACTTATAATCTCTTGGTTATACAGTTCTTTGTCACATAATCTTTTTGGTGGGTTTATGATATCTGGCCATTTTTGGCATTGGTCTCTTAACCTCTCTGAGTAAGTTATGAGTTCTGACCTTCTTGGGCACTACTCTTTTAACCCCTTTGGGTAAGTTATGACTTACAACTATTTTAGGCACTGGTCTTATAACCCCTTTGGTTAAGTTATGACTTCTGGCCTTTTAAGGCATTGGTCTTATAATCTCTTTGGGTAAGTTTTGGACTTCTGGCCTCCTTGGGCACTGGTCATAACCTCTTTGGGTAAGCTACGACTTCTGCCTTTTAAGGCACTGGTCTTATAATCCCTTTGGGTAAGTTTTTGGACTTCTGTCCTCCTTGGGCACTGGTCATAACCTCTTTGGGTAAGTTTTTGGACTTCTTTCCTTCTTGGGCACTGGTCATAACCTCTTTGGGTAAGTTTTTGGACTTCTGGCCTTCTTGGGCACTGGTCATAACCCCTTTGGGTAAGTTATGAGTTCTGGCCTTCTTGGGCTTTGCTCTTTTAACCTCATTGGGTAAGTTATGAGTTCTGGCCTTCTTAGGCACTGCTCTTTTAACCCCATTGGGTAAGTTATGAGTTCTTGCCTTCTTTGGCATTGCTCTTTTAACCTCTTTGGGTAAGTTATGAGTTCTTGCCTTCTTTGGCATTGATCTTTTAACCCCATCGGGTAAGTTATGAGTTCTTGCCTTCTTTGGCATTGCTCTTTTAACCCCATTAGGTAAGTTATGAGTTCTGGCCTTCTTGGGCACTGCTCTTTTAACCTCTTTGGGTAAGTTACTATCCGAGTCATCTGATTCCAAATCCGAGTTACTTTACTCAAAATTAACTTTATGTTTTAAGTCCGAGTCCTCTGACTCAAATCCGAGGTATATGACTCAAATCCGAGTTAACTCATTCCAAATCCGAGTTACTTTACTCAAAATTGACTTTATGTCTTAAGTCTGAGTCCTCTGACTCAAATCCGAGGTATATGACCCAAATCCGAGTTATCTCATTCCAAATCCGAGTTACTTTACTCAAAATTGACTTTATGTCTTAAGTTTGAGTCCTCTGACTCAAATCCGAGGTATATGTGAAGGGAATATGCCCTGAGAGGCAATAATAAATTGTTTATTATGTGTATTCCAAGTATATGATAGATGTTTATTTTGCATGCTATAATTGTATTAATACGGAAACGTTAATACATGTGTGTTTAATAAACAAACAGAAAGTTCCTAGTTAAGCCTCTCTCATAAACTAGCTCGTTGATTAACAAGATGATCAAGGTTTCCTGATCATGGACATTGGATGTTGTTAATAACGGGATCACAACATTAGTGTAATGATGTGATGAACATTCATCCGAAGTATAGCATTACGATCAAAGTCATTGAGTTTATATTGCTATAACAACTTACGAAGTAATCCTAATCCTTAGACCATGAGATCATGTCAATCACTAACACCTAAGAGTTTCTTGATAACATCAAACGTCACCGTAATAACGGGGTGATTATAAAGATGGGTTCGTAACTAATAAAGTGTTATGTTGAGGCTCATGGATCGAGTGGAATTTGTTCATCCGATGACGGATAGATATACTCTGGGCCCTCTCGGTGATATCACATTGATTAGCTTGCAAGCAAGTGATTTGATCACTAGAATGTTATATCACGGAACGAGAAAAGAGTGCATGTCGATGCGAGATCAAACTAGGTATGGAGATACCGATGATCGAATCTCGGACATGTAATATATCGTGAGACAAAGGGATTAAGATACTAGCGTAAAAGGTTCCGACGATCACAAGAAAGTCATCGTTGAATGTGTGGGTCGAGATGGGTCTCGGATCCGCTTCGATTATTGATCGAGAGGGGTCTCGATCATGTCCGCATTATTCACGAACCGTAGGGTGACACACTTAAGACACCGACATCCAATTGGAGCAAAAGTTTCATGCCGAAGAATAAACAAGCGCAGAATTTATTTCACTAGATACCAAAAGCAGGTTTTGGTGAAATTGCATAAAGTGGTTATGCATGTGAAATAGAATTCTAGCAAGGGGTTATTGTGAATGTTTGTCATTAAAGTAATTGACAAAATTCTGAATAAAATAAAAGAGTTTTATTTAATGAGAGATTGCATTAAATTTGGTGGAAATTTAATGGGATTTTGAGTGGACTTTTGAGTGGAGGGAATTTGGAGGAGTTTTGTGAGTGGAGTGTCCACCCACATGAAGAGGGGAGGGCAAGCCCCATGCGCTGCCACCCCTTGGGGTTCCCCTCCTCCTATAAAAGGAGCCCTCCTCTCACTTCTCACTCACACCTCCTCGTGAAGGATCTCTCTCCCCTCTAGAATTTATCCCCATGGTCTCGACTAGCGAGATACATGTTCCGTGGCTATTCGGCAAGAAAGAGTTGTGCTTCCGCTGCATCGCTGGAGCGAGGAGGCGGAGGTTGCTCGGTGCCTCGAACGTGTGCGAGCACGGATGCGGCCGATTTGCGCGCTAGGACTTCCTCTCGATCTTGAGATCGGCAAGAGATCGTCTACATCAACCACGAGTGGGACTCGTTAAACTTTGTCGGTCTTCAAGGGTATGTTCTCTACGGATATACATCCGCCGTTGTTTGTATCTAGTATAAATAGATCTTGGTATATAGTTCACATCGTAGGAAATTTTTTGTTTTCTATGTCACAACCCTTTAGTGGTATCAAAGCCGGATCTATGCGTAGATACTTTACACGGTAGTACATATGAGTATGTGGGCGATGATGATCATGTTGTTGCTCCTTTCTTGTGATTTTGGATATTGGTGGCATAGTGGGATGAAGCGGCCGGACAAACTTTACATGTCCTCGCACATGAGACACTGCTCCACGCTTGACATGCAACTAGTTTGCATAAGTGGCTAGCGGGTGTCTGCCTCTCCTACTATAGTCAATATCTATTTTGCAAGCGAGTTGTCAACAATTTGATTATCCTCGTTGTGGTTCATGTTCGTAGGTAAGAACGGTTCTATCTCGAAGCCCTAAGCCACGTAAAACTTGCAATGGATAAATTAGAGGCGTCTAGTTTAGATTGTTGTTGGGCTAGTGTTATGATATGGTAGTGTAAGTAGAAGTATGAGATGATACTCACAACACACATAGCGTGTAAAATCCATAGACGTGGATTTACACATATAGGTATGATAGTGATCATACCACGATGCACATGATAGAGATCATCTGGGAACCATATAATTTCACTAATAAACATATGATGTTTGATTGCATCTTATATTGCTTGTTTAGCGCTTTGTTAAGCATAATAAGATGATCCCTCATTTAAATATCAAGATAAGAATGTGTTCTTCCTTTAGTATGCACCGATTATGTTTTCGCCGCTCCAAGACATCACGTGATGATCGGGTGTTCTTGGATCCTCGACCATACTTGGTGTAAAACAGCTTACACACGCAAATACTAAGGTTCTAACTTGGCGAGCCTAGCATGTACGCAGACATGGCCTCGAACAGACGAAAGGTTAAGCATGAGTCATATAGTTGATATGATGCCCATTTGATGCTCGCCTTTGAAGCTATACCGACTCACGTGATGATCGGACTTGGTGTAGTGGATTTGGTACATGTAATCACCAAAAGGACACGAGGGATGTCGCTTTTGAGTGGGAGTTCATTCGTAATATAGATTAGTTGAACTCAATCTATCATACACTTAGTCTAAACTTTACAAATTCTGTTGTAGATGGCACCACCTGCTTTTAATTTCAATGCTCATGGAGAAAGAGAAACTAGCAACGAGCGGTAGCAACTTTCTTGAATGGGCCATGAATTTGAGGATTCTCCTCTCTCACGCACAAAAGCAATATGTGCTAGAAGCGCCGTTAGGCCCCCACCTTTGACGATGCCCCGACGAGGAGAAGAATGTCTATCGACTCGTCGGGGGACCACAACTTAGTTCATTGCGGCATATTGTATGGGCTAGAGCCGAACTTCAAAGCGTTTAACGGCAATGCTTTTGATACAATGGGTGAGTTGAAAATGATTTTCGACACACATGTCACTTAGAGAGCTACAATGCTTTAGAAAAGTTCTTTAGTCGCATGATGGAAGAGAACATCCGTTAGTGAGCATGTACTCAAGATGTCGATTACCGATAAGCTTGTGTCCTTGGGAATAACGATTCCCATTGACTTAGGCATCCATCGTGTTCTGCAGTCTCTACCACCTAGCTATAAGAGCTTGATGAACTATAATATGCAAGGCATGAAGAAGTCTCTCCCGAGCTTACACAATGCTTAAACCGTAAGTGGAGATCAAAAGGAACATCAAGTGTTGATGATCAATAGGAACACTGGTTTCAAGAAAGACAAGAAGGGAAAACGGAAGGGAAGTAAGGGCGGCAAGCACATTTGCGTGCTGAAAAGAAACCCCGAGTTGGACCTAAGTCTCGATAAAGTGCTACTATTGTAAGGGATCGCCATCGAAGCGCAATCGCCCCAAGTATCTGCGCACAAGAAGGCCAAAGGCAAACAAAGGTATATATGATATACATGTTATTGATGTGTACTTGACTAGTGCTCGCAGAGCACCGGGTATTTGATACGTTCGCTAATATTTGTAACTCGAATCGGGTCTGCGAACAAAGACCGCTAGCAAGGGTGAGGTCAAGATGCGTGTCGGCAATGGATCAAACGTTGATGTGATCGCCGTCGAACGCTACCTCTCCACTTACCGTCGGGATTAGTCATAAACTTAAATAACTGTTATTTGGTGCACCTTGAGCATGAACATTGTATCTGGATCATGTTTGATGCAAAGTGGTTATTCATTCAAATCGAGAACAATGGTTGTTCCATTTATATGAATGAAATCTTTTATGGTCATGCACCAATGATGAATGGTTTATTTCGGATCTCGATGATAATGTTACACATATTCATAATGTTGATGCTAAAAGGATTAAACTTAATGATGATATATCCATATATGTGGCATCGCCGTCTAGGTCATATTGGCATTAAACGCATGAAGAAGCTCCATTCGGATGGACTTTTGGAATCACTTGATTATGAATCATTTGATACATGTGAGCCATGCCTTATGGGCAAGATGACTAGAACGCCGCTTTCGGTTCAATGGAAGGCGATGATTTATTGGAAATCATACATTCGATGTATGTGGTCCAATGAGTGTGTCGGCGAGGTGGATATCGTTATTTTGTTACTTTCACGGATGATTTGAGTAGATACGGTTATATCTACTTGATGAAACACAAGTCTGAAACCTTTGAAAAGTTCAAGGAATTTCGTAATGAAGTGGAAAATCATCGTAATAGAAAGATCAAATTTCTTGATCCGACCGTGGAGGTGAGTATCTAAGTTACGAGTTTAGCACTCACATTAAAGAGTGTGGAATTGTTTCACAACTCACACCGCCGAACACCACAAATGAAATGGTGTGTCGAACGTCGTAATCGTACTTTATTAGATATGGTTCGATCTATGATGTCTCCGACGGACTTGCCGTTGTCTTTTGGGGTTATGCACTAGAAACCGCATTCACTTTAAATCGGGCACCATCTAAACCGTTGAAAAGACACCGTATGAATTGTGGTTTGGAAACAAACCTAAGCTGTCATTTCTTAAAGTTTGGGGTTGCGATGTTTATGTGAAGAAACTTCAACCGGATAAACTCGAACCCAAAGCGGAAAAATGCGTCTTCATAGGATACCCTAAAGAAACTATTGGGTATTCCTTCTATCAGAATCCGAGGGCAAGGTTTTTGTTGCCAAGAATGGATCCTTTCTAGAGAAAGAGTTTCTTGCAAAGGTGTGAGTAGGAAGGTAGAACTCAAGAGGTTGTGGAACCTTCTCTTCAAAGTATGGCAAGTAGCGCAATGGGAAGTCGCTCCGGAGTTGGCTCCACCTGAAGAGGGAACTAATGATAATGATCATGAAACTCCGAAAGAGAGTACTACCAACCTCGCAGTCAAACAGACGTGCAGCGACTCCCGAGTCAGACGGAATCTGTCATAAATTTCATGGTTGATGAAAATAATGACCCTGCGACGTATGAAGAAGCGATGATGAGCCCGATTCCAACAAATGGTTAGAAGCCATGAAATCCGAGATGGAATCCATGTATGAAAATCAAGTTTGGAACTTGGTGGAATTACCTCACGGCCGAAAGGCCGTGGAGAACAAATGGATTTTCAAAAGGAAAACTGATCGATGGTAATGTGACCATCTATAAAGCTCGACTTGTCACAAAGGGGTTTCGACAAATTCAAGGAGTTGACTACGATGAGACTTTCTCTCCGTAGCGATGCTAAAGTCGATTAGGATTATGTTAGCAATTGCTGCATATTTCGATTATGAAATATGGCGATGGATGTCAAAACCGCTTCTCAATGGTAATATTGAAGAAGAGTTGTATATGATACAACCAAAGGGTTTTGTCGATCCTAAGGATGCTAACAAGGTGTGCAAGCTTCAGCGATCCATCTATGGATTGAAGCAAGCATCACGGTTGGAATCTCCGCTTTGATGAGGTGATCAAAGAGTTTGGATTTGTCCAAACTTATGGAGAAGCTTGTATTTACAAGAAAGTGAGTGGGAGCAATGTGGCATTTCGATATTATATGTGGATGACATATTATTGATCGAATGATATAGAACTTTTAAACAGTGTTAAAAGTTATCTAAACAAAGAAATTTTCAATGAAGGACCTAGGTGAGCGTCATACATATTAGGCATAAAGATCTATAGAGATAGATCTAGGCGCCTAATAGGGCTATCGCAAAGTACATACCTTGATAAGATTTTAAAGAAGTTTAAAATGGACGGAAGTAAGAAGGGTTCTTACCTATGTTGCAAGGCAAGACATTGAGTAAGACTCAAAGTCCGCTCATGAAGAAAGAGAGATAATGGACAAAGTCCCCTATGCTTCACCCATAGGCTCTATAATGTACGCCATGCTATGTACAAGACCGGATGTGGCACACGCTATTAGTTTGACTAGTAGGTACCAATCGGATCCGTGTTCTAACATGGATAGCGGTCAAGAATATCCTTAAGTACTTACGAAGAACTAAGGATATGTTTCTTGTATACGGAGGTGAAGAAGAGCTCGCTAAGTGTTATGTCGACGCTAGCTTTGACACGATCCGGATGACTCTAAGTCTCCATCCGGATCGTATTTCTCATGAATGGCGGAGCGGTTAGTTGGAGGAGCTCCAAACAACCTGTGGTAGCGGGATCAACAACGGAGGCCGAATATGTTGCTTGCTAAGCGGCTCGAGAAGCGCTTTGGATGAAGGAGTTCATATCCGAACTAGGAGTTGTGGCAAGCGTTGGACCCAATGGTGATCTATTGTGACAACAATGGTGCCATTGCCAATGCCAAAGAGCCAAGGTCTCACAAGCATTCCAAGCATATTAAGCCGGTTTCACTCCATCCGCGAGCATGTCAAGGATGGAGATATAAAGATTTGTAGAAGTACATACGGATCTCAATGTAGCATCCGCTGACTAAAACTCTCCCTAGAGCAAAACATGATCAACACCGAACTCTATGGGTGTTAGATATATCACTATGTAACTAGATTATTGTCTCTAGTGCAAGTGGGAGATCAAGGAATATGCCCCGAGAGGCAACAATAAATTGTTTATTATGTGTATTCCAAGTATATGATAGATGTTTATTTTGCATGCTATAATTGTATTAATACGAAACGTTAATACATGTGTGTTTAATAAACAAATGTAAAGTTCCTAGTTAAGCCTCTCTCATAAACTAGCTCGTTGATTAACAAGATGATCAAGGTTTCGATCATGGACATTGGATGTTGTTAATAACGGATCACAACATTAGTGTAATGATGTGATGAACATTCATCCAAGTATAGCATTACGATCAAAGTCATTGAGTTTATATTGCTATAACAACTTACGAAGTAATCCTAATCCTTAGACCATGAGATCATGTCAATCACTAACACCGAAGAGTTTCTTGATAACATCAAACGTCACACCGTAACAGGTGATTATAAAGATGGGTTCAACTAATAAAGTGTTATGTTGAGGCTCATGGATCGAGAGTGGAATTTGTTCATCCCGATGACGGATAGATATACTCTGGGCCCTCTCGGTGATATCACATTGATTAGCTTGCAAGCAAGTGATTTGATCACTAGAATGTTATATCACGAACGAGAAAAGAGTGCATGTCGGAACGAGATCAAACTAGGTATGGAGATACCGATGATCGAATCTCGGACATGTAATATATCGTGAGACAAAGGGATTAAGATACTAGCGTAAAAGGTTCCGACGATCACAAGAAAGTCATCGTTGAATGTGTGGAGTCAAGATGGGTCTCGGATCCCGCTCGATTATTGATCCGAGAGGGTCTCGATCATGTCCGCATTATTCACGAACCGTAGGGTGACACACTTAAGAGACACCGACATCCAATTGGAGCAAAAGTTTCATGCCGAAAGAATAAAAGCGCAGAATTTATTTCACTAGATACCGAAACAGGTTTTGGGTGAAATTGCATAAAGTGGTTATGCATGTGAAATAGAATTCTAGCAAGGTTATTTGTGAATGTTTGTCATTAAAGTAATTGACAAAATTCTGAATAAAATAAAAGAGTTTTATTTAATGAGAGATTGCATTAAATTTGGTGGAAATTTAATGGGATTTTGAGTGGACTTTGAGTGGAGGGAATTTGGAGGAGTTTTGTGAGTGGAGTGTCCACCCACATGAAGAGGGAGGCAAGGGCAGCCATGCGCGCCACCCCTTGGGGTTCCCTCCTCCTATAAAAGGAGCCCTCCTCACTTCTCACTCACACCTCCTCGTGAAGGATCTCTCTCCCCTCTAGAATTTACCCCCATGGTCTCGGACTAGCGAGATACATGTTCCGTGGCTATTCGGCAAGAAAGAGTTGTGCTTCACCGCATCGCCGAGCGAGGAGGCGGAGGTTGCTCGGTGCCTCGAGCGTGTGCGAGCACCGGATGCTGGCGATTTGCGGCGCTAGGACTTCCTCTCGATCTTGAGATCGGCAAGAGATCGTCTACATCAACCACGAGTGGGACTCGTTAAACTTTGTCGGTCTTCAAGGGTATGTTCTCTACGGATATACATCCGCCCGTTGTTTGTATCTAGTATAAATAGATCTTGGTATATAGTTCACATCGTAGGAAATTTTTTGTTTTCTATGCTGCGAACCCTTTAATATGACCCTAATCTGAGTTAACTCATCCCAAATCCGAGATACTTTACTCAATTTTGACTTACATCTCAAATCTGAGTCTTCTGACTCAAATCCGAGGTATATGACACAAATCCGAGTTATCTCATTCCAAATCCGAGTTACTTTACTCAATTTTGACTTACATCTAAAACCTGAATCATCTGACTCAAATCCGAGGTATATGACTCAAGTCCGGGTTAATTCATCCCAAATCCGAGTTACTTTACTCAATTTTGACTCACATCTCAAATCTGAGTCATCTGACTCAAATCCGAGGTATATGACTCAAATTCGAGGTATATGACTCAAATCCGAGGTATATGACTCAAATCCGAGGTATATGACCCAAATCCGAGTTATCTCATTCCAAATCCGAGTTACTTTACTCAAAATTGACTTTATGTCTTAAGTCTGAGTCCTCTGACTCAAATCCGAGGTATATGACTCTAATCCGAGTTAACTCATCCTAAATCCGAGTTACTTTACTCAATTTTGACTTACATCTCAAATCTGAGTCTTCTGACTCAAATCCGAGGTATATGACTCAAAATCCGAGGTATATGACCCAAATCCGAGTTATCTCATTCCAAATCCGAGTTACTTTACTCAAAATTGACTCACATCTCAAATATGAGTCATCTGACTCAAATTCGAGGTATATGACCCAAATCCGAGTTATCTCATTCCAAATTCGAGTTACTTTACTCAAAGTTGACTCACATCTCAAATCTGAGTCATCTGACTCAAATCCGAGGTATATGACCCAAATCCGAATCATCTGTTTGCCATGATATAACTTGATTTGGCGTGATGACGATAATTTGCCTTTGATATGGATCCGAGATATAGATCCGAGATTAAGATTTCGGATATGATAATAGGGCTAACCGCTGAGAGATCTGATTCGAGATGTAGATATGAGATACAGATTCGAGATATGATAAGCTGGCCAATAGTCATCCGAGATATGGGATAACCTGGCGAAATGGTGAAATATCAATCCGATTCATAACATAACCTGGCAATCTGGCAAACTGAATAAAGCTTCGGCCCGAATCAGAGATATGATTAGTACGCCGAGTCTGAATGCCAATCCGAATTATAATATACCCTGGCAAGCTGAATCAAATGTTAGTCCGAATCAGAGACAATCTACTGAGCTGAGTTAAAGGTTAATCCAAAGCATAAATAAATTGACTCAAATTATATCCGAATCATAAATAAACTGGCTGGTAATCCAAAGCATCAATAAGCTGGCTGGTAAGATGAGTTAAAGGTTAATCCAAAGCATCAATAAGCTGGCTGGTAAGATGAGTTAAAGGATAATCCAAAGCATAAATAAACTGACTCAAATTCTGTCTGAATCATAAATAAGCTGACTCAAATTCTATCCGAATTATAAATAGGCTGACTCAAATCTTATCCGAATCATAAATATGCTGACTCAAATTCTGTCTGAATCAGCCATAAGCTGGCTAGTGGGCTGAGTTACAGGTCGGTCCAAAGCATAAATAAACTAACTCAAATTCTATCTGAATCATCAATAAGCTGGCTGACGAGCTGAGTTAAAGGATAAACCAAAGCATACATGAACTGATTCAAATTCTATCTGAATCATCAATAAGATGATTCAACTTCTATCCGAGTTATAAATAAGCCGGCTGACGAGCTGAGTTAAAGGATAAACCAAAGCATAAGTAAACTGACTCAAAATCTATCTGAATCACAAATAAGCAAATTCAACTTATGGCCGAGTTATAAATAAGCTGGCTGGTGTATAGATCTAAATCAACATAATGTTCTCTTAATCCAAAGGTGACTCTACGGATAAGTTGACTAGTCCCTGGGTTAAGTTATTTTCTTCCCGGGGTGAAGGATTGAGTGTAGGTGGCTGATTTATCTGGCACTTACAGTATACTTGGAGAAGTGTTTGAGTTAGTCTTGCTAGGTCATAACTGCCCTGCTGAGTTACTTGGTACTTACAGTAAGCTTGGAGTAGTGCTTGAGTCCTTCTTGCTGAGTCTTACCAGCTTTGATGAGTTAGACTTGGAGAGCCTCTGCGCTTACCTCTTTGTTCTCTGTTGACTTGGTGAAGCTGAATGAGCCCTATAAGGAAGAAGTTGATGGAGATGTTCCCGTTCGGATGGAAACCCAACCAACGCCACTAGAAGGCCCCACGGTGGGCGCCAAATGTCATGGTGGTATCACGTCATATGCCATGGGTAGGCTAAAGTTGGGGCCGATGGACGTGGAGGAATCCGGGGAGGGATGATGCAATGAAGACCGCACTCGTATGAACAAAGAGAAATACAATGTACATTGGATTGAAGCTCTCAAGTGGAGATAACACCTCATTCTATACATCTAATCTCTTATAATCCTGCCATACTTGTGGCTACAATCATGCTCTTGAGCTGGATCTCCTATCCTTCTATCTAGATCTCTCTGTGAGAGTGGAGGAAGAGGAAGAAGCAGAGCTCCTAGTGAGCAGAGAGAGGAGGAGCCCTTCGGGGCCTCTCTTATAACGATCCCCCTGGTGCTCCTTATAAAGGGGAGCCCAGGGGACAAGTCTTGTGCTACACGCTTAGCATCTAGATGGCATATTCCGGGCATCTTCCAGAGATGCTGAGCATATGCCTTGGCATCTTTGGAGATGCTGCATATTCCTAGCATCTTATTTGATGCTAAGAGCATATTCATTGCATCTTGTTAGATGCCATGGGCATATTCCATACGTCATGTGCGATGCATTTGGTGGGCTCCCAAGGCGCACAATACTATTGGCCTTGTCCTGACTCGATGGCGTGTAGCTGTGAAGATCAGGAACATATCTGGAGACAAATAAAAGGTCATACGGTGTGAAATAACTTGGCCCAGGTGCCCCAGGCGTAGCAGTAATTCGGCCTACTCCTTAGTCGATTCGGCCTGGTCCTAATTGCAAAAGGACAAGGCCCAGCCGAGTTACTGCGTGGCCCAGCCGGGCTATCTCTAATTCGGCCCAGCCGGGTTATCTGGACGGAGGGACCCCAGTCGGGGAAGGCCCCGCGGTGGGCCTCGTTGCTCCCTTGACCACCGGGAGGAGCTTAGACGCCTTGACCCATGACAGTCATTTGTTATGGCGGATGGCAGAGCAGACGTCGGCGGGGTTCGGCGGCCCGACGCTGTGTAGGCCCGGCAGGAACGGAGGGAGTTCGTTGGTATCTCGGCCAGTGGGCCAGATTTGGTTTAGTTCGGCCCATGACTGTTGTTCTGCCTAGGAGGGATGGGATGACCAGGCCGAATTAGGTTCAGTTCGGCCCAGGTCCTCTTTTCTTCTTTTCTTTTTGTCTATTTCTCTTAATTCCTTATTGATGTATCTTCTTATTCTTTTATAGAGACCACCATCAATCCCGTAGGGTTTACTTAATTCATCAACTCTGGGGTACCCGGGGGTACACCCCCGACAACAAGTCTCATGAACGATGTCATGTAAGGTTAGCCCGTGCCGCTTCATCCCACCATCCCGCAAGATGCAAAGTACACAAGAAGCAATCGACAACAAAAACATCAACACCCATAATGACCATTGTGTTCTACTCGTGCAACTGATCTACATATAGACACGGCTCTGATACCACTGTAGGGGCTCTGATACCACTATAGCCGGAGCGAGTATGGTGGACTATAAGATAGGCCTTGGCGATCTAGGGTTTAGAGACACCAAGGGAGGAAGCTTGGCCGGGGTCTAGGGCTTGGGGAGAGCCCCAACTCACCGAGTTGGAGGGGAAACCCTAGGCGGCGGCGGCTGCACTTGGAGGTGGAGGCGCCAAAGCTAGGGTTTGAGGTGTAGGGAAGAGGGGCACCCCTGCCCCTCCTTTTATAGGTGGGAGGGAAGCGTGGTTGGGAGGAGGGAGTACTACTCCAACTACTCCTCCTTGGCCGGCGGGTGGAGGGAGTAGGACTTCCTCCCTAAGTAGGCTTCCTACTCTCCCTCCACCAAGCAAACTTGCCGTTCGACTTTTCAAACTAGGATTTGATTTATCCCTTTATTTTGCTCAGCGATGACACCTAGTACATGATGCAACCATTCCAACTTGTTATGACACATTCATGTACCCTTCCCCTCCGGAGTGCCGGACCTTCCGGACCCTTCTAGAACATTCCTGATGAAAACACCGGAATCATTCCCCAACTCCGAAACAGGACTTTCCTTATATGAATCTTATTCTCCGGACCATTCCGGATCTCCTCGTGATATCCCGGATCCCATCCGAGACTCACAACATTGGTCTCTTACTCATCATTCCATAACTACTCAACAACATCGAACCCTTATGTGTCTCCCTACGGTTCGTGAATTATGCGCACATGATCGAGACACTTCTCCGATCAATAACCAATAGAGGAATCTGGAAATTCATATGGCTACATATTTATACGATTACTTTGCGTCGAATGAACCACTTACATACGATACCAATTTCCTTTGTCTCACGATAGTTTACTTATCCGAGGTTTTGATCGTCGGTATCTCTGCATACCTAGTTCAACCTTGTTACCGATAAGTACTCTTTTCTCGTTCCGTGATATGTGATCCCTTGTGAGCAGGTCACATGCTTGCAAGCTAATTGGATGACATTCCACCGAGAGGGCCAGAGTATATCTATCCGTCATATGGATGGACAAATCCACTCTTGATCCATGTGCCTCAACCCATACTTTCCAAACACTCAATGCCACATTTATAGCCACCCGATTACGGTGTGGTGTTTGATGTCATCAAAGCATCCTTCTGGTGATGGTGATTAACATGATCTCATGGTCGAAGGAATTAGGTTACTATGTATCAGAAAGCTTATAGCAAATGAACTATATTAAATGACTTGATCTTTATGCTACGCTTAACTATAGGAGTATGTCCATCACATCATTCTCCTAATGATATGACCCTGTTGTTAATAACATCTCTATGTTCATGATCAGGAAACCATGATCATATATTAACCAACAAGCTAGTTTAACAAGAGGCTTTACTAGGGACTCTTTTATGTTTACAAATCACACAAGTATTAATGTTTCTCGTTAATACAATTATAGCATGGTATGTAAACATTTATCATAAGTATGAAGATATGATAATAAGCACTTTATTATTGCCTCTTGGTCATATATCCAACAGTATCATGTAGTCGACGCTCACATGACACCACTATAAGAATAGCACCACAAATTAAATACTAAACCATTGAATAATATCTCAACACAAATCCACTACTAGCAACATGACTTCTCCCATGTCCTCAAGAACTAAAAGAACTACTCACGAGACATCATATGGATCAAGATCAAAGATGATATGGTGATGAATAACAATCTGAACAAAAACAATAATTCAATGGTTCCACTCACAAGCATCAACTACAATAGTAATCAACACCGGGAAAGTTTCCCCTAAGAACTATGTAAGATTCAACACAATTGTTACAATGGGATGGAGTGGTGATGATGGTGCTAGTGGATATGATGGTGTGGATGATGATGATGATCCCGATGAAGTCTAGCTTGATGGTGGTGTTGATGGCGATGATCTCCCCTCTCCGGGGAGGAATTTCCTGGCGTAATGCATCGGAGAGCTCTTTCTTTTTCGGTGTTTTCTGTCCGCAGAGGCGGCGAAATCCTTTTGTGGTCGCTCTCCGTGTATTAGGGTTTCGAGGAGAATATATAGGCGAGAGGGCGGAGCCACAGGTGAGCCAGGTGGGCCACACCCCCATGTAGGCGCGGCCTAGGGTGGCCTGCGCCTGGGGTGTGTGGGCCCCCTGTGGCCCATCTCCGCCTCCCCTTCTGGCATTCTTCGTCTTCTGGTAAAATAGGATTTCCCATAGTTTTTCTGGTATTTTTCAGATCTTCGCGAAATTGCATCAAAACACCATTTTTTGCATCAGAATCTTGACTCCGGCAGTTCATCCTCCAAGAATCATCCAACATGCAAAAACAGATAAAAGACATAAGTATCACCTCTTAATATGAAATATATCAATGAATAGAGGCAATTTATGATGTAGAAAGGTGATTCAAAATGGATGTATCAATTCGCTCCAAGCTTAGACCTTCGTTTGTCCCCAAAATGAGCTCAGTAAACATGTCCACGGGTTTATGGAATGAAGTGTCAATAAAAGAATACGGACAAGAAGCATCACACTTACCATTACACGACTCATAAAATAAAGCAACTTACAATTATATAACTTAGCTTGCAACAAGTATAGGAGTCACAATAAAGATGCATAAAGATAAATCATAGTTGGGATTGACAAACTTTGTTCTTGGTCAGAGAACAGCTGGCAAACGGTTTTCAAATAAAGTTTTGTAAAGAGGTTTACAACCGGAGTACTCTTTGCTCAAACATAAAAGGTTTTCACAATGATAGCTTTCAAAGTAATACCCATTAGATAAGAGTCTTATGCAAACAAGGAAGATAAATAACATGATTGAACAAATCATCATATGAATGCTTGAAACACAACAACCCAAATGCTTGTTGGAGATAGAGAGGAATGGGTTTACTAACTCAACTTAGAAGTAGGAGAAAGGCCCTTCATAGAGGGAAGCAGGGATTTCAAGTTCATAAAGAACTTTAAAAAGATTATGGTACTTACTAGCTTTGAGCTCTCATTGCCCCTATCATAAGCATCTTGAGGTGATTAAGGTTAAAGTGAACAAAGATGGAGTATATGCTTGACGAAATATAAGTTGGCAATCTCATGTCCTTGAGTGCGAGGGCTGTTCCTCATGCTACTCAACTTTAGTTACCGATAAGTTATTGTCATTGTAAGTACATGTGTATCATAGAGAGCCGCCAACGGGGTATACCTTTGTAGAGGTTTCAACCTAATAAGGTAGATTCCTCCTGTGTTTTACAATGCTAGTCCCTGGATCCATAGCTAGCATCCACAGTATAGATGTAATATCAAGAAACAAAGGTCATAATATAACTTTATAACCAGGAATAACATAAGTTTATTACATCAAACATAGCTCATTTGGCTATTACATTACATTGCAGCGGAATACTATAAGTATGGGTCCTTCATCTTCTAAATGCCACAGGCAGATGTTGGCTGTAGACTTTGTAATCCTAATCAATCAATCTTCATTAAAAACAATCAAACCTGCAACATACAAGTTACATCCACAAGGGTCAATACATTTGAATTGTATTGGCAAGTTTCACTGTTTTGTATAATATAAGTGGATCCTATCATTACATGCAAATTTGGTTAAGTAGAGTTTTAGGCTTATTTTCATAAAGTAATATTTTATCCTATCTTTTCAAAAGGGTTTTGGTTCTTTGTCAAATCTCTTTCCAAGTTCCTTGAAACTCCTTGGTAGAAACTCAAGTGTTCAAGTCCTTGTCAAAATCCCTTGAGCTACTTGGTAACCCCAAGTGCAACAAGTTTTATCAAAATCTCATGAGTTCCTTGGTAACCCCAAGCACATCAAGTGTTAGGCAAAATCTTTTGAGCACCTTGGTAACCCCAAGTGCATCAAGCTTAACAAAATCTCTTTGAATTCCTTGGTACCCCAAGTGCATCAAGTTTTTATTTTAGAAGTGGAATGTCGAGATCTCCCATAGTTCAAACTTTAGTTGCTCAAGATTGTCCATAACAGGGACACGACTAAGTACTTAGATTTTTATTTACTGCAGAGGAGTACACTTTACCCACATGTCACAATCCCATCCTTTTGCCACCGGTGGCCTTGGATTAGCACTCACCAAGATGGAGAACTGGCGATTGAGAATGTGACGAAGTCTTTCCAAAAGGTCCTCCCATACACCATTGCTAGATTGTCTTGACACCCATGAAGCATTCCATCCCCATGTCCGATTAATCAAGGCAGTGCATGGGTCTTCCCAATGTAGTTGACTAAGCCAGAGCCATAATAGCATGTGGTTGCACACGAAAGCCACAATTGGAGAAACATGTTCAATCTCTAAGTTTCCTAGGTGGTTTTCTTTTGGAGCACAACACAAAGTGAATCCCATAAACATGGTTCCTTTTGTTGCCACCTTCTCCAAAACTTAAAGTATCCTCCACCTAGGTGGTTCATTGAGTCCTTGTTTTATTATGTGAAACACAAGTCCTTTTCTCAACCTTTGTAAAATCTCAACATGTATCTCTTTTCAAAATATAGCATGGCTAAGCATGTAACAACTACAATATTTTCACTAAGGAGTGTATAGGGAATCCTATTAGGATTTAGCATAGCATAAGTATAGAAATATCTTTTCATGCATGTTTTCAAAATCCACTAAGTATAATGAAAATAGTAGGACTTTAGATGATAGTGTAACTTGCCTTTTTGGTAGGGAATGGTGGTTCACTCCTTGATCTTTCTAGTCTCACACTTCACTAACTTCACTACAAGTCAATCAAGCAAACACAAAAATCAACTAATATTCCAAACCAAAGTCAAACAAACAATTTCACACTCACAAAGCAATGGAATCTAAGTCATGCATAAGTATGCAAAGGATGGTTCTATTGCAAGGATGGTCTCCACTAGGTTTCTAATCTTTGTAAGGTCCAAATTGGTCATTTACCAAAATGGCAAAGTCATTAGTTAGAGGGTTTTGCCCAAAAACTATTTTAAAATCCATTCAACATTTTATATGGTGAAAAATGGTTTTATCAAATAAAAATCTTTAAGTTTCTCACAAAAAGTTTCTAACTCTCAAGTCTTGGTGTTTTGGGTCAGTAGCTTTGAATCAAAATATTTTCCCAAATTTTTTTTATTCCAAAATCCTTTTTCATAATAAAACCATTATCTTTACTTAGCTAGAAATAGACTAATTCAATTAATCCATTCTAAATTTTTCCAATTTCATTTTCAAAACCATGGGTTGGTTCCTAGGGTCAGTAAGGTCTCAACAAACCATTTTGCAAAGGTTTTAACCCAAAAATCATTTTTAAACAATTTTCCTACTCTAAACAAGCTCACAAAAGAATCTGCAAAAACAAGCAGACTAACAGATACTATTTGCTAAACTAAGGGCATGGTTGTTTAGGTCTTGCTCTCCTGAATCCAACGACATAAAATTTATAATTTTTGGACGTGTGGATCCAAAGTTAAAAGGGTTTGAAATTTGCAATCTAATCAGATTTCAAATCATTTTTAAACAGAATAGGGGACACGCGGCCGCTATTCGCGGTACCGGTCGGTTGGATCGCGGTATAGGCGTTGGATCGATCGATCGCATCCTGGACGTGTATCCCTTTCAGTTTAAGTTAAACTATCATGAGCGTCGGATCTCGATCCTACGGTCTTGGCGAGTTTGACCAAAGGCGGCCTGAGCAGCCGGTATGTGGGCGGTGCGGTGGTCTAGGAAGCGAGAGAGGAGGAGAAGAGTCTCACCGGGTTCAGGAGGTCACGGTGATGCTCGAGGAGGTGTTGGTCGGGCGAGGGGCGCACGAGGTTTGCTGCAATTCCTCACCGGAGCTTGCAACGGCGTCTGGCGGCTCTGGTCGACGACGGGGAGATGCTGCAGTTCACCCCAGGGCAAATGAACGGTACGGTTAGACGCGTACGGAGCTGGAGATGATGTGAGCATCCATGTAAAAGCTAGGGTCGGTCGAGGCTTAACAGGGAAGTGTAGGGGTTCGTAGCATGGAAAACAAAAAATTTCTATCGCATACAAACAAACAAGCCAAGATCTATCTACTAGATTGTAGCAACGAGTCGATGGAATAACTTACCCTCGAAGATTCCAAAGTGTTTAACGAGAGCGGATTCTCGTGGGTGATGTAGTTGTACTCTTCCCGATCTCAAGATCGTGTAGACGATCCTTCCGCTGCCGCTTCCTTTAGCGCTTCAATCGGTCACACGTTCGATGGCGAAGACCTTCATCTCCTTGTTCCAAAGAAAATGGAGGTTGTAGCACTCTCTCGCGATTCCGCAGACAACGGCGTGGTACCTAAGTAGAGGGAGATCCCAGTAGGCTTAGCCTTAAGTCGGAGCGAGTATGGTGGAGTATGAGAGAGAGCTATTAGTGGTCTAGGGTTTAGACACACCAATTAGAAGGCTCTAAACCAAGGCTAGGGCAATTAGAAGCTCTAAACCAAAATGGCTCTAAACCGAGATTAGAGGATAGGAACTTGTGTGTCTAGAGGAGGAGGCCCTGCCTCCTTTTATAGGTGGGAGGGCGGCCAAGGGGAGTCCCTCCCCAAGTCGGCCTTGGTTGGCCTTACGCTTGGAGGGACTCCTCCCAAGTCGGTTCCAACCACCTCTTGCTTGTTTCCCACTGCTTTTTAGCGTTTGACTTTAAAGCGGCCGTTTGACTTTTCAGTTTTAGGATTCAATTTAATCCTTTATTTGGAACAGCGAGAACACTTAGTACATGATGCAATCATTCCAATATGCAATGACACATTCATGTACCCCTTCCCCTCCGGAGTGCCGGACATTCCGGAACCTTCTAGAACATCCCCTGATGAAAACACCGGAATCATTCCCGAACTCCGAAACGGGACTTTCCTTATATGAATATTATCCTCCGGACCATTCCGGATCACCTCGTGATATCCCGGATCCCATCCGAGACTCCGAACAACATTCGGTCTCTTTCTCATAATACCATAACTATTCAAACATCGTCGAATCCTTAAGTGTGTCTCCCTACGGTTCGTGAATTATGCGGACATGATCGAGACACTTCTCCGAACAATAACCAATAGAGGAATCTGGAAATTCATATGGCTCCCACATATTTCTACGATTACTTTGCGATCGAATGAACCACTTACATACGATACCAATTTCCCTTTGTCTCACGATAGTTTACTTATCCGAGGTTATGATCGCTTCGATCTCTGCATACCTAGTTCAACCTCGTTACTGACAAGTACTCTTTTCTCGTTCCCGTGATATGTGATCTCTTGTGAGCCAGTCACATGCTTGCAAGCTAATTGGATGACACTCCACCGAGAGGGCCCAGAGTATATCTATCCGTCATATGGATGGACAAATCCCACTCTTGATCCATGTGTTTCAACCAATACTTTCCGAACACTCAATGCCACCTTTATAGCCACCCAGTTATGGTGTGGTGTTTGATGTCAACAAAGCATCCATCCGGTAAAGGTGATATGCATGATCTCATGGTCGAATGAATTAGGTTACTATGTATCAGAAAGCATATAGCAATTGAACTATTGAAATGACTTGATCTTTATGCTACGCTTATCTATAGGAGTATGTCCACCATATCATTCTCCTAACGACATGATCTTGTTGTTGATAACATCTCAATGTTCATGATAGGGAAACCACAATCATTAATCAACCAACAAGCTAGTGAAGTATAGAGGCTATACTAGGGACTTCAAATCAAGTTTACAAATCACACGAGTATTAATGTTTCCTTGTTAATACTATTATAGCATGAATGTAAACATTTATCATAAACACAAAGATATAATAATAACTACATTTATTATTGCCTCTAGGGCATATCTCCAACAGTCTCCCACTTGCACTAGAGTCATCTAATCTAGATTACATGGTAATATACCAACACCCATGGCGGTTTGGTGTTGGTCATGTTTTGCCCTCGGGAGAGGTTTAGTCAACGGATCCGCCACATTCAGATATGTGTGTACTTTGCAAATCTTTATATCCCCATCCTGGATATGTTCTCGAATAGCGTGAAAACGCAGCTTAATGTGCTTCAGCTTCTTGTGTGACCTTGGTTCTTGCGCATTGGCTATGGCGCCCATGTTATCACAGTAGATAGACATTGGGTCCAGCACTAGGAACCACACCCACTGTAATGAACTCTTTCATCCATATCGCTTCTTGTGAAGCCTCCGGCGACCATGTATTCCGATTCGGTTGAAGATCTCGCCACAACGCTTTGCTTTGCCTCCTCCCTTCATCACGCACCATTCAAAATAAATACGATCCAGTTGTGATTTAGAATCATCCGGATCGGTGTTCCAACTAGCATCGGTGTAACCATTAACAACGAGTGTTCATCACCTCCATAAGAAAGAACCATATCCTTAGTCCTTCTCAAGTACTTAAGGATGTTTTTGATCATTGTCAATGATCCACTGGATCACTTTGATATCTGCTAGTTAAACTAACGGATATGCAATGTCGGGTCTAGTACATAGCATGGCATACATTAGAGATCCTATGGGTGAGGCATAGGAGTCTTACTCATCCTTTCTCTATCTTACGCCGATGTCGGACTTTGAGTTTTACTCAAGGTCGTGTTAGCAACATGGGCAAGAACCCTTTCTTGCTTTCTTCCATTCAAACCTCTTTAGAACTTTGACAATGATATTTGGCGTTTGATCTATCTCTATAAATCTTTATGCCTAATATATGTAAGTCGCCGCCAAGATCCTTCATTGAAAAACTATTATTCAAATATTCCTTGACACTATTAAGAAGGTCTACATCATTCCCAATCAACAATATGTCATCCACATATAGTATTAAGAATGCACTGAGCTCCCTCACTTTCTTGTAAATACAAGCTTCTCCATAAGTTTGTATAAAACCAAAACTTTTGATCACCTTATCAAAACGTTGATTCCAACTTGGATGCTTGCTTCAATCCATAGATGGACCGTTGAAGTTTGCATACCTTGTTAGCATCTTTAGGATCGACAAAACCTTTGGGTTGCATCATATACAACTCTTCATCAATATCTCCATTGAGGAATGCTGTTTTGACATCCATCGTCATATCTCATAATCATAATATGCAGCGATTGCTAACATAATCCTCACAGACTTTAGCTTCGCTCTTGGTGAGAAAGTCTCATCGTAGTCAACTCCTTGAATTTGTCGAAACCCTTTTGCGACAAGTCGAGCTTTATAAATGATAACATTACCATCGATTCTGTTTTCTTCTTCAAAATCCATTTGTTCTCGACAGCCTTCCGGCCATCCGGTAAGTCCACCAAAGTCCATACTTGGTTTTCGTACATGGATCCAATCTCGGATTTCATGGCTTCTTGCCATTTATTGGAATCTGGGCTCATCATTGCTTCCTCATATGTCTCGGGGTCATCGGTGTTGTCCACCAACATGACACTCATAACGGGATCATACCAATCTGGAGTGGTACGAGTTCTCGTTGACCTCCGAGGCTCTGTAGCTACTTCAACCGAAGTTTCATGATCACCATCATTAGCTTCCTCTCTTATTGGTGCAGGCACCACAGGAACTTCTTCGGTCTTTGCTACTCGCAATTTGAGAGAAGGTTCGACAACCTCGCCGAAGTTCTACTTTCCTTCAGTCACTTCTTTCGAGAGAAATTCCTTCTCTAGAAAGGATCCATTCTTAACGAAGATTTTGCCTTGGATCTATGATAGAAGGTATACCCAATAGTTTCCTTGGTATCCTATGAAGACGCATTTTTCCGCTTTGGGTTCAAGCTTGTCCTATTTGTAACTTCTTTACATAAGCTTCGCAACCCCAAACTTTAAGAAACGACAATTTAGGTTTCTTCCCAAACCATAATTCATTCGGTGTCGTATCAACGGATTTAGACGGTGCCCTATTTAAAGTGAATGTGGTTGTTTCTAATGCATAGCCCCAAAATGATAGCGGTAAATCTGTAAGTGACATCATAGAACGAACCATATCTAAGAGAGTTCGATTCGATGTTCGGACACACCATTACTGTTGTGGTGTTCGGCGGTGTCAATGTGAAAGTATTCCGCATTTCTTCAAATGCTCGCCAAACTCGTAACTTAGATATTCACCTCCACGATCAGAACGCAGAAATTTAATCTTCTTGTTACGTTGATTCTCTACCTCACTTTGAAACTCCTTAAACTTCTCGAACGTTTTGGACTTATGCTTCATGAAAAAGATATACCCATATCTACTCAAGTCATCCGTGAAGGTAAGAACATAACGATAACCACCACGCGATGCTACACTCATTGGACCACACATCGGTATGTATGATTTCCAATAAGTCCGTAGCTCTCCATCATACCGTAAAATGGAGTCTTAGTCATTTTCCCATCGGACATGCTTTGCATCTTTCAAGTGATTCAAAATCAAGTGATTCAAGAAGTCCATCGAATGGAGTTTCTTCATACGCTTCACTCAATGTGACCAAGGCAGCGATTGCCACATATAGGTCGAATTATCGCTTGATTTCAAACGTTTAGCCTCAATGTTGTTGATATGTGTATTTCCACTATCGAGATTCAATAAGAATAGACCATCTATCAAAGGTGCATGTGCATAAAACATATTACTCATATAAATCGAACAACCATTATTCTCGGACTTAAACAAGTAACCGTCTACGCAATAAACAAGATCCCGATATAATGTTCATGCTCAACGATGCACCAAATAACAATTATTTAAGTATAAAACTAATCCGATGGTAGATGAAGGGTAGCGTGCCGACGCGATCACATCAACCTTTGATCCGCTTCCCACGCATCGTCACCTCGTTCTTCGCTAGCTTCCATTTATTCGCAGACTTGTTTGAGTTACAAATATGAGCAACCGAACGAGATCAAATACCGTGCACTACTACGAGTACTAGTGAGATACACATCAATAACATGTATATCAGATATACCTTTCTTCTTGATGTTGCCGTTCTTCAGATCCGCCAAGTACTTTGGGCAATTCCGCTTCCAGTGACCCTCTCCCTTGCAGTAAAAGCACTCAGTATCAGGCTTGGGTCCAGCCTTGGTCTTCTTCGCCGGCGTGGTAACTTTCTTACCACCCTTCTTGAAGTGTCCCTTTTGCTTAGACTTGCCTTTCTTGAATTTGGTGGTCTTATTGACCAACAACACTTGGTGCTCTTTCTTGATCTCCACTTCTGCAGATTTCAACATGGCAAAGAGTTCTGGCAATGTCTTGTTCATGTTCTGCATGTTGTAGTTCATCACAAAGTTCTTGTAACTTGGTGGTAGTGATTGGAGGACACGGTAAATCCCCAAAGCATTAGGAATCACTATACCCAAGCTTTGAAGTTTGTTTGCGTGCCCCGACATCTTAAGCACATGCTCAGCTTGAGCTGCCTTCTTCCATCTTGCGCTTAAAGAACTTTTCAAGCCTCATAGCTTTCAATTGCATGAGTCTCAAAAATCAATTTGAGATCCTCGACAATATCATATGGGTCGACTCTTCAAACCTTTTACGAAGCTCCGATTCCAAACCATACAAGATAGCACATGAACTATGGAGTACCGATTCTTCCAGCGAGGTAAACATTCTTTACTTCATCGGGAGCATCACCGCAGTGGGTCACCCAAATGTGCATCCAAAGACATAGGTCAAATTACCGGCGAGGACAATCCTCAAATTCGGAACCAATCCATGAAGTTGCTTCCATTGTTTTTCAACTTTTCTTTCTCTAGGAGCATTAAAATTGATGGCGGGGCTGCCATTGATCTACAACATATTTGCAATAGTTTAGACTAAGTTTATGACAAATTGAGTTCAAATTAATTAATGAAATTAAACTAGGTGAACTCCCACTCAAAACAACATCCCTCACATTGTTTTAGTGATCACACGAACCAAATCCACCACATCAACACCGATCATCACGAGAGTTGATATAGTTTCAATGGCGAACAATCGTCATGTTCATCATATCTACTATATGATTCATGCTTTACCTTTCGGTGATCCGTGTTCCGAGACCATGTCTGTACATGCTAGGCTCGTCAAGATCAAACCTTAGTTTCTGCATGAGCAAATCTGGCTTGCTCACGTTGTATATACTTGCAGAATCTAACACACCCGATCATCACGTGGTGCTTCGAAACAATAAGCTTTAGCAACGGTGCTAACTAAGGGTGAACACATTATGACTTGAAATTCATGTGCATGAGGGATCATATTATAATGCTACCGTCGTCTACCAAGCAATACAAGATGCATAAAGGATTAACATCACATGCAATTCAATAATATGTGATATGATATGGCCTTTCTTCTTTGTGCTTCCGATCTCCATCTTCAAGCACGAACATGATCTCCATCATCACCGGCATAGCATCAAGGTCAATGACGCTTCTTCATGGTTGTCTTCCACCGGCTTCAACTATTACAACTACTTTGAATAGACACGCGGGTCTTAACATAAATTAAAGACAACCATATTTCCCGCCGTTGCCAACTTACAATAAGGAACATTGCATACATCAAATATAATCACAATCATGGCCATATCACATCACTGCACACCCCTGCAAAACAAAGTTAGACGCCTCTACTTTCTTTGCATGTTTTACGTGGCTTGGGGCTTTCAATAAGTGTCGTTCCAACTTACGAACAAGAACCACAACATTGATACTAGCATTGTTGATCACCCGTTGTAAATTGGATCTTAACTATGCTAGGAGAAACAGGCACCATAAAGCCACTTATGCAATACAAGTTGCATGTCAAGCGTGGAGCAAGTCTCATGAACGATGTCATGTAAGGTTAGCCAGGCCGCTTCATCCCAACATACCGCAAGATGCAAAGTACACAAGAAGCAATCGACAATAAAGCATCAACGCCCACAATGACCATTGTGTTCTACTCAGGCAACAGATCTACATATAGACACGGCTCGATACCACCGTAGGGTTCGTAGCATGGAAAACAAAAATTTTCTATCGCATACAAACAAACAAGCCAAGATCTATCTACTAGATTGTAGCAACGAGTCGATGGAATAATTTACCTCAAGATTCCAAAGTGTTTAACGAGGCGGGTTCTCGTGGGTGATGTAGTCGTACTCTTCCCGATCTCAAGATCGTGTAGACAATCCTCTTCCGCCATGCTCCAGCTCAGCCTGGTCACACGCTGTACTGACGAAGACCTTCCTCTCCTTGTTCCAAAGAAAATGGAGGTTGTAGCACTCTCCTCGCGATTCCGGCAAAGACAATGGCGTGGTACCTAAGTAGAGGGAGATCCCGCAGGCTTCTTGGAGCCGAGTATGGTGGAGTATGAGAGAGCTATTAGTGGTCTAGGGTTTAGACACACCAATTAGAAGGCTCTAAACCGAAGGCTAGGGCAATTAGAAGCTCTAAACCAAAACGGCTCTAAACCGGAGATTAGAGGATAGGAACTTGTTTGTCTAGAGGAGGAGGCCCTGCCTCCTTTTATAGGTGGAGGGCGGCCAGGGAGGAGTCCCTCCCCAAGTCGGCCTTGGTTGGTGCGCCGGCTTGGAGGGACTCCTCCCCCAAGTCGGTTCCAACCACCTCTTGCTTGTTTCCCACAGTTTCCTGTTTTAGCCGTTTGACTTTAAAACTGGCCGTTTGACTTTTCAGTTTTAGGATTCAATTTAATCCTTTATTTGGAACAGCGAGAACACTTAGTACATGATGCAATCATTCCAATATGCAATGACACATTCATGTACCCCTTCCCCTCCGGAGTGCCGGACATTCCGGAACCTTCTAGAACATCCCCGATGAAAACACCTAATCATTCCGAACTCAAACGGACTTTCCTTATATGAATCTTATTCTCCGACCATTCCGTATCACCGTGATATCCCGGATCCCATCCGAGACTCGAACAACATTCGTCTCTTTCTCATAATACCATAACTATTCAAACATCGTCAATCCTTATGTGTCTCCCTACGGTTCGTGAATTATGCGACATGATCGAGACACTTCTCCAAACAATAACCAATAGAGGAATCTGGAAATTCATATGGCTCTACATATTTCTACGATTACTTTACATCGAATGAACCACTTACATACGATACCAATTTCCCTTTGTCTCACGATAGTTTACTTATCCGAGGTTATGATCGTTGTATCTCTGCATACCTAGTTCAACCTCGTTCTTGACAAGTACTCTTTTCGCTCCCGTGATATGTGATCTCTTGTGAGCCAGTCACATGCTTGCAAGCTAATTGGATGACACTCCACCGAGAGGGCCCAGTATATCTATCCGTCATATGGATGGACAAATCCCACTCTTGATCCATGTGTTTCAACCAATACTTTCCAACACTCAATGCCACCTTTATAGCCACCCGCCACGGTGTGGTGTTTGATGTCATCAAAGCATCCATCCTAAAGGTGATATGCATGATCTCATGGTCGAAGGAATTAGGTTACTATGTATCAGAAAGCATATAGCAATTGAACTATTGAAATGACTTGATCTTTATGCTACGCTTATCTATAGGAGTATGTCCACCATATCATTCTCCTAACAATATGATCTTGTTGTTGATAACATCTCAATGTTCATGATAGGGAAACCACAATCATTAATCAACCAACAAGCTAGTGAAGTATAGAGGCTATACTAGGGACTTCAAATCAAGTTTACAAATCACACAAGTATTAATGTTTCCTTGTTAATACTATTATATCATGAATGTAAACATTTATCATAAACACAAAGATATAATAATAACTACATTTATTATTGCCTCTAGGGCATATCTCCAACAGGAAGTTCGACGGAGACAAGACAGACGGCGGCGCTGTCAGAGCTTGTCAAAGCCGACGCTCTGGGACGCCCGCGGTCGAATGGGTGATACTAGGAGATACGTCTGGGAGTGGGGATTCTCCTAGAGTGCTCGGGGAGGCACGGGGTGGTGTGTACTGGCCTGAATTGGTCGGAGATGGTGGTCGGAGCAGAGGGAGTACTAGCTCGATTCGAGGCAGCCTCGGGGCAGAGAGGAAGTGGCGACAGAGGGGAAAGGCGGAGAAGGCGCTGGCGCTTAATAGCGTGCAGTCACGGCGAGATTATGGCACGGCATTACTGCGAATTGATCGCGGCTTGAATGGCAGCAACGACAGCGAGGTTTGGGGGCGACAGGGTCGCGCGGGTGAGGAGGAAGAACAGTGGAACGTGGGCCTACCGGTCAGTGGGAAAAGAAAGGAGGGAAGGGTCCACCGGTCGATGATTTAGCGGGTAGCTTCATGTAAAGAAAACGCTTCAGATGGCGTGGAACAAGTGGGCTAGGTGGGTCATCAAGTTAGCTGGGCGGATGGTGGGCTGCTCTATTTTTTTCTGTCTGAAACTTTTTCCTTTTCTATTTTCAATTTACTGATTTGAAATTCAAACAAATGATTCATTCAACCAAATCAACTCAAACAACACCACACTTCACAATTTTGAACTTGGTTCTGTTTATCAGCATAAACCTAAATTCCAAAATAAAATAATATTTTTTATTCATTTTAAGATCCATTCATTAATTAAATAAAATGGACCTTTACTTATTTAAATCAAATAGGATTTGTTTTAATAAATTTTTATTTTGAAATCTAAAATAAAGCCAAAACACTTCAGTAGGTTTTATGTGAGAATAAAATATGTTTGGATGGACCTATTTTAAATAAATTAATAAGTTTTTGATGTTTTAATTAAAATGGTATAACCTTTTATTTAAATGAAATTGGATATTAAATCCTTATTAATTTGTTTAATTCACCCTTTGTTATTACTTTTATTCAAAACCAAAATGTTTTAATTCAAAAGTTTGGTCGAGGTTTAATTGAGCTTTATGAAATAATCTTTATCCATAAAACTTTTATTTCAATTGAAATCCAAATCCTTTATTTTATAGATCCAAAATAGTATTTCCAAAATATTTTGTTTTCCTATATTAAAATGTTTTTCTTTTTAAATCCCTTTAGGATTTAATTCAAATGGGTTTGAAGTTCCAATTGAATTCAAAAAGTTTCTTCTGGCTCTGAAAATCAAACAAATTTTTATTTTATTCATTTATTTTCACATTACAAGATTTGGAAAATCTTGGGATGTGACAGGCTACCACCCTTAAAATAAATCTCGTCCCGAGATTTGGGGAGGATAGGGTTACAAGTAGGCTCAAAACAACTAGGGTACTACCACCCTTAAAAAATTTTAAACAAAAATTACATATTGTCCTTCTTGGGAAAACTTCTCTAAGCAAACTTTTGCATGTGTCCTTGGTTTCCATACTTGACTCATGGGCCAAGGTTGAGTTTCTCCATAGGCTTGTTCAACTTGTTCTTCATGTTTTCTGGACAGTTGCTTGCATAATGTCCTGGGTTCTTGCAATTGAAACAGTGGATATCTTGGAGTTCTTTACGTTGCTCTTATGGACAAGTTGCTACATAATGGCCTGGTTCTTTGCAGTTGTTGCACACCACTTGATCAATTCCCTTATTTTTCTTGTTCTCTGGGCACTCACTAGAGTAGTGTCCCATTTCCTTACATTTACGGCATTGCACAAGGTGCATGTCCTGTCTTGGTTTCTTGGGTTTCTTTGATCCTTTGAAGTAGGTTGTCTTGTTTGGAGGTATGAGTGGTCCTTTTCCTTTGGTAGACTTGGATCCTTCTTGTTTCCTTTGTTCCACCATGGCATAGATGGGGCATTGGGTAGGGACATGGTCGTTTTCTTCACAAAGGTAACAAGTAGCTTGAGAGGTGGGACATTGTCCAACAGGATGATTTTCTTCACAGTTAGGGCATTGACCTTCATGCTCCTTGGAAGTGTGATCCTTGTCTCCACAAATAATGCAAGCTGGGGCTCCATCTAGAACAACATTCTTGTCATCTTTGCTATCATAAACTCCTTTGGGATAGCTTTCTTCCATGCTGATCATTTTATTAGTTACCTTAAGCATCAGTTGGGATTGTTCCTCCAAAAACTTCTGCAGTGCTGGATCTTTATCACTATTGTTGGCTATGAACTGAGTTGTCAGTTGGTTCAACTGGTGTTGGGTTGCTATGAGCTCCTTCATGCTATCAGCTTGGTTGGTGTTGGTGTCTTCAACCTTGGAGTCCTTTGGAGTAGTCATCTGTTTGGGTTGAAGGGAGGTTAGAATAGGTAAGATATTTCTAAGGACTTAATTCTAATCACACACATCACAATTCACTCAAGCAATGTGCATGCAATCACAAGTCAAACATTTCTCTCAAACAAGGTTCAAGCTCATACTTAGTCAATAAAATATTTTTGTGGCACTACATAAGTTGGGGTGTTTTTGACTTAACTACAATATGGTGGTCCATCTATATGGTTCACTTGTGATCTTCCCATCATTCTTGGTTGCTTCTTCTTACATGAGATCAAAGTTTCCTTGAGAAAAACTCCTTGGTCACAAAACTTCAAGTGATGCAAGCTCTTTCTTATTTTGCATTCCCTCAGTCTCTAATTCTTGAGTAAAATTTCCTTTTCTCACTTGTAGTCCTTAGTGATTTCCAGGTTGGAAGTCCTTGGTGAATATGCTGAAGATGTTGAAATCATTAGAGTTGAAGAAGTTGAAGTCATTAGAGTGGATGTTGTCCTTTGTTCATGGTGAAGTCTTTGGCCATGGGGTAGGTTTTCCATCAGGTTGAAGTAGAAGGGGTGTAGAGTTGAAACCAAAATGGTTGAGGAAAGAGTTTACAAGTGTTTTTGTAAATAAGTTTTGGATCAAAATATAACTCCTATTCTTCTAAGGTTTTTTTGTCCAATCCTAGGGTTTACAAATCCTACAGGCAACACAATGCTCTGATACCATCTGTAGAGGTTTCAACCTAATAAGGTAGATTCCTCCTGTGTTTTACAATGCTAGTCCCTGGATCCATAGCTAGCATCCACAGTATAGATGTAATATCAATAAACAAAGGTCATAATATAACTTTATAACCAGGAATAACATAAGTTTATTACATCAAACATAGCTCATTTGGCTATTACATTACATTGCAGCGGAATACTATAAGTATGGGTCCTTCATCTTCTAAATGCCACAGGCAGATGTTGGTTGTAGACTTTGTAATCCTAATCAATCAATCTTCATTAAAAACAATCAAACCTGCAACATACAAGTTACAGCCACAAGGGTCAATACATTTGAATTGTATTGGCAAGTTTCACTGTTTTGTATAATATAAGTGGATCATATCATTACATGCAAATTTGGTTAAGTAGAGTTTTAGGCTTATTTTTATAAAGTAATATTTTATCCTATCTTTTCAAAAGGGTTTTGGTTCTTTGTCAAATCTCTTTCCAAGTTCCTTGAAACTCCTTGGTAGAAACTCAAGTGTTCAAGTCCTTGTCAAAATCCCTTGAGCTACTTGGTAACCCCAAGTGCAACAAGTTTTATCAAAATCTCATGAGTTCCTTGGTAACCCCAAGCACATCAAGTGTTAGGCAAAATCTTTTGAGCACCTTGGTAACCCCAAGTGCATCAAGCTTAACAAAATCTCTTTGAATTCCTTGGTACCCCCAAGTGCATCAAGTTTTTATTTTAGAAGTTGGAATGTCGAGATCTCCCATAGTTCAAACTTTAGTTGCTCAGTATTGTCCATAACCGGGGACACGACTAAGTACTTAGATTTTTATTTACTTCTGCAGAAGGAGTACACTTTACCCACATGTCACAATCCCATCCTTTTGCCACCAGTGGCCTACTGGATTAGCACTCACCAAGATGGAGAACTGGCAGATTGAGAATGTGACGAGGTCTTTCCAAAAGGTCCTCCCATACACCATTGCTAGCTTGTCTTCAGCACCCATGAAGCATTCCAGATCCCCATGTCCAGATTAATCAAGACAGGCATGGGTCTTCCCAATGTAGTTGACTAAGCCAGAGCCATAATAGCATGTGGTTGCACACGAAAGCCACAATTGGAGAAACATGTTCAATCTCTAAGTTTCCTAGGTGGTTTTCTTTTGGAGCACAACACAAAGTGAATCCCATAAACATGGTTCCTTTTGTTGCCACCTTCTCCAAAACTTAAAGTATCCTCCACCTAGGTGGTTCATTGAGTCCTTGTTTTATTATGTGAAACACAAGTCCTTTTCTCAACCTTTGTAAAATCTCAACATGTATCTCTTTTCAAAATATAGCATGGCTAAGCATGTAACAACTACAATATTTTCACTAAGGAGTGTTGTAGGGGTCCCAACCTAATAAGGTAGAGTCCTCCTGTGTTTTACAATGCTAGTCCCTGGATCAATAGCTAGCATCCACGGTTAAGATGTAATATCAAGAAACAAAGGTCATAATATAACTTTTATAACCAGGAATAACATAAGTTTATTACATCAATACATAGCTCATTTGGCTATTACATTACATTGCAGCGGAATAAATATAGTCATGGGTCCTTCATCTTCAAAGTGCCACAGGCAGATGTTGGTTGTAGACTTTGTAATCCTAATCAAACAATCTTCACTAAAATCAATCAAACCTGCAACATACAAGTTCTGACCACAAAGGGTCAATACATTTGAATTGTATTGGCAAGTGATACTATGGTAGTATAGTGGAGTCTATCATCTAAATGCATTTGGCTAAGTGGAGTTGAGGCTTGCATTGCTCAAAATAGATTTTTCTTATCATTTTGAAAATACTAAGTTTTTGTTTTGACAAATTACTTCCCAAGGCATCTACCAATCAAAGACTGAAGTGCTTGGCAAAACCATTTTTCTCAATCAAAGATTTCAAGATCCTTGTACCAAGCCATCTCTCCATCAACGATTGAAGAATTCAAACAACCCTTGTTCAAACCACAAGATTTTAATTTAGAAATTGGAATGATGAGATTCTTGATTGCTTCCATGTCTTGATGCTCAAATTGTCCTTTACCAGGGACATGGCTAAGTACTTAGATTTTACACTCTGCAGAGGTGGTGCACTTTACCCACAAGACTTGGTTTCCCAAGACAAGATCTTTCAGAAGCCTTCCCTTAGACCAAAATGGACGCGTTCCAACCTATCAAACACTACCACCCACTGTCCATTTGGCTAAGTTCTTGCAACCTATATGATCATGGCAGAGCCCATATTGCCAAGTGGTTGCACTTGAAGCTTCTCAACATTTGACATCTCAAATCTCTTTGTTTCCCGGGTGGCCATCCACAAGTGAGATACACAAGGTCAACCATAAACATGGGCCTTGTGAACCACTCAACATAACCCAATCTTTCCATTCCACCCAGGTGATTCATTAACTTAGTTGTTTTATTAAACAAAACATAAGTCCTCAGACTTAGAATATTTTTCCATAGTGTGAATATATTTTTCCACCCATGTTTTCTATTAGCTAGGCTAAGCTTGGTAGTTTTAGGAAACTTAACTTAGGAAATCCTGCTAAGGATTCATCTACTAGGTTTTCCTATAGCAAGATCTATACTTAGCAAAATCCATGCAAGTTTATTTAGCAAAATCACTAATGCATAGAAAAGTAATGGGATAGAAAGTATGAAGCATCACTTGCCTTTTTGGTAGGGAATGGTGGTTCACTCCTTGATCTTGCTAGTCTCACACTTCACTACAAGTCAATCAAGCAAGGCACAAACTCAATCTACCAATCAAGCAAAACAACACACATAAATAACAAAGTCAAAGAAATGCATGCAAGCATGCCAAGCTTTGTTTTGTTTGAAAAAGTGGTTCCTAGTGGGTCATAGACATTTGGGTACATCTAATGGTCATTTTCTAAAGTGGCCAAGTCATTTGCAAAAAGGTTTCACTTTAAATCCATTTTTAAAACAAAGTGTTATTTTATGTGGTGTAGAAATATTTTTTTTACTAAGGCATTAGCCTATAGGGTTTACCAAATGAGTTGCTATTGCAAAACTTGGTGTTTTGGTCAGTAGGTTTGGTCCAAACCATCTAATCAAAGTTTTCTTCTCATAAACATTTTTATAATAAAATCAACAATTTTATTTGGCTAGAAATGGACTAAACTAACTAATCCATTCCAAACTTTTCCAAATTCATTTTCCAAACTCTGGGTTGGTTCCTAGGGTCAGTAAGGTCACAACAAACCATTTTACAAAGGTTTTATCCTTAAATTCAATTTTAAACAATTTTTCTAATCTAAACAAGTACACAAATGTTTCTGCAAATTCAAAAAAGCTAACAGATACTATTTGTCAAACCAAGGCCATGGTTGGTTAGGGCTTGTTCTCCTGAATCCATTGATATAAAATTTGCCAAATTTGGACGTGTGGTTTGAAAGTTATAGGGTTTTCAAATTGCTACTTAAATCTGTTTTTTCAATTGCTTTTAAATGTATCGCCACGCCGTCGTCATTCTTTGGATGATACCGTTCGCCGGATCGCGACGCTGGCCGTTGATTTAATTAACATCGCTCGGCTCAGATCATTCGATACCCTTCGCTCACTTTCTTTCCTAGCACCGGATTAAGATCGGACGGTGATCGCTTGATTGCCAAGGATGGGCGATATGTTACCCATGGCGGCGGCGCCAGTTAGCGGCGGCGATGCAGAAGCGAGGAGAGGCTGGCAAGGCTTACCAGGCTCGCAGAGACTTGCTGGTGCTCGAGGTGGGGTCGGCTACTCGAGGGGCGCAAGGGGTTGCTGCTAATTGCTCGTCGGAGAAGCTGCGGACGACGGTGCTCTCAGGTTGTCGTCGTTGGCGACGTTTAGGACCATGCTAAGACAAAATAGAGGCATGGTTAGGTGCGTACGAGGATCATGAGTAAGGGAGCATCAACGGAATGGAGAGGGGAGGTCGGAGTTCACCTGGAATACCCGACGAAACAATGGCAGACGGCGGCGCACGCTCGGTGTTGTCGTTGCCGATGCTCAGGGCACCCGCGAGTGAGTGATTGACACAGAAGGATATGCCAGGAGATGGGTAGCGTGCTCGTGTGCTCAGGGAGGCGGAAGGGGGCGTGTGCTGGCCGTATTCGTCGGTGGAAGCTCGTCGGAGACGAAGCTGTTCGAGGACGAATTGCGGCACAGGCGTGCTCGGGGAAGAAGGCAGAGGGGAAACGGAGAGGAGTGGTTGGCGTTTAAAGGGGCATGGTCATTACAAGGAATCAATGTCTCCTTCACGCGCAATCAATCGCCGGAGTAACTCATCAAGCAGACGAGCGACGGAGTCCCGTTGAAGACGATGAACACGATGGTGGGTCCGCTTGGATGAGTGAGAAAGGCTTCGGTGGGCTCCGGTTGTCATACATCGTGGGTTAGTTTTGCGGTGAAAACGGTTCACTTCAGAGAGAGGAGGTGGGCTCGGTTGAAATGAGTTGGGCGGTTGTTGGGCATTCTATTTTTCTGTCTAATTCTTTTCCTTTTTCTATTTCTATTTCTGATTTGTTATTTCAAACAATTATTCAAGCATTCAAATAATTCAATAATTCAAACAATCCTTAAACTTTGCATTGTGTTTTTGGTTCTGTTCATCAACATAATCCAACACTCCAAAATAAAATAATATTTTAAACCTTTTTAGGTTCCATTTATTAATTAATTAAATAAAGATGGACCATGGTTTATTAATAAAACAAGGTTTGGTTTATTTAATGTAATCTCTATTTTAAATCCAAATATTTTCAAAATCAAATCAATAGGTATCCTTTGGAAATAAAGAATATTTGGAAAACTTGTTTAAAATAATATAATCCTTTTACTTTAGGGTCCATTAATAATTAAATAAAATGGACCTTAGTTATTAAATCAAATAGAGTTTGATTTTATTATTAAAATCTTTATTTGAACCTAAATATTTTCAAAATCAAATTAGTAGGCTTAATTTGGGAAATACATAATATTTGGAAATTTGTTTTAAAACAAAATAACCTTTTATTTTAGAGTCCATTATTAATTAAATATAATAGACCTTCATTATTAAATCAAATAGGATTTGTTTTGTTGAGATATTTATTTTGAAATCTAAAATAAGGTCAAAACACTTTAGTAGGTTTTAATTAAGAAAATAAAATACTTAGAAAACTTATTTAAAATAATTTTAATAAGTTTTGATGTTTTAATTAAAATGGTAAAAACTTTTATTTGAATAAAATTTGATATTAATTCCTTATTATTTTATTTTAAATAAACCTTTGTTATTTTTATTCAAAACTAAATGTCTTAATTTCCAAAGTTTGGTCAGGGTTTAATTTGGCTTTATTAAATAATCCTTATTTATAAATCCATCTTTTCTTTTTTAATACCAAATCTCTATTAAGAGATCAAAAATAGTATTTTAAATATTTTTATTTTCCTTTAATAAAAGTTTATCTTTTTAAATCTCTTTAGGATTTATTTGATTCAAATTGGTTTGAGGTTCCATTTGAATTCAAAAAGTTTCTTCTGGCCCTGAAAATCAAACAAAGTTTTATTTTATTAATTTATTTTCACATTACAAGATTTGGAAAATCTTGGGATGTGACAAGTGTATAGGGAATCCTATTAGGATTTAGCATAGCATAAGTATAGAAATATCTTTTCATGCATGTTTTCAAAATCCACTAAGTATAATGAAAATAGTAGGACTTTAGATGATAGTGTAACTTGCCTTTTTGGTAGGGAATGGTGGTTCACTCGTTGATCTTGCTAGTCTCACACTTCACTAACTTCACTACAAGTCAATCAAGCAAACACAAAAATCAACTAACATTCCAAACCAAAGTCAAACAAACAATTTCACACTCACAAAGCAATGGAATCTAAGTCATGCATAAGTATGCAAAGGATGGTTCTATTGCAAGGATGGTCTCCACTAGGTTTCTAATCTTTGTAAGGTCCAAATTGGTCATTTACCAAAATGGCAAAGTCATTAGTTAGAGGGTTTTGCCCAAAAACTATTTTAAAATCCATTCAACATTTTATATGGTGAAAAATGGTTTTATCAAATAAAAATCTTTAAGTTTCTCACAAAAAGTTTCTAACTCTCAAGTCTTGGTGTTTTGGGTCAGTAGCTTTGAATCAAAATATTTTCCCAAATTTTTTTATTCCAAAATCCTTTTTCATAATAAAACCATTATCTTTACTTAGCTAGAAATAGACTAATTCAATTAATCCATTCTAAATTTTTTCAATTTCATTTTCAAAACCATGGGTTGGTTCCTAGGGCCAGTAAGGTCTCAACAAACCATTTTGCAAAGGTTTTAACCCAAAAATCATTTTTAAACAATTTTCCTACTCTAAACAAGCTCACAAAAGAATCTGCAAAAAACAAGCAGACTAACAGATACTATTTGCTAAACTAAGGGCATGGTTGTTTAGGTCTTGCTCTCCTGAATCCAACGACATAAAATTTATAATTTTTGGACGTGTGGATCCAAAGTTAAAAGGGTTTGAAATTTGCAATCTAATCAGATTTCAAATATGTTTTTAAACAGAATAGGGGACACGCGGCGCTTTGCTATTCGCGGTGCAGGGTTGGATCACTATAGGCGTTGATCGATCGATCGCATACCCTGGACGTGTATCCTTCGCGTTAAGTTAAACTATCGTGAGCGCCGATCTCGATCCTACAGTCTTGGCGAGTTTGACCAAAAGTGGGCGGCACGATGGGCCGGTGTGGACGGTGCGGTGGTCTAGGAAGCGAGAGGAGGAAGAGTCTCACCGGTTCGGGAGGTCACGGTGATGCTCGAGGAGGTGTTGGTCGAGGGCGACGAGGTTTGCTGCAATTCCTCACCGGAGCTTGCGGCGTCTGGCGGCTCGGGTCGACGGGGAGATGCCGGCATTCACCCGTGGCAAATGAACTGCAGTTAGATGCGTCGAGCTGGAGATGATGTGAGCATCCATGGAAAAGCTAGTCGGTCGAGGCTTAAGGGAAGTTTGACGGAGACAAGATGACGGCGGCTATCGAGCTTGTCAAAGCCGACGCCTGGGACGCCCATGGTCGAATGGGTGATCTTGGGAGATACGTCAGGAGTGGGATTCTCCTAGCGTGCTCGGGAGGCACGGGTGGTGTCTTGAATTGGTCGGAGATGGTGGTCGGGCGGAGAGGGAGTACTAGCTCGATTCGAGGCAGCCTCGGCAGAGAGGAAGTGGCGGCAGATGGGAAAGGCGGAGAAAGGCGCTTAATAGCGTGCGATCCGGCGAGATTATGGCGACATTATCGCGAATTGATCGCGGCTTGAATGGCAGCAACGACAATGAGGTTTGGGGCGGCGTGGTCACAAGCGGTGAGGAAGAACAGTGGAAAGTGGGCCTACTGGTGGGAAAAGAAAGGAGGAGGGTCCACCGGGTGATTTAGCGGGTAGCTTCGGTAAAGAAAACGTTTCATGGCGTGGGAACAGGTGGGCTAGGTGGGCGCTCTTTGGGTTAGTGGGCGGATGGTGGGCTGCTCTATTTTTTTCTCGTCAAACTTTTCCTTTTCTATTTTCAATTTATCGATTTGAAATTAAAACAAATGATTCATTCAACCAAATCAACTCAAACAAACACCACACTTCACAATTTTGAACTTGGTTCTGTTTATCAGCATAAACCTAAATTCCAAAATAAAATAATATTTTTTATTCATTTTAAGATCCATTCATTAATTAAATAAAATGGACCTTTACTTATTTAAATCAAATAGGATTTGTTTTAATAAATTTTTATTTTGAAATCTAAAATAAAGCCAAAACACTTCAGTAGGTTTTATGTGAGAATAAAATATGTTTGGATGGACCTATTTTAAATAAATTAATAAGTTTTTGATGTTTTAATTAAAATGGTATAACCTTTTATTTAAATGAAATTGGATATTAAATCCTTATTAATTTGTTTAATTAACCCTTTGTTATTACTTTTATTCAAAACCAAAATGTTTTAATTCAAAAGTTTGGTCGAGGTTTAATTGAGCTTTATGAAATGATCTTTATCCATAAAACTTTTATTTCAATTGAAATCCAAATCCTTTATTTTATAGATCCAAAATAGTATTTCCAAAATATTTTGTTTTCCTCTATTAAAATGTTTTTCTTTTTAAATCCCTTTAGGATTTAATTCAAATGGGTTTGAAATTCCAATTGAATTCAAAAAGTTTCTTCTGGCTCTGAAAATCAAACAAATTTTATTTTATTCATTTATTTTCACATTACAAGATTTGAAAAATCTTGGGATGTGACAACCTTGCACATGATACAGGAGCTATCCCATAATCAAAATGACAAGGCAAGCAGACAGTGAGCTTCTCAGCAATCTCTTATTTTCCATGGGAAAATGGCGCTTTTTCCTCTCTTTCCTCTTTTCTATATGTCTCTCTTTTTTTATATAAGAAGAAAGCTTCATAGATTGATCACTATGGTTATGCTGCAAGTTTCCACCATGATTAGGCATGGCTTAGGCTAGCGGCCTAGGCGTTTGTCTAACACACATACATAACTCCATGGACTTACAAACTCCCCTTTTATTTCACACCGACGACATCCTCAAACAAAAGAGCATGATATCAACTGGGTATGTATTTACAAGTGTTGAAAGCGTTCCCCGTGACAACACGGTTCTGCTAAACCCAACGTATACATGCAAGCATATACAACTTCGATGACACAATGGTTCAAGTTTATTAGGGGCAAGAAAATAAGGTGTGCCATCAAGTTCGTGAGAGCTTTACTAACTAGTTTTCACATAACAAAATAATTTTTAATTCTAAATATAGAATGAAGCTTGATAATTTCCTTGGAATAGCAAGAATGCTAATATGTAGATATTGTGGGCACAAATGGCACAGGTTTTGGTTTAAGGGAGTTGGATGCATGAGAAGTATGCCTTCTCAAAACAAGTTTTTGGCTAGCAAGGCTGGGTAGCAAGCAAAAGAGTTGAAGGAAACAAGCAAACCTACAAGTGATAAAGCCAAACATGCAATCTTCCTTGAAGACACAAAAGATCTTAAATAAAGAATACTAAGCTTATGAGCCAATCAAGAAAAAAATGATACAAAATACCTGTAAGCCTTTTCTCTTTTACTTTCAAACCTCAAAATGTGTTGCTACTGACCAAAGCTCGGTTTGCCAAAACAGTTTTAGATCTACTTGATGCTCCAACAAGATCAATCATATAATAGAGATTGCAAACTAAAATAAGAAGTGCAAAATGTAAAAGATGAAACTTCTCATTAATATTCCATAAAGGCACTCACACCAAGGGATAAATAGATAACCAACTAAAAGAGAGATACTTCCACATGCAAACCAACCTATAAGATAACTTCTTTACCCAAGATATGAATCTACTAAAAAGGTAAAGAGATAAAATATAATGATGTGATACCGTGGCACTCCCCAAGCTTGGAACAAGCAAAGGGGATGCCAAACCTGATGACGAATTACTCCTTCGGTGGTAGTGGTCCCTTGTTTAGGGTCAGAAAACCCTACAGCATCTTACAAAGCCTGTTATTCTCCTCTTGAAGTATATCCACCTTCATGCTTAGAGCACGGTACTTATCACAAAACTCATCAGTGGTCCGAAGGGCTTCCACTCCCTCAGGTCAGGATCTGAAGTTTGGGACGGAGGTCATCATCCCCTGTATATTACGAGTAAAAGCACGTCCAGTGTTAATTGCTCCTACAAAAGTAGGTTTCCTTGCCCTTGATCCTGAGGCGGTTTGTTCCTTAATGGCTGCTTGCATGTCCTTTACTTCCTCCTCGATGCTCCAATCCATGTCCCCGCGCCTGGCAGCGATCCTTTCTTCTTCCACGGGCCCCTTGCCTTTATCATTGGCGAAGACCATGGTTCTCTAAACTTGAGAAGATTTCCTGACAGAAATAGATCGAAATGAAAACACGACGATAACACGATATATGAACCTCGGGGGATCCGGGGGTTATATATTACGAAGTTTCAAGACATAAGGAAGGTACTGTGCGAAAACGAGATGGAGACGAACTCTAGGGGGCTCACACCCCCAGTAGGTGCGGCCAGCTAGGGCCCATGCCTGGGGTGGGTGTGGCCCACCTGGCCTCTGTTTCATCCCGTATCCTCCCGTATGTAATAAAAACACCAAAAATATAAAAATATAAGGTTTTCACGAACCTTCTGTTTTCACCAATTTTTACCTATTCAAGGACGGACTCTGCTGATTTCTTCTTTCCATCTCGTGAAAATTCCTTTCATACAAGGCCTTACACAAACCTCAATGGCAACATTAGTGTATGCAAAAACAATAAACCCTTAGTTTCAAATTTCAAATGAAATCCATCAAAACAAAAGCTACTGTAACAACTCCTTTCCAAAAGCCTAAAAAGAATCTGAAAGGGAATCAATATAAGAGGCAAATGCAAATGATGGCAGAAATCTGTCAAAATAGACTAGCAGGTAAAGATTGATTTTTTTCGAAGAACTTATGTTGCTCAAATCAAAATGTTCAAAGCTAATGAAAGTTGGAGAACAAGCACAGAAAAATGCAGCTCCATCCATTGTACTGAGCTCATTCACGAATTTTTACAATGTAGCACAAAAATCTGTCCCAGGACAACCACTTTTCACAACTCCTCTATTCTCAAAAGTAGTTGATCTTGACACAAAAACCAAAACAAAAAGGATAAGGAGAGGTTATTACTGAGGTAATAACTTCCAAGACTCAAAAAAATTATTGGGTTGTCTCCCTAGAAGTACTTTTCTTTAATGCCTTTAAGTTAGGCTTGATAATTTCAAAGATGCTCACATAGGAGATATGGATTTGAAGTGAAAGAGAGAATCAAGAAGCAAATATCCAACACATTTGAGTCTAACCCACTTCCTATGCAAAGGAGTCTCATGAGAAAACAAATTATTGAAACAAAAGGCCACTAGCATAGGAAGATAGAACAAATGCAACTTCAGAGCTTTCAACATAAAACTGAGAAACTTAATATTATTGAGATGCATAAAACCATGTTTACCTCTCTCATAATAACTTTCAGTAGCACTTTGAATAAAGTTGAAAATATAACTGTCACAAGAAACAACTCCATCCTTAGAATGATCATACTTTCAATCATCAAAAAGAGGTCCAAGGTCATAAACTGGATCAATAGAAGCAAGCTGTTCAACCATGAAATCTTCATTAGGCTTGGAAAATTTAAACTCATAAGAATCTCCATAAAACTTAGTTAAAACTTTCTCCTTTTTACAATCTATAATAGCTCCACAAGTATTCAATAAAGGTCTACCAAAGATAATAGGACAAGTTTTACTAGCTGCTGAATTAAGAACTAGAAAATCAGCAGGATACTTAATCTTACCGTAGAGGACTTCCACATCTCTTACAATACCAATAGGGCAAATGGTTTCCTTATTATCAAGGTGAATAACCACATCAATGTACTTAAGCTCACAAGGACCAATCTCATGCATAATTTCCCTGTATAGCTCATAAGGAATAGCACTAGAACTAGCACCAATATCACATAAACCATAATAGCAATGATCACCAATTCTAACAGAAAGCACAGAGACACTAGCTTTTCTAGGATGAGAGACAATATTAGAAGTGTCTTCACAGAATACAATGTGCTCATCCTCTATATTTTTAGTAACAAGATCTTTCACAATAGTTACCACAGGTTCAATATTTATTTGCTCATCGGGTTCCACAGTTTTATTTGTACCTTTGTTATTCACACCAATTATCATAGAATAGTCCTTTACCTTAGCTGGGAAAGGTGTTTTCTCAACATAAGGTTCATGCAAAAGATGATCAATAGTACAAACTTCGGTGTTTCTAGCTTGAACATGATTAACAACATCTTTATAAGGTATGGTACTTATTCCACTTCTTTTTAGGAATCTCTATATAAGAGGCAAAGGCCTTAAAACAATTGGCAATACTTTGAGAATCAAGACCATACTCAGTACTAATATCACGGAAGTCACCAGTTCCCATAAAAGATTTAATGCATTCATAATCATAATTTATACCTGACTTTCTTCCTTTGTCATTCTCCCATACTTAAGTGTCCTCTTGAATACGGTCCAGGAGATCGCATTTAGCTTCCTCCTTCATACATGTGAATGATCCAACACAAAAAGCATCTAGTAAATCTTTATCATGAAGAGAAAGCCTAGCATAAAAGTTATTGATAATAATATTGTTAGGGAGTTCATGAATAGGACATTTAAGCATTAGTAACTTCAATCTCCCCCAAGCTTGAGATGTACTCTCTCACGAGACCAAAAGTTATATATTAGATTCCTATCCTTATGAATCTCACTGGGAGGATAGAATTTAGAATAAAAGAGAGGTACTATTTCCTCCCATTCCATGGATTATCCATTCTTCAGCAGCTTATACCATTCTTCAGCTCTTCCTTTCAATGATATAGAGAGTAACTTCTTATTCACCTATTCAGTTGTGATACCCGCACACTTAAAAAACCCGCATAATTCATGGATAAAAAGCAAGTGATCCCCAGGGTGGACAGTTCTATCCCCTAAATAATAATTATCCATAACATGATTAACAATACTTGTAGGTATCTTAAAAGGATCTATCTCAACAGGTGGTGGTTCATCTACTACCCTAACAGTGGTAGTAGTTTTCGCAAATAGAAAACCAAGTGGGTCATCCATATTGGAAACAAAGTAACAAACAGAAATAAAAACAATACTCACAGTAAAAGTTTCCTTTACTAGTTCCACTCTTCAATAGCACTTTACTCCCCGGCAACGGCGCCAGAAAATAGTCTTGATGACCCACAAGTATAGGGGTGTATCGTAGTACTTTTGATAAATAGGAGTGTCGATCCCAACGAGGAGCAGAAGGTGTTGACTAGTGGTATGGAGCCGGAAATCTCTGTAATACTTAGCAAACAGATTTTTAGGGGTTTTCTGATAAAGCAAAGAAATAAAGTACAAGTAAATAAACAACAAATAAATGCAGCAAGTGGCCCAATCCTTTCTTAGCAAAGGACAAGCCAGTGGAAATACTAATGAGGACCAAACGTTCCCGAGGACACATGGGAATTCTGTCAAGTGCTTTCTCTTCATCTAGCTGAGTAGTCTTCTTTGGTTTTATAAGTGTTGTGTGGGTGAACCTGTGCTAATGTACTGACCTTAATTGGACTAATACATACTTGTGATTAAACCCCTTGCAAGCATTCGCAACTACAAGAAATCAATTAAGATATAAACCTAACCACATCTTTAAACTCTGAGATCCTACACTCCCTTGTGCAATGGTTCCTAACGGGGGTTAAGGTTTCTGTCACTCCGGCAACCCCACAATTAGTCGCCAAATACACAATGCATTCCCTTAGGCCCATAAATGGTGAAGTATCATGTAGTCGACGTTCACATGACACCACTAGAAGAATAGCACCACAACTTAAATACTAAACCATTGAATAATATCTCAACACAAATCCACTACTAACAACATGACTTCTCCCATGTCCTCAAGAACTAAACGAACTACTCACGAGACATCATACAGATCAAGATCAAAGATGATATGGTGATGAATAACAATCTGAACATAAACAATAATTCAATGGTTCCACTCACAAGCATCAACTACAATAGTAATCAACACCGCGAAAGCTTCCCCTAAGAACTATGCAAGATTCAACACAATTGTTACAGCGGGATGGAGTGGTGATGATGGTGCTGGTGGAGATGATGGTGTGGATGATGATGATGATCCCGATAAAGTCTAGCTTGATGATGGTGTTGATGGCGACGATCTCCCCTCTCCGGGGAGGAATTTCCCCGGCAGAAATCTGTCTGTCGGAGATCTCTTTCTCTCTCGGTGTTTTCCGCCCCGCAGAGGCGGAGGAATCCTTCTGTGGTTGCTCCCCATGTATTAGGGTTTCGAGGAGAAGATATAGGCGAGAGAGCGGAGCAAGAGGTGGGCCAGGTGGGCCACACCCCCTGTAGGCGCGGCCTAGGGTGGCCCGCACTTGGGGGGTGATGACCCACAAGTATAGGGGGTGTATCGTAGTACTTTTGATAAATAGGAGTGTCGATCCCAATGAGGAGCGGAAGGTGTTGACTAGTGGTATGGAGCAGGAAATCTCTGTAAATACTTAGAACACGGATTTTTAGGGGTTTTATGATAAAGCAAAGAAATAAAGTGCATGTAATAAAGACAACGAACAACTGCAGCATGTGGCCCAATCCTTTCTTAGCAAAGGACAAGCCGGTGGAAATACTTATAAGGACCAAACGTTCTTGAGGACACATGGGAATTCTGTCAAGTGATTTCGCTTCAAAACGCTGAGTACCTTTCTTTGGTGTTGTAAGTGTTGTGTGGGTGAACCTTTGCTAATGTACCGACCTTACTTGGACTAATACATACTTGTTATTAAACCCCCTGCAAGCATCCGCAACTATAGGAAAGCAATTAAGATATAAACCTAACCACAACCTTAAACTCTGAGATCCTACACTCCCTTGTGCAAAGGTGTCCTAACGGGGGTTCAAGTATCTGTCACTCCGGCAACCCCACAATTAGTATCCAAATACACAATGCATTCCCCTAGGCCCATAAATGGTGAAGTATCATGTAGTCGACGTTCACATAACACCACTAGAAGAATAGCACCACAACTTAAATACTAAACAATTGAATAATATCTCAACACAAATCCACTACCAACAACATGACTTCTCCCATGTCCTCAAGAACTAAACGAACTACTCACGAGACATCATATGGATCAAGATCAAAGATGATATGGTGATGGATAACAAGCTAAACATAAACAATAATCCAATGGTTCCACTCACAAGCATCAACTACAATAGTAATCAACACCGGGGAAGTTTCCCCTAAGAACTATGCAAGTATTCAACACAATTGTTACATCATGATAGAGTGGCGACGATGGTTCTGGTGGAGATGGTGGTGTGGATGATGATGATCCCGATGAAGTCTAGCTTGATCATGGTGTTGATGGCGACGATCTCCCCTCTCCGGGAAGGAATTTCCCCAGTAGAAATCTGTCTGTTGGAGAGCTCTTTCTCTCTCGGTGTTTTCCGCCCCGCAGAGGCGGCAGAATCTTTCTGTGGTTGCTCCCTGTATATTAGGGTTCCGAGGAGAAGATATAGGCGAGAGGGTGGAGTCGGAGGCCGGCCAGGTGGGCCACACCACCTGTAGGCGTGGCTAGGGGGTGGCCCGTGCCTGGGTGTGTGTGGTCCTGATACGTCGGAAACATATCTATAATTTTTGATGTTCCATGCTTGTTTAGTATCTACTTTGCTTTGATTTGTCTACACTTTGAGGTGTTTTTATATCTTTTCTGGAACTAACCTATTAACAAATTGCCACAGTGCCAGTTACCTGTTTTCTTCTGTTTTTGGTTCCAGAAAGGTAGAAAATCAATATTCTCGGAATTGGACGAGACAAAAGCCAAAGCCAATATTTTACCATGGGCGACACAAAGTCCAAAGGAGATATGGAGAGGCGAGCCAGGGCCGCCACACCCCCTAGGCGCGGCTAGGGTGGGCCCGCGCCTAGGCAGGGTGTGGGCCCCCTGATCGCCTCCCAGCCTCGCCTCCTCACCTATAAGAAGCCCCCGATGCAGAAATCCTAGCCACCCGATCAAAATTCCACGAAACCTTCTGTAGTCGCCGCCACCATCATCGCTAGATCAGGGGGGGATCTGAAGTTCTTCCCGGCACCCTGCCGAAGGGGAGATCATCTTGGAGGCCTTCTTCTCTGGTATGATGTGTGGATAGTTCCACCTTGGACTATGGGTCCATGTAGTAGCTAGCTGGTTGTATCTCCTCCTTGTGCTTTCATGTATAGATCTTGTGAGCTCCATTCATGATCAAGATCTAATCTATTTATAATCATGCATGTTGTGTTTGCGGGGATCCGATGGATATTGATATTACTATGTCAGATTGATTAATGGTTTTGTCTATTTGATTCTATGATGTCTGTGTTGTTTGTGATCTTGCATGCTCTCCTTTGTTAGTAGTTATCTTGGCCAAGTAATTGCTAGTGACTCCAAGAGGGGGTATTTATGATTTATAGTGGGTTCATGCCTCTAGTTTCCAAGGGAAGTGGCAGAAATCTCTTCGGTTGTAGATGTGTTGTTGCTACTAGGGAGTAAACAACGGTCTCTTGTTCATGGAACAAGTGGATTGTTTACCTTACACACTTTGCTTAAAGCCGTTGTCTGTTGCTTGCAACTTAATACTGGAGGGGGTTCGGATGATAACCCAAAGGTGGACTACTAGTCATAGATGTAGTTGGATGGCGGTCTATGTATAATGTTGTATTGCCCAATCGAATATCATAGGATTTTTTTGTCTGATATTGCATTGTTATGCCTTGATCAGTTCCTGTCAATTGCCCTGCTATAATTTGTTTACCCTTCATGCCATGTTGTTTATCTAAGGAGAGAACCTCTAGTGAACTATAGACCCTGGTTCAATCTTTACCATTGATACATCTTCCATTGGTTACTTGCTACAAACCATCATCACCTTCCACACCATATAGTTAATCATCTGTTACAGCAACCGGTGAGATTGACAAGCTCACTGTTAGTTGGGGCAAAGTCTTGAGTTTGTGTTGTGTAGGTGTCTGCGTTGTTTGCAACACCTGTGTGACGTTTTATTCCTCCTACTGGTTCGATAATCTCGGTTTCTTACTGAGGGAAGACTTGATACTGTGCCGCTTCACACCTTGCTCTTGGGGTTCCCAACAGGCTCCACGTCAACCACGCGTTAGCCATCAAGTTTTCTGGCGTTGTTGCCGGAGAGGTCAAAGACGTCTTCACAGGGGGAGTCCTCCACTTCCTTTCTCTTTACTTTGTTTTTATTTTGATTAGTTTATTTTGCTTGGTTTTGTTTGCCTCTTGTTTTCAAAAACTCCAAAAAAAAATTAGTTTAGTTTGGTTCGCTTTCTTTATTCAAAAACACAAAAAAACAGTTCCTACCCTAGTTGCTACCATGTCTAGATTTGGACCAATCTTTATTTCACCTATGGAAGAGATATCCACTTTTAAGGAAAAAAGTGAAGAGAGTTTTAAAGAAGCTTGGTCTAGAATCTCCACTTTACAGAGGGAAACTAAGCCTAAGATGAGTCTTAGCTTGGTTATTGATAGTTTCTACCACGGTATTGCTCTTCGTTATATATATGCTTTGGATGCTGTGGCTGAGAACGATATTTTGCTATGTACCGAGGATGAAGCTTGTGATGCCACAAAGAAATTGATTATAATTTATGGTACACCTGGCAAGTCTGATTCCTCTTTCACAAATATTTTTGCTAGGCTGAACACTCTTGAGACCAGTATTGCTGCTATGAATAGTTGTTATCACGCGCTTAGGGCTTACCACGATTATGTTCCCATAAATTCCGAGCCTTCAAAATGGTTTCCCACAATCAAAGTCTCTATAAATACTGCACTATTTGATGCTCGTTGTGATATCATGTCTGAATTTTGCCTCATGCCTAAAGATATATATGATTCTTTGAGTCTTTGGGGGCTTTCTGAAGGAGGAGAGGAAATCTCTCTTACTAATAATGCCACTTTATTACCCATTGGAATAGCTGAAGGTGTGTTTACAAAAATCTCAGGTAAAATGGTGTCTACTAATTATATTGTTATTGAATGTGTAGGCAAAGGACAGATTACACTTGGAAGATCCCTACCGAAACACCTTGGAGCAATAATAGATGTGAGAAAAGGCATTATGAATTTTTCTCCTCCAGTAAGCAACCATATTTTCCCTAAAGAGAATAAGAAAGGTAAGAAAGGAAAGAACAAGAGGGTTAATGCCTTATTTGAAAATACTTGATTTTTCTTGCTTCTTGTGCCTAACTTAAATGCGTTAAAGAAAAGTACTTGTTGGGAAATAACCCAAGAGTTTCCTTGAGTCTTGAAAGTTATTACTTCGGTAATAACCTCTCCTTATCCTTTTTGTTTGCTTTTTGTGCCAAGAATGACCTCTAATGAGAGGGAAGTAAGATTTGGGGAGTTGCTGTCTCGAAACAGTTTTCTGTCCTCCACCATAAAAAATCGTGAGGAGTCTCTGTAAGTCGGATTGAGCTGAAAATTTACAAATAAATGACCCAGTATGTTAGCTAACTTTCGTTAGTTCAACACTTTTTGATTTCAGCAACAGAGTTTTGAAAAAAATGATTTCTTCCTGTTGGTCTGTTTTGACAGATTTCCGCCATTATTTGCATTTGCTTCTTATTGATTCCTTTTTGAGTTCTCTTTTGGGGAATTGAGATTTTTGAAGGACTTGATACAGTAGCTTGGTTTTTAGTGAAAAGTATTGTTGTTTAAAAGCTTTGCCTAAAGGTCTATTATCTTTTGAATACACTAATGTTGGTAATGAAGATTGTGTGAAGTTTTGTATGAAGGAAAAATTTCAGGTGTAGAGAGAGAATAATGTAATGAGATGAAGAATGGACAAAAGCTCAAGCTTGGGGATGCCACCCCGGTGTCACACCAATAAATATCCAAGAGGTACAAGCGTCAAAGCTTGGGGATGCCCAAGGCATCCCCTTCTTCATCAATAAAAAGCCCAGGTCTGTCTAAACACTTCGTTTTTATTGTTTCATGCACAGTTGTGTTGTTCTTGGAGCGTCTTAGTTTTTTTTGCTTTGCTTAGTTTGTTTAGTTTGCTTGAATAAAGTAGTTGGACCCCTGTTATCGTTGTGTTGTTTCAAATAAGTTGATTAGTGTTGGAAATGAGTAGAAAGTTCCTGATTGAAAGTGCAAGAGGAGCTTGCATTAACTGTGACTTAGACTTTAGCATGACATGCTAGGTGTTGTTTTGACCTTATGCTTAGTGATTATTGCTGTAGCATGTTTTGTTCCAAACAATTGGGATTACTTAGTGTGCCTTGAATAAATTATGCGTTGTTTTAGCATACAAAAGCATAGTATTGTGGTATTCTCCTTTGATGCTTTGTTTGGGTTGACTTGGCACATGCTCACACCATGTTATGACTATGACAAGTCACCTTAGCCTCTATGATCATTTATTCCTTGACTTGTAGTACCACTCTATGCTTTGATTAGTAATGTTTTATCGCTCTGCATGATTATGGCCATTATTGCTCTCTTAGTTGGTTGCTCCCAGTCTTTTGCTAGCCTCCACTTGTATGAGTAAGCTCTACTCATGCTTCCAACTCCCAAGAAACCCAGTTATTCCAAAGTGTCCACTATAAACTCCTATGCATGGCGTGTTACACCATTCCAAGTATTTTCTTGTTTTCAGCTATCTTCCAATTAAAAAGTATTTTGTTATGTGAAAACTTAGTGATTAAAGCCCTCACGAACTTGATGGCACACTTTATATTCTTTGCCCCTAATAAACTTGAACCATTGTGTCGTCTATGTTGTATATGCTTACACTTATACGTTGGAATTAGCAGAACCATGCTGTCATGGGGAACGTTTTCAACATTGCACTTGTACTTTGTACTCAGTTGATATCATGCCCTTTTGTCTATGGATGTTACCGGTATGAAATAAAGAGGGAACTTGTAAGTCCATGAAGTATGTATTTTGTGTTAGAGAAACGCCTGGATCGCTACCCTAAGCCATGCCTAATCATGGTGGAAACTTGCAACATCACCATAGTGAGATATCTATGAAGCATCCTCAATAAAAGCTATGCATATATTAAATAAAAAGATCGCTAAGATGCTCATTGTCTGCTTGCCTTGTCATTTTGGTTATGGGATAGCTCCTGTACCATGTGCAAGGGGTACCCCGTTGGCGGTTCTCTATGATACACATGTACTTACAATGACAAGAACTTACAGGTGACTTAAGTTGAGTAGCATGAGGTGTGGCCCTCGTATTCAAGGGACTTGAGATTGCCAACTTGTACTTTGTCAAGCATATACTCCATAGTTTGTTCATTTTAACCTTAATCACTTCAAGATGCTTATGATAGGGGCAATGAGGGATAAAAGCTAACAAGTACCATAATTTTTGGAAGCTCTTTTTGAAACTTGAAATCCCTGCTTCCCTTTATGAAGGGACTTTCTTCCACTATTATTGAGTCTCCACCTTCTACCTTTAGGCACCATTAAGAGAGCATAGTTGCCATTCTTAGTTCTATGTGCAGTGTCCCAAAACTTATTGATTGATGCATATTGTGATATTACTTGTTCTTGTGCTATTTGTTTCTAGTCACCCTTGTGAACTTTGAAGGTGTCCTATGCATCTATTTGCTACTCTATGAGGGACAAGCTGATTGCCACTATGCCATGTTTTCTATATGTGAAACAAACAAACATTTTTCAATGCATGTTATTCATGATCTTTGTTTGTAGCCTTTCATGTTGCATGCATAGTTACTATGTCCTATTGTTACAACTCCATCTTTCATGCACATGTTTAGAGTTCTTTGATCCAAGCTTCCAATGCTTGCAAATGGTTTGATATTTATTGTGAAGGTGCATGTCACCTCAAAAATTATTCTTTTATCACATAACTACTCGAGGATGAGCAGGAGTTAAGCTTGGGGATGCTTGATACGTCGGAAACGTATCTATACTTTTTGATGTTCCATGCTTGTTTAGTATCTACTTTTCTTTGCTTTGTCTACACTTTGAGGTGTTTTTATATCTTTTCTGGAACTAACCTATTAAAAATTTGCCACAGTGCCAGTTGCCTGTTTTCTTCTGTTTTTGGTTCTAGAAAGGCAGAAAATCAATATTCTTGGAATTGGACGGGACAAAAGCCAAAGTCAATATTTTACCGTGGGCGACACGAAGTCTAGAGGAGAGACGAAGAGTAGAGCCAGGGCCGCCACCCCCCTAGGCATGGCCAGGGTGTGCCCGCGCCTAGGAAGGATGTGGGCCCCCTGGTCGCCTACCAGCCTCGCCTCCTCGCCTATAAGAAGCCCCCGATGCACAAACCCTAGGCACCCGATCAAAACTCCACGAAACCGTCTGTAGCCGCCGCCACCATCGTCCCTAGATCAGGGGGGGGATCTGAAGTTCTTCCCAGCACCCTACCGGAGAGGAGATCATCCTGGAGGCCTTCTTCTCCAGTATGATTCGTGAGTAGTTCCACCTTGGACTATGGGTCCATGTAGTAGCTAGCTGGTTGTATCTCTGTCACATCCCAAGATTTTCCAAATCTTGTAATGTGAAAATAAATGAATAAAATAAAACTTTGTTTGATTTTCAGAGCCAGAAGAAACTTTTTGAGTTCAATTGGAACTTCAAACCCATTTGAATTAAATAAAACTTAAAGGGATCTAAAAAGATAAACATTTAATAAAAGGAAAAATAAAAACATTTGGAAATACTATTTTGAAACTCTTGAGTGAAAAGATTTATTTTCAAATGAAATAGAAGTTTATAAATAAAGAATATTTTATAAAGCCAAATTAAACCTTGGCCAAACTTTGGGAATTAAAACATTTTATTTTAAATAAAATTAGCAAAGGTTTATTTAAATAATTAATAAGGATTTAATATCCAACCTTATTTAAATAAAAGGTTTTACCAATTTAAATTGAAACATCAAAACTTATTAAATTATTTAAAATAAGTTTTTCTAAATATTTGATATTCACAAATAAAACCTACTAAAGTGTTTAGGCTTTATTTTAGATTTTAAAAATAATATCTCAATAAAACAAATCCTATTTGATTTAATAATGAAAATCTATTAAATGTAATTAATAATGGACTCTAAAATAAAATGTTATTTTGTTTTAAAACAAGTTTCCAAGTATTCTATATTTTCCAAATAAAACCTACTGATTTGGTTTTGAAAATATTTAAAGATTTTATTAATAAAATCAAACTCTATATGGTTTAATAACTAAGGCCCATTTTATTTAATTATTAATGGACCCTAAAATAAAAGTTTATTTTGAACAAGATTTCCAAATGAATTTTATTTTCAAATAAAACCTACTGATTTGATTTTGAAAATATTTGGATTTCAAATGGGGATTTTATTAATTATATCAAACCCTATTTGATTAATAAACCATGGTCTATTTTATTTAATTAATAAATGGAATCTAAAAAGATTTAAAAATATTATTTCATTTTGGACTTTAGTTTATGATTGATAGACAGAACCAAAATCTCATCACAATTGTTGAATTGTTGAATTATTTGAATACTTGAGTAGTTGGATGAAATTCAAATCAGAAAATAGAAAATAGAAAAAGATAAAACAAAGCAAAGAAAAAATAAGAGTAAAACGACCCAAAGCTAAAGCCCACCCCAAATCCAGCCCATCGCCCTTCGCCTCGAACTGCTTTTTCCTCACCTGAAACAACCCGCAGTCACCGACTAGTGGACCCTCCCTCACTCCCTCTCACGGCGACAGAGGACCCCAGACATCTGTCTTCTTCTCCACCCGCAGACGACGCCCACCCTCGCCGGCCGTTTGCAGTGAGTTACACCGGTAGTGAATGCGTGTTGAAGGCAGATTTGATTCCTCCAGAGCCCACGCACCTTAAAACGCCGCCTCCTCTCTCGTTCTCGCCTCCCCAAAGCACGCCCAGCCGCCTCAATTACTCTGAGCACCCTCGCTCACGACCTTTCTCACCGATTCGGCGACACGACACCGCCCTTGCCTCCTAAGCACACTCACACTCTCCTAGCCTTGGCGCTTCTCCCGCTTTCCACTCACCCTTGGCGCCAGGCGTCGGCACGACGACAACCGCCATCGCCACCATGGTTTCTCCGAACTCTTCCCAGTAAGCTAGACCACCCCTTTCCTGGCGTTGATGCTCGCTTGTCGGGAACCGCGCACGGTTAACCCCAATCTGTTCTCTCCCGTGCTTTGTAGCAACATCCCCAAGAACGCTGAACGCGCCCGACGCCGAGCGAAGTCCGGCGCGATTAGTAGTACGGCACCCTCGCCTCCTCGAAACCACGAAGCTTCCCCATGACCCGCGATCACGGTGAGCCTCCTCCTCTTCTCTCGCTGCCTAGAACGGCCAGACCACCTCGGACGGGCGTGCGCGCCACCGCCCGGCGCCGCCACTATTGGTCAACCTCCGAGCACCATCCGATCTTGATCCGGTGCTAGGAAAGAAAGTGAGGAAGGGGTATCGAATGATCTGAGCAGCGTTGTTAATTAAATCAACGCCAGCGCCGCCCGATCTGGCCGAACGGTATCATCCAAGAGAATAACGACGTGGCGTGATCTGCTAAAAGATTTGAAAACAGATTTAAGTAGCAATTTGAAAACCCTATAACTTTCAAACCACACGCCCAAATTTGGCAAATTTTATATCAATGAATTCAGGAGAACAAGACCTAGCCGACCATGCCCTTAGTTTAGCAAATATTATCTGTTATCTTGGTTGAATTTGCAGAAACTTTTGTATGCTTGTTTAGAGTTTAAAAATTGTTTAAAATTGAATTTAAGGATAAAACCTTTGAAAATTGGATTTTTGTGACCTTACTGACCCTAGGAACCAACCCTTGGTATTAAAAATGATTTTTGAAAGATTTAGGTTGGATTACTTGACTTAGTCATTTTCTAGCCAAATAAAAAGAATGGTTTTTGTTATAAAAATGTTTATGGAAAGAAAATTTTAAGGAAATAGTTTGGACCAAACCTACTGACCCAAAAACACCAAGTTTTGCAATAGCAACTCATTTGGTGAACAACTTAAGATTTTTGCCTTAATAAAAACATTTTTCACCACATGAAATGATGAATGGATTTAAAAATAGTTTTTGGGCAAAACCCTCTTGCTAATGACTTTGCCACTTTGGTAAATGACCAATTTGGACCTTACAAAGTTTAGAATCCCCATAGAGACCCCTTTGCAAAATAAAACTATCTTGTGCATGCTCCCATGCATGAATTGGTTTCCATTGTCTTGTGTGTGTGAAATTGTTTGAGTGATTATTGGTTTGGAATGTAAATTGAATTAGTGTTTGCTTGTTTGACTTGTAGTGAAGTGTGAGACTAACAAGATCAAGGAGTGAACTACCATTCCCTTCCAAAAAAGGCAAGTGATGCTTCATACTTTCTATCCCAATACTTTCACTATGCATTAGTGATTTTGCTAAGTAAACTTGCATGGATTTTGCTAAGTATAGATCTTACTATAGGAAAACCTAATAGATGAATCCTTAGTAGGATTTTCCTAAGTTAGAGATTCCTACTACTACCAAGCTTAGCCTAGCTAATGGAAAACATGGGTGGAAAATATATTCACACTATGGAAAAATATTCTAAGTCTGAGGACTTAGGTTTTGTTTAATAAAACAACTAAGTTAATGAACCTCCTGGGTGGAATGGAAGGATTGGGATATGTTGAGTGGTTACACAAGGCCAGGGGAGTGGTGAACCTTGTGTATCTCACTTGTGGATGGCCACCCAGGAAACAAAGGGATTTGAGATGTCAAATGTTGAGAAGCTTCAAGTGCAACCACTTGGCAATATGGGCTCTGCCATGATCATATAGGTTGCAAGAACTTAGCCAAATGGACAGTGGGTGGTAGTGTTTGATAGGTTGGAACGCGTCCATTTTGGTCTAAGGGAAAGCTTCTAAAAGATCTTGTCTTGGGAAACCAAGTCTTGTGGGGAAAGTGCACCACCTCTGCAGAGTGTAAAACCTAAGTACTTAGCCATGTCCCTGGTAAAGGACAATTTGAGCATCAAGACATGGAAGCAATCAAGAATCTCATCATTCAAATTTCTAAAGTTAAAACTTGTGGATTGAACAAGGGTTGTTTGAATTCTTCAATCATTGATGGAGAGATGGCTTGGTACAAGGATCTTGAAATCTTTGATTGAGGAAATGATTTTTGTCAAGCAAAAACTTAGTATTTTCAAAATGATAAGAAAAATCTATTTTGAGCAATGCAAGCCTCAACTCCACTTAGCCAAATGCATATAGATGATAGACTCCACTATATTACCATAGTATCACTTGCCAATACAATTCAAATGTATTGACCCTTTGTGGCTGTAACTTGTATGTTGCAGGTTTGATTGATTTTAGTGAAGATTGATTGTTTAGGATTACAAAGTCTACAACCAACATCTGCCTGTGGCACTTTGAAGATGAAGGACCCATGACTATATTTATTCCGCTACAATGTAATGTAATAGCCTAATGAGCTATGTTTGATGTAATAAAATTATGTTATTCCTGGTTATAAAGTTATATTATGACCCTTGTTTCTTGATATTACATCTAAACTGTGGATGCTAGCTATTGATCCAGGGACTAGCATTGTCAACACAGGAGGGATCAATCTTATCTAAGATTGGGACCCCTACAATCTCCTCCTTGTGCTTTCATGTATAGATCTTGTGAGTTCCGCTCATGATCAAGATCTAATCTATTTGTAATCATGCATGTTGTGTTTGCGGGGATCCGATGGATATTGAGATTACTATGCCAGATTGATTAATGGTTTTGTCTATTTGATTTTATCATGTCTGTGTTGTTTGTGATCTTGCATGCTCTCCATTATTAGTAGCTATCTTGGCCAAGTAGTTGCTAGTGACTCCAAGAGGGGGTATTTATGCTCGATAGTGGGTTCATGCCTCTAGTTTCCAAGGTAAGTGACAGAAATCTCTTCGGTTGTAGATGTGATGTTGCTACTAGGGAGAAAACAACGGTCTCTTGTTCATGGAACAAGTGGATTGTTTACCTTACACACTTTGCTTAAAGCAGTTGTCTGTTGCTTGCAACTTAATACTGGAGGGGGTTCGGATGATAACCCAAAGGTGGACTACTGGTCATAGATGTAGTTGGATGGTGGTCTATGTATATTGTTGTATTGCCCAGTCGAATCTAATAGGATCTTTTTGTATGATATTGCATTGTTATGCCTTGCTTAGTTCCTGTCAATTGCCCTGCTGTAATTTGTTTACCCTTCATGCCATGTTGTTTATCTAAGGAGAGAACCTCTAGTGAACTATGTGTAGGGTTCGCAGCATAGAAAAAAAAAATTTCCTACGATGGGAACAACTATGTACCAAGATCTATCTAGTAGATACAAGCAACTGGCGGAACCTTTCACGATGACTTTCCTGTGATCGTCGGAACCTTTTACGCTAGTATCTTAATCCCTTTGTTTCACGATATATTACATGTACGAGATTCGATCATCGGTATCTCCATACCTAGTTTGATATCGTTACTGACATGCACTCTTTTCTCGTTCCCATGATATAACATTCTAGTGATCAAATCACCTGCTTGCAAGCTAACCAATGTGATATCACCGAGAGGGCCCAGAGTATATCTATCCGTCATCAGGATGAACAAATTCCACTGTTGATCCATGAGCCTCAACATAACACTTTAGTAGTTCTGAAGCTATCTTTATAATAACCCAGTTACAGTGTGACGTTTGATGTCATCAAGAAAATCTTCCGGTGTTAGTGATTGACATGATCTCATGGTCTAAGGATTAGGATCACTTCGTAAGTTGTTGTAGCAATATAAACTCAATGACTTTGATCATAATGTTATACTTCGGATGAATGTTCATCACATCATTACACTAATGTTGTGACCTCGTTATTAACAACATCCAATGTCCATGATCAGGAAACCTTGATTATCTTGTTAATCAACGAGCTAGTTTTATGAGAGAGGCATAACTAGGAACTTTCTGTTCGTTTATTAAACACACATGTATTAACGTTTCCGTATTAATACAATTATAGCATGCAAAATAAACATTTATCATAAACAAGGAATACGATAATAACCACTTTATTATTGCCTCTCGGGCATATTCCCTTCAGTCTCCCACTTGCACTAGAGACAATAATCTAGTTTAGAAACTTTGCGTATTGAACACCTATGGCTTTATGGTGTTCCATATACGCAACTGCAAGTGGTTAACATAATCTACTGATCTGACACTTTCAGGTCCGTGTGTATTTGCATGTCTTTGCGTCTTCACGCATCAATCATTCTCCAATGAGATGGCATTGTATAAATTTGGTATTTTGGTGAGACCTTTAGTTCCTTGGGGTTAAAACATGTCGATATTATTGTCATACAATATATCTCTAGTGTTTTTCCGTTGTGAACCACACCTTAGTTTGATAACAAATTACTTGACACAAATTCCCTCCTTTGATACTACTATAGCAGTCATATACTTAGCCTCTTTGTTGTAGTATCCGTCACAATGTCTAAACTTTGGAATTCATCCAAATCCATCATGGAATCTCCTTTCCATTACATTGTGCCACCCATAGTTTAAATTGAGATAAACTTAATTTGTATCTTGTGACAAAACTAGTATCAATGTAACGCTTTACAATAAACTATTTGTAATTGTTTGTCACCTCTACACAAATATATTCTTAGTTCTTCTAGAAGATCAGAAGAATATCCTCACTATCATCCAATGATCATTTTATAATTCATTCTGGTATATGCTCATAACACTTAGAGCATAGGACATATTTGGAAGTGTACATATCATGGTATGATTGATCAAAACATCCTCATGATTTCACTCATCAAGTGTCAAAGCACTTGAATCTTGTTTCACTTATCAAGTGTCGATACACTTGAATCTTGATTCCATTCTTTTCCATGTGATAAGAACCTTTTCTTGTCGTTTCTATATTAAACTCCTTAAATATCTCATATATGTACGTTTGGCATAACCATATTAGCGTCACAGTCTATCCACTATAGACATTCATGCTAAATATTCGGGTTTTGCCTAAGTCTTTCATCAAAATGAAATTCTTAAAATTTGTCAATAAAAGATACATCATTTCCAATCAACAAGATGTCCTCCACATAATTTATTAGAAATATGTCTCAGCGCTCCCACTTTATTTCTTGCAAATGCAAGCATCTTCATTGTATCCTGATGAAAACTCCTTTTCATCACGGTTGGACCGTGTCATGTACACGTCCTAGGTAACCATTCTATTAGAAGAACTTTGTTTTGTTTATTCATCTACCATATACCAAATTATATGTAGTGGTTGCTACTTTAATCCGTCTAGACTAAATATCGCTATAAAAGATCAAATCTTGTCATAGTCAACTCCTTGAACATTGTCATAAAATACTTTACGACATGTCAACTATTTCATATATGTGAAACATCCATGTCTGTTTCTTTATGGATCCAAATACGACCGATAGGTTTTTACACCTGTCCGGAGGGTATTCCAAGTTCAAAACTTGATTTCTCGTGTATGGAACTATCATGGATTTTATGGCTTCAAGCCATTTGACACACTCAGGGCCCATCATCGCTTCTTTGCATGTAGTCGGTTCATCATTGTCAAACAATAATGATTTACTCTCAAATCTCAACATTTGATTGTTTATCCGACCTACTTGGTTCAATAGGAACTTAAACCTCCGTGACCGCAACCTTTGAGGCACGTGAGCCATGAGCATTTTGGCTGCCTTCGGAACCGGCGCTGCGCAACTCAGCACATATAGCTAAGGTTCATTAACCTTATCAAAGTTCTATTGTCCTCCCACTTAACCTTTTGCAAAAAATTCCTTTTTCAAGAAACTTCACATTTCAAGCGACAAACCCTTTTTTCCTTGGTATTATGGAGGAATAACCAATTGTTATTCGAAATAACCTACAAAGACATGCTCATCCGACTTCGGTTGTAAACATCTTACTTATGTTTAGCATACCAAACTTTAAGAAATGACAACTTGGGTTTTACCCCACAACATAACTCATATGGTGTCATTTCAACGGATCAAGATGGAGCTCGTTTTAGTGTAAAAGCGGTAGTCTCTAAAGCTTTAATCTTTTAAAACATAATGGCAGTTTTATAAATAACACCTTTGATACAACCATGTCAAACAAGGTTTCATTACAAATCTCAAACACTCCATACTCCTATGGTGTTTCGGGAGATGTAAATCTAGGTGTTTTGCTAAACTTGCAACTCAAATAAATCCCATTATGATAAATCATAATTCATTTATTTTTCTTGTTACACTTGTAACTCAAATAAATCCCTTTATGATCAAATCATAAATCATTTATTTTCTTGTTACAATGATTTTCCACTTCATCTTAAAATTATTTGAAACATTTTTCAAATATTTCATACTTATTTCTCATTAAGTGAGCATTCAATCAAATTTCCGGAGAAAGCATATGAAGTTGAAATCCATCGCTTACGACTATACATAATGGAATACATACATCGATATGTATAAATTCCAATTATTTAGTCGTTCGTTCTTCTTTGGCCTTTGAATGAAGTTTTAATTATCCCGAGGAAAGTCTCACAAGCGTCATTTGATCAAATCAAAGACTCCAAAAAATCCATAAAAATGGAGTTTTTTCATGTTTTCTTTCCAATATAATTTAAACGGCGATGTCACTTCGTAATTGATCTTCCAATCATTTGTCTTGCGACATTTTAGCATTAGGTTTTATGGATGTGATTTCTCGAACTAGATTTGTAAATCATCCATGTTATATGAAATACGGTAATTATTTGAACAACCTTTATTCTCATAATACCTAATTTAAATAACAATTAAAACATATATAAAAGTCAAGCTTTGATGCCAACGAGAAATAAACATCATCACATATTCTCTTGCTGGTCACTTAGGCCATTGTGGTTTATGAATTGCGTCGTTCCGTATGAAATTTCATACCAACCAATTCGGTATCCAATACGCAAGAACCACATTGTCTAACAAGCAAAGAATACAACCATAACATGTATATCATCCATATACCTAAATTGGATATTTCCAATATTTTCTTTTCTGCCAAATATATTTTATAGATTCTCTTTCAGCATTTCCTTTTCCTTTTAAAAGAATCTATCAACATCAAAAGTGGCGCCATATACATGACACATAGTCCAAAGCGTGTATATTCAAATAATAATACCTTTGGACTTGCACTTTGAAGTAGATCACCATCATCAAAATGATTGGCATTCTTTCAAAATACATTCTTTAGTAATCTTTTAGTGTAGTAAACACTTTACATACATCTTCTATTCATCCTTATCATGACGACTTTCATGATCAAGCTAATATACCTTATAAAGACGAATCGTGAGTATAACGTTACTTTCCAAAACCCTTTTGGATGATTAGGATGTCTAGCATCTCCAATCTTTGTAAATTGTCATCCAATATGAGAATATACATTATACTCTATCATATTGCAACCAAAACATTGTTTCAGATATCATTATATTTGTTACACATGATGGTTTCTAAAACAATTCTTTCAGCTCCTAGATAAACTTGATATTAAAACAATCAAGAATCATGGAGGCAAACATGATACTTAAGATACTAACACTGGAATTATTACTCTCGATTTAATACCAATTATTAAATTTCATGGAGTAAACAGAGTTTGCAATAGGACTTTAAACTTTTAGATTGACACTCAACACAATATGATACCAATTCATAAAGTAAATATCCAGAATTCTATAGTTCTATTATCTCAATTACAACTAAGCATAAGGTGGTGAACGAATGCCAATGACTACAACAAATTATGCAAATTCACTTTGATTTAATTTATAATAAATTGAGTTCTAGTAATCCAAATTAGAAATGAACTCCCACTCAAAAATGACATCTCTCGTGTCTTTTTGGTGATTACATGAACCAAAACCACTACATCAAGTCCGATCATCATGTGAGTCGGTGTAGCTTCAAAGGAGAGCATCAAATGGGCATCATATCTACCATATGACTCATGCTTAACCTTTCGGTCCGTGTTCCGAGGCCATGTATGTACATGCTAGGCTCGCCAAGTAAGAACCTTAGTATTCGCGTGTGTAACTGTCTTACACCCGAGATATGCTCGTGGATTCAAGTACACCCGATCATCACGTAATGTCTTGAAGCGACGAGACATTGTCGATGCATACTTAAGGAAGAACACATTTTTATCTTGATATCTAAATGAGGGATCATATTATTATGCTAATAAAAAGACAAACAAGCAATATAAGATGCAATCAAACATCTCATGTTTGTAAGTAAAATGATATGGTTCCTGCATATGATCTCTATCATGTGCACCGTGGTATGATCTCTATCATACCTCTGTGTGTAAGGCCAAGGTCTATGAAACCTACACGTTATGTGTGTTGTAAGAGTATCACCTTATACTTCTACTTACAACATCACCATATCATAACACTAGCCCAGCAACAATCTAAACTAGACGCCTCTAATTTATCCATTGCAAGTATTACGTGGTTTAGGGCTTTCGAAGATAGAACCGTTCTTACCTACGAACATGAACCACAATAAGGATAACCAAATTGTTGACAACTCGTTGCAAATTAGATATTGACTATAGTAGGAGAGACAGACACCCGCTAGCCACTTATGCAAAACTAGTTGCATATCATGCGTGGAACAGGTATCATGTGCGAGGACATGTAAAGTTTGTCCGGGCCGCTTCATCCCATTATGCCACCAATATCTAAAGTACAATTAAGAAAAAAAATGATCATCATCGCCCACATACTCATATGTGTACTACCCGTGCAAAGCATCTACACATAGATCCGACTCTGATACCACTGTAGGGTTCGCAGCATAGAAAACAAAAAATTTCCTACGATGGGAACAAATATGTACCAAGATATATCTACTAGATACAAGCAACGGCGGATATACATCCATAGAGAACATACCCTTGAATACCGACAAAGCTTAACGAGTCCAAACTCGTGGTTGATGTAGACGATCTCTTGCCGATCTCAAGGTCGAGAGGAAGTCCTAGCACCGCAAAACAGCAGCGCATCCGTGCTCGCACACACGTACAAGACACCGAGCAACCTCCGCCTCCTCGCTCCAACGATGCAGCGGAAGCACAACTCTTTCTTGCCGAAAATCCACCGGGAACATGTATCTCGCTAGTCCGAGACCATGGGGGATAAATATTAGAGGGGGAGAGAGATCCTTCACGAGGAGGTGTGAGTGAGAGAGAGGAGAGGGGTGCCTTTTATAGGAGAGAGGGGGCACCCAAGGGGAATGGCCCCCATCCATGGGGCTGCCCCCACCTCTTCCTCATTCATGTGGGTGGACACTCCACTCACTCAAATGGCTTTCAATTCCCTCCACTAAAAAACCCACTCAAATTCCCATTAAATTTCCACCAAATTTAATGCGAACTCTCATTAAATAAAACTCACTTTATTTATTCAGAATTTTGTCAATTACTTTAATGACAAACATTCACATATAACCCCTTGCTAGTATTTCATTTCACATGCAAAAACACTTCCTGCAATTTCACCCGAAAACCTGTTTCAGTATCTAGTGAAATAAATTCCTGCGCTTGTTATTCTTTTCGGCATGAAAATTTTGCTCCAATTGGATGTCAGTGCCCCTTAAGTGTGCCACCCCACGGTTCGCGAATAATGCGGACATGATCGAGACCCTTCTCCGATCAATAATCAGAAATGGGACCTGGAGATCCATACTGACTCCCACACATTCAACGATGACTTTCTTGTGATCATCGGAACCTTTTATGCTAGTATCTTAATCCCTTTGTTTCACGATATATTACATGTCCGAGATTCGATCATTGGTATCTCCATACCTAGTTTGATCTCGTTACCGACATGCACTCTTTTCTTGTTCCCGTGATATAACATTCTAGTGATCAAATCACTTTCTTGCAAGCTAACCAATGTGATATCACCGAGAGGGCCCAGAGTATATCTATCTGTCATCAGGATGAACAAATTCCACTCTTGATCCATGAGCCTCAACATAACACTTTAGTAGTTCTGAAGCCATCTTTATAATCACCCAGTTACGGTGTGACGTTTGATGTCATCAAGAAACTCTTCCCGTGTTAGTGATTGACATGATCTCATGGTCTAAGGATTAGGATCACTTCGTAAGTTGTTATCACAATATAAACTCAATGACTTTGATCGTAATGCTATACTTAGGATGAATGTTCATCTCATCATTACACTAATGTTGTGACCTCGTTATTAACAACATCCAATGTCCATGATCAGGAAACCTTGATCATCTTGTTAATCAACGAGCTAGTTTTATGAGAGAGGCATAACTAGGAACTTTATGTTTGTTTATTAAATACACATGTATTAACGTTTCCGTATTAATACAATTATAGCATGCAAAATAAACATTTATCATAAACAAGGAATACGATAATAACCACTTTATTATTGCCTCTAGGGCATATTCCCTTCACTATGGACCCCGGTCCAATCTTTACCATTGATACATCTTCCATTGTTTACTTGCTGCAAACCATCATCACCTTCCACACCATACAATTAATCCTTTGTTACAGCAAACGATGAGATTGACAAGCTCACTGTTAGTTGGGGCAAAGTATTGAGTTTGTGTTGTGCAGGTCTCCGTGTTGCTTGGAACACCTGTGTGACGTTTCCTTCCTCCTACTGGTTTGATAACCTCGGTTTCTTACTGAGGGAAGACTTGTTGCTGTGCTGCTTCACACCTTTCTCTTGGGGTTCCCAACAGGCTCCACGTCAACCACGCGTTAGCCATCAGGGGCCCCCTGTGGCCCATCTACGCCTCCCCTTCTGGCTTCCTTCGTCTTCTGGGAAAATATATTTTGCCATGATTATTTTGGTATTTTTCTGATCTTCGCGAAGTTTCATCAAAACATTTATTTTCATCAGAATCCTGACTCCGGCAGTTCATCCTCCAAGAATCATCCAACATGCAAAAATAGATGAAAAGACATAAGTAACACATCATAACATGAAATATATCAATGAATAGAGGCAAATTATGATATAGAATGGTGATGCAAATTGGACGTATCAGGGGGTGTAGGCCCCCTGCGGGCCATATCCGCCTCCCGTTCTGGCATTCTTCGTCTTCTAGGAAAATAGGATTTTCCGTAGTTTTTTGGTATTTTTTGATCTTCGCAAGATTTCATCAAAACACCACTTTTTCCATCAGAATCCTGACTCCGGCAGTTCATCCTTCAAGAATCATCCAACATGCAAAAACAGATGAAAATACATAAGTATCACCTCTTAATATGAAATATATCAATGAATAGAGGCAAAATGGACGTATCAATGAGCTCAGTCAACTGCAGAGCTTCGTTGGGAAACCCCAAGAGGAAGATATGATGAGCATAATAGTAAGTTTTCCCTCAGTTATGAAACCAAGGTTATCGAACTAGTAGGAGAAAGGAAACAACTCCAAGGTGTTGCTAACAACCTGGACTCCTGCACAACACAAACTCAATACTTCGCCCCAGCTTATAGTGAGGTTGTCAATATCACTGGTTTGCTGAAAAGGAAGGATTAAACTTATAGTGTGGAAGATAGTAGTTGCTTGTAGAAAGTAAACGGTAACAGTAGATGATGCATCAATGATAGATTGGACCGGGGTCCACAGTTCACTAGAGGTGTTCTCCTTAAGATAGATAACATGCTGGGTGAACAAGTTACAGCGGGGCAATTGATAGATTGAGCAAGTATAATAATGCATATACTAGACATCATGACTCCTATGAGATTTGATTGGGCATTACAACAATATACATTGACCATAATCCAACTGTATCTATGACTAATAATCCACCTTCAGGTTATCATCTGAACCCCTTCCAGTATTAATATGCAAGCAACAGATAACTGCATTAAGCAATGTGTGTAAAGTAAACAATACAATTGTTCCATGAACAAAAGATTGTTGTTTTCTCCCTAGTAGCAACAGCACATCTACAACCTTAGAGATTTCTATCACTTCCTCATATTACTAGAGGCATGAACCTACTATCGAGCATAAATACCAAGGATTGTTTAATGTGTGTTGAACTGCTGCAGATCTCTACCTTGAAAAGGAGTTGGAAACTGTTTTTTTGGGGGGGGGGGGTGGATAATCCTCCCCTACCCAAACTGAAAAGGGAGCAACCCTCAGAATAGGGGCAGAATATCCCACGGATTTTCTGGACAGGGCCGGAGTTTTGCCTGTGCCGGATAATTCGCCCTCTAGGCGGATAGTCCGCCCGTGATCTGTCTCAAGGTTTCCCAGGCGCATCGCTCAGAGAGGGGGCATAGTTTCCCCCCGGACTCTCCGTCTCTGGGGTGGATTTTCCCCAGGGGCAGATAGTCCGCCCCTTGAGGGGGGTGGATAATTCGCCCCCCTCGAGGATTTTCACCAAGTCAAGACCGGGGCCACCGTTAAAGAGGGGGTGGATTCCCCCCGGACTTTCTGTCCACGGGGCGGATTTTCCCCCCAGGGCAGATAGTTTGCCCCTATTATCCGCCCCCAAACTTCACCAACGGTCAGATCTGTGCAGGGGGTATTTAAGCCAGCCTTCCCCCTCCTACCAGAACTCTTGGTTCATTCGAAAAAGTCAAGATATGTTCTTCAAGTTTCATCCAAGAGAGCTCCACCTTCATCCACCCAAAGGCCCTGTTCCTTGGGGAATCGAAGGAGGAGGACTCGATTTTCAACAACTGCAATCAAGCGCTTCATCTCCTCTCCATTCATTTGGAGAATCGCCGATCTAGTATTTCTTGCAAATATCTAGATCCTTGCTTTTGATTATATTGATAATCCTTGTTCTTGTGACAACTTGTTGTCATTACGGGAGCCCCCAATTCAGTTGTGGGTGTGTGCCCAGAGTTGTAAAGGCACCGGTTCCCGCCTCGAAGGGTACCAATAGTGGAGAAGGTGGATCAGGCCTTTCGTGGCGAGATCCATCGGAGAATAGGGTGAGGCCTATTATGGCATGGTGGTCTTAGAACCGTCCACCCCTCCAACGCAGGTGTACTTACCTTAACAAGGAAGGAACTGCGGTAAAACAAATCCCTGTGTCTCCACGTGCTCCACTATGGTTTCCTCGCTCCTCTCTTTACATGCTTAGTAGCTAGGTTTGCATATAGGGAAATTCTCGTAGTTGCATATCTAGAGAATTTACTTTGTGTCAAGCCTAAAATTGAAAAAGAACTAAAAATTGAGTAGCACCTATTCACCCCCCTCTAGGTGCCCATACGATCCATTTCAATTGGTATCAGATCCCCGACGACTCTTAATTCGGGCTTAACCGCCTAAGATAAGTATGGGTTCCAAGGGAGATTGGAGTGATGCTCCGGAGCTAGTCACCATGAACGATCTCAAGACGTTGGAAACAACCTTGATTAGTTCCATGGAGGCTAAGATGGAAGAGATGCATCAAATGATAATGCGTCTCTCCACATCTGCAACATCACCTCCATCTGCCTCTAAGGCTACCACTCCGCAATCCAAGGAAACAGGTAAAACCGATTCCAAAGAAAACGAAGTGGTTGGTGATGGCACTAGCAAGAGCTCCTCCTCAAAAAAGGATAGTGGTAAGGAAGGATACAATGAGGTTTCTCATGTGTATTCACCTGATCCACCTATCCCACATCCTCATATACATAATAGGGGTGATCCACCCAAACTTTCAACATCTACTTTTAATCAATCGCAATTTTTGATGAAGTCTCATGTGTGCAGCTCCTCCATTGAGTTGTGGAAAATCATAGTGAATGGTATTCATGTTGTTTATCCCAACAACCTAACAAGAATAGAGGTTGTGGACAGTCAACTCAATGCAACGACCCTACACATGATTCAGCTTGGTGTGGGTGACAAAGACATGCCACACATTCAGCATCTTAACACAGCTAAGGAAGCTTGGGATGCCCTCACCGAGCTCTTGATTGGAAATGAAATCATGAGAAGAAATAGATATGATGCTTTGAGTAATGAAGCTGAAGGATTCTATATGTTGGATGGAGAAGACCACGAGGACATGTATAGGAGGCTCAAGTCAATAGCCACCACTTTCAGAAACCATGGTGCCTCTCATGTTGATGGTGCTTGGATCAAGCGCAAGTATGTCAGTGCTCTTATGCCATTTGAGACCATAGATTTGAAGAGTCTCCAAGTAAGGCATAACTACCACCTAATGACATCCAATGAGGTAATGCAAGAGATGTCTGCTTTCAAAGTGGCTGCCAAGAATGCCGAAGATGCTCATGCACGAGCCATTGGGATGCAAAAGGGAGTCAACGTGTCCTTGAAGACTAGTGTGGCTGATCATGATGAAGATGATATGGAAGATATGGACTGTCCCGAGGATGTAAAAAGATCTCATGGACAATACATGGCCTTCTATGCTAGAAACTTTTGGAAGGATCTAGCCAAAGCCAAGTCTGAACTAGAACGCAAGAGTGGAGCAAATGGTAGAAGGGAAAACAGTCCCAAGCTGAGGACTTGTTTCAACTGTGGAGACCGGCTGCACTTTGTAGCCGAGTGTCCATACCAAAGTAGGTAAGATAATGGAGGAAGACTCATTCTCAAGGAAAAGTCAAAGGCTCCACGAAAGAAACAATTTGTGAAGAAGAATGCTCCTTTCAAGAAGCAACCAAAGATTGTTATAGTGGCTCAAGAAGAATATTCTTCGGGAAGCAAATATGAAGACGAGGATGATAGCTCTCTAGAGGTGGCTGCTATAGTCACCACATCTACACCAACATCTCTCTTCGACTCTCCGAATGAAAACGTCATGCACAAGAACGCTACTTGTCTCATGGCAAGAGGTTCCGAGGTATCAACTACTAACACTTCTTTTCCTAAGACTATGATTAACATGGATGATCCTACTAGTCTTAAGGTTAAAGAAGGGATTATTGCTTTGGACTATTTCTTCACTAACTTGCAAGGTGAGCACAAAATACATTTTGAGGCTCTTATTGACCAGCTGGCCCAAAATGAAGTGCTTCTTGATGAAAAGGGCAGGATTGAAAGGGAGGATGCAATGGAAATTCTGTCCTTAAAAATTCTCTAGAAGAAGAGGCTCGGGATTCTATTGAAGTGAGGCTTGAGTCTATTGAGGAGTCACATGAAGAAATGCTGACAAAGCTTGTCAAGGAACATGACAATGCAATATCCAAAGCAAAGAAGTTAAAGAAAGAAAAGATTGACTTTGGGGCTGCTCATGCTAGACTCTCTGAAGAATTGGAGAAACTTGACATCGCTCACAAGGCTTTGAAAAGTGAATTATCTATTCTCAATGAGTCGCATGATCAGCTCCAAATTCGATTGACCAAGTATGATGTTCCTAGCACATCTAAGTCAACATATATTCACAAGTAAAATGCTAGTGTGGAAGATGAGCTTGTCAATGACACCACTCCCAAAGATAAGGGTGTACTTGATGAGATACTTGGCAAGCAAAGGTCAAATCTTGGAAAAGAGGGACTTGGATATGTCACCAAGTCTAAGAAGAAGAAGAAGAAGACCAAGGGTGAACAATCAAAGACAAACACCGTTGAGAAGAATGTCATAAAAGACAAAAGTGACCATATTGGTTTTGCAGGGTCTCACAATCCAAATTATGAATTTTTTGTGATTATTATGGTGATGTCTATGCTTATTATGTTGGTCCTTTTGATGAATATGTTGCTTGGTCTATTTGGGTTCCAAATACCCCTGTTACTAACATGAGAGGACCCATTGAAAATGGGTACCTAAAACCAAGAAGTAATTCTCTTGCAGGGCTATGCTTCCGGTGGGTCTAAATGGGTGCTGGATAGTGGGTGCATGTTGGAGATATGCCCAAGAGGCAATAATAAAGTGGTTATTATCATATCTTCATACTTATGATAAATGTTTACATACCATGCTATAATTGTATTAACAGGAAACATTAATACTTGTGTGATTTGTATACATAAAAGAGTCCCTAGTAAAGCCTCTTGTTAAACTAGCTTGTTGGTTAATATATGATCATGGTTTCCTGATCATGAACATAGAGATGTTGTTGACAACAGGGTCATATCATTAGTAGAATGATGTGATGGACATACTCCTATAGTTAAACATAGCATGAAGATCAAGTCATTTAAAATAGTTCAATTGCTATATGCTTTCTGATACATAGTAACCTAATTCCTTCGACCATGAGATCATGCATATCACCTTCACCGGAAGGATGCTTTGATGACATCAAACACCACACCGTAACTGGGTGGCTATAAAGGTGGCATTAGGTGTTCGGAAAGTATTGGTTGAGACACATGGATCAAGAGTGGGATTTGTCCATCCATATGACGGATAGATATACTCTGGGCCCTCTCGGTGAAATGTCATCCAATTAGCTTGCAATCATGTGACTGGATCACAAGGGATCACATATCACGGGAACGAGAAAAGAGTACTTATCAGTAACGGGGTTGAACTAGGTATGCAGAGATACCGACGATCATAACCTCAGATAAGTAAACTATCATGAGACAAAGGGAAATTGGTATCGTATGTAAGTGGTTCATTCGATCGCAAAGTAATCATAGAAATATGTGGGAGCCATATGAATTTCCAGATTCCTCTATTGGTTATTGATCAGAGAAGTGTCTCGATCATGTCCGCATAATTCACGAACCGTAGGGAGACACACTTAAGGATTCGATGTTGTTAAGTAGTTATGGAATGATGAGTAAGAGACCGAATGTTGTTCGGAGTCTCGGATGGGATCCGGGACATCACGAGGAGATCCGGAATGGTCCGGAGAATAAGATTCATATAAGGAAAGTCCTGTTTCGGGGTTGGAGAATGGTTCCGGTGTTTTCATCGGGAATGTTCTAGAAGGTTCCAGAATGTCCGGCACTCCAGAGGGGAAGGGTACATGAATGTGTTATATCAAGTTGGTATGATTGCATTATGTACATGGTGTCATCGCTGTACCAAATAGAGGGTTTATTCAAATCCTAGTTTGAAAAGTCAAACGGCTAGTTTGAAAGTCAAACGGCTAGTTTTGGGAAAGAGGAGAAGGAGGTTTGAAACCGATCAAAGCGCCGAACGCAGCACCGGAAGGATCGTCTGTACGATCTTGAGATCGGGAGTGTACGACTACATCATCCACGAGAATCGCTCTCGTTAACCGCTGGATCTTCGAGGGTTAGTACTCTATGATCGACTTGCTACAATCTAGTAGATAGATCTTGGCTTGATCATAGATTAGATCTTGATTGTGTGTTCATGCGGTAGAAATTTTTTGTTTTCCATGCTACGAACCCCTACAGTGGTATCAGAGCCGTGTCTATATGTAGATCTGTTGCACGAGTAGAACACAATGTTCATTGTGGGCGTTGATGCTTTTGTTGTCGATTGCTTCTTGTGTACTTTGCATATTGCGGGATGAAGCGGGCCGGGCTAACCTTACATGACATCGTTCATGAGACTTGCTCCACGCTTGACATGCAACTTGTATTGCATAAGTGGCTTTGCGGGTGCCTGTTTCTCCCAACATAGTTAAGATTCAATTTAAAACGGGTGATTGACAATACTAGTATCAATGTTGTGGTTCTTGTTCGTAAGTTAGAACGACACTTATTGAAAGCCCCAAACCACGTAAAACATGCAAAGAAAATTAGAGGTGTCTAACTTTGTTTTGTGGGTGTGTGTGATGTGATATGGCCATGATTGTGATTATATATGATGTATGCAATGTTCCTTATTGTAAGTTGGCAACCGTGAGCCATATGGTTGTCTTTAAATTCTTAAGACCCGCTTGTCTGCTCAAAGTAGTTGTAATAGTTGAAGCCGTGGACGACAACCATGGAGCGCTTCATTGACCTTGATGCAATGCCGGTGATGATGGAGATCATGTTCGTGCGTGAAGATGGAGATCGGAAGCACAAGAAGAAAGGCCATATCATATCACATATTATGAATTGCATGTGATGTTAATCCTTTTATGCATCTTGTATTGCTTATTTCACGACAGTAGCATTATAAGATGATCCTCAAGCACACAATTTAAAGTATTAAAGTATTCATCCTTAGTAAGCACCATTGCTAAAGCTCGTTGTTTCGAAGCACCACGTGATGATCGGGTGTGTTAGATTCCGCGAGTGTATACAACGTGAGCAAGCCAGATTTGCTCATGCGAAAGCTAAGGTTAATCTTGACGAGCCTAGCATGTATGGACATGGTCTCGAACACGGATCACCGAAAGGTAAAGCATGAGTCATATAGTAGATATGATGAACATGTTGATTGTTCGCCATTGAAGCTACATCAACTCTCGTGATGATCGGTTTTGATGTGGTGGATTTGGTTCGTGTGATCACTAAAACAATGTGAGGGATATTGTTTTGAGTGGGAGTTCAACGGCAATATGATTAAAAGTTGAACACTATTTATCATAAATTAAATCCAAGTGAATTTGCATAGTTGTTGTAGTCATTGGCATCCGTTTACCACCTTGTGCTTAGTTATAATTGAGATGATAGAACTATAGAATTCTGGTTAGTTACTTTACGAACTGGTATCGTATTATTTTGAAGTGTTAATCCAAAGTTTAAAAGTCCTATTGCAAACTTTCAGTAAGTTCCGATCACTCCATGAAGTTTAATAATTGGTATTAAAACAAGAGTGACAATTCCAAGTGTTAGTGTATAAGTATCATGTTTGTCTCCATGATTCTTGATATTCAAAGGATTGTCTTAATATCAAGGTTATCTAGGATCTGAAAGAGTTGTTTCAGAAACCATGATGTGTGGAAGATATTGTGATATCTGAAACGAAGTTTTGGTTGCAACATGATAGTATAATATGGCAAAAGTCATGTTCTAATAGTTGATGAGAATTTGCAAAAGGTTGGAGACACTAGTTGTCCTAATCCTCCAAAAGGTTTTGGAGAGCAACATTATACTCGTGATTCACCGTTATAAGCTAAAAGTAGCTTGATCATGGATAAATCCATGATGAGGGTGAATATTTGATGTAGGTAAAATGTTTACTACACTAAGAGATTACTAAAGAAAGGAATTTGAAAGAACACCAAACATTTGATGATGGTGATCTAGTTCAAAGTGCAAGTCCAAAGACATTGGTATTTAATTATACACGCTTTGGACTATGTGTCATATGTATGACTCCACTGTTGATGTTGATAGATTCTTTCAAACAGAAAAGGAAATACTGAAAGAGAATCTCACAAATATATGGCAGAAAAGAAAAGACTAGAATTGTTCAGTTTAAGTATATAGATGATATACATGTTATGGCTATATTCTTTGCTTATTAAACAATGTGGTTCTTAAGTATTTGATACTGAATTTGTTGGTGTGAATCGTCATACGAAACAACACAATTCATGAACTACAATGGCCTAAGTAAATAGCAAAAGAATATGTGATGATGTTCATCCAGAACAAATAAAGGGTTATTGTGTTGCTCGTTAAACATCAAAGCTTGCCTTCAAGATTTGTTTTATCAGGTATTATGAGAACAAAAGGGTTGTTCAAATAATTGCCGTAATCCATAAAAGATGGATGATTCACAAATCTCGTTGGAGAAATCACATCCATAAAACTAGTGCTAAAAATGTTGAAAGACAAATTGATTGAAAGATCACTTAGGAAGTGGCATCGCCGTTTAAATTATATTGGAAAGAAAACATGAAGAAACTCCATGTGGATGGAATTTTGGAGTCTTTTGATTTTGATCACATGACGCTTGTGAAAATTTCCTAGAGATAATTAAAACTTCGTTCTTAGGCCAAAAGGGAACGAGTGACTAGCTTATTGGAACTTGTACATATTGTTGTATGAAGTCCATTATGTGTAGTCAAGAGCGATGGATTTCAACTTCATATGCTTTCTCCGAGAATTTGAGTGAATATATGAATATTTACTTAATAAGGATGAAGTATGAAACATTTGAAAAGTTCAAAGACTTTCAAGATGAAGTGCAAGATTATTGTAACAAGAATATAAATAGTTTATGATAAGATCATAAAGGAAGATATTTTGAGTTACAAGTTTAGCATAATACCTAACATTTAAGGAATCGTTCCGTAGATTTACATGTCCCGAGACACCATAAGAGTATGGAGCGTGCAAGATATGTAATTAAACCTTGTTTGACATGGTAAGATCGAAGGTGTAATTCATAAAACTGCCATTATATTTTAAAGATTAAAAGCTTTAGAGACTACCGTTTTTCCACTGAAAAGAGCTCCATCATAATCCGTTGAAGTGACACCATATGTTATGGTTTGGGATAAAACCCAAGTTGTCCTTTCTTAAAACATTGGTATGCTTTGCATAAGAAAGATGTTTGCAACCAAAGTCGGATGAACCTGTCTTTGTATGTTATTTCGAATAATCATTAAGTATTCCTCCATAAACACCAAGACAAAAGTGTTTCGCTTAGAATGTCAAGTTTCTTTGAGAAGGAATTTTCATGAAAAGATAAGTGGGAGGACAATAGAACTTTGATAAGGTTAAAGGATCCTTAGCTATATGAGTTGTTAGCCGAAAAGTGTTCCGGAGGCAGCAATAATGCTCATGGCTCACGTGCCTCAAAGGTTGTGGTCACGGATATCTAAGTTCCTATTGAAACAAGTAGGTCGGGTAAACAATCAAATACCAAGATTTGAGGGTTGAATCATTATTTGAGAATAATGAACCGACTACATGCAAAGAAGCGATGATGGGCCCTGACTCCGTAAAATGGCTTGAAGCCATAAAATCCGTGATAGTTCCATACACGAGAAATCAAGTTCTTAACTTGAAAGACCCTCGAGAAAGGTGTAAGACCTTACAGTTGTGTTTGGATCTATAATAATAATAATAAAAAAAATAGACATGGATGTTTCGCATATATGAAATGGTCGACATGTTGGGAAAGAGTTTTTCACAACAATGTTCAAGGGTTGACTATGACAAGATTTGATCTTTCATAGTGACATTTAGTCTAGACGGATTAATGTAGCAACCACGACATATAATGTTGTTATGTGTTGGATAAACAAAAACAAGTTCTTCTAATAGAAGGGTTACCTAGGACGTGTGCATGACACGGTCCAAAGGGTTTTTGTTAATTCAAAGGATGCTAAAAACATATGCAAACTTCAATGGTTGAAGTAAGCATAGCGGAGTTGGAATCTTCACTATGATGAAACTGTTAAAAGAGTTTAATTTCATTAGAGACAATGAAGATGCTTGCATTTGCAAGAAATTAAGTGGGAGAGCTAAGACATATTTCTAATACATTATGTGGAGGACATATTGTTGATTGTAAATGATGTATCTTTTATTAACACATATTAAGAATTTCATCTCGATGAAAGGCTTAGGCAAAACCCAAATATTTGGCATCAATAGACGCTAATATGGTTGTGCCAAAAGTACATAGATGATATATTGAATAAGTTTAATATAGAAACTACAAGAAAGGTTCTTGTTGCACACAAAGGATTGAATGAGTTCAATATTGATGATATATTCAAGTGTATTGACACTTGGTAAGTGAAACAAAGATTCAAGTATAGATTGATACTTGATGTATGAAATCACAAAGAGTATTTCTATCAATCATACTGTGATATGTACAAATCCAGATATGTCCTATGCTCTAAATGTTATAAGCATATACCAGAATGATTCATAAGATGATCATTGGACGATAGTAAGGATATTCTTATAATCTTTTGGAAGAACTAAGAGTATATTATTTGTAGAAGTGACAAATAGATGGTTAGTTCATTGTAAAAGTACTACATTGATACTAATTTTGTCACAAAGTACAAATTAAGTTTATCTCAATCTAAACTAAGGGTGGCACAATATAATGGAAAGTAAGTTCCATAATGGATTTGGATGAGTTCCAAAGTTAAGACATTGTGACAGATACTACAACAAAAGGCTAAGTATATGACTGCTATAATAGCAGCTAAAGAGGGCATTTGTGTCAAGTAGTTTGTTATCAAACTAGGTGTAGTTGACAGCGGGATAATACTATGAAGATATATTGTACGACAATATTATCAACATGTTTTAACCCCTAAGAACTAAAGGTCTCACCAAAGGACCAAATTTATACAAAGCCATCTCATTATAGAATGAGTGATGCGTAGAGACGCAAAGACATGCAATTACACACGGACCTGGAAGTGTCAGATCCGGAGATCAGTTGACCACTAGCAATCGTGTACATACAACACCAGAAAGCCATAGGTGTTGAATACACAAAGGTTTGAAACTAGATTATTGACTCTAGTGCAAGTGGAAGACTGTTGGAGATATGCCCAAGAGGCAATAATAAAGTGGTTATTATCATATCTTCATACTTATGATAAATGTTTACATACCATGCTATAATTGTATTAACAGGAAAGATTAATACTTGTGTGATTTGTAAACATAAAAGAGTCCCTAGTAAAGCCTCTTGTTAAACTAGCTTGTTGGTTAATATATGATCATGGTTTCCTGATCATGAACATAGAGATGTTGTTGACAACAGGTCATATCATTAGGAGAATGATGTGATGGACATACTACTATAGTTAAGCATAGCATGAAGATCAAGTCATTTAAAATAGTTCAATTGCTATATGCTTTCTGATACATAGTAACCTAATTCCTTCGACCATGAGATCATGCATATCACCTTCACCGGAAGGATGCTTTGATGACATCAAACACCACACCGAATCGGGTGGCTATAAAGGTGGCATTGAGTGTTCGGAAAGTATTGGTTGAGACACATGGATCAAGAGGGATTTGTCCATCCATATGATGATAGATATACTCTGGGCCCTCTCGGTGAAATGTCATCCAATTAGCTTGCAAGCATGTGACTGGCTCACAAGGGATCACATATCACGGGAACGAGAAAAGAGTACTTATCAGTAACGGGGTTGAACTAGGTATGCAGAGATACCGACGATCATAACCTCGGATAAGTAAACTATCGTGAGACAAAGGTAAATTGGTATCGTATGTAAGTGGTTCATTCGATCGCAAAGTAATCGTAGAAATATGTGGGATCCATATGAATTTACAGATTCCTCTATTGGTTATTGATCATAGACGTGTCTCGATCATGTCCGCATAATTCACGAACCGTAGGGAGACACACTTAAGGATTCGATGTTGTTGAGTAGTTATGGAATGATGAGTAAGAGACCGAATGTTGTTTGGAGTCTCGGATGGGTTCCGGGATATCACGAGGAGATCCGGAATGGTCCGGAGAATAAGATTCATATAAAGAAAGTCCTGTTTCGGGGTTGGAGAATGGTTCCGGTGTTTTCATCGGGAATGTTCTAGAAGGTTCCAGAATGTCCGACACTCCGGAGGGGAAGGGTACATGAATGTGTTATATCAAGTTGGTATGATTGCATTATGTACTTGGTATCATCGCTGTACCAAATAGAGGGTTTATTCAAATCCTAGTTTGAAAAGTCAAACGGCTAGTTTTGGGAAAGAGGAGAAGGAGGTTTGAAACCGATCAAAGGCTTTTTAACGCAATGGAAGGATCGTCTGCGATCTTGAGATCGAGTGTATGACTACATCATCCACGAGAATCGCCTCGTTAACCGCTTTGGATCTTCGAGGGTTAGTACTCTATTGACTCGTTTCTACAATCTAGTAGATAGATCTTGGCTTGATCATAGATTAGATCTTGATTGTGTGTTCATGCGGTAGAATTTTTTTGTTTTCCATGCTACGAACCCCTACAGTGCACTAGTCATATGACCGGAAGCAAAGAGATCATCATGGAGATGCGACCCAATCATGATAATATTACAGTCTCCTATGGTGATAAGTCTAAATCTCAGATATTGGGTCTTGGCAAGGTTGTGGTCGCCCACGATATCTCTCTTGTGGACGTCATGCTTGTTGAGACCCTCGGTTACAACTTACTTTCTGTTCGTGCCCTTGGTAAGATGGGCTTTGCTATTTTCATTGATGATGATTTGGTGGTACTCTTGTGGAGCAAGTCTCTAAAGGTCGCTTTCATTGGGTACGTCGAAAATGACCTGTATGTGATGGACTTTTCAGGGAAAACCACTTCGGGTCCGATGTGTTTATTCGAAAAGGCCGACGTGGGCTGGCTATGGCATCGTCGTTTAGCCCATGTCAACATGAGAACTTTGCAAAGTCTTCACAAGGGTGGCCACATCCTTGGACTAAAATACAATGTTTCCTTTGCCAAAGATCGTGTTTGCAGGGCTTGTGTTGAAGGCAAGATGCATGACTCTCCCCACAAGAGGAAAACTATTGTTTCTTCAAAGAGAATCTTGGAATTACTTCATGTGGACTTAGCATTATCGCGATATTATTTTATTGTACGGCAAACAAGTTTTCCTCTTCTCCCTCTCTTCTCACGTGCTATGCATGTGTTTCGTTCTCCTCATGACATCATTTCCTCTTCTACCATAGGTTCTGGGTAGCCGGCCACCATGACTACCTCACCCCAATACACCATCCTCTTGACTCCCCACGCCACACTACAATCTTCGCCATCATGTGGTTGAAAAACATTGTGTCCCTCAGCCTATCGGCGAAGTATCGTGGGCGAGCGGGAGCCCTGGATTTAAACTATTATAAGTGTTGAATAGTTTAATTTTCTAGCAATATAGGGCTCCATTTTATATTTTATCATGGGGCTAGACTTTGCTGGCTCATCCATGGGCACCGGTCGCCTAGCAACTATCCTAGTGCCACCTTTTCTAGTTTATTTTAGGCTAATCTAATTTGTTATGTAATATGTTTGAACTATGTGTTGTAATATGTTTGGACCTATGTTTATATTTGAACAATGTGTGTTTGCTATGTTTGCATTATGTATCAAAACCAGTAACACGGATTTGAAATTTACGTTGTGTATTTAGGAGATATGTTCTTGTAGATAACATCTCATACCGAAAAAGGTGGTTTACGTTGCCAACCGGTTTTTTGGTATACGATTTTAAGGGATATACTGGAGTTGCTCTGAGCCTCAATGTTCGTTCTTCTTCCTTCGTAGGCGATCGCATCCCTACAAAGCTCCTGCTCCCATCTACAGGCCCTTTCCTGCCCCGCCCTACAGTGGAACTTGAGGTCATGTAGGGATCGTATCCATGGATGATGTTGGAGCTAACGATTTGTAGCAAAGATGGGTGCCTCTCCATGGATTTACTAGGTATCTAAATTTTTCTGATACATCTTTTGTTCTCAAAAAGCTATAATAGATCATGTTTTTTCTACGATGTCACCGATGATGTCTAGGTCGTAATACAAAGTGCTACAATAGCATATTGTTTTTCCACAACCGTTTTGTAGGTTTGCTACAATAGTACAAAGTGTTTGCTACGACATCTCCAAAGAGAATCTCTGGTGAAGTTGGTTTTTTCTACAGTTGCTGAATTCTTTTGCTATAAATGTTTTCTCATTTTTCTACAATAGTGCAAAGCTTTAGCTACGAGGTCTCCGGCTAGTCTCTGGCGATGTCTTCGATGAGGTGTCCGGCGAAGTCAGTTTTGTACATCAACATAGATTTTTTGCTTCAATGTGTTCGGCGAGGTCTTTTTTATGGATGAACTATTTTTTGCTATAATGTATTATAAGTATAGTAAAAATAGAATATTTTGTAGAAAAAATGGGATTAGAGTTTTTTGAAACCCGGGCCCGCGGGAGAAGCATAGCTCTGTCCTTTTTATATCCAAATTGCTAGGATACCATAGGGAGCAATCAAAAGGCCCAATATGACGTCTTCTTGGTTCTTCAACACATATTAGGTCATGATGTTGTATTTCATCCTAACAGTGCACGAGCCCAACGGGAAACTGCGCACGTTGCATGCGTCCATCCATTATGTGACGCCTCCAAGCCCAACAACTCTTAGCGCAAAGCCAGGCCACAACACAACATTCTTTATACTACCGATAGTCCATGAATATGATCATGGTTCCAATTTGCATTGCAAACAACATCGAGTGAGAGTTCCAAAAGTAAGGTAATCAACAAAGTTACTTCATGGTTTTTGTACATTAATGCTAGTAGTGAAAGATTGACATAGATATATATTTTTTAATTGTTGTCATTGCAATTGTGATTCATTGTTGACATAGTTGCTTGTTCATTGATCATTGTGATGTCGAATACATTGTAATATTAACTAGTGTATTATTATTTTAAAAAGATGGTGTGTTTGAAGTGTCTCTATAATAATTATTACTTTTATTTTAAACCTAAATATTACCATGATATGCACACCATTTAAGGCACTAAACTTGCAAATGGCTAACTTGTAGAGGCACTAGCATTAATGCCTCAAATGGTTAAGTTTAGAGGCACTATTAAGAGTGCCTCAAATGGTTAACTTTTAGAGGTACTATTGAGTGCCTTAGATGGTTAGTTTTTAGAGGCATTATTGAGAGTGTCTCAAATGGTTAGCTTTAGAGGCAATCTCAATAGTGTCTTAAATGGTTAACTTTTAGAGACACTCTCAATAGTTCCTCAAATGGTTAGCTTTAGAGACACTCTCAATAGTGTCTCAAAGCCTCAAATGGTTAGCTTTAGAGGCACTATTGATAGTGCTTAAATGATTAGTTTTAGAGGCACTCTTCAAAGTGACTGAAATGATTAGGATTTGGAGGTATTTTTCAAAACTGCCACTCATGACTTTCCCCTACATGACCGCCCCCAGCGTTTTTTATGATGCCTCAAAAAATCATTTGTGCCACTAATTAGACTATTATAGGCACTTTTGAGTGTCTCTAAATGTCGGACATGATGTAGTGTAGGATGGGGTGTCTCTCCATGGATTTGCTACATACCTAAATTTTTCTGGTACATTTGTTTTTCTCAAAATGCTATGATAGACCATGTTTTTGCTACGATGTCTTCAACGACGTCTTCGGTGATGTCTACATCGTAGTACAAAGTAGTACAATAGAATTTTTCTTTTCTACGACTGTTCTGTAGGTTTGTTACAATAGTACAAAGTGTTTGCTACGACGACTCCGACGAGAGTCTACAGCGATGTCTTCGGCAAAGTTAGTTTTTTCTACAGTTGTTGAATTCTTTTGCTATAAATATTTTCTTGTTTTGCTACAATAGTGTAAAGCTTTAGCTACTATGTCTCCGGCGTGACGATGTCTCCTGCAAAGTCATTTTTGCTACATCAACATATATTTTTTGCTTCAAAGTCTACGGCTAGGTCTTTTTAAGGATGAACTATTTATTTGCTACAATGTATCGAATATAGTAAAAAGGAATATTTTATAGAAAAAAGGATTAGAGGTTTTTTTTGAGAACCGGGCTCCGGAAGACGCATAGCACTGTCATTTTTATATTCAAATTGTTTTTTTTAGAACATATCCAAATTGCTAGGATACTACAGGGAGCAATCAGAAGGCGTAATATGTTATCTCCTTGGTTCTTCGACACATGTTAGGCCGTGATCTTGCATTTTATCCTAACTGCGCACGAGCCCAACAGGCAACTGGCGCACGGCGCACGCGCCCATCCATTGCGCTGACACCTCCAAGCCCAACAACTCTAAGCGCAAAGCCAGGCCACAGCACAGCACAGCATTCTTTCTTCCCTCAAAAAAAAGCACAACATTTTTTCTCGGCGCTCCAAATTCGCGATCCACAAAGCTCTCTGAATTCTACGGGTGCTTTTTCTTTTCTGTTCTGATACAAGAATTCCAAGAATATTAACTGACGCCGACGGCAGTGTCGACTGATCGAGCTGTTCTCAAGGTGTCGACGTACGCATGTCGGAGACATATCATGCTTTGCCGCTGAGGAGGAATCACCTTTGCGAGGAGCGACAGCAGATAGTTTGAACCTGGACTTGCATGACCCGCGCCTAGATGCTCATCCACCTGCGTGCTGTAGCTCCGAATGGACCGGTGCAACCCTGGGAGGAAACACCGCCATGGCCTGGGTAAGCATTATCTTCGGCTCATCGCTGTCGATGGACACATCGAGGAGAAGGTGCGCTATGTGTGACTGCCCAGCAGACACATGCACGAGACTTGATTCCGAAGGAGTGTTTTAGAAGCTAGCTAACTATGGGAATGGCGAAATAACCAAAACTGGCCGTAGGAAACTGAGGCCCACACGTTTTTCTCAGAGAAGAGGTGAGGAGCACCGGTAAAAAAGGGTCCATACGTCCCGGTTGGTAATGGCCATTAGTCCCGGTTGCCCAACCGGGACGGGACAATCGGACTAAAGCTCTAACCATTAGTCCCGGTTGTCCCACCAACCGGGACAAATGGGGCACACGTGGCGGCATCAGAGGCGGTGGAGATTAGTCAGTTCGTAACACGCCGACTAATAACTGCCGCTTGCAGATTTTCCATTTCTGCGGCGTAGAATTCATTGGCACATTTTGTTGCCGGCAGCATTTTCGCCACTTTTTGTGCCGCGGCAGAGAATTCATTTATGTTGTTTTATTGTTTATTTAGTGTTTTGCACTTATCAATGAAGGAACCTTATATTACACAAGATCATCATGACAACATTTTACATTTAATACACGGATCGAGTTCGTGCACTACATACAAAAGTTGCTATTCGATGCTACCGGCCAATTTCTTGAAAATTGCTATTTTTAAAATTCCTATTGTCTATACACAGCCGAGTAGTATTCCCCTTGTGTGTTTAGGACTTCTGCATCCAAGAATCCCGCCAATTCCTCCTGTATTGCTCGTATGCGATCCTTTGGCAGAAGACCGTCCCGTAGACGTTCGATCTGATTTAAAAAAGGAGTCAGCCTATATGAATATAAAACTAAACACAATTTGATTGTAATTAAAAACTATAGAAATTGTTTACGTACGTGGAGTTGCTCTAAATTTCTGCCCTTCTCATCGCACGTCTGCCGGATGAACTCGCATACATAGTATCCACATAGATTGTTACTGGTCCCTGCGTCAGGCACTTTACGACAACAAAGTTCAATCAAAATAATAATCAAGCATGATAATAACTGTATCAAAACTAGAATCAAAGAGATGCGCGGATATAGCTAGTGGTGCTTACATCTAGTGGTTGAAATGTAAGCTCCTCTTTCCAAACACCCCTAGCCTTCTTGGTGAACCGTTTCCAAGCGCCCGAGAGAAAACGAATAAAATAAGTTATTAAGTACTTGATATCATAAAATTCACGAACGTTGCCGATATAGTGTCGTAATGATTAGAATTACAGCTGGAGAAGTATCTGCATATCCTTCCACGTCTCAAGGGGTTTATGTTTCGAGTCCATGACTAGTACACGCCCTTTGTCAAGTTGAATGATTAATGTAATATAGTGGTACTGCGAATGCAGAACTAATCAATTATATACTTAACATCGAGTAAGCGAAATAGAAAGTGTATACAAGACAATAACACTCACTCGAAGTTGTAAGGAAATAGTATTTCCCTTTTGGTTTCTTGAAACCTTAACGCATGTACTATATTATCCTCCGTATCTGGGGGTTTATTTTGAGATTAGCTTCATGAACCCAATATGGGTCAATGAAGCCAATGTCATAGATTTGTCCTCTGCTGCATTCGAGAATCTTCATTCTGCATATTAAAGTATGATTATATACATGCAATAAACAAAATATTATAGATGGAGACTAAATTAATTACAATTAGTACTTACGGACAATAGGCACTCATGATCGATTTGTCCAGGTCTTGATTGAATAATTGAAATAGTTCATCAAATTCAATGGATATCATGTCATCCTTATCTTTCCCATGATGCTTTTTGTAACCCTCAAGACTATCCGATTAGCCCGGCCCTTGTGGCATGCATGTACCAGTTATGCAATCTTCGCATTTTGTTGGAAGATTGTTTACCTCCTCGAGTTTGAGAGGTTTTCCGTCTTGGTATTGGTATGCTACTTCACTCACGGAAAGAACTCTAATCGATAAGTCTTGGGCAATACTCATACCTTGAGCGGCAGCTTCTCCGTGTTGCTACCTACTGGATCATACCGCTTCTTGCCCCATATTTGCTCGACCCCACATTGGTTTGAGAAATCACCTTGAGAGGGGCGCAAGTCTTTTGCTTGTTCTCCGAAATGGCAACAGATTTCCGCTTGCATCGATCTTGCTCTTGAGGCTTTTTGTGCGCATGTGACTTGAGAATAGAACGCTCATAGTCCGATGATAGCTTTGGCTCGGGTTGATGAAGAGTCTTTAGCATTTTCAACACTTTGGCTTTTTCTTCTTTGGTCTTTGGGGAACTCGGCTCTTTCGGCCGCTTAAGCTTAGCAAAAACGTCGTTTCAAGCATCAACGATCGCCACGCCTCCTCTTCAAGATAGTCATAAGCTCTCTTGGGAGGAACCGCTGGTACTTTTGGAAGAGGCTCTTGTTTACGTTTGGCGATCGCCGCTTACGACGACGATGGCGATGCGCTTCGCTTTTTATCCCGAGGCGATGGCTCCCGGCGATGGCTGCACGGAGATTGGTGAGGCGACGGCGGGTGAGGCGACGAAGACGGCCGGCGGCGGCGACCTCACGGAGACGGGTGAGGCGGCGTGAAGATGGCTTGGCGTGTGATTTCAAGCACGATACAATCCTTGACCATAGAATGGTGACGTTTTTGTCACCCACGATACATCCCTTCACCAAAGAGGTAGTGAAGATCCAAAACCTCAAAGGTGGGCATGATTTCATCCGCCGACAACAGCGTAGCCCTCGAACCGGACGACAGTGGTAAGTTGGTGTGGGTCCAATTGGTAAGGCATAGCCGACCGCCACCTTCATTGATATGTTCACAACTTTGACATGCAGCTCGCGAGTGTCATCTCGTGATATCATCCACTGGGTAGCCAACAGAGCCATCGTCGGTGCATCATCGTCATCGCCATTGTCATCACCGGGACCTCGGTGGAAGCCACTGCTTTTAGATTATTCGATAGGCCTAGCATCGAATGCGGTGTCTTCGAGATGGGGCGCCGTAGTACTTTGCTCTTTAAGTGTGTTAATTTCATCTTGTTGTTGCTTTAATCGTTCTTCAATTAAACGATTCGCTCTTTCGACTTTCTGCTTCAACCGCCCGTCCTTACTCCTCTGACGGCTTCTATCAGGATATTTCTTCCTCTCTTAGGGAAACCCAGTCCTCCATGATTGGGAGCCTATTGTGCCTCGTGTTCGTCCATCATGTTCCTTATTTCCAAGGGCGAGTGTGAGCTCATCATTCTCTCTATCGAATGAAGTCCCCATCTTTAACACCTTTTGCTTTTCTCATCCTCTCGATTGGCAAGGGTCTTCTTTATGTCGTATGTTATATATACACCTCCTTCCGAGTCCAACGTGCCCCCATGCCCGTAAAACCAATTCCTTGCACGTCTACCCAATAAATCGTCTGCCTGGGTGATATTTTTATCACGCAGCCTCTGCTCAAGTTTCTCCCACTTAGAATGCCAACCTTGTAGCCACCTTGCCCCATAGTATGGTGATACTTCTTCTTAGCAAGATTCACTTATTCGTTTCAGACATTTTCTTAGCTTTTCGATTTCTTGTATTCCACAAACTCATCCTGAATGGTTTTATCTTCTCAAACCGAATATTCTTGAAATCGAGTCTTCTTTTCACGACATAGTCAAGGTGCAATCTTTTCTTCAGTTGGTGAAACACTGGGCCATCTTCTTCAAAGCCCACTCACGACCTTAGCCTCCATGGCTCTCCCATGTTGTAAGGCGTCCTCAACTGGATCCTCCGCATTTGGATCCAGCTCTATCTTCAGTAGTTTGAAATTAACCATGAGCCTCTTCCACAAGAAATCTTTGGCGTGGTTAGGGACAAATAAACATGTTCCCTCTTCATCCGCATTAGCAGGCCTATTCCAATTTCTAATGGTGATCGGGATTAAGTCCCTAACGATTACTCCGCATTGTGCCACAAATTTGGTTGCGACAACTTCGGGAGATGTCGGTCTGCCGTCTACAACGACATCTTCGATCCTGAACCTCTCATGGTCTTGCAACTTTTTGGTTGGGCCTCGTCTGCTCTTTTCAGTAGATTCCTTCGATCCGGAGGGCTAAAAGAAGAAAGATCGTCGTTACTATTTCTATATAGATAGCAGATGATTAATTAATGAATTGATTTATATTATATGCACCTCGCCGGAGCGGTCGTCTTCTCGATTACACAAGGCATCGCCTTCTCCCTCGCGGAAGGCAACACCTTCAACCTCAAACAAGTTGTCTACTCCGGTAAAAAGAGGATCACCCTCACCGGAGTTGTTCAGAAACGTTGATACGCCTAAATTATCTTCCCCACGGATCACACCTTGGATCAACTCTTCCTTTTCTTCGTCTCTGACGTGTGGGTCCATATTTTCTGCATAGGTGGAAAAACGAATAAGTCAAAGCGGCTAAAGGAGAAAGTTAAGGAGAAACCCTAATATATACATACAATAATAAAATGAAGAAACCCTAAACCTACCTACAAAAGGAAACCGTGTAGTAGATAGGTAACTCTAGCTAAAATCAACTAAAATCAATATTCCGGAGTTCCGAGGGTAACATAGTTCGGAGAAACCTCATGCATATGAGAGGAACATGAGTATAAGGCTACAAAGGGAAACTATCCAGATAGGTAACACTAGATACTAACAAAATACCATATTGGAATCGATTTAAGAGGGTTCAGAATGCCTGGCGAAGGCACATCGTCGAACCCATGCACCTAAGGGGTATTAATGATTCCTTATCTAACCATAGTGATCGGCAATGTGAATCGTGCAGGGCTACCCACATTGGTGACCAGTGGGCAAGACCAATAATACCAAACTAATTAATAAACCTAATAATACCTAACTAATAATAAACCTAATAATCAAACACCGAAAAGAAAGAAACAATCAACACATGGCATCGATGCAATGCTCAAGCAAGTATGATGATATGACAAGTTAATTTGCATTGGAATGTAACCCTAAGACATGCTCGACGATTTAATCGGGGTTCGACGGTGAAAACCCTAACTCGGGAAACTCGAACATATGAGAGGGTGCATTTGTTCTTCTAATTATACTTGTCATTTAAATTGTTGAACAATGCATTATTATAGGTTAAATAGATAGGTTTCATTTTTCAACAATTTGATATATTATTTGTATTTTTCGACTTATAAATAAAAAGATATTGAATTTACAAGTTTATATCAATTTCTCGAATTATTAAATCATTTAAAATTGAATTCGTGTCAATATGACATCAAGAAGGGTTTTTACCAAGATGTAACCTAGCCATCACATCGAGTCTTGGGCCCTAGGCCACATCGCCAGTAGCCACCGTGGGCCGTGGGCACGTCGGCCATTGCCGCGGCTCCGGCGCCGCCTCGCACTCACGATCCGCCGCGCGCTTACTTGCCAGCGCACCGCACCTCGATCCCAGCGCGTCCTGCCGCCGCCTACTCGCGGCCAGCCGCGCCTACTCAAAATTGGCGCCAGCCTGGTTGCCGGAGAAGGTGGTACAACGACGGCCGGCGAACGCGAATCTAACGACGCAGGCATGAACTACGGTGAGAGGGGAAGGAAGGAGGCATCCGGAAGGTTGCTCACCCCGAGCGCGTGAGGTTGGTCGGAGAGGCCGGGAGGTCGAGGTTGAGCGAATCGGCCCGGCGAGCATGGTCGGGTCGAGGAAGACGAGTCGTGGGCGGCGGGTGCACGCCTGGACGGAGGCGGCGGTCGGCGGATGGAGCAGCGGCGCGTGGGCTCGGCACTGCGGCGTCGTGGCGGCGAGCTCGCCTGGCGTCGGGCGGTTGTCTTGCGTCGGTGAAGCAGAGAAGTGATGGGAAGGGAAGAAGAAGAGGAAGGGCTAAAGGGTTATAACCAAAGGACCTTTAGTCCGGTTGGTAGCTCCAACAGGACTAAGGGGTTATACGTCGGTTGGAGCCACCAACCGGGACCTACTCAATATTTTCAGCACCAAGGGTTGGCGCTGGGTCTTTAGTCGGTTGGTGGCTCCAACCGACATATTCTGCTTTCAAAAAATTTCAGGTATTTTCTCTGTTCCCTTATTTTTTATTTTGGGGCTTAAATTTGTATTGTTTTTTAAATGATAATTAATTTGGAATTTAGAAAAACTTTAAACATAAAAAGTGTTTGGATTTGAATAAATAATTCAAAACCATTTTCCATTTTAAAAAATAATTAATGTAACCATTTAAAATATGAACCATTTACAATTAAAAATGAATTAACTTATATTTTTTAATATCAATTTGGAATTTAGAAAAACTTTAAACATAAGAAGTGTATGGATTTGAATAAATAATTCAAAAACATATTCTATTTTTAAAAAATAATTAATGTAACCTTTTAAAATGAATTAACTTATATTTTTGAATATTAATTTGGAATTTAGAAAAATTTTAAACATAAAAAGTGTTTGGATTTAAATAAATAATTCAAAAAAAAATCTGTTTTAAATAGGGGACGGGCATTGTTAGAACTTGCATTGGATCTCTGAAGAAATCACATATTGCGAGTCTAAAAATGATTTTTTCAAAAAATCACGGGCGATAGATCATGTACCTGTAGTACAAACCGGACCCACTTCCGATTAGCAGACATTTGTCCTTTTACCCGGATGGACGAAAAGGTTTGAGATGTACCGGTTGGGATATAGTCCATGTAAGGTGGTCTAGTATTTTAGGAAAATAGGACGGTAGCATTCTCGAACGGCATTTTGGTGGTTACTTCACAAAGCGACCCGCTTTTGCGCTCGGAAAATGGAAAAGGGCTTTTCCGCAAAACAAAAGGAAAACTTCCTCTGCAACATTGTTCTCCATACCAATGTCCACACACATGAATAATATGGGAACAACATCACAAACTATGCCGTGATTCAAGACATAACATCGGTCATTTGGATGAAAGCCATGAAACCTCGAACATGATAGGTCATTTTGTGAAGGTTTTTTGAAACATGATCGAGATACCAAGTCGTATTTTTCCTTTCAACTATGTAACATAATATGACACCACGCCAAGGATTTTCATTGTTCGATTTTTTGAATTTATTATGCCGTTTTGAATTATCGAATTTCTAACTATGGTCGAACCGTGTGCATGAAGATAGGGACGGCATTGTTAGAACTTGCATTGGATCTCGAAGAAACCACATATTGCGAGTCTAAAATGATTTTTCAAAAATCACGGTAGATCATGTACCTATAGTACAAACGGACCCACTTCCTACCGATTCTACAGACATTTGTCCTTTTACCGGGATGGACGAAAAGGTTTGAGATGTACCGGTTGGGATATAGTCCATGTAAGGTGGTCTAGTATTTTAGGAAAATAGGACGGTAGCATTCAAACGGCATTTTGGTGGTTACTTCACAAAGCGACCCGTTTTTGCGCTCGGAAAATGGAAAAGGGCTTTTCCGCGACAAAAGGAAAACTTCCTCTGCAACATTGTTCTCCATACCAATGTCCACACACATGCATAATATGGGCACAACATCACAAACTATGCCGTGATTCAGACATAACATCGGTCATTTGGACCGAAAGCCATGAAACCTCGAACATGATAGGTCATTTTGTGAAGGTTTTTGAAACATGATCAATATACCAAGTCCGTATTTTCCTTTCAACTATGTAACATAATATGACACCACGAAGGATTTTCATTGTTCGGCACATTTAGTCCGATGTAGTCACAAACCGACTAAAATTTTTTTCGCCATTTCCCACCTCTTCCCGCCAAGTTTTCCGCCTTTCCTTTCTACTAGAGCTTTTAGTCCGGATGTAGTCACTAACCGGGACTAAAGATATTTCCCGCCATTTCCCAAATCTTCACGCCAAGTTTTCCGCCTTTCCTCTATATTTAGGGTGATCGTGTCATGGCTATCCACATCCACACCTTCCTCTCTTAGAACAATGGACAACGCCTCGGGCCATTCGACCCTCGAGGCCAGGCGCCCAACTACCTTGTCCACCGGGTACTGCCGTCCGCCATTTGGATCTTTGGCGGAGGGTTCCTATCCCTCTCCCTCAAGGTTCCGCACGCCAAAGTGCCATCACAAACCACTTCTACCACGAGCTCACGCCGGAAAGCGGATGGATCCCAGTGGGATCCACAACTATGACACCTAGAATGCCTTCTTCGCTAATAGGCGGAAAGGGAGCTCGCCAGTATGAGGTGATGGCCCGCGGTGAACCACAACGAAGTCGGCCGTCGTGGTGGGAGAACCGTACTATCATCGGGTGATGCGCTACATCGCCGGGGAGACCATCCTCGCCACGGTGCCCACGAGTCCACCCGCCACACGGGCCCTTTGTCCGGGTAGCGGCATCGCCTTCAGAGACCTCTACCACCCGCCGTGAATCCGAGGTGGAATGGCCCTGGTATATGCCATGGATGGGCCGAGGATCCCGGAGTGGCGGTGGCGATAGCGATGATGATGACGGCGCGATGAAGACCACAGGCTGCGTCTATAGGACTAGGCATGATTATGACTAAAGGGCGCTTTAGGCCCGAGTGTTAGCTAGTCCCGATTTGTCCGGTTTTAATATTAATAAATGTCTTAAGTGTTACCTAATAAATAGAGGGAAATGCCTATATAAAGAGAGGGTTCATATTTAGTCTCGGTTGGGAAACCAACGCGATCAAGGATTCTTGGCCAGTGGGCCAGACAACACTAATAATAGGGGTGAGTGTCGACATTATGTCGTGCGGCTTGTACCTTGTCCCGGATGGTGTCACCAACCGGGACTAAAGATGAACCTTTAGTCCCGGTTGGAGACACCAACCGGGACTAAAGATGATCCAGCACTAATAATAGGGGTGAGTGTCGACATTGTGTCGTGAGTGTCGATATTATGCCGAGCTGCTTGTACTATAAATATGCATCCTTGTGAGTCCAGTCCTCCAGCTAGTTTGAGGCATCTCCAAGATGGTTTTAGAGAGCAGGGACACCACTACGGCCAGTTTCAGGGAGATGCCGAGCCAGCCCGATCCTCGGCATCTCCGAGAAATGGTCATAGAGGCACTCCTAATATGTGAAATTAGTTAGCTCAGGCGTATTGATCTAGTTAGTGAAGTTACAAGCTGCAAGATGGTTTTCGAGCAGGACACCACTGCGGCGGTTCGAGGAGATGCCGACGGATCCCAGTGCTCCGGCATCTCCGAGAAACTGGTCATAGAGGCACTCCCTAATATGTGAAATTAGTTAGCTCCGAGGCGTATTGATCTAGTTAGTGAAGTTACAAGATGCAAGATGGTTTTCGAGAGCGAGGACACCACTACGACCAGTTTAAGGGAGATGCCGACGAGCCAGTCCTCAAGCATCTCCAAGAAACTGGTCATAGAGGCACTCCGGTCCAGCCACAAAATGGGACTAACACTCAAGACATTTATTAATATTAAAAGCGAGACTACAAAACCGGGACTAAAGGCCACAAACCATGAAAGATATCCTTGGTCAAGCCACAAATCGAAAGACATGAACTAGAGTTACATAATATGAGCATGAACTTCTTGGCATATGTCATTCCTTATGACCGCTTGACGTAACCATGGAGCATCTTCTTTACTTAACGGAATGCTTGGGTCAGTTTTCATTGTGAAGGCGGAATTTCATCAAACTTATTATAATCTTCGACATGTCTTGTCCTCGATTACCACGATGTTTCTTTTCCACAGAAGAACTATGTGACGCTTTGGCTCATCATATGATGTATTCGTTTGCATATTTTTTCTTTTTTAGGTCCGAGGACATGTCCTTCACATAGAAAACCCGAGACACATCATTGGCTAGGACTTAATGGTTCATCTCTATAACCAAGATTGTTGAGATCCACCGTTGTCATTCCGCATAACTGGTCTATCTTTACCCTTCCCCATTCAAAGTTGACCCATTTGCATAAACAAAGGGACCTTAAAAGAGACTCCATAGTCTAGTTCCCATATCTCCTCTATGTAACCATAATATGTGTCCTTTTGTCCATTATCGCTATTGCATCAAAGCGGACACCACTATTTTGGTTGGTGCTCTTTTATCTTGGGCATCGTGTAGAATGTATTCCCATTTATTTCGTACTTTGGAAATTCAATACAAGAGAAGATGGTGACGCTGCCAACAAGTATAGCCGATCTCCAATAGTGGTGTCATTCAAGAGATGTGTCCGCATCCAACCACCAAAGACTTCATGTGTTCATCTCAGAATCCATGATTCAGCTTCGGTTTTTGGAGCGTATAATATTCTTGTGTTCCTCGATATACGGAGTCGCCAAGGTGGAATTATGTAGAATCGTAGTGTGCTTTAGTGAAAGAATCCTCGTCCCTACATATCATTGCTTTCTTTCCCAGCGTTTTTCCACTTAGTCTTCCTCATGCCGCGAGTCAGAAACACCAATCGGCTTAAGGTCAGGAATAAAGTCAACACAAAACTCAATGACCTCCTCTGTTCCATATCCCTTGGAGATGCTTCCTTCTGGTCTAGCACGGTTATGAACATATTTCTTTAAGACTCCCATGAACCTCTCAAAGGCGAACATATTGTGCAGAAATACCAGACCGAGAATGGCAATCTCTTCCACTAGATGAACCAGGAGATGCGTCATAATATTGAAGAAGGATGGTGGGAACACCAATTCAAAACTAACAAGACATTGTACCACATCCTTCTATAACCTTGGCGTAATATCCGGATTGATTACCTTCCGAGATATTGCATTGAGGAATGCACAGCTTCACAATGGGTACTTAACATTTTCCGTAGAAGCCCCTCAATGCAATCGGAAGCAATCACGTCATAATCACGTGATACTTGAGACTTCAGGTTTTGGAACTTTTTCCGCCATATTTATTATCCCTTTATATTAGATGAGAAGCCGACGGCACCTTGATACCGTAAAGGACTTCAAAAAGATTTCCTTCTCGCTTTGGTAAGAGCATAGCACGACTTAAGTGACGCCTTTATCCGCCTTGTTATCTATATGCATGTTCTTTGGGTCTTTCATAATTTGTTGGTCCTCCCATGCTTCGTGTATCTTTTGTCTTCCCATACACGCCTAGGAATCCTAGCAGGTTCACGCAGAGATTATTCACACGTGCATCACGTCGATTGAAGAGCGGACATGCAGGACTTTCCAATATGGCAGCTCCCAAAATATAGATTTCTTCTTCCACATGGGTGCGTGTCCATGGTAGCGACGCTGCTCGAACTGATTGACCGCCGGACCCTTTCCAAAGATTACTTCTATGTCCTTGACCATACCAAATACATCATCACCAAGGAGTTCAGCTTCTTCCTGATCCGCCTCACCTTTGAAATGCTTGCCTTTCTTTCTTACGGGATGATTGGTCAAGAAATCGTCGATTCGCTAGGTACACAACCTTCTTGCATTTATGAAAATATGTATCTTTGGTCTTATCTAAACAAGGTGCATGCCTTATATCCTTTGTTTGTCTGTTCCGAAGGTTACTAAGAGCAGGCCAATCATTGATGGTTACGAATAACAACCCTCAGAGATTAAATGGCTCTGTTTGTTCTCATCCCACGACGCACACCTGGTTTGCCCCACAACCGTAAGAGTTCTTCAACTAATGGCCTAAGGTACACATCAATGTCGTTGCCTTGCTGTTTCGGCCTTGGATACATAGAGTCACGGTCAGTGTCAGGATCGCAGCTCGCTCCCAAAAGGATTCATGCCATCCGTACTTAGACCAAACCATAAGTTCCTTGCGCCACCGCAAAGTCCAGGAAGTCTCTCGATTTTTCTCCATCGTGACCCATCGCCAGGTGTCTCAACTCCCGCCTTTCTTACGGTCTTCTTTGTGCCATCGCAACAACCCGCATGCTCTTTGTTTACGAACATGCATTTCAACCTTGGTATTATAGGAGCATACCACATAACCTTAGCAGAACCCTCTTCCTGAGGGGCTCTCCTCAACATCACTGTGGTCATCTCGTCTCGATCTTATACCGCAACGCTGCATACCGTGCATTTATCTAAATTCTCATACTCCTTATCATGTAGAGGATGCATCATTAATGCATGCATGTATCTTTTGCACATCTAATCCCAGAGGATGAGAGTCTTCTTTGCTTCAGAGGTACTCGGAAGTTCGTTATGTTTTGGAAACTTCTTCATTATTTTCAAAGATCTTTTCAAATGAGGAGTCGTTAGACCACACTCGCCTTCCATCGCAACAATTCCAAATGGTACCGAGCTTTGTGCTGCCATCTTCACAATTTGGGTACAACAATTTCTTGTGATCTTCTAACATGCCCTCTAACTTCAACTTCTCATTTTCTGCTTCAGTCTCGCTTTGCATCGAAATGACCCTACCAAGTTCATCACCGCTCATCCGATGCCCGTTCTTCACCTTTTTCCTCTCCATTGTCTTCCATTGCGGTATCAGATTCAGAAACATATGATGATATTTATCATCATCTTCTTCTTCACCATCTTCCATCATAACCCCTCTTTCCCGTGCTTGGTCCAGCAATTATAGTTGGGCATGAAACCTTTCATAATCGTGGCCGAATGATTTTCGAGGAAGAGTACTCCTTGTTGTTCCGACATTGAACACATGGATAATGTATAAATCCATTCTCTTTGTTTGCCGTAGCCATCGATAAATTTATCCACGCCTTTGATATACCCGGCTACCACGGCCACCGTACATCCATTCCCGACCGCTCATATGCATCATATAAGTAAGTTTATCAAAAACAGGACATCATAAATAGTGAAATAACCAATTCACACCGACACATGAATTGTATCAATGACCTAGAAAAGATAAGATTGCTAACCTCGATCGAGGGAAATAAAGAGGAGAAAGCTCAAGTGCCTCTTGACACCTTCTATATTTTTGTTCTATGAGAAATTCAACGGGATTTTTCACTCAAACATTTCAACAAACACCGTCAATGCATGCATGAGAAAAAATAGCACACACCCTCACACCTTACACCATTCAAAAACAGAGTGGAGGCAGAGGGGTCATGCCAGATAGAGGGCAGGTCTTTAGTCCGGTTGAGCCAACCGACTAGCAGCGTACACGCCACGTGGCTATGGCTAACCTTTAGTCCTGGTGGCTCCAACCGGACGCATGCCCCTTACCAACCGGGACCCATGCCTCGCCCCGGCCCGCCTCCAACCGATCGCGGCAAGATTAGTCCCGGTTGGTGGCGCAACCGGGACTAATGCTCCGAGGGGTCGCGAACGGATGGCCCTTTTTCCTCTAGTGGAGGAAGTCGTTCCACCATACGCGTAAGGAAAGATTTTTGGGAACCGATGGTGCCCCTAAAATGGACTGGTGTCACGGTCAAGGAGACATGGTTGTGCCCGAGTTTTCTATTTTTTCCGATCCATATTACTTGTCGTTAAAATAAATGTATCTAATACTAAAACATGTCTAAATATGTCCATTTTAATAACAAAATAATATGGATCGGAGGAGGAAATATCTATGGTGAAAACTAAGGGCGAATAGTACACCTCAGCCGTCTATAAGGGCATCTCTAGCTAATCGGTAGAGGAGCTCATCTAAACCGTACATGGACAATCTCCCAAACCGGTTACATGAGAAAAAGTTATACTCTTTGGCTGCTCGGTCCTTTATATTTACTCATGGACCAAGCGGCCAAGTAAAACTTTCTCCTCTCCACTATTCTCCCCAAATTCTCCTCACCACCGCAGGCCTACTCCGGCGCCGTACGATGGCTGGATTCTACCGCCATACCTCCACCAATTCGGAGAGTGGGCGATCCCACGCACAGCTGTCCCGAGCCCGAGGAGGTGGCGGCTCCTCCCACAGCGGCATGCTCTCTTTCCGGTTCCCGACCTACCATCGCCACCATCGCCACAGAGGAAGTACCTCAACATGCATCAGTGGGCATGGAGGATGTGGGTGGCAGAGATCACCGTCCGCGTCACCCACAAGAGGATTTGCATCAAGATGTTGAGTATCTAGGCAAATTTTCGATTATATTAATACAGAAATAAATCATGAGCAAGACATGCACATACTGATATTCGATAATGTAATCATGTAGTACTAGACAATTTGTAAAATCGCTCACCCAAATTACTAATGTATGTACGTATAAGTAGGAGAGGGATAAGCATATTGTCCCTCCCAGAGGCCAAGTGGCCATAGCAATGGAGGCGTATGGTGGCAGCTCCGGCCACACTCTTGGAAGAAGCTACTGCTCAGCGTTGGTAGCCATGGTGATGAAGAGGGCGTGGAAGTAGTAGATGAAGTCGACCGAAAGTGAGCAATCGCGTAGAAGACGTTCCCCAAAAACCTAACCTTCCCTCTCCCGTATAGGATCTCGAGGGGCGGAGCTTCGAAGGCCTGCTCTCCCGTTAGCCGTGTACGTGATGGATGGAATGGGATCACCCGTGACAGGCAGCAGTGGAGGAAATGACAGAGGCAATCACGCGTGGAGACAGTGGTTCTGTTGTGTTTTTAGAGAGGAGCGATCTCTCCAATATATAGGCACAAGCGGATACGAGAGGGTTCAATGAAAAAAACGCTCGTAATGAATGACTAAAAACGCCTTTACTTAATAGCACTTAATGTAACATCCCAAAAAGATAAAACAAGGATCATCAAACTCTAATCACGAAAATTAGGGTTAACAAAAACTTTGATTAATTAAAATCATATGAATGCATGTGTGAATGAAATGATTTGTTAAATGCATGAATGATCTTGTGTGATTAACCTAAATAACAAGAAATGGTTTAAAGACAAATATAACATCATCTAGGACATTTCCAAACAGAAACAAATAAATAAAAAAATCAAAAAACAAACCAAATAATGCAAATGGTCATTTTTGCCAATCTTGTTCACTAGGTCACTTTGAGTGTTTCTAGTCCAAGATTTCAAACAGAAACTTTCCCAATTCTTTTTACCCCTTGATAGAACTAGTAAAAGTGAATCAAGGCCCACCTTTCAAACTTGCAGAAGCATTTGGCAAACCCATTCAAATCACAATTCAAAATTGAATGTTATTCATATGTGAAGATCATCCATTTTAAAAACCCAACCAAACCAACGCCCCTTGACTAATCCAACTAACCAGACACTCCCTAGCATGTTCCTAACAAACCCACAAAGTTTGAATTCAAAATTCAAATTTAAAGTTCTTGCGGCCATTTCATCAAACACCTTGCAGATTCAAATCAAACAAACAACAAACACTATAGTGTGCCGTAAAATTTGCCTAACTTGTTCCCTCTCTGGTTGCAACTAGCCCTAGATCATCTATCCCCTTTAACTAACTTTAGCACCACTGTAAGCAAGCCTAGCCATCAATGGTGAGCATGACGAGAGCAAACTTGCCACCCCATTGTCGCCAGCGAGCTAGCGGTCGCACTAGCCTCGCCAACCTTGTCTGGGACATGCATCACCGTCCACCACCACTCCATGTCCCAGCCCCGAGCAATGCCAGCCCCTAGACCACACACCACGCCCATGCCAAACCTCTCTGCGGCCATGCCGAGAGCGCGCCCGTGCGCCACGCTCGACCAACACCCACAGACCGTGCGCCGCCCTATCCGCTTGCAGAGATGATCGCCAGCACCCTAGCACCCTGCCAGACATGCCTGTTCGCCGTCGTGCGGACCACGCGCGCTGTGCGCCATCAAAACCTCCGTCGGACCTGCCTAGAGCGTCGAAGCGTTTCGACCGATCAGCACCGCCCCACGCCTCGCCATCGCACCGTTGAGCTTCGCCAGGGAACATAGCACCGCCCTCTACCGTCGCCCATGCCGATAGATGCCTGTGTCGTCGACCACGACGAGCTCAGGCCGCGCCCGTCGGTCCCCTCTCGCCACTATAAATAGAGGCATCCACCGCTGCTGCCACACCAGTTCACCCCTCTCACCTGTAACCACCCCACCTCACTCCCGAGCAAGGCGAGCAACATCCGGAATTTGGCCGAGCCCGCTGATGGAGAAGAAGGGAGCCGCGATTGAGCCGCCCAGAGGAGCCGCCGACTAGGAGAATCCATCGCCGACTTCGCTGTCGCCTCGCCGACCCTCGCCTAAGCCCCGGTGAGCCTCGCACAACCCCCACCTGCCGCGGCTAGGGTTCTGTCTCGCCTGTGCTGCCCGACGTGGACGATGAATCGTAGCCGTTCGATTAGATTTAGATCATGCGGCCTAGATCACCCAGTACCGCTTCGCCCCTCCCCGTCTTACTCACGCGTGGGGGCAGCCACTTAACCACCCTCCAGACATCGCTGTGTGTAACGGCCAAGAAACATCCCAAGAACCCAACAATTTAAATTAAGCTTTATTCATTTATTTTCAAACATAGTTATGTACCTATATTAAAAAATGAACCCAGCTTGATTCACTAAATCAAAATGCATGAAACCAATTTTGCTAGAAAGGTACTGAAATTCTTAATCCAAGCCCGTTTGATTCAAATCATTTGGATCTATGGATCAACCATGGTAAAAATAACAAGGCAGAAGCTTTTCTGCATTCAAACATTTTTCAAAATTCAACCATAAAGGCTTTTGAGTTGATTCCAACTCTCAAAAATCACATTTGATCATACCTTTCAGAATATATAAAAACATATGGGTTTACTTACAGAAATAATGTTTAAGTAATAAAAGAATGCCACATAGGCATTTCTAGTCACTTTATTTAATTAAAATAAAAAGGTTAAACCTTATTAAATTGTGACACCACTTTAAATCACTTTCCCATGTGCTGAAATATGTGGTGATGACATGTGTCAACATGATCCCATGTTTGACTTGGAGAATATTGAATCTTAAGTCGTTTTTCAATGAGTAGAAATTACTTTTGTCAAATTAAAATAAATAAGAAAAATGCTTTAATCCTTGTGATGTTAGTGATGATGCTAGATCATCTATGGTGCACCTTTGTGTGATGATTGAAAATAGTTAAGTATTGTTTGGTGATTGTGTACCTCGTATTTATTTATAGACGGTAGTACCGACTAAGGATACGAGGAGGAAGGAGGATACAATGAGGAGGAAGCCGAGGAGAACTTCAACCACTTCTCTTCACAAGGCAAGCTAACACTTGCAACTTAGCAAGCCTAATTACTACTAGTTGATTTAGCAAGCTATTAACTTAGCAAGCTAACCCTTGCAAATTATGCAAGCCAATACTTGCTTGTTACTATGCCAACTATATGCATTAAGCATATGTGATCATACCCCCTTGATAACCCAATCCTATTTTTACTTGCAAGCTTTATACTTTATTTTCTGTATCAAAGCTTTCTCTTAAAGTTTACATAGTGAATTGTAGATTCTAGAAAGATCACTAAAGGTAGCATAAAGAGCATAAAATTTGGCCTAAGTTAGATAATCTTGATGTCATCCTAAGGCATGAGATTGAACTTAGAAAATCTCCACTTGTTTACCACCCCTCATTAGGATTTACCACCACTTGTAGATGCTAGTGCTAAGTATAAAACTTGATCAACTTAGATGGGAATACTTGGTGAAAATGGTTATGAAAACCTTAGAATGATGAGTCATTCTACTGAAATGTTTTGACATGGTTCTTGAACACCAGATGATTTTGATGATGAAAATGTTGAGGCATGAGCCTTAGCCCTTTATAAAACTGATGGTTGTCTGGATGCGATACCATTCCAACTTTATCGTACAACCACAATACCCAAAAATTGGGTAGGGCTTGACCGGAAGTTTATATACCTTAGTATGGGTTCCCTCACGACCAAGGTCTGAGCTAAGGCTACCTTGTGAAGATTGTCCACCTGTGCAGTACCCAAGATGACAGTTGGTCATGGTTGGGAGGCCAAACTCACAGGAGAGGTGCCTATACTAGGTCGTGTAATTGAAAGTTGAAGATTGATTGGCCGCATACTAAGTATGGTGAATTCAGGATTGTTCCTGACGGATGTATCGAATGTTGTGGTGAAAGTGTACAGTATCTACAGAGTGTCAAACTATTTGAATAGCCGCGTCCGCAGTTATGGACAGTTGGAGTGGCCATACTGTTCCCCCGTCATATGTTTTCAAAATGACTTATGAAATGAATTGTGACTTTGACTTGACCACAACAGAGTTGTGATATGAAATTCAAGTTCCCACTTAGGTGTTATACAACTTTCAACTAAATTTCTTGCTTCTGAACTTAGTTGAGGTAACTGCTTTTGCAAAACAACCCTAGTGCTTAGTATATCCTATTCAAAACCACTTCACTTGTTAGTATTAGTTTGCGAGTACTTAAAGAGTACTCATGGCTTTGTCCCTGGCTATTCCCGTGGCCAGACTATGAAGAGGAGTATCAGGATGATGGACCGCAGGAAGGTTGCGACAACTAGGATCATCTCCCATCGTCAGCATTGCTTGTGACACCGAAGATGGAGCTTCGCCTACGCTATCGTTACTATTACGTTATTCTGCTGCTTGAGTTGTATTAAGAACTAGATCATGAGATCCTTATTTGTGTAAGACCTTATGTATGGTTTGTAATGGATGATGTACTGTGATATCCAAATCGGTTATGTCTCGTAAAAATGGTAATCCTGGGATTGCGATGTATGGCATAACAGGCATCTGGCATTAAAAATCCGGGTGTTAACACTTAAGACAAAATATTTCAGCTCGTATTCATTCTCATTAACATTTTAGTTGCAACGTTCCTATCCCATATCTGCGCGACAAAAAGAACACATCGGCTCTACGAGATTCCCGCAACCCACAACGCGCGCGCGTCGTGACGAGGCGTGCGGCGGAGGAGGGGCTCGCCTGTACAACGCCTATCCTCACTTCACACCAAATCATACTAGTGGAAAAAGAGCTCACCTTATATGTTGGTGGAAATCTCTCCCAACTAGTCATGTGATACTAAACTCCCACCACTCCTCTTGCCATGAATGGGCCCTCAGGGATTTTCCTGAAATTGTTAGATGGGCCTAAAGCCCACCCTATATTTCAACACAGGACATTCCACTCGGTGACCCAGGCGACACAAGCATACGAGATCGAGTCAGTGCACCTCCACGGATCGGAGGCGTGGGTCAATTCCCCTTGGGCAACCCCCAGTGGTCGGATGTGATTTCGGTCAACCTGCAAGTGGTGGGAGGAAAGGGAGATTCGTGAGCGCCTCAAGGAAGAGAGCAAGGCAGAGTGCGCCGATGGCGTACATTGTGGAGCTCCACCACCAGTATTCGGAGCATGCCACATACGAGCTCTACAAGGCAGAGAAGACCGACGAAGTCGTCGACCTCAACTCCAACACCAACGCGTCGATGAAGTCAGTGGTACTTGTGTTATTCCATAGCGACGAGAAATGGATTTTGTTTAATGGTAATAGTTTAGTTTATCCTAGCAGTTTAAATCCAATTTAATGTACCAGTTTAAGTCAAATTTGTATGAATTTGTGTTTAAGGAGTAAATTTAGGGGTTCAGTTAGAAACCAAAAAAAAATAGAGGAGCAAATATACTCCTCCTCTAAATGATACTTGTTTACTCCTCTAAAATTTGAGGTATCGGCTAGAGATGCCCGAAAGGGGCAAGTGCATCTCCAACGGTGACCGACAAACAGGTCAGAGGACCATGTCCTCAATGCTTGGGGTGTCCAAAGGCACCTAATGACACCCCCAGTAAAGTTGCACACTATTAAAAAATGCAAAACACAAAATGGAAATAGAAATATTATACATATGTATTAAAAAGGAGTTATCTCAACTAAAAAAGAAAAATATATAACAAAACACCCTATCCAGCTAGGTGGCAGGGCCACGGGTGCTGCCGAGGCATACTTCTCTTCGTCGTCCGTGAGGTCGATCAAGATTTGGGGCAGCCGCCAGATCGTCGGGCTTCAGCTGTGGAGCAGGAGATTGCAGGGAGAGTCCGGTGGTCATTGTGTACTCTTAAAGTGTAGGGTTCGCAGCATAGAAAACAAAAAATTCTATCGTGGGAACATATAAAATCCAAGATCTAATCTACAAAATCAGTGCAACGAGTTTGTAGAGAACTAACCCTCGTAGATCCAAAGCGGTTAACGGGATCAGATTCTCGTGGTTGATATAGTCGATCACTTGCCGATCTCAAGATCGTGAAGACGATCCTTCCGGCGCCACGTTCTGGCAGCGCTTCCGCAGTCAATCACACGTACGGTAGTCGATGAATACCTTCCTCTCCCTTGTTCCAGCAGGTAGCCGAGGTTGTAGATCTCCTCGCGGTTCCAACAGCACAACAGTGTGGTGGTGGAGGTGGAGGAGTATATCCTGTAGGGCTTCGCCTAATCCGGAGCAGGTATGATGGAGGAGAGAGGGCCTCGGCGGCTATGGTGTAGGTGCCAAGGAGAGGGAGGCGCTGGTGGCTCTAGGGTTTAGGGCGGCAACGGCTTGGAGGGGCGACGGCCTAGGTCAAGGTGTGGAGGGGGTGGCACCCCTATTCTCCTTATATGGGTGGAGGGGAGGCGTCCTAGGAGGCCTTGTCCTTCCCAACTCCACCTTGTGGCCAGCGGATTGGGGAGGGAGAGGGAAACCTCTCCTCTCTAGGTTTCCTCTCCTGCCTCCACTAGGCTTTTGACTTTTCAATTTGGTATTTGACTTTTTCAAACAATTGTTTGATCTAATCAAACTAGAGTTTGATATATCATCCTATTTCCTCACCTAGTTAGTCTAGGGTACTATGCAACCATTCCACATTGGTATGGCACATTCCATGTACCCCTTCCCGGGGTGGTGAACCTTTTAGAACATTCTAGAAGCTTTCAGTTAACACACCAAAAACATTTCCGAACCCCGGAAATTGACTTTCCTTATATGAATTTTATTCTATGGACCATTCCGGATCTCCTTGTGATGTCCTGGATCCAATATGAGACTCCGAACAACATTCGTTCTCCAACTCATATTCCATATCTATTAAACAACATCGAATCCTTATGTGTGTCTCCCTACGATTCGTGTACTATGCAGACATGATCGAGACACCTCTCTGATCAATAACCATTAGAGGAATCTAGAAATCCATTATGGCTCCCACATATTTCTATGATTACATTATGATCAAATGAACCATTTAAATATGATACCGATTCCCTTTGTCGCGTGATACTTTACTTATCCGATGTTTGATCGTCGGTATCTCTTATACCTAGTTCAACCTCGTTACCGATAAGTACTCTTTACTCATTCCGTGATATGACATCCCTTGTGACTTAGTCACGTGATTGCAAGCCAATTGGATGACATTCCACCGAGAGGGCCCAGAGTATATCTATCCGTCATATGGATGGACAAATCCCACTCTTGATCCATGTGCCTCAACACATACTTTTAGAATACCTAATGCCACCTTTATAACCACCCAGTTACGAAAGTGGTGTTTGATGTCATCAAAGCATTCATCCGCTGATGGTGATTAACATGATCTCATGGTCGAAGTATTAGGATATTATGTATTTGAAAGCTTATAGAAAACGAACTCTAAATGACCTGATCTTATGCTATGCTTACTATAGGAGTGTGTCCATCATATCATTCTCGTAATTACATCATCTTGTAATGACATGATCTTGTTATTAATAACATCTAATGTCCATGATCAGAAAATCATGATCATCTATTAATCAAAAAGCTAGTTCAACAAGAGGCTTACTAGGGACTTCTTTTATGTTTATAAAACGCACAAGTATTAATGTTTCTGCTTAATACGTTATAGCATGTTATGCAAACATTTATCATAAACACAAAAATATAATAATAACTATTTTATTATTGTCTCTTGGGAATATATCCAACATGGAGAGCCACACACGTGCCCTCCCATTTCGCCTCCTCCTCCAGTAAGGAGGCATTGAGATGGCGACAACTCCACCGCCAAGCAGTACAACTGTACTGACCATGGCTAGGATGACGATCAATGGTGATGTATGGATGTTTATGTATGTATGTAGTAACATAGTATGACGAACCTATGAATGTATGTAGTATTGTGGGTTGCTTTTGATCATGGGTTAAACCCCTGGTCGTAGGGGCATCGGATGTCCCAGTTGATGCTGCTTTTGATCAGGGCATTGGTACGAACCCTAATTGTGGCGTGTATGTGTTTTTGTAACCCGTTAACTATGGTGGTTATGTATTGCCTTAGTATATCTTATATGAATTACTGGGATCGCCGGCAGCAACGATGGAGTACTGGGATCCGCCGGGCATGTCTGAGATAGTCCTCCGCCGGGCTGGCACTGGATGGTGCTACCTTCCGAGATGCGTAGCTTGGTGAGTAATTCGGGTGTCGTCTTCGACCCGGAGCTTCTTTGGTGGAGGTCGCCGGGTCCAGGAAGGGTACAGAGGGAGCCGGCCACCGAGGAGGTGGTACGGCGTCGTGTTAGGGAGGAGGACGAGCACGTCCGTCGCTATATGGCTATGTTGGACACCAGGGTAGACGATACCTGGAAGATTCTTCAGGGATCTCACCCGAGCTATGCTCGTGTGATGGTTCCGTCTCTTTGGATTTTCACCTCCCACGGCTTAGGCACTGGGAGTCGTCGTCCAGTTTGATTGAGCAAGATGTATTAGTTTCAATACATTTATTAGTTTCAATACTACGGAATCGGGACTAAAGGCCCCCCTCAAGACATTTTGATTGCTATAGGCTGGTAGAAAAAACAGCATTTGATCACCTAAGCGAACTCACAAGAATATAACAACATCTTCATATTTAGTCCCGAGACTAGGTAACACTCAAGACATTTATTGATATTAAAAACCGGGACGAACCGGGACTAGCTAACACTCAGGACTAAAGCCGCCCCTTTAGTCATTATCATGCCTAGTCCTATAGTACGCATCTTCAGGGTCTTCTTCGTCATCATCATCGTCATCGTCGTCGTGGCTAGGAGCACACGGGTCGATCCTTAGCCCAACCATGGCATATACTAGGGACACCTGCCACTCCAGCCTCGGATTCACGGTGGGCAGGGGAGGGGTCTCCTGGAAGACGATGTCGCTACCGACGAGCGGGGGAGGAGCCTTCTTGTGGCTCTGTGGCGGGTGGACTTGTGGGCACTGCAGGCGAAGATGGTGTTCGCACACGAACACGTCACCGTGTACCCTCGGCGCCGAGCGCGATGCGCGGCAGCACGCGCCGAGGGAGGCTCGCCGGAAGCGCGATACGCAAGACAGTCCGGCGGGCGCTTTTGAGACCCGAAACCCCGCTCGCCCGGGAGGGACCCCGTCAGGGCGGCGCGGCGGCTATGGGCTGCCCTAGGTCGGCCTGACCGCCCCTAGAGCCTCGTGGATTCGCAGCCTCCAATCTTGAAGAACGACGAAGAACGAGAAGAAAGATACAAGGGAGAGGGATAAAGAGTAGATGAACACAGAAAAGTAGTAGATTTGTTTGTTCGATTGGTGTTGGTTCAATCGGCTGTCACCCCTCGTGTATATAAGGAGCGGCTGGACTTTCCGTGCAAGAAAGAAGGCTGGATCCACGTCCAAACCCTAGTTGGGGTCCAACTCGAACAAGCAAACTCGAAATTTGCGTAACTGTTCGATCAAAAACTTGCCTGTGCCTTCTGGAACACTTTTGAGACAGTAAACGAGCTCAGATCAAAATGTCATAAAAAGTAAAGTTGTTCGTCTCGAAACTACGAAGAACTTTCATGTTTTGCACTTTTTCATATGACCTGATATTTATTGCCTTTTCCTCTTGTTTTTGTATCAAACTCGGATTGCAACTGAACGAATTTAACTTAATTCGGACGTATTTTAAATCTGTAGGTCGTATACTTGCTCTAATGAAGATGGTTCCAAAAGCAAAGTTGTTCGCCTTGAAAAACTAAACAACTTTCATGTTTACGACTTTTTCATCCGAGTTGATATTGACCGTTCAATCTTGTTCGTAAGCAGATACGTTAGTCTAGCGATTTTCAGACGAATTTTGGACTTCCATTCACGCCAAAGGTGAGACAAGGTATGTGGTCCAGCGACCACTCGGTTCTGTCTGTGCCAATTTGGCCTTTGACAGTATTTTGACTCTAACTTTTGGATACTAACTTAGATTGAGATGATTCAAAAAGCAAAGTTGATTGTTTCGACGAGACGCACAACTTTCGTGTTCTGAACTTTTCCATTTGAAGTCATCTTGAATAAGCCATACTTGAAGCCTCCATATATCAGTCTCTGAATCTTCTCTGGACACTAGCATAATCGGCTATTAAGCCTGATCATCGCTTGACTTGATATGGTACCTCTTTGATGATGATTAATATTCCTTGTAGTGGACTTTTCCGAGTGTGTGTCTCTCGCCATTTTCCTTGATTAGCTACGAGCCTAACGAAAAGCCAACACATGCCCCCCTGTTTTCTGGCAGAGCTTGCGTGTCAGAAAATAACTTGCTTCACTTTTAGTCTAAGGACGATGTCAACACTCCATCGGCCATTGGTTGTCTTATGGTGATAAACTCCATATCGGCCATTTTCTGTCTAGATTTGTTGCCACTTGGGTAAAATATCTTCAAATGATTTGCATTGAGAATAACCACTTCATCTTGAATATCACAATTGTCTTTGAACAACTCCCACAATGATCCTCGCCTGGTCTTCATCCAAGTGCTCAAGAAGAATATCACCAACCGTTAGGAAATAAAGATCATTACCTTAAAGAGTATTTGAACACATGAACTGTCATGTTCACCCTTTAGTTCAAATTTTCATGTAATAGACATTGGATTTCCTTTGTTGTTCTCCTTCACCTGCACTAGATTTTTCATTAGCGGCCAAAATTGTGGTCTCCAATCTGGCCTTATCTATGTTGGCAAAACAAAGCATCGGCTCTTGTGGAATATGGAATATATTATGAATAATATGATAGCCGAATGTTTAGTTGAGCCAACTCATTTGCACTTCAGTTTTCATGTCTAGATATATGAGCAATGATAAATCAATCCAAGATGAAATTCACATATAGACATGTATCAAGATAAATAACAAGTGATTCATCGAAACCTTGGTAAACGATGGACATTGTTGCACTACTCACAACGAATCACTAGAAGCCTCAATATTTGTAGCACCTATAGCAATAAAATGTTCTAGCACGAATATCAAAACTGCAAATTCGGCATGACTTTTTGTGCAAGATATTCTAAGCAGGATGAGACTTCATAGAACAGTACCATAAGGAGATAAATAAACAATACCAACACATTGACTATTTCTTTTAAAACCGAAGAGTCAAAATGTAATTCCCATGGTACTATAGAGACAAGATCAATATCAATATCATGCTCAGCATCTACGCCTATAATGAAATTAAAGACAATTTGGCCTTTTATATATTTTAAAGGTTTATAAGCCAAATTATGAACACATAATCATAAGCACAGTTACTAATGAATGCATACCCTGTCTCAGTCTCAGTAACACTAAGGACGATGTTAGAACACCACATCGGCCATAACTGGATAATGATCTAAGGGCGATATAATAAATATCGGACATATATCTTTGCCCCAATGGACATGTATAACCCATCCACCAAAGTATGTAAAGCCGAAGTAAACAAAAGAACAAATCTGATTATGTACTTCAAGTGTTCGGCCTCTTGGATTAGCAAAAAATTGCAACTAATCAAATGAATAATGATTTGGTAATACCCTTTCATGATGTAAAAAATTATGATGCAACCAAGGATCAAAATAGAACCATGGTGGGTAACCAATCATACCTCGGGATGAATTCCATGGCATAGGAATTAAAGGAGAAGTAGAATAATATGGATGATGTGCTCGCCAAAGTTTTTGATAGTGATACCGAATTCTTTGGCCCGATCGCTTGTTGGCTTTATTCTTTTTGCTCTTTGCTTTTGCTGCCCTTCTTATGATAGGATTTCGCACATCTTCCTTGCCTTGAGGGTTTACTTTGAGAACCCATGCCATGTTTCTTTTCTTCAGCTCCCCGGCTCTAAGCCGATATAGCTTCCTCTCCTGCCAATGTGATAAGCCGAGTGGGCATCTCGGCTCTGGTTTTATTTCACACAATGGCATGACTTTATTAATCTTGGGCACTTTCGACTTGGATTGTTTGGACTCGACGATTGGGACATTGAAAGTTACTCGCCTCACTTCCTTTCCCTTAGTATCCAATGTCAATTCCACTGGCTTTTCATTATTTGGAGTCGAGTCTGAAACAACACACTTGCGTCCATATTTTTTGATTCGGTATACCTGCTTGACCACATCCTTCTTTACCCATGAACACCGAACTGATTGTTTTCTATTAAAACGGTCTTTGACATGTGACTGCTGATCAATTAACCTTCTTGGAGCTGCATAATTTGGGTGAGATGATATATAATTAGATGGATAACGTGCCCATGAATCATACCTTTCCCATGATGGATATGAATAAAAATTAGCATATGGAGGTATCCATGACATTGGCATTGGTGGCCCAAAAGGAGGAGACGAATTTGTTGCATTGAATTTCTCCTTTCGCTAATCCCTGTCTTTAGAACTTTGCCTTGGGGGTGATCTTAATGCTTTTGCACTACTTAGCCGATAAGAACTTTTTGCTTCACTCTCTTTTTTATATTTTTCAAGCATCTGTGCGAAAGTGACTTTTGGTTTGCTACCATTGTTCTTATTGCGACCTTTGTCTTTTTAAGCTTTGTACGCATTGATCTTCGAATTTTGTTGTTGCCCCCCAGTGCTTGATGTCTTCATTGTAGCTTTAATGGAACTCTCGCCTTCAAGAACATTTTCAACATGCTCTTCAATAATCTCTTTGCTTGGAAGCTTGATCCCATCATCCTCGGTGTGTAGCTGCTCCTCAACGTATGAGTCGGCTATAGGAAGCTGATGCAATGTTGTTTGGCCATCAAGACCAATCAAAATAGATTCCTCATCAATTTGTGTTTCAACAAATTTCAATCGTCCTTTATTAACAACCGATTGTACTATTTGATGAAACGTGTTGCAACTCTCTATATTATGATCGAACGAATCATGCAACTTGCAATATATCCGTCCTTGTAATGATGGCTCAGTATTGTGATCAAGAATTCTAACATAATCGATTTTCAATAGCATATCAAATATATGATCACACATACTCAAACTGAAGGTACACCTTTCATCTTCTAACCGATCTCATTGTGAGAATGGTTTTGGAATTGAGCAAACGAATTGTTCAGATTTCACATCATCCAATTCGGCTATGCATTGTTTTTTGCACTTCTATTCTGATGTATTTGAATACAAAGTTATACTAGCATCGACTTCCTCAAGAAACAATAACCTTGGCTTTAGGTTTCTGAAACTAAAAATATTAAAACACATATGTCTCACTTGAGACCAAATGTAAGCCAAGTATGAAATAAGCAAAGGTACCCATGTAAATATAAAATACATAGGAAACACTAGGGATAACTTATGCCATGAAAATATGTTACTATCAGTCTCTCTAAAGGGTATGACATGTTGACCGATAAATTCTGTGAAAATTATATTTCTAACAAATAAATTACTTCTCTCGATTGGTCTTTCGTAGCTTATGATAATTTTGCTAACATATGTATCAATATTAAAGTCTTGACCAAATCGAAATATAAGTAAATTATTTGCTAGATGTACCTTTTTGAAGACATTGGAAGCGTATGATGGTCGGATGTCCTGAACAATATCTTGCTCGGCCTCTAGAGAATTCTCCAACTCCTTGTCTTCTTTCTTTTCTGGATTTTGTGCCTCTTCACTTTGATGCTCTTTGTTAACCGAACATTGTTCGGCTATATCTTGTTGTTGTCAATGTTCATCAATTTCTTTGGCACAAAACTCATGGTGCAACATGTAAGCCCCCTTACATCCAGAAAAATCAAGCACATCAGTTTTTATAATCTTGCCATGCTCTTGATCAATGAAGCTTGATTCTTCTGATTTGGTAGATTCAGCGTATGTATTTGCTGATTCGGCTATTTCAATAACCTAATTAACCATACTAGACATATCATTGATGTTTTCTTCATGGGTTTCATTAGATTGCAAAGCTTCTTCTCTTTGCCTCGTTGTAGTAGAGGGCTCAACTTGATTGCTGCGTGGAGGAGATGAATTGATTCTTTTAACTTGAGTAGCATTGTCTTGATGGTACTTTTTAAGACTTGCAAGAAACTGCTGCAGTTCTTCTTCTTCAAGTTTTTTCTTATATGCTTCATGATTGTCTTTCAGCTTATTTTCAAGTGCCTCAAACTCCTCATCACGCTTCCTCTTGAGTATCTCAAATAACTCGAGATGTTCCTCCGATAAATCATTAAACGTAATGACCTTATCGGCGTTAACCTCAGCAACACATGATTGCCCCCCAATGCTTTTAGTTTCTTTCGGCAATGTAGTGTTGCCGAAACTTAGCAATTGAGAAGGGGAAAACCTGATATTGTTTGCCTTGCGCTCCTCTTCACGCTTCTTGTTGTATGCCTCATAAGCTTGTATTTTAGTAAGATCATGGGGCCTCTCTTCTAGTTCTCGATGAAGAGAATTGAGCTCTTTGAACTCATCTGCAAGTTTTTCCTTCCATTCATTTGTTCCTGCATAATAATGCCCCCCAATACTTTTTGTATCTTTCGGCAATGAGGTGTCACCAAAACTTTGCAATTGTGTGGGGGACATATCATATGCTATAGTACTAGATAAAGATACATTAGCTCCTACTGATTTTCCACTTATTCGGCTATAACCATTGTAAATGTGTGGAGCCGAACTATGAATATCACTAATTGCATATGGTGCTGAAACAGTACTAACATAAGGTGTAGCATATAATGATTGTAGTGTCGGGCAAATAACTAATCAGAATGACCAATTTCCTATCCATCAAGATGTTTGAAGGTGAACCTAGAGATTGCAAGTTATTTGCCGATGAATATAAATATGAAACACTTGGTTGCATGCCATTGAAATTTCTAAAATCACGTGTTTCATGTGGATTAACAATTAAAATGTTGTTCATCGACATATGAATTTCGGGGTTGCGATGCATGAATTTAATTTACATGTTGCAAGTTACTAAGATGATTTGAAGCATGTAGGTTATTTTGCATCGGCTTTTGCACATAGTAAAAACTATGGCTAGCCGATACAGTACACATATCAAAATATCTAGCAACATCAACATAAGAGTAATATGCATCTACGTAGGAAGATTGAGGATTCATGATACCGTTGTAGATTGCAACCTACTGATGACGCTCTATTCGTAGCAAGAACGGGCTAGAGACCGTTCGAAGCTTGATCCCCAATGAGTCGCCAAAAGTGTGTTCGCACGAACACGCCACGTGTACCTCGGCGCCGGCGATCTTGGCGGCAGCGCCAAGGAGGCTCGCCGGAAGCGCGATACGCAAGACAGCGTGGCGCTTTTGAGACCTCGAACCCCGCCGCCGGGAGGGCCCCGTCGGCGGCTGGCGGCTATGGCTGCCCAGTCGGCCTGACCGCCCCTAGAGCCTCATGGATTCGCAACCTCCAATCTTGAAGAACGACGAAGAACGAGAAGAAAGATACAAGGGAGAGGGATAAAGAGTAGATGAACACAGAAAAGTAGTAGATTTGTTTGTTCGATTGGTGTTGGTTCAATCGGCCGTCACCCCTCGTGTATATAAGGAGCGGCTGGACTTTCCATGCAAGAAAGAAGGCTGGATCCACGTCCAAACCCTAGTTGGGGTCCAACTCGAACAAGCAAACTCGAATTTTTCGTAATTGTTCGGTCAAAAACTTGCCTGTAACTTCTGGACCACTTTTGAGACAGTAAACGAGCTCAGATCAAAATGCCATAAAAAGTAAAGTTGTTAGTCTCGAAACTACGAAGAACTTTCATGTTTTGCACTTTTTCATATGACCTGATCTACATTGCCTTTTCCTCTTGTTTTCGTATCAAACTCGGATTGCGACCGAACGAATTTAACTCAATTCGGCCGTATTTTAAATCTGTAGATCTTATACTTGCTCGGATGAAGATGGTTCCAAAAGAAAAGTTGTCGCCTCGAAAAACTGAACAACTTTCATGTTTACGACTTTTTCATCCGAGTTGATCTTGACCGCTCAATCTTGTTCGTAAGCAGATACGTTAGTCTAGCGGTTTTCAGACGAATTTTGGACTTTCATCCACGCCAAAGGTGAGACAAGGTCTGTGGTTCAGCGACCACTCGGTTCTGTCCGTGCCAATTTGGTTGTTGGCAGTATTTTGACTCTAACTTTCGGATACTAACTCAGATTGAGATGATTCAAAAAAGCAAAGTTGATTGTTTCGACGAGACGCACAACTTTCGTGTTCTGAACTTTTCCATTTGAAGTCATCTTGAATAAGCCATACTTGAAGCCTCCATATATCAGTCTCTGAATCTTCTCTGGACACTAGCATAATCGGCTATTAAGCCTGATCATCACTTGACTTGATATGGTACCTCTTTGATGATGATTAATATTCCTTGTAGTGGACTTTTCCGAGTGTGTGTCTCTCGCCATTTTCCTTGATTAGCTACGAGTCTAAAACAACAGATGGTCTCCCCCGGCGATGTAGCACATCACGCCGATGATAGTACGGTTCGCCCACCATAGACGGCAGCCGGATTCATTGTGGTTCACCGGGGGCGGGCCATCACCCTCGTACCTGGTGAGTTCCCTTTCCCGCCGGTTATCGAAGAAGGCATTGCAGGTGTCGTAGTTATCGGGATCCCACTAGGGATCCATCCGCTGCTCCAGCGTGAGCTCATGGTAGAAATGGTTCGTGATGGCCGCCTGTCATGCGGAACCTTGAGGGACAGGAGGGACATGAACCCTCCGGCCAAGATTCGGCATCCATGCAGGCCGTGGCGGGCAAGGGTAGCTAGAGGCGCATAGCACCTCGGTCTCCTCGAGGGTCAGAATCACCCAGTAGGCGTTGTCCATTATTGTGAGAGAGGAAGGTGTGGATGTGTGGATAGCCATGGCGCGATCGACCTTGAGATAGAGGAAAAGGGCGGGAAAACTTGGCGGGAAGCGGTGGGAAATGGCAGGAAATATCTTTAGTCCCAGTTAGTGACTACAACCGGGACTAAATGGATATTATAGTAAGATTATTTATATTTTTCTGATAATAATATACATATTATTTGTTTTATTTGGATTTTTACAATAGGAGATATGATTTTCCAAAGTTTTATATTTGATTTGAATTAAAAAAGAAAATTTACAAATGACATAATTTATAAATGCTGCAAACAGATGTATGAATATTATATTTATATTTTTCTGATAATAATAGACATATTATTTATTTTATTTGGATTTTTACAATAGGAGTTATGATTTTCCAAAGTTTTATATTTGATTTGAATTAAAAAACGAAAATGTACAAATGACATAATTTATAAATTATGCAAACAGATGTATGGATATTATATTAAGATTCTTTATATTTTTCTAATAATAAAAGACATATTATTTGTTTTATTTGGATTTTTACAATAGGAGATATGATTTTCCAAAGTTTTATATTTAATTTGAATTAAATAAAAGAAAATTTACAAAGAATACACTAGTCGCGGATCGTGGCTGGACCCGGGACTAGAGGGTGCCTGCGCGCGTGAAAATGAAGCGGCCGAAAAAACCCTCTAGCCCTGGGCCATGGCTTAATCCGCGACTAGAGGGTGGGTCTTTAGTCATGTTAAGCCACGACCCGAGACTAGAGGGCCTGACCGGGACCGAGACCTCTAGTCCTGGGCCGTGGCTTAACCCACGAATAAAGGGTTGTCGCTTTATATAATGCGCGCCACCGCCCACCTAGCACTTGAATTTCTTCGAGAAAGACGAAGACGAAGGCGTCGATGCAGAGACTCACAGGGGAGGTGCTGCCCGATTCCACCGTGCCGCCGCCCTCGTCTCCGGCCGCCCCACCGTGCCGCCACGCTTCCGCTCCACCGCCGCCCGCACCGTCACGTCTTTGTCATGAACGTCGCCGCTTCATTGTCGTATCGCCACCGACGTCGGTTAGTATTAGGAGGGTTATTGTTTTTTTAGTTATTATTATTGTTATTAATATATAATAACCTTGTGGTAATATTATTAGGGTTAGTAGTATATTATTGGTAGTAGTATATTATTAGGGTTAGTAGTATATTATTGGTAGTAGTATATTATTAGGGTTAGTAGTATATAATTGTTAGTAGTAATATTATTAGGGTTAGTAGTATATTATTGTTTTAGTAGTATAATAACTAATGATGCTATAATTAGTTAGTAGTATATTATTGTTAGTAGTATATTTGTTTTAGTTATTATTGTTATTAATATATTATTATTTATTAATATATAAATGCTATTACTAATAAATGTTTTAGTAGTATTGTTAGTAGTATATTATTTGTGGTAATGTTGTTAGTAGTATATTGTTAGTATAGTAATATTATTTGTATATTATATTATTTGTGGTAACATTGTTAGTAGTATATTATTAATATTATTAGTATATATTATTGAATTTTTTCTAACCCGTTTAACTCTCTTTCTATTATAGTTAAGTCGTGGATGATGGTCGCATTGGTGAAGATCTTCTTCAGGGCATGATAAGAGGTGAAATTACTCTTATTACTACCGGTGAAGATATTTTGCTCGAGGAAGATATTTCCTCATATCTGAATCCATCCGGTGATGGACTAGAGGAAAAACTGATGTACCAAGGGGAAGACCGGATGGACGAAGGGCAAACAAATAACAACAATAATGATGGCCCCTCGACAGGATCCGGCGAGGTACATATATATATAAAGCCTCGTGTTACCTCTATTCATTAATTGATCTATATATATATATCAATATATATATATATATATTAATCACTCTCTCTTCTTTTTTTAGCCCACCGGATCAAAGCAATCAGCAGCTCTTACGAAATGAGGGCCAAACAGAAAGTTGGATGGTAATCAGAGGTTCACCATCCAAGAAATAGATGATGATGGAGAACCGATTTCTCCAGAGAAGCACCAGAGGATGTTTACAAATCAATGCAAGGTGATTGTTAGGGACAACCTGCTGATCACCATTCAAGAATGGAATAAGTCAAAGAAACCCGGTGAAGAATCCAACAGTTATGTCACCGATGATGCCAAAGATGACCTTTGGCAGAAGCTCATAGCACATTTCATACTACCTCCAGAGTATGAAGAATTTGAGGCAGATGGTATTACCCCAAGGCCGAGTGGGATGGAAAGAAGACCGAAAGTCAAGGAGTGGGCTCTGAGCAAGATGGCCGAACTATACCGGAACCACAAAAAAAGTTTATACGCGAAATATGTGGTGAAAAATAAAACTCCAGACCTCCTAGGAGCAAACAAGAAGTTGAGAGAACAGTGGCCCGATTTTGTAACATACAAGCAATCTGATAAAGCAAAGTCAAATTCGGCAAAGAATGCGTTAAATGCTGCCAAAAAGAAATACCATCATAAAATGGGGACATGTGGCTACAAGAGTCTCGTCCCTAAGTGAGAAACTATGGAGCAAGACATGAGGACTAGAGGCATCACTCCTGGTACAGATGGATGGCCCGAGAGGTCAAAGCACTAGTGGTATGGGAACGGGGAATCGTTGGACTCAGAAACAGGGAAGACATTATTTCATGAAAAAATTCTAAAACCCTCCGAAGACCTTATTCAAGCAATGAACGATGCTCAATTGGGATTGTTCCGTCCCGAGAGAGAGAACGACCAGCTGAGACGCGCCCTCGGTGAAAGAACAATGTGGGCCCCCATGTGTGGTTTTGGTAATTAATGACAATCTCTATGGACTAATGCTTGTATCAAGTTGTACTTGTAGGAATTGTCCATAGGCAATGCTTGAACCATATGTTGGCTTCAAGGTTTGGAGAAGAAGAAATTGAAGATGATCAAGTGGTGACCAAGGTGTTCAAAGAGTGATCCACAGATTGGTCATGTGAGAGTTAAAACTATGAAGATCTCATGCTTAAAGCTTGCCAACCTCGGTGATCATGGATCGATGAAGACAAGGTCAAAGTAAAGGTTTCCCCATGTTGTATGGGGGAGTAACTTTCAAGTCTTCATCAAGCAAGTGCGTGCAAGAGCAATCAAGAAAGGTGTTCCATCTTGAGAAGGACAAGACCGTCTACATCATAATCAAGAGGAATATGCGCAAGGCAAAGGTATGATCTTGATAGGGTTTCTTTCTTACCGGTCTTCGGATGTTAGTTGGGGAGACCGGTTTATAGGATAGATAACCGTACTATCAAGAGGGGCTCACAAGTGAATAACTCGATCATATCGTTCAGAGAGAGCTCAAACCTTTGCATACTTCGCATCATCCTTTCTCGGTTGTTATTTGGATCTTATCCATGTGAGGTTCTAGAGCTTGTGGTAATATTCATAACAAGCCCTAGTTCATCAAAAACGGATTTGTGGCGTGGAAGCGTGAATCGATCCCGTTGGGGTGAGATTCACCGGAGAATAAGGGAGGCCTTTTGTGGCGTTGGTGGTTTGATACCGACCCCTCTCCAAACGAGATGTACTCCATGTTGGGAGGAACTCGGTAAAATATCGTCGTCCCCGTGTGCCTCGGTTATCTCTATAGCCGAGCTCTTTACTTATGCACTTTACATTGTGATAGCCTTCGTGCTTGAAGTAATATATATATTGCTATCACTTTGTTGCTTGTATTGCTTAGCATAAGTTGTTGGTGCACATAGGTGAACCTTAGTTGTTCTAGGTTGTGCTTAACAAAGTAAACACTAGTTTTATTCCGCCTTTGTTGAGCCACTCTAGGAAAAGTTTTAATCGCCTATTCACCCCCCCTCTAGGCGACATCCGTATCCTTTCAATTGGTATCAGAGCCCGGTCTCTCATTTTAGGCTTCACCGCCTTGAGAGTAAAGATGTCGGCTAGAGGATTAGTCCACAATGACATGTTCATATTCGATGTCAAAAATTATGATATATGGAAAACTCGTATGCTTATTCATTTTCGGGACATGGACCCAAAATTGGAGCATATTGTAGATATAGGTTTTTATCCTCCTATGGATTTCAAAAATCTATCTTCTGAGGATGAGAAAAACTTATATCTCGATGCTCAAGCTTATGATGTGCTTGTTAATGCTTTGAGCTATGTAGTTACATCTCCATTCATTCCATTTTGGAGCGCTCATGAGTTATGGACAAAACTTCAAGATAAATATGTTGTGTCCAACATTATTGAGGATGATTGTGTTGCTTCCACTTCCGGTCGAGACGAGTTCTCATCCTCTACCACTTCACCAACATGTGACTTTTCACAAGGTAATGATATGGTAAGTGGTGATAGAAATTGCAATTTGGATAGTGTGCTTACTATTTGTAATCCCTCGTCTATATCTAGTTGCAATGATCTATCTTTGGACCTTAACACTTCTAGCACTACAAACCTCTTACATGCTTGTGTTAATAGTCCTTGCATATCATGTATAAATGACTTGAATAAATCTCATGATGATATGCTTGTGTTGTCTTGTTGCCATGATAAAAATGGTTCTATTTCCTCTATTTCTTGTGTTTCTAACCATGTAGAGGAAAATGAAGATTCTATGGGCCAAGACAAGGTTTTGAATAGAGCTACAAGTGCAATCTCATCATCACCTTCTTCCGGTACCCACCTATGCCTTATGGCTAGGGATTCTAAGGTAACCCCTACTTTGGAACCCATGACCTCTTGTAATGAGGAGGATGTGGATAATGTGGAAGAAGAGCTTGATATTGATGATTTATATGAAAATGGTGAGATTGTTTATCGTCCCTTGTTAAAAAGGATATTGCTTGCTCTAACTTTGTTGAAGTCTTGGACTTTGCTATTAAGAGCAAAGAACATATTGATAAGTTAGAACACAAATTGAGGTGCATGATAACAACGTTGATAAAATGTGTAGTCTTGAGCGTTAGTATGCTAATATAATTGCAAACCTAAATAAAGCTCTTGAGGAGGAACAAACCACTAAGGAATCTCTTGAGGAGACCTTTTCTTTAGAGCTATCTAGAGTAAAGGAATCTCATGATAGAGATCTTGAGGTGGTAAGTGATCTCAAAAGTAAAAATGATGAGACTCAAGTTGCTTATGCTAAACTCCTTGGGGATTTTGAGCACCTCAAAAATGGCTCTCAGGTCGTTAAGAGGGATCTCATCAAACTCACCGAGTCACATGAGCAACTTAAAGCTTCTTATTCAAAAGAGCTTGACAAATTGCCCTCACCTCTTGCTAATAATAATGATGCTTGTGCTACTAACTCTATTTCTTGTGAAGCATCTATTTTGAAGGAGAATGTTGATCTAAAGGCTCAACTTGCTTTGCTAACTAGCAACTATGGGAAATTAGAAGAAAGTCATGTTAAGATCTCGAGCTCGCATGAGGATCTTCTAGTCTCCCATGGTAGGCTAAAATTAGCTCATGAGGCCATCGTGTCAAAGGTAACATCTAGTGGGCCTCATGTGGACATTAGCACTATATCTACTCCAAATGTTATATTGCCATGTGCTAGTCCTTGTAATTCATCCTCTCACAACCATGATATATCTCATGATGAATTACATTCCATGCCTTGTTGCTCTAACAATGTAGCATCTACTTCCTCTAGTACTTTTGTTGAAACTAACCATGTAGAGGAAATAAAAGAGCTCAAGGCTCAAGTCACTTCTTTGAGAAATGGCTTGAAAAAGGGTCATCAAGGGAAGGTCACACTCAACAAAATTTTGAGTGTGCAAAAATCCCCCAATGACAAGAGTGGGCCTGGATTCAACTCCAATGTCAAGAACAAGTCCACTATCAAGTTGAAGCACAAGGACAACAAGAAGAATGGCCAAGATCAAGTCAAGAATCCGGCTAACATTGTTTTCTTCAAGTGCAAGGAAGAAGTGAACCATGTTAGATCTTGCCCATTGAAGAAAAAGCCTCTTAGTGTGAAGCAACATGGGAAGCGACCTCAAGATCCACCTCAAGTTATTAATGGGCCTCTTCCTAAGAGGACTACTCGAGCTCTTCCTCGAGTTGTGGCTTCACCTAAGAAGAAAGATGGCAAGAGTAGAACTTGCTACATATGCCGTGAGAAGGGGCATATTTCTTCATCATGCACTATCGATATCTCCTCATCCAACCCTATCATTATTGATGATGCTTATTTTCTTTGTAAGGATGAGGTTGGCAATGTGTTTGCCAAATTTGTTTGTGCTTAATGTGGGTTCAAGAAAAGAACCATTTGGGTTGCCAAGCCTATTGTGACTAACCTCTTAGGACCCAACTTGGTTGGGGACCAACAAGCCAAAACTTGATCAATAGGTGTTGTTGGAGGGCATTGGAGAATTGGCTACATCATGAAGAATTAAGGTATCTTCATTATTATTTTTGTCAAGCCAAGTCATGTGGATTATATTGCTCCTATTATATTTCCAATGTTCCTCCTTGCGGTAACATATGCTTAACTCATTTCATTGAAAGTTACTCGCCCCCTTGTGCATGTGTTGGTTTTGTATCTTCCATGCTTTTGTACATGTTGTGTTTTCCACTTAATTATCTTGAGGTATCAAGCATATTTTTGTATGATTAGGTGGCACACCATGTATGAGTGTTTCTTGTATTGAAGCCTTAATTGATTATATTTGATATCTTATTTGGCTCTTGTGAGAGATTAATGGATTATCCCATTTTGGGGGAGTGTTATGCTTGGGCATTCCACAATCCTAAAATTGTGTGTACATGAGGAATACCACCTAGTGTTTATATTGGATTATTGTCAAGTCTCTATGTGGTACAATTCTCATGAGAAATTTAAGCTTATAATGTCCATTAATTATCTCTATTTGTATCCTTTTGCCTCGTGTTGGTTTTATGGTAGTATCACTTTATGGGGGAGTCATATGCTTAGTGCATATTACAATCCTAGAAAATGTGAATATTCGAGGTTGTGTCACTTAGAATTGATATTGATAACTATCTAGCGCCTATGTGACACATTTTCTCATACAAGATCCAATTTTCTTGAATGCATTTATTGATCATATTTTGGATCTTGTATATGAGAGTGGTTCTTGGTATGTGTTTCCTCATATTTAGATCTCTATATCATCATGGAAACCATTTGCTTCAAGTTACTCCAATCACTAGTGATTGTGTGACAATTGGAAGCTACCAAGAATCTTGTTCGAAGTATCATGCTTAATTCTTATATTTGTTATATGCTTCTTGTTGTTACTATGATCTTGGATATCCATGCAAGCTACCTTGGGAAAATGATTCCCAATATTTCTTGTATTTGGACAATGAGTACTATATTTATGGTAGAATTTATTGATCACATTCACTTTGGCCCTTGCTTAATATTGACCTATCTTTGGCCAAGTAAATGTTTTGTGTGCTCCCATGTATTCCTTGCTACTTTTGGATCTTCTTATTTTATTGGTATCCTCTTGTGTTTTATTTAATGTAGGTAGTAGTGATGATCTCATTTGTGTGCACTTTGCATTCAAAAGCAAAATTCTATATAATGTACTACTTATGGGTGAGCTCTCCTATATTATTTAGAACACTCGTATTTATGCTTCTTTGTTTGATCCATATCGGGTTTTATGTGCTTGGAACCTCAATCTTTTTGTTTTGGTATTTTGTGCCATCATGAGAAGTTTGGGGAGTTTGGTTTCTTATTGGAACCTTGATCTTTTTAGGAGTTGGTTTTGTCTCATTCCTTATTTCATGATTCGACCGTTTTAGAATGAGATAAATCCTTGAGCATTTTTATTTTTATATATCTTTTGCTCTTTGGCTTTTGCCTAGTTCATTTGTTGAATTTGTGATCTTTCATGTGTTGAATTGGTTATTTGATATAATTTGGACATCATTTGTCGTGTCACACTCTTGTGTGTGCAATCTCGATTTACTTGGTGTTTTTGTTCAAATTGTATCTTCTTTTTGGTTCTTGAAAGATTTATGCATGCATATTTACTAAATGTTTATATAATGGCATGCTTGCTTTCTTTGATCCATTATATAGGGGATACTCTACCAAATCCCATCGGCTAAGTTGTGCATGAAATTCAATTTCACATCAATATGTACATATTTATGTGGAGTCTCTACTATGTATTGTAGTTGCACTAACTACACTGGACCCAATAAGTTTGGGGACCATTTTGTACTTAAGTTTGTTTTAGGTACATTGGAGATAGATTGGATGCTTGTCTCTCAATTTTGAAGAAGTGATGCTTAGAAGAAAATTTGAGGCAAGCTATAGGATGATCAACAAATTCATATCCTCTACATTCTACCAATTATATCTCGGTAACAAGTATCTCTTTGTCATGCTCACATATCTTGATTCCAACCATTTGTCGGTTGCCTTCTAGCATGAATTAATGCATTTGTAATTGTTGTAGTTCTACCCATGGTTTTGAGAGGACTCTATATTGTATATGCGTTTAAGTTGAGATGAGTGCATATAATTGGGACTATACGAAATCATGCATATGATCCTCCAATCCCAAATATGTCAATCTAGCAATTTTATTGCCTATCATTTCCTCAACTTCTTTCATGTGCAATAGTGAGATTTTGCTAGTCTATTTTCTCTTATGATACTTGTTGCCTTTCTCCATATATTCCAACTTTCTCCTTTTTCCCTTGGTGATAGTCGTAATATATGTAGTGTGTTGGTGTTTGAAGCTCATTAATCTACAATAAGATATATTTGACCCTTTGGCCGTGCTTTGAAGCAAAAATCTTATTGGTATATGTTATGACTTCATTTTTTCTTCCATATGCTTCTTGTATATCTTCGTTATGTGTCCATATTCCTTTGTTGGCATATGTCTTTGCGACGTTTTCCACTTAGAGACATATACACATATGAGAAGATAATTTTAGTTGATCTTTAATCCTTGGATACCACCTTTCTATTCGTTTTGATTCTTCGGTGGCTTCCAAATTTATTTGCCTATGAGTGATTGTTCCTCTTGTTTGCATCTTCGGACACTCATACTTGTTCTCTCATGCCTTGTATTGTTAAATGAATTTGGATGAGTGAGGATTCCATGATTATGCACCTTCATCCCAAATACAATTATCATAATTGGTGCATTATCTTTGGGGAGCTCATCTAATTCATTTAATAATGCTCATTTGTCTTCTTTCTCATTTATTGTGCCTTAAATGTTTATGGAGGAGTGAGGATTCCATATTTGTGCATTTTTGTATTGAAATACAATGATTCTAAAGTATGCACAAATCTTGGGGAGCTTCTCTATTTTATTTAAGAATTTATTTGATCTTTCATTTGTTGTGTTTTAAATGCCTATGGGGGAGCAAGGATTCCATATCTGTGCATTATGTATTCCAATGCATTTATTTAATTGTGCACAAATCTTGGGGAGCTTCTCTGTTTGTTATTTAAAACACTCATCTACTCGTTTCATAATATCTTGTTGTTTCCATTTGGACTCATTTGTTGTTTTCAATTGGTTTGCCGGATCTTGTGATTGCTTACATCATTTGTTGATGCTTATTTTATTTTATTTCTTTTGGCAATCTTTGGGTCCTCGATATAGTTCTACTTCCTCCCAAGTATTCATCATTGGATATGTGCGAATGCACACCTTTGGGGATCTATCACTATATTGGCCTTCTAGAACTTGTCACCCATTTCGGCAATCGATGCCAATGGGGGAGAAGTTTTAGAGGGTTTAAGGGAAATGGTTTATGCTTTGAGTTTGTTTCCTAATCATTTGCTTTTCATGCTCTTGCATCTTTGTTGTTGCTTACCATGTGGTATATATATAGAGGAAACTCCACCAATGATAATGATTGGCAATATATGCAATGAAATTCAAGTTCATCACACATGCATAGATTGTGGGGGAGTTTGATCTATATATGGTGATGTACCAATATCACATACTTGTGTAGTATTTTGATATTGGTTCTACCATTTTATTTGTTAAATTCCTTGTATAAACCCTCTCAAAGGGATTGTCATCAATTACCAAAATGGGGGAGATTGAAAGAACAATGTGGGCCCCCATGTGTGGTATTGGTAATTAATGACAATCTCTATGGACTAATGCTTGTATCAAGTTGTACTTGTAGGAATTGTCCATAGGCAATGCTTGAACCATATGTTGGCTTCAAGGTTTGGAGAATAACAAAGTGAAGAGGATCAAGTGGTGACCAAGGTGTTCAAAGAGTGATCCACAGATTGGTCATGTGAGAGTTAAAACTATGAAGATCTCATGCTTAAAGCTTGCCAACATCGGTGATCATGGATCGATGAAGACAAGGTCAAAGTAAAGGTTTCCCATGTTGTATGGGGGAGTAACTTGCAAGTCTTCATCAAGCAAGTGCGTGCAAGAGCAATCAAGAAAGGTGTTCCATCTTGAGAAGGACAAGACCGTCTACATCATAATCAAGTGGAATATGCGCAAGGCAAAGGTATGATCTTGATAGGGTTTCTTTCTTACCGGTCTTGGGATGTTAGTTGGGGAGACCGGTTTATAGGATAGATAACCGTACTATCAAGAGGGGCTCTCAAGTGAGTAACTCGATCATATCGTTCAGAGAGAGCTCAAACCTTTGCATACTTTGCATCATCCTTTCTCGGTTGTTATTTGGATCTTATCCATGTGAGGTTCTAGAGCTTGTGGTAATATTCATAACAAGCCCTAGTTCATAAAAAATGGATTTCCCTTTTATATCATATTGTGTTTTTGATCTTTGAGGTTTTCCCGTTTCTCACCAAGAGAGGTATCTCACTTCATAATACATGAAATGTTCTCTCTTGGTGGTATCAAATATTTTCAACAAAATTGGTTTCGGGTTAATCGGAGTTTCCAAACTCTAGATATCGCCATTTGAAGTTTGCCTCTTATTTGGTCCGGAGTCTCGATCTGCGTGACCGAGTCTCGGTCTGCGTGGACCGAGTCTCCTGTAGTCCAGAGTTTTTCGAACTGTCTGGTGGTGACTTGAGAATCAGGCTGGGACATCTGCATGGGGTCCGGAGCCAGTCCGGAGGCTACCGAGTCCGGTGTTGGCTCGATCGAGTCTCCGGTGTTGGAAGACCGGAGTCTCCGGTCTTGTTGGGTCATGGATGGCCCAGGTCATTCAGATGGGCGGTCCAGAGGTTTTGTTGGGTCATGGTTGGGCCGGAATCTCCGGTGTATACCGGAGTCTCCAGTGTAGACCGAAGTCTCCGGTCTGACTTTTCCCCAACGGGCAGAAAATGGTCAGAAATCTGTGGGCCTATAAAAAGGGGCCCTTCTTCCCCAATGCAACTGCTCTAGTTTTTACAGGCTTTCTCCTCCATTATTGACCCTCTTGAGCTTGCTCCCCCTTCAATCACTCCCTTGATTCTTGCATATACTTTAGGGATTTGAAAGAGGAGATCTAGATCTACAATCCCACCAATCCATCTCTCCTCTAAGTGAGGGGAACATCTTGGGATCTAGATCTTGGAGTCTTTTGTGGATTTCCTCCATTTTTCTTCCTCTCTTATTCCCCCACAAGCTTTTGTAGCTTTGGTGGAATTTGGGAGAGAAGGATTTGAGCACTACTTGTGTTCTTGCCATTTGCATTTGGTGCATCGGTTTGAGTTCTCCCCAGAGGATTTGGTGAGTGAAAGTTGAGAAGCTTTTTACTCTTGGGTTCTTGGAACCCTAGATGGTTTGTTGTGTTGAAGGTTGTGGCCTTGGTGGCGTTTGTTGGGCGCCTCCAATTTAAGTTGTGGAGAAGTGCCCCAACCTTGTGGCCTTTGTGGCGTTTGTTGGGAGCCTCCAATTAAGTTGTGGAGAAGTGCCCCAACCTTGTGAGAGGTTCCGGTTGCCACCGACAAGTGCACCGATAGTGGAAGCGTGGATCGATCCCGTTGGGGTGAGATTCACCGGATAATAAGGGAGGCCTTTTGTGGCGTTGGTGATTTGATACCACCCCCTCTCCAAACGAGATGTACTCCATTTTGGGAGGAACTCGGTAAAATATCGTCGTCCCCATGTGCCTCGGTTATCTCTATACCCGAGCTCTTTACTTATGCACTTTACATTGTGATATCCTTCGTGCTTGAAGTAATATATATCTTGCTATCACCTTGTTGCTTGTATTGCTTAGCATAAGTTGTTGGTGCACATAGGTGAACCTTAGTTATTCTAGGTTGTGCTTAACAAAGTAAACACTAGTTTTATTCCGCCTATGTTGAGCCACTCTAGGAAAAGTTTTAATCACCTATTCACTCCCCCTCTAGGCGACATCTGTATCCTTTCACTCGGGAATCCTAAAAAGGGTGGACGAACACGAGGCAACAAAGGCGTCGGTGTCTCGTGGAAGAAAGGGTTTCCTCAGTACGATGATAGTTACAGAAGTCGTCAGAGGAAGAAGGACCGGGAGGCAGACCGGATATCCAAGGTAGAGAAGGACCCTGTTGATCTGAAGAACCTCATGCAAGAAATTAGCCAAAGGCCATCGTCAACTCACCCGCAGGCTGATGATCCTGCATTGGATCTTAGCCAGCGGAGAAGCAGCGTGGCTTCCATGGAGGTCCGGGCTGATGATCAAGCACTGTTGGATGATGCACTGGGTCCTCTCTACCCCATGGATGATGTCAGAGAGATGGCACAATGTGAGCTACATCAGCCAATGAACAACCTGTCCTTCAAGGTGGTGATCAACACTTCTTTACCGTGTCTACCTGGAGCACTCCACCATTCACTTCTGATTCCACCTAGCTATGCTCGTGTCACGGTGGATGACATAGTGGAGGATTTTGCGTACCTAGAGATTGACATCGCTACCCCTGAAGGCCTTACTAAACTAGGAGATGTCAAGCGCAACATCATTCTATGGAAGAAGAAGTACATCAAGTTTCTAGGCTCGACGCCAAGGCCACCGACTCCGAGGAATCCAAGTCCATCCGGCCCCTATGATCGTCAACCTCCAAGTCCACCCTGCATTGATTATCGTCAACCTCCAAGTCCACCCCAACCCGATTATCATCAACCTCCAATTCCACCCCGCCCCGATGTCAATCGCCGCAGCAGGAGTACATCAACTCGATCTCTGCCTCCGCAAAATACTCAATCTCCACCTCCGCCTCCGTGCAATAGTACTACCTCGTCGAAGAAACAGAAGGTCGCCGCTCTCCCACGCCCTACATCGAAGAAAGGTCAAACGGCGAAGATAGTCGACATCCCGCCGCCTCTTCCAAAGAGACCTTATGACAAGACCGATGAGGAAAATGCCACGGATGTGGCTGCCCAAGTTAAGGCGCATTTTGCACCCAAAAAGTCTGAGCCAAAACCGGTATATGATGAAAAAAACAAAACGTGGGCTAAGTCCTTTCTTGAGCAACCATTCCAGATATCGATGAATCTGGAATCAGACTATGACCGGGAGATTATTAAGCAAGAAAATAATAAAAAAGCACAAGCGCCAAAAGCGGGAAGCAAGTTGCCCAGCTCGGAAAACAGAAGAATCAATCGCTCCCCCCGCTCAAAGTGATTTCAGACCTCGACAAGGCGTTCAGAGCTGAAATGGATATGGACATGCAACTAATGCTACACTAATGGGCACACTGTATCGGAGACCAGAACACTTGCCTACGAAGCAAAATATGTCTCTTGATAAATATTTAGGTTATGAAGATACGCCAGTGGGTCAGATAGTACGGAAGTATGTCGAAGGGGATCCTCTAGTAAGTAATGAGGAGCTCGCGCGTCTATCCACACATATGCGACATCTGCACACATGGTACATGGTGCAAACATAAAAAAAAAGCATAAGAAATATTGGTTTGCGGTAGACGTTAGAAAGGAGCATCACTTCAAACCATAGTAGATACAGGTTCAAATGACCGAACTATTTCAGTTATACAACCAACTGATGACCCACAAGTATAGGGGGTGTATCATAGTACTTTCGATAAATAGGAGTGTCAATCCCAACGAGGAGCAGAAGGTGTTGACTAGTGGTATGAAGCAGGAAATCTCTGTAAATACTTAGCAAACGGATTTTTAGGGGTTTTCTGATAAAATAACAAAATAAGGTACAAGTAAAAAAGAAAACGAACAAACGCATCAAGTGTCCCAATCCTTTCTTAGCAAAGGACACGCCATTGGAAATACTTATAAGGACCAAACGTTCTCGAGGACACATGGGAATTCTGTCAAGTGCTTTCGCTTCAAATAGCTAAGTACTCTTCTTTGGTGTTGTAAGTGTTGTGCGGGTGAACCTGTGCTAATATACCGACCTTACTTGGACTAATACATACTTGTGATTAAACCCCTGCAAGCATCCGCAACTACATGAAAGTAATTAAGATATAAACCTAACCACAGCCTTAAACTCTGAGATCCTACGCTCCCTTGTGCAATGGTGTCCTAACGGGGGTTCAGGTTTCTGTCATTCCGGCAAACCCACAATTAGTAGCCAAATACACAATGCATTCCCCTAGGCCCATAAATGGTGAAGTATCATGTAGTCAACGTTCACATGACACAACTTAAATACTAAACCATTGAATAATAACACAACACAAATCCACTACTAACAACATGACTTCTCCCATGTCCTCGAGAACTAAACGAACTACTCACAAGATATCATATGGATCAAGATCAAAGATGATATGGTGATGATTAAAAATCTGAACATAAACAATAATCCAATGGTTCCACTCACAAGCATCAACTACAATAGTAATTAACACCGGGAAAGTTTTCCCTAAGAACTAAAGCAATATCCAACACAATTGTTACAGCGGGACGGAGTGGTGATGATGGTGCTGGTGAATATTATGGTGTGGATGATGATGATGATCCTAATGAAGCCTAGCTTGATGACGGTGTTGATGGCGATGATCTCTCCTCTCCGGGAAGGAGTTTCCCTGGCAGAAATCTGTCTGCCGGAGAGATCTTTCTCCCTCGGTGTTTTCCGCCCCGCAGAGGCGGCGGAAATCTATCTGTGGTCGCTCCCCTGGTGTTAGGGTTCCGTAAGGAAGATATAGGTGAGATGGCAGAGTCGGGAGCCGAGCAAGTGGGCCACACCTTCCCTAAACGCGAGGCAAGGCGGGCCCGTGCCTAGGTGGGTGTGGGCCCCCTGTGGCCCTTCTGCGCCTCCCCTTCTGACTTCCTTCGTCTTCCAGGAAAATATAATTTTCCCATAATTTTCTGGTATTTTTCTAATCTTCGTGAAATTGCATCAAAACACCTCTTTTTTCCATCAGAATCCAGACTCCGATAGTCCATCCTCCAAGAATCATCCAACATGCAAAAACAGTGGAAAAGACATAAGTAATACCTCATAATAAGACATATATCAATGAATAGAGGCAAATTATGATATAGAATATTGATGCAAATTCGACGTATCACCAGCGCGCCCTCGACAAATCTATTATTGGTTGCTACTGTCTGTAAGTGATTTAATTCTATAATTAAGTTTGTAGCTTAGCTCGTTCATTGTATTTAATATAGTATCCTAACTATATATCCTTTCATATGATATTATATTCTGTAGAATGAAGATGCTTGAATGCAAAAGAGATAGAAGATATGACGTTGGGTTCATTGAACCATATATCGTTAATGAATATACGTTAAAGAATCACCCCAAGGACGTAGAGGAAGACCTGTGCAGGTTCTTAACCGAGAATAATTTTGTTAAGGAAAAACTATTTCCTTACAACTTCAAGTGAGTGTTTCTATCTTGTACATACTTTATTTTTGCTTACTCGATGAGCTATGCATGTATGCTTATGTAAATGTCCGCAGATTCTACTGGATATTGCTAAACATTCAAGTTGACAAGTCCTTAGTTGAAGTTCACGACTCATTAAGTTGGGACCAAGAGCAGTGGGGCGACATGAAAGCAATGCTCCATAAGTAATTTTAATCACTATCGTATTATATCGGCCTCTTTCGTTCATTTCCTAATATCAAGTAACTAATAATTTCTTTGTTCATTTTCTTTGATGAGAAGGTGTTGGACACGGTTCAGACAGAAAATACCAGGTCCATTCAAAGAGGAGCTAAATTATAAAATGGTGAAGAGTTTACAGCAGCCACAGGGAACTCATTTATGTGGATACTACGTCTGCGAGTACATCCGCGAGTTGACCAGTGATCGGAAAGTAGATTCACATTATATTTATGATTTGCGGGAGAAACTAGAGCCAGACCAGCGCATACGAGCAACTCAAGAGGAGCTAGCGGGATTTCTGACGAAGGAGATCTTTGATGTACATGGAGAACATTATGCGGATGACGAGGAACTCTATATGTCTTAGTGATCTCCATGTAGTTGATATGATATATATATCATCAATGACCATGTAATTTCAAAACATTTCTTCCTTTTGATATGATTGATTATATGTATGCTTGCAAGGGATCAATTAATTATATAGATGCATCAACGTGTACTGTGTACATAGTAGCGTAGAATATATGTACTGAAATATATGTTTGAAATTATAGTGAAACACAAAACGAAAAAGGAACCAAATGGCAAAAAAAGGAAACACACAATTTCTGCCGCGGCAGAGAAACACACAATTCTCTGCTGCGGCAGGAAACCGTATAGTTTCGGGTGTTGTTACGGCCCGGGACTAGAGGGTTTCCGCCCCCGCTTCACTGAAATAGCCACGTGGCTCTTATCTGTCGCGTGACGTAGAGAGCCGGGACTAGAGAGGGGGGGCTCTAGTCCCGTTTTGGCAGTCCCGGACCCAAACCGGGACTAGAGCCCGTTACGGCCCGGGACTATACGCCAGTTTTCCACCAGTGCTCCCTTCAAGTTCGGGCTTTTGGGATAAAGTGAGCTCTCTTCTTATTACTGGTATGTGTGCGCATAAACGTTCAGAACGTAAGCTGAGTGCTGGGCTGGACAAGTGAACGCTAACATGTGTGCTATGTGCAATGTGGTGGTAAGATCACCAAATTAGAAACATGTAACCATAACAGCGATATGAAAGTGCAAAACACACAAAACCAAACAACAACTATTTTTATCAATGCATAGATAAACCGCAAATATATGCAAACAAACAACTGCCGAAATAGCACAAAAAACTATAGACAACCAAACAGATGTCAAAAGTGGCTCAAGGCACTTTCTTCAATCGCATGCAGCATCCAACGGGACAATTGAAAAAAAAAACAGAAAATAAGGGTCCTATTAACCATACACGTCCCAAAAGTTCAGCCCGAAGATGTGGCGGGCTGAATACCAAGGCGTGGGACTTTGTGTTCGAAAGGCGTTGGCCCATGAGACTCAAACGGTTTTCTTCTTCCACACGACCTATGGAACATATATAGAGAAGGCGCGTCGGCACTTTCTTCCTCACCTCAAAAGGAATGGTGTCCGAATTCTGTCAGATTTCGGCGGGCGAGAGAGGCCCGGCCGCCGTCCAAATCAAAGGTACACGATGGAGGTCCCATCCGCAACACGGTCACACCATACACATGCTACGAGGAGAATTCTGATTGGGTCCTAGAACGAGAGATGGTTAACCGGCCTACGTCCAAGCTACTAGAGCTAGCTTTGGGACATCGGTCTCACAAAAGCACTCGCTGTTAGACGCCCACATTTCGGGAGGAAAAGTAGGCGCGCGCCCTTGTGCAAGCTTGCTGCGGCCGGGACCAACAGCGTCCGAGTCCCTTTTAGCCTTTGCCCTCCTATTCCAGAAAAGGAAAGGGGGTCTCGCAGGCCGCGCTCCGTCTGCCGCCACCACAAAAACACACAACAGGGCCTTGGGATTGGGAGACGCACGCGCGCTGTTCCATCGGATCGCGAGAGGAGAGCTGAAAAGGAGGGCACCGCGCCACGCCCACGCGCGCGCGATCGATGGCGAGCCCGCCCGGTGGTGAGTGGTGACCGTGCGTGCGTGGGCTTTCCGCTGCCGGCACCGTCGGTATGCACGCTGTTCAGTTCTAGGCCGGAAGCGCCACACCCTCATCGCGCGCGTTTTGCCGACCTAACAAAAAAATATAATCTTCTTCTGCTAAAAAAAACATAATATAATCTACTCAAATAAATATATATATATATATATATATATATATATATAAATAAATAAAGGAGTATCTTTGACTTTCCTGTTCTTCCCTGCCGTCCGTGGACCGATCATTATTTTGTTTGAAGCCTCCGAGCGGCAATATATAGGCCACTTAATTATACAGGAATCAGGTCGGCCGTGCAAACATAGGGCGAGAACCGGCATCGTTGCTTCGTTAATTCTGAGACGTACGTACGTACTACTTTTTTTTTTTTTGAATAGCTACTCCTAGTAAAAGCTAATCCTAGTAGTTTTGTATTCTACGTACGTATTGGTAGATCTGGCAAGAGAAAGCTCTAGTGTAACATGAAGGACTTTTCCACGAACACGCCGTACGTACGTATACATATTAGTATATTCTAAAAAAACATACACACGTACGCACGACACACGAGTGCAGTGTACGTAGGACCTCCTTGGAGTTGATCGAGGAAACAACGCAATATGGCATGCTGCTGGCAGACGAGATCTACGATGCTTCCAGCACCCTCTATCTCCGTGGTTATTTTATACATGAACCGTCGAGAATAATGGCCGGATCGAACAGTGTAGTAGCAGAGGAACCCTGGCCAGCAGCTGATGGATCGATCGAGTAGAATATGCAGTGGCCTGCTGTGTCTGCGCGTGATCCCATGCGTCGTCTGATCGAAACCGTTGAACTCTCGCACGATAGCTCTCTCGATCTGGGTTTTAAAAAGAAGGAAGAAACCCCCATTGCATTTCATTATACTCTTCCTGGTGCCAAATCTCAGCTGATCAGCTACAGAACAGAGGTATGTATAGGTTAATTTCAAAAAAAAAAAGCTATGTATATAGGTTAAAAGTACTTGGGTTCGGTCAGAGTATTAAACTAGCAGGAGAAAAGCCGCCGTTGGAGAGTTTTGTCTGCTCCAGTGGAGAAGCTAGGGAACAAACTGCCGCCCTTGACACTTCCTTTATTCTCTCTTCACCGTCGATGGATCGACGGAGCATGTTCCTTAATCAAACGTGTTTAATTAATCAGAACCGGCGGACCGGGCAAGTACTCTACGTGATTTTTTAAACGGATATGGTATTGACTAACCGCTAGGTACTTTGTATCGAGTATATATGGGTCATGGATGCTTACAAAGTAGCAGCACTAGTAGTTACAAAGAATATAGTGATGGATGGAGTTGACAATTGTCTCACATCACATGTCTGCTCAACAGAAAAATGCGTAATGCCCACGGCATCATCATCGATTACCGTATCACTACTTTGCATCAAAATACTGAACTGCTTATGTTAAAAAAACTGAAGATTATGTGCTCTATGATCAAATGTAAATATTATATTCCATTCTCTACTCGACAATTTATGAGGAGACACACATAATAATATGTATGTAGGATTTGCCGTTTTGGCCGGCAGATAACATTATAGAGAAGCAACCATTCGGTGCGCAAAAGTATCTATGGCTACTTCATATGATTAATTTAACGCCATCTAGGATGCCAGCTCCGCGTTTTTAAAACCCTCTCTCACGTGGTTTTGTGCCTTTTATGACGTGGAGGTGGTCAGAACCAACTCAATCTGCAGGTGCGAACCACCAATTCTAGCTCCAAACTGCAGACCAACCCATATGCCCCACCCAGCCCAAGGAACATCACCAAGCTATAAGGAATGGCATCTTATCCCTGACTGGATCAGGGATAGAACAATTAATGGGTGCAATTCACAGAGTTATCAAAGATGATGTTTTCTTTCACACAAAAAAAATAATTCAATTTATTTTTTCCATGACCTAATAGCTTCTTCTAAGGGGATTTGTATTTACGGTTCATTGCTCAGGAACTGTCGTGATTAGCTCCGATACCTATCTTTTTCTAGCGAGTGGCGTCACCCCATCACCCCGGAAAATTTCATAAATGTACAACTACTACGTTCAACTTTTTTCAAACTAGATTTCAAAATTTTGAGGCTAGAAGGGGAAGGTTAAGAAATTTGAGAGAACATATGATTATAGATATTTAAGGAAATGCTTAAATTTTTGGACATGAACTTCCAAATTACTAAGGAAGGGAGGATTAATTTTGGAAAGCGGAGGTAGGTAATACAATTTTGAAGAACACTTGAAGAAATTTGAGGAAAAATGAATTTTCGAACTTCTATGATGAGGGTTCCAAATCAGGTGAAATTTCTGAAATTAAAGGTATTTAGACAAACTTAAAATCCATCAGTGTGGTCATAGTAGTACAACCATACCCGTCTTGTTGTGACGAGAGCATTCGATGGCAAACATAAGCATAGGAGCAACTCTAGTAGACCCCCTAAAAATGCATGCAATAAAATGTTTTTCCGACTTAAGGGTTCATTACTAGAGAAAAGCCCCTAAAACTTCAATCCCTACAATGTATTTCCTTGCATTTTTCTTATCTTAGTGCATGTTAATAGGTACCTTTTAAATCTCTCTTTTGCTTTATACTTATTCAAAATTTCAACTTTCCACCAAACAAAATTCAACAATATTTCAAATCCATAATTTTTAGATTAAAAAATAATTTAGCAAAGCCTCCCAAATCATCAAATAATCCAAATAAAACATGAATCAAACATGATGGAACATGACTGAATTACTACCCTGGCTGCCGCCACATAAACTGAACAAGGTCTTGCCGAAGCTTTTCATGTGAAGCCATGTCTTCTATCCTTCAATGGACTGCCAAAAATCTTCAAAGTCGGTTAGTATACCTCCTGAGGGTCATAGTTGTTCCCACACAAATCATACTCAAACTTCTCATGTAGGTCATGCTGATTCTCTATTATCATACGCATGGTCAAACAAGTTTTCATGATTCACAAATTGCTCGTTGATCCCAAAATCGAGTAGGTCCAGGTGAAATTACAAAACAAGCTTGTAACTCCTGAAATGCTAATTCAATGCACCTCCTCACCGCTTAATATAGCCTTAGCGAAGTGGACTCTCTAGTTACCTTATCAGGTTGATATTGTTTACACAAAGGTGGATCAAGTGGGGTAGATGCCATCTGCAGGGTAGCCCATATCATAGCCATTGATCAATCACCTTTTAAGTTGAATTGTGGATCTTCCGTTAGGGCTAGCCTTGCATATAAAGGATATATTTGGAAGAATTGGATGCAATTGTTTGATCCTCGTGTCCCAAAGTAACAATTCCAAATCCATGGATCATAGAAGTTAACTTCTTCGAGTATGATTGTTGGATATTTGAAATGCCTAGTGAATTTTACATGCTATGCTGTAGAGAAATTCTACAATCTCAATGCATCCCAACATTAGACAACCCTCTAGCATCATGCATCGCCATAACATATGGGTATCTTGAGCATTGTTTTCTCTTAAGGGCCCTTATCCAAACACCTCAATCGCAATTTTGTAACCTTTCCTCACTGTCATGATAGTGGTATTTCTCCAATATTGGGTAGTCGCCATCATAGTCAGTTGGGATGCCATATGTGGTCACATACATTGCTGCCTTGACCTTCTACAAAGCACTACATCCAACTTCATAGTTGTATTTCTTTAACACTTGAAGTAATTGTTGTTTTCTTTCATGGCCTTGATAATACTCACAAGATACTGTATGAAATCCTAAAGTGTCACCTAAAAACATCGTCACGATACACAAGATTTTTTACACACTAATTACAAATGATGTTTCCAAGGCCTTATAGAATGTTCCGACGAATCCTCCCCCCTCCCCCAAAAACCTGTATGACATGGTGGCATCTTGCACTCCTCGAAATCAGCTAGCAAAAGAGCAATCTCAACGTCACCATCATACTCAAGAACTCATCATAATGATGAATCCTCGAAAAAAACACCCAATTTGTTTCCAACTACACCAACATCATTGCACATCAGAAATTCAACACTCGTTTAAATTCATCAACTTATAAGAAAAGTGATAAAAATGCATTTGCATGAGAGTTGTGGGCGTTGATGTTGGGGACATACTTTTCGGGTATACCCACGGCTACTCACTAACCAGGGTGGCCCACCTTTGTGTTAGAGCTTTGCTCCATGGGAGGCCCAGTCAGGGAAAGAAGATAGAGGCCCATCCTGCTAAGCGAAGGTCCAAAAGACTTACCGACTTAGTCCTGTAGTTTGACTTGTAGTCCAAGTTTAATTTTGTACCGACTTTGTACCATAGCCGGATAGGACTCTCCTATAAACCTAGGTCGGATGAATATATAATACGGCCTAGGGACCAGCCTTTAGGGCATTGCCATACACAACTCGCACAGGAGATACCATCTCCTGTATTCCTCTGTAAACATCCGGCTCTATCGATATAGTGGATTCTAGCAGGAGTAGGATCCGTCCACCACAGTCGGATCTATACGTGGGTATGCTCACCGTCCCGGATAACCATACATATCACACCCCACCCTTTGCCACGCCTCGAGGGCCCCCTCATGGCGTAATTATCATCAATACGACGATAGTTGATCGGAGAAAATCCTGAGGACAGAGGTGTTGGAAGTGCCAAACCTTGAGGGAAGCAGCTCAGGAAATGGTTGAGTAGGTCTGACTCGGTATGAAGCCCGATCCAAGGTTGGAGGTATGAGTGCTTGGGAGTAAGCCGGTGGGAAGATCCAGTAGGTGGTGGCAGCATTCTAGAGCCAAGCGATGGAGAGAACGGATATGTCAAGTTTCAATGGCATAACCAGAACAATGTTTGATGCCCAAACGACACAACAACCAGTTGGAAGATGATGGCTTCAGTGGGAAAGGAGATGGGAAGCGGTAATCCGTTTTTTGCTCTTCTACGAGTAGATTGACCCTAAACCATAAACCCTTTACCTTAAATCTAAGGTAAATCATAGTGTTATTGGGTCAAATATAATTTCTTTTAATGACATACAACTTTTAGTAGGTTTGCTAGAGTCACATATCTCCTACTTTGCTAGTTCCTTTTACGAATAGGTAGATACCTAACCAACCACTTCTTATATATACAAATGAGTACTAGTGCTTAAGAAAAAACTCTAAGCACCTTTCATTGTACATGAGCTAAGATGTGTGTGGAGTGTCTATGTAGGCGGAAATGATAGCCCCGTTGTGGACATCAGGTTCGTGTTATGTGGCACATGAAAAGCCCATGTTGTGTAATTTATAGAGAATTTGTATATGGGTAGAATACTATTCTATATCGTATATAAACATGTATTACATATGTCTAACACCCCCACCCCTTAAGCAAAATATTGTGATAGGTTGATATTATGCCTAAACTCATGTAAACTCTTGACAGACAAAGTTTTATACCGTATATAAATATGTAAACCCATCAGTGACTTGATCATTATTGGAGATAAACTTAATGTTTAGTTGTTTGTTGGAAACTCTTTCATGAACAAAATGATAATCAATGTCAATATGCGGGCATGAAACAATGGATTTGCAAAAAAATATGTAGCACCAAGATTGTCAGACGAAAGGAAGGGTTTTATTTGAGAGAAACACCAAGTTCTCGAAGCAAAGCTTCAACCCCAATTAACTCAGTAATGTAATTATCCATAGCCTTGTATTCAGCTTCGGTTCTAGAGAGAGAGACACGATAGCTTGTTTCTTGGCACTCCAAGAAACCAAATTTGTATCAAAACATATTGCAAATCCACCTCTAGAACGTCCATCATCAAGAGAGCCTATACAATCTCCATGCAAAAAGGCACTAAGTAATGTAGAAGGCGGTCGCTAAAAAGTAAGACCAATCTTGAGGGTATCTTAAATGTATCTCAAAATTCTCTTTTGCAGCTGTCGAATTAGAAGTAGCAAAAACATAGAGATACTAATAGAGAAAGGATATGCAAGGTTGTGTCAATGTTAAATACTGAAGAGCACCAACAATACTATGATAATTTGTGATGTCCTCGGGTCCAGGAGAAGAGTCGCCGGTGAGCTACAGTTTGTCATTATTAGACATGAGTGTAGGGAAAGTTGTGCATTTAGTCAACCCAACATGTGCAAGAAATTAGTAGCACCATTTTCCTAAGTGAGAACTAACCAAGATCACGACTTCTTGATTTCAACACCCAAAATATTGCAATTCAATGGGATATTTGAGTGCAAAGTTGTGACTCGGATTTTCAAAAATAGAGATAGAGTAATCTAATGATCCAGTCACTATAGTATCATCAACATATATGATGATAAACATAGTGATACCTGACATATCATAGAGAAATAATGATGTATCGGCCTTGAAAGGTAGAAAACTAATCTCACAAAGCTTGGAGTTGAGTTGAGAGTACCATGCACGATGATTCTGTTTGAGACCATAAAGGGGTTTATCAAGTTTGCATATATAATGAGGAATCTGATAAGAATAAAAACTAGGAGGGGGAGGGGGTTCATGTAAACTTCATATTCCATAACACCATGAAGACACACATTCTTAACGTCCAGGTTTCCTGAACTCCAACACCGAGAGACTGACAAGGCTAGCACAATTCTGATAGTGGCAGCCTTAATAATAAGACTAAAAGTACCTTCATAATAAATATCATACCGTTGCTTAAATCCTTATGCAACAAGTCGTTCTTTATACCTATCAATAGTTCTATCAACATTTTTATTGATGTGAAACACACATTTGCAATCAACCATATTTTTGTTAGAACTTGGGGAAGATGCCATGTTTTATTAATCATCAATGCATCATATTTCTCTTGCATTGCTCTCCTCCAGTTGGCATAACCAAGTGCATCATTAATATTCTGAGGCTCTCCTTTATATGTGAGTAATCCATATATAATAGTTCCATCGTTATAAATTTGTTGATGTCGAATATTTATGAAGTCTAGTTCCATGTTTATGTGTAGGAGGTGCCGAAGGAGGAGTTACATGATCGCTAGTTGTAGAGTATCTAACAGATCTTGGGTTTTCGACAATCACAAATGATCCGGTATGGCTCAACATAGTAGTATCCGCCATAGAAAATCCAAGTGACATGGGCGGTTCCGAAGTCGCGGGCGACGGGTCACCACTGGACATGCACGGGATAGAGGTACATGACCCAGCCATCTGCAGATCCTTCTCTGCATCGATGCTGTCAATGCTAGAGATTGTCACATTCAGGTGTGGGACCAGGGCGATGCAGCAGCACGAGGCTAGTCTGACCATGCCTACGCTTGCTAGGGATTCGAGTCTGATTGCCTCAGTTGTAGGATGGGCCAATCCAGGGAAGATATGCCCAGGGAATCTGTACCCGAGGATGTGGTAGACTCCAAATTGCTCCTTTTGTTATTTTATGGTTGTTTTGACTGATTTATGCACCATTTTCACTAGTTTTTCCACACTTGGACTGGAATTTTCACTGAGTAACGCCTATCTATGATTAATGATAAGAACATTTTCTTGTGTTCATCAGTATGCACCCCCTAATTACTAGCATATGAAGGAAGAAAAGGTATTTTCTTATAGAGACGAGATCCATCATTTGGACGAAGTGACGCAAAGGGAAAAACACCTTTATGAAGCACAACGTCAAGAGAAATATAGACTTGTCCAGTAGACACATCAAGAAACATTACACCTTTATGGAGGGGCTATAGCCTAGAAAAACACAATGTTGGAGTAGAAATCAAGCTTGCGTTTGTCGTAGGGATGACAACATGCATAATAAGAAACATGAAGAGAGTCATAATTGGACTTGACTTGGAGGAATTTTACTATGGGGGTCTCAAAATTTAGTACCTTAGTAAGAGGAAAAATAACGAGAAAGGTAGCTATAAGGAAAAAAATTCAACCTAGAATTTTAAAGACATAGAAGCATTAGCAGGCAATGCAATACCAACTTCAACAATATAACAATGTGCAGTTAGTTAAGCCATTTTCTTGGTGAGCATGTGGAAAATTCACATGATGCGTAATTCCTACTGTTTGAAAACAATTATGGAGTTCTTCATATTCATCAACCTAATTGGTTTGGATACCAATAATACTGCGATCAAATTCCCATCCACAAGTTGCTGAAAATTAAGAAAGACTAGATAAACATCGTGACACTTCTTGAGCAAGTATATCCAAGTACATTTACTATAATCATCGAGGAAGCTTACATAGTATTGATATTTGCCAATAGAAGTAGGAGTTGGACCCCATAAATTAGAGAATACTTGTTCCAAAGGAAAAGTATACACACTAGTAGAGATATGATTGGGTAAGTGATGATTCTTAGCTTGTTGAAAGAGATCACATATGTACGGATTTATTTAGGGGAATATGATAGTTTATTTTTCCTAAGATCTTGTTGAACAATAAAAGATAATGGATGCCCTAAATGTCGACGCCATGTAGATGAAGAAGGCTTCATGGTGATGCAGGCATGCTTGTGAGACCCCATGGATACTGATACGAAAGGATATATATATACCACCATGACAAGGACTTCTAAACATCATTTGCTTCGTGGTATCATACTTAATAAAAAACAATAATAGGTGGATCTCAATGAAGACATTATTGTGTAGGGCAATTTTATGGGCATATAATAAAATTTTGGAAGCACTAGGAACATGTAATATATCATGAAACTAAATAGAACTATTAGGGGTATGCAATATTGAGTGACCAACATGTGGAATTTACATAACGTTACCACTAGCGGTGTGAAGTTGACCATGTGCCTGATACGTCGGAAATGTATCTATAATTTTTGATGTTCCATGCTTGTTTAGTATCTACTTTGCTTTGCCTTATCTACACTTTGAGGTGTTTTTATATGTTTTTCTGGACTAACCTATTAACAAGATGCCACAGTGCCTGTTGCCTGTTTTCTTTTGTTTTTGGTTCCTGAAAAGGCAGAAAATCAATATTCTCGAAATTGGACGGGACGAAATCCAAAGTCTATATTTTACCATGGGGAACACTGATCCTGAATATGAGACGGAGGGGAGCCACCAGGGCCACCCCTGTCCGCAGCCTAGGTGGGCCACGCTGGGGTGCAGCCACTGGCCGCCTCGCCTCTTCGCCTATAAAGACCCCGTGATACCAAAACCCTAAGTACCCGATCAATATTCCACAAAACCGTCTATAGCCGCCGCCACCATCGTTCCTAGATTGGGGGATCTGAAGCTCTTCCTGGCACCCTGTCGGAGGGGAGATCATCTAAGAGGCCTTCTTCTTCATCATGCCAGCCTCCGGTATGAAGTGTGAGTAGTTCCACCTTGGACTACGGGTCTATGTAGTAGATAGATGGTTGTATATTATCCTTTGTGCTACCATGTTTAGATCTTGTGAGCTCCATTCATGATCAAGACCATCTATTTGTAATCATGCATGTTGTGTTTGCGAGGATCCGATGGATATTGAGATTACTATGTCAGATTGATTAATGGTTTTGTCTTACTGATTCTATCATGTCTGTGTTATTTGAGATCTTGCATGCTCTCCGTTTCTAGTAGCTATCTTGGACAAGTAGATGCTAGTGACTCCAAGAGGGGGTATTTATGCTCGATAGTGGGTTCATGCCTCTATTTAATCTAAGGGAAGTGATAGAAATATCTAAAGTTGTAGATGTGATGTTGCCACAAGGGAGAAAACAACGGTCTCTTGTTCATGGAACAAGTGGATTGTTTACCTTACACACTTTGCTTAAATCAGTTATCCGTTGCTTGCAACTTAATACTGGAGGGGGTTCGGATGATAACCTAAAGGTAGATTACTAGTCATAGATGCAGTTGGATGGCGTTCTATGTATCTTGTTGTATTGTCCAATCGAATCTCATAGGATCATGAATGTCTAGTATTGCATTGTTATGCCTTGCTCAGTCCTGTCAATTGCCCTGCTGTAATTTGTTTAAGCATGTTATGTTTGTTTATCTAAGGAGAACACCTCTAGTGAACTATGGACCCCAGTCCAATCTTTACCATTAATACATCTTCCACTGTTACTGTTTACTCTCTGCAAACCACCATTACCTTCCACATCATACAGTTAACCCTTTGTTTTCAGCAAACCGGTGAGATTGACAATATCACTGTTCGTTGGGGCAAAGTCTCGAGTTTGTGTTATGCAGGTTTCCAAGTTGCTAGCAACACCTTTGAGTAGTTTCCTTCCTCCTACTGGTTCGATAACCTTGGTTTGTTTATGAGGGAAGATTTGCTGCTGTGCTCATCATACCTTCCTCTTGGGGTCTCCCAGCGAAGCTCTACATTGATCTGAGCGCATCAAGCTCTTTTCTGGCGCTGTTGCCGGGGAGGCTTAGGATGGCTTCACAAGGGGAGTCCAGCACAACATTTCTCTTTACTTTGTTTTTGTTTTGCTTAGTTTCTTTTGCTTTGTTTTGTTTGCCTCTTTTTATCAAAAACTCCAAAAAAATAGTTTAGTTTGGTTTGCCTTTTCTTATCAAAAACACACAAAAAAATTAGTTCATACTCTAGTTGTCACCTTGCTCTAGCTCACCATGTTGATCCCCAAGTTCACCCTGAAGGACCTTTCAATAGGTAGTGGCTCTATAATTGGGAAAGAAAATATTGAAGAATTCTTTAATCATATTAGAAAACATGAGGATATTGAGGATAGATCCATAGCAGAACTTGCTCCTAATTATGAAATTGATGCATCTTCTTTAGTTCATATGTTGGAGTCTAGGTTTGTTAACCTTAACGCCATGATGAATTTTGTCCTTAAACTAAAATAAGAAATAAGAAGAGGATGCTGAAAAGAGAGAATTTATCCTAGAAACTTTACTAAAAGAGTTCAATGATGTTTCTAAGAAAGCCAAAAAGGTATTTGAACGTATTAATATGCTAGGATCATGTTTAGATGTTATGGGTACTTTAGATAAAACTAAACCTAGAGAGGAAATTAAGATACCCATACCTTTTAAACTTGTAGGAATGCATGAAGCCTTAGAAAAGAATTTTGATTGGATTGTTCCTGAAAACCCATTTGATGAAAGTAGTGAGCCTAAGAGAGATGAGAAAGGATCCTATAAAACTCATTTGGATGAGATACCTTCCCTAGTTGAAGAGATTGCGAGTATTGATCTTAATGCTTCTTCATTTGAAAATACTTGATTCTTGCTTCTTGTGCCTAACTTAAAGGCATTAAAGAAAAGTACTTATTAGGAGATAACCCAAAAGTTTTCTTGAGTCTTGGAAGTTATTACCTCTATAATAACCGCTTATTATCCTTTTTATTTGCTTTTTGTGCCAAGAATAACCTCCAATGAGTGGGAAGTAAGATTTGTGGAGTTGCTGTCCGAAACAGATTTTTGTGCTCCACCGTAAAAATTCGTGTAAAATATCTGTACGTCGGATTGAGCCGATATTTTCTGAATAAATCCCGCAGTATGTGATATAACTTTAGTTAGTTCAACACTTTTTGATTTGAGCAATAGAAGGTCTTAGAAAAAATCTGTTTCTACCTCCTGGTCTATTTTGACAGATTTCTGCCATTATTTGCATTTGCTTCTTATTGATTCCTTTTTGGGTTAGTTTTGGGAAATTGAGCTTTTTGAGGGAATTTCTACAATATATTGTGTTTTTAGTGAAAGTTTTTCTGTTCTAAAGCTAAACCCAAGGGTATATTATCTTTTGAATACACTAATGTTGCTAATGAAGATTGTGTAAAGTTTTGCATGGAGAAAATTTTTAGGTGTAAAGGAAGAATGATGTAATGATATAAAGAATGGAAAAAAGCTCAAGCTTGGGGATGCCACCTCGTTTCACCTCAAGAAATATTCAAGAGTTACAAGCGTCAAAGCATGGGGATGCCCAAGGCATCCCCTTCTTCATCAATAAAAATCTCAGGTCTTTCTAGACACTTCTTTTTTATTGTTTCATGCACAGTTGTGTTGTTCTTGGATCGTCTTAGTTTTTGTTTTTGGTTTTTCTTTGCTTAGTTTGCTTGAATAAAGTAGTTTGGACCCCCGTTCTCGCTGTGTTGTTTCAAATAAGTTGATTGGTGTTGGAGAGGAGTAGAGAGCTCTTGCTTGAATAGTACAAGAGTAGCTTGCTTTGACTGTGAATTAGACTTTAGCATGTCATGCTTGATGTTGTTTTGATCTTATGCTTAGTTATTATTGCTGTAGCATGACTTGTTCCAAATAATTAGGATTTCTTAATGTGCCTTGAAGGAATCATGCGTTGTTTTAGCATACAAAAGCATAGTATTATGATATTCTCCTTTGATGCTTTGTTTGGGTTGACTTGGCACATGTTCACACCATGTTATGACTATGAACAAGTCAACGTAGCCCTCTATGATCATTTAGCCATTGACTTGTAGTACCACTTTATGATTTGATTAGTAATGTTTTGTCGCTCTACAAGATTATGGCCATTATTGCTCTCTTAGTTGGTCGCTCCCAGTCTTTTGCTAGCCTCCACTTGTATGAGTAAGCTCCACTCATGCATCCAACTCCCAAGAAACTAAGTTATTTCGTGTCCACTATAAATTCCTATGTGATGAGTCCTTGATGGCGCAAGAGAACTTGGTGCTTGACGTGGAGTCTGTTGCGTACCCCAAGAGCAAGGTGTGAAGCAGCACATCAGCAAGTTTTCCCTTAGTAAGAAACCGAGGTTATCGAACTAGTAGGAGGAAGGAAACGTCACACAGGTGTTGCAAGCAATGCGGATACCTGCACAACACAAACTCAAGACTTTATCCCAACTAACAGTGAGGTTGTCAATCTCACCGGTTGCTGTAACAAAGGATTAAACGTATGGTGTGGAAGGTAATGGTTTGCAGCAAGTAAACAAGTAATAGTGGAAGATGTATCAATGGTAAATATTGGACCGGGGTCCATAGTTCAATAGAGGTGCTCGCCTTTGATAAACAACATGGCATGAAGGGTAAACAAATTACAGCAGGGCAATTGACAGGAACTTAGAAAGGCATAACAATGCAATACCAGACAAAAAGATCCTACGAGATTCAATTAGGCAATACAACAATATACATAGACCGCCATCCAACTGCATCTATGACTAAAAGTCCACCTTCAGGTTTTCATTTGAACCCCCTCCAGTATTAAGTTGCAAGCAACAGACAACTACTTTAAGCAAAGTGTGTAAGGTAAATAATCCACTTGTTCTATGAACAAGAGACCGTTGTTTTCTCCCTAGTATCAACAGCACATCTACAACCTAAGAGATTTCTGTCACTTCCCTTGGAAACTAGAGGCATGAACCCACTATCGAGCATAAATACCCCCTCTTGGAGTCACTAGAAACTACTTGTCCAAGATAGATACTAACAACAGAGAGCATGCAAGATCACAAACAACACAAACATGATAGTATCAAATAGACAAAACCATTAATAAATCTGACATAGTAATCTCAATATCCATCTAATACCCACAAACACAACATGCATGATTACAAATAGATTAGATCTTGATCATGAACAGAGCTCACAAGATCTATACATGAAAGCACAAGGAGGGGATACAACCATCTAGCTACTACATGGACCTATAGTCCAAGGTGGAACTACTCACGCATCATACCGGAGAAGAAGGCCTCCGGGATGATCTCCCCTCTAGTAGGGTGCCGGGAAGAACTTCAGATCCCCCCGATCTAGGGACGATGGTGACGGCAGATATAGAAGGTTTCGGGGAGTTTTGATCGGGTTCCTAGGGTTTCTGCATCGGGGGCTTCTTATAGGCGAATAGGCGAGGCTGGGAGGTGGCCAAGGGGGCCACACCCTACCCAGGCGCGGGGTGTGCCCACCCGAGCCGAGGGGGGTCTGGCCGCCCTGGTTCGCTTCTCCGTCTCTCCTCTGGACTTCGTGTCCCCCACGGTAAAATATTGACTTTGGCTTTTGTCCCGTCCAATTCCGAGAATATTGATTTTCTGCCTTTCTGGAACCAAAAACAGAAGAAAACAGGCAACCAACACTAAGTCAACTTGTTAATAGGTTAGTTCTAGAAAAGATATAAAAACACTTCAAAGTGTAGACAAAGCAAAGCAAAGTAGATACTAAACAAGCATGGAGCATAAAAAATTATAGATACGTTTCCAACGTATCAAGCATCCCCAAGCTTAACTCCTTCTCGTCCTCGAGTAGGTAAGTAAAAAAAAGAATAATTTTTGAGGTGACATGCACCATCAAAACCTAGATCAAACCATTTGCAAGCATTGAAGGCTAGTAACAAAGAACTCTAAACATGTGCATGAAAGATGGAGTTTTAACAATAGGACATAGTAACTATGCATGCAACATGAAAGGCTACAAACAAATATCATGAATAACATGCATTGAAAAACGTTTGTTTGTTTCACATACAGAAAACATGGCATAGTGGCAATCAGCTTGTCCCTCATAGAGTAGCAAATAGATGCATAGGACACCTTCAAAGTTCACAAGGGTGGCTAGAAACAAGTAGCACAGGAAAAAGTAATATCACAATATGCATCAATCAATAAGTTTTGGGAAACTTCACACATGATGACAACTATGCTCTCTTAATGGTGCCTAAAAGTAGAAGGTGGAGACTCAAATAATGGTGCAAGAAAGGACTTTCATAAAGGAAGCAGGGATTTCAAGTTTGAAAAAGGGATTTCAAAAATTACGGTACTTGTTAGCTTTCAGCCCTCATTGCCCCTATCATAAGCATCTTGAAGTGATTAAGGTTAAAGTGAACAAACTATGGAGTATATGCTTGACAAAGTATAAGTTAGAAATCTCAAGTCCCTTGAATGCGAGGGACACACCTCATGCTACTCAACTTCAGTCACCTTTAAGTTCTTGTCATTGTAAGTACATGCATATCATAGAGAACCGCCAACGGGGTACCCCTTGCACATGGTACAGGAGCTATCCCATAACCAAATGACAAGGAAAGCAGACAATGAGCATCTCAGCAATCTTTTTATTTACTATTTGCATATATTTTTATTGAGGATGCTTCATAGATAGCTCATTATGGTGATGTTGCAAGTTTCCATCGTGATTAGGCATGTCTTAGGCTAGCGGGCCAGGCGTTTCTCTAACATAAAATACATACTCTATGGACTTACAAGTTCCCTCTTTATTTCACGCCGGTGACATCCATAGACCAAAGAGCATGATATTAACTGAGTACAAAGTACAAGTGCAATGTTGAAAACGTTCCCCGTGACAGCACGGTTATGCTAATTCCAACGTATAAGTGCAAGCGTATACAACATAGACGACACAATGGTTCAAGTTTATTAGGGAAAAAAAATATAAAGTGTGCCATCAAGTTTGTGAGGGATTTAATCACTAAGTTTTCACATAACAAAGAGAATTTTTAACTGGAAGATAGCTGAAAACAAGAATATACTTGAAATGGTGTAACACACCATGCATAGGAATTTATAGTGGACACTTTGGAATAACTTGGTTTTCTTGGGAGTTGGAAGCATGAGTAGACCTTACTCATACAAGTCGAGGCTAGCAAAATACTGGGAGCAACCAACTAAGAGAGCAATAATGGCCATAATCATGCAAAGCAACAAAACATTACTAATCAAAGCATAGAGTGGTTGAAAGGATATAGATGTCGCCTAGAGGGGGGTGAATAGGCGATTAAAACTTTTCCTAGAGTGGCTCAACAAAGGCGGAATAAAACTAGAGTTTACTTTGTAAAGCACAACCTAGAAACAACTAAGGTTTACCTATGTGCACCAACAACTTATGCTAAGCAATACAAGCAACAAAGTAATATCAAGATATATAGTACTTCAAGCACGAAGGCTATCACAATGTAAAGTGCATAAGTAAAGAGCTCGGGTATAGAGATAACCGAGGCACGCGGGGACACCGATATTTTACCGAGTTCCTCCCAACATGGAGTATGTCTCGTTTGGAGAGGGGGTGGTATCAAACCACCAACGCCACAAAAGGCCTCCCTTATTCTCCGATGAATCTCACCCCAATGGGATCGATCCACGCTTCCACTACCGGTGCACTTGTCGGTGGCAACCGGAACCTCTCACAAGGTTGGGGCACAACTCCACAACTTAATTGGAGGCTCCCAACAAACGCCACAAAAGGCCTCAACAAATTCCACCAAGGCCACAATGCCACCAAGTCCACAATGCCACCAAGGCCACAAAACCTTCTAGGGTTCCAAGAACCCAAGAGGGACAAGCTCCAGTGAGAAATTCAAACAAAATCCTCCAAGGAGAACTCAAACCGATGCACCAAATGCAAATGGCAAGAACACCACAAAGATGCTCAAATCCCTCACTCTCAAATTCCAACAAAGCTACTAAAGCTATTGGGGGAACAAGAGAGGAGGAATCAAAGAGAGACTCAAAATCCCCCAAAATCTAGATCCCCAAAGATACACTCACAAAGATATGTTTTGGTTTGTTCAAAACGTAGATCTAGATCACCTCCAACAACCCCTCAAATATATGCAAGAATCAATGGAGGGGTGTGTAGAAATCAAGCTTAAAGAGTAAAGCAAATGGGGGCAAAGCTTGGACAAGAAAAGGAGGAAGAAGTAACCCTAAATGAAAAAGGGGCAAAGCTATTTAAAGGGACGTGCAAAATCTGGCCGTTGGGGCTATTTTTCTGGACTGACCGGTACTACCGGACCGAACAGACAAAAAAACGCCAGGTGGAGCGAGCAACGCATGCGAGAGGTGGGGCCAGCAGCCAGGTCAACGCAGCATGACGCACGTGCAGCTAGCGGGCCAGAGAGAGCAAGCGATAGCCAAGATCTATGAATCTGCGGCAATGGCGAAGCAGCAGATCAAGCGGCATGCTGCGGCCAACAGCATGCAAAGAAGCGCGACGCAGCGAAGCGGACAAGCGCAGCAAGAAGCAACGGCGGCCAAGAAGCGGCGTGAGCGTGACGGTAGCATGGCGCATCTGGCAGCAAAAGGAGAAAGCGCGATAGCTGCGGGCCAGTGGCGCAAGACGCAGCTGCAGGAGCGGGCGGCGAAGCGAGGCGGCGGGAGAGGGTCAGCAGCGGCGGTAGGATCTAGATCGATAAAAGCTGGGCCGACCGGTAGTACCGCCCACCCGGCAGATTACCGGTCGACAACCGTGCGCGCGTCTGGCCGAGACAGAAATGGGGCTGCAGCGAGTGGTACTGGGCTGCGGTAGTACCGCTCGGCCCAGTTTTTCTTTTTTCTTTTTCATTTAAAAATGGCAAATATTCAAACGGTCATATCTTTTAAACGGTAGCTCCGATTGACCCGATTCCAATTGCGTTGGAAATATTGATTATCACCAAGTGAGAAAGTATCAAGTAGAATAATGTGATATACCTCACTTGATGAGAAACCGAAAAGCCGCATAAATCAAAATCGCAACAAGATATATATGGGAGATCCGATTTTGATGAACATGAGCTTGTTATGGAGATTACCACAAGCTCTATATCCTCACATGGACAAGGCCAAATAACAACCAAAAACGATGATGCAAGTATGCAAAGTTTTGAGCTCTCTCCGAACGATGTGACCGAATTACTCATACGAGAGCCCCTCTTGATAGTACGGTTATCTATCCTAAACCCGGTCTCATACACACAACGTGAGACCGGCAAAAGGGTAAACCTATCAAGATTATACCTTTGCCTTGAGCATTCCACTTGAGCTCGATGTAGGCGGTCTTTCCCTTCTCAAGATGGAAGGCCATTCTTAATTTCTCATCATCGACCTCGCATATTGAGCTTGCCCAACATATCTTCTTTGCATTTCATCAACCTTGAAGCCAACACATGCTCCAAGCGATGCCAATGGACAAATCCTACAAGTACTTCCTCCGTTCCAAAATATAAGACGTTTTAGGTTTGTAAATAAAACGAATCTAGACTTATTTTAGTATGTAGTTCATTCAACTTTGGAATGAATCTACACACTAAAAAAAGTCTAGATTCATTTTCTTCACAAACCTAAAACGTCTTATATTTTGGAACGGAGGGAGTATAACTTAATACACACATTAGTCCATAAAGATTGTCATTAATTACCAAAACCACACGTGGGGGCCCAACATGTTCTTTCAGTGGTACTACAAGTCAAGGACTAAATGATAATAGAGGCTATGATGACTTGTTTATAGTCATAACATGGTGTGAGCATGTGCCAAGTCAACCCAAACAAAGCATCAAAGGAGAATACCACAATACCTACTCTTGCATGCTAAAACAACGCACAATTCTTTCAAGGCACACTAAGCAATCCCAATTGTTTGGAATAAGACATGCTACAACAATAATCACTAAGCATAAGGTCAAAACAAGACCTAACATGTCATGCTAAAGCCTAAGTCGCAGTCAATGCAAGCTCCTCTTGCATTTATCAAGCAAGAACTTCCTACTCTTTTCCAACACCAAGAAACTTATTTGAAACAACACAGCGAGAACGGGGGTACAAACTACTTTATTAAAGCAAACTAAACAACTCATCAAACCAAAAGAAAACTAAGACGCTCCAAGAATAACACAACTGTCCATGAAACAATAAAAACGAACTGTCTAGACAAACCTGAGCTTTTTATTGATGAAGAAGGGGATGCCTTGGGTATCCCCAAGCTTCGACGCTTGTACCTCTTGGATATTTCTTGGGGTGACACTAGGGTGGCATCCCCAAGCTTGAGCTTTTGTCCATTCTTCATCTCATTACATCATTCTCTCTCTACACCTGGAATTTTTACTTCATACAAAACTTCACACAATCTTCATTAGCAACATTAATATATTCAAAAGATAATAGACCCTTAGGTAAAGCTTGGGAACAGTAATACTTTTCACTAAAAACATTCTACTGTAGCAACTCCGTCAAAAAGCTCAATTCACCTAAAGAGAACTCAAAAAGGAATCAATAAGAAGCAAATGCAAATAATGACAGAAATCTGTCAAAACAGACCAATAGGTATAAACCGATTTTTTCGAAGACCTTATGTTTCTCAAATAAATAAGTGTTGAACTAACTAAAGTTATCTAACATACTGGGGGATTTGTTCGTAAATTTTCAGCTCAATCCGAGTTAAAGAGACTCCTCACTAATTTTTTTGGTGGAGGACAGAAATCTGTATCGGGACAACAACTCCCCAAATTTTACTTCCCTCTCATTAGAGGTCATTCTTGGCACAAAAAGCAAACAAAAAGGATAAGGAGAGGTCATTAAAGAAGTAATAACTTCCAAGACTCAAGGAAACTCTTGGGTTATCTCTTAACAAGTACTTTTCTTTAATGCTTTTAAGTTAGGCACAAGAAGCAAGAAGAATCAAGTATTTTCAAATGAAGAAGCATTAACATCAAACCTTGCTTTCAAAGGAAGATTAAAAAGCAACTTCTCTCTCCTCATAGGGAAGTGTTCAATACCTTTCTTGAATGGAAATTGATATTTAATGGTGCATTCTTTCATATCAATGATGGCACCAACAGTTCTAAGAAAAGGTCTTCCCAAATTAATAGGACAAGAAGCATTGCATTCAACATCCAAAACATATAAATCCACAGGGACATAAGCATTGTTAACCATAATGTTAACATCATTAATACTCTCCATGAGTTTCTGTTTAGCATTATCATTGAGTGGGACATCCAAATAGCAATCTTCCAAAGGTGGCAAAACAAGCATTTCATAAATCTTCATAGGAATAATAGAGACACTAGAACCAAGATCACATGAAGCTTTGAGATCAAAGTCATTTACTTGCATATTAATAATGTGTTCCCAACTATCTTCTACTTTCCTAGGAATAGAATCTTTGTGTTTTAACTTCTCTTCTTTAATTTTCACAAGAGCATATGTAATGTGTTTGGTGAAAGTAACATGCATATCACTAGCATCAGGACTTCTAGCAAGCTTTTGCAAGAACAAAATCACTTCAGAAATATTGCAATCATCTATATCAAAATCAAACTTAGAATCACTAGTAGTAGACTCATTAAGATTAGGCACTGTAGGAGGAGAAATAGGGACTTCTTCTGGTTTAGTGGTCTCCATTCTAGTGATGGTGCACACACTATTGTTTATATCCATTTCAGCTTCCCTTTCCCACTTAGCATGAAGTTGAGCCAACAGCCTAACATTTTTATCAATAGTAACTTATATGGCATGAGCATTAGCGAAGGTGTTTTCCATAGTTTCAGGTTTAGCAGCCATTTTATTAATCAAGGAGGACTGTGCTTCAGACAAAGAGGAAATATTATTCTCAATAGTTAAAATTTTCTCCTCCACTGTCTTGTTGAAAGCAGTTTGTTTACTAATAAATTCTTTGAGCATGACTTCAAGTTCATAGGGGTCACTTCTAACATTGTTGTAGGAGTTTCCATAGGTATTGCCATTATTAGGAGGATAAGGCCTATAATTGTTGTTACCACCAAAATTATTCCTATAGGCATTGTTGTTGAAATTGTTGTTTCTAATGAAGTTCACATAACTTATTCTTCTTGAGCAACCAAAGAGGCTAAGGGGACACTATTAGGATCTAGAGGAGCTTTCCCATTAACAAGCACATCCATAATAACATCAATCTTATCACTCAAAGAGGAGGTTTCTTCAACAAAATTTACCTTCTTACCATGTGGAGCTCTCTCAGTATGCCATTTAGAGTAGTTAACCATCATATTGTCAAGGAGCTTTGTTGTAGCACCCAAAGTGAGGCCCATGAAGGTACCTCCAACAGCTGAATCCAACAGGTTTCTTGAAGTGAAGTTCAAACCTGGATAAAAAGTCTGGATAATCATCCAAGCAGTGAGTCCATGAGTGGGACAATTCTTAACCAAAGATTTTATTCTTTCCCAAGCTTGAGCAACATGTTCATTATCAAGTTGTTTAAATTTCATAATGTCACTTCTCATAGATATAATGTTAGCAGGAGGATAATACTTTCCAATGAAAGCATCTTTGCACTTAGTCCAAGAATCAATACTATTTCTAGTCAAGGATAGCAACCATTCTTTAGCTTTCCCTCTCAAGGAGAAAGGAAACAACTTAAGCTTAATAATATCTCCATCTACTTCCTTAAACTTTTGCATCTCACAAAGTTCAACAAAGTTATTGAGATGTGTCGGGGGTGTACCCCCGGATACCCAGGAGTTGATGAATTGAGTGAGTCAAATAAGCATATATGAGAAAATAATATTCAATATAAGTCAAACAGAAAAATACAAAGGCAATAACCGATCTGGGCCGAGTCAACACAAAGTCGGCCAGACCCAAATTGGACCAGATCTATGAGAAACAGGCCGAATTATGCTCTAGAAGGCCGAATCATGGAAAACCTGGCCGGATCATCTCGCTTGGGCCGAATTCAGTTGCTTCGGCCCACCAAGAATCAAGATGGGCTCCTTTTCTAGCAGACGTTGTCCCCGACGCCCTCTCCCGCCACACGACGCCGACTCGGCTGCCTCTCCAACCTCGACATCAACCACGCACCAAAGATCGCCGGGGGCCGGCAAGGAGCCAGCTCGGCCCACCACGGGATCTTCTCCACTTCGCCTCGAGCCAACAGCGAGCACCGGGTGGGCCGGCAGATGCTTAATTCGACCCGCCACGGACCACGCCATATGGACATGCGCAGGACGCCAGATCGCCTTCCTCGCTGCCCTTTGGGCCGAGTAAGGGAGACCCGGCTAGGCTGCCTCCGCTCCGGATGGGCTCCTTCGCAGGCCGAGTCAGGTGAAACCCGGCTGGGCATTGAGTGTTGACTCGGCTAGGAGAAACATTGACCAGGTTTGGGCCTGGATTCTCACAGGCCGAGCTCACCATAATCAAGGCCGAATTACTAGTGGCCCAAAGGCGCATGGGCCGAGTTATAAAGCTCCAGACCCCTTATTATTTATTCCTAGAGGCCTCCGCGACATCTACGACGACTCAGCATCAACCCAAGACACGTCAAGCAAGTCTCGTGCCAGTCTTGGAACGCTCGTGGCTCAGACTGGCACATGGCTTATGGAATATGCCCTTGGCATCAAAAAGATGCTAGGGAATATGCCCTTAGCATCGGGAATATGCCAAGGGATATGCCATGGCATCTCCAAAGATGCCAAGGCATATGCTGAGCATCTAAGAAGGTGCTAGGAATATGCTACACAGATGCCAAGCATGGGGTACAAGCTTTGTCCCCTGGCTCCCCTTTATAAGGAGCACCAGGGGAATCATACGAGGGAGGCCCCCGAAGGGCTACTCCCCTCTTTGCTCACTAGGAGCTCTCCTTCTTCCTTTTCCTCCACTCTCGTAGAGAGATCTAGATAGAAGGATAGGAGATACAGCTCCAGGAGCATGATTGTAACCACAAGTATGGCAAGATTATAAGAGATTAGATGTATAGAAGGAGGTGTAATCCACACTTGAGAGCTTCAATCCAATATACATTGTATTTCTCTTTGTTCACACGAGTGCGGTCTTCACTGCATCGTCCCTCCCCGGATTCCTCCACGTCCATTGGCCCCAACTTTAGCCTACCCATGGCATATGCCGTGATACCACCACGACATTTGGCGCCCACCGTGGGGCCTTCTAGTGGCGTTGGTTGGGTTTCCATCCGGACGGGAGCATCTTCATCAACTTCTTCCTCATAGGGCTCATTCAGCTTCACCAAGTCAACAGAGAACAGAGAGGTAAGCGCAGAGTCTCAACAACTCTGACTCATCAAAGCTGGTAAGACTCAGCAGGAAGGACTCAAGCACTACTACAAGCTTACTGTAAGTACCAAGTAACTCAGCAAGGCAGGAATGACCTAGCAAAACTCACCCAAACACTTCTCCAAGTATGTCTTGTAAGTGCTGTAACTCAGCCACCCACACTCAATCCTTCATCCCAGGGAGAGAATAACTCAACCCGGGGACTAGTCAACTTATCCGAAGGGTCACCTTTAGATTAAGAGAGCATTAGGTTGATTTGGATCTATACACCAGCCAGCTTATCTGTTAACTCGGCCATAAGTTGAATCATCTTATTTGTGATTCAGATAGATTTTGAGTCAGCTAGTTTGATGGGGATATGCTCACCGGGTATCCTCGTGGGGACGTTCCGATCGCCCAAAGGGGCGAGTGGGCCTGCAGAACGGCGAGTGGATCAAAGCCCATCAGTACCAGGCATCGGAGGTCAAGGCCCAGCGAGTAGATAGGCCGGTCTCGAGTTAAACGATTGACAAAGTTGTAACCGAATCGGTTGAGATATGTAAACCCTAGGGAGGTAAGCCTATATAAACCTCCCTAAGGGGTGAGTAGAGATACGTTCCTCGTACACCCAAGCAACTCGCCGCCTAGCCGAAGTTCGCCCATTGTAAACACCTCCATAATACAATCTAGCAGAGTAGGTCTTTACCCTCCGGGCCAACCTGGGTAAAACCTGAGTCTCCCTCATCTCGCACCGCAGATGGCCACCCTTGCCCTTCGTTTCTACTACTCGCCGCCGATCGCAGATCTGCCGTGGTCATTCCCACGACAGTGGCGCCCACCGTGGGGCCTGGCTGGTCTGGTCGGTGTTCTGCGGCGAGATCCAATCTGCCCATCAACGAGACGGTCGCCACCGGCCGCATGATAGCGATTGGCGAGATGCTCCAGATCTTGTCAAGCAGCTACGTCCGTGGCGCGACCGTCACGCCGACGTGATCCCCGCCAATCGACGATCGGCCTCTTCGCCGGCTTCACCGGCGCCATCACCTCGGAGGACTCGGCTCGCATCCGCGAAGTCGCCACCACGCGATCGGCTCTCCGAGAGCCAGATCCGCACGATCCACCGCCGCCTCGAAAACGACTCGCCCAAGAACGTGGCCGAGAATTCAGCGCCGGAAGACGTGACCCTCACCGACGACGCCGACCGGCGACCGGCGTCACTCGCGGATCCATCACGCTGCCTCGTCGCGAGCTCCATCGCCAGGTCTCCAACGCGAGATTTCGAGGACCCTCCATCCTCGGGATCTTCGACTGACTCGGTCGGAGAACTCCGCCGACCTCCACGACGGTGCCACGCCACGCGCGACCTACATGGCCACCGCACCGATCCGCCGGAGGACCCTTTCTCCACGATCCTCCTAACGCCACGGCAACGGAGGTCGAGGAACTCCTGAAATGGGCGGAGGCGACGCAGCGAGCAGGCCGAGCGCGAAAAATTTCGCCGAGCGGTGACAGCAGAACTATCACGCTACCACCAGCAGCGGATCAGGTCACGCTGAACCCCACCGTTCAGCGCCTGAACCGGCGACGAGAACGACCCGCGCCGATAGCGCGCGATCTGCGAACGCGCCACCAGAGGAAGCAACCGCCTCCGCCAGATCAACGGCGATGGGTGCCCCACCACCACCCAACCGCACCTCCTGTGACCAGCCGCGGATAGTCGTCTCTCACGGGAGCGAGATGCGAACGGCCTTCCACCGTTCTCCACCCCGATGGACAACCTCGCAGGCGAGCCGAGCCGACAAAGATCACGGCGACCGGCGTGGCGCCTTCCGATCCGAGATGTCGAGGCCCTACTCGCGAAGGCCGTGGAACAGCAGAAGCGGCGCCGACTCGCAAGAAGAGTGTACTCGCGCTCCTCGAAGGGCGGCCTCAGCGGCCGCCCGGTGGCAAACACCTCAATTGCCCGCCGCCAGAGCCACTGCAGCTCCAACGGCGACCCCGAATGCGGCACTCTCCACCAACGATCCCGTGCCAGCGACCAACCTCGTCGCCGCCAATGGAGAGCCGATCGGCGCCGCACTCACATCATCAACAACCAAAATCGCGCGCCGCCAGCCCGGCGACTTCGCGGCACATCCTAACTACTCGCGCGATGGCGAGCCTATGGGGTCGCCATCGACTAGGGCCCAAGTGCCGGACCAATGATCCGAGGCGAAAAGTACCCACCCAACTTCAAGGCGCCAAGGAGATCGAAAAATACGACTCCTCGTCGACCCCGATGCGGCTTGACACATACCTCATGGCAATGGGGATCGCGGGTCACACCGACCTACTAGCCGCCCGTTACCTCCCAATCGATGATGGAGGGACGTGCAGCAATGGATCAACACGCCCCCGTGACATGACGACTCGGGAGGAAATGCGAGACGCCGTCAGCACTTCGAGTGCTCCTACACCGCGCCACCACCATCGAGGACCTGAACGATCGTCCAGGGACCCCCTTGAATCGACCCGCAGCTGGGTCCAACGGTGGCAAGAGCTCTGCATAACGCGTCGGCATCCACCCGACACCGCTATCCATTGCTTCAAGACCTCGTGCCGCCACGAGCCTCTAGTCGCCAAGCTCAGCGACACGCCCGCACACTCGACAACATCCCGACCTCCTCGAGATCGCCAAACGACACGCCGAGGAAGATCCCAATCAAGGCGTCGACGACGAGTCCGGCGGACAACGACGACGGCGGCAACGACGGCAGCCGAACGCTACAACGGCACTCGCCACGAGCAAGCGCCCGCAACGATGGGCGAGTCGACTTCGTCGCCAATGCTGGGCACGCACAACGCGACCCCAAGAGCTACCGCCGCGACGGAGGGCAACGACGCGACGGCGGGAACTACAAGAACAAGCCAAGGTTCGATCCCGCGGCCCTCCTTAACCAACCATGTGCGTTTCACAGCAGGGAAGGAAAGCCCGCCACGCACACCACCGCCGACTGCCACACCCTCAGGGAGATCGAGAAGGCACGGCACGCGCGGGAGGACACCGACAACGACCCGCAAAATGGCGGAAAATTCGGCAAAGTAGCCGGCTCGCTCCACACCTTCACCGGCTTCAACACGAAGCGCGAGAAGAAGGTCATCGCCCGCGCTGTCGCCGTCAACGCGGTGGCCCAGACAGACGTCCCCCAGTTCCTGAACTGGTCGGAGCAGCCTATCACCTGGAGCCGGCAAGACCACTCGCCACGCATCGAGTACCCAGGACGAGTCGCCCTGGTGGTCAAGCCCAAGGTCGGCGACTACTGGCTCCCCAAGACTCTGATGGACGGCGGCAGCTCCATCAACATCCTCTACCTCGACACCTTCAGGCGACTGCGGCTCCCGCAGTCGATGATCGAGACAACCCACACCACGTTCCACGGCATCGTCCCCGGTCGGAAGGCGTACCCGATCGGCAAGGTCACGCTACCCGTCACCTTCGGCACTCCGGCGAACTTCCGCACCGAGCGGATCGTCTTCGAGCTGGTGCCCTTCGACAGCCCTTACCATTGCGTCCTGGGACGCCAGGCGTTCGCCAAATTCATGGCGGCACCCCACTACGCGTACAACGCGATGAAGCTCCCCGGGCCGTGCGGCGTCATCACCATCAACGGCGACCCCGACATGGCCGCCGAATGCGAGGCCAAAGGAGCCGAACTCGCCGACGCCGTGATCGCGGCGGAAGCTAGTCACGCCGATGAGCTCGCCAAATACGCGAGCGGGGTCAACAACGACGACCCCACAATTCTCAAGAAGCCGAACTCAGAGGGCACAAACACCTCAACCTTTGAGGCCACGACGCACACCGACTTGCCGAGCTGGTCCCAGACCCCAGCGAGCGGTGGCGATCGGGAGGCATGAGCCCGGATAGGAAGGCGCGCTCATCGAGTTCCTCCGTGAGAACAGGACATCTTCGCATGGAAACCCTCCGACATGCCAGGTGTCCCTAGGGAGCTCGCTGAGCACAAATTAAACCCCAAAGTGCGACCAGTCAAGGTCGCTACGGCCATTCAACGAAGAACGCCCGGGCAATCGCCGAGGAAGTGCAGCGTCTCTCCTGTGCCGGCTTCATCCGCCAATTAAATACTCAAGTGGTGGCAAACCCAGTCTGGTCGAGAAGAAGAACGGGACATGGAGAATGTGTATCGACTACACAAACTCAACAGCCCTTTGCCCAAAGGAGCAGTTCGTCCTCCCGGATCGATCAGATAATCGACTCCACCGCGGGCTCGAGTCGCAGTTTCCTTGACGCCTACTCTGGGTATAACCAGATCAAAATGGCTGTCGAGGATGAGGAGAAGACGGCGTTCATCACGCCATTTGGAGCCTTCTGTTACACCGCCATGACCTTCGGCCTCAAGAACGCCGGAGCAACGTACCAGCGGTGCATGCAAGAATGCCTCGCGAGCCAAATTGGCCGCAACATCCACGTCTACATCGACGGCGTGGTCGTAAAATCCGCCGCCAAGGCGACCTACCGCCGACCTCGCGAGACCTTCGCCAACCCGCGAGGTACAAGATAAAGCTCAACCCAGTAAGTGCACCTTCGATTGTACCCGCGGGCAATTACTAGGTACGTCGTCTCCAAACGAGGGATCGAGGCAAACCCAACGAAGATCGACACGATCGCCGGGCAAACCCGAGTGCGCGGCGCCCGAAGCTGGCGGCGTGGCGGCTCTCGGTCGCTTCATCCCCGGGCGAAAGGCGATGCCCCTATACCGCTTTGATGCAAGAATCCCACCTTCCAGTGGGACAAGGAGGCGGACGACGCGCTCCGCGACCTCAAAAAGGTGCTACTCGCCGCACCACTACTCGCCGCACCGGTCGACAAGGAGCCCATGCTGGTTTACGTCGCGGCGTCCGAGCGCGTCATCAGCGCTGTAATGGTCGTCGAACGACCAGAGGAAGGAAAAGAGCGCCCAGTCCAGCGGCCGGTATACTACATCAGCGAGGTCCTAACCGAGTCGCGCCAGCGATACCCACAGTACCAAAAGCTGGTATACGCGGTCTTGAGCTCAGCGGCGCCGCACTACTTCCGTGAGCACCCCATCACGGTCGTCTCCTCCGGCTCCACTACAAGACATCATCCGCAATCGCGAGGCGACCGGCGGGTCGCCAAGTGGGCCGTCGAGATCGGCGTCCACAACATTAAATACGAGCCACGAGCGATTAAGTCACTGCACCGCCGATTTCCTCGCCGACCGGGAGGAGGCCCAAAGCAGAGAAGCCGCCAGACTCCATTATGGAGCCTGTACTTGACGGGTCCAAGAACGCGGACGGCGCAGAGCGGGATAGTCTTGACCTCACCAAAGGCGACAAGCTACATCCTCCGCCTCAATTCACGCCGCACCAACAACATGGCGAATACGAGGCCCTACTCTGGCATGCGAGCCGCAAGGAGATGGCGTCAATCGCCTTCGATGCTACGGAGACTCCGACCTCGTTGCGGGTCAAGTCGCCGCACGCGACGCCGTCTCTACCATGGCGGCATACCGCCAAGAGGTGGACAAGGTGGGCGGCCACTTCACCGGCTACTCTGCCGAGTGGATCGGCGGGAGGAAAACGAGGAGGCCGACGCCTCTCTACATCGGGTCGGCTCGACCGCACCACCGCAGCGTGTTCCTCGACACCATCTTCACACCGTCGGTCTCCCCGAAGGAGATCGACATTGAGTCCCGCTCCAACCAGAGGCAACCTTGGTCGCACTTCGTCACCGAGCCGACGATCGACCAAGCCCTACATCGCCTACCGAGACAGAAACCTGCCGCAGCAGACAAGCGCCCGAATGATCGCTCGCCGATGTAAGTCCTACACCATCATCGACGGCGAGCTACACAAGCGCAGCGTCACCGGCGTGTTCCAACGATCGTCCAACCGTGAAGGACGCAAAATCTTACATGACATCCACTCAGCGATCATGCCACCACGCCGCTGCCGCTTCCTGGTCGCCAAAGCCATGCGACACGGCTTCTCGCCCACCGCGAATGCCGACGCTGTCGATATCGTCCAGCGATGCGCGGTGCCGGCACGCCAACCAGACGCACGTTCAAGTTCGGCCAAAACAATCCCCATCACTTGGCCATTTGCCGTGTGGGGCATGGACATGGTAGGCCCCTTCAAGAAGGCCCCTCCGCTACACCCACCGCTGGTCGCCACGACAAATTCACAAAGTGGGTAGAAGCCAAGCCAGTCCGAAATGCGACGGAAGATCGCCACTAAGTTCCTCGCGAGCTCATATACCGCTACGGTTCCCAACAGATCATCACGGACAACGGCACAAACTTCGCCAAGGGAGCAATGGCCGAGTTCTGCGAGAGCACCACATCCGCTCGACCTTGCGCGTCGACACACCGAATCAACGCCAGCGGAACGAGCCAACCAGCATCCTCCACGGCCTGAAGCCGCGACTCAAGTACCACTCGGCGCATCACCGATGCTGGGTCAAGAGCTCCTCCGTCATCCGGGAATCCGCACCTCGGTCAACAGTCGACGGGATTCACCCCTTCTTCATGGTCTACGGCGAAGCCGTCATGCCGACCGACCTCGAACACGACTCGCCGCGGATCGTCCACTATCACGGAGGCCGAAACGAACGCCCGCCAAGATGGTCTCGACCAACTCGACGGCCAGCGACCTCGCCCGATCGCGACCGCTATCTATCGCCAAGGGCTCGTCGCTACCACGTACCGACGGGTGAAAACCCGCACCTTCCGGGAAGGCGACTTGGTGTTACGCCTCATCAGACAAGAAGGGCACGCACAAGCTCTCCCTCCGTGGAAGGCCGTTCGCTATCGCGCCAGACGCAACGACGCCTACTACCTCGTCGACGTCCGCGGGGACGGCGAACTCGACGTCAAGCGGTCGTGGAATATAAATCTCCTCCGGAAGTTCTATACCTAGAACCCCACATATGTACTCTCCAGTCGCTATGAATAAAAGAAACAGTTCTCGCAAAATTGTCTACTCTCCATTCCTTGTGCCACTCGCACTTTTCGTAATTAACAGCGTCATGCTAAAATACAGAAGTCAACCCTTGGTACAACGACCGGCACGGCTAAGTAGTGCGATGTAAGAGCACCGAGTCATTTCAGGTCTTGCATCGCCCACTAAAACGCCAACCGAGCCCCATCGAGTCGCCTAGCTCGACTGGTTTTACGAACCAAGACATCTGCCCTCGCTTCCCACAACCCTGGTCCTCCGCATCCTTGGCGTAGCGACTCGAGCGGCTAAGTACCACGCCGGGACTGGATACCGTTCGTCTCGATCGGACAGGAAAACGCCAAGTAAGAGAGCGTGCCCAGACTCGCCACGCGATCGACCCACCGGGCCAGCAGGAGCGACGCGCTAACACAACGCTCGATCCTCAACCACCTCGAGTCGCGCCTTGAACTACCAAGTACCACGCCGGGGACTCGGCCACCCGCACCGTCACAGACGGGAAAACGGTAAAGTACAGAGCACTCGAGGGAGTCGCTTTGCATGGCTCTCCGAGCTCGGTAGTCGACTCAACCAACAACACACATGATAAACAACAAAACATCATATCTAAGGTGAACCCGCAAAAGGGCGGACGCTCGGGACTCACCCAAAATCAATCCAAAACACGCAAACAAATAGCAAAACGAACACAACGCTCCATTCAATCGCATATCGCATTGTCTTACATTACAAAATATGCCTACTCGGCGTAATCACATTAACACTATTCCGCAGCTTCGGCGATGATGCACCAGCGTCCGGCGCTTCGGATGAATGCGTATACGGGTTCGATGGATAAGTCGTCACCGCCCGCCATCGCCGCGGAAGGGCTGCTCGACCTTGAAGTCGCGATGCGCGGCTCGAGGTCGTTTCGCGCGACGACCGCTTCTGATACGGAAGAAGGTCGCCCATCGCACAAACACGCCCGAGTACGCGGCACGTTCGCAGCTTAAGAACTTCGGACAGATCCACCACGCCACGATGAAGGATAACCACTGTCACGCCGTCGAGGTCGAAATCTTCGAAGTGGGCGAGTCCCAGGCTCAGAGCCGTCGACGCTCCACGTCGAAAAGCCGACCGCTTCATGAACTCCACGACCGCGGGCGCCTTCTCCAAGTACTCCCACACCTCAACGAGGTCACTGGGAATAACCTCCGTGGGCGACATCTCTTGAAGGTAGCGGATGCAAGTCGCCGACAGGCCGCCGAGTCGACGAGCATGCTCACGCACTCCCTCGCATCAAGAGAACTCGCTTCTTCATGGCTACCAATCACATGGCCTGCTAGACGGAAACAGTTGAGCGCCACGGAAACCACAAACAATACAACCACAAGATCGGGAAGACGCACTCACCGAAAGCAACGGGCGAGCCCGTGATGAAGTTTTGAAGCGATGTCTTATCGCCCGAAGCCCAACGATGAGGGCTTCCGACACCTTCCGGTCTTCCGCGGCAGCAACGGCGGCCTTAGCTCGCTCACGAGCTCGCTTTCTTCTTCGCCTCCCGCAGTTTGCGCCGAGGTCGGCGATCCTTTGCTCAGCAAGATTAACGCAGATTTCGCCGCCGTCACCGCCAGGGACAAGCTCTGGCGAGCCACTTCGCCTAAGCAATTGCCCAAGCTCCTTGTTTACTTTGGAGAGCGCCAACTCCTTCTCAAGATGCTTCGAGCCAATCGCTCGCCGACTCAGTTGTAAACCCCAAAGTTTCAAAGTCAGTTCACACGAAAACAACTCGGTGCCCACCCGCTACAATTTAGCGGTGCGCACTCGGGACCAAGGCACGAACAACTCGCCCACCTCTACAATTTAGCGGGTGCTTTTCGGGACCGGCTCGAAATTACTAAGTGCCCTGGCTACAAGCTACTAGCGAAAGGACTGGCGGCTCGAAATTACTCAATGCCCACCCGCTACAATTTAGCGAGTGCGCACTTCGGGACCGGCTCGAATACTCGCCCACCGCAACAATTTAGCGGTGCGCTTTTCGACTGGCGGCTCGAAAAATACTAAGTGCCCACCAGCTACAATCTAGCGAGTGCGCACTCGGGGACTGGACTCGAACAAACAAAACAAGTAACTATAAAGAACCAGGCCGCTGCAAAACACCGACCTGATCCTCGGGACCGGAGGTACCTGGATGGCCGCGCCAAGCATGCCTTGCAGTTGCGCCGCGTCCACGGACGCAAGCAGCGCCGGTGTGTGCCCGCGACGTTGGTCAATCTCAGCGTCGGCGGTCTCTGGAGCGGGGTTCGGAGTCGCAGCCTCACTCGCCGTGGCCTTTGGTCATGAAGCGGGAAGGTAGCACCCGCCCAAAGGAGCTCGCTTCCGGTCTAGGCAACGAATGCCTCCTTCGTGGACGCGGTAGCTTCCACAGGGCCCAGCGCTGTCTGCCGTCAGAGACAGTGACGATGTCATCACCCTTGGCCTTCTTGCTGCCTTCCGTGGAAGCGGCGACCTCATCCACCTTCCTCTTACGGGAAGGGTCCTCCTCGCTAGTGGCGGAGGGCACCTTGGCCACCGTCGGGTGGCTCATCTTCTTCGCTCCGTCCCACGACGAGACAATTCAGGAAAAACATTCAAAATACTAAGAGAGAAAGGCGGCCGAGTACACTCACTTGGCGACGGAATGAAACGCAGCTGTAAGGCCGGCGGTTTCTCAGCTCGGGGCCGATCGAGCTGAGCCTGTGGCGCCAGGGCCCGGATACGGACGGTTTCTTTGATGTTGAGGTAGCGGTTGGCGCCTCGGCGCTTTGCGGAGGTTTCCTTGCTAGAGCTGCCACCGGAGCCTCCTTGCGGCGAGACCGCCACGCTCGACCCTTTGCGAGGCGAAGTCGCCTCCGGAGCCTTCCCTAGCCGGATATCGGCGCTGGCGGGGCATCGAGCCAGCGGTGCCTCCATGGATGGTGCATCTAGCGTGGTTGTTGCCGGGCCGCCCGTCACCGGCCGAGCTGGCAGGCATCGGCTGAGCGGCGGTGAGGCCATCTTTCACGGCTTCGCCCTCCTCCTTAGGGGCCTCTTTCTCCTTCTTCTTCTTCGGGAGTGGCACGACGGAGCGAGGTGGTCTCGGGAGTTCCTCGTCATCGTCATGACGCCGAGGCCCTGCCGCCTCGAGTTCGCCGACGTTGCCAGGGTCTTTCGGACCAAGGGCGATCTCCTTCGGATTCGCCTCATCGTCCTCGTTGCCCTTGGCGGAGGCGACTCGCTTGTGTCTGGGCGGATGGCGGAGCTCGCCATCGGCGGGTGGAGCCACCCTTCCACCACTTGGAATAGCGTTAAACATGGAACAAAGTTAGAATTACCGCGATTGCATATGCTGCGATTGCGAACAAGATCAGGTTATTACCGTTGGAGCCGAACGCCGTGGTGTATGGAGGAGCCCGCCTGCGATCCGTATGCCGCCTGGGTGATCCTCTTGACGCCAGAGGTAGTCCTCCGGCTTCCACTCGGCGAGGCAGGCCTTCGTCGAGTCTTCTCGCCTGTACCTTGGTACATGTAGTGCTCGCGTTAGGCGGAGCAATCGCCGCCCGAGCCAACAGCTTGGTGAGTTCACCGTCTGAGCCCTTCTTCTTCGCATCGCGAATGGTCTGGAGCATCTCCGACGACCATCCGCCGATCGTCGGGAAGCTTGGCGACTGAGATTGCGCTGCTCGAGCGGTCGGCCGAGTACCGGGATCGCCGCCTCGTCCTCCGGGTCGCCTCGGTCACATAAAACCAAGACTTTTTCCACGTTGCTTGGCCGGCAGATCAAGTCAAGAAGGAGGCTTTGGATTTCAGCTGGAAGGTTAAGCCGCACTAGCATTGGGTCATTCGCCTCGCCGGGATCCGTCCATGGAACAGATCTTGCCACAAGGGAAAATAGGGCCGGCAAAGTAGCACTCAGTAACGCCACAAAGATGGCGAGCTGCTCGATACTATGGGGCCCAGATCCGAGGGCTGGATCCGTAGTAGGCGCAGGAAGAACAGAAGTGGGAAACCCAAACCCCGCCGAGGTGACTAGTGAAGCAGATGAACTCTCTCGCTGGTTCGGGTCGTTCTCGGCCTGGGATTCGCCACACGCCGCCAGGATTCCGGCCTCCTCGAAGGAGGCCAGTTGCGCCCTGGTGCACTTGGATCTACCCCAAGGTTCAGTGGAGAGGGCCATGGCTGAGGATTTGCTTGGAGGTCGGAGGATTGCGGGTCGATCAGATTGCGAGATCAACGGGCGAAAGATGCGTACTCGGAAGAAATGGTGGGCGGTTGGCTTTCGATGGCCAACCATTCCTTATATAGCTAAAGCCCCGCCAAATTAGGGGCCGTTACGCCGATGATTACGCCGAAGTTACCGCGGTTACCTTAACGGCTAGTTTGACCACGCCCGACGGTCCGCCTCCTGCCACTCGGCTCGCTGAGTTATTCGCCGAGGCCGTGACCCGTTGGTTCGGTTCACCCAAAACGCGACTCGGTTCGCCGGATTTTTTCCGTCGTACAGGAGCCCGCCGACGATTCGACTGGATGCCAACTTGAAGCCGTATACTCCGACTGCCAGCAGCCACCCACGCCTAATCAACGACGGCCTCGGGGACTACTGATGGGGATATGCCTACTGGGGTATCCTCGGACGTTCACCGCCCAAAGGTGGCGAGTGGGCCTGCAGAATGGCGAGTGGATCAAAGCCCATCAGGTACCAGCGATCGGAGGTCGAAGGCCCAGCGAGTAGATAGGCCCAGTCCGAGGTTAAGCGATTGACAAAGTTGTAACCGAATCGGTTGAGATATGTAAACCCTAGGGAGGTAAGCCTATAAACCTCCCTAAGGGGTGAGTAGAGATCGTTCCTCGTACACCCAAGCAACTCGCCTAGCCGAGTTCGCCCATTGTAAACACCTCCATAATACAATCTAGCGGAGTAGGTCTTTACCCTCAGGGGCCGAACCAGGTAAAACCCTGAGTCTCCGCCCTCATCTCGCACCGCAGATGGCTGGCCGCCCTTGCCCTTCGTTCTACTACTCGCTGCCGATCGCAGCATCTGCCGTGGTCATTCCCACGACATAGTTTATGTTTTGGATTACCCATTGACTCAGCTCACCAGCCAGCTTGTCTGTTAACTCGGCCATAAGTTGAATCATCTTATTTGTGATTCAGGTAGATTTTGAGTTAGTTTATTTATGCTTTGGATTGTCCTCTAACTCAGCTTACCAGCCAGCTTATTGTTGATTCAAATATAACTTGAAGTCAATTTGTTTATGCTTTGAATTAATTTTTAACTCAGCTCAAGAATTGTCTCTAATTCGGACTAACATTTGATTCAGCTTGCGGTACTTTATAATTGGATTGGTATTCGGACTCGCGTACTAATTGTATCTGATTCAGGAAGCTTTATTCACCACAGATTGCGGTTATGTTATGACTCGAATTGATATCTCACCATCTTGCCAGATTATCCCATATCTCGATGACTATTAGTCAGCTTATCATATCACGAATCTTTATCTCATATCTACATCTCGAATCAGATCTCTCAGCGGTTAGCCCTATTATCATGTCCCAAAGCTTAATCGCGGATCTATATCTCGAATCTATATCAAAGGCAAATTATCGTCATCACGCCAAGTCAAGCTATATCGTGGCGAATAGATAACTCGGATTTTAGTTGAGTTAACTCGGTTTTGAATCATATAACTCGGATTGGAGCCAGATGACTCATCCTTAAGACATAAAGTCAATTCTGAGTAAAATAACTCGGATTTTAGTTGAGTTAACTCGGTTTTGAATCATATAACTCGGATTGGAGCCAAATGACTCATCCTTAAGACATAAAGTCAATTCTGAGTAAAATAACTCGGATTTTAGTTGAGTTAACTCGGTTTTGAATCATATAACTCGGATTGGAGCCAGATGACTCATCCTTAAGACATAAAGTCAATTCTGAGTAAAATAACTCGGATTTTAGTTGAGTTAACTCGGTTTTGAATCATATAACTCGGATTGGAGCCAGATGACTCATCCTTAAGACATAAAGTCAATTCTGAGTAAAATAACTCGGATTTTAGTTGAGTTAACTCGGTTATGAATCATATAACTCGGATTGGAGCCAGATGACTCATCCTTAAGACATAAAGTCAATTTTGAGTAAAATAACTCGGATTTTGGATGAGTTAACTCGGTTTTGAGTCAGAAGACTCAGATTCGGGATGCAAGCCAAAATTGAGTAAAGTAACTCGGATTTTGGATGAGTTAACTCAGATTTGAGTCAGAAGACTCAGATTCGGGATGCAAGCCAAAATTGAGTAAAGTAACTCGGATTCTGGATGAGTTAATCGATTTGAGTCAAGACTGATTCGATGCAAGCCAAAATTGAGTAAAGTAACTCGATTTTGGATGAGTTAACTCGGATTTGAGTCGAAGACTCAGATTCGGGATGCAAGCCAAAATTGAGTAAAGTAACTTGATTTTGGATGAGTTAACTTTCGATTTGAGTCAGAAGACTTAGATTCGGGATGCAAGTCAAAATTGAGTAAAGTAACTCGGATTTAGGATGAGTTAACTCGGATTTGAGTCATATAACTGATCCGAGGATAACTCAGACTTAAGACATAAATTCAATTTTAAATAAAGTAACTCGGATTTGAGATCAGATGACCCGGGTAATAACTTACCCAATGGGGTTAAAAGAGCACAGCCCAAGAAGGCAAGAGCTCATAACTTACCAAATGAGGTTAAAAGAGCAAAGCCCTAGAAGGCAAGAGCTCATAACTTACCCAATGAGGTTAAAAGAGCACATCCCAAGAAGGCAAGAGCTCATAACTTACCCAATGAGGTTAAAAGAGCAAATCCCAAGAAGGCAAGAGCTCATAGCTCACCCAATGAGGTTAAAAGAGCAAAGCCCAAGAAGGCAAGAGCTCAAAACTTACCCAATGAGGTTAAAAGAGCAAAGCCCAAGAAGGCAAGAGCTCATAACTTACCCAATGGGGTTAAAAGAGCAGTGCCCAAGAAGGCCAAGACTCATAACCTACCCAATGGGATTAAAAGAGCAGTGCCCAAAGAGATCAGAACTCACAACACACCCAAAGGGGTTATGACCATTGCCCATGATGGCCAGAAATCCAGAAACTTACCCAAAGGGGTTATGACTAGTGCCCATGAGGGCCAGAAGTCCAGAAACTTACCCAAAGGGATTATGACCAGTGCCTATGGTGGCCAGAAGTCCAGAAACCGAAAAACTTGCCCGGAAGGATTATGAGTAGAGCCCTAGAAGGCCAAAGTCACAAACTTACCCAAGAGGATTATGTGACCAAGAAATATATGAGAAAGAAGTTGTATGTCAGGAAACAACTCTGGGGACATTTAGATATAAAGCCCATGAGCGATTCTACGAATCCCACATAGCCTCGGGGACTAATGTCGGGGGTGTACCCCCGGATACCCAGGAGTTGATGAATTGAGTGAGTCAAATAAGAATATATGAGAAAATAATATTCAATATAAGTCAAACAGAAAAATACAAAGGCAATAACCGATCTGGGCCGAGTCAACACAAAGTCGGCCCAGTCCCCACCCAGCTGGACCAGATCTATGAGAAACAGGCCGAATTATGCTCTAGAAGGCCGAATCATGGAAAACCTGGCCGGATCATCTCGCTTGGGCCGAATTCAGTTGCTTCAGCCCACCAAGAATCAGCACTGGAGCTCCTTTTCTAGCCAGACGTTGTCCCCGACGCTCCCTCTCCCGCCACACGACGCCGACTCGACGCTGCCTCTCCAACCTCGACATCAACCACGCACCCCAGCATCGCCCGGGTGGGCCGGCAAGGAGCCAGCTCGGCCCACCACGGGATCTTCTCCCACTACCGAGCCAACGAGCAAGGTGGGCGGCGGATGTTAATTCGACCCGCCACGGACCACGCCATATGGACATGCGCAGGGACGCCACCGATCGCCTCTTCCTCGCTGCCCCGCCTGGGCCGAGTAAGGAGACCCGTCATCGCCTCCGGATGGGCTCCTTGAGCCGAGTCGTGAAACCTGGGCATTGAGTGTTGACTCGGCTGGGAGAAACATTGACCAGGTTTGGGCCTGGATTCTCACAGGCCGAGCTCACCATAATCAAGGCCGAATTACTAGTGGCCCAAAGGCGCATGGGCCGAGTTATAAAGCTCCAGACCCCATATTATTTATTCCCAGAGGCCTCCGCGACATCTACGACGACTCAGCATCAACCCAAGACACGTCAAGCAAGTCTCGTGCCAGTCTTGGAACGCTCGTGGCTCAGACTGGCACATGGCTTATGGAATATGCCCTTGGCATCAAGAAGATGCTAGGGAATATGCCCTTAGCATCGGGAATATGCCAAGGGATATGCCATGGCATCTCCAAAGATGCCAAGGCATATGCTGAGCATCTAAGAAGGTGCTAGGAATATGCTACACAGATGCCAAGCATGGGGTACAAGCTTTGTCCCCTGGGCTCCCCTTTATAAGGAGCACCAGGGGAATCATACGAGGGAGGCCCCCGAAGGGCTCCTCCCCTCTCTGCTCACTAGGAGCTCTCCTTCTTCCTTTTCCTCCACTCTCGTAGAGAGATCTAGATAGAAGGATAGGAGATACAGCTCCAGGAGCATGATTGTAACCACAAGTATGGCAAGATTATAAGAGATTAGATGTATAGAAGGAGGTGTAATCCACACTTGAGAGCTTCAATCCAATATACATTGTATTTCTCTTTGTTCACACGAGTGCGGTCTTCACTGCATCGTCCCTCCCCGGATTCCTCCACGTCCATCGGCCCCAACTTTAGCCTACCCATGGCATATGCCGTGATACCACCACGACAAGATGGGCAGCAGCATCATCAGAACTAGCACCAGAAAATTGCTCTCTCATCACAAGATTCAATAAAGGAGGCTTAATTTCATAAAAGGTAGCATCTGGAGCAGGTGGAGCAATAGGAGTGCTAAGGAAATCATTGTTGTTTGTGCTAGTGAAGTCACACAACTTGGTTGTCTCACCAGAGTTCACTTTAGCAAAGGTGGGCAAGCCAAAAACAGCAGCAGCAACAGCTAGAGCAAGAACTAATTTTTTTTGTGTTTTTTGAATAAAGAAAGCAAACCAAACTAGACTATTTTTTTTGGAGTTTTTGAAAAGAGGCAAACAAAACCAAGGAAAATAAACTAAGCAAACTAAAAACAAAGTAAAGAGAAAGGAAGTGAAGGACTCCCCTTGTGAAGACGTCCTTAGCCTCCCTGGCAACGGCGCCAGAAAACTTGTTGATGACTCCTTGATGGCGCCAGAGAACTTGGTGCTTGACATGGAGTCTGTTGGGAACCCCAATAGCAAGGTGTGAAAGCAAGTGACAAGTTTTCCTCAAGAAGAAACCGAGCTTATAGAACCAGTAGGAGGAAGGAAACGTCACACAGGTGTTGCAAGCAACGCGGAGACCTGCACAACACAAACTCAAGACTTTGTGCCAACTAACAATGAGGTTGTTAATCTCACCAGTTGCTGTAACAAAGGATTAAACGTATGGTGTGGAAGGTAATGGTTTGCAGCAAGTAAACAGGTAATAGTGGAAAATGTATCAATGGTAAAGATTGGACCGGGGTCCATAGTTCACTAGAGGTGCTCTCCTTAGATAAACAACATGGCATGAAGGGTAAATAAATTACAGCAGGGCAATTGACAGGAACTAAGCAAGGCATAACAATGCAATACTGACAAAAGATCCTATGAGATTCGATTGGGCAATACAACAATATACATAGACCGCCATCTGCTACATCTATGACTAGAAGTCCACCTTGAGGTTATCATCCAACCCCCTCGAGTATTAATTTGCAAAAGCAGACAACTACTTTAAGCAAAGTGTGTAAGGTAAACAATCCACTTGTTCTATGAACAAGAGACCGTTGTTTTCCCTAGTAGCAACAACACATCTACAACCAAAGAGATTTCATCACTTCCTTGGAAACTAGAGGCATGAACCCACTATCGAGCATAAATACCCCCTCTTGAAGTCACTAGAAACTACTTGTCCAAGATAGCTACTAACAACAGAGAGCATGCAAGATCACAAACAACACAGACATGATAGTATCAAATAGACAAAACCATTAATAAATCTGACATAGTAATCTCAAAATCCATCGGATCCCGCAAACACAATATGCATGATTACAAATAGATTAGATCTTGATCATGAACAGAGCTCACAATATCTATACATGAAAGCACAATGAGGAGATACAACCATCTAGCTACTACATGGACCCGTAGTACAAGGTGGAACTACTCACGCATCATACCGTAGAAGAAGGCCTTCGAGATGATATCCCCTCCGGCAGGGTGCCGTGAAGAACTTCAGATCCCCCCGATCTAGGGACGACGGTGACGGCGGCTATAGAAGGTTTGTGGAGTTTTGTTCGGATGCCTAGGGTTTCTTCATAGGGGCTTTATAGTAAGAGGCGAGGCGGAGGCGTCGGGGCCCACACCTACCAGTGGGTGGGCCCACCCGCCTAGGGGTGGGGTATGGTCGCCTAGTTCGCCTCCGCCTCTCCTCTTGACTTCGTGTCCCCACTAAACTATTGACTTTGGCTTTTGTCCCATCCAATTCGAGAATATTGATTTTCCGCCTTTCTAGAACCAAAATGTAAGAAAACATGCAACCGGCAAGTGGCAACTTGTTAATAGGTTAGTTCCAAAAGATATAAAACACCTCAAAGTGTAGACAAAGCAAAGCAAAGTAGATACTAAACAAGCATGGAGCATCAAAAATTATAGACACGTTACCGACATATCACTATGCATGGTGTGTTACACCATTCCAAATATATTCTTGTTTTCATCTATCTTCCAGTTAAAAAGTTTCTTTGTTATATGAAAACTTAGTGGTTAAAGCTCTCACGAACTTGATGACACACTGTATTTTTTTTGCCCATAATAAACTTGAACCATTATGTAATCTATGTTGTATATGCTTGCACTTATACATTGGGATTAGCAGAACCGTGTTGTCACGAGGAACGTTTTTAACATTGCACTTGTACAATTATACACAGTTGATATCATACTCTTTTGTCTATGTATTTTGTCGGTTTGAAATGAAAGGGGAGCTTGTAAGTCCATGGATTTATGTATGTGTGTTAGAGAAACGCCTGGGACGCTAGCCTAAGCCATGTCTAATCATGGTGGAAACTTGCAGCATCACCATAATGAGCAATCTATGCAGCATTCATCTTATAAAAAAAGAGATAGAGATTGAGAAAAAGAAAAAAGAAAAAATATGAGAAAATAGGAAAGAGATAAAAAAACACCATATTCCCATGATAAATAAGAAGATCGCTGAGATGTTCATTGTCTGCTTAGCTTGTCATTTTAATTATGGGATAGCTCCTGTATCATGTGTAAGGGGTACCCCGTTGGCTGTTCTCTACGATACACATGTACTTACTATGACAAGAACTTGAAAGTAACTAAACTTGAGTAGCATGAGGAGCGGCCCTCGTGTTCAAGGAACATGAGATTGCCAACTTATACTTTTTCAAGCATATACTCCATAATTTGTTCACTTTAACGTTAATCACTTCAAGATGCTTATGATAGGGGCAATGAGGGCTGAAAGCTAACAAGTACCATAATTTTTGGAAGCTCTTTTTGAGACTTGAAATACCTGCTTCCCTTTATGAAGGGTCTTTCTTCCATCATTATATTGAGTCTCCACCTTCTATCCTTAGGCACCAATTAAGAGAGCATAGTTGCCATTCTTAGTTCTATGTGCATTGTCCTAAAACTTATTGATTGATGCATATTGTTGATATTACTTGTTCTTGTGCTATTTGTATGTAGTCACTCTTATGAACTTTGAAGGTGTCCTATGCATCTATTTGCTACTCCATGAGGGACAAGATGAATGAAACTATGCTATGTTTTCTATATGTGAAACAAACAAACGTTTTTAATGCATGTTATTCATGATCTTTGTTTGTAACATTTTCATGTTGCATGCATAGTTACTTTGTCTAACCTAGAACTCCATCTTTCATGCTCATGTTTAGAGTTCTTTGATCCCATCTTTCATTGCTTGCAAATGGTTTGATCTTGATTTTGATGGTGCATGTCACCTCAAAAATTATTCTTTTTATCACTTACCTACTCGAGAACGAGCAGGAAGCTTGGGGATACTTGATACGTCGGAAACGTATCTATAATTTTTGATGTTCCATGCTTGTTTAGTATCTACTTTGCTTTGCTTTGTCTACACTTTGAGGTGTTTTTATATGTTTTTCTGGACTAACCTATTAATAAGATGCCACAGTGCCATTTGCCTGTTTTCTTTTGTTTTTGGTTCCAGAAAAGGCAGAAAATCAATATTCTCAGAATTGGACGGGACGAAAGCCAAAGTCAATATTTTACCGTGGGGAACACGGAGCCTGAATACGAGACGGAGGGGAGCCACCAGGGGGCCACACCACCTGGCCGCGCGGCCTAGGTTGGCTCGCTCCTAGGGGGTGCGGCCACTCTAGTTGCCCCCTGCCTCGCCTCTTCACCTATAAAGACCCCACGATACCAAAACCCTAAGTACTCGATCAATATTCCATGAAACTGTCTGTAGCCGCCACCACCATCGTCCCTAGATCGGGGATCTGAAGCTCTTCCCGGCACCCTGCCGGAGGGGAGATCGTCCCGGAGGCCTTCTTCTTCATCATGCCAGCCTCCGGTATGAAGTGTGAGTAGTTCCACCTTGGACTACGGGTCTATGTAGTATCTAGATGGTTGTATCTCCTCCTTTGTGCTACCATGTTTAGATCTTGTGAGCTCCATTCATGATCAAGATCATCTATTTGTAATCATGCATGTTGTGTTTGCGGGGATCCGATGGATATTGAGATTACTATGTCAGATTGATTAATGGTTTTGTCTTATTGATTCTATCATGTATGTGTTGTTTGAGATCTTGCATGCTCTCCGTTTCTAGTAGCTATCTTGGCCAAGTAGATGCTAGTGACTCCAAGAGGGGATATGTTTGCTCGATAGTGGGTTCATGCCTCTATTTAATCTAAGGGAAGTGACAGAAATCTCTAAGGTTGTAGATGTGTTGTTGCCACTAGGGATAAAACAACGGTCTCTTGTTCATGGAACAAGTGGATTGTTTACCTTACACACTTTGCTTAAAGCAGTTATCCGTTGCTTGCAACTTAATACTAGAGGGGGTTCAGATGATAACCTGAAGGTGGATTACTAGTCATAGATGCGTTGGATGGCGCCTATGTATCTTTTTGTATTGTCCAATCGAATCTCATAGGATCATGAATGTCTAGTATTTCATTGTTATGCCTTGCTCAGTCTTGTCAATTGCCCTGCTGTAATTTGTTTACCCAGCATGCCATGTTTGTTTATCTAAGGAGAACACCTCTAGTGAACTGTGGACCCCGGTCTAATCTTTACCATTGATACATCTTCCACTGTTACTGTTTACTCTCTGCAAACGACCATTACCTTCCACACCATACAGATAACCCTTTGTTTTCAGCAAACCAGTGAGATTGACAACCTCACTGTTTGTTGGGAAAAAGTCTTGAGTTTGTGTTGTGCAGGTTTCCAAGTTGCTAGAAACACCTTTGAGTTGTTTCCTTTCTCCTACTGATTCGATAACCTTGGTTTTTTCTAAGGGAAGACTGCTGCTGTGCTCATGATACCTTCCTCTTGGGGTCTCTCAACGAAGCTCTACATTGATCTGAGCGCATCAGTCCCTTATAAGTATCAGGAGTGTTGAACTTGTTTAATTCACTTGTATATGATCAGTGGAATCGGTAACCTTGCACCACTTTGTATAAACTCCATAGGAACCTCCCCCTCCGTGGAGAATCATCGTCATCATCACGATTAGAATAGTGCCCAATGGCGGGATGCCCGTATTTCTTGTAAATATGGCAAGTCATATGTAGGAAGGGAGAGGGAGTCCTTCAACGGCCATGACCATAACTCCTTTGGCGGTTGGTCTTCCATAGCATCCTTAATCACTACGCTGGTCCCCACCATGACCTTGGTCCTGGATACGGCTAGGACGCCCACATTGTCTTCCTTGACAACCTTCATACCCACAGTCTTGATCCTAGCCATGAAAAGGAATCCTACATCATGCAACAACATTAACTAAAGAGGAGAATAAATTTTGCCAGTCTCGGTAAGCATATGCTGGCGATAATCAAAGGCGGTAAGCTGCACACACATGTATGTGAGTGTGGTGCCAGGTACTGCACTAATTTAGGAAACATGTGGGTTGCAATCTCCATCAAGACGCTTAAGGCTGTAAATCTTCAAATCATCATCAAGTTTCTTCCATGCCACCGCAAGCTCGCTCGCAAACCCTTTCACCTTTGCGATAAAATGAGCAGTAGACATGTCATTTGGTGTTGGTGAGGGAACCCCGCACCATATTGAAACGAGATTTAGATTGCAAGTAGAGATTCATGATGTCTCCCAATACATATGATGCATGCTCGACGAGAACCTCCCCAAGAACATCAGACGCCATGGAATTTAGAAGAAAGCCTGGGACCTGATGGTCGTAGGATAACCAGGCAAAGTAGGCTGGGTTTTTAACTTTATGGGTCTTCTCTCCATCAACATCCTCCGTAGTTAGAGGGGGCGGGACATCGGATCCACCCAGCGGACCCATAACCTCAGCACTTTTAAGGGAGGGCGGAATTTGCGCTTGCCAGTACAAGAAGTTGCGTCTCGTCATCTTCTCCATGGGCGAAAAACCAAGGGCCGCCACCAAGGAGGAGATCGAGGTGGAGGTACACGCTGGGAGGGTGAGTTTTCTGGGTGCTACGATCTGAAGAACAACCTTGTTTTCTGGATACTACGATCTGGTAGATGGACTTGGATTTTGGATGCTGCAATCTAGTAAATGGTGTTGGGTTTTGGAATGCTAAGACCAAGAGGTTCGGCCGGTGTTTTCTGGATGCTGCGATCAAGGAGATCGGTGGAGGTTTTTCTGGATCAGAATTTCTAGGGCTAGACAATGGAAGAGCCAAGCTTTGGTACCATGTCGTTTTAGGTGGAACCGATAGCCCTGCTAGAGGCACCGGGTTCGTGTTAGAAAAAGCCCCCCGTAGCATATGTGCAGCACTTAACTGTGTGTCTGTGACGTACTAGTATGAGAGCAGCGCACGGTGCGATGAGAAGGTGTGGTGACGCGCGGCACGTCCGCGTAGCGCTCGCGGCGAAACACGCGTACAACGACGTGCTTCCGATCGGCCGATCCAGGCGGGCCGCGCGCGCCAGGAATTAACTAGGGGGACACTTCCAGACAATCCCACTGTTGAGTCCGTACGAGTACGCGCGCGCACGTACAGTTGTGGCCGAGATACTATTGGAAAAAAAACGGACGAGACATGATTTAAACCGTCCGCATCTTCGCCATCGCCATGCACGCCCCAATGACAGGCACGGCCGCGCGGCTCTCCCATTGGCCGGGTCAAACAACGCGGACCACCCCACGCTGCCCGCGTCGCGCCTGCCGCCTCCAAGTGTCGCCCTGCGCCGCGCTGTTACCAGCCCGGCCGATCGATCCAGCCCCGGCCCCTTGCCCCTGCCCTGGCCCAGGCCGAACTTTTAAAGTTTAAGCCGCTCGATCGGGCGGGCCATCTATCACCACCCATGCACGCAAGCTTAATCGGTCGGTCGCTTGCTGCCCACGAGTGCGTCACACAACAAAGCCGATCGATCGAACCCACGAATTATACCGACCGCGCCGGACCGGACGCGCTCGCGCGCTATATAAAGCCTGGCCATGCCCACATCCCAGAGCAAACAAGGCGTGCACAGCTAGCTCGTCTCGGTCAGTCCAAGCTGCTGCTGCTGCTCGCGCGTGCACACGTACGCCGCCTTGCTACCCACTTAGCTACTCACAGCTCCCGCCTAGCGAATTATTTTGAACAGCTAGCCAGCTTCGGAGCCAGCCATGCCGGCCTTCGCCGAGAGCGCCGCCGAGCCGCCGCTGGCCGACAGCTACCACGCGCTGCTCCGTCGCGACCAAGGCTCGAACAGAGTCGTCGACGCGTGCGCGACGGTAGTGCCGTCGACGGGCTGCCAGGTTCAGCCGCAGCCCGTGTCCGAGTGCCAGCTCCCGATGATCGACGTCGGGTGCCTGACGGCCGCCGGCGCGAGCCCCCAGGAGCGGGCGGCCTGCACGGCGGCGATCGCGGCGGCGGCCTCGGAGTGGGGGTTCTTCCAGGTGGTCAACCACGGCGTCGGGCAGGAGCTCCTGGACGCGATGCGGCGGGAGCAGGTGCGCCTCTTCCGCCTGCCGTTCGAGGCCAAGACCACGGCCGGCCTTCTCAACGACTCCTACCGCTGGGGCACCCCGACCGCCACCTCGTCAGGGCAGCTGTCCTGGTCCGAGGCCTTCCACGTCCCGCTCGCCGGCATCTCCGACGACCGCTGCAGCTACGGCGAGCTCACCTCCATCAGGTACGCATTTGTATGTGCAGCTCATACAGCATACAGCAGTGTCATGCTAGGAGTGGCTAGCTAACTATATAGAGCTAGCTAGTGTGTTTAATTAGGCTGCTGGATTGACATGTGTGCCCTCCTGACCGCTCCTGATTCAGATTACTTTTCTCTAGTGAAGTGCCGGTGCTTCTCAAGTACCGGGAATAATATCGAAAGGACTAGTGGCAACTAAATAATATTCCGTCACGGTAATATGACCACGACATTGATTAGTGCAGAGCGGAATAAGTACTATGCGGTAGTAGAAAAGAAGGGCTGGAGTAGTTACAGTTACAGCGAGTAAGCATGATCATGCTGCGGTCGAGAATTAGATCCAAATCCGTGGGTGTCTGGTGTGGACAGCAATACAGTAGTATAACTCTGAATGTTAGTAAGCTGGATACGCAATTAGTCCGTGTAAGGTGTCTCGATCAACTTCATTTCAACTATACATGTATCTATCAGTTTGCTGACAATTAGACCATGAGTGTGTCCAATCGCGCGCGGTGAAAATGATACCTACAAGATCTATCGTCAATTAACTGAACATTCCTGTCTACTCCCTCCGTTCCAAAATATAAGACGTTTTAGGTTTGTAAAGAAAATGAACCTAGACTTATTTTAGTATGTAGTTCATTCAACTTTGGAATGAATCTACACACTAAAAAAAGTCTAGATTCATTTTCTTCACAAACCTAAAACGTTTTATATTTTGGAACGGAGGGAGTACGCACGTACATACCTGTATTAAGTTCATTTATGAAGCCTTGAAGGTCATATCTTCGGCAAATTAAAGCGAAATACTACAGTTGTATAGTAGCACAGTTTAACTGATCAGTGCGGATGGCATTGCTGCAGGGATGTGACCCAGGAGGTGGCGATCGCTATGTCGAAGCTGGCCAACACGCTGGCGCGCGTGCTGGCGGAGAGCCTCGGGCACAGCAGGGCCGGCTCGCAGTTCCCTGAGGGTTGCGACGAGAGGACGTGCTTCCTCCGGCTGAACCGGTACCCGCCGTGCCCGTTCTCGCCGGACGCCTTCGGCCTGGTGCCGCACACGGACAGCGACTTCCTCACCGTGCTGTGCCAGGACCAGGTCGGCGGGCTGCAGCTCATGAAGGGCTCCCGCTGGGTGGCCGTCAAGCCCATCCCCAACGCTCTCATCGTCAACATTGGAGACCTCTTCCAGGTACGCTCGCTCTATAATCGATCGATCGCGCTTTGCCTGTGCCTAGCTAGCTAGGTAGCTACATGCACTCTGCCCTAGCGGCGCCATGGCATACACTTGTCAAGGAATGTACGCACCTGCGGCCGGGCCGGCCTCCACTACCACAATAGGCATGTGTACTCGCCAGTGGCATCCTGGCGGCGTACAAGTGCGGCACCTGTGAACATATGCCGGGTGTGTACCCCGGCGCTCCAAAAGCCGGAGCTGCCCCGTCATACATATCCACAACTCGCGTACCTGTATGCGCTGTGCTGTGCCTCTGTGTACCGCCGCTAACAAAAAGCCTATGGATTCCGCTAACTCCAGGAGGGACAGGGAAACATTGCATGTAGAAAAGAGATTGATGACCTGTGCAGTCCATGGTGCAGCTCACATGGTACATTCCGACTTTAGCTAGCTAGCTAGGCAGCCGAGACACACACAGCGCAGCACATCGTACTTCAGCTTTTTTCCTATATGGAGTACCGTATATCAATCATCATTGAGCATGTATGCATGTATATCCACAAGATAATTCCATTTCAGTTTTTCTGCTGAGAGAAGGTCGATCGGTTCCTGATAATGTTCTCCTTCGCTTTGCTTGTAAGGCATGGAGCAACGACAGATACAAGAGCGTGGAGCACAAAGTGGTGACCAACGCGACGACGGAGAGGTTCTCCGTGGCCTACTTCCTCTGCCCGTCCTACGACTCGCCCATCGGCGCGTGCGAGGAGCCTTCGCCTTACAGGACGTTCACCTTCGGGGAGTACCGGAGAAGGGTGCAAGAAGACGTCAAGAAGACGGGGAAGAAGATCGGCCTCCCCAATTTTCTCATGTAGATTGCTGACATGCATGGTGCATGCTATATATATAAACTGCACCAGGCATGCCAATTAGTAGGCTGTTGGTCCTTGTCAATATATATGTACATGCTTGTTGCGTCCGTGCCTATGTGTAATATTAAGGGTGCATATATAATTGTTTATTTTAACTAAGTGCGCCTGCGTGGATGCATTATGGTTTATTAGTAGTGTGTTCTTTGTAAATTAGTTTGATATATATATATTTTTTTTGGAAAAGAGTATATATTAATATCACAGGGATACCAATTACACTCAGCCTCTGCAACAACGCAATGCCCTAGCGGTCGTACTGATGCACACGACCCAGAAAAAAGAAATAAGAATTACAAAAAATAAAAGTCCCAACTAATTTTCAAAGCAACGATAGTAACACCATCAGAACAACACCAGTAGTCCTCCACTCCAATAACAACGCCTTCAAAAAGGAAACAGTGCCCAAGCGACGTCGTTGCCCGATCAAAGATTATAGGTTTTAACCTTGGAGAACGTCTTCGCTCACAAAACAATGCCTTCAAGAAGGTCATTGTCAGGCACAACCAGTTAAGGCCAGACCTTGGATTTTCACCATGCAATATAAGACTGAAAACTCCCCCTGTGTTGTCTTCCCGCACCAACAGTTGCTGCAACGTGTCCTAGATCACGCAGCCAGTTCTCCATCGCCACAAGAACAAAAATCACCATCGCTACCCTCATATTTCCGCTTTCCTGACATTCTCCGTATCTGACTTCACCATGGCTCTAAGAATGGCACTTAGTGGGAACAAACAACAGAGCTTCGCAAAACTCTCGCTGAAACCAAACGGACAGAAGAACAAGGTGCGCACGACCGAATACTTTCCGATCCAGCAATCTCCAGGCATGATACGCCCATGGGATTTTGCCGGCGGAGCCTTCCGGAACCCGCCTCTCCAGACCAGAGAAATGAGGGCAGACATCAAGCAGATCTTCGTCTTCGTGCGAAAGAAACCAAAGGACACCTCCTTTATTAGATCCAACACATCGATCCCCACACCGCCAGCCGGTTTTCGGAGAACGGATCGAGCAGGCCGACCATCGGTGCCGATGAGCACGTAGGCTTAGCACCGCCACTAAGGACGTGCCATCGCCTCCATCCTGCAGCACCACGTCCGCCGCTTGCTCCAGATCTCGGCCAACGCTGCCCACGGCCCTCGCCGCCCCGGTCCAGCAGCCGCCGGCCCCGAGCACGAAACCTCTGCTCCACGCAGCCCTCCTAGCCACAACAGGGTGACTCCACCGCGCCGAGCCGCGCCACCAAGCCGGACGCCGCGCACGTGCGCCGCCGCCGGTCGTCGATCTTGGCCCGCGTCTAGATCTGGCGAACCAGGGGGAGAAGAGGAACCCCGCCGCCACCGACGCTGAGCGGCTTTACCGCCGGCGTGTCCTAGCGGCGGCGAGGCTGGAGGAGCAGAAGGGGGGCGGCCCGGCGGCGGCGGTAGGGTTCCCCCCGGTCGCTCACGGGAGCGACGCGGGAGGAGGAGGGTACGTGTCCTATAAAGAACACGCCGTTGTTAATAGCCAACATAGTAGCAATGTCTCGAATATACCGAATGCCACTACTAATGCTTAACGGTGGCGTTCAATGTAATGCTGACGTTATTACTAAAGCGGAACCAAATGTGGAACCGAGCCAGATTTAGAGGTGGCGATCGGAATTTGAAAACGCCACCAATCTGGACGCCATTTTTTAACCCGCGCCGCCCTGTGAACCGCATCTCCCCCCTTCACTCCCCCTCTCACTCCCCAAACATCCCTTTCCCAACCGCACCGGCCACCGCCGCGCTCCCGCCTCGACGGCATCGGCCACCGCTGTAGGGGTTCGTAGCATGGAAAACAAAATTTTCTATCGCATACAAACAAACAAGCCAAGATCTATCTACTAGATTGTAGCAACGAGTCGATGGTATAACTTACCCTCGAAGATTCCAAAGCGGTTAACGAGAGCAGATTCTCGTGGGTGATGTAGTCGTACACTTCCGATCTCAAGATCGCGTAGACGATCCTTCCGGCGCCACGTTCCGGCAGCGCTCCCGCAGTCGGTCACACGTTCGGTACTCGACGAAGACCTTCCTCTCCCTTGTTCCAGAAAACGGAGGTTGTAGCACTCTCGCGATTCCAGACAACTGGCGTGGTACCGGAAGTGGAGGGAGATCCGCAGGCTTCGCCTTAAGCCGAGTAGTATGGTGGAGCTTATGAGAGAGGCTATTAGTGGTCTAGTAATTAGACACACCAATTAGAAGGCTCTAAACCAATTAGAAGGCTCTAAACCGGCTACAAAGCAATTAGAAGCTCTAAACCAAAACGGCTCTAAACCGGAGATCTAGAGTAGAAAGTTATGTGTCTATGGAGGAGCCCCGCCTCCTTATATGGGAGGGTGTCTTGGCGCCAGGAGGAGGAGTCCCACCCCAACTCGGCCTAGGGCTGGCCGGCTGGAGGAGTCCAACCTCCTCCGGGTTGGTTCCAACTCCTCTTGCTTGTTTCCCAGTTTCTTGTTTTGGCGGTTTGACTTTCAAACTGGACATTTGACTTTTCTGTTTAGGATTCAATTTAATCCTTTATTTGGGACAGCAAGAACACTTAGTACATGATGCAATCATTCAATGAGAAATGACACATTCATGTACCCTTCCCCCCCGGAGTGCCGGACAATCCGGAACCTTCTAGAACATTCCCGATGAAAACACCGGAATCATTCCCGAACTCAAACGGACTTTCCTTATATGAATCTTATTCTGACCATTCCGGCTCACCTCGTGATATCCCGGATCCCATCCGAGACTCCGAACAACATTCGGTCTCTTTCTCATAATACCATAACTACTCAAACAACGTCGAATCCTTAAGTGTGTCTCCCTACGGTTCGTGAATTATGCGGACATGATCGAGACACTTCTCAACAATAACCAATAGAGGAATCGAAATTCATATGGCTACATATTTCTCGATTACTTTGCGATCGAATGAACCACTTACATACGATACCAATTTCCTTTGTCTCACGATATGTTACTTATCCGAGGTTATGATCGTCGGATCTCTGCATACCTAGTTCAACCTCACATCGATAAGTACTCTTTCTCATTCCTGATATGTGATCCCTTGTGACCAAGTCACATGCTTGCAAGCTAATTGGATGACATTCCACCGAGAGGGCCCAGAGTATATCTATCCGTCATGAGGATGGACAAATCCCACTCTTGATCCATGTGTTTCAACCAATACTTTCCGAACACTTAATGCCACCTTTATGGCCACCCGCCACGGTGTGGTGTTTGATGTCATCAAAGCATCCATCCGTAAAGGTGATATGCATGATCTCATGGTCGAAGGAATTAGGTTACTATGTATCGTAAAGCATATAGCAATTGAACTATTAAAATGACTTGATCTTTATGCTACGCTTATCTATAGGAGTATGTCCATCACATCATTCTCCTAATGATATGATCCCTGTTGTTAATAACATCTCTATGTTCATGATCGAAACCATGATCATATATTAACCAATAAGCTAGTTTAACAAGAGGCTATACTAGGGACTCTTATTTTAGTTTACAAATCACACAAGTATTAATGTTTCGGTTAATACAATTTTAGCATGGTATGTAAACATTTATCATAAGTGTGAAGATATGATAATAACCACTTTATTATTGGCTCTTGGGCATATCTCCAACAGTCCCACTTGCACTAGAGTCAATAATCTAGTTTCAAACCTTTGTGTATTCAACACCTATGGCTTTATTGTTGTATGTACACGATTGCTAGTGGTCAATCGATCTCCGGATCCGACACTTCCAGTCCGTGTGTAATTGCATGTCTTTTGCCTTCACGCATCACTCATTCTCTAATGAGATGGCTTTGTATAAATTTGGTCTTTCGGTGTGACCTTTAGTTCTTTGGGGTTAAAACATGTTGATAATATTGTAGCACAATATATCTTCATAGTATTATCCCACTGTGAACTACACCTAGTTTGATAACAAACTACTTGACACAAATGCCCTCTTTTACTTGCTAAAATAGCAGTCATATACTTAGCCTTTTGTTGTAGTATCTGTCACAATGTCTTAACTTTGGAACTCATCCAAATCCATTATGGAACTTACTTTCCATTATATTGTGCCACCCTTAATTTAGATTGAGATAAACTTAATTTGCACTTTGTGACAAAACTAGTATCAATGTAGTACTTCTACAATGAACTAACCATCTATTTGTCACTTCTACAAACAATATATTCTTAGTTCTTCCAAAAGATCATAAGAATATCCTTACTATTGTCCAATGATCATCTTATGAATCATTCTGGTATATGCTCATAACATTTAGAGCATAGGACATATCTGGATTTGTACACATCACAACATGATTGATATAAATACTCTTTGTGATCAAGTATCAATCTATACTTGAATTTTGTTTCACTTGCCAAATGTCAATACACTTGAATATATCATCAACATTGAACTTGTTCAATCGTTTCTGTGCGACAAGAACATCTCTTATAGTTTCTATATTGAACTCATTCAATATCTTGTCTATGTACTTCTGGCACAACCATATTAGCGTCTATTGATGCCAAATATTTGGGTTTTGCCTAAGTCTTTCATCAGGATGAAATTCTTAATATGTTAATAAAAGATACATCTTTTCTAATCAACAATATGTTCTCCACATAATGTATTAGAAATATGTCTTAGCTCTCCCACTTAATTTCTTGCAAACGCAAGCATCTTCATTGTCTCTGATGAAATTAAACTCTTTTAACAGTTTCATCATAGTGAAGATTCCAACTCCGCGATGCTCATTTCAACCATTGAAGTTCGCATATGCTTTTAGCATCCTTTGAATTAATAAAACCCTATGGACCGTGTCATGCACACGTCCTAGGTAACGATTCTTTTAGAAGAACTTGTTTTGTTTATTCAACTACTATATAACAAATTATATGTAGTGGTTGCTACATTAATCCGTCTAGACTAAATATCGTTATGAAAGATCAGATCTTGTCATAGTCAACCTTTTGAACATTGTTGTGAACTCTTTCCCAACATGTCGACAATCTCATAGATGTGCAACATCCATGTCTATTTATTTATAGATCCAAACACAACTGTAAGGTCTTACACCTTTCTCGAGGGTCCTTCAAGTTCAAAACTTGATTTCTCGTGTATGGAACTATCACGGATTTTATGGCTTCAAACCATTTGACGGAGTCAGGGCCCATCATCGCTTCTTTGCATGTAGTCGGATCATTATTGTCAAATAATGATTTAACTCCCAAATCTAGGTATTTGATTGTTTACCCGACCTACTTGTTTCAATAGAAACTTTGAATATTGTAACCACAACCTTTGAGGCACGTGAGCCATGAGCATTGTTGCTGCCTCCGGAACACTTTTCGGTGTTGCGCAACTCTGCACATATAGCTAAGGTTCTTTTAACCTTATCAAAGTTCTATTGTCCTCCCACTTAACTTTTCACGAAAAATTCCTTCTTAAAGAAACTTAACGTTCTAAGCAACAAACACTTTTGTCTCCGGTGTTATGGAGAAATACTTAACAAAGACAGATTCATCCGACTTTGGTTGCAAACATCTTTCTTATGTATAGCATACCAATGTTTAAGAAAGGACTACTTGGGTTTTATCCCAAACCATAACCTTATATGGTGTCATTTCAACGGATTATGATGAAGCTCTTTTCAGTGGAAAAAACGGTAATCTCTAAAGCTTTTAATCTTTAAAATACAATGGCAATTTTATGAATTACACCTTTGATCTCACCATGTCAAACAAGGTTTAATTACATATCTCGAATGCTCCATACTCTTATGGTGTTTCGGGAAATGCAAATCCACGGAACGATTCCTTAAATCTTAGGTATTATGCTAAACTCTGTAACTCAAATATCTTCCTTTATGATCTTTATCATAAACTGTTTATATTCTTGTTACAATGATTTTGCACTTCATCTTGAAAGTCCTTGAACTTTTCAAATGTTTCACACTTCATCCTTATTAAGTAAATATTCATATATTCACTCAAATTTTCGGAGAAAGCACATGAAGTTGAAATCCATCGCTCTTGACTATACATAATGGACTTCATACAACAATATGTACAAGTTCCAATAAGCTAGTCTATCGTTCCCTTTTGGCCTATGAACGAAGTTTTAATTATCTCTAGGAAAGTTTCACAAGCGTCATTTGATCAAAATCAAAAGACTCCAAAATTCCATCCATATGGATTTTCTTCATGTTTTCTTTCCATTATAATTTTAAACGGCGATGTCACTTCCTAAGTGATCTTTCAATCAATTTGTCTTTCGACATTTTAGCACTAATTTTATGGATGTGATTTTTCCAACGAGATTTGTGAATCATCCATATTTTATGGATTACGGCAATTATTTGAACAACCCTTTTGTTCTCATAATACCTGATAAAACAAATCTTGAAGGCAAGTTTTGATGTTTTAACGAGCAACACAATAACCCTTTATTTGTTCTCAATGAGCATCATCACATATTCTTTTGCTAGTTACTTAGGCCATTGTAGTTCATGAATTCTGTTGTTTCGTATGACGATTCACACCAACAAATTCAGTATCAAATACTTAAGAACCACATTGTTTAATAAGCAAAGAATATAGCCATAACATGTATATCATCTATATACTTAAACTGAACAATTCTAGTCTTTTCTTTTCTGCCATATATTTATGAGACTCTCTTCAAGATCTCCTTCGCTTGAAAGAATCTATCAACATCAACAGTGGAGTCATTCATATGACACATAGTCCAAAGCGTGTATAGTTAAATACCAATGTCTTTGGACTTGCACCTTGAAGTAGATCACCATCATCAAATGTTTGGTGTTCTTTCAAATTCCTTTCTTTAGTAATCTCTTGGTGTAGTAAACATTTTACCTACATCAATTATTCATCCTTATCATGGAATCGTCCATGATCAAGCTACTTTTAGCTTATAACGATGAATTATGAGTATAATGTTGCTATCCAAAACCTTTTGGAGGATCAGGACAACAAGTGTCTCTAACCTTTTGCAAATTCTCATCAAATATGAGAACATGACTTTTGCCATATTATACTCTATCATGTTGCAACCAAAACTTTGTTTCAGATATCACAATATCTTCCACACATCATGGTTTCTGAAACAACTCTTTCAGATCCTAGATAACCTTGATATTAAGAGAATTCTTTGAATATCAAGAATCATGGAGACAAACATGATACTCATATACTAACTCTTGGAATTGTCACTCTTGATTTAATACCAATTATTAAACTTCATGGAGTAATCGAACTTACCGAAAGTTTGCAATAGGACTTTTAAACTTTATATTAACACTTCAAAACAATACGATACCAGTTCAGAAAGTAAATTAACCGTAATTATATAGTTCTATCATCTCAATTATAACTAAGCGTACGGTGGTAAACGGATGCCAATGACTACAACAACTATGCAAATTCACTTTGATTTAGTTTATGATAAATTGAGTTCTAATTAATAATCAAATTAATCTAGGTGAACTCCCACTCAAAACAATATACCTCACATTGTTTTAGTGATCACACGAACCAAATCCACCACATCAAAACCGATCATCACGAGAGTTGATATAGCTTCAATGGCGAACAATCGACATGTTCATCATATCTACTATATGACTCATGCTCTACCTTTCGGTAATCCGTGTTCCTGAGGCCATGTCTGTACATGCTAGGCTCGTCAAGATCAAACCTTAGTTTCTGCATGAGCAAATCTGGCTTGCTCACGTTGTATACACTTGCATAATCTAGCACACCCGATCATCACGTGGTATTTCGAAACAACAAGCTTTAGCAACGGTGCTAACTAAGGGTGAACACTTTATGATTTGAAATTCATGTGCATGAGGGATCATCTTATAATGCTACCGTCGTCTACTAAGCAATACAAGATGCATAAAGGATTAACATCACATGCAATTCATAATATGTGATATGATATGGCCTTTTCTTCTTTGTGCTTCCGATCTCCATCTTCTAGCACGAACATGATCTCCATCATCACCGCATTGCATCAAGGTCAATGACGCCTCCATGGTTGTCGCCCACCGCTTCAACTATTACAACTACTTTGAATAGACACGCGGTCTTAACATAAATTAAAGACAACCATATGGCTCCTGCCGGTTGCCAACTTACAATAAGGAACATTGCATACATCATATATAATCACAATCATGGCCATATCACATCACAGCACACCCCTGCAAAACAAAGTTAGACGCCTCTACTTTCTTTGCATGTTTTACGTGGTTTGGGGCTTTCAATAAGTGTCGTTCTAACTTACGAACAAGAACCACAACATTGATACTAGTATTGTCAATCACCCGTTGTAAATTGGATCTTAACTATGCTAGGAGAAACAGCACCAAGAAAGCCACTTATGCAATACAAGTTGCATGTCAAGCGTGGAGCAAGTCTCATGAACGATGTCATGTAAGGTTAGCCCGGGCCGCTTCATCCCAACATACCGCAAGATACAAAGTACACAAGAAGCAATCGACAATAAAAGCATCAACCCACAATGACCATTGTGTTCTACTGCAACAGATCTACATATAGACACGGCTCGATACTTGTAGGGGTTCGTAGCATGGAAAACAAAATTTTCTATCGCATACAAACAAACAAGCCAAGATCTATCTACTAGATTGTAGCAACGAGTCGATGGTATAACTTACCCTCGAAGATTCCAGCGGTTAACGAGAGCGATTCTCGTGGGTGATGTAGTCGTACACTTCCGATCTCAAGATCGCGAGACGATCCTTCCGCCACGTTCCGGCAGCGCTCCGCAATCGGTCACACGTTCGTACTGACGAAGACCTTCCTCTCCTTGTTCCAAAGAGGCGTGGAGGTTGTAGCACTCTCCTCGCGATTCCGCAGACAACGCGTGGTACCTAAGTAGAGGGAGATCCCGCAGGCTTCGCTTGCAAGTAGTATGGTGGAGCTTATGAGAGAGGCTATTAGTGGTCTAGTAATTAGACACACCAATTAGAAGGCTCTAAACCAATTAGAAGGCTCTAAACCGTGGCTAAAGCAATTAGAAGCTCTAAACCAAAACGGCTCTAAACCGGAGATCTAGAGTAGAAAGTTATGTGTCTATGGAGGAGCCCTGCCTCCTTATATGGGAGGGTGTCTTGGCCAGGAGGGAGGGAGTCCCTCCCAACTCGGCCTAGGGCGCCGGCTGGAGGAGTCCAACTCCTCCTCGGGTTGGTTCCAACTCCTCTTGCTTGTTTCCAGTTTCTTGTTTTGGCGGTTTGACTTTCAAACGACATTTGACATTTCTGTTTTAGGATTCAATTTAATCCTTTATTTGGGACAGCAAGAACACTTAGTACATGATGCAATCATTCAATGAGCAATGACACATTCATGTACCCTTCCCGAGTGCCGGACAATCCGAACCTTCTAGAACATTCCCGATGAAAACACCTAATCATTCCCGAACTCAAACGGGACTTTCCTTATATGAATCTTATTCTCCGGACCATTCCGGATCACCTCGTGATATCCGGATCCCATCCGAGACTCGAACAACATTCGGTCTCTTTCTCATAATACCATAACTACTCAAACAACGTCGAATCCTTAAGTGTGTCTCACGGTTCGTGAATTATGCGGACATGATCGAGACACTTCTCCGAACAATAACCAATAGAGGAATCTGGAAATTCATATGGCTCCCACATATTTCTCGATTACTTTGCGATCGAATGAACCACTTACATACGATACCAATTTCCTTTGTCTCACGATATGTTACTTATCCGAGGTTATGATCGTCGGTATCTCTGCATACCTAGTTCAACCTCGTTCTCGATAAGTACTCTTTTCTCGTTCCGTGATATGTGATCCCTTGTGACCAAGTCACATGCTTGCAAGCTAATTGGATGACATTCCACCGAGAGGGCCCGAGTATATATCCGTCATGAGGATGGACAAATCCCTCTTGATCCATGTGTTTCAACCAATACTTTCCGAACACTTAATGCCACCTTTATAGCCACCCGATTACGGTGTGGTGTTTGATGTCATCAAAGCATCCATCCGTAAAGGTGATATGCATGATCTCATGGTCGAAGGAATTAGGTTACTATGTATCAGAAAGCATATAGCAATTGAACTATTAAAATGACTTGATCTTTATGCTACGCTTATCTATAGGAGTATGTCCATCACATCATTCTCCTAATGATATGATCATGTTGTTAATAACATCTCTATGTTCATGATCAGGAAACCATGATCATATATTAACCAACAAGCTAGTTTAACAAGAGGCTATACTAGGGACTCTTATTTTAGTTTACAAATCACACAAGTATTAATGTTTCCGGTTAATACAATTTTAGCATGGTATGTAAACATTTATCATAAGTGTGAAGATATGATAATAACCACTTTATTATTGCCTCTTGGGCATATCTCCAACAACCGCCGCCTCATCCCCGTCTTGCCGACGCCGCCTCGTACCCGTCTCCCCCGTCACCAGCCCCACCTCGGCCATCACCGCCCCCGCCTCGACCGCATCAGCCACCGCCGCCTCGTCCCCGTCTCGTCGATGTCGCCTCGTGCCCGTCTCGCTATCGCCCCCTCGTCCCTGTCTCCCCCGTCGCCGCCTCCGTCGGTGAGCCCCTATTTACCCTTTTTTATTTGTTTTAGTGTAGATGATTTTAGATGATTTAGTGTAGATGATTGTAGATAATTTAGTGTAGATGATTTTAGGGGTAGAAAATCTAACTTTAGGGATAGATGTGGAAAATGTACATATATATATATATTCATTTCTTATATGTTGACTAACAATTGTATGAAATGTTGTTGTTTAACTACTTAATTAGTATCATGTCAGAGCCAAAGTCGAAGCCGAAGTTTCGTGGTGTTCACCAAAAATCCACGAGGACCCTGACTTGGGTAGCTCAGATCACAGTGGATAACAGGAAGATCCAGCTAGGTACCTTCAGGTGCCCGTGGCAGCGGCCCGCGCCTATGGCTGCGCCGCGGTCCAACACTTGGGGGCAAGAGCGGTCCTCAACTTCGATGATAAGTGTCGTGCGGCGCATCTATTAGTGCCATATGGCATGAGGATAGCCATGAGGGACGAGGAGAGGGAGCACCGGTAGGCAGAGAGTCAGCTAGCGCTCCACTATCGCGAGGAGGATGACCCCTTGGTTAGGGATCTCCTACTTGATCCACAAGTGATGGCGTTCTAGTATGAGGTCCTTAGAGAGAGCCAGCAAAGCGGCAGAGATGGTGAGTGGCCCTTCCGACACGCGATGTCGGTCATCTGCCCTCCCAAGACGCAGACGACTCTAGCAGCCTGTCATCCTCTTTCTAGGACCACTTTTGTGATGACGATGTCACTGACACTGGGTCTACTCGAGTTTAGGATGTTCTCATGTGACTCTTATGCTACCTATCGTACTACTTATATAGACTTATTATGCTACCATTGTACTACTTATATATGATACTAGCTAATCTTACTTATGTATTATGTAGATATATTGTGCTACTTATGATGCTACGAGGGCAAACATCAATTAGATCTTCGTCGTTGCGCGGAAGAAACTCTAGTACCACCTCCTTATTGATGCCGATGCAGCAGTCCCCACACCGCCGGCTGGCTTCTAGCGATCGAAATAGTAGACTGAGCCCAATTCCGCAAGATCCCGAATAGCAGCGCCGCCGCCTAAGGGTGGCCTAGCATCCGCCATGGCCACTCCGATGCAACATGCATGCATCCGGGTCCAATCCATCTGCCTCCTCGCCTTCCACCTGCGAGTCAGCGAGCCCCCTCTCCCGCATCTGCGAGCGCTGCCGTCCCACGGACCGCCAACCGTCTACACCGTCCCAGTCCTGATCTCCCCGCGTCTTGTAGTCAAATCACGATGGACCGAGAGATCATTCACGATGCTTCAGATGGACTGGTTCTAGTAGGACAAATCGGTTCCAACAAACTGGAAGTAAATTCAAACTATCTTGATGTCATCTAGGTCATGCAGAATGAAGGCAACTCACTCGGACTAGTTGCGACAATCTATGAGGAATGCACTACTATTTTGCAGTAGTTAATTTTACCACTGTCCTAGGGAAGCCAATGTAGCTGCAGATTATCTAGCTAGACATCTAGAGGGGCCTATGTTTTTTGTGTGGTAAGAGGAACCTCCTGATTTCCTAGTGTTCATTCTGTCAGACGATGTATCTATTTTGCCAAAGTAAGAGCATCTCTAACCCATCCCCTTTATGTGGTTGCATCCCTTTATTTGCTCCTCTAACCATCGAAGGCGGATCTAACCAAAGCCACAAAAACGGTTAGAGGTGCAAATATGTGATACTGATTCCTATAATATCCCATCTCTCTCTCCCAAATTTTCTCGTCCGCCAACTCGACTCCTATCTTTTCCCCTCCCGCCTTGCCGCTGACCCCTCCCATTCAAAACCATCGGAAGTGACCTCGACTTTAGCAGCGATGATGAGGTGGGTGACAAGGATGCCACCGAGGAGACTAGGGAAGAGGAGGCCACCAAGGATGTCACCGAGGAGGCCAAATAAGGGTTGACCGAGGTGGTAAAGAAGAAGAGCAAGGGCAAGAACATGTCCAAGGTCCTAGGCAAGAGATCTGCTAACTATAGCAAGGAATAAGATGTTGCTTTGTGCCACACTTGGATGAATATCTCGCTCGATGCTTCGGTTGGCACCGATCAATCAAAGGAGAATTTTGGGGGGAGAATTGAGGATTACTACCACAAGGTGGTCACCGTGCCATACTACCATACCCAAGGCTCACTTTATTGGAGATATGCCCAAGAGGCAATAATAAAGTGGTTATTATTATATCTTTGTGTTTATGATAAACGTTTACATCCAATACTATAATTTTATTAATAGTAAACATTCTTACTTGTGTGTTTTGTAAACATAAAAGAGTCCCTAGTAAGCCTCTTGTTAAACTAGCTTGTTGATTAATAGATGATCATGATTTCCTAATCATGGACATTAGATGTTATTAATAACAAGATCATGTCATTAGTAGAATGATGTGATGGACATAATATTATAGTTAGCATAGCATAAGATCAAGTCATTTAGAGTTTGTTTGCTATATGATTTTAAATACATAGTAACCTAATCCTTCAACCATGAGATCATGTTAATCACCATCACCAGATGGATGCTTTGATGACATCAAACACCACTTCTATAACTGGGTGGTTATAAAGGTGGCATTAGGTATTCTGAAAGTATGTGTTGAAGCACATGGATCAAGAGTGGGATGTGTCCATCCATATGACGGATAGATATACTCTGGGCCCTCTCGGTGGAATGTCATCCAATTAGCTTGCAATCATGTGACTAGGTCACAAGGGATGTCATATCACAGAACTAGTAAAGAGTACTTATCAGTAACAACGTTGAACTAGGTATGGAGATACCGACGATCGAACCTCGGATAAGTAAAGTATCACGGGACAAAGGGAATCGATATCGTATGTAAATGGTTCATTCGATCATGAAGTCATCATAGAAATATGTGGTAGCCATATGGATTTACAGATCCCTCTATTGGTTATTGATAGGAGAGGTGTCTCAATCATGTCTGCATAGTTCACGAACCGTAGGGAGACACACTTACGGAGTCGATGTTGTTTAAGTAGATATAGAATATGAGTTGGAGACCGAATGTTATTCGGAGTCTAGGATTGGATCTGTGACATCACGAGGAGATCCGGAATGGTCTGGAGAATAAGATACATATAAGGAAAGTCAATTTCCGGGGTTCGGAAATGTTTTCGGTGTTTTGACCAGAAACTTCTAGAATGTTCTGGAAGGTCCACCACCCGGGAGGGGTCACTTGGGATGCGGCATTCCCGAAGGGGGTGGCTACACCAAGACCAAGGGCAACTCGACCAAGTACTAGGAGGAAAGGGTTAAACCCTAGTTTGAAAAGTCAAATCCTAGTTTGAAAAGTAAAATCCTAGTTTGGGAAGAAAAGGGAAACTTGAAAGGCAAGTTTCCACCTCTCCTCTTCCTAGCCAAGTTGGGGAGGGTCTCTACCCTTGCTAGCCGAGTTGGGGGGAAACTCGGTTAGGGCAGGAGGCCCTTGGCCGCCTCCCCCACCCATATAAGGAGGGGTGGGGCGTCCCCTCTAAGCCCCTTGTCCCTTGGTGCCTACCCTAGTCGCCGCCTCTCTTCTCTCTCGTCCACCGTCCTGCTCCGGCTTAGGCGAAGCCCTGCAGAAATCTCTCCTCCTCCTCCACCACCACTACACCATCGTGATGTTGGGATTCCGAGGAGATCTACTACCTCCGCTGCCCTGCTGGAACAAGGAAGAGGAAGGTCTTCATCGACTACGGTATGTGTGATTTGATGGTGGCGTGTTGACGCCTCGTTGGGAGGCCCCAAGAGAAAGGTGTGAAGCAGCACATCAACAAGTTTTCCCTCGGTAAGAAACCAAGGTTATCGAACCAGTAGGAGGAAGGAAACGTCTCAAAGGTGTTGCAAGCAACTTGGAAACCTGCACAACACAAACTTAAGACTTTGCCCCAACGAACAGTGAGGTTGTCAATCTCACTGATTGCTGTAACAAAGGATTAACTATATGGTGTGGAAGGTGATAGTGGTTTGCAGCAAGTAAACAGTAACAGTGGAGGATGTATCAATGGTAAATATTGGACCGGGGTCCATAGTTCACTAGAGGTGTTATCCTTAGATAAACAAACATGGCATGCAGGGTAAACAAATTACAGCAGGGAAATTGACAGGATTGAGCAAGGCATAACAATGCAATACTACACATCATGATCCTATGAGATTCGATTGGGCAATACAACAAGATACATAGACCGCCATCCAACTGCCGCTATGACTAGAATTCCACCTTTGGGTTATCATCCGAACCCCCTCCAGTATTAAGTTACAAGCAACAGACAACTGCTTTAAGAAAAGTGTGTAAGGTAAACAATCCACTTGTCCCATGAACAAGAGACCGTTGTTTTCTCCCTAGTGGCAACATCACATCTACAACCTTAGAGATTTATGTCACTTCCCTTGATTAAATAGAGGCATGAAACCACTATCGAGCATAAATACCCCCTCTTGGAGTCACTAGCAACTACTTGGCCAAGATATCTACTAACAGCGGAGAGCATGCAAGATCACAAACAACACAGACATGATAGAATCAATAAGACAAAACCACTAATCAATCTGACATAGTAATTTCAATATCCATCGGATCCTCGCAAACACAACATGCATGCTTACAAATAGATGAGATCTTGATCATGAACGGAGCTCACAAGATCTAGACATGAAAGAACAAAGGAGGAGATACAACCATCTAGCTACTACATGGACCCGTAGTCCAAGGTGGAACTACTCATGCTTCATACCGGAGGCTGGCATGATGAAGAAGAAGGCCTCTGGGATGATCTCCCCTCCGGCAGGGTGCCGGGAAGAGCTTCAGATCTCCCCGATATAGGGACGATGGTGGCGGCGGATACAGACGGTTTCATGGAATATTGATCGGGCGCTTAGGGTTTAGGCATCAGGGGCTTCTGATAGGCAAACATGCCAGGCAGGAGGGCCACCAGTGGTATGCACACCCACCCAAAGGTGGCCCACCAAGACGGTGGGCGTGCCCTGGTGGGTCTCCTTAGTCTTGTATTTAGGCTTCGTGTTCCCCACGGTAAAACATTGACTTTGACTTTTATCCCATCCAATTCCGAGAATATTGATTTTCTGCCTTTCTGGAACCAAAAACAGAAGAAAACAAGCAACTGGCACTATGGCATCTTGTTAATAGGTTAGTACCAGAAAACATATAAAAACACCTCAAAGTGTGGACAAAGCAAAGCAAAGTAGATAGTAAACAAGCATGGAACATAAAAAATTATAGATACGTTTCCGACGTATCAAGCATCCCCAAGGATAACTCCTGCTCGTCCTCAAGTAGGTAAGTGATAAAAGAATAATTTTTAGGTGGCATGCACCATCAAGATCAAGATCAAACCACTTGCAAGTAATGAAAGTTGGCATCAAAGAACTCTAAACATGAGCATGAAAGGTGGAGTTCTAACAGTAAGACAAAGTAACTATGCATGCAACATGAAAGGCTACAAACAAAGATCATGAATAACATGCATTGAAAAACGTTTGTTTGTTTCACATACAGAAAACATGGCATAGTGGCATTCAGTTTGTCCCTCATAGAGTAGCAAATAGATGCATAGTACGCCTTCAAAGTTCATAAGAGTGACTAGATACAAGTAGCACAAGAACAAGCAATAACAACAATATGCATCAATCAATAAGTTTTGGGACAATGCACATAGAACTAAGAATGGCAACTATGCTCTCTTAACTGGTGCCTAAAGGTAGAAGGTGGAGACTCAATATAATAGTGGAAGAAAGGCCCCTTCATATAGGAAAGCAGGGATTTCAAGTTTCAAAAAGAGCTTCAAAAAATTATGGTACTTGTTAGCCTTTAGCCCTCATTTCCCCTATCATAAGAATCTTGAAGTGATTAAGGTTAAAGTGAACAAACTATGGAGTATATGTTTGACAAATTATAAGTTGGCAATCTCATGTCCCTTGAATACGAGGGCCGCATCACATGCTACTCAAATTTAGTCACCTGTAAGTTCTTGTCATAGTAAGTACATGTGTACCATAGAGAACTGCCAACGGGGTACCCCTTGCATATGGTATAGGAGTTATCCCATAAAAAAATGACAAGGCAAGCAGATAATAAGCATCTCAGTGATCTTTTTATTTTCTATTTGCATAGGTTTTTATTGAGGATGCTTCACAGATTGCTCATTATGGTGATGCCGCAAGTTTCCACCATGATTAGGCATGGATTAGGATAGCGGCCTAGGCGTTTCTCTAACACAAAATACATAACTCCATGGACTTACAAGCTCCTTTTTTATTTCACACCGGCGACATCCATAGACAAAAGAGCATGATATCAACTGTGTACCAAAGTACAAGTGCAATGTTGAAAACGTTCCCCATGACAGCATGGTTCTGCTAATTCCAACGTATAAGTGCAAGCATATATGACATAGATGACATAATGGTTCAAGTTTATTAGGGGCAAGAAAAATAAAGTGTGACATCAAGTTTGTGAGAGCTTTAATCACTAAGTTTTCACATAACAAAATACTTTTTTAATTGGAAGATAGATGAAAACAAGAATATACTTGGAATGGTGTAACACACCATGCGTAGGAAATTAGAGTGGACACTTTGGAATAACTTGGTTTCTTGGGAGTTGGAAGCATGACTAGAGCTTACTCATACAAGTTGAGGCTAGCAAAAGACTGAGAGCAACCAACTAAGAGAGCAATACTGGTCATAATCATGCAGAGCGACAAAACATTACTAATCAAAGCATAGTGTGGTACTACAAGTCAAGGACTAAATGATCATATAGGCTATGGTGACTTGTTCATAGTCATAACATGGTGTGAGCATGTGCCAAGTCAACCCAAACAAAGCATCAAAGGAGAACACCACAATACTATGCTTTTGCATGCTAAAACAACGCATGATTTTTTCAAGGCACATTAAGCAATCCTAATTGTTTGGAATAAGTCATGATACAACAATAATCACTAAGCATAAGGTCAAAACAACACCTATCATGCCATGCTAAAGTCTAAGTCACAGTCAAAGCAAGCTCCTCTTGCACTATTTCAAGCAAGAACTTTCTACTCCTTTCCAACACCTATCAACTTATTTGAAACAACACAGCGAGAACGGGGGTCCAAACTAATTTATTCAAGCAAACTATGCAACGCAAACGAAAACTAATACGCTCCAAAATAACACAACAGTGCATGAAACAATAAAAACGAAGTGTCTAAAAAGACCTGAGCTTTTTATTGATGAAGAAGGGGATGCCTTGGGCATCCCCAAGCTTTGATGCTTGTACCTCTTGGATATTTCTTAGGGTGACACCAGGGTGGCATCCCCAAGCTTGAGCTTTTGTCCATTCTTTATCTCATTACATCATTCTTTCTCTACACCTAAATTTTTTTCCTTCATACAGAACTTCACACAATCTTCATTAGCAACATTAGTGTATTCAAAAGATAATAGACCCTTGGGTTTAGCTTTGTAACAGCAAGAATTTTCACTAAAAATGCAAGCTACTGTAGCAACTCCTTCGAAAAGCTCAATTTCTCCAAAAAGAACTCAAAAAGGAATCAATAAGAAGCAAATGCAAATAATGGCTGAAATTTGTCAAAACAGACCAGCAGGTAGAAACCGATTTTTTCGAAAATCTTCTGTTGCTCAAATCAAAAAGTATTGAACTAACGAAATTTATCTAACATACTGGGGGATTTATTCATAAATTTTCAGCTCAATATGAATTACATATACTCCTCACGAATTTTTATGGTAGAGGACAGAAATCTGTTTCGGGACAGCAACTGCCCAAATATTACTTCCCTCTCAATAGAGGTCATTCTTGGCACAAAAAGCAAACAAAAAGGATAAGGAGAGGTCATTACTGAAGTAATAACTTCCAAGACTCAAGTAAACTCTTGGGTTATCTCCCAACAAGTACTTTTTTAACGCCTTTAAGTTAGGCATAAGAAGCAAGAAATCAAGTATTTTCAAATGAAGAAGCATTAACATCAAACCTTGCTTTCAAAGGAGGAGCATTAACATCAAAAATTGCTTTCAAATGAAGAAGCATTAACATCAAACCTTGCTTTCAAAGGTGACTTCTTTCATATCAATGATGGCACCAACAGTTCTAAGAAAAGGTCTTCCCAAAGTAATAGGACAGGAAGCATTGTATTCAACATCCAAAACATAGAAATCAACAGGGACATAAGCATTGTTAACCATAATTAGAACATCATTAACACTCCCCATGAGTTTCTTCTTAGCATTATAATTAAGTGGGACATCCAAATGACAATCTTCCAAAGGTGGCAAATCAAGCATTTCATAAATCTTCATAAGCATAATAGAGACACTAGAACCGAGGTCACATGAATCTTTGAGATCAAAGTCATTCACTTGCATATTAATAATGGGTTCCCAACTATCTTCTACTTTCCTAGGAATAGAAGCTTTGTGTTTCAACTTCTCTTCCTTAATTTTAACAAGAGCATCTGTAATGTGTTTGGTGAAAGAAACATGCATATCATTAGCATCAGGACTTATAGCAAGCTTTTGCAGAAACATAATCATTTCAGAAATATTGCAACCATCAAGATCAAAATCAAACTTAGCATCACTAGTAGCAGACTCATTGGCCTTAGGCTTTGTTGGAGGAGGAATAGAGACTTCTTGTGTTTTAGTGGCATCCATATTGGTGATGGTGATGGTGCACACACTATTGTTTCTAGCAATTTCATCTTCTCTTTCCCACTTTGCATGAAGTTGGGATAACAATATAACATTTTCATCAATAGTAACTTGTATGGTATGAGTAGCAGCAAAGGTACTTTCCATGGTTTCAGGTTTAGCAGCCATTTTATTAATCAAAGAGGACTATGCTTCAGACAAAGAGGAAATATTTTTCTCAATGTTTAAAAGCTTTTCCTCTATAGTCTTATTAAAAGCGGTTTGTTTACTAATAAAGTCTTTGAGCATGACTTAAAGTTCAGAAGGGGCACTTCTAGCATTGTTGTAGGAGTTTCCATAGGTATTGCCATTATTAGGAGGATAAGGCCTATAATTGTTGTTACTACTAAAATTATTCCTATAGGCGTTATTGTTGAAATTATTGTTTCTAATGAATTTCACATCAACTTGCTGTTCTTGAGCAACCAAAGAGGCTAAGGGAACATTATTTGGATCTAAAGGAGCTTTCCCATTAACAACCATAGCCATGATTACATCTATCTTATCACTCAAAGAGGAGGTTTCTTCAACATAATTTACCTTCTTACCATGTGGACCTCTCTCAGTGTGCCATTCAGATTAATTAACCATCATATTATCAAGGAGTTTTGTTGCAGCACCCAAGGTGATGGTCATAAAGGTACCTCTAGCAGCTGAATCCAACATGTTTCTTGAAGAGAAGTACAAACCTGCATAAAAAGTCTGGATAATTATCCAAGTAGTAAGTCCATGAGTGGGACAATTCTTAACCAAAGATTTCATTCTTTCCCAAGCTTGAGCAACATATTCATTATCAAGTTGTTTAAATTTCATAATATCACTTCTCATAGATATAATCTTAGCATGAGGGTAGTACTTTCCAATAAAAGCATCTTTGCACTTAATCCAAGAATCAATACTATTTCTAGGCAAGGATAGCAACCATTCTTTAGCTTTTCCCCTCAAGGATAAAGGAAACAACTTGAGCTTAACAATATCTCCATCTACATCCTTATACTTTTGCATCTCACAAAGTTCAACAAAGTTATTGAGATGGGCAGCAACATCATCAAAACTAGCACCTAAAAATTGCTCTCTCATCACAAGATTCAACAAGGCAGGCTTAATTTCATAAAAGGTAGCAACTAGAGCAGGAACTAATTTTTTGTGTGTTTTTTATAAGCGAAAGCAAACCAAACTAAACTAATTTTTTTTGGAGTTTTTGATAAAAAGAGGCAAACAAAACCAAGCAAAAGAAACTAAGAAAACCAAAAACAAAGTAAAGATAAAGGTTAAGAAGGACTCCCCTTGTGAAGACGTCCTTATCCTCCCTGGCAACGACGCCAGAAAAGCTTGATGGTGGCTGATGTCTATGCACTTCTATTCTTGTAGACAGTTGTTGGGACTCCAAGTGCAGAGGTTTGTAGAACAACAGCAAGTTTACCTTAAGTGGATTACCCAAGGTTTATCGAACTTGGGGAGGAAGTGGTCAAAGGTATTCCCACTCAAGCAATCCTACAATCAAGATACAAGAAGTCTCTTGTGTCCCCAACACACTCAATACACTTTTCAGGTGTATAGGTGCACTAGTTCGGTGAAGATATAGTGAAATACAAGTGGTAACGGTGCTATAAAATAGCTTGACGGTGAGGTAAAGATTAAAGCAAGCAAACATGCAACCGATCTAGATGCAAACGGTGTTTCAATGTTTAGAAACAAGGCCTAGGGATCATACTTTCACTAGTGAACACTCTATCATATAAATATCCTCTTCATGATACTACTCTTAACTATTCTCCGGTTGGACACTCTAATCCACGGTAGGGCCTTCCCCAATCTAGATAACCCCACACTGTCACCTTGAGCGCTAGATGGTTCCAACAAACACCATAATTTCATAGAGACATCCAACTCCAAATATAACTCATAACAAATATTCAATCTAGCCAAAGTGCCACACACGGTATGCACGCTGTCACTTTCACACACGTGGGGAAAAGCATAGATCTATTAAAGCACAAAGAGTATTTATGTAGACTCAAACCTAAGTGCCACCATGGCGTGCACGCTGTCATTTTCACACACATGGGGAGAGCAGAGATCTATTGAAGCACTTGAGTAGCAAGGTAGATCTACTTGATTACAAAGCTCATGACCATAACAAGATCATGCATAGAGAGAGATGAACACATAGCTACCGGTAGAGCCCTTAGCCTTGAGGAAGAACTACTCCCTCCTCATCATGGGAATCAACAACGGTGATGGAGATGGTGGTGGAGATCGATGGAGATGGCTCCAGGGGCACTTCCCCGTCTCGGCAGGGTGCCGGAACAGAGACTTTCTGTCCCCCGAATCTCCCCTTCGGTTGCGGCGACGCTATGGAGGTTTTCCTGGATTTATTCTGGATGCCCTAGGGTTTTTGGGTCAGAGGCTTCTTATAGGCGCAGGAATCAAGTTCAGTGGGGGTCCAGGGGGCCCACACCCCCTGTGGGTGCCTCCAGGGCTTGCCCGCGCCTAGGGGGTGCGGCCACCCTATGCCCCCCCTCCGGCTCTGCTTCGTGGTTCCGTGTTGCTCCGGGAAAAAATAATGACTTTGGCTTTTGTCCCGTCCAATTCCGAGAATATTGATTTTCTGCCTTTCTAGAACCAAAAACAGAAGAAAATAGGCAACTGGCACTATGGCATATTGTCAATAGGTTAGTTCCAGAAAGTGTATAAAAATACCTCGAAGTGTAGACAAAACATAAGACAATTGATACAAAACAAGCATGTAGCATCAAAAATTATAGATACGTTTCCGACGTATCAGTGGCGTGTTGACGCCTCGTTGGGAGACTCCAAGAGCAAGGTGTGAAGCAGCACAGCAGCAAGTTTCCCTCAGTAAGAAACCAAGGTTATCAAACCTGTAGGAGGAAGGAAACATCTCAAAGGTGTTGCAAGCAACTTGGAAACCTGCACAACACAAAATCAAGACTTTGCCCCAACGAACAGTGAGGTTGTCAATCTCACCGGTTGTTGTAACACAGAGGATTAACTGTATGGTGTGGAAGGTGATAGTGGTTTGCATCAAGTAAACATTAACAGTGGAGGATGTATCAATGGTAAAGATTGGACCAGGGTCCATAGTTCACTAGAGGTGTTCTCCTTAGATAAACAAACATGGCATGCAGAGTAAACAAATTACACCAGGGCAATTGACAGGACTGAGCAAGGCATAATAATGCAATACTATACAGCATGATCCTATGAGATTCGATTGGGCAATACAACAAGATACATAGAAATCCATCCAACTGCATCTATGACTAGAAGTCCACCTTTGGGTTATCATCCAAACCCCCTCCAGTATTAAGTTTCAAGCAAAAGACAACTGCTTTAAGCAAAGTGTGTAAGGTAAACAATCCACTTGTTCCATGAACAAGAGACCATTGTTTTCTCCCAAGTGGCAACATCACATCTACAACCTTAGAGATTTATGTCACTTCCCTTGATTAAATAGAGGCATGAACCCACTATCGAGCATAAATACCCCCTCTTGGAGTCACTAGCAACTACTTGGCCAAGATAGCTACTAATAATGGAGAACATGCAAGATCACAAACAACACAGACATGATAGAATCAATAAGACAAAACCATTAATCAATCTGACATAGTAATCTCAATATCCATCGAATCCCCGCAAACACAACATGCATGATTACAAATAGATGAGATCTTGATCATGAACGGAGCTCACAAGATCTAGACATGAAAGCACAAAGGAGGAGTTACAACCATCTAGCTATTACATGGACCCATAGTCCAAGGTGCAACTACTCACGCTTCATACCGGAGGCTGGCATGATGAAGAAGAAGGCCTTCGGGATGATCTCCCCTCCGGCAGGGTGCCGGGAAGAGCTTTAGATCCCCCTATCTAGGGACGATGGTGGCAGCGGCTACAGATAGTTTCATGGAATATTGATTGGGTGCTTAGGGTTTAGGCATCGGGGGCTTCTTATAGGCGAAGAGGCGAGGCAGGAGGGCCACCAGGGCCGCTGCACCCCCCAGGCGCGGGGTGGGCCCACCCGGATGGCAAGGGGGTGTGGCCCCCTGGTGGGTCTCCTCCGTCTCGTATTCAGGCTTCGTGTTCCCCACGGTAAAACATTGACTTTGGCTTTTGTCTCGTGCAATTCCGAGAATATTGATTTTCTGCCTTTCTGAATCAAAAATAGAAGAAAACAGGCAACTGACACTATGGCATCTTATTAATAGGTTAGTACCAGAAAACATATAAAAACACCTCAAAGTGTGGACAAAGCAAAGAAAAGTAGATACTAAACAAGCATGGAACATCAAAAAGTATAGATACGTTTCCGACGTATCATGACCAACTGCGAAAGCGCTGGCAGAACGTGGCGCCGGAAGGATCGTCTACACGATCTTGAGATCGGCAAGTGATTGACTATATCAACCAAGAGAATCTGATATCGTTAAACGCTTTGGATCTATGAGGGTTAGTTCTCTACAATCTCGTTGCACCGATCTTGTATATTAGATCTTGGCTTTGCCATAGATTAGATCTTGGTTTTGTGTGTTCACGCAATAGAATTTTTTTGTACATGCAACGAACCCTACACACTTGGTCATCGTTTAGGCACAATTCTTGAGTGTTGCAACCGTTGGGCCGGGGCCATGGAGTATGTCACCAATGCACCACCGAGTGGGGTGCCAATCACCGAGTGGGGTCCTCTCCAACAAGATGCATACAAGTAGCGCAACAAGAGAGGTGGCAACTGATATGCCCAATTTGCATCACCATTCTATATCATAATTTACCTCTATTCATTGATATTTGTCTTATTATGAGGTATTACTTATGGCTTTTCATCTGTTTATGCATGTTGGATGATTCCTAGAGGATGGACTGCCGGAGTCTGGATACTGATGGAAAAGACGCGTTTCGGTAAATTTCGCGAAGATTAGAAAAATATCAGAAAAATATGGAAACATATTATTTTACCGGAAGACGAAGGAAGCCAGAAGGAGGAGCGAAGGGGGGCCTCAGGGGGCCCACACCCCCTAGGCGCGGGCCCACCTGACCCCGCGCCTAGGGTGGGTTTGGCCCACCTGTTCGGCCTTCGACTCCGCCCCTTCGCCTATATCTTCCTTACGGAACCTTAACACCAGGGGAGCGACCACAGATAGACTTCCGCCGCCTCTGGGAGGCGAAAAACACCGAGATAGAAAGATCTCTCCAGCAGACAGATTTTGCCGGGGGAATTCCTTCCCGGAGAGGGGAGACCTTCGCCATCAACACCATCATCAATCTAGGCTTCATCGGGATCATCATCATCATCATCCACACCATCATCTACACCAGCACCATCACTCCGTCCCGCTGTAACAATTGTGTTGGATATTGCTTTAGTTCGTTAGGGGAAACTTTCCGGTGTTGATTACTATTGTAGTTGATGCTTATGAGTGGAACAATTGGATTACTGTTTATGATCAGATTGTTATCTATTATCATATCATCTTTGATCTTGATCCATATGATGTTTTGTGAGTAGTTCGTTTAGTTCTTGAGGACATGGGAGAAGTCATGTTGTTAGTAGTGAATTTGTGATGAGTTATTATTCAATGGTTTAGTATTTAAGTTGTGGTGCTATTCTCTAGTGGTGTCATGTGAATGTCGACTACATGATACTTCACCATTTATGGGCCTAGGGGAATGCATTGTGTATTTTGCTACTAATCGTGGGGTTGCCGGAGTGACAGAAACATGAACCCCCGTTAGGACACCTTTGCACAAGGGGGTGTAGGATCTCAGAGTTTAAGGCTGTGGTTAGATTTATATCTTAATTACTTTCTTGTAGTTACGGATGTTTGCAAGGGGTTTAGTCACAAGTATATATTAGTCCTAGGAAGGGCAGTATGTTAGCACAGGTTCACCCACACAACACTTACAAACACCAAAGAAGAGTACTCAGCTATTTGCAGCGAAAGCACTTGACATAATTCCCATGTGTCCTCGAGAACGTTTGGTCCTTATAAGTATTTGCACTGGCTTGTCCTTTGCTAAGAAAGGATTGGGCCACTTTCTCTGTTTGTTCATTACTTCTGTTACTTGCTCTTTGTTTTGTTACTTTGTCAGAAAACCACTAAAATTCCGTTTGCTAAGTATTCACAGGGATTTTCCTATTCCATACCACTGTTTAGCACCTTCTTCTCCTTGTTGGTATCGACACTCCTATTTATCGAAAGTACTATGATACACCCCCTATACTTGTGGGTCATCAAGACTATTTTCTGGCGCCATTGCTAGGGTGTGAAATGCTATTGAAGAGTCGAACTGGTAAGGGAACTTTTACTGTGAGTATTTCCTTTTGTTACTATTTGTTTCTTTGTTTCCAATATGGATGACCCACTTGGGTTTATTTTTGGGAAAACTACTGCCACTGAAAGGGTAGTAGATAAACCACCACCTGTTGAGATAGATCCTTTTAAGATACTTGCGAGTATTGTTAATCGTGTCATGGATAATTATTATTTTGGGGATGGAACTGTCCATCCTGGTGATCACTTGCTTTATATCCATGAATTATGCGGGTTGTTTAAGTGTGAAGGTATCACAACTGAATAGGTGAAGAAGAAGTTACTCTCCATATCTTTGAAAGGGAGAGCTGAGGCATGGTATAAGCTGCTAAAGAATGGACAATCCATGGAATGGGAGCAGATGTCATCTCTCTTTTACTCTAAATTTTATCCTCCCAGTGAAATCCAAAAGGATAGAAGTCTTATATATAACTTTTGGCCTCTTTACTGAGAGAGTACAACTCAAGCTTGGGGGAGATTGAAGCTGCTAATGCTTAAATGTACTATTCATGAACTCCCTAACAATATTATTCTCACTAACTTTTATGCTAGACTTTCTCTTCAGGATAAAGGTTTACTAGATGCTTCTTCTGCTGGATCATTCAAAAGTATGAAGGAAGAAGTTAAATGGGATCTCTTGGACCGTATTCAAGATAACACAGAAGCTTGGGAGAATGACAAAGGAAGGAAGTCAGGTATAAACTATGATTATGAATGTATTAAATCTTTTATGGGAACTGATAACTTCCATGATATTAGCAATAAGTTTGGCCTTGATCCTCAAGTTCTTTTGGAATGTTTTAATTCTTTTGCCTCTTATATTGAGATTCCCAAGAAAGAGTGGGATAAGTACCATGCTCCTTATAAAGACGTTATTACCCACGTTCCTGCTAGTGTAGAGGTTTGTACTGTTGATCCTATTTTGCCTGAACCTTATGTTGAGAAGATCCCTTTTCCCTCCAAGGTAAGGGAACACTCTATTTTGGCTAATGTGGTTAGCAAAATCTCAAAGAAAACTATAGGATCCAATGAGCTTATTGATATCGAGCATGTGGTAGCTATTGTGAAGGATCTTTTCACTAGAAATATAGAGGATGCGTACATTGTATTTTGTGAGGAATCTACTAATATTGTTTCTCATCCTAAGAAAGTTAGAAAATCTAGTGTTCCCGTGCTCTCTGTTAAAATTGGTGATCATTTTCTATTATGGTTTATGTGATATTGGTGCTAGTTCTAGTGCTATCCCTTATGAGCTTTACATGGAAATTATGCATGAGATTGGCCCTTGTGAGCTTGAAGACATTGATGTGGTTATTCACCTTGCCAATAGAGAGCAAGTTTTCCCCATTGGTATTGTAAGAGATGTGGAGGTCCTTTGTGGTAATATTAAATATCCTGCTGATTTTCTGGTACTTAGTAAAGAAGCTAGTAAAACCTATCCTATCATATTTGGTAGACCCTTCCTTAATACTTATGGGGCTATCATAAATTGTAGGAAGGAAAAAGTTTTGACTAAGTTTGATGGATAATCTTATGAGTTTAATTTTTCCAAATTTGCCAAAAATCCCTATGAAAATGAATTACCTGATGAGGATTTCAAGGTTGAACAACTGTCTTCTATTTCTCTTGCTCCTAACAATGCTTTACAGCAGTTCATGGAAGATCATGAAAGTGATACCTTTATGAAGGAAAGAGATGAGATTGATGAGGTTTTCCTTCGTCAGCCTGAGTTACTTAAGCATAATTTACCTGTGGAGGATTTGGGTACCACATTACCACCCAAAGGAGATCCTGTTTTCGAATTAAAGCCTTTACCTGATGATCTTAAATATGTTTATCTTGATGATAAGAAGATATATCCTGTTATTATTAGTTCTAAAATTTCAGGGAAGGAAGAAGAAAGGCTATTGGAGGTATTAAAAAAGCACTGAGGAGCTATGGGTTATACTCTGGATGATTTAAAAGGAATTTCTCCCACTATATGTCAGCATGCTATTAATATTGAGCCTGATGCAAAACCAGTTGTTGAGAACCAGCACCGTTTAAATCCTAAAATGAAGGAACTGGTAAGAAATGAGGTATTAAAACTCCTTGATGGTGGTATTATTTATCCTATTGCTGATAGTCAATGGGTTAGCCCTGTTCATTGTGTTTCCAAGAAAGGAGGAATTACTGTTGTGCCTAATGAGGATAATGAGCTTATACCTCAGAGAGTAGTAGTTGGGTATAGAATGTGCATTGATTTTAGAAAGATTAATAAAGTTACTAAGAAAGATCATTATCCTTTGCCCTTTATTGATCAAATGCTTGAGAGGCTGTCCAAAAAGACTCACTTTTGCTTTCTTGATGGTTATTCTGGGTTTTCTCAAATCGCTGTGAAAGCACAGGACCAGGAGAAAACCACTTTCACTTGTCCCTATGGTACTTATGCTTATAGGCGTATGCCTTTTGGTTTTTGTAATGCTCCTGCTACCTTTCAGAGATGTATGTCTGCTATCATTCATGGTTTTTGTGAAGAAATTGTGGAGGTTTTCATGGATAATTTTTCCGTCTATGGAACTTCTTTTGATAACTGTTTGCACAACCTTGATAAAGTTTTGTAGAGATGTGAAGAAACAAACCTTGTTCTTAACTAGGAGAAATGTCATTTCATGGTTAATGAAGGAATTGTTCTTGGACATAAGATCTCTGAAACAGGTATTGAAGTTGATAGAGCAAAAAGTGAAGCAATTGAGAAGATGCCTTGTCCTAGGGATATCCAAGGTATTCGTAGTATCCTTGGTCATGCTGGTTTCTATAGGAGATTTATTAAAGATTTCTCCAAAATTTCAAAGCCCCTTACTAATCTTCTTCAAAAAGATGTACCTTTTCTTTTTGATGATGATTGTAAGGAAGATTTTGAAACTTTGAAGAAATCTTTAACAACTGCTCCTATAGTCCAACCACCTGATTGGAGTTTACCTTTTGAAATCATGTGTGATGCTAGTGACTTTGCTGTGGGTGCTGTCCTTGGACAACGTGTTGACAAGAAGCTGAATGTTATTCATTATGATAGCAAGACTCTAGATGCTGCTCAAAATAATCATGCTACTACTGAAAAAGAGTTCTTAGCTGTAATCTTTGCACGTGATAAGTTTAGACCTTATATTGTTGATTCTAAGGTTATTATTCATACTGACCATGCAGCTATTAAGTACCTTATGACAAAGAAGGACACTAAGCCTAGTATTATAAGGTGGGTGTTGCTTTTGCAAGAGTTTGATCTGCATATTGTGGATAGGAAAGGTGCTGATAATCCTGTTGCTGATAATTTATCTCGTTTGGAAAACATTTATTTTGACCCTTTGCCTGTTAATGATAATTTTCCAAATGAGAAATTAGCTGCAATAAGGGTAAGTCCACATGAGAATCCTTGGTATGCTGATTATGCTAACTTTATTGTTTCCAAGTATTTGCCTCCAACCTTTACAGCCCAACAAAGAAGGAAATTCTTCTATGATCTAAGGCATTACTTTTGGGATGATCCACACCTATATAAAGAAGGAGTAGATGGCATTATGAGAATATGTGTTCCGGAATTTGAACAACAAGAGATGTTAAGAAAATGCCATGGAAGTGCTCATGAAGGACATCATGCTGGGGATAGGACTGCACAAAAGGTTTTACAATCTGGATTTTATTGGCCTACTCTTTTTAAATATGCAAGGAAGTTTATCTTATCCTGTGATGAGTGCCAACGAGTAGGTAACATCTCTAGACGCAAGGAAATTCCTATGAATTATTCTCTTGTTATTGAGCCTTTTTATTGTTGGGGATTAGACTTTATGGGGCCTTTTCCTCCTTCAAAATGGTATACTCATATTCTTGTTGCTGTTGATTATGTTACAAAGTGGGTAGACGCCATACCTACGAGCAGTGTTGATGGTAAGTCCTCTTTGAAAATGCTCAAAGATGTCATTTTTCCTAGGTTCGGTGTACATAGATATCTCATGACTGATGGAGGCTCCCATTTTATTCATGGGGGTTTTAGAAAAACTCTCGCTAAGTATGATGTAAACCACAGAATAGCTCCAGCTTATCACCCCCAAACTAGTGGGCAAGTAGAACTTTCCAATAGGGAAATTAAATCTATCTTGCAGAAGACTATCAATAGGTCTAGAAAAAATTGGGCTAAAAAGTTGAATGACGCTTTGTGGGCTTATAGAACTGCTTATAAAAATCCTATGGGATGTCTCCTTACAAAATGGTCTATGGGAAATCTTGTCACTTGCCTTTAGAATTAGAACACAAAGCCTATTGGGCAGTGAAAGAGTTGAATAGATATTTTAGACTTGCTGCTGAGAAGAGACTGCTCGATTTGAGTAATCTAGATGAGTGGAGAGGGGAAGCTTACGAAAATGCTAGTCTCTTTAAGGAGAAAGTAAAAAGATGGAATGATAGGAGAATTATCAAAAGGGAGTTCCATGTTGGTGAGAAAGTTCTTTTGTATAGGTCTCGTCTTAGATTTTTTGCAGGGAAACTACTCTCCAAATGGGAAGGACCTTTTGTTATCAAGGAAGTGTACCGTTCGGGTGACATCAAAATTTCTTCTCTAAAGGATGACACAACACAGGTAGTTAATGGTCAAAGACTAAAACATTATATTTCTGGAGATTCTTACAATGAAGAAGTGGATGTTATTCAAATGGTGACTCCAGAAAAATTTATCAAGAACCAAACACCAGAAACTGCAGAGTTCGTCTTCAAATAGAAAAAGAGTGGTGAAAACAGAAGGTTTGCGAATCTCCAATCTTTTTATATTTTTGATGTTTTTAATACATAAGGGAAGTTACGAGACGAAATTGAAGAGGAAACGGATCCCGGAGTGGACAAACCCACCCCAGGCGCGGGCCCAGCCTGGCCGCGCCTAAGGGGGGTGTTCCACCCCCAGACTCCGTCTCCACTTCGTTTCTGTGTCAAAACTTTCCTTATGCATTGAATCTTCGTAATATATACCCCCCGGGTTCCCCGAGGTTCGTGCATCATGTTCTCGTCGTGTTTTCGTTTCAATCTGTTTCTGTCAGGAAATCTTCTCAAGTTTAGAGCACCATGGCCTCCGCCAACGCAAAGGCAATAAGCCCGTGGAGATAGAGTTGGAAGAACACCACCATAGAAGGAGTGAATCGTCATTAGGTTTGGCATCCCCTTGGCTTGTTCCAGGATTGGGGGAGTGTCGCGGTATCACCACCTTTAACTTTCATATTTTACCTTTTTAGTGGATTCATATCTGTGGTAGAGAAGTTATCTTATAGTTTGGTTTGCATGTGGAAGTATCTCTCTTTTAGTTGGTTATCTGTGTATCCCTTGGTGTGAGTGCCTTTATTGGAATATTAATGAGAAGTCTCATCTTTTACTTTTTGCACTTCTTCTTTTTGTTTGCAATCTCTATTATATGATGGATCTTGTTGTTCAGTATTGGCACCACTTTGGGATCATCAAGTGGATCTAAATTAGTTTTGGCAAACTGAGTTCTGGTCAGTGGCATTAGTTTGAAAGAAAAGAAAGAAAGGAAAAGCTTACAGGTATTTGGTATCAATTGTTTTCTTTCTTGTTGGCTCATAAGCTTAGTATTCTTCATTTAAGTTTCTTTTGTGTTTTCAAGGAAGATTGCGTGTTTGGCTTTATTACTTGTATGTTTTCTTGCTTCTTTCAACTCTCTTGCTTACTACCCAGCCTTGCTAGCCAAAAACTTATTTTGAGAGGGAATACTTCTCATGTTTCCAATACCCTTTGAACCAAAAACTTTTGCCACTTGTGTCCACCATATCTACCTAATAGCTATTGCTATTCCTAGAAAATTCTCAAGCTTCATCTACCTTTTGAATTAAAAAGTATTTTGTTATGTGAAAACTAGTTAGTAAAGCTCTCACAAACTTGATGGCACACTTTATTTACTTTCCCCTAATAAACTTGAACCATTGTGTACATCGAAGTTGTATATGCTTGCATCTATACGTTGGGATTAGCAAAACCATGTTGTCACGGGGAACGCTTTCAACATTGCACTTGTACTCTGTACATAGTTGATATCATCCTCTTTTGTCTATGGATGTCAACGGTGTGAAATAAAGAGGGGACTTTTAAGTCCATGGAGTTTGTATTATGTGTTAGATAAACGCTTGGGCCGCTAGACTAAGCCACGCTTAATCATGGTGGAAACTTGAAGCATCACCATAGTGAGTCATCTATGAAGCATCCTCAATAAAAAGCTATGCATATGGTAAATAAAAAGATTGCTGAGATGCTCATTGTCTGTTTGCCTTGTCATTTTGGTTATGGGAAAGCTCCTGTACCATGTGCAAGGGGTACCCCGTTGGCGGTTCTCAATGATATGCAAATACTTACAATGACAAGAACTTACCTGGACCCAAAGTTGAGTATGCATGAGGAGTGGCCCTCATATTCAAGGGATACGAGATTTTCAGCTTATATTTCGTCAAGCATATACTCCATCTTTGTTCACTTTAACCTTAATCATCTCAAGATTTTTATGATAGGGGCAATGAGGGCTCAAAGCTAGTAAGTACCATAATATTTTGGAAGCTCTTTATGACTTGTAATCCTGCTACCCTCTATAAAGGGACCTTTCCCCAGTTACCAGTTGAGTCAATAAACCCACTTCCTCTCTATCTCCAGCAAGATTTTGAATTGTTGTGTTTCAAGCATTCATATGGTGATTTATTCAATCATGTTCTTTATCTTCCTTGTTTGAACAAAACTCTTATCTATTGAGTATTAATTTGAAAGCCTTCACTTGTGAAAAACCTTTTTGAGCAAAGAGTGCTCCTGTTTTGAAACTTCTACAAAAAGCTTTTGTGAAACTGTTTATCAGGTGTTCTCTGACCAAGAACAAGTTTGACAATTGCAATTATGATTTATATTTATGTATCTCTATTGTGACTGATGTACTTGGTTGCAAGCTAAGTTATATAATGGTGAGTTGCTTTCTTATTTGAGTTGTGCAAAGGGTAAGTGTGATGATTCTTGTTCGTATTCTTTTTATCAACAGTTCACTCCATAAACTCGTGGACATGTTTACTAAGCTCAGTCGCTTGGGGACAATCGAAGTGTAAGATTGGGGAAGTTGATACGCCCAATTTGCATCACCATTCTATATCATAATTTACCTCTATTCATTGATATTTGTCTTATTATGAGGTATTACTTATGGATTTTCATCTGTTTATGCATGTTGGATGATTCCTGGAGGATGGACTGCCGGAGTCTGGATTCTGATGGAAAATACGTCGTTTCGGTGCAATTTCGCGAAGATCACAAAAATACCAGAAAAATATGGAAACATCTTATTTTACCGAAAGACGAAGGAAGCCAGAAGGAGGAGTGAAGGGGGGGGCTTAGGAGGCCCACACCCCTAGGCGCGTGCCCACCTGACCCCGCGCCTATGATGGGTTTGGCCCACCTATTCGGCCTCCGACTCTGCCCCTTCGCCTATATCTTCCTTATGGAACCCTAACACTAGGGGCGCGACCACAAATAGACTTCCACCGCCTCTGGGAGGTGAAAAACACTGAGAGAGAAAGATCTCTTCGGTAGACAGATTTCTGCCGGGGGAATTCTTTCCTGGAGAGGGGAGACCATTTCCATCAACACCGTCATCAAGCTAGGCTTCATCAGGATCATCATCATCATCCACACCATCATCTCCTCCAGCACCATCACTCCGTCCCTCTATAACAATTGGGTTGGATATTGCTTTAGTTCGTTAGGGGAAACTTTCCCGGTGTTGATTACTATTGTAGTTGATGCTTGTGAGTGGAACCATTGGATTATTGTTTATGTTCAGATTGTTATCTATTATCATATTATCTTTGATCTTGATCCATATGATGTCTTGTGAGCATTTCGTTTAGTTCTTGAGGACATGGGAGAAGTCATGTTGTTAGTAGTGAATTTGTGATGAGTTATTATTCAATGGTTTAGTATTTAAGTTGTGGTGCTATTCTTCTAGTGGTGTCATGTGAACATCGACTACATGATACTTCACCATTTATGGGACTAGGGGAATGCATTATGTATTTGGCTACTAATCGTGGGGTTGCCGGAGTGACAGAAACCTGAACCCCGTTAGGACACCTTTGCACAAGGGAGTGTAAGTGTTGAGAAATAGAGCAATTTACCAAGCGAATTATCCATAATAAACGCTAGATAAAACATGACTAGAATAATAGGTAATATACTAATCATGTTAAATAGCGAATACAAAATAAGGCATATAGCCAAACAAACTGCAAGGCATAAAACTCTGGATAGAATCAGAACAAGATTGAGACAGAAGTTGTACACAAGATGTGAGTAGAACATGGCGTTGGAACCGTCATTGGCCATGTCGTCGAGGAAGAGGGTGCTGATGTCGGGGAAGAAGTCCTCGTCGGGGAAGACGTCGCTATCTGTGAGGGAGTCCGTGACGAAGCCAGTAGTCGCGCTGATAGAGCTCCCCAAAAACCTTATCGCCCTTCTCCCGTACAGGACTCGAAGCAGCGGGGTATCGGAGGCCTACTGTCCCGGCTCGTGGTGCACGCCACAAGACGGGATGGGGAAGATGAAAGTAGCGCAGTGCTCTGGAAACTCGAGGCAAGGGATGTGTAACAGCTCAACTGAGAGGAGAAGGCAGACGGTGCAGAAGATGAAACGAGCAGGCGCATTTAACTCGTATTAAACGTCCATTCAAAGCAAACGTTTCACCTTCGTATTAAATGTTCATATACCATTCATGCGTGGCAAAATAAAGCTCGGCTCGGCGAGATTCCCGCAACCCGCAACCCGCGGCGCGCGCGCGCGTCGTGACGTGACGAGGCGAGGCGTGGCGTGGCGTGGCGTGGCGTGGCGTGGCGTGGCGTGGCGTGGCGTGGCGTGGCGTGGCGTGGCGTGGCGTGGCGTGGCGTGGCGTGGCGTGGCGTGGCGTGGCGTGGCGTGGCGTGGCGTGGCGAGGCGAGCGAGGAGGAGGAGGAGCGCGCGTGTGGAACTCTCTCCTTCTCCTTCTCATCCTTTTACCAAGTGGTAGAAGAGCTCACCTTATAAGCTGGTCCAACTTCCACTCAACTAGCAATGTGGGACTAAACATTTGTCCCACCTCTTGCCTTGCATGAATGGGCCACATGGGCCTCTAGGATTTTTCAGGAATTATTGAAATAGAAAATGGGCTAGAATATTTGGGCCAAAATTCCAACAATCCCCACGGATCCCGAGGCACATGTAATCAGCCTTTGGTTCCAAACACATTTATATACGGTACTATAGTGGAGACTGTTAAGTTGAACTTCCACCTAGAATTCTATGCTACACTAGGTTGCAACATACGATGGACTATGCCTTGAACTGCAAGTTTCTGCAATCTAGCTTCACGAAGTCTTGACCGATCTTGGGCTACGTGGGACTTCCCATGGTGGAGCTTATCGTCATACTCCATGACCTTTCATGAGTTTATTAGAGCACCCCACTCTCATAGCTGACGTTTTAACGGTCAGACTCATATAGGTGTGTTCTTCAAAAGATGTTACGCAGGACAACATCTTTGCTTAGGATAAGCCACTTAGAACACATTAAGATAATAAATCAACCTGCCATGCGATAGGAAAGTATTGCATCTTTATGGAGTGGTGTTTATTAAAGTAGGGATACTTTCCTCTCACTAACCAACAGCTTGTTTCCCAATTCTAATTCACGGGATCTCCGATCACATAGAATGGTTTACCACTATGGAAAGCTCAAATTGTGGGTCTCATACCCATCTCCTTTGATGCATTTTCTATCACGTTGCGTGATAGACCCTTTGTGAAGGATCGCAAGTTTTTAGATGTTTGGATATAATCCAATGCAATAACTCGGAGTTTCTCATTTTCTGACAGATTTCGATCTCCTCTTCACATGTCTTGAGGACTTCATATTATCCTTAGAACTGTTCACCTTAATAATCACGGTTTGATTATCACGGTTCATTGGAATTCGGGTATAGGTTTTTCAACCACGTAAGTCCATCAAGAGTTCACGGCCACTCTGCTTCAACGTGGCCGTGTCTAGTCTTGTGAGTTCGCTTCCATAGTTGACCTCGTTAAGATGGTGCGCTTGCAAGACTTCAAGAAAGCATCGCCACCACCAAGTGTGAAAACATATCCACTCGTGGCCTTTATCTCATCAGCATCAGATATCCAATTTGAATCACTATAACCCTCTAGTACCCTTGGATACCCGGTATAGTGTATGCCATAGCTCACAGTGCCTTTTAGATATCGCATAACTCTCTCAAGAGCCTGCCAGTGATCATCTCCTGGATTTGAGACAAATCGACTGAGTTTGCTTACAGCAAAGGCGATGTCAGGTCTCGTGGCACTAGCTAAATACATAAGCGAGCCAATAATTTGAGAGTATCTTAGTTGGTCTCTAGCATTTCCTCGATTCTTTCGAAGCAACACACTAGGATCATACGGTGTAGGAGAAAAATTGACGTCGCTATACCCAAAACGACTCAAGATCTTTTCCACATAGTGGGACTGAAGCAATGTAATCCCACCATCATCATCTCTCAATAGCTTGATGTTCAGGATGACATCAGCTACTCCCAGATCCTTCATCTCAAAGGAACGAGATAAGAAATCTTTAACCTCCTTAATTGCATTAAGGTTGGTTCCGAAAATCAGTATGTCATCAACATACAAACAAAGGATGACTCCCTCACCCCCCCCATGGCGATAGTATACGCACTTGTCAACCGTTTACAACAAAGCCTGCGGTGGTTAAGGTTTTATCAAATTTTTCGTGACACGCTTAGGTGCTTGTTTAAGACCATACAAAGACTTGATGAGCTTGCACACTTTTCTTTCTTGACCATTTACTACAAAACCATCTGGTTGATCCATATAGATTTCCTCATCCAACTCTCCATTTAGGAAAGCCGTCTTAACGTCCATTTGATGAACGAGAAGACCGTGTGAGGCAGCCAAGAGAAAGTAGTACTCGAATGGTGGTCAACCTTGCTACTGGTGAGTAAGTGTCAAAGAAGTCTTCACCTTCCTTTTGGGTATAACCCTTGGCTACAAGCCTTGCCTTGTACTTCTCAATAGTACCATCGGACCTTAGTTTCTTCTTGAACACCCATTTACATCCTCTGTGTTTGCACCCATAAGGACGATCGTGATTTCCCATGTTTCATTAGCTAAGATGGAATTCATCTCACTATGAACGACTTCCTTCCGATGTCGGCATCAGGAGATGCATAAGCTTCTGAAATGGAAGTGGGAGTGTCATCTACAAGATACACAATGAAATCATCACCAAAAGACTTTGCAGTCCTTTGTCTCTTGCTCCTTTTAGGAATTTCATTATCATCCTCCTTAGGACTTTCGTGAGTGTTCAATCGGAATGGTAGGTTCGTAGAATATAGCAAATTCTGATTAGATGAACTAGGTATCTCGGATTTGATGAGTTAGGTTTATCCTTCATTGGAAAGATATCCTCAAAGAAAGTCGCATCGATCGACTCCATGATTGTACCGACATGAATGTCGGTACTTGATTTTACTATCAAGAATCTATAACCAATGCTATGAAAAGCATAGCCGGAAAAACACAATCAATGGTTTTCGTCCAAGCTTGCGCTTCTTGGGGATTGGTACATTAACCTTTGCCAAACAACCCCAATGCGTAAGTAAGAGAGTTTTAGTCTTTTCTTCTCCCATTCTTGAATGGAGTAATTTCTTTGTTCTTTGTGGGAACTCGGTTTAGGACATGACACGCGTCAATAATGCCTCCCCCACCATTCCTTAGAAAGACCCGATGTGTCTAACATGGCGTTAACCAAATCTGTTAAATCGGTTCTTTCTTTCGGCTACTCCATTTGACTGGGGTGAGTAGGAGGCGTCCTCTCATGAATTATACCATGTTCCGCACAAAAGAATCAAACTCGTTGAAAAATACTCTCCACCACGATCAGACCTAAGCCTCTTAATCTTTCGATCAAGTTGATTTTACCTCGACTTTATAGATTTTGAAGAAACTCAAAGCCTCATCTTTTGATTTCGAAGATACACATGACAATATCTCGTAGAGTCATCGATCAAAGTCATGAAATATTTCTTTCCACCTTTTGTCAACACACCATTCATCTCACAAAGATCGAATGTATGAGCTCTAGTGGTGTTAAATTTCTCACTTACGATGTATGTGACTTGCGAGGTTGTTTAGCTTGCACGCAGACTTGGCACTTAGATCCCTTAACAGTTGAGAAATCAGGGATTAAATTCATTTTGGCTAGCCGCGTCATACAACCAAAATTAATATGACAAAGACGAGTGCGGACATTTGATTCAAAATTTGTGTAAATATGATTAACAACTTTATTACAAATGTCTGACAGAGATAAGCGGAACAAGCCTCCGCATTCATAGCCTTTACCAATAAAGGTTCCATACTTCGAAATTACAAATTTATTGGACTCAAATACAATCTTGTAGCCATCTCGACACAGAAGAGATCCGCTAACAAGATTTTTATTTATTGAGGAACATGATGCACATTCTTGAGCGCAGTCTTTCGAAGTGAACTTGGATCGACCGTACCAACACCATGAGCGAAGCATGCGAGTCGTTCCCCATCAAGACGGTTTGAGTCCCTCGACCGATATGAAGAAAACATGGAAATATCGAGCAGACATGTACATTAGCGCCGTGTCAATCCACCAATCGGAGAATGACATAATGAAAGAACGATGGGTAATATACCATACCCAACATCTTTCATCTCAACGTCGCCCATGACAACATTAGCGATCTTGCTCTTCCCATGTTGGCGTTTGTCAAAGCGGTTGGGACAAGCAGAGCCCAATGATTAGGATCACCGCACACATGACAAGCACCTTTCCTCTTATCGCCTTCTTCTTGAAGTGGTAGACTGTGAGGCCTTGTTCTTTCCATCGAACTTTCCTTTGTCATCAAACTTGCCTTTGTTTTTGAACTTGTAAGGTGGAAGTTCCTTTTACATGCAGTTGGCATTAGAACCTCCTCGGTACCTCGAACGTGTGTCTTTTGCTCTCGCCTTCTCTTCCACATCAAGAGTCCCAATGAGATCCGTCACGGAGAACTCTTGTCTCTTGTGCTTGAGAAGTAGCAAAATTCCTCCATGAGGGAAGTTTGGCAATGATGCCTCCGCAACAAACTTGTCGGTAACACACAAGTGAAGTGCTCAAGCTCACGGCAAGTGGCAGATCTCATGAGCCTGCTCCACAATGGAGCGGTCATCAATCATCTTGTAGTCATAGAATTGTTCCATGACATACAGTTCCTTTGCCCGACATCGGAGACTCCAAATTTTTCTCGGCGCATCCACATATCTTTGCCATTCTTGAATGATGATATGAATCGACAATATTGTCGCCAAGGATGCTGATCAAGGCAACTTGAAAGTAGTATCAAGTTTTGGGCCTCTTCTGGCGGGATTAAGTTCCCCTCGGTGCGCCATAAATGGCGTTATAGCAGCTCATGGTGCGAAACGAGCACTGCTCAAGACGCCACCGTTTGTAATTCACACCTTCAAACACGGTGGCTTCATAGAAGCAACAAAAGCTTGGGGCAAATTGCGAAATAAGGTTTTGGATTGTTGAGAAATAGAGCAATTTACCAAGCGAATTATCCATAATAACGCTAGATAAAACATGACTAGAATAATAGGTAATATACTAATCATGTTAAATAGCGAATACAAAATAAGGCATATAGCCAAACAAACCAAGGCATAAAACTCGATAGAATCGTAACAAGATTGAGATGAAGTTGTACACGGATGTGATAGAAACCGCCGGCGTTGGAACCGTCATTGGCCATGTAAATCGAGGAAGAGGTGCTGATGTCGGGAAGAAGTCCTCGTCGGGAAGACGTCGCTATCGTGAGGGAGTCCGTGGCGAAAGATGGCTGATAGCTCCCCAAAAACCTTATCGCCCTTCTCCCGTCATGGACTCGAAGCAGCGGGTATCGAGGTTTCATCGGCTCGTGGTGCACGCCACAAGACGGGATGGGGAAGATGAAAGTAGCGCAGTGCTCTGGAAACTCAACTGAGAGGAGGCGCGACCTCTCTCTTTTATAGGCGCAGAGGAGAAGGCAGACGGTGCAGAAGATGAAACGAGCAGGCGCCCTTCGTATTAAACATCCAATTAAACGTTCATTCAAAACAAACGTTACACCTTCGTATATCTGTTCATATACCATTCATGCGTGGCAAAATAAAGCTCGGCTCGGCGAGATTCCCGCAACCCGCGGCGCGCGCGCGCGTCGTGACGAGGCGAGGCGTGGCGTGGCGAGGCGAGCGAGGAGGAGGAGGAGCGCGCGTGTGGAACTCTCTCCTTCTCCTTCTCATTCTTTTACCAAGTGGTAGAAGAGCTCACTTTATAAGCTGGTCCAACTTCCACTCAACTAGCAATGTGGGACTAAACATTTGTCCCACCTCTTGCCTTGCATGAATGGGCCACATGGCCCTCTAGGATTTTTCAGGAATTATTGAAATAGAAAATGGGCTAGAATATTTGGGCCAAAATTCCAACAGTAAGATCTCAGAGTTTAAGGATGTGGTTAGATTTATATCTTAATTACTTTCCTGTAATTACGGATGTTTGCAGGGGGTTTAATCACAAATATGTATTAGTCCTAGGAAGGGCAGTATGTTAGCACAGGTTCACCCACACAACACTTACAAACACCAAATAAGAGTACTCAGCTATTTGCAGCGAAAACACTTGACAAAATTCCCATGTGTCCTCGAGAATGTTTGGTCCTTATAAGTATTTCCACCAGCAATCCCTGAAGACCGTACTCATGAAGCTCCGAAACTGGAAAGGGGGCGGGAGAAAAGAAGGAGAACCTGAAGAGCTGGTTTGTGAGAAGATTGTGTTAGCGTCTCACGTGGCTTTCTTCGCTTGGTCTGATAGCTCCTCGTTGTGTTTGATAATATTGTTCCCCACTAGCCTGGGGGCGGTGTTCTTGCGTCTCCAGCCTTATTCTTTTTGTCTGTTTAGTTTGCTTGGTTTGTAATATGGATTTCTTAAGTCGTTTTGACCCCCTAGGTGGGTCAGTACTACGTTTATGTGTTTGTGGTTGTTGTTCCGTTGTCTGATGATAATGGAACCCAATCTCTCATTCTGGGGGATTGTATGGAAAAAAAAGTATTTCCACCGGCTTGTCCTTTGCTAAGAAAGGATTGGGCCACTTGCTCTGTTTGTTCGTTACTTCTGTTACTTGCTCTTTGTTTTGTTACTTTGTCAGAAAACCACTAAAAATCCGTTTGCTAAGTATTCACAGAGATTTCCTATTCCATACCACTGTTCAGCACCTTCTGCTCCTCGTTGGGATCGACACTCCTATTTATCGAAAGTACTACGATACACCCCCTATAATTGTGGGTCATCAGCAACAAAGCCTTTGCTTTGCACCATTGCTACAAGAAGCTCCAAGGCAATGATAAGTAGATTCGAAGGAATTATGAGACCACACCGAAGAGGGCTAGGCTAAGCCAAAAGGAGGAGGCCGATGATGAAGAGGAAGACCTCAACAAGAGGTCGGATGGTCAAGATAGCCAAAGAGAAGAAGAAGAAGAAGAAGAAGAAGAGGTGATGTGTCAGCGCCTACAAGGAAGATTTCAATGCCATCATTGAGACAAAGAAAGATTTGGCGACGGAATGCAAAGCGGACAAGGAGGCTAGGTGGAATGAGCTAGAAGTGTTGGAGGAGGAGAAGTGGCGGTCCAAGTTGGCGGTGGAGGAGCGAAGGATTTCACTTGAAGAAGAAAGGGTGACGAAAGAGAAGAAGATAGAAGAGGAAAGGCTAACACTTGAGAGGGAGAAGTTGGCCAAGAAGAGGGAGGGTGTTAACCGCAATATCATTTTCATAAATCCAAGCACATTGGATGACAATGCTTGGGCATATTGGGAGATTGCTCGTCCGAGAATCTTGGCCCGAGAGCTAGGTGGTGGTGATGGTGATGGTGGCCGAGGTGCTCTTTGAGGTGGCCGAGATGGTGGAAGAGGTGGCCGAGATGGTGAAGGCCTCACTTTTGGATCTAACATGATCGATTTAATGTATTTTCGATAATATTTATGCATGTTTCTAATATGGATACATGTGGTGTGGAGATTTGAAAATTGAGATGAATTTTTTTTACTCCTCTAAGTTTTTTGGGATCGAATCCGGCGGCCGAATATAGTCATCTATTTTTTTATTCCGTTTTCTCCTCTAAAGAAAAGGAAATGGGTTAAAGATACTCTAGTGAGAGTATCCATGTGGCTTTTCCTTAAAAAAACGATCACACACATTATCTATAGGCTTAAGCGTGAGCAAAAGCTAGCCCCCTCAGGCATCTGCCGCGTGCGGTGTTCTTTGCCCGGCATACGCGGAACCCGGAACATAGACCCGCATCCACCCTCCCTATTTCACTCCATCTCTCTGATCTCCACGCTAGGGTTTCCTGCCGCCGTCCGATCAACTCGAGGCAGTATGCGGATGCATCGGTTCAGGAGGGGATGGTGGAGTGATTCTGTGGAGAGGAGGCATGGGGACGGACTGCTCTGGGGCAGTCCACGCCGTCGCCAACCCCGATCCGGACGGAGGACTGGCCAGAGAGCTCGGCTCCTTCGCTGCCGGATTTGGGCAGGGAGCCCCCTGGCTCGCTTCTTGTCTTCTCGTGGCTCGGGACGAGGCTACGCAGGAGGACGAACCCGGCACCCCAAGTCCAAGCGGGAGTGTAGCGCAGTCGCGGCGTCGCAGGAGTGGAGCAAGGTTGTGTGGATGGAGCGGAGGCGCCGCATCAGGACAACACCCGTAGGAGGCGCCGATCCGCGGCCCGTCGACCTACACGTCGCTCTACAGGAAGAGCACGACCACACTCCCTCTCTTGGCCCTAGCGGTTGTGCACAAGACCATATATGGATAGTACTCCATCATCTCTCTATGATGCAGCAATGACCTAGGATCCAAGGTTGGGGTATTTTCGGATGCCCACGTTCAGGATCTGTGCAGAGTTGTGCATCACGGAGGAAGCGCGGAAGGTGTTCGATTGTATGCTGTTGAAAAATATGATGCCACAGAATATACTGAGACTACGGTATTCATCGCACATCCATTCGTCTCTTTAAATAGTTCATAATTATTAGCTGCAGGATTGTACAACCAAGAGACTTGGTATTTGTTTTGTGGCTCGGTGATTAATACAAACATGATCCTATAGATGATGTATGTTTTTCCTTTAACTGATTTGTTTTGTACTTGCAAGTTTGTTGAAAAAGGAACCACCTATTTATTGGCATTAGATTATTGCAAAACAATTATGTTCCTAAGACCAAAGAATCCTTGCAACTTGAGTGCATATTGTCACGGGGGTCCTGGTTGTAGGCTGCGGGCTACCATGGAGCTATTTGTCAGGCTATTGGTTAGCAAGTTCTTCTCTTAAATGATTCTCCATTTGCAATCTTGATCAGACAAAATAGATTGTTTATATTACCATGATTATTGGGAAAAACCATTTGATGTTGTCATGTGCACTTGGTGTGTCTTTGCTCGATTCTTCTACATAACTAATTCATATGAATTATGGGTAGTTCTCTTTTCATGTAGATCTGTTTTTATGTACTATATTTTATCTATTCTAAATTTCACTGATTGGTAGTTCTTTCTTTTCTTCCTCAAGCATAGGTAAAGCAGATGTGGCTACTATCGTGTACTGCTCGTGATCTTGCATACTCCATGTAGGCGCCCAGCTGAGTAGTGGAGCAGATATTGTTGAAGCGCATGCCATTGAACTCTTATAAATGGGAAGTTCTTGTGCGGCTAGCTGTGATCTGGGAATTAGTAGGTCAGATTCAGAGGTCCTTTTCAAAGTTGGATTTATTTTCTTTGACCGCCAGGTTAGTAACACAAAGTAATATACATCAGTATTATTGTTATACATCAATTAAGAACCACATGGTACACAATGTGATCTTTAAGTTGCAGCAATATAAATCTCCATGGTTACGTAGAGTGTTTTATAATTTATGTAATGGTTCGATGATATTCCCAACAATCGATATTTAAAAAATATATCATAGTAGATATATTATTGGTTGGTGCTGAAGATTTTTAGTGCTTTATGGTCCGCGTTATGTCCACAAAATTTTTATCCTACTAAATCCAGGTTTGATATGGTATATTTAATGTTTCAGTTGTAGAGCATGGTTGCCCATACTACAATGGCTAGCTTCTCTTGCTTCATTCCACGGTTAACACACTTTATATTTCTTCCCTTTATGTGTTGTGCCTATGTAGCAGAGATGACAAGTTGTACAAAAGTTCAAATGGCCGTATACTCTGTTATTTTTTGCATGCTTATTATTTTTTTATTTTTTAGAACAACGACTGATTATGGTTGACCTTTTAATATTGGTTGATTCCTTCTACTGTATTTTTTTGTCAAAATTCATGTTCAATTCATTTCTTCATCCATTTTTAATCAACCAGACCACCCAGGAGGTTGTAGATACAACGCAGCCTTACATGGATAGGCATTGCTTTTATTTGCTAAGAATATTATGTGTCTTTTTTTAGATCACCTGATTTTGTATATGTTGATGGCAGCAGAGTGACAGAATGGAACATTTTATTCTTGGTTACTAGGTGGATCTATTCAAGCAAGCACCGGCTAAAGGAGGGCACCATCTACACAATAGAGCTTTTTAACCCCTATGACATGAAGAAAACATACAGATTGGTCGATCACCCCTTAAAGATATATATTCCACCAAAAGAAATTCAGTAAATGAACTGTGAAAACTTCTATGTTTTTCTATATTGTTCCCCATTCACAGAGTGAGCAAATCGAATGGATTGAAACATTATAGTTTCAGGTTAGGAAATAAATCATTAGTTTAGGCATGATAACCTCACATGCATAGCACCAAACATTATATGAATTGGAGAATTATGGTTTGGTTCCTGGAGTCACTAATGTTACGGCTTCTTCCAGGGCAGCGAAATAGGGAAAATGGCATATTTATGTCACTCATGAGAGGTATGTTCTTTTGGCAGTTCGGGTCATTAGATCATCTCAAAGAGCCTTCCTATATTTGCCTAGGATTGCTAAAAACTGAAAATATAGCAAATTGAACCAAAAGTGTTGCTCCAACAGCCTTTGTATAAGTGGTCTCCCACAAATTTTTTTAGGAAGGTGAGTATATTGGCACCTCCACTTTGTATATTTGCAAAGTCTGTGGTCACTTGCGATAATTCCCAAACGCCCTTGTCCACTACGCGGGAGCAACCAAACCGCTGCCCAGGAAGTTTCCGCCCCCGTCCCCGCCCCCGCCGCCGGCGACTCTGGTCACCGCCAAGCCGCCGTTTGCCCATGGCACCACCCCACCTTGCTCCCCGAGCTTCCTTGTACGCCCTCCTTTCCCTTGAATCACAAGCCCTGGCTGAATCGAAGCCGCCTGTGAGCTCACGGTGGCCGATTCTCAAAGGCGGCGTCGGTGGGGCATGGTGGTGAGATCCGCACCCGGTGCTCCCAGCTCTCCGCGTGACCCATCACCTCCACGCCTTGCAAGATGGCGGCGACCGCCACGTCGCCTTGCCCTCACGCGTCTTTGGTTCGGCCCGCTGCCTCGCCCTCACGCGCCGCCATCCCAGCCACCCCTGCGCTGCCGTCCCCAGCCACCCCGTGGCGTCTTGATTAGCTCTGTATTTGGCATCGGAAGAAAAATGAGGAAGAAGAGGAGATAAAAAGAGAGAAAAGAGACCCATTGACATGTGGGTCCCACAATTTTGGCAATTGCTATCATAGGAAGTCGGAAAGCATCTTTGTGTTTGGATTGCTAAACCTCCTCTCCTCTTACTATACCCGATTTTAGCAATCCAATATAAAAATGCTCTTGGAGATGCTCTTACCGGTTTTTAAAACATGCCATGGTAAGATATTTATCAAGCACAGTGCTTTATGCAGGAAAATACAAAATAACCATCGTTACTTTCTAGGGTGCGCATGCCCTTGCATTTGATGTTGTTGGCCTACATGCGACCCATATTTAAAAAATAAACCATAGTTGATGTACGTTTTTCTTACTCTATAAGTAATTTATAGTGTTCATCCATGGAAGTGAATCTTTTGTATCGACTTAATCTATGCATCCCTGGTTTATGCTCAGAATTGCATTTCTATTTCTAGATTAAGGTTGTACTTCCCATAAGCATAACCCACGGCCTCTTGATCGACCTCTGGACGTCAGCTGCAACCAACACCCTTCTAGGTTTCCTGCTCCCACATTTTTATTTGAGTGATCCAGTTAATGTCTTGAGAAATTTGAGTCTAGGGAGATACAATGGTTACTTAGAGATAATTATGAAATTGGTTTTTGCTAGACTGATTATTTCACCATATTTATCATCTTCCATCCACGGTTTTAAGTGCCTTTGGATCAGATTATGCAAAAATAGTGGAACATGCATGGGTTCAGTGAAAGTGATCTACCTCTTTCATAACCAGTAATGAAAATCCTTCTGTTAGCATGATACCGATATTGCATTGACCTTGAGAGTTTTGTCTTGTGATATTTGTGTAGGCCACTGGACGAAATCATTGCCTATGGAAAGGCAGACCGTAACTTATCTGAAGTTCTAAAAACCTTCGTCATGAGGCTTGGTGAGTTGGAAAGCTTTTTGCCAAGGTATGGTGTTTCATTTACAAATTGGAAACAAAACTTCTGTATATAATCCAAACTCCCAAATAGATTTTTGGTTGAGGCACAACATGATGCTTTACCTATCAGTATAGTAAACCATTTGACACATTTCTTCTTTATGTCCCTGATTTGTATTTCAGAGACAAACAATTGAAGAGGAAGGGGCTAGGATTGGGGAGGCTAGGAAACCAACGTACAACATAGCAGAAGCGGCCACTAACTTTGTGTTTGTTGCAGGTATAATCCACTTAGGAAATTAGGTAGATGTTGTGTTAGAATAGGGACGTTCCTTACAATTGCGTCCCCATTTCGTGTTTCTCATGATTGCAGCTTGCAAGTTGAGCAGAATGTGAATGTCCGTTCAATCATAACTCCTGGAACTAAAATCCCTTATTGTTCTTTTTTTCCGGTTTACACCATGTAGACTCTAATGTGGCTTCTAAATTTCCATAAACAATTGCCAAATTACATATTGTTGTATTTATCAGCATCGATTCTATATGCAATTATGATGGTTATTTAACTTTCTGATTGGTGATACCAATGCATATTATTGTTGCTCTGCATGGTATATTCCTCTTGATCCACCTTCTTTATAATTTTAATATTTGAAAAAGTTACAAAGTACAAATACACGATCTTTGTGTTTCGGTTGAGTTTAGAGGGGATCTGTGCAGCATATGTACTTTCTGAACCCCATATGTTCTGAACTGAAGACTGCAACCTCCCAGACTTATAGGTCCTTAATTTAATTTCTTGTAGGCAATGTGTACTGAATATACTAAATAGCTTCAGAACATAAAAATGGTATTCAATGAACGAGGAAGATGGATTAATGATATTGTACATAATGAAGTACATCTTATGTATACCATGTGTAACCCTTATATGTGGTTATTCATATTCGTTGCCTCATTCGATTTTTTCCACCAAATCATTTGTTTCATTTTTCTCATGATTTTGCTCAAGGGTCGAAATGTCAGACAATGTATATCAGGTGTGCATGAATCATGGTGTCAAAACAAAACTTTGGGGCACAACTATATTTGTTTTCAAGTGACACGATGTATATTTTTTGTATTGTGGTGAAGGATTTTTTGCATTATTTACTAATGTTTTGCAGAGATATCCATCAGATTATATATGCTAGCGTAAATTAATGTAGTATCTCTACACAATTTTTATTGAGAAAATTCCTTATTTGACACTACTTACTAATATGATTTCTTATTTGACACTCAAAACTTTTTACTTCCTTATTTGGCCACTTCTAAATTATTGTTGCCTTATGTGACACTTTAGTATATTTTGAGTACTAACGGGGTTAATAAGGGACGAACAAAGATGTTTTTGCCCCTGGTACATAATATGACACAATTACAAAAAAATTTATTGTACGGTGATGCAACCAACAATTCAACACATGTGATGAACCTGCGCCATAATTTGATGCCATGCGCCAACTTATTAGGACAATATAAAAAAATAATCGTAAAAAAGTTCAAACGGATAAATACTCTATTGTCTCGATAGATTATTCCCTCCGGCGTCAGATCAAAATCCGTGCTCTACGGCACGTTGATGAGAATATACACATCAACTTCAATATGTATATGTCCCATTGCCCCACGCAGCAGCAACGATAATAGCCTCTGAACATGCGAGCGCTTCAGCTTGCGCCGCGCTACAATATATATACTCACATACGGTTATAGTAGCTGGATCGATCGTACACCAGACTTTTGATCGTTAGCCTTATGGCTGATAGATCAGGCTCTGTTTTAGTTGAATATAAAAAGCTTTCATATGTTTCCTGCAAACAAAAAGTACTATTTGGTTTTTTTGTCCGTACGCACGCGCTGCTCCGCACCTAGAAAAAAAAGCAATACGCCGGCCCAGCACGCGCTCGCGTGATCATTCTGCGCGGCAAACGTCAGGAAAAAAATTCATTGTGCGTGATACTAGACAGAAACAAGTCAAACGATTGAACAGGGGCATTTCGGTCCAACTAAAAAAATAACTAATTTTTTTAACAGAACTAACAGTAGTATCATATAAGGCAACGAAATTTTAGCAGTGGTCACATAAGGAAATGAAAAAGCTTTGATGTCAAATAAGGAAACATATTGGGAAGTAGTGTCAAATAAGAAATTTTCTCATTTTTATTTCTGAATGCATACCCCAACACTAGCCATGCAGTCTCCTGTATTTTTTATGTTACTATCATAGTCCTCTTATTACTGGTTTGATTCATTAATTTACATAAATATTGCATGCTATAGGAATGGCCACGTGAAGCAAGAAGCTTCTACTGATGTTAGTTTGATGCAAAAGCTTAAGGTAAAAAGACAGAAGGTTATATTCCCATCTGTTTATGTGGCCTTTAGTATGTAATTAGTTGTCCTATATGATATCTTCCTTAGTTTCTTTCACCTGAGTTCCAACAAAGATCGTCAGATAAATATGCTTTTGATGCACTAAGTAAATAGGAGATTTTTCCTAAATGCAGAATCTTTGATATGTCTGTTTGGTACTCACCCTAACCATATACTTATTCATTTATAGATTTTGTTATCATATGATGAATATATTTGATGTTATTTCATACAATTAAGTATTTTATTGTACAAATTAAAATTACTTCCCTAGACCATTAACTGTCCAGCAACCAAGAAATTTGCATGTTTCTAATTATAGGTCTAACATGGATCTATTTTATCACTATAAGAACTCATTTGCAATGTACTTGGATGATTTTTGCGAGCTATTATAGATCTTTTGAGACAATATCTTTGGTGCTCTAATAGCTGCATTATGTCTTACCTATGTCTGTCTGTATTTATGTGGCAAATTTTCCATACATATCTTAGCTTTGTCTTTCGATCTCATGTATATAGATGCAAAAGGTAGTGTAGGAGAGCTCCAGGATGAGATGAATACCATCTCTTTTGTATGGTCCTCTTAGTGAAATACAGACATATGGTCCTCTTTTTTATGGTCCTCTTAGTGAAGAACAAACGTATGATTCATCAGATATGAATGGTGTATTTGTCAGCGCTTGGGTTGCATAAAGGTGTGGTGCATGTTACACATAAAAATGCTCTTTGTGCATATAACATTGTCTGATAAAGTTTTATTTGAGATGATTTTGTTGTAGTCATGTGTCGATTCTTTTTATATGCACCCGAACCCCTAAAGCTTAGATTCAAGACAAAATCATACAAATGTAGATAGACCTAAACCTTATATCTCTCGGTTGCATGCAGATAGAACAATGTACACTTTATCAAGGAAACCAATAGATACAATAAACACAAAATTGTATAGATGCAGATTGATCTATCTAAACTGTAAGCATTTTGTAGCTGTTTACACTGAATAAATCATTGACATGTGACCTAGGTGCCAGAACCATGGATGTTGATAATAGGACATTTGGAGGCACACACTCCACATGGTGTGAAAAGTATGTGCATATGAAAAAGGTGAGAGTTTAGTGGAGCTGGCGAAGTTCTATTGGAGTAGAGCTGAGATGCAACAGTTTTTTATGTCTTGTTGCATTATTCGATTATGGCATTCCATTAGTTCCTTGATTCATCAATATTATTTTTCCTCGATCAGTGTATCACTTATACCCTTGGTGGAAAAATGAATTTAAGACCGTTTGCCTATGCATATATCAGATAAATGGTTCATAAAAATTGCACGAAGTATTATCAGAGTTTTTAAGTGAGGACTAAGAGTTTTTAAGTGAGGACTAAGTTTGGTTCTCCAGGAGGTTATGTAATGGATGATCCGTATTGTAGGCGGCGAGGTGAAGCTCGCCTATCCACCTAGTACATATATATCCATGGGACGGCCTTACATGGAAGCAGCAGCATCTTGAACAGACACACGACGAGAGACTAAATTACCTAAACCTCCGGATGCAGGACGACCACAATACTGCGAGGTTTTTTGCAGGCGCAAAATCTCTCACCGGGAAGGTTCTTCACACACAAAGGATGCAAGCAGCTAGCACTTATTTACTGAGTCTACTTTATTCTAAGCACATGCGGAGGAAACAGCTAGCAGAAATATATAAACGAGCGCATAACACTGACAACAGACGGAACGAATAGGTAACCGATCGGCAGGAGCAGAAGCGGAAGTCGCCAGCCTGCAGAGAGCTAGCAGTCCTTCATGCAGAAGCATCTGCGCGTTAAGCCCCGCGTCTTGCAGTCGCCGTCGGGGAAGTTCTCCGTCTTGCACACGCTGGCGCAGTTGTCGCTGCTCAGGCACGCCCCCTTGAAGTTGTGGCTCTGCGACAGGCAGGTCCTCACCTCCGCCGCCCCCATCTCTGCACCGCACGGACAAGAAAAACCACAGTTAGCACCAAGCTGTCCAAGCATCAGCGAAACAAATCACGAGAGAACAAAACCTACCTGTGGAGACCACAAGAACCAGGAGGACGAGGAGGGTGGACGCGGTGCGACGAGAAATTGCCATGCTCACAGTCAGTCTCCTTGCAGCTGCTAAGTTGATAATGGACTTGCAGGATCGGAGGAGCGGATGGGGGTTTGTATAGGGGGAGGGGCAGCCGAGGTGGTTAGTCCATGTCTTACTTGTGGGCTGACAGATCAAGTAATACTGTATCTTGCTACTCTGCCTGCCTGAAACGGGTTCGGGGCCGATCAAGTTCTCTACGGTGGTGGTGGTCTAATACAAGTCTGGAACAGCATGCCCATCGCGTGTGATGTTGGATAATTAGGCATTATTAATTTCAGAAATACAAAGCATCATACTTGGCGTGAGAAGTTGTCTACTCCTCCCGGGTTGAAAAAAAAAACCTCCCGGGTCGCTGCGCGTGACGGCTCTGGAGGGTCAAAAAAAAACCATAGATCCAGCCGCTGCTGGCCGATTCCTCCGGCCGCTGCCACCATGGCGCCGTCCTGGCTGCCGAAGGCGGGGCATCCTCTGCGTGCCTTGTCGGGCTCCCGCGCGCGGGAGGTCGGCTAATTGGCGGACGAAGGCCGTCCGGCGGGGCAGCGGCGGCCGCGACGGTGGAGCGGCAGCGTCTTCTCCAGCGGGATGGTGGCTCACAGCGGGGAGACACGGATGAGGATGGAGATGGCTGTAGAGATGGTCAGGGGCGGCGACGGTCCTTGCTCGATTTGCGGGCCGGATCTAGGGATTCCTCGGGCTCGTCTAGGCCGGAGGATGACCCACTCGTTTCGATCGCCGGGATCCAGCCGGCGGTGTGGAGGCTGTTACGCTGGATTCACTTGAATAAAGCTGGTCGTCCTTGGATTTTCCTCTCGCCGTGATGAAGAACTGCATGTCTCCTGTCGTCATTGATCTTGGACAGATTGCCGAGTTTTGGAAGACTCCGTCGGTGAATTCCAAATGGATGACATTCCTGGATTTCTCCTGCGTGGGTTGTGTTTTGGTCACACGCAACCATGTTCTTTGCTGGCCGTTTGGTTTTGGAGGTGACATTGTGAAGTTCTTCGATTTGTTGCCATTATGGGACATGATTGGTTCCACGGTGAAATCAGATAGGAAGAATGGCACGGAAGCCTGGAATTGAAGACTGGCAATGAAAGTTTGAGTCCCGGGAATGCAGGATTTTTGGCTTGGTGTTTTGTGATTTGGAGCAGCGGAATTGGCAAGCGGGGAAGACAACACGGGAGGAATTCAGTGTCTAAACCTGTAGGGTGAAAACCCAAAGTCTGGCCTTAACTGGTTGTGCCTGGCAATGACCTTCTTGAAGGCATTGTTTTGTGTGTGCGAACTTTCTCCAGGGTGAAAAACTATGGTCTTTGATCAGGGCGATGACGGCGCTTAAGCACTATTCTCTTCTTGGAGACATCGCTTTTGGAGTTGTTGGATTTCTAGTGTTGTTTTGGTGGTGTTTTGTCTGCTGTTTCAAGGAACTGATCAATGTAGCAGGACTTTTTTTTTATAATTTTTTTTCTATTGTTGTCTATGTGCATATGTAATGCTAATAGGGATTGCGTTATTACAGAGACTTGGTGTAATTGATATCTCATGATATTAATATATGATCCTTCCTAAAAAAAATACAAAGCATGACAAACCAAAAACTACTACATGTATCTCAAATATACAATATGCGTTTAATAATATGATGAACAGAAATATATAGTAGGAAAATATGTGCTCACAAAACATGTTTGGACACTAATTAGAAGCATAACACACATAGTGATCGTTTGCAGATGGAGCACCCGTGGTTGCAGCGGAGAGTCAACGACGGAGGCGGTGAAACATAGCGCCCACGACTTGGGTAGACGAGCCACGATGAAGATTGCGAGCAGTTGCACAAAGCGCTTCCTAAAAACCTTATTCGTTCTCTCTCGTACAGAATATTTCTATAGCTTATGCGTGGTGTCGACCGAGTCTAGTGAGCCACTCCCCGAACGCGCATGTTTATCGCCGTACAATCTTGAGCAAAGGCGGTCGAAGCCGTACGAGATTGCCACCGTTTGACTAGATCTTTTATAACGCTGGACAGCTTTTCCATGTTGTTGTTACTGGCTCCGGCTTGCTGCTGGCCCCATCTGTAAGACTCATCCTGCTTCTATGTCCCCATAGGAAAAATAACTGCATGCCTTCTTCCTATCCACTCCCCCTTTCTCCTCCACCCCTTCTCCACTTCTCCCTATTGCGCCTCCTCCGAACTCCAGGTCACGGCGTCTGCCTTCGGTGCCTACCCTGCCCTCACCTTTCCCTCCAAGGAAGGAGGGCAGCACGACATGTGCGCTCCATCAAGGAGAAGTCGGAGGAGGCATCCGAGTCGTCAGCCGCAAACACCGTGACGGGTCCCGAGCGGTCCCCTTCGAAGCCTCCCTGGTACAGGCAGGGAGCCGCGTCCGGCACCGATCCCAGGAGGGACCGGGACCATGTCGCCGCTGGTCCCGCCAAGCGAGTCGGGACCGTGACCCTGGCCAGAGGTCACCGTCGGGACCGTGACCCTGGCGGGATCGGGACCATGCCGCTGCTGGTCCCGCCAGGCGAGTCGGGACCGTGACCCTGGCCAGATGCCACGGCGTGCGCCAGACGCTCCTTCTCCGCAGTCATCTGCAGCGACGGCAAAGGCGCAGCCACCGGCGCCGCATGCACCGTTGCACGAGGATGATGCTCCCCCAGGCAGCAACGCGGCCGATGAAGGCGGCGGCGAGGAGAAGGAGTACCTGGAGAACCCCTGGTGTCCATGGAGTGTTTCATCTTTTTGTAGCTCTAGCTAATGAGCATGTAATTACTCCATTGTTACAGTTAAGAGTAACTAGGTTTATTAGCGACGTTTCGGGAAGTAAAAAATATAGTTCTACTACTTTAATCCCATCTGTAGTTCTGTTCCTCGGTGTTGTTTTCTATCCCCAGGAAGGAATTGATGGGTTTGAATGTTCGATGATCCTAGGATGTACATGTGAGCAGCGCCGTCTGGTCAAAATCCGATGGCTTAGTTGTGCGGCCATGGTTGATGTAATCTGTAGACTGTAGCTAGTCAGGGTAGATCTGTAATGAACTGCATGTTTCACTCATTCCTACGGAGTAGTAGCACATTTCTTTAGCCATTTTAATTGTTGATTAGGCCATCAAGGACACCTCCTATCCGAGCAAGGAAACTTTTGGACATATGCTACTCATCACTTGTGCATTAATGAATGCATTCGGCTTTGGTTTGCTCACAATGCTTTGCTGGAGATTAGTCTGCTCTATAATTATAAAGTTTATTCTTAATCTGAACCCCATCTCGATTGGTACATTAAGTACAAACAAATACTCAGCTATATGTAATTTATGGTAAGGTAACTACATGTGTAGCACTAATTTTTTAGCATCAACAATATATTTTCCTTTGGATTTATGTTACCTTGTCGTGGAATGGTCATATTATTGCTCTCTGATTTTCCCTTGCTTGGATATTGGCCTAGAAAAATATAGTGGATATCGTTCATAAGTTGGGTATTGTACTACCCCCGAGGACGCCAAGGCAGCCAAGCTTCTCCCTTCAGCTCTTCCTCCTCTGCAGCTTCAGGTAACATCTAGGTATGAGCCTAGGGATTAGATTACATATGTTGTCAAGCTTAGCACTGATGTTGCGATCTTACTTTCTTCATGGAGAATGTGCTATCTTATGCATTGGTATTTATTAGGCGATGTAGGTAATTTGGTTGTTGTTAGTTTCTCTTTAAGGGCAGTGACATGCAACTAAAAATTATATTAAAACTCGTGTAAATTTTGGTCCATATTTTATGACACGTGTGACCTTGTCATTGCCAAATTCCTTGTGGCATTTACACCTTGCATTGCATGTTTTACAGTAGAGTCCATGGCTGTTGTGGTGTTAGTTTCGGACTTTGGTCCATGTGGTCTGAAAATGCCCAAACATAAAGAAGGAAAGGTTGAGCATGCAGTGTGTGTTGATGTAGAATTTTAATGTTAAAATAGGAGCTTAATATCTTGTGCTTATCCCCTTTATGTTGTAGGAGTATACATGGTTCCATTTTTATATTTTATTATATACATCCCGGTAAAACCAAAATAGTGGCGATTCATTTTTGATCATTCGGTCTGAGATGCTTAGTTCATGATTACACTTTTATTGTTATGCTTTTTAACTAAATACTATCTGCTTTTGTGTACATATTTCCCTAATGTTGGGAATAAGAAAAGATTTTGCTTTTATGGTAGATGAGTTCCTCAAGGAAAGCTGGCAGATTTCCATAGTCATCCAAAAGAGATTATACTTTTATTGCTAGGTTCTTATATGCATTTATGCATATGTGTTCAACAGAAGTTCAATACACCAAGGTAAGTGTTGTTCACGGTCTAATATTCTTGATATGGTCATATGTCTACAGGAAAATCAGCCTTATATAAGTTACATGTTTTCTATATTTCTTAGTTAGAAGTATTTGTTCTAAATATACATGTCCTAAAAGTACATGTACTTTTAACACAATTAGTTTATTTTCTTTCAACGTTGTCTCGTATTCTTGATATGTCTATTGAAAATCAGCCATATTTTTCTTTTGTGTTTTATACATCTGTTTGGTTAGAAGTAACCATTCTAAATATACATGTCATGTACTTTCAGTATGATATTTTATTTTTCTTCCATCCTTGCTGTTTTCCATTGTAAATAAACAATTGGACCGAAGAAAATGCAGAGGTTTATACATATAAATTTGGTTTGTCACTCTTGATTTCTCGGTTTCTCCCCATATTTTGATAAGTAGACATGCTGATCCAGATTATAGTTTCACTAGAATGTCTGTAGTTCCACATTTAAGCTTAGCTACTACATTTTCATATATACAGATTGTGGTTTTCATGCTGAATCAGTAAATATAAAGATTGAAGATTGCTTGAAGTGTCATTTTTCTATAGATAGATCACGCGAGAAGCATGCTGGGAGAACACAAATTCCAGGTGTAGAGGTATTTTGTTTGCTTTAAAAACCACTAGAGAAGGTTGAAATGTGTATTCTACAAATGCTCAGTTTCTTCTTTTTGTTCGGGGAAATGTTTAGTAATTTGGACATGTATGAAGAACCAAGAATATTTGTGCCAACAAATAATAATATACAAAGTGCATTCGGATTGAGTCTGAAAAATCTATTGTTTTACCTTTTCTCTTTCACATGAAAGGAAATTTGAGTTCTGACAACAAAGTGATACCACCATGATATATGATAACAGTACCCAATATGAATTGCCATCGAATACCCAATATGAATTGCCATCGAAATTATCACTTTGGATGAAATGTTCGGATATTAAAATTGCTATACGCTATGGAGAGACATGTGCCTTTTCCCAGACAATCGGCGGGCATTAATGCCGCTGTGATGTGAGACCTGTTGTGGGAATGGCTTGGCTCCATGCAGTGTTGCAACGTGAATTCAGTCAGCTCTATGTCGTCCGTGGGATTAAATTGTTTTGCTGAAGTTAATATAGAAAGCCGTGATTTCTCTCACATCGACACAGTCTTAGCCCTGCATATGCGATAAACTATCAGTTCTTACATAAAGCTAAATGGTTTACCAGATGTACGCCCTATAAGTGTTACATCAACCACAAATCAGTAACCAATCATGCTGGCTATCCTGCTACTAGGTCTACGAGACACATAAGTGCAGCCTACATGCCTGACCGTGTTCACAGCACGCCCTAGATCAGTTGCTTTGCTGGAAAGGACAGGACGGGCACTTGCAAATGAACGGACCTCTTTGCAGGCTTTATGGGCAGAGCTCAGACAGTCTAGAATATGATGCGTAGTTGCTACACAATTCATGGTTCTACACCGGCCACCCTGCACTCTCACCTACAATTCACACGCCCTTCTGGTTTAGAATTGCATCCACCATCGAGACGACGCGCTAGAAAAGGCCACCACGTTACTTGGGACAGCCACAACGGTGCAGGTACAAACACCGAAAAAACAATCGCGTCGTTCAGACTATACATAAACTAAGGGCAGGCGGCGCGGCGAAGCGCACATATTCGCCTAGTATAAAGACGAGTGGTTCCAAAGACCTACTCTCATGTTCGCCGGTGCAGACCTACGTAGAATGGAGTAGATTACGGTGACTACGCAAACAAAAAGGTGGAAAACCCTAACATTGTTTCGGTGGTTTTTAGGAAAAAAACTTTCGAGGCTTTATATGGAGCAACTCAGAAAAACCCTAACATGTACAACATTGACCGACTCCACGTGGCGCACATTCAGGTTAGTTATAGATAGCCAACCGAACGACTTACTTTTTGACGCATTCGTCAAAACCGTAATTTTCTGAGCAGCAAAATACGCTTGGCCCGAGGTTCACTTCACAAACCACGACGTGCGTGTCGTGACGAAGCGAGCAAGTGGCAGGAGAGTGTGCGTGTATGACTCCATTTTTTACTCACTTATCAAATAATAAAACACTCTACCTTATAAGGTGGTGCAACTCTCCAATTTTCTATGGATGACTAAACTTTAGCTTCAACTTCTCATGTCATACACAGATGAGTTCTTACCAACATGGACATACCTCTGCTTTCACACATGAGATTTGCGATTTTGGAAAAATCTAACATCTTGCATGAGCCAAATGATTTAACTTATTATTTCTGACATATGATCGCAATAATTTTGTAAGTCTCTAACCATTCCGTGGGCACCAATGCCGATAAATCCTATACACCACATTGGTCGGTGTCTACGGGGCTCCGCACAACCCCGGTTTGTTTTGGGCTAGGCACACTGCCCATTTCGATATTCCTATTTGGTTTTCTGTTCGGCTTTCCCCATCTTGTTTCCTGTTTGGTTTTCTGTTTTTTCTTTTAAGTTATTTCTGCCGGCATTCCTGTTTTTACTTTTTTTCTTAAAGTTTGTATTATGTGTTCTAATTTGAAAACCATTAAAATTGGAAACTTTTCAAAATTTAAAAATGCCCAAATTTGAAAAATATTTCAAAATTTAAAATTTGTTCAAATTTTAAAATTGTTTAGTTTTAAAAATTGTTTAGATTTTAATCAACAGATTTTGGAAAAAATGATAAATGTATAAAATAATAATTTGTTCATATCTAATATTATTCAATTTTTGAAAAAATATTTTAGTTTTGAAAAAGTATCAAGATTTTAAAGAAAATTACTAGAAAAAAGAAAAAAGAAAAGACCAGTACAGGCCTGGGTGAGGTGTGTGTATCTCTGGCCTCACTGAGCGGTGTACAGGAGCTCTCCCAACGCGCTTCTTCCTGAAATGCAATTAGAGGACTGGACGGAGGTAGGACTGGACGGAGGGTGTGTGTTGGTAGAGTGTTCTAGATCTAACGCGTTCGACTCGATTTATTTGTATACTAAATTTAGACAACAATTGTGTCGGTCTAAACACGTGCGAACAAAGTGTGTGTCCTTTTCGCTGGTGTCGTTGGCCTATCCGTCAGCCACCGTGGCGTTAACACCAATTCAGACGCAACCACATCAACGATCCAGAGGCGCTAGCGGAAGGTTGACCGGCGGCAGGCTGTGTCATCAATGGCGACGAGACGCCACACTGACTAATTGGACGCCACGCTCTCCGCCGTGCTGCAGACGCCACCCAACGCCTGCCTTTCTGACTGGACACTTTAATGTGGTCTCTTCGGCCTCCACGCTGACATTCAACGCCGGTCCTTTTAAACTGGCGGCCCACGGCCATATTCCCCCACACCACACCACACTCTCCTCCTTCTCATTTCTGTTCTCCAGTACCGGTAGCTAGCCATGGCTGGCGACAATGGATCGAGGGGAGGGCGTGCTGGCCGTGGACGTCAAGGGAGGCACGGAGGACGCGGCCAAAGCAGCACGCCACCACGCTCTCCCTCATCGACATCGTTACCCGACAAGGTCGACCCAGGCGTCCAGTTCACCATGGCCATTGACTTCGGCTTGGCGCCTGACAGGCTGCTCCTCCCCCGCAAGTTTGCGTCGTTGGTCGCCGACCCACTGCCCCATCTTGTCTTTCTGCGGGCGAACGGTTTCATGACCACCAGCTATCCGGTGGAGTTGATGTTCGACCATCTCGACCAGATGTACCTCGGCGACGGCTGGGAGTGCTTTGCCCGCACGCACCAGATCGAGGTGGGAAACATCGTCGTCTTCCCATCAAACGTCTTCGACGACACCATGTGTCGTCGCTGCTACCACTCCGACTCCAACGAGTAGGCTAGGTTATGCGCGTGCCAGATACGATGTATCAATATAGACATTGACCATTTGCAATGAAAATCTTTATTCAACCCCTAAAACATTTGTTACAAGCAAACCACACACCCTACAACTACGCGCGGCCGTCGGCGCTGGGGCGGCGAATGTGACGTGTCAGATACACCATTCGTCATAGAGAGAGTGAATGATTTCCTCCTACACCTGCGTCTCCTCTTTAGCTCGATCAAGGCGGGCACACAGGAAAGCGTCGTCGAGATTGGCCCGCGCCGCTTCCCGAAGGTTGCCACGCACTAATGCGAGCTGGTCCCATCGTCGATACTCCAGCAGAAAGACGCGTTCCGCCACCGCCATCGTGAAAGGCTTGCATGTGGTTACATGAAGGTTGTAGAAAGGGCAATGCGGCGGGAGGCGCATCCTGTAAATCCACGGGTGCCCCGGAATCGGAGGAGGTAGCATGTCCGGTAACTCTGGAAGGTTCCATGACGGCAACAGATTCTCGAGCACCTCTTCTCTACCGGCATCGGGCTTGCCACGGACCTCGTCGGGACGATGACGACGGCCAGTCATGGTGGTTTTGTGCTGGGGCTGGCTCGTGTCTCGTCGAAGAAATCTCAGCGACCTACCCTTTTTATGGCGGTACCTGAACATGGTGAGAAACACCTAGAACTGATGGAAAGCGGCAGGAAAGAAAGGCGGGAGATGGCGCGGGAAGACGAGCGTTGGTGATGGCCAAACGCAGATAGACGGATCGTACCGTTGGACACGGTCAGCCGAACAGGCCAAATCCTGACCCAAAAGTGACCGCGGGCTAATCTAAACTGACAAAAACGAATCATTTAAATCGACAATTTGGATCGGCCGGATGGCTCAGCCATGATGGAGATGCCCTTAGCACACCACGAGGTCGACGAACGGCTCGTTGTGTGATTGAATGGTGCCCATCTTTCTCCATGTCCGTGGACGGTGCACGACTTAAGATGTTAAGTAGGATTTTATTAAAATCCCAGTTTTAATTTATTTGTCTGTAGGGCGTTAAGTAGGATCATATCAAAATTCCACCTTTGTTTAAAATTTAAATTAGATTTTAGCAATTGAACTAGAAGTGGGATTTTGGTGAAATCCCACTTGACACTCTAATTTGTCAAATCATAGTCTAGTTTTTTCTTTAAATTGAACTATAATTTGACAAAGAATTAGAAACGGGATTTTGATTGAATCCCACCTTTCACCCGTGCACGTTGATGCAGTAAAAAGTCCCTGTTTTTTGGTACCCTAAAAAAAATCCCTGTTTTTTTGGCAACTGATACAGTAACACGTACTTCCTGGTCCTGCAGGAAATCGAGAGACACTTTGAGAGTCTCCTCCATCCCGGGCCTCTTCCATGACTCCCTTGCCGGACTAGCAGGTGAATGGCGATAGAAGGTTGGCCCCAGCGTAGCTTTAGGTTCTTGTAGAGGTTGTAGTTGTAGGGTTTGGCTATATGCCATGTGTTGGCGTTATGTCCAGAAGATGAAGCTTCCAGACCCTTCTGGTTGGATCTAGAGTTGCCTCCTCTTTCGGTCCCCCGCGGTGGTGCTCCGACGGTAGGAGCCAATCGCTATGGCGAGCGGTGTGGAGGGCTTCTTTGTCAATAAAGCCATTTTTCTCCATCAGCGCGGTGGAGGTTTGGGTGCTGTGACGCTCCTAGCCAGCCAAGGCGACGAGGGGGAGCGGTGTGGTGCCCGAAGGGTGGCTGGTGCGGTGTTCCCTGTGGCCGGCTGTGGCAAGGAGGATGGGGGATGCGTCCATGTGCCAGTTCGTCCTTCTGCCGCGCGGTGGATCTTAACCTATTCTATGGGAAAGGTCGTCTTCTTGGAGAAGCGAAGCGGGCGGATGGTGGGCGAGATGTCGAGACGGAACCATCTGGTGGTGGCCCCTGGCGGGCGGCAAGCCAGCGTCGGCCTTCTTTTGCTTCTCTGTTGGCTGCTCCTACTAATGTTCATCCGCAGTGGCCCATTGATGGCGGCGACCGCCGCTAGGATGCTGCCTGTTCTGGTCGAATGGCGACCGATAAGTGCCAAGATTGCGTTATCTCAAACCTCCAATGCGGAGGCCCTGTTCGGAGCACCTCGTCGGAGTTCTCCCCTGAGTGCTGCCAAGTGCTTCGTCCCCGACGACGCTCGGGTGGCTGGCGAAAGGTGCTCGCTGTCGGTTGCGGTGGAGAAGAGGCTTAAAGACCCGATTGCTTTTCAATTTTTAGTCCTAGGATCTTTCCTGCAATAGTTTTAGTATTACTTTCAATTTTCCTCTCTTTTAGAGATCTGCTTATAATATGTATCCATCGCTTTGTTAAATTGAGCAGATTCTCGGATTTTCGGACCCTTCCCCGTTCAAGAAAAAAAACACGTACGTCCTGCTCAGAAGGATGAGAGGCGGACCATTTAAGATTCCAAGGTGCACATTTTTAGGAGAAAATATCCCTTTCCTTTTAGCAAAATCTCCGTGTCTATTAGAGGCCGTCCTCTCCAGCCCGACCGAAATCCGATCATAAAAACATGGGCCTAAATAGCTAGCGCACATCCTAGTGTTTTGGGTCTGGCACATCCTAGTGTTTTGGTAGCCTAATTATTTTCTCTGTCATCTATCCAAAGACCATAGACATGCAAAATGAGTTAAATGATCAATGACGCTCCAGATTTTCATAAGATAAATCAAAACACATACCACCCCCGATCTCTTACTTGGAGAGACCGTAAACACGAAAGCAGAGGCAAATCTAGCCTATTTTTCTAGGGTGGGACAGACCTTACATTGGCTGGGCCTTTTTATCTTTTTTATTTTTTCTCTAGTAATATATGGACTGGGTTGGATCTTAGGGTGGGCCCCACCCTTACACCAGGTTGGCTCAGCCACTGCATGAAAGTTAGTCTAGTCAACTTTTATGCACCTAGCCTTAGCACAATAATTTTTCGTTTGTTCACTACAACAAACTTACTATGACAAGTTTTGGTTACCTTCTAAGATGGAGAGGCAAGGACGAAGGCATGCCTTCAGCTCGCGTTAGTGTCTATAATCGTCGCTAAGTGGACCGAAAAATTATTTATATTGTTTTATTATATTTTTACGTTCTTTATACTATTGTGATGATTATCAATAGACCGGTGGAATTTTTCCAAAAAAAATTCCTCCCACTTTAGGTACAAGTATTTCTTAAGAGGGTAGAAGAGACAATTCTCTACTCTTCACTCTGACCTAACAAATTTGAAGCATGAACCTATAAATACATAATATCTACTCCCTCCGTTTTAAAATATAAGATATTTTAGGTTTGTGAAAAATGTATCTAAACTTCTTTTAGTGTCTAGATTCACTCTAAAACTAAGTGAACCTATATACTAAAAGTAGTCTAGATACATTTGCTTCACAAAGTTAAAATATCTTATATTTTCAAACGAAGGGAGTAGTAATTTAATACATGACTTGAGTAGATGGATATAGCTATGAAACTATCAGTTTGCAACTCGTTTAACTTTACACTTCATTGATCATAACCCAACAAATAGATCTTGAAACCCTAAACACTCGGAGCAATTTGTGGTGTGTCGCGGTTGCTATCGTTGCAACGCAGATGCCTCCTATAGTGGTCCGGAGGATGGTAAGACGCGGTTTGCATCCGGATGGCAGCGGTTGCGGTCGACATTCTACGGGAGGCAAGATTGCACAGGCTACGTGGATGCCATTGGCGCCCATGGTCTGTGTAGTGGCAAGGCTGCTAGGAGCGATCTTTGGGACGAGGAACACCCTGGTTGTGTTGGAGATATGCCCTAGAGGCAATAATAAATATAGTTATTATTATATCTTTGTGTTTATGATAAATGTTTACATTCATGCTATAATAGTATTAACAAGGAAACATTAATACTTGTGTGATTTGTAAACTTAAATTTGAAGTCCCTAGTATAGCCTCTATACTTCACTAGCTTGTTGGTTGATTAATGATTGTGGTTTCCCTATCATGAACATTGAGATGTTATCAACAACAAGATCATATCGTTAGGAGAATGATATGGTGGACATACTCCTATAGATAAGCGTAGCATAAAGATCAAGTCATTTCAATAGTTCAATTGCTATATGCTTTCTGATACATAGTAACCTAATTCCTTCGACCATGAGATCATGCATATCACCTTTACCGGATGGATGCTTTGATGACATCAAACACCACATCGAATGGCGGGTGGCTATAAAGGTGGCATTGAGTGTTCGGAAAGTATTGGTTGAAACACATGGATCAAGAGTGGGATTTGTCCATCCATATGACGGATAGATATACTCTGGGCCCTCTCGGTGGAATGTCATCCAATTATCTTGCAAGCATGTGACTGGGTCACAAGGGATCACATATCACGAACGAGAAAAGAGTACTTATCGATGCGAGGTTGAACTAGGTATGTAGAGATACCGACGATCATAACCTCGGATAAGTAAACTATCGTGAGACAAAGGGAAATTGGTATCGTATGTAAGTGGTTCATTCAATCGCAGTAATCGTATAAATATGTGGGAGCCATATGAATTTCCAGATTCCTCTATTGGTTATTGTTCGAGAAGTGTCTCGATCATGTCCGCATAATTCACGAACCGTAGGGAGACACACTTAAGGATTCGGCGTTGTTTTGAGTAGTTATGGTATTATGAGAAAGAGACCGAATATTGTTGAGTCTCGGATGGGATCCGGATATCACGAGGTGATCCGGATTGGTCCGGAGAATAAGATTCATATAAGGAAAGTCCGTTTGAGTTCGGGAATGATTCGTGTTTTCATCGGGAATGTTCTAGAAGGTTCGGATTGTCCGACACCGAAGGGGAGGGTACATGAATGTGTCATTGAATGATTGCATCATGTACTAAGTGTTCTTGCTGTTCCAAAACTGAAAAGTCAAATTGCCAGTTTGAAAGTCAAACGGCTAAAACAGGAAACTGTGGAAAACAGGAAACTGTGGGAAACAGGAAACTGTGGGAAACAAGCAAGAGGAGGTTGAAACCAACTTGGAGGAGGAGTTCCTCTCCTCCAAGCCGGCGGCCAGCCCTAGGCCGAGTTGGGGAGGGACTCCCCTCCCTCCCTGGCGCGCCAAGCCCCTCCACCTATAAAAGGAGGGGCAGGGCCTCCTCCTTGAGACACACAAGTTTCTACCTCTAATCTCCGGTTTAGAGCCGTTCTGGTTTAGAGCTTCTAATTGCTTTAGCCTGCGGTTTAGAGCCTTCTAATTGGTGTGTCTAATCTCTAGACCACTAATAGCCCTCTCTCATACTCCACCATACTCGCTCCGGCTTAAGGCGAAGCCCTGCGGGATCTCCCCTCTACTTCCGGTACCACGCCGTTGTGCTGCCGGAATCGCGAGGAGAGTGCTACAACCTCCGCTGCCTGCTGGAACAAGGGAGAGGAAGGTCTTCGTCGAGTACCGAACGTGTGACCGATCAGGAAGCTGCCGAACGTTGGCTTGGAAGGATCGTCTACACGATCTTGAGATCGGAAAGAGTACGACTACATCACCCACGAGAATCCGCTCTCGTTAAACATTTTGAAATCTTCGAGGGTAAGTTATTCCATCGACTCGTTGCTACAATCTAGTAGATAGATCTTGGCTTGTTTGTTTGTATGCGATAGAAATTTTTTGTTTTCCATGCTACGAACCCCTTCAGGTTGATGTGCATTCGTCGGGATCTCTTGGTGGCTGAATCGCGGATCTATTAGTGAAGATGTGTGGCTACTAGTGAAACTGGGCCGACTCTGGTCATGGCTGACAATGGCGGTGTCTTCCGTAACTCCCTTGTCGAAGGCATCGTAAATGTTGTTCTCACATCCTTACCCGGGCTACTTTGGGGGAAACCCTAAATGTTGTTTTCCTTCCCAGGGCATCATTTTGGGGTAGCTGCTTGTCGTAGAGGTAGTAGATGTCAATCATGGGCAATTTGAATTATATTGATGCTTGCACCCTTCCTCTTCCATCTCCTATGACTGTCGTCTATATATCTGCCATCGCACATGCCACTTTCTAACTAGCAGGTCATGAATGTGAGCCATAGAGGCTTAAAATAGGAGAACTGGACCACCACGCAACTCTTGCATGCAATTGTTGCTCAGCACAATTTTAATTTTCTTCACCATTTAAACTTTTTGTACTACATCGGATGCATCTGTGAAGCAGAGACCCAGGGTAATATATCTTCCAACTCCTGAAAGACGAGCTATAAATTAAAGGAAAGAGAATTATTTCCTTGTACATGTGTGGCCAACAAGATCTCGTCTACTATTTCAGAAAAGTGTAGTATGAAGATGATTTCACCCGTATTTTTCCATGGGAATCGCAAGAGGTTAAAGTCTCCCTCTTCCATGGTTGTTCGTCATTCACGATACTCTAGCTCACATCAGTTCTCGCCCTTTCCCTTTTTTCTTTACTCGTCAGTTTTGACATCAGCTTTACTTGTTGAAATAGTTGGCACTGCACTCTATGGTTTGGAATGCACATGTTCATGTTTGCCCATTCCCGTTGTTTGGTATGTGCTCAACCACACATCTGGTGTTGTAGTTAGTGTTTACTGGTCAGGGCATGTGCGTACGTATTTGACACTAACCCAAGTGACTATTTTGGTTTTTGTGTTGGTTAAAAATTACAAGTATCTAGCAATGCATAATTTACTGATTCACCAAGAAACGATCACGCACAACACAAAACACAGATGCATCACATATATCAACGGAACGACACCTTAGATGACAGCAGCAGCGGCATCATCTTGCACACAGACACTATGGACACTAAACCATCTAAACCTCCGGACGCAGGCAGAACCACAACACTGATTCTGCAGGCGCAAAATCAGCAGGAAGCTTCACGCACACATATCCCCGAGCAGCTAGCACTCAACTACCTAGTCGATCTACTTTATTCTAGGCGCGCGCAGAGGAAACATATATCAAGAAGAACAGAGGCGGGACACAACACACACGAACAAGGGACGAACAGATAGTGGATCTCGGCAGGGGGGTGCAGAAGCCGAGGCATCGCCGGCTGCCGGCGGCGAGCTAGCTAGACAAGAAGAGGCTGGCTAGCTAGCGCCTAGCGGCACTGCTTGACGCAGTAGCACTTGCGCGTGAGGCCCTGGGTCTTGCAGTCGCCGTCGGGGAAGTTCTCGGTCCTGCATACGCTGGCGCAGTTGGTGCGGCTGATGCAGGCGCCCCTGAAGCTGTGGCTCTGCGAGATGCAGGTCCTCCCCTCCGCCACCGTCGTCGGCCCCATCTCTGCGCGCACGCGAAAGAGAAAAAAAAACAACGTTAGATCAGTTCGCTAGGTAGCAAGATGTACGACTGCGCGTAGGGGAATTAAGCTCGCTGTGGGCGAAGAAAAATAAACCCTACCGGTGGAGACGAGGACCAAGAGGAAGAGGAAGAGGAAGAGGAAGAGGGCGGACCGAGAAACTGCCATGGCGGAACTTGGATGGATCAGGCTAAGCTACTGAGCGAGTGCGTTGGTGTGTGCGTATACGATCGGAGGCGGGAGGGTTTATATAGGCGGAGCCGCGCGAGGTGGTTGGGCGGAGCCGCTAAGCAAAACCTAGAGCTGCACTCAGCAATTGCTACACTTGCCACCCAACGCGCGTCGGGGACGATCGAGGATATACAGGAGTAATGCGCGGCCTGCTAGAGCAGAGCTAGCTGGCCCATCAGATGTGCTCACCCAGAGGCCAGATCACAATAATTTCTTGCACAAAAATGGACGATCATCCCACGGGACGAGTTTACCATCAATGCCAACAATGGCAAGCGCTTTGAGCGCTTGGTGCGCAACATGCATGCTGGTCACGGCGCCGGCGGATTCCAAACCGACGGCTAGGGATCAGAGGCCATAGTAAAACTACAAGTCCGCGCCATGCTTTCTACGCTCTTTTTTTTTGGCAGTAAAACTATGTCGTGGTAATGAATTTCGACGGAATCAGGTGGTTGTCGTCGTTCTTGACCCGACTGGTTGGAGCTGCCGACCGCCTGCAAGAAAATCCGTGCAACAAGCTGGAAGAAATGCGGTTGACGAGCAGCTTAATTCGTGTAGCCGAGTTCAAAAAAAAGGGAGGCGATTCCATGGCGATGGCGGAGGCGATTCCATGGCGATGTGAGAGGACGCACGGCCAGGCGTGTCCCTGACGCTGCCCCCTCTCCGGTGTGGTACGGGCGGCCTCGAAGCCCAGCGCGCGTCTCCATCGCGATGCCCTCACCGGCGTCGGCGGCTAAGATGGCCCGCGGGTCCCCAAATCCCCTGCCTTTGGACTTGCCTGCTGCGACACCTTGCCCGGATCGTTGAGTCAGCGGCCCTCCCTCGCCGCACCTGGCCTCTCCTCCCTGCTGGCCACCGTCACCTGCTACCACCTCGACGCCGGCTGCGTATGCCAGGAGCTCAGGCGACCTTCGGGGCCGGCTCTGGGCGGACGTGGCTGACGAAGAGGAGGAAGCAGACGCGGTGGCGGCGGAACTGGAGCGCTGGTGCTCCCCTCCGGGGCCGACGACGCTGGCTGACTTCCTCCGGACGGCCACGGGCGGCTCCAAAAGCTCCTCTCCCCGCAGACGGCGTCCCCCACTTCGCTCACTGGCTCGGAGATCGGCTTCTCCGCGCTTGCTGAGGGTGACCAGCGCTGCCTGCGGCCAGGGAATCGACCGGGAAGGTGGCGGGGACGGTCGTCGGCCCTGCTCCAGTCCAGCACCCCCCCGTCGTGGCGGCGCGCCCTGTGGGAGGCCCCAGACGAGCTGGTCGCCACGCGGTCGAGTTGGGCCTGCGGTGGGCTGTGGCCTGATTTTGGGTCCGTGGGCCACCTATCCCTGGCGAAGCCAGGACATCTGAGTCCTTGGTGGGCTGGGGACGGGCCTCTCGGCCCAAAAAACGGCTGGCCAGGGTCACGAGGAAACCCTAACCGGCCCCGTCCGGGCCTGTACATGGGTCCATGTGATGACCCGCCAACCAAACGCCGCCGCCACTCCCCTTCCTCAATCTCCCCCGACCCGTCCTGGCTCGCTCGTCCTTGCCCCCTCTGCCCCGCCGCCAACCTCCTCCCCGCTGCCGCGCCCGACGATGACCTACGCCGATGTCGTCTCGCATAGCGTCAGCAGCCGCAGCCCCGCCTCCCCGACGCTCCCCGGCCACGACCATGGCCATGACTGCCCGCTTACCTTCCCGGGCCGCCGCTTAGGGCCTCGGTCCCATGGTGCCGAAGCTTCTCCACGGGCATGGTCGCTCCCCTGGCCGCAACCAGGGGCATCCCCATGGTGCACACCCGCCCCTGCTGAGCCGGTCGGCAGCCCACGGGGAGCCTACTGCCTCTGCACAGCGCGAGGAGGCATCCCTCCGGCAGTCGCTGGAACGACGCCAGCATGGAAGGGAGCCGTCGGGACGCTCTGGGGCGCCCGTCTGGCGCCACGACAGGGAGGTGCCTCGCCAGCGCTCCCCTCGACGTGATGCTGCGCCTGCCCCGGCGGAACCACCCAAGAAAAAGAAGAAGAAGTCAAAGAAGAAGAAGAAGAAGAAGTCGACGCCTTGTGTGATCGGCTCGCACCCCGGCAACGCCCCCGCCCCCCCCCCCCCTCATCGTGCACCTCAGCAACTAGAGTACCCCGCGCACTCGATTGCCGAGGGATTCTATTACATCGACATTGGGGGGTGGCGATGACGGTGCCTGCGAACCTGGCGATGGCCACGGTGGTCCAGGGACAGCCGCTCCCGGACTCAGTGGTAGTCTCAACTGCCCTGATCCAGGACGATCTGACTCGGATGATGTCGGGCCACACCTGGGCGGTCAAGGAGATCTTCTCCTTGCAGTTCGCCGTGACGTTTCCTTCAGGTGAGATTCTCCGCATCACGGCCTGTAGCACCACCCTCACGCTCCTGATCAGCCAGGTTTCAGATCTCCATCGAGCCCTCTACTGTGCACCCGACGACGACTTTGACTCTGACCCCGGTGTGGGTTCAAATCATTGGCTTCCCAGAGGAGCCATCGGTCTGGACTCCCTCCATCGTCGAGCTCATCTCCCAGTCTTTCGGCAAGCTGGTGGAGGTGGACATGGCGTCATGTGCGGGGACGGGCCCGATCCACCTATGGGTCCTATGCTCGAACCCAGCCCTCCTCCCGGGTCCCCTCCCACCCTTCTACTTCGGCCTCGAGGGGAGGATCCTGGTCCTAGAGCTTGAGGAGGAGCAGGACAGCAACAAGTCCCCACCTCGTCGTGCCCCACCCCCTTCTGAGAAGGGAGGGACGTCGTCTTCGGAGGGCTCCACGGACGACGATGAGGCAGGAGGGGAGTCCAAGTCCCCGTCGATCTCCCCCTGCCTCTACTCACGAGGGCGTTGCGCCTCCTGCTCCGGCTACCACCTTCCCGCTGTCTGCCCTTAGTACCCAGTAGACGGTACCAGACCTACAGATCTCTCAGTATGGCTCCAACTTCGGACTGTCCGAGGAATTCGTCGCTTTCATGGGCTTGGACCTCCCCAAAGAGGCTGGCACTTCTCGTGGTGACCCCCCAAGCAGAGACGGCGCATGGTGTGGGGATGGTGGTCACAGCACCCTCATCCCCGCGCTTCCCTGGGATGGTGTGCTACACCATGTCCCCGGGCTCTACGACGACCTCGCCCAGGGCCTCCCCGGCCGTCCCCACCACTCTTGCCGCTGGCCCTAGGGGGAGGCAGGTTCGCCCCCATCGCCTGGTTCCTCCCTCGTCCCATCACAGTGCTCGTCTGGCCAAGGCCAGGTAGGGGTGCGCGGGCGTGGAGCCCACCGTGCCGCAGCTGGCGGCCTAAAGGACGGTTGCCCGCAACCTTGACCCAGGTACCGCTCAGACGCCTCCTCCCCTCCCTTTCTTCCTCCACTGGCTCTAGGTTCTCAGTCCTTGATGACTCCCCGATCGACCATCTCGCGAAAGTGGCAGCTGACAGTGGTGTGGTCTTCCACGGCGAGCGGGGTCCGCGACTCGACCAAATTGAGGCGATTAGAGCTAAGGAGATTTACGAGGGCTCCCTCGCTGCATCCCAAGCTCACATCGCTCGGGAACGGGAGGGACCCTCGACACCACCCGGCCCCGGGACCTCTGATCCTGGGGCTAGGCCAGTGGCTTCTCCTCAGCAACCCCCCCACGGTAGTTACCCAGGCAACCCCCGGACCCCAGGGGTCGCTAGGGAAACCACGGAGGCCGAGCTCCAGACCCCAGCCAGAGGGCACTTCCCGTACCATCCCCCGTAAGGGGACCAAATCCAACGATGTTAAAATGAATTGGCAAGCAGTAAAATCATTCTTCTGGAACATCCGTGGGTTTGGTAATGACGGCCGGAGGCGCCAAATAAAGGAACATATGCGTCGTGAGGATGTTGACATTGTTGGTCTTCAAGAGACGATTAAACAAGACTTCCACATTTCTGAGCTACAAGCCCTCTCTCATCACAAGTTTGCATGGAACTGGCTCCCTGCTGTAGGCCACTCGGGAGGTATCCTCCTAGGGGCTAAGGAGGATACTTTTGAGGTTGTGGATATGGACCGTGGGGAATTCTTTGTGAGCATGTCCCTCACCCATAGACGTTCTAACTTCCAGTGGGAGGTTATTATTGTCTACAGCCCCGCGGACCACACCCGGTCTCCGGCTTTCCTTAAACAACTGAAGTCCAAGGTAGAGCGCTGCACCCTCCCGGTTGTTGTTGCGGGCGACTTCAACCTGATTCGCTCACCCGGCAACAAGAGCTCCCACAACATTGACATCCCGCGTATGCGGATGTTCAATGATTGCATCGTGGATCTCGATCTTAGAGAGATCACGCGAGTGGGAGCTCTCTTCACTTGGACGAATAACAGGGTTGACCCGGTCAGGAGTGTCCTCGACCGGGTTTTTTTCTCGGTGGAGTGGGAAGTGACCTTCCCTCTATACTCGCTCTGCGCCATTACTCGGATTGGTTCGGACCCTGTTCCACTCCTTTTATCGACAGGGGGAGCTCCCCTCCTAGGCTAAACCGCTTCCACTTTGAAAACTTCTAGCTCCATCAGCCGGGTTTTGTGGAAGCAGTTCAAGCTAAATGGACGGCGGCGGCAGACCCCCCTCCCCCCGGAAATTTAATGACGTGGACGTCTGGCACCACTGCGCCAAAGTGGCCCGCCAATTCATGAGAGGCTGAAGGGCCAACTTGGGGGCTGCGACCAAACTCCGGAAGAGTGCACTTCTGGAAGAGATCCAAGCCCTTGACCTGGCGGCAGACACGGTGGGCCTCGCTCCTGATGCTTGGGCCCATCGCTATGCCTTAGAGACTTCCCTCGTCGAGATCTACAAGGGGGAGGAGCTATTTTGGCGACAGCGGAGTCGTCAGAACTGGCTTCTCCAGGGTGATGCTAACACCGCCTACTTCCACGCGGTGGCCAATGGGAGCCATAGGAAGTGCTCCATCCCGTGTCTATGGGTCAACGAGAACCTCATTGAGGAGGCGGACGAGCTCTTGACCAATATATATTCGTTCTACAAGGAGCTCTTTGCCGCAGGACCCCGGACAGGGGTCGCATTGGCGGATGACTTCTGGCCGCTTAGGGCCAGGGTCACTGACATGGGGTACGTGGTATCAGCATACCTGGTCCTTCCCAAGGAAGGCCCACGTCAAATATACGCCGGCACATGAAGACTTTTGGGTGGCCCAGGCCCATGACGCCTTCGGATCCTTGGAGAGCAAGACTAGAGTAGATAGGAAATTCAAAGGGGTAAATCCCTAAAACATGTAACCGACTAGGTCTATGCCCGGGACCTTCCTGAGACTATATAAAGGCTAGGAGGGCACGACCTAGATCTCTCTCTCTCTCTCATACTCTCTCATACACGCCTCCACGCCAGATTGCATCTGCGCACCCCTGTAACCTTCGGTTCCGCCATAATCAAGAGCAGACAAGCAGGAGTAGGGTTTTCCCTCCGGGGGCCTGAACCTAGGTAAACCTTGTGTCCCCGTGTTGCTTGTTTGCTAACCGTTCCACGATCTCCAGCATCCCCATCTTCTCCAAAACCCAAGTCCATAACAATGGGCATTGATGAGATCAAACCTCGTCAATTGGCGCCATCTGTGGGAACTGGAGACGCTGATTGTGCTGTCGTGATGGTCCCAACCCGATCGATCTACAACTCTGCGGCGACGGAGAGTCACCTCCTCTTCGGCGCTTTTGACTTCACCGGCCACCATGAAGGACTTCGAGCCCGTAGGCGACGGACTCGAAATCCTGCTCGGGAGCTTCGCCTGTGGGCAACCGGCACCTCCGCCTCGAAAGGGTGCCCCTACCATCAATCAGGCCCGCTTCATGGACTCCACACCCTGTGCTACGCACAACATCATCAACAGATGATTCCTATGACAGCAGCAGCTGCAACTCCGATCTATGCGATCCGCCGTCGGATGAAGGGGCCTACGGTTCCAGATCTGAAAGCTGCGGCAGCAGCGGACCAATCTACGAGCGCTACCAATGCGTCGTAGTCATACAGGCTGACAGGGATCAGCACACACCCAACCCGCCACCCAACTCGAACCCCAACCCGCAAGACAGGAACGGCGTGAACAGAAGAAGCCAATCCTCCCCACCCGAAGAGGAAAACAACGGCCACGTCTTCCGCCTTAGCAAATAAGGATGGGCCCAGGCACGCAACGCCGTAGCAGGCAACATAGTCCTACCTGCAGACTCCTCCCGGGATCTGCTGATGGCCTACCACCTTCTCCTGATCGAGGAGCACAAGAAGCAGGTCAAGATGCAAGAGGTGCTCGACAAGCGCAAGCAAGCAGCCTCCGAGTCCAGTGCGCGACGAGCTGCGCTCTCCGCCATGGGCATTGGCTCCAGCTCGAACGCCAACCAAGGAAACAAGCACCGCTCTCGGGTGGAAAACATGGACCCCAAGGAGCGTCGGGAGGTGACCGAACCCTCCACACATCCTTCATGGAGATGGACGCCGACGGCAACGTCATCCCGAAAACACCGCAGGCTGCGATCATGGTAGCCACTGCGTATCTCGCGGCTCACCCACCTCCGGAGGGGGACCCGAAAAGAGCCATGCATAAGTCCGCACTTACCGGACTCGGACTTGTCGGAGCTGCGCTCCACCAAGAAGCTCCTGTGGAGCCAAAGAAGAAAGCTCCGGCCAGGCACGACCGGAGCCCCACCCCTTCATCCGAAGAGGAAGAGGAACACGACCTCCCTCGAAGGAAGAAGAGCTCGCGTCACCATAAACGCGACTACGGCGCCAGAGACGCGCTCACACAGCGCAAAATCAACAAAGCGCGAGCCAAGCGCGCATGCTCGTCTGAATCTGAGATGGACGAAGATGAAGGAGAACTCTGCGGAGCCCGATGCTTCAGCAGATCTGTTCGGCGAACAAAGATGCCACGCAATTTCAAGCTTCCTTCAGATACTCCGAAGTCCGACGGCACACAAGACCCAAAAGCATGGCTCAACGATCATCTGTCATCCGTCAAGCTGCACGGCAGTAACAAAGAAACCGCCATGCAATGCCTTCATCTGCAGCTGACAGGCGCGGCATGGATCTGGCTCAGCAGCCTACCATCAGGGTCCATCCGAAGCTGGGAGGAGCTAGATTACAGCTTCATCCGAAACTTCAAGGGCACCAGCAACAGTCCTGCCTCAATCGAAGATTTGCGCGCCTGCACTCAACGAACGGGTGAATCCATTCGCTCGTACATACTACGCTGGTCCAACACAAAAAACTCCGCAGCACACATCTCCAAAGAGAGGGCCATCGACGCCTTCAGGGAAGGCGTCAAGCGCCAAGACTTCAAGGAGGAACTTGGGCGCGTCAAGCCCAAAACACTCGACCACCTCATGGACATCGCCAACAGGTGGGCTAACGGCGAAGATTCCATTCACCGAGCACAATCGGAGGAAGAAGACGACTATCGGCGACAGAGCGCCAAGAAGAGAAGATCGCGTCTCTGACGGCCGCGACGGACCGACATGGTCGCGCCGGCTCGCCCGATCGCAACGACGCCAACCGCAGCGGAGGATACCGGAGGAAACTTCCGCGACGGGCGCCCGAGCCATGGCAGCGATTGCGACCGCGATAACGTACCCTCGGCATACGAAAAGCTTTCGGGTCCATGCACCATCCACTTCTACATCGACAAGCAGGATGGCAAAAAGAAGGCGAGCCACATGCTCAAGGACTGCCGTGAGTTCCAAAAACTCAGCTAAAGCATGGTGCAGATGAGGCAGCAAGCCCCAATCCCTGCGTTCGGAAACGCACCCGCGCCAGGTGAAATAGCGCATGGAGCTCCTCCACCGCCACCTGTAGGAGGCCCGAACCAACCAGTCGCACTAGCACAGAATACGCAGGAAGCAGGTATCCCCACCGAAAGGATCGCGATGATCGAAGGCGCCCCACGAATAGGGTGCAGAATAAAATTGTGGCATCCCGCAAAACCACTACTAGAAAATCGCGTTGTTTTTGTGCATTGCATCGTCATGACCGCATGCTCATGTCATCATGCCACCTTGCATTTGAGCATCGTCATCATCATGCATATTATTTTTGCCTAAAAACTATTTGCGAAAGACTATGGTTTTCCGAAACTAGCCCTCCTCCTATTTCAAATCAAACCCCCGGATGCTTCCGGATATTTTGTTTGTCTAAAAACTATTTATAAAAGTTTATTGCCAATTAAATAAAAGTTATATTATTTTAGGGGGCAGTCGAACGGGCCGATTTGACCCGAACGACCACCCCCCAGAATAAAACAGTCTACCCCAAAATCCTATTCCTACCAGTCCTAATCTAACCACAACCCCTCCACCTCACCCCACCCAATCCCCTCTCGCCACCTCACCTCTCTCCCTCCCCCCACCACTCACACGCTGCCACGTCACTCAGCCTCTCTCTCCACTTCCCTCAGCAGCACACTCACCCAACACACACCCAGCCACACACGCACGCACCGCCCTCTCCCACCCCTGCAGGACCACGCACCCTGGGTCCCACCCACGCGCCACGCCTTGGCCAAATGCCCAAGCCCACTGCCCACTGTCTTCCCCCACAACGCGTCGGCCCGACCCCCACCCCGCGTCTGCCCTGGTCCCACCTCGCCCGCGTGGTTCCTCCCTGAGCCGGCCTCCTCCCTCACGCGTTCTCTCCCTCCCGTAGAGCCTCCCCGTCCGCCTCACCAGAACCGCTCGCCCTGCAGCCTTCCTCGCCGGCCGCGCCTCCTCCTGTCGCCAGGCCGCCGTGCTCCTCCTCCTCCGGCCGCCGCGTCCGGTGCTCGCCGGCGCCTGCTCGCCTCGCCCCATCGCCTCGAGCCGCCCGTGAACCGCCGTTCGCCTCCATCGTTGCCGTCCGCCGTCGGTGCCTCGGGCCCCCGCGCGACCACCTCCCCGAGCCTGGCCGTCGTCGGCGTCGACCTCTCCCCCGTCAAGCTCCGCCTCGGCCTGCGCTCTACGACCGCCTCTCCGCCCGGGCCCTCCTCCGTCCCCCCTGCTCATCCGCTAGCCGGCTGCCGCTGGCCCTCCTTCCCGAGGACCCTGCAGCGCCTCTTCTTCCTCTGGCCCCGCGACCTTCCCTCCCCTGCAGCGGGCTCGCGCTGTCCCGGCGTCCCTCTAACCCGGCCGTGCACCTCCGTCTTAAATCACGTGCCTCCCGCCACCATCGGGTTGCCCATGTACCTTTTCCGAGGAGTTGGTGCCGATGGGCTGTTTTCTTTCGAGAGATAATGGTGAGATCGTGACCTGGTGGATATATGGTGTGCGGTGGAGTGTGGTAACATGGAGGATCGTCTTCTAGCACCGTTTAAGCCGACACTCTCTTCGAGAACCGCTTTTCGCGCATCCGGCAAGGCCTCCGGCATGGACCCACGTTCGCCACCAACAAGGAACCGATGATTGTCGGCATCCAAGATCTACATCACTCGAAGTACAAGGCCGAACCCGAAGACCGCCAAGACCGCCACCGGAACGACAAGCACTTCACCGCGGAACGCCAAGGCCTTCGTCCCGAACGCCATAACCGTCGACATGACCCGAAGGCCACGGCGACGACAAGATCGGCACCGACCCGGACGAACCCGATGCGCCCCCGACACCGAACCAAGTACTCCTTTCCGGACGCCGGGTCCGCCGAGAACCGGGCGACAAGATCTGCCCGTTGTTCGAGAATGTTCCGCCGATTCCACGTTTCCGTCGAACCCTGGACCCTGAGACCCGACCCCGAACCCCGGAACCCCAAGTTCGTCGAGACCCCTAATGTGTGACCCCTTTTCTCGAACCCTATTTTATAATATAATACAACTTGTTGCATATTAAATCATTCATCTCGCATGCATATCATGTGGTTTGGGGGCCTTATGCCGATTCACCTCATAATTAAATATGGGGCCCATATGCGGGCAAATCTAGCCTCATATTGGCCTCATTTAAATTTGTGTAGCGAACCGGTGATATATTTTGCCATGTTAAAACAACATTTAATTTGCGGGGTAGCTAAACAACTTGAACCATATAATTAATTGTCGGGACCCCGGTTCCACTTAATATGACCTAATCGCATCGCACCCTTGCCATGTCATGCATCATGCATGCATCATGCCGATCTTTTGCCGTAGTATTAAATATTGCATCCGGTGTTTCTTCTAGTGTTTTGCTTCATCGCGGATAAGGCCGTTGAGTTGATGTGAGCTTCGACCCGACCTTCGGATGAACCTTCGGCAATGCTTTTCAGTCGAGCATCTTTCCCTTTCTACATATCTTACTTTTCTAGTATTTATTCCCTCCTGTTGATCTATTGCTATCTGTGTTGCGATGCTCTAGTTCCCGTACCTGTGACATCCCGTGCAACCCTATATCGCCTTGGACACCTCCTATTAACTGTTGTTTGGTAGATAGTTGGACTTGCGCGCCGTAGTCGCTTGCTCAAGTGCTGTTGCGTGTTGTCAAGTGCCACAGTTGTTGGAGTAATGCCGCATGTTTGTTGTTGGAGATGATCTTGGTCTTACTTATCGTTCATTTTAATTACTGTTTAACAACTAAAATTGAAGTAAGTAAGCAGAGGCATCGGTGGGTGATAGATAATATTTGGTTTCGAGCCCATACTTGTGTCCGTGGGACCCCGAGTACTTGATACATTCCTTGAATTTTCGCTATCCACATCAGGAGGTATATGGGACCCCGAGCGAGCTTGATTCAGTCTTATTTCTTGGGGCCACAAACTAGTTTGAGGTTTTATTTACTATCTGTACTTATGCCATGCTACTTGTATTTACGATTGTCAGGAGCACCTTTGTCTTTGTTTAGGAATTGTGACCCGTTTACGGTATCGACAAGCCCAGTTTTGGGTTCCCGATAAACCTGACCCCACAAACCTTGGGTCCGTCTCGAGCTAGCTTACTTCGTTGGTAAGACTTCAAGGGTGGCCCCAAATATTTCTGAATCTGTGATTGCTTTGTCGTGAAGGCCTCGTTGGGTTTTGATTTGGTTTTCGAGGTTGATCGGCGTGTGTTGCTATTGGTGCACCCGGCGGGTAAAACTTTCGAAAGCCGTGTCCGCGGTTATGGACGACTTGGAGCACAGTATCTCGACCATAGACAAGCATAACTAAAGTAGTATTATAAATTTGACTTTATAATGACTAGTAATCAGCTTCACCACAATGGAATGGCTAAATAATACTGCCTACAATTGCTTGTTTGGAGTGTCGCTTGCGACCATTGTACCTGACTAGTAATTATTGCAACTACAACGGAATGGCTGAATAAAAGTACCAACAACTGCTGGGTTTTGGGTTATCTCACGTTAATTGTATCTGACTAGTAAGTGTCGCAACTATAACGGAATGATTACTAAAATTGCCCACTGCTTATTTTATCAGGAGGACTATCTATACCTGACTAGTAATTGCTGCAACGATAACTGAATAAATAAAACTGCCAACTGTGTGAGTTCCTCGGTTGACTTCCTCGTGAGGTCTCGAGGGGGAAACACCAGGATGGGTATGTTTGGTGGTAGTATCAGGTTGGATCCGAATAGGTCTTTCTTACCCCTCTCTGATAGCCGCTAGTGGTATCGAGTCTCTATAGGTTGTTAAGTGCTTGCTGCGCTGCCGCTTCAGTCCACCATACCTATGTAGGCGAGGACCGCCGAATTCTAGCCTCGCCGTGTACTGGCCTCGATCGACGCTCCTCTTTTCCTTTGCCCTTTGTCGGCACCTTTTGTTTTAGCGGTTTCGGCGTCGTTAGCGGGGTTACCCTTCCGCTTGGCCTGGGGTTATGGACGCCATTGGTTATTCTTGGGCTCTTAGCCCCATTTGCATCTTGTCCGTAGTCGGATATTGTATCGTTCTGGTGACTTGGATCTTTGTATCGTATATACGTATTCTTGACTCTTTGAGTCATTGCTGTATATCTCATTACGTGGGTCCCATCAAGGACTGTTGTGTAATGTTATTACTTCGTTTTCCACCCGCACGAAAGTGCCTGGTGGGCACCTTTGAATCGTTTCTATGCGGGTTTGGCGGGAATCGCTGAAACTTGCATAGGTCCGATTCTGAGGGTGTTACAGAGTGGCATCAGAGCCCAGCAGTTGCGATACCCCACAAGTCCAGCCTGTAGGATAACCTAGCTAACGGCCGAAGTAGAGTGTCAAAACTATTTTTGAAAAATCGGTTGGATAGTTCTGATTAGGTCTGATTTTACCCCTTACCCCTCTGCTATTCTCCTCTTATCTCGACGTGTTTTGAATCCGCTCTCTTCTCGCTCTTCGAGTCCAGGAATTCTCGTGGTTGGGTTTTCGTCGTACCTTCAGGGTTTCGCTTCCTCCTTTGGTAACGGTGTCGCTACATCTGGTATGCATGCGATCCGAGGAATCCTTCGTCTGGTGGACTTCTCTTTGTTCCTTCTCGTGCTTTCCGGTGTGTTCCGACGCGACGACATCATCTACGCCAGCTCCGATGAAGAGTATGCATCACTCCGTTGTTCCGAACCTCGCTTGTCGAGATCTTCAGTCTGATTCCGAGAGTTGGTTGCATAATCCGCCTATTCGTGTGCAGAGTAATGGTTTGAGTGCGGGATGGAGTAGCTACCATACCACTACTCTTATCATTCGCTCTTGTACGTCGAATCAGTGGATCCAGCGATTTTACTCCGTCCACGGTAGTTAGGGGTGGCTTTATTTGCGATACCTCTACCTTCGACCTTTTGTTCCCGGAGTGTTCTCTCGACGATCCCGGACAACGACCTCTTGTTAGTGGTGTCGCGAGGATCTACACGAAGCGAGAAGACGCGGATCGCCGACCTTCCTTCCGGTACCATGAGGCGGATCTCGAGGGAGAGATCCCTTGTTTGTGGTGTCGAATTGTGGCATCCCGCAAAACCACTACTAGAAAATCGCGTTGTTTTTGTGCATTGCATCGTCATGACCGCATGCTCATGTCATCATGCCACCTTGCATTTGAGCATCGTCATCATCATGCATATTATTTTTGCCTAAAAACTATTTGCGAAAGACTATGGTTTTCCGAAACTAGCCCTCCTCCTATTTCAAATCAAACCCCCGGATGCTTCCGGATATTTTGTTTGTCTAAAAACTATTTATAAAAGTTTATTGCCAATTAAATAAAAGTTATATTATTTTAGGGGGCAGTCGAACGGGCCGATTTGACCCGAACGACCACCCCCAGAATAAAACGGTCTACCCCAAAATCCTATTCCTACCAGTCCTAATCTAACCACAACCCCTCCACCTCACCCCACCCAATCCCCTCTCGCCACCTCACCTCTCTCCCTCCCCCCACCACTCACACGCTGCCACGTCACTCAGCCTCTCTCTCCACTTCCCTCAGCAGCACACTCACCCAACACACACCCAGCCACACACGCACACGCACCCGCCACTCTCCCCACCCCCTGCCACCGGGACCCACGCACCCTGGGTCCCACCCACGCGCCACACGCACGCCAGCGCGCAGCCCAAGCCCCACCTGCCGCCCCCTGTGCGTCTTCCCCCACCAACCGCGTCCAGCCCGACCCCCACCCCGCGTCTGCCCTGGTCCCACCTCGCCCGCGTGGTTCCTCCCTGAGCCGGCCTCCTCCCTCACGCGTTCTCTCCCTCCATGAGCCTCCGTCCGCCTCCCAGAACGCTCGCCTGCGGCCTTCCTCGCCCGGCCGCGCCAGCGCCTCCTCCGTCGCCAGCCGTCGTGCTCCTCCTCCTCCGGCCGGCGTCCGTGCCGCGCCGCCTCGCCCATCGCCTCGAAGCCCGTGGTGAACCGCCCGTTCGCCTCCATCGTCGCCGCGCCAGCTCTCCTCCTCGGGTCCCCAGACCATCTCTCCGAGCCTGGCCGTCGTCGGCGTCGACCTCTTCCCCGTCAAGCTCGCCTCGGCCCGCCCTCCGCCTCTCCGCCTCCTCCGGCCCCCTGCTCATCCGCCAAAGCCGCGGCCCTCCTTCGAGACCTCGGCGCCTCGCTTCCTCGCCCGACCTTCCTCCCTGCAGCGGGCTCGCGCTGTCCCGGCGTCCCTCTAACCCGGCCGTGCACCTCCGTCTTCGTCACGTGTACCTCCTCGCCACCATCGGGTTGCCCATGTACCTTTTTCCTGGAGGAGTTGGTGTTGCCGATGGGCTGTTTTCTGTTTCAGAGATAATGGTGAGATGCGTGACCTGTGGTGGATATGGTGTGCGGTGGAGTGTGGTAACATGGAGGATGCGTCTTCTCTAGCACCGTTTAAGCCGACACCATCTTCTTTCGAGGAACCGCGCACTCGCGCATCCGGCAAGGCCTCCGGCATGGACCCACGTTCGCCACCAACAAGGAACCGATGATTGTCGGCATCCAAGATCTACACCACTCGAAGTACAAGGCCGAACCCGAAGACCACCAAGACCGCCACCGGAATGACAAGCACTTCACCGCGGAACGCCAAGGCCTTCGTCCCGAACGCCATAACCGTCGACATGACCCGAAGACCACGGCGACGACAAGATCGGTACCGACCCGGACGAACCCGATGCGCCCCCGACACCGAACCAATTACTCCTTTCCGGACGCCGGGTCCGCCGAGAACCCGGAGGCGACAAGATCTGCCCCGTTGTTCGAGAATGTTCCGCCGATTCCACGTTTCCGTCGAACCCTGGACCCTGAGACCCGACCCCGAACCCCGGAACCCCAAGTTCGTCGAGACCCCTAATGTGTGACCCCTTTTCTCGAACCCTATTTTATAATATAATACAACTTGTTGCATATTAAATCATTCATCTCGCATGCATATCATGTGGTTTGGGGGCCTTATGCCGATTCACCTCATAATTAAATATGGGGCCCATATGCGGGCAAATCTAGCCTCATATTGGCCTCATTTAAATTTGTGTAGCGAACCGGTGATATATTTTGCCATGTTAAAACAACATTTAATTTGCGGGGTAGCTAAACAACTTGAACCATATAATTAATTGTCGGGACCCCGGTTCCACTTAATATGACCTAATCGCATCGCACCCTTGCCATGTCATGCATCATGCATGCATCATGCCGATCTTTTGCCGTAGTATTAAATATTGCATCCGGTGTTTCTTCTAGTGTTTTGCTTCTTCGCGGATAAGGCCGTTGAGTTGATGTGAGCTTCGACCCGACCTTCGGATGAACCTTCGGCAATTCTTTTCAGGCGAGCATCTTTCCCTTTCTACCTATCTTACTTTTCTAGTATTTATTCCCTCATGTTGATCTATTGCTATCTGTGTTGCGATGCTCTAGTTCCCGTACCTGTGACATCCCGTGCAACCCTATATCGCCTTGGACACCTCCTATTACCTGTTGTTTGGTAGATAGTTGGACTTGCGCGTCGTAGTCGCTTGCTCAAGTGCTGTTGCGTGTTGTCAAGTGCCACAGTTGTTGGAGTAATGCCGCATGTTTGTTGTTGGAGATGATCTTGGTCTTACTTATCGTTCATTTTAATTACTGTTTAACAACTAAAATTGAAGTAAGTAAGCAGAGGCATCGGTGGGTGATAGATAATATTTGGTTTCCGAACGCCCACTTGTGTCCCGTAGGACCCCGAGTACTTGATACCTGTTTCTTGAATTTTCGCGCTATCCACATCCGGGAGGTATATGGGACCCCCCTGAGCCAGAGCTTGATTCAGTCTTATTTCTTGGGGCCACAAACTAGTTTGAGGTTTTATTTACTATCTTGTACTTATGCCATGCTACTTCTGTATTTACGATTGTGCAAGGAGCACACTGTACTGTTTAGGAATTGTGACCCGTTTACGCGGTATCGACAAGCCCAGTTTTGGGTTCCTGTCACATCATTGGCCCCACAAACCTTGGGTCCGTCTCGGAGCTAGCTTACTTCGTTGCGGGTAAGACTTCAAGGGGTGGCCCCCTGAAATATTTCTGAATCCTGTGATTGCTTTGTCGTGAAGGCCTCGTTGGGTTTTGATTTGGTTTTTCCGAGGTTGATCGAGCGTGTGTTGCTATTGGTGCACCCCGGCCGGGTAAAAACTTTCTGAAAGCCGTGTCCGCGGTTATGGACGACTTGGAGCACAGTATCTCGACCATAGACAAGCATAACTAAAGTAGTATTATAAATTTGACTTTATAATGACTAGTAATCAGCTTCACCACAATGGAATGGCTAAATAATACTGCCTACAATTGCTTGTTTGGAGTGTCGCTTGCGACCATTGTACCTGACTAGTAATTATTGCAACTACAACGGAATGGCTGAATAAAAGTACCAACAACTGCTGGTTTTTGGGTTATCTCACGTTAATTGTATCTGACTAGTAAGTGTCGCAACTATAACGGAATGATTACTAAAATTGCCCACTGCTTATTTTATCAGGAGGACTATCTATACCTGACTAGTAATTGCTGCAACGATAACTGAATAAATAAAACTGCCAACTGTGTGAGTTCCTCGGTTGACTTCCTCGTGAGGTCTCGAGGGGGAAACACCAGGATGGGTATGTTTGGTGGTAGTATCAGGTTGGATCCGAATAGGTCTTTCTTACCCCTCTCTGATAGCCGCTAGTGGTATCGAGTCTCTATAGGTTGTTAAGTGCTTGTTGCGCTGCCGCTTCAGTCCACCATACCTATGTAGGCGAGGACCGCCGAATTCTAGCCTCGCTGTAATCGCCTCGATCGACGCTCCTCTTTTCCTTTGCCCTTTGTCACCCCTTTTGTTTTAGGTGTTTCGGCGTCGTTAGCGAGGTTACCCTTCCCATTGGCCCGCAGGGTTATGGACGCCATTGGTTATTCTTCAGGGCTCTTAGCCCCATTTGCATCTTGTCCGTAGTCGGACGCTGTATCGTTTTACAGGTGACTTGGATCTTTGTATCGTATATCTGTATTCTTAACTCTTTGAGTCGCTGCTGTATATATCTGTTCTGTGGGTCCCATCGAGGACTATTGTGTAATGTTATTACTTTGTTTTCCACCCGCACGAAAGTGCCTGGTGGGCACCTTTGAATCGTTTCTATGCGGGTTTGGCGGGAATCGCTGAAACTTGCATAGGTCCGAAAGGATCACTGATGATCCAGAAGGGGCGCCCCACGAATAGGGTGCAGAATAAAATCACCCGACAAATCAACCTGGCCGTGGCAACTCCACCCGCCATCCCTGAGTACCTCAGTGGATCGGAGTCCTGCATCACGTTCTGTCGTTCGGACCACCCTTGCCAGATCCCTCGCCCAGGTCATGCTGCCCTGGTGCTGGAGGCGCAGATCGGAGGTTTCGAGATGAGTCGCGTCTTCATGGACGACGGCAGCGGCATCAACCTGATGTTTGCAAGCACTCTAGCAGCAATGCGGATCCCGCAGTGCAGCCTGGAACAATCAGACACAACGTTCCACGGCATCGTTCCAGGGAAGGGCATATTCCCCCTGGGCAAAATATGACTCGACGTCATCTTCGGCAAGCCGGACAACTTCCGACCGGAACGGATCGAATTCAAAGTGGTGGACTGGCCATCACAGTACCACGCCGTCCTCGGGCGTGTAGCATTCGCAAGGTTCCTGGCTGTCCCACACTATGCATACCTACTACTCAAGATGCCAGGGTCGAAGGGCGTCATCACAATCCATGGGAGCTTCACCCGATCGGACCAATGCGACAGGGATTTTAACAGAATCTCCCAGTCATTCGGCATGCAGGAGGAACTCGTAAGGCTCCGCGAGGTGACGGACAATGGTGCACCCCCAGTCGCACGGCAAAACGCACCTGACATGTCCTTCGACTCCACCGTCAACACGAAGAAGGTGCAAATCCATCCGACGGATGCCTCCAAGGCGGCGCTGATCGCCAACGACCTCAGCCCCGCATAGGAAGACGCGCTCGTCGAATTCCTCCGTGAGCGCTGGGAAATCTTCGCCTGGTGTCCTGCGGACATGCCAGGAGTTCCCAGGGAATTCGCCGAGCACGCACTCAACGTCTTTCCAGACACCAAGCCCGTCAAGCAGTCCATCCGGAGACTGTCCGAGCCACGGGCCGAAGCTATCGGCAAAGAAATCAATAGACTACTCGCTGTAGACTTCATCAGGGAAATCAGAGAAAGCGAGTGGCTCGCAAATACAGTGATGGTCCCAAAGAAGGACACGGACATCTTGCGGATGTGCGTGGATTTCACGTCGCTAAACAAGCATTGCCCAAAGGACCACTTCCCTCTTCCTCGGATCGATCAGATCATCGATTCGACTGCAGGTTGCAAGAAACTCTCCTTCCTCGATGCCTACTCAGGCTACAACCAGATTCGACTCAAGGTCGAAGATCAGGAGAAAACGGCGTTTATCACACCGTTCGGAGTGTTCTGCTACAACACAATGCCCTTCGGGCAAAAGAACGCAGGTGCCACGTACCAGGGATGCATGCAGGCATGCCTCAAGGACCAGATCGGTCGCAACGTTCAAGTCTATGTCGACGACATAGTCATAAAAACCAGGGAAGCAAGGTCACTTATCGACAATCTCCGCGAGACGTTCGAAAACCTCGATCGCTACAGGATCAAACTCAACCCCGAAAAGTGCGCCTTCGGCGTCCCATCGGGTCATCTGCTCGGGTACTTCATTTCTCAGCGAGGGATCGAGGCAAACCCGAAGAAAATCAGAGCCATCATGGCGATGGAGAAGCCAAAAAACCTCAAGGGTGTCAAACAACTCGCAGGACGAATAGCGGCGCTAAGCAGATTCATCAGCCGCATGGGCGAGAAGTCCCTGCCATTCTACCAGCTGCTACGCAAGGCAGATAAATTCGAGTGGACGCCCGAAGCCGACGATGCGTTCGAAAGCCTCAAACGGCTACTCTCCACCTCGCTCGTCCTGGTCACTCCAAAGGAGCGCGAGCCTCTGCTGCTGTACATAGCAGCCACACATCAGGCGGTCAGCACTGTGCTAGTGGTCGAACGACCCGAAGAGGACAATACCCACGGGGTCCAACGCCCAATCTACTACCTCAGCGAGGTACTGACGCCAACAAAGCAGAGGTACCCTCACTACCAGAAACTCGCCTACGGCGTGTTCATGACGGCTCGACGGCTGAGCCATTACTTCCAGGAGCACCAGGTGATGGTCGTCAACGAGGCACCCCTGAACAGCATCCTGAATAACCCAGAGGCCACAGGACGCGTGGCCCTGTGGGGCATCGAGCTGTCACCCCTGGACATCGTCTACGAGAAGCGACTCGCAATCAAATCTCAAGTCCTCCCGGACTTCCTTGTACATTGGATGGAGCTGCAGCTGCCAGACACCCCAGACATGTCGCAGTCATGGACGATGCACTTCGACGGCTCCAAACGTGAAGCTAGAGCAGGAGCCGGGGTCATACTGACCTCCCCGCAGGGCGACCAGATGAAGTACGTCCTTCGGATGAAATTCCGAGCTTCTAACAACGAGGCCGAATACGAAGCCCTCATCCACGGCATGAGGATGGCAAAGATCTGCGGCGCAATGCGCCTGGTCATCTACGGTGACTCCAACCTCGTCGTCTAGCAAACGATGAACGAGTGTGACGCACACGCCGAAAACATGATCGCGTACCGCGCACTATACAACACACTCGAAGGAGAATTCGACGACTGCGAGCTTCGCCACGTCGGGAGAGAAAGCAACGAGGAAGCCGACAGACTCGCCAACATCGGCTCCACCTGCGCAAAGGTGCCACCGGGTGTGTTCCTCGAACAGATCTGCGTGCCATCCATCAAGCAGAAATTCCCCAAGGGATCACCCGAAGAAGCAGAACACTCGGGGGCTACACTGCCCGAAGGATACGAAGGACCCGAGAAAATGGACACAGAGGTCGCTACGGTCAACCTGATGCAGGTCATGGCAGTCGAAGAAACTTGGACGCGACCATACCTCCAGTTCTTGATAAACGGAGAATGGCCTGACAGCCCGACAGATGCCCGGCGCATATCTCGTCGGTCAAAAGCCTTCACCATCATCAATGGCGAGCTATACAAGCGCAGTATTACGGGTGTACTACAAAGGTGCATCACCATCGGTGACGGGAAAGCCATCCTCCAAGACATCCACGAGGGCATCTGCGGCCATCATGCAGGCAGCTGCTCCCTTGTCGCGAAAGCTCTACGAGCTGGATTCTACTGGCCAACGGCCATAAGCGATGCAAAGGACATCGTCCGAAGATGCAACGGGTGCCAAAGGTTCGCCGACAAACCGCACGTACCAGGGTCAGAACTCAGACCCATACCTATAGCCCGACCCTTCACCCAATGGGGCCTCGACATGATCGGCAAACTGCCAAAGTCCTCGAAAGGGGGGCACGTTTACCTCTTGGTCGCAGTCGATAAATTCTCCAAGTGGGTCGAGGCCATGCCGGTTACCAACCAAAAGGGAAAGACCGCCGTCAAGTTCTTCGAGTCCATTGTCTACAGGTTCGGCGTATTGCACAACATCATTACCGACAATGGATCAAACTTCATATCCAAAGAATTCCAAGACTTCTGTGAAGGTCTCGGGATCAACATCACATACGCCTCAGTGGCTCACCCGCAAACGAACGGGCAGGTTGAAAAGGCCAACGGCCTAATCGGCGCTGGCATCAAGAAGCGCGTCATGAGCCCACTCGAACGAAAGGCCGGAGCCTGGACGAAAGAGCTGCCATCCGTCCTATGAAGTTTCGTACTACGCCAAACAGCTCCACCGGCTACACACCGTTCTTCATGGTGCATGGAGCCGTCATTACCACTGGCACGCCCACTAGGCCCCCGGGATCGTTGCTTTACAATGCCGAATCCACGGCTGCACTCTAAGACGCCCGACACACTCGACGAGCAAGAGACATAGCAGCTCGATCGGTGTGTACCGGAGAGTCTCCGCAACTACCACAGCCGCCGGCTGCGCCCAAGGTCCTTCGTTGAAGGAGACCTCGTCTTGCGACTCAAGAAAGAGCGACCGAAGAAATTCGAGTCACCATGGGAAGGACCCTACATCATCACCGAGGTCATCCCAGGTGGCGCCTATCGCCTCAAGCACGTGGAGTCTGGAGTCGCATACTCCAACCCATGGAACATCGCGCACTTGCGACGATTCTACCCCTAGCTACCTACCCCTTTACTTTCAATAAGGCTTTTCAGCCAAGGCTATTCAGCCGAACAATGTACTTCCTCCATTACGATATAAATAAAGCTAAGTGTCTCGCCCAAAATTTTCGTTTCGTTATTTGCAACTTTACTTTACGCTACAAACGCACTCGGGGGCTCCCCCCACCTCACGATTTCGTCGACCGAGGATCACGCGTGTACACCTGAGTAGTTGACAATGTCAGGCAAACAAAAAGGACACGTACTCAAACAAAGCACCGCGTGCTTACAACAAACAAACCTTTATAACAAAGGGCACAACACGCCCAGTCGAAATATACAAATTTTACATCTATCTCTTTTACAGGTACTACCTATTCTGAAGAATAACTTGAGCACGCTGCTCAAACAAATCTACGACCTGTTCGGCATACTGCCTTACAGCCGCATAATGTGGACGCATGTCCCACTCATCACCATCCAGCCGAGGAGGCGGCCCAGCCGCCACAGCAGACAAATCTACATCAGGCCGGTGCAGCCTCACAAGGGACAAAGCAGCCTTCACTCCTGCGACGAGCTGTTGCCGCACCAGCTCCTTGACATTATTCATGCTCCGAAACTTTGACAGAAGACCCGCAAGGCTTGTTGGCATGGCATCCAATGGAAACCTGACATGCAACACCGATGCAAGTGACGTCTGCACCTGACGAAGCACCCGCGAAACCTGGTGCACACGATCCTGCACCGTCGCCACAGCCATGGCACGGTCCCGATCCATCCAGAAGAAGCCGCCAGCCTCCATGTCTTGTTGAGTCAAGCAATTGAACCAAACAGCGACACGCTCTTTCTCCTCCCTCGGAGCAAGGTTGGCACCTGCGACACTCGCACAAAATAAGACGCAAGGCCAGCAGGCGCATCCGAAGAACTGAGTTGCAGCTAGAAACAAAGAACAACTTACATTGAAGATGCTCAGACAGCCGAAGCAGTTCCGCCATCAAGTACTCCTCTCTGGCTGCACCGCGATCTGCCTTGTACTTCCAAACATCAACGTGACCACGCACCCCAAGCAACTCCTTCTCAAGACTACGAACATGGTCTCGAAGAAAAGCAAGTTGTGATGAATCATCCAAAGATGGCCGCTGCCGCGTTGTAGGCGAGGTGTCTACGGGATCAGCACCCGAAGGAACCTAGAGCAACAGAGAAGAAAATGACATAAACATTCAGACGAAGAAGAGCACAACTCAACGAAACTCATTAAGCATATAAAGGCCAATACGTGGCACGAGGATTTTTGTTCCCCAACATAATTACATGCAAAAGAAGATTACAAACTATCCTACAGCTACAACGCCTAAGACGCGGCACCCTGAGTAGCCTCGGAGCCGGATTGCCTCGCCTTGGCCTCCCCCTGTTGCCGCAGCGCATACTCGGACAGCAGATCAATGAGCTTTGGCCCATATCGCTTGCAGCGAGCAGAATAGGTAGCAAAGGCTACCTCGGATCCATCCGCGGTCGTCGGCATCCGGGAGGTGATCTGGGGAAGGTCCAGCTCCGCTCCAGCCGCCAAGGCCATCGCCAGCCCGACGGACGCGCCGATGCCCTTCTGCTTGCGCTTGTACGCCGCAGGCGCTTCGGCTGACAAAGCCTCCGCCAGGGCGTCAACATCATCAAGGGCCGCGCCCTTGGGGACAAGCTCCTTGTAGAAGCGGCCAAGGACCTCCTTCGCCTTGGCAAGGGAGTTGACGATGCTGTAGCGATCTTCGACCGCTGCAGTTGCATCATCTAGAGCACTCCCGTGCTCCGAAGTCAAACTCGATGCTGCGGCATCGAGACAAAAAAAGAAGAAAAGGAATGAAGAAATCATCACGGAAGAAAGACAAGAAAACAAGCGAAAGGAGTAAAATAAGACACTCACGAAACAGCCTTGGCGGCGTCATGAGCTTGCCGCCACCTCTCTTTCACGCGATCGCAAAGTGGCCAGCTGCTCCTCGCGGTCCGTGGCCTCCTGCCGAGCGCTCCTTAGCCTCGTGCCTTTGCTCAGCTCGAGGCGCTCTTTAGACCGGGCGGCCCTCGGACTTCTTCTCCGCATGACCAAGGCTCTTATTGAGAGCGTCAATCTCTCACGGAGGAAGTGTTATGCTCTCTGCATTCAAAACATGCGGCGTCGAAGCAAGACAATAAAAGAAAGAAGCATCAAAGCATACAGTACCTTGAAGGCTGGAGGTTGACCTCCAAAGCCAGTGCTCCACTTTGCCGTTTGGCATCCCGCACAAAAGGCAGGAAGAAGAACTACCGATGAGGAAAAGGACTTGGGGGCTGCGCCCAACACGAAGGAATAAAAGCAAAAATTCGCACACGAAAACGCTCGGGGGCTCCCCCCGAAGACTTGAAGAAAGAACAAGACAAGAAAATTTTTCAGACGCTCGGGGGCTCCCCCCGTGACAAGAAACAGAGGTACTTACATGCTCCGATGGTGACTCCGAAGGCCCGCTCGCAGCCTTCTGAGGCGCAACCACCTGAGCCTCCTGCGGAGAAGGGACCGGCGCAGCACCCTCAGAGGTAGCCACCATCTGAGGAGGAGGAGACGCAACTTTCGACTCTCCCATCATCTCCCGAGCACCATCGCTGGAGGAGTCGTGTTAAGAATGCCTGCACACGAAATAATTAGCACAAGTACAAAGTCAACAGCAAAAGGACAGCAGTATAAAAAAACTTACGAGTCCATGGAACTCAGGTCGAAGACAGGAGGAGTCCTTCGGGCCCTCTTCTCCCCCTTCTTCTCTTCCTTCTTTTCTTCCTTCTTCCGCTTCGCTGGCGGATGCGGCGCCACAGCTCGCATGGGAAGAGCAGGAATAGGAGAGGAAGAACCTCCATGCCCGTCACTGTGACGCTCAAGGCACAGAGGGTTTCTGGGAGTCGGAGGAATCGATGCATCCGAAGATTCGCTAGAGCTCCGCGATCGTTTGCGAGTATGCTCCTCGCTCGACTCGTTGGCCTCTTCAGCCGACGATCGTGCCGAAGGCAGTTCGGACACGGAATCCACCACGTCATTATCCGGAGCATCTGGAAATAATTAGGGCAGTGGCGGCATCATGCCCGGCACCTTGAAGCTCTGCAAAAAAGAAGATACTTTGTTAGCAAACAAAGGAAAATAAATATGCGATCGTGGCGCTTCTGGCGCCGCGAATCTACACCTGTGGAACAACCAGCGTCGAAGAAAATGGCGGAGTCAGCGACTTCCCTGGGATATCCTCTCCAGCCTTGTACTTCAACAGCGTACGAAGGGCCTTGTCGAGATCACCCTGGGAAAGCTTCTCGGCCGAAACTCTCGTCGGATCACGGCGCCCAGCATAAAGAAACATCGGGTGCACCCTAGCCTGGAGAGGCTGCACTCGACGCTCAAGAAACATGCGGATAATATCCACGCCGTTCACTTCCTTCTCAGGAGTCAATTGGAGATCCTCCACCCGACGGTAAAGGTCCTCTATCTCCACTGACTCGCCATCCAAGATCTTGTTTTTCCAGGACCTCTTCGGCTCGATTATCTGGAAGAAGTCGAAAGGAGCAAGACCAAATTGCTGCCCAGCCACTATGGAATCGCGAATGTAAAACCATCGCCTCCGCCAGTACTGGACAGATTCGGACATAGAGAAAGAAAAGAAAAGGATATTGGCCTTGAGGGAGATGATGCAACCCCCAATGGGATACACGCCATCCGAGACAGATTGTCTCTTCACGGAATAGATCTTCCGGAAGAGGCCAAAGTGCGGCTCGATGCCGAGCCAGCACTCGTAGAAAGTGATGAAACAAGCAATGTGAAGAAGAGAATTGGGCAAAAGATGATGCAGCTGGATGCCATAGAGAAAGAGCAGCCCACGAAGGAAGTCATGGACAGGGAAGGAAAACCCACAAATAACGAAGGCAAGAAACATAACCCGATACCCAGCGGGGGGACGGGGGATTACCTCGTTGCTGGGGAGTCTGACGGCCTCCCTATCCTGCGGGATCAAGCCCCGCTCGTGAAGCCTGCGGAGATCACTCTCCCGCGTCTCTGATCGCCGCCAACAACCGTCGGTGACACGGGTGGTGGTAGCGCCTTTCTTCCCTTCGGCGTCACTGGTACCAACCGCAGATGCCGATTTCTTTGTTTTCCCCATCGCGCTCAGGCGGCGCCGACGGTGAGAATGCTGAAGGGAAGAAGGAAATGTGGAAGAATATTACAACGCGCAGCTAGAACTTCTCAAGCACAAGGAGACAGTGAAAACAAGAGTAGATGCGGTGAAAACAAACTGCAGCCTTCCCCAATGATTATAACGGCAAAGACGACGCATGACAACCGTCCATCAAGAAGACCTAACGCCAACGGACGATCTGGCCATACACGTGTCAGCATCACAACGAACCGTCGTTACCACGCCATCCACTACGCGCGGAAATCGAGGCGACGCCGTAATTATCTCCACGCCACGCGTGACCGGTCAATTCAAAGTCAGCAAGTGGGACCCACGTTCGTCCAGTCAAGTCATCTCTGGCATAGCAGACGCCTGAGGTCATTGATCGTCAGCACTGATGTCATCAAAAGCTATACTAGCAACAACTACAATTCTTCAGCTTCAAAGCTAAGAGTACTCACTCGAATCTACGATTCGACTAATTACTCGGGGGCTACTCCTATTAGGAGCGCTGGTCGCGCACCCGAAAGATGGATAAAAACGAACTATAACTTCGAGTCCTGCGTCGAGTCTACGACTCCACTACGGACTCGGGGGCTACTCCCATAGGGAGGATGGATTTAAGCATCCGAAATTTTTTGTGTCCTACGGACCTAACACTAAACAAACGCTTGAATAAAAGTCTCCGCTCGAGTCTACAACTCGAACAGACACTCGGGGGCTACTCCCATAGGGAGCGCTGGTCGCGCACCCTATGAATTCTTCGACTGTGATCTTTCGGATCAAGCATGCAAAAAACTTTTCGGCAACTCTGCCCCAACAAGACGCTAAGTGAGCAACGTTCTCTTTGGCCACCCGAAACACCTCTGCGGTGATAGACATTCGGATGCTGTGTTTGTGACACAAAGATAAGACCTACAGATATCATCTGATGGCCTGGCAACGCACACGACTGCGCTCTGCTAGTCTGAACCGGCCAAGAGTGCGATAAAAAATCGGCCAGACGCGTTGGGTACATCAATTAAAATCACTGGAATTCCACTCATGTAAGTCCTCCGTGGCCTGAGTCGAATTACGCCAGCATATGTTCCAGGTCCGAGTTGAGGGACTCGAACCTGAAGAAGATCGTGTTGTTTCGTCCTAAGACAGTTAACTGACCCCGATCCGTCGGGTGAGTCAGGCACACGCATCGACAATTCCCTGCACATGAACTATCAAAATACATAGTTGACCCGAAGGATTAAAGAGTCCTCAGCCGAATCTACGATTCGACTGATCACTCGGGGGCTACTGACATGGTTATATCCTACGGGTACGTGGTCTCAGCATACCTGGTCCTGCCCAAGGAAGGCCCACGGCAAATATACGCCGGCCCATGAAGACTTTCGGGTGGCCCAGGCCCATGACGCCTTCGGATCCTTGGAGAGCAAGACTAGAGTAGATAGGAAATTCAAAGGGGTAAAACTCTAAAACCTGTAACCTACTAGGTCTATGCCCGGGACCTGCCTGAGACTATATAAAGGCTAGGAGGGCACGACCAAGATCTCTCTCTCTCTCTCTCATACTCTCGCATACACGCCTCCACGTCAGATTACATCTGCGCACCCCTGTAACCTTCGGTTCCGCCATAATCAAGAGCAGACAAGCAGGATTAGGGTTTTCCCTCCGGGGGCCTGAACCTGGGTAAACCTTGTGTCCCTGTGTTGCTTGTTTGCTAATCGTTCCACGATCTCCAGCATCCCCATCTTCTCCAAAACCCAAGTCCATAACAATGGGCATTGATGAGATCAAACCTCGTCAGTCACCGCCGATGAGAATGCGGAGTTAACTCTCCCATTCCTGCTGGAAGAGGTGGAACATGCAGTGATGTCTATGAAGACCAACTCCGCCCTAGGCCCTGATGGCCTCCCGGTGACCTTCTTCCAGACTTCCTGGAAGGAGATCCAAGCGGTCATTATTCCCCTGTTCCAAGAATTCTACATTGGGACCCTGGTGATGGGACGATTGAACCTTGGCGTTATCACCCTGGTCCCGAAAGTAGTAGGGGCCTCGGATATTTGTCAATTTCGTCCCATCACGGTCCCGAATGTCATTCAACGGATCTTTGCCAAAGTCTGCGCCTCCCGCCTGGCCTCTGTATTGGAGCGACTCACCCATCAATATCTATTTTCCTTCCTCAAAGGCAGACGGATACATGACGGGATTCTCGTACTTCATGAGATTATCCATGAGTTCCTCCTCCTTTTCTTTCAGGAAATGTCAGGACTTCGCATTAACTTTGACAAGAGCGAAATTATCGCTCTTGGCTTCTCACAGGAGGATCAGCAGAGGATAGCCGACAATTTTAACTGTCGCCTTGCCTGCTTCCCCATCACTTATTTGGGGATGTCGATCCGGGACTCCATGAACCTTATCAGGGACCTGGAACCTCTTGTGGGTAGAGTTCGGTCGAGGTCTGAACCTTGGTGTGGCCGTTTCACATCTAAAGGTAGTAAGACGGTTCTAATTGACTCGTGCTTATCCAGCCTGCCCATGTATACGATGGGTCTCTACCTCCTCCAGGAGGGCGTTCACGGAGCCTTTGACAAGGAGATGTCACGCTTCTTCTGGCAGGACCCCAAGGGCCACCAAAAGTACCACATGGTGAAGTGGGCAGACATATGACCCCCTAAGGACTTTGGGGGCATATAAATTCTCGTGTCTCGTCAGCTGAACAAAGCCTTGATGCTTCGGTGGGTCTGGCGTATTCTCAGCGACCATGGAGGCCTCTAGCTCAACCTGATCAAGGCCAAATATCTGCGTGGCCGGCCCCTCCTTGATTGTGACCGCCGAGACGGCTCCCAGTTCTGGCATTCCATTCAGGAAATTAAGAACGAGATCCGGATCGGGGTTACCTTCTCGATAGGCAATGGCGAGGCCACCCTGTTCTGGCTTGATACATGGTTGGGGGACCACCCTCTCAGGGAGGTATACCCGAACCTGTTCGCCATCTGCTCTGAGCCATCGCTCCGGGTCACGGCCGCGGCCCTTGAGGGTCGATGGAACATCTCGTTCCGCCGCACTTCGGCCCGGCAGAGACTGAAGCATGGAGGGAGCTGAGGGCGTCCTTGCCAGATTCTCTGGCGGAAGGCCCCGACTCGGTAACTTGGAGGCTGGCCCCATCCGGATCTTTTTCGGTTCGCTCGGCCTATCGCGCCCTCTTCGGAGGGCAGAGCCTTCCTTGTACTGGACCACTATGGAAGGCACCCCTACCCCTAAAAATCAAGATCTTCGTTTGGCAGTTACTTCGTGATAGGCTCCCCTTAGGCGTCGAGGTCTCCAAGCGACATGGGTCGGGGGATGGGTTATGTCCATTATGTGGGATCCCGGAAACGGGCATCCACATAATGTTCACTTGTCCCGCGGCCCGGTTTCTTTGGAACTTCACTCGGGATGCGTTGGGCCCGGACTGGCTGGCCCACGATCTTGGGGAGTTCCTAGAAACCCAGGCAAACCGCACCAGAAAGGGCCACCGCCTATTCTGGCTCGTGTTTGCTGCGATGTCCTGAACGATGTGGAATATTCGTAATAAGATGGTTATTGAGAAGATCATCCCTCGTCGTGCCACTGACTCGATCTTCAAATTCTTGGCTTCTTTACAACTCTGATCTCCGTTGTGTAGACAGCGGGACAAGGCGAGACTGGACGCGACTCTTCGGCGTCTAGTGGAGGCGGCACGGCAGCTACCCCTAGAGCGCCCTTGCTTTTGTCGTCACTTTTTTTGTTTCTCGCTTGACGAGTGCTTCACTGACTTTCTTTTTGGGTCGTCTTGTGTTGTGGCCCCAGCTGTTGTCATGTTGTTGGTTGAACCTTGATAACTTGTGTTGGATGTTTGTTTTATTTATAAAGCGGGACGAAAGCCTATTTCAAAAATAAAATGCGGTTGACAGGCGATTACACCGCGTCTAGAATGACATGCTGGTCGGTCGGTCGGTCATGAGTCCACGACATGCTTTGCTACTCTCTTTTATTTATTGTTTTCTTTTCAGTAAATTCTTTTGCTTTTGCTTTTGTTTCTTTCTTTTGTTGGTATAACGCACCTACTCTCATTGTCCGCAAAAAATGTACTTCTAGGTTTTGGCTAAGTCAAATTTTATTAAATTTGACCATTATTTTAGATAAATATATTAATATATTATATAAAATTGATATATTTTAAAACTAAATTTGAAAACAAATCTAGTGATACCAATTTAATGTCATAAATATTGCTATATTTTTCTATAAAATTAGTTAAAGTTTACTAAATTTAAGTTAGAACAAAACTAGAAGTACATTTATTTGTGGACAAAGGAAGTACGTGGTACGAGGGAACATGTGACACTGGTGAATCGCCGTGGGATTGGGCCAACTCTGTCGCAATGTGTGTTTTTGTGGCAATGGAATTCCTTGCACAAAAGTGGACCGATCATCCCACGAGCAGAATTTATGATCAATGGCAACAATGGCATATGCTTTAAATGCTTCCCCTGTAACCTGTCATCGCGTTGCCGCAAAAGGCAGGGAGCGCAACATGCTGGTCAGGCCGGATTCCAACCCGACAGACAACGGCCAGCGAGAGGCCATGGAGGTCGGTCACGAGTCCGCTCCATGCTTTTGCTAGGCTCTTTCATTGTTCTTCTTCCGGTAAACTCTTTTGCTTTTGTTTCTGCCATCGTTTTCTCCTCTTCGTGAAACGCACATGCATACGTACACGTCGTGAGGGCCACATGAGAAAACGCGACAAGTAGAAACGGGCGCGCGTGAGACTGGTGAATCGCCGTGGGATCGGGCCAAGTGTCATGGGTGTTATTGTGTCGTTGGAATGGAGGTGCTCACCTTCCTCCATACCGTGCCGTATGGTGCACACTCTTGCAAAAAAGTGATGGTGCACACTGCAAACTGACCCCTTTTTTTTGAACGGGAAAGGGGTCTCGAAGGACCCCGAGAGCTGCATTCAATCCGATGGCGGTGGATACAACTTACAAACAGGCCCTGAAAGAAAAGAACTAGAAACAGCTAAGGCGTGAAAATTACACAAAGGACCCTCTGAAAAACACAAGGAACGCAATCGACTCCTTGGTCCTCTCCACCGATGAAGAGCATCGAACGCCGACCATCTTGAAGCTGTCGGGGACGAACCACTTGACAGCAGGAAGGCGGGGAACCCGGCGCGATGCTCGAAGAAGGGCCTCCGATGTGGAGGTTGAACAGATCGCCCACATGGCGTCTGGCAGAGCCGCCCTTGCGGCCATAGATCGCTGAGGCACAAAAGCCCCACGCGTAGGAAGCTCGAGGTTGTAGCAAGAACACCACCCACCACCTTGCAGAAGCCGAAGAAGACCTGGAGCGCCTCTTCCGCCCCTCGCCGCCACGGCCGGCCGGAGGATGAGCCACCACCTGCTTCTCGTCCATTGCAGGGAGGTCACACTTGCGCTTATGGCAAGAAGGCCTCGCCAGAAGAAGGAAGAACGCCATCTCCCACCTTGGGAGCATGGCATCTCCTTCAACCGACGACGTCCTGCCGCTGCGCCGAAGCGACAGAGCAGAAGACCCTCGACCGCATCTCTTCTCAACAGCGTCATTGCTTCTTCTCCATGCCCCCTCGCCTCCACGGCCGGCCAGAAGAGGAAAACGAAGCAGAGCACCGCCCCAGAAAGGAGGAGGCCTGACCTTATTTGCGGAGATCCCAGGCCCCAGGGCAACCGCCACCATCTCCATCCGCCGGAGATGCAGAAGATGCCACCACAGACAGATGTACCAGATCTGGCCAGAGAAATCCGGTACCCTACTCCATACTACAGGCACAAGGCCCAAACACCTAGATCTACACCTAAGAGCTACTCCGGCGCCTCTCCTCCACCCTCTCCGGCCGGCGAGGCCGCCGGAGAGGGCTCGGGATCGGGCCGGTACAAGACGGTTGACTCTCAACTCACAGAGGGAGAGGGGAACGAGGGACAGCGTTTACGTGCGTCTTCTGCAAACTGACCCCGTGACAAGTCCTTTATGCAATGCCTACGGTGACACGACGTCCTGAACGAACAGAGGACGGGAGGAGGGAAGGAGCATCACGATTCCAAGGTATTTTAGGGGGAACGGAAATCCAAGTCACGTATGTTTCTTCAGAGTGAACTCTGGAATTAAATTGCAGACACCTGCATCCTTATACTAGCATCATACTCCATCTCATTTTAAGATGCGCATAACTTTTTTTCAAAATTCCTAAATTACGATGCGTATTGTGTAGCTGAGCCTAAATCAAAGCAAAACGAACCCTTTTACCCCTGTTTAGCAACGCTCTAATTAATTCTCGAACTTTAGCTTTCCTATTCTTTACGTCTTCCACCTCGTATTCTCCCGGTCCCATCTCCGCTGCTTCCTCTCACTCCTAGGACGACAGTGGTGGCATGGATCTGGCGAGGTTTGTAGATAGCCGGGAGGAAGAAGAGATCCTGGACTATGGCACGTGCGAGGAGGAAGATGGAGTAGATGGGCTGTGTCCTGCATGGTGGCGGCGAACTGCGTGACAGCCGTCGAGATGAAGGAGGCGGATACGTCGTAAATGTGTATATAATTTTTGATGTTAGTGTCAATTTTGCTTTGATTTGTCTATACTTTGATGTATTTTTATAATTTTTTAGGACTAACCTATTAACAAAATGCCGCAGTAACAATTGCTTGTTTTTTGCTGTTTTTTGTTTTAGAAAAGTTAGTAAGAATTTTTTTTCAAAATTAGACGGGACAAAAGCCAAAGTCAATATTTCACCGAGGAGAAAACGAAGTCCAGAAGAGATACAGAGGGGCGTCATAGGGCGGCCGCACCCCCCAGGCGCGGGCCCACCCTAGGCCGCGCCAGGGCAGGGTGTGGCCCCCCTGGCCGCCCTCCTGCCTCGCCTCTTCGCCTATAAAAAAACTCCGATGCAGAAACCATAAGGACCAGATCATATCTCCACGAAACAGTCTGTAGCCGCCTCCACCATCGTCCATAGATCGGGGGCATCTGAAGCTCTTCCCGACACCCTGCCGGAGGGGAGAGATCATCTCGGAGCCTTCTTCATCACCATATCAGCCTCCGGTAATGATGCGTGAGTAGTTCACCCTTGGACTATGGGTCCATACAATAGCTATATGGTTGTTTCTCCTCCTTTGTGCTATCATATTTAGATCTTGTGACCTCCGTTCATGATCAAGATCATCTATTTGTAATCATACATGTTATGTTTGCGGGGATCCGATGGATATTGAGATACTATGTCAGATTGATTATTAATTCTATCATGTCTTATTGATTATTGATTCTATCATATCTGTGTTGTTTGTGACCTTACATGCTCTCCGTTGCTAGTAGCTATCTTGGCCAAGTAGATGCTAGTGACTCTAAGAGTGAGTATTTATGCTCGATAGTGGGTTCATGCCTCTAGTAATCTAGAGAAGTGACAGAAATCTCTAAGGTTATAGATGTGTTGTTGCCACTAAGGAGAAAACAACAATCTTTTGTTCATGGAATAATTGTATTGTTTACTTTACACACATTGCTTAATGCAATTATCCGTTGCTTGCAACTTAATACTGGAGGGGGTTCGGATGATAACCTGAAGATGGATTATTAGTCATAGATGCAGTTGGATGGCAGTCTATGTATATTATTGTAAAGCCCAATCAAATCTCATAGAAATCATGAAGTCTAGTATTTGCATTGTTATGCCTTGCTCAGTCCTGTCAATTGCCCCGCTGTAATTTTTTCACCCAACATGTTATTTATCTTAAGAAGAACACCTCTAGTGAACTGTGGACCCCTGCCCAACCTTTACCATTGTTACATCATCTACTGTTACCGTTTACTTTTTACAACCAACCATTACCTTCCGCATTATATGTTTAATCCTTTGTATTTAGCAAACCAATGAGATTTACAACCTCACTGTAAGTTGGGGCAAAGTCTTGAGTTTGTGTTGTGCAGGATTCCAAGTTGCTAGCAACACCTTGGATTTGTTTCCTTGCTCCTACTAGTTCGATAACCTTGGTTTCATAACTAAGGGAAAATTTGTCGCTGTGCTCATCATACCTTCCTCTTGGGGTCTCCCAACGAAGCTCTACAACTGAGCCGCGTCAAGATATTTTTTGGCGTCGTTGCCGGAGAGTTAAGGACAACTTCACAAGGGAAGTCTTTCACAACCATTCTATTTACTTTTTTTTTGTTTTGCTTAGTTCCTTTTGCTTTTTTTTGCTAGCTTCTTTTTATCAAAAATCACAACAAATTTAGTTTCGTTTGGTTTGCTTTTTCCTAACAAAAACGCAAAAAAATTAGTTCTTCCTATAGTTGTCACCTTGCTCTAGCTCACCATGTTGATCCCTAAGTTCAATCTAAAAGACCTTTCAATAGGTAGTGGCTCTATAATTGGGAAAGAAAATATTAAAGAATTATTTAATCATATTAGCAAACATGAGGATATTGAGGATAGATCCTTAGCAGAACTTGCTCCTAATTATGAAATTGCCGCAGCTTCTTTAGTTCACATGTTGGAGGCTAGGTTTGTTAACCTTAACTCCATGATGCAAATGATATTTCTTAAACTTAAAGAAATTGAGGATACTGAAAAGAGAGATTTTATTCTGTAAACTTTGCTAAATGAGTTCAATGATGTTGCTAAAGAAGCTAAAAAAGGTCTTTGATCATTTTAATATGCTAGGCTCATGTGTAGATGTTATGAGTACATTAGAAAGGTTGGATAAATCCAAACACAGTGGAGAGGAAATTAAAATACCCATACTTTTTAAACTTGTAGGAATGCATGGGGCCTAAGAAAAGAATTTTGATTGGATTGTTTCTGAAAATCCGTTTGATGAAAGTATTAAACCCAAGAGTATTGAGAGAGGATCCTCTATAACACATTTGGATGAGATAACTTTCCTAGTTGAAGAAATTTCGAGTATTAATCTTAATGCTTCTTCATTTGAAAATACTTGATTCTTGCTTCTTGTGTCTAACTTAAAGGCGTTAAAGAAAAGTACTTCTTGGCAGATAACCCAATAGTTTTATTAAGTCTTGGAAGTTATTACTTATGTAATAACCTCTCCTTATCTTTTTTGTTTGATTTGTTTGCCAAGAATAACTTCTAGTGAGAGAGAAGTAAGATTTGGAGAAGTTGTTGTCCCGAAACAGTTTTTTATGCTTCACTGTAAAAATTCTTGAAAAATCTCTGTATGTCGAATTGAGCAGTAAATTTCTGAGTAAATGCCCCAGGTTGTTAGCTAACTTTATTTAGTTCAACACATTTCGATTTGAGCAACATAAGGTCTTCGAAAAAATCGTTTTTGACCTGGTGGTTTGTTTTGACAGATTTCTGCCTTTATTTGTATTTGCCACTTATTGATTTCTTTATGAGTTCTCTTTGTTAAATTGAGCTTTTTAAAGGAATTTATACAGTAGATTGTGTTCTTAATGAAAGTTTTATTGTGTTGAAACTAAAACCAAAGGTTTATTATCTTGAATGCACTAATGTTTCTAATGAAGATTCTGGGAAGTTTTGTATGAAGGAAATTTTCAAGTGTAGGGGAAGAATGATATGATGAGATGAAGAATGGACAAAAGCTCAAGTTTGGGGATGCCACCCCGTGTCACCCCAAGATATATTCAAGAGGTACAAGTGTCAAAACTTGGGGATGCCCAAGGCATCCCCTTCTTCATCAATAAAAATTCCAAGTCTCTTTTTAGACACTTCGTTTTTAATGTTTCATGCACTGTTGTGTTATTCTTGGAGCATCTTAGTTTTGATTTTTGGTTTTCGTTTGCTTAGTTTGCTTGAATAAAGTATTTGGACCCCTGCTTTCGTTGTGTTGTTTCAAATAAGTTGATTGAATCTTGATACGTCAGAAAAGTATCTATAATTTTTGATGTTCCATGCTTGTTTAGTATCTACTTTGCTTTGTCCACATTTTGAGGTGCTTTTCATATGTTTCCTGGTACTAACCTATTAACAAGTTGTCATAGTGTCAGTTGCCTGTTTTCTGTTGTTTTTGGTTCCAGAAAAGATAGTAAGGAAATATTCTCGGAATTGGACGAGACAAAAGCCGAAGTTAATATTTCACCGAGGAGAACATGGAGTCTAGAGGAGAGACAGAGGGGCGCCATAGGGTGGACACCCCCCCAGGCACGGCCTAGGGTGGGCCCACGCCTAGGTAGGGTGTGGGCCCCCTGGCCGCCTCCCAGCCTCGCCTCTTCGCCTATAAGAATCCCCCGATGTCGAAACCCTAAGTACCCGATAAATATTCCACGAAATCGCCTGTAGCCACCGCCACCATCATCCCTAGATCGAGGGGTTCTGAAGCTCTTCCCAGCATCCTGCCGAAGGGGAGATCATCCCGGAGGCCTTCTTCTTCATCATGCCAGCCTCTGGTATGAAGCGTGAGTAGTTCCACCTTGGACTACAGTTCCATGTAGTAGCTAGATGGATGTATCTCCTCCTTGTGCTTTCATGTCTAGATCTTGTGAGCTCCGTTCATGATGAAAATCTCATCTATTTGTAATCATGCATGTTGTGTTTGCGGGGATCCGATGGATATTGAGATTACTATGTCATATTGATTAATGGTTTTGTCTTATTGATTCTATCATGTCTGTGTTGTTTGTGATCTTGCATGCTCTCCGTTTTTAGTAGCTATCTTGCCCAAGTAGTTGCTAGTGACTCCAAGAGGGGGTATTTATGCTCGATAGTGGGTTTATGCCTCTACTTAATCAAGGGAAGTGACAGAAATATCTACGGTTGTAGATGTGTTGTTGCCACTAGGGAGAAAACAATGGTCTCTTGTTCATGGAACAAGTGGATTGTTTACCTTACACACTTTGTTTAAAGCAGTTGTCTGTTGCTTGCAACTTAATATTGGAGGGGGTTTGGATGATAACCCAAAGGTGGACTTCTAGTCATAGATGCAGTTGGATGGCGGTCTATGTATATTGTTGTATTGCCCAATAGAATCTCATAGGATCTTTTTGTCTAGTATTGCATTGTTATGCCTTGCTCAGTCCTGTCAATTGCCCTGCTGTAATTTGTTTACCTAGCATGCCATGTTTGTTTATCTAAGGAGAACACCTCTAGTGAACTATGGACCCCGGTCCAATCTTTACCATTGATATATCCTCCACTGTTACTGTTTACTTGCTACAAACCATCATCACCTTCCACACCATACAGTTAATCCTTTGTTACAGCAACCGGTGAGATTGACAACCTCACTGTTAGTTGGGGCAAAGTCTTGAGTTTGTGTTGTGCAGGTTTCCACGTTGCTTGCAACACATTTGAGACGTTTCCTTCCTCCTACTGGTTCGATAACCTCAGTTTCTTACTGAGGAAAGACTTGCTGCTATGCTGCTTCACACCTTGCTCTTGGGTATTCCCGACAAAGCGCTCTCAGGTGCCATCAGTGTTGGAAAAGAGTAGAAATTTCCATGCTTATAGTGATACAAAAGGGAGCTTTTTTTGACTGTGGCTTAGGCTTTACCATGTCATGCTAGATGTTATTTTGACCTTATGATTAGTGATTATTGTTGTAGCATGACTTGTTCTAAACAATTGAGATTGCTTATTGTGCCTCGAAAGAATCATGTGTTGTTTTAGCATACAAAAGCATATTATTGTGGTATTCTCCTTTGATGCTTTGTTTGGGTTTACATGGAACATGCTCATACCATGTTATGACTATGAACCAGTCACCTTAGCCTCTATGATCATTTAGTTTTTGACTTGTGGTACCACTTTATGCTTTGATTGATAATGTTTTGTCGCTCTGCATGATTATAGCCATTATTGCTCTCTTAGTTGGTCGCTCCCAGTCTTTTGCTAGCCTCCACTTGTATTGAATAAGCTCTACTCATGCATCCAACTCCCAAGAAACCAAGTTATTCCAAAGAGTCCACTATAAATTCCTATGCATGGTGTGTTACACCATTCCAAGTATATTCTTGTTTTATCTATCTTCCAAATTAAACTTGTTATGTGAAAATTAGTGATTAAAGCTCTCACAAACTTGATGACACACTTTATTTTTCTTGCCCCTAATAAACTTGAACCATTGTGTTATCTATGTTGTATATGATTGCACTTATAAGTTGGGAATTAGAAGAACTGTGGTGTCACGAGGAACGCTTTCAACGCCTGTAAATATCTACCCAGTTGATATCATGCTCTTTTGTTTATGGATGTCGGCGGTGTGAAATAAAAGGGGAGCTTGTAAGTCCATGGAGTAATGTATATGTGTTAGAGAAACGCCTAAGCCACTAGCCTAAGCCATGCCTAATCATGGTAGAAACTTGCAGCATCACCATAGTGAGCAATCCATGAAGCATTCTTCTTATAAAAAAAGAGAGAACAAGAAGAAAATGCACCATGCTCATGGTAAATAAAAGGATTGCTGAGATGCTCACTATCTGTTGCCTTGTCATTTTGATATGGGATAGCTCCTATTATCATGGGGCAAGGGGTACCCCATTGGCGGTTCTCTATGATACACATATACTTACAATGATAAGAACTTACCGGTAACTAAAGTTGAGTAGCACGAGGAACGGACCTCATACTCAAGGGACATGAGATTGCCAACTTATGATTTGTAAAGCATATACTCCATACTTTGTTCAGTTTAACCTTAATTACTTCAAGATGCTTATGATAGGGGCAATGGGAGCTGAAACCTAGCAAGTACCATAATTTTTGGAAGCTCTTTATGAAACTTGAAATCATGCTTCCCTGTGAAGGATCATTCTTCCTACTTATATTGAGTCTCCACCTTCTATCCTTAGGAACCAATTAAGAGAGCATAGTTGTCATTCTTAGTTCTTTGTGCATTGTCCCAAAACTTATTGATTGATTCATAATGTTGATATTGCTTGTTCTTGAACTATTTGTATCTAATTACCCTTATGAACTTTGAAGGTGTCCTATGCATTTATGTTGTGCTACTCCATGAAGAACAAGCTGAATACCACTATGCTATGTTTTCTATATGTGAAAGAAACAAACGTCTTTCAATGCATTGTTATTCATGATCTTTGTTTGTATCCTTTCATGTTGCAACATAGTTACTACGTCTTATTGTTAGAACTTTATCTTTCATGCTCATGTTTAGAGTACTTTGATCCCAACTTTCAATACTTGCAAATGGTTTGATCAAGATTGTGATGGTGCATGTCACCTAAAAAATTATTAGTTTTATCACTTACCTACTCGAGGACGAGCAGGAGTTAAGCTTGGGGATGCTTGATACGTCGTAAACGTATCTATGATTTTTGATATTCCATGCTTATTTAGTATCAACTTTGCTTTGCTTTGTCTACACTTTGAGGTATTTTTATACATTTTCTGGGACTAACGTATTAACAAGATGCCGCAGTGCCAGTTGCATGTTTTCTGCTGTTTTTGGTTTCAGAAAAGCTAGTAAGGAAATATTCTCGGAATTGGACGGGACAAAAGCCAAAGTCAATATTTCACCGAGGAGAACACGGAGTCTAGAGGAGAGACGGAGGGGCGCCACAGGGCGGCCGCACCCCCCAGGCGCAGGCCCACCCTAGGCCACACCAGGGCAGGGTGTGGGCCCCCTGGCCGCCCTCCTGCCTCGCCTCTTCGCCTATAAAAAACCCCGATGCAAAAACCCTAAGGACCCGATCATATCTCCATGAAACAGTCTGTAGCCGCTGCCACCATCGTCCCTAGATCGGGAGGATCTGAAGCTCTTCCCGACACCCTGCCGGAGGGGAAAGATCATCTCGGAGGCCTTCTTCATCACCATGCCAGCCTCTAGTATGATGTGTGAGTAGTTTACCCTTGTACTATGGGTCCATACAGTAGCTATATGGTTGTTTCTCCTCCTTTGTGCTATCATGTTTAGATCTTGTGACCTCCGTTCATGATTAAGATCATCTATTTGTAATCATACATGTTGTGTTTGCAGGGCTCCGATGGATATTGAGATACTATGTCAGATTGATTATTGATTCTATCATGTCTTATTGATTATTGATTCTATCATGTCTATGTTGTTTGTGATCTTGCATGCTCTCCGTTGCTAGTAGCTATCTTGGCCAAGTAGATGCTAGTGACTCCAAGAGGGAGTATTTATGCTCGATAGTGGGTTCATGCCTCTAGTAATCTGGGAAAGTGACAGGAATCTCTAAGGTTGTAGATGTGCTATTGCCACTAGGGAGAAAAAAACAATCTTTTATTTATGGAATAATTGTATTGTTTACTTTACACACATTGATTAATGCAATTATCCGTTGCTTGCAACTTAATACTGGAGGGGGTTCAGATGATAACATGAAGGTGGATTATTAGTCATAGATGCAGTTGGATGGCACTATATGTATATTATTGTAATGCCCAATCAAATCCCATAGGAATCATGAAGTCTAGTATTTGCATTGTGATGTCTTGCCCAGTCCTGTCAATTGCCCCGCTGTAATTTTTTCACGCAACATGTTATTTATCTTAAGGAGAACACCTCTAGTGAACTTTAGACCCCGTTCTAATCTTTACTATTGTTACATAATCTAATGTTACCGTTTACTTTCTACAAGCAACCATTACCTTCCACACTATACGTTTAATTCTTTGTTTTCACCAAACCAGTGAGATTGACAACCTCACTGTAAGTCGGGGCAAAGTCTTAAGTTTGTGTTGTGCAGGATTCCAAGTTGCTAGTAACACCTTGGAGTTGTTTCCTTGCTCCTACTGGTTCGATAACCTTAGTTTCATAACTGAGAGAAAATTTGTCGTTGTGCTCATCATACGTTCCTCTTGGGGTCTCCCAATAAAGCTCTACAACTGAGCCGCGTTAGCGGGTGGCGAGCTGCGATTGTGTGGCGGCCGCGGCGAGATGCGCGTCCATGGGGGAGCTATGTTGTGAGCGAACTAGAGGGGCCGATGAGCTGCGTTGCATGGCTCTCAGGCTGCTGCATGGCGTGAGCAGTGAGCGCGGCAGCTACGGCGAGCTGCATGGACAAAGGTTCATCGGACGCCTCGTCCGGCTTGACCTTTGCTTGGAACGCCTCGTCTAGCTTGGCCTCTGCCATGGCTGGTAAGACTATGCCGCTTGCGCATGCTCCCGGGTGGAGCAGGTGGAGCGTACTAGCGTTTACCATGCTCCTGCTCCTGCCCGATGTGGACGATGCTCAACCTATGGCTTTCTTCAACGTTGAACTATAAAAACAGTCATTGGTATCCATGGGAGGAGAGAAAAGAGAGGGACGTGATGAGAAGAGCTCCAAAAAGCCATGGAGTTATTTATAGAGTGCCACAAAGGAAGGCTCATAATTTTATTCATATTCTACAAAAATGACGCCATTGTTTATTTCTCTCCTATTTGCAGCCCGCTTAGCAAAAATCAAATGAAAATTTGAAAATAATGGTGCCATGGTTTACAACACTCATGGAAGAGTTTGGCGCGAATGAGTGCCATTGTTTGCTGAGCTTGGGAAAAGGAGAGGACTGAGACCAAAGGAACATGACCAATGCACGCATCCATATTAATGGAGGGAGGGTGCTTAGCCTTCAGGGTATTTCAGTCCAAGATTTTTTTTCTCCACGGCTTTGCATGGAGTATAATTTGGATCCGAGCCAGGTCTTACAAATATGTTGGCACCCCCATGAATTGCCGAGGGATTGGGCCAAGCCTGTCCTGGAGGTGTGTGTTATTGTGAGATTGGAGTGGAGGTGCTCACCTTCCTCAGAATGAATGTTCACAGATGGTGCGCACTCTTGGCCACACACACAAAAAAAGGATAGTGCACGCTGACACAGAGACACGTCACACGCCCTGAAAAATGGCAACATTCCACGCGCTAAATTTATGATCAATGGCAACATTGGCAAGTGCTTTTAGTGCTTGGACTGTACCGTGCTATGAATTTGGCCAGGGAGGTCGGTCACGAGTCCGCGACATGCTTCGCTCTCCGCTCTTTCGTTTTTTTTTCCGTTTTTTGCCAACGTGTTCTCCTACTTGCTGAGGAATGTTTAAAAATACTAGTTGAATACCAGTGCGTTGCCACGGGTTTTGAAATGTTATTTCTAATGCACATGTAAACATAATAATACATAAGTATTCTAACATTCGACATCATTTTTTTCTACTCCCTCCATTCTGGATTATAGGGCTAATATGTACTTCAACAAAATTGTTTAACCGTAAATTTAATTAACAATATATGAATCATGTGTCACAAATATTGTACCATTGAAAGCGTATTTTGAATATGAATCTAATAGTATAATTTTTGTTAAATATATTTTATATTGATCAAATTTACGGTTAAACTATTTTTTTGAAATTCGTTTTTGCCCTTATAAACCGAAATGGAGGTAGTACGTAAAGAAGATTATGTGATTTTAGTTACTCAAACGATGGACCTTGCTCTTTACTTTTGTGGCCCCATCTCTCTCATGATATATGCCCATGCATTGGTTGCATTTTTTTGAATATTGCCGAACTTATAAGGGCAAAACGGTCAGAGTACGTTTTAGACATACGAGTTGACTCTAACTTTTCATACTATCATTAAAAAATGACAGTACTTTCTTGGTAGTTTACTTCCCACTCTCAATAGCACACTATCTTGTTATCCGATCTCGTCGAGGTACCAGGTATGTAGTCCGTCTCTATGGCAATAATTTGCACTTAGTACTTCCAATGTTCTTGATCAAATCATCCTTGAGTTTGTATAAGTGCGTGTGCTTCCTCTCCGTCTTGAAGATCCCTTTGCAATGTCAATTTCGCGTTGTTGGCCTCGTCCAGTTTGTCCATCTCACCACCGGTATCGACGCCCTGCACGACAAAATTCAAACGATGATCATTTTGAGGTCTCTGTACATCAGGCCATGCACAAAAAACATCTATCTCTAACCCTAACCCTAAAAAGAACCAAAAATCATTTTGGGTCCCACACCAGAGCCTGCGAGTTGCGTCGGTGCGGTACTTACTACTCATCGGAGTCGAGGATAATGACCCCCCAGCTCGACGAGCTCGATCTTGATGCGGCGTGTCGCCGCCTCCTGCTCCCTCTCCTGCAGCGCCGCTACCGCTTGGATGGGTGCGCACCCTTGGCTGCCTCCTTCGCCTCTACGGCTGGCGCCTTGAGCTTGTTTCTCGTGGCGCACATGCCTTCAACATTGACTTGATGAAGTCGACCACTTCTTTCAAGATGATCTCGTTGTTGTTGTTGGCCCGACCACCATCGTTAGATCAGATGATCTGACTTGCGTGGACTTTGTTTAGTCTTCCATGTTTGAAGAAAAATACAATATTTGAAGTACTTGATGTGCTGGAAATTACGTACCTCCATAGTAAACATGTAAATATATTCTTACATAATTTTGTTGCATGTGCATATATTACAACATGCCATTGTTATGCTTCTATTTTTTCTGATAATTTACTGAATGCAGAAGTAGACAAACAATAAACGTGTGCTTTGTAATCCTTGGATGGTCGTGATAGCCGTGGCTTTCTGCTGAATTGAATCAAACACACTGGACATTTGAGATCCCCGCTGCTGCAACTACATCCCCTCCAGAGACATATTCTTTTGCCTCCTCTTTCACTTTCAAAGAATTGACCACCAAATCCATCAGACCTACAACTTAAAACTGATAGCGTCCCTCTTCATATTCAGAAAAGAAAGGGAAAACCTCGACGTTGCTAGAAAATTGCTTTAGTAATAAAATGCTGCTAATAAAACCAAATAGATATAAGACTGGCACTAAAATTGTTCCTAATCTATATCAGCACATGTCATCTTGACGTCTCTAGATGGAAAATATGTTTGTATTTGTATGTCGTAGTGACACAGCTTTGCTAAATACCATCTTGGAATTCCTTAAAAAAGCTTTAAGATAGCTCAAAATAATTTGTAAAAGATTATCTAATCTAAGGCACTCGAAGTTTTCAGACAATTCTTACACGTATGTCATCAGTTTATTTTTTGTAGGCATGCTAATTGATCCCTCTAGAAACCACATGAAAGAATATTGAAGGTTAGATGCAAAATCTGGTGCTGTTCTCTATGGTTACACGGCGGCGCATTGATTAGTCGAGGAAGACCATCCAACAGCCAGCAAGGCGCAGCACATCCGCGTCCAATTGTACATGTACGCAATATGCGTATACATCAATTAGACCAAAGAAAATCAATGGAAGGATGTGGAAAGAATGCTCCGTTGCTTCTTGCGGTACTCTGAACTCGCACGCAAGACGAACAACAGAGGCGTTATGTTCAGAGTTCAGACGGAAAACAACTCACACCGGAATCAAAAGGCTTAACGTCCTCAATGGACGCTGAAAATCACATGACGAACCCTGTATTGCCTATGCCTCCTACATAGCTTTGTAGAAAGAGAGATCGAAGAATCCAGACAAATAGTAGATAAAACTAAACTGCATACAGTACAAGGAAACTGAAGGTCATGTTTCTACATTTGCTTTCAATGCCCGCAATTAAAAGGCACAATGTACAACGACGGGAAAATTGATAAGAAAATCATCAATTCAGGTTCTCAAGAATAGAAGCTTAGGAAATCACCGAGCGTCCTAAAGGATTGAAAGAAAATTAAAATTGTCAAAATCGCATAGATCAGGGACGCTAAATTAGGGAACAATCGATTACTCCAGATTGAGAGAGTCTGTAGTCAGCTTGCTGTCCGAGACGACTCTAGGCGGGGGAGAGGGAGAACACGGAGCGAACGGCTTAGAGCGCCTACTCGTCCCCGAGGACGCGCATAGGCCGGCCGAGAAAGGGCAGGCCCGCGGTTGTACTCGTTGGTGAAGTGCTCAGGGAAACTCCTGGCCGCCGTTGACCTCGCCTGCAGAGCATGTCCAGGATCGCATCCCGCATCCCACCGCCCGTCCCCGCAAGCCATGGCTTTGTGGCGGAAAGAGCACACGACGGCCATCCTGGAGGCGGCGGAAGGTCGCTCGCTCATGATTTGGATCAAGTGGATGTCTCCCTGCGATATTGGGGAAGAGACGACCCTCCCATCCTCTGTCTCCCCGCACGGCCAAGCGAACCGACGGAAGCGAAAACGTACGCCCTTCTGTGACCCTGCCTCGCAGTTTACTTGGCGGTGGCAACGTGGGTAATTTGCTCAGATCAGTAGAGGCAAAAGGGTCATTTACTGGCAGACGGAAAAATATTGGGGACGACGAAAGGTCCCAATCTTTTTAATAGTATAGATTATTTTAACAAATTCTGAAAATATAATTCAAGAATAAAAAACACAAAATATTACACCGTCGTTCGCAATTTCGCACAGGCAACCAAAATCTATGTTTGCTCGGACCATAACCAACTTTTTGTAGTCCATCAGGTCCGGAACTCCGGATCAATAGCCATGAGGTCGTTTTTCCCAAAACACCGGACGCATCTATTTGGCTCTCGAACTCATATGCACTCTTTATTTGAATTTAAAGTTTGCTAAATTTGAAATGATAAAAATAAATGCACGTAGAACTTTAAGTTTTAGATGCGCGCAAAGTGGTTACGCGAAAATAAACATTTCGGCTGACTTGTTCAAAAAAGACAAAAAAAATGGTGCTAAAGTAATGTGCTACAAGACAACTTTTTGCCTTTTTTGCATAACCCACAAAACATATCGGTTTTTTATGAAATGACTTCGCTGAAACTAAAACATGAAGCTACAGATGAACATATTTTTTTTGAAATTTTTCAACATTTTGAAATATGTTATTTTTTTACCGGATGCAAATGCACCTGGGTTCAAAAATGGATTTTCGCAAAACACCCCTTTAGTTTCAGTTTTGACAAACGACGCAGCTCTCGTGTCGTCTCTCTCTCTCTCTCCCGCGGCCCATACCCTTTCCCCACCGGCCACCTCTCTCGGCCACGCCGCCTACTCCGTCGTTCCCTCGTCGGCCACCTCCCTTCCTCCTCGTGTCTCCACCTTCCTTCCTCTGGATTCCACCATCCAGAACCCAAGGAGGAGGGAGATCAAAGAAGAAAGAGATTCCCTTTTCTCCCAAAGTGTGAGACTTTGATGGCTCCGACGGAAGTGCTCGTGGCCTAGAGGGGAGCTAGTATAGGTTCTAGGCAAAGACGGCTGCAGGAATTTCGAAGGGAGGAATGAAGGAAGGGTTCCCGCACCAAGATGTGCGTGGGGGCGGCCGTGCAAGAAGCCGCACGAGTTCAAGCCACCCTTCGACCTACCAGAGGATCTCGCTGCTGCCATCGCCACCGGCGACCATGCAGCAACCTAGGACGCAAAAGGCAACATAGTCTGAACTCGTCAACAACGGCAGCGACGACGAGTGCGACGGCCAGTCCCCAGTGAAAGGACAATAGATGTCGCCTAAAGAGGGTGAATAAGCTTTTAAAATGATTACGGTTTAAACTCTAATAAATGCGGAATAAAACTAATATTTAATTTACCAAAGCACAAAACCTAAAATCACTAAATTCAGCTAAGTGCACCAACAACCTATACTATTAAAGACAAGCGATAAGGTGATAGCGAGACATAATACTTCAAGTACTATGGATATCATAATCTAAATTGCATAAGTAAAGGGCTCGGTTATAGGAATAACTAATGGACGTGGATATGATGATTTTATTTAGAAATTCACTTCCAAAGAAGCTGCGTCTTTGTTGGAGAGGTGTGATGGTGCAATGCTCTTCGAACACGATAAATGACTCCCCTTAAAGTGTGGTGGCTCGATGCACACTCAATGCCATACAAGGCTTCACCCCAAAATATGAAGGCACGCTACTCATCGACGCCACAAACGGCTCACCTTATTCTCCTGAGTGCGCACCACAAAAGGTGGGCACTTGATCCACTATGTGACCCTTGAGGGCGGTCACCCAACTCGTACAAGCTTGGTTAAATCTTCATAACTCAATTGGAGGCTTCCAATAATCACCACCAAGGCTTCTAGCTTGAGGAATCTCCATAGCTCAATTGGAGACCCCAGGGGAATCACACCACAAATACACAACCGTCTAGGGTTCCAAAAACCCAAGAGTAATAAGCCCATAAGCTTGAACTCGCCAAATTTTCGTGAAGAACTCAAACCTATGCACCAAATACAAAGGAAATTCCTTCACTTCCAAATTCCACAAAAGCTAAAAAAATCTATTGGGAAAATAAGAGAGGAAGAACACAATAGGATAACACAAAACTCTCCAAGTTCTAGTTCCAAAGGATTCCTTCACAAAGAACGGATTTAGTTAGGTGAGGTTGTAGATCTAGATCTCCTCTCTCAAATCCCTCAAGAAGATATAAGAGTCATGGGAGGGATAAGAGGAGAGGACAAGCTCTTGGAGATCGACAATGGAGGAGATAGAGTGTAAGATCTAGCAAAAATAGCCTAAAAGGTTGAGGAAACAATATGGAAGAAGGGCCCCTTAAATAGGGCAACAGAAATCTGCCTGTTTGGTCAGAATCACACGTCAGCGGAACTTCCAGTGAACCACCGGAAGCAGGGGCGGAGCCAAGGGGGGCTAGAAGGGGCTAGTGTTGGAGATATGCCCTAGAGGCAATAATAAATGTAGTTATTACTATATCTTTGTGTTTATGATAAATGTTTACATTCATGCTATAACAGTATTAACAAGGAAACATTAATACTTGTGTGATTTGTAAACTAAATTAGAGTCCCTAGTAAAGCCTCTTCATAATACTAGCTTGTTGGTTAATAGATGATTGTGGTTTCCCTATCATGAACATTGAGATGTTATTAACAACAAGATCATATCATTAGGAGAATGGTATGATGGACATACTCCTATAGATAAGCGTAGCATAAAGATCAAGTCATTTTAATAGTTCAATTGCTATATGCTTTCTGATACATAGTAACCTAATTCCTTCGACCATGAGATCATGCTTATCACCATCACCGGAAGGATGCTTTGATGACATCAAACACCACACCGTAACTGGGTGGCTATAAAGGTGGCATTGAGTGTTTGGAAAGTATGGGTTGAGACACATGAATCAAGAGAGGGATTTGTCCATCCATATGACGGATAGATATACTCTGGGCCCTCTTGGTGGAATGTCATCCAATTAGCTTGCAAGCATGTGACTGGCTCACAAGGGATCACATATCACGGGAACGAGAAAAGAGTACTTATCAGTAACGAGGTTGAACTAGGTATGCAGAGATACCGACGATCAAAACCTCGGATAAGTAAACTATCGTGAGACAAAGGGAAATTGGTATCATATGTAAGTGGTTCATTCAATCGAAAAGTAATCGTAGAAATATGTGGGAGCCATATTAATTTCCAGATTCCTCTATTGGTTATTGTTCGGAGAAGGGTCTCGATCATGTCCGCATAATTCACGAACCGTAGGGAGACACACTTAAGGATTCGATATTGTTGAGTAGTTATGGAATGATGAGTAAGAGACCGAATGTTGTTCGGAGTCTCGGATGGGATCCGGGATATCACGAGGAGATCCGGAATGGTCCGGAGAATAAGATTCATAAAAGGAAAGTCCTGTTTCGGGGTTGGAGAATGGTTCCGGTGTTTTCATTGAGAATGTTCTAGAAGGTTCCGGGAGGTCCGGCACTCCGGAGGGGCAGGGTACATGAATGTGTCATAACAAGTTGGAATGGTTGCATCATGTACTAGGTGTCATCGCTGAGCAAAATAAAGGGATAAATCAAATCCTAGTTTGAAAAGTCAAACGCTAATTTGAAAAGTCAAACGGCAAGTTTGCTTGGTGGAGGGAGAGTAGGAAATCTACTTGGGGAGGAGTTCCTCTCCCTCCACCTCCGGCCAAGGAGGCCGAGTTGGGAAGGGACTCCCCTCCCCTTGGCCGTGCCCTCCCACCTATAAAAGGAGGGGCAAGGGTGCGCCTCTAGACCTACACCTTGCACCCTCCAAACCCTAACCCTAAGCCGTCGGCGCCACCACCTCCTGCTGCTGGTGCCGCCGCCTAGGGCAAACCCTAGCCGCCGACTTGGGCTTCCCCAAGCCCTAGCCGCCGTCCTAGCCCTCTCTCCTTGGTGTGTCTAAACCCTAGATCACCGAGGCCTCTCTCATAGTCCACCATACTCGCTCCGGCTTAAGGCGAAGCCCTGCGATATCTCCCCTCTACTTTCGGTACCACGCCGTCGTACTGCCGGAATCACGAGGAGAGTGCTACGACCTCCGCTGCCTGCTGGAACAAGGGAGAGGAAGGTCTTCATCGAGTACCGAACGCAGTGATCGATCATGAGCGCCGAACGCAGCCGGAAGGATCGCTACACGATCTTGAGATCGGCAAGAGTATACTACATCACCCACAAGAATCCGCCTTTAACCGCTTTGGAATCTTCGAGGGTGAGTTCCTCTATTGACTCGTTGCTACAATCTAGTAGATAGATCTTGGCTTGTTTGTTTGCATGCGTAGAAATTTTTTGTTTTCCATGCTACGAACCCCACAAAGGGTATCGTAGCCATGTCTATATGTAGATCACAGACGAGTAGAACACAATGGTCATTGTGGGCGGTGGTGCTTTTATTATCAATTTATTCTTGTGTACTTTGCATCTTGCGGTATGATGGGATGAAGCGGCCCGGGCTAACCTTACATGACATCGTTCATGAGACTTGCTCCACGCTCAACATGCAACTTGTATTGCATAAGTGGCTTTGCGGGTGTTTGTCTCTCCCATTATAGTATAGATCCAATTTACAACGGGCACTTGATAGTTCAAGCTGTTGGAGATATGCCCTAGAGGCAATAATAAATGTAGTTATTATTATATCTTTGTGTTTATGATAAATGTTTACATTCATGCTATAATAGTATTAACAAGGAAACCATTAATACTTGTGTGATTTGTAAACTTAATTTGAAGTCCCTAGCATAGCCTCTATACTTCACTAGCTTGTTGGTTGATTAATGATTGTGGTTTCCATATCATGAACATTGAGATGTTATCAACAACAAGATCATATCGTTAGGAGAATGATATGGTGGACATACTCCTATAGATAAGCGTAGCATAAAGATCAAGTCATTTCATTAGTTCAATTGCTATATGCTTTCTGATACATAGTAACCTAATTCCTTCACCATGAGATCATGCATATCACCTTTATCGATGGATGCTTTGATGACATCAAACACCACACCGAATCGGGTGGTTATAAAAGTGGCATTGAGTGTTCGAAGGTATTGGTTGAGACACATGGATCAAGAGTGGGATTTGTCCATCCACATGACGGATAGATATACCTGGCCCTCTCGGAATGTCATCCAATTAGCTTGCAAGCATGTGACTTGGTCACAAGGGATCACATATCACGGAACGAAAAGAGTACTTATCAAGAATAAGGTTGAACTAGGTATGCAGATACCACGATCATAACCTTGGGTAAGTAACATATCGTGAGACAAAGGGAAATTGGTATCGTATGTAAGTGGTTCATTCGATCGCAAAGTAATCGTTGAAATATGTGGGAGCCATATGAATTTCCAGATTCCTCTATTGGTTATTGTTCGAGAAGTGTCTCGATCATGTCCGCATAATTCACGAACCGTAGGGAGACACACTTAAGGATTCGACGTTGTTTGAGTAGTTATGGTATTATGAGAAAGAGACCGAATGTTGTTCGAGTCTCGGATGGAATCCGGATATCACGAGGTGATCCTAATGGTCCGGAGAATAAGATTCATATAAGGAAAGTCCTGCTTTGAGTTCGGGAATGATTCCGTGTTTTCATCGAATGTTCTAGAAGGTTCGGATTGTCCCAAGACTGGGAGGGTACATGAATGTGTCATTGCTCATTGAATGATTGCATCATGTACTATGTGTTATTGTTGTCCCAAATAAAGGATTAAATTGAATCCTAAAATGAAAAGTCAAATGTCCAGTTTGAAAGTCAAACCGCCAAAACAAGAAACTGTGGGAAACAAGCAAGAGGAGTTGAACCAACCGGAGGAGGAGTTGACCTCCAGCCGCGCCCAGCCAAGCCGAGTTGGGAGGGACTCCTCCTCTGGCGCGCCATGACCCCCTCCCATAAAAGGAGGGCAGGTGGCTCCCATAGACACAATACTTTCTACTCTAGATCTCCGGTTTAGAGTCGCTTTTGGTTTAGAGCTTCTAATTGCTTTAGCCAACAGCTTAGAGCCTTCTAATTGGTTTAGAGCCCTCTAATTGGTGTGTCTAATTACTAGGCCACTAATCCTCTCTCTCATAAGCTCCACCATACTGCACCGCTTAAGGCGGCTCATGATCTCCCTCTACTTCCTGCATACCACAGTCAGGAATCGCGAGGAGAGTGCTACAACCTCCGCCTGCTGTAACAAGGGAGAGGAAGGTCTTCACGAAATCGAACGCAGGACGATCATGGGAGCGCCGTAACGTGGATACCGAAGGATCGCTACACGATCTTGAGATCGGAAGAGTATCGACTACATCACCCACGAATCCGATCTCGTTAACCACTTTGGAATCTTCGAGGGTGAGTTTTCTATCGACTCGCTGCTACAATCTAGTAGATAGATCTTGGCTTGTTTGTTTGTATGCGATAGAAAATTTTTGTTTTCCATGCTACGAACCCCTACAGGGTATCGAGCCGTGTCTATATGTAGATCTCACAGACGAGTAGAACACAATGGTCATTGGGCGTTGATGCTTTTATTGTAGATTGCTTTTTGTGTACTTTGCATCTTATGTATGTTGGGATGAAGCGGCCGGCTAACCTTACATGACATCGCTCATGAGACTTGCTCCACGCTTGACATGTAACTTGTATTGCATAAGTGGCTTTATGGGTGCATGTTTCTCCTAGCATAGTTAAGATCCAATTTACAACGGGTGATCAACAATGCTAGTATCAATGTTGTGGTTCTTGTTCGTAGTTAGAACGACACTTATTGAAAGCCCCAAACCACGTAAAATATGCAAAGAAAGTAGAAAGCCTAACTTTGTTTTGTGGTGTGCGTGATGTGATATGGCCATGATTGTGATTATATTCGATGTATGCAATGTTCCTTATTGTAAGTCGACAACCGCAGGAGCCATATGGTTGTCTTTAATTTATGTTAAGACCTGCGTGTCTATTCAAAGTAGTTGTAATAGTTGAAGCCGTGGACGACAACCATGGAGAAGCGCCATTGACCTTGATGCAATGCCGGTGATGATGGAGATCATGTTCGTGCTTGAAGATGGAGATCAAGGCACGAAGAAGAAAGGCCATATCATATCACATATATATTGAATTGCATGTGATGTTAATCCTTTATGCATCTTGTATTGCTTAGTAGACGACGGTAGCATTATAAGATGATCCTCATGCACATCAATTTCAAATCATAAAGTGTTCACCCTTAGTTAGCACCGCTAAAGCTTGTTGTTTCAAGCACCACGTGATGATCGGGTGTTCTAGATTCGCAAGTGTATACAACGTGAGCAAGCCAGATTTGCTCATGCGAAACTAAGGTTTGATCTTGACGAGCCTAGCATGTATGACATGGTCTCGAACACGGATTACGAAAGGTAAAGCATGAATCGATAGTAGATATGATGAACATGATGATTGTTCGCCATTGAAACTATATCAACTCTCGTGATGATCGGTGTTGATGTAGTGGATTTGGTCTGTTATCACTAAAACAATGTGAGGGATGTTGTTTTGAGTGGGAGTTCACCTAGTTTAATTTCATTAATTAATTTGAACTCAATTTGTCATAAACTTAGTCTAAACTATTGCAAATATGTTGTAGATCAATGGCAGCCCCTACCATCAATTTTAATGCTCCTAGAGAAAGAAAAGTTGAAAACAATGGAAGCAACTCATGATTGGTTCCGCAATTTGAGGATTGTCCTCACACCGGTAATTTGACCTATGTGCGGATGCACACTGGTGACCCACTGCAGCCACTTCCGATGAAGTAAAGAATGTTTACCTCGCTCGGAAGAATCGGTGCCAAAATAGTTCAAAGGTGCTATCTTGTATGGTTTAGAATCGAGCTCGTAAAAGGTTTGAAGAGTCGACCCACATGATATTGTCGAGGATCTCAAATTAATTTTTGAGACTCATGCGGCAATTGAAAGCTATGAGGCTTCAAAAGTTCTTTAACCGCAAGATGGAAGAAGGCAGCTGTCGGTGAGCATGTGCTTAAGATGTCCGCACGCAAATAAACTTCAAAGCTTGGGTATAGTGATTCCTAATGCTTTGGGGATTTACCGTGTCCTACAATCACTACCACCAAGTTACAAGAACTTTGTGATGAACTACAACATGCGTATGAACAAGACGCTGCCGTAACTTTGCCATGTTGAAATCTGTAAGTGGAGATCAAGAAAGAGCACCAAGTGTTGTTGGTCAATAAGACCACCAAATTCAAGAAAGGCAAGTCTAAGCAAAAGGGACACTTCAAGAAGGGTGGTAAGAAAGCTACCACGACGAAGAAGACCAAGGCTGGACCTAAGCCCGAAACCGAGTTTTTACCGCAAGGGAGAAGGTCACCGAAGCGAATTGCCCAAAGTACTTGGCGGATCCAAGAACGCAACATCAAGAAGAAAGGTATATCCGATATACATGTTATTGATGTGTATCTCACTAGTACTGAGTAGTGCTCGGTATTTGATACGTTCTGTTGCTCATATTTGTAACTCAAATGTGTGCAGAATAAACGGAAGCTAGCGAAGAACGAGGTGACGATGCGCTGGAAACGGATCAAAGGTTGATGTGATCGCGTCGGCACGCTACCCCTTCATCTACCATCGGGATTAGTTTTATACTTAAATAATTGTTATTTAGTGCTGCGTTGAGCATGAACATTATCTCGTGATCTTGTTTATTGTAGACGGTTACTTGTTTAAGTCGAGAATAATGGTTGTTCGATTTATATGAGTAATATGTTTTACGACATGCACCTTTGATAGATGGTCTATTCTAATTGAATCTCGATAGTGGAAATACACATATCAACAACATTGAGGCTAAACGCTTGAAATCAAGCGATAATTCGACCTATATGTGGCAATCGCTGCCTTGGTCACATCGAGTGAAACGTATGAAGAAACTCCATTCGATGGACTTCTTGAATCACTTGATTTTGAATCACTTGAAAGATGCGAAGCATGTCCGATGGGAAAATGACTAAGACTCCATTTTCAGATGATGGAGCGAGCTACGGACTTATTGGAAATCATACATACCGATGTGTGTGGTCCAATGAGTGTAGCATCGCCATGGTTATCGTTATGTTCTTACCTTCACGGATGACTTGAGTAGATATGGGTATATCTATTTCATGAAACATAAGTCCGAAACTTTCGAGAAGTTTAAGGAGTTTCAAAGTGAGGTAGAGAATCAACGTAACAAGAAGATTAAATTTCTACGCTCGATCGTGGAGGTGAATATCTAAGTTACGAGTTTGGCAAGCATTTAAAGAAGTGCGAATACTTTCACAATTGACACCGGAACACCACAACAGAATGGTGTGTCCGAACGTCAGAATCGAACTCTCTTAGATATGGTTCGCTCTATGATGTCACTTACGTATTTACCGCTATCATTTTGGGGTTATGCATTAGAAACAAGCCGCATTCACTTTAAATAGGGCACCGCCTAAACTGCTGAAACGACACCGTATGAATTATGGTTTGGGAAGAAACCTAAATTGTCGCTCCTTAAAGTTTGGGGATGCGGCCTATGTAAAGAAGTTACAAGGACAAGCTTGAACCCAAAGCGGAAAAATGCGCCTTCATAGGATACCCAAGGAAACTATTGGGTATACCTTCTATCATAGATCCAAGGCAAAACATTCAAGGTTAAGAATGGATCCTTTCTAGAGAAGGAATTTCTCTCAAAGAAGTGACTGGAAGGAAAGTAGAACTGACGAGGTTGTTGAACCTTCTCTCGAATTTGCAGTAGCGCAAAGACCGAAGAAGTTCCCGTGGTGCCCGCACCAATAAGGGAGGAAGCTAATGATGATGATCATGAAACTTCTTGAAGTTACAGAGCCTCTGAGGTCAACGAGAACTCGTACCACCTGCATTGGTATGATTCCGTTATGAACGCCATGGTGGTGGACAACACCGATGACCCCGAGACATATGAGGAAGCGATGATGAGCCCAGATTCCAATAAATGGCAAGAAGCCATGAACCGAGATTGGATCCATGTACGAAACCAAGTATGGACTTTGGTGGACTTACGGATGGCGGAAGGTCACGAGAACAAATGGATTTTCAAAAAGAAAAGATGTCGATGGTAATGTTATCGTTTATAAAGCTCGACTTGTCGCAAAAGGGTTTCGACAAATTCAAGGAGTTGACTACGATGAGACTTTCTCACCAAAAGCGGTTAAAGTCTGGAGGATTATGTTAGCAATCACTGCATATTATGATTATGAGATATGGCGATGGATGTCAAACAAAGATTCCTCAATGGAGACATTGATGAAGAGTTGTATATGATGCAACCCAAAGGTTTTGTCGATCCTAAAGGTGCTAACAAGGTATGCAAACTTCAACGGTCCATCTATGGATTGAAGCAAGCATCCCGGTTGGAATCAACGCTTTGATAAGGTAATCAAAAGTTTTGGTTTTATACAAACTTATGGAGAAGCTTGTATTTACAAGAAAGTGAGTGGGAGCTCAGTAGCATTCTTAATATATGTGGATGACATATTGTTGATTGGGAATGATGTAGACCTTCTTAATAGTGTCAAGGAATATTTGAATAATAGTTTTTCAATGAAAGATCTTGGCAAGCTTACATATTAGGCATAAAGATTTATAGAGATAGATCAAACGCCAAATATCATTGTCACAGAGTACATATTTGGACAAAGTTCTAAAGAGATTTGGAATGGAGGAAAGCAAGAAAGGGTTCTTGCCCATGTTGCTCAATACGACCTTGAGTAAAACTCAAAGTCCGACATCGGCGTAAGATAGAGAAAGGATGAGTAAGACTCCCTATGCCTCACCCATAGGATCTCTAATGTATGCCATGCTATGTACTAGACCCGACATTGCATATGATGTTAGTTTAACTAGCAGATATCAAAGTGATCCAGAGTGGATCATTGGACAATGTCAAAAACATCCTTAAGTACTTGAGAAGAACTAAGGATATGGTTCTTTCTTATGGAGGTGATGAACAGCTCGTTGTTAATGGTTACACCGATGTTAGTTGGAACACCGATCCGATGATTCTAAATCACAACCGGATACGTATTTATTTTGAATGGTGCAGAAGCTAATGGAGGAGTGCAAAGCAAAGCGTGGCGAGATCTTCAACCTAATCGGAATACATGGTCGCCGGAGGCTTCACAAGAAGCGATATGGATGAAAGAGTTCATTACAGAGCTGGGTGTGGTTCCAAGTGCTACGGACCCAATGTCTATCTATGTGATAACATGGGCATAGCCAATGCGCAAGAACCAAGGTCACACAAGAAGTCAAGCATATCAAGCTGCGTTTCACGCTATTCGAGAACATATCCGTGATGGGGATATAAAGATTTGCAAAGTACACAGATCTGAATGTGGCGGATCCGTTGACTAAACCTCTCCCGAGGGCAAAACATGACCAACACCAAACCGCCATGGGTGTTCGTATATTACCATGTAATCTAGATTAGATGACTCTAGTGCAAGTGGGAGATCATGGAGATATGCCCTAGAGGCAATAATAAATGTAGTTATTATTATATCTTTGTGTTTATGATAAATGTTTACATTCATGCTATAATAGTATTAACAAGGAAACCATTAATACTTGTGTGATTTGTAAACTTAATTTGAAGTCCCTAGCATAGCCTCTATACTTCACTAGCTTGTTGGTTGATTAATGATTGTGGTTTCCATATCATGAACATTGAGATGTTATCAACAACAAGATCATATCGTTAGGAGAATGATATGGTGGACATACTCCTATAGATAAGCGTAGCATAAAGATCAAGTCATTTCATTAGTTCAATTGCTATATGCTTTCTGATACATAGTAACCTAATTCCTTCGACCATGAGATCATGCATATCACCTTTATCGATGGATGCTTTGATGACATCAAACACCACACCGTAATCGGGTGGTTATAAAAGTGGCATTGAGTGTTCGGAAGGTATTGGTTGAGACACATGGATCAAGAGTGGGATTTGTCCATCCACATGACGGATAGATATACTGGGCCCTCTCGGAATGTCATCCAATTAGCTTGCAAGCATGTGACTTGGTCACAAGGGATCACATATCACGGGAACGAAAAGAGTACTTATCAAGAATAAGGTTGAACTAGGTATGCAGAGATACCGACGATCATAACCTTGGGTAAGTAACATATCGTGAGACAAAGGGAAATTGGTATCGTATGTAAGTGGTTCATTCGATCGCAAAGTAATCGTTGAAATATGTGGAGCCATATGAATTTCAGATTCCTCTATTGGTTATTGTTCGAGAAGTGTCTCGATCATGTCCGCATAATTCACGAACCGTAGGGAGACACACTTAAGGATTCGACGTTGTTTGAGTAGTTATGGTATTATGAGAAAGAGACCGAATGTTGTTCGAGTCTCGGATGGAATCCGGATATCACGAGGTGATCCGGAATGGTCCGGAGAATAAGATTCATATAAGGAAAGTCCGCTTCGGAGTTCGGGAATGATTCCGTGTTTTCATCGGAATGTTCTAGAAGGTTCGGATTGTCCCACTCCGGGGAGGGTACATGAATGTGTCATTGCTCATTGAATGATTGCATCATGTACTATGTGTTATTGCTGTCCCAAATAAAGGATTAAATTGAATCCTAAAACAGAAAAGTCAAATGTCAGCTTGAAAGTCAAACCAAAACAAGAAACCTGTGGAAACAAGCAAGAGGAGTTGAACCAACCTCGAGGAGGAGTTGGACTCCTCCAGGCGCCCAGCCCAAGCCGAGTTGGGGAGGACTCCTCCCTCCCTGGCCATGACCCCCTCCCATAAAAGGAGGCAGGGCTCCTCCATAGACACAATACTTTCTACTCTAGATCTCCTGTTTAGAGCTGTTTTGGTTTAGAGCTTCTAATTGCTTTAGCCAACAGCTTAGAGCCTTCTAATTGGTTTAGAGCCTCTAATTGGTGTGTCTAATTACTAGGCCACTAATCCTCTCTCTCATAAGCTCCACCATACTCGCACCGCTTAAGGCGAAGCCTCATGATCTCCCTCTACTTCCCGGTACCACGCCAGTTGTCTTTGGGAATCGCGAGGAGAGTGCTACAACCTCCGCTGCCGGAACAAGGGAGAGGAAGGTCTTCGAGTACCGAACGGTGACCGATCGCGGAGCGCTGCGAACGTGGCGGAAGGATCGCTCACACGATCTTGAGATCGGGAAGAGTACGACTACATCACCCACGAGAATCCGATCTCGTTAACCACTTTGGAATCTTCGAGGGTGAGTTTCTCTATCGACTCGTTGCTACAATCTAGTAGATAGATCTTGGCTTGTTTGTTTGTATGCGATAGAAAATTTTTGTTTTCCATGCTACGAACCCCTACACAAGCATCAACGTTGTGGTTCTTGTTCGTAAGTTAGGGCGACACTTATTGAAAGACCCAAACCATGTAAAATATGCAAAGAAAATTAGAGGCGTCTAACTTTGTTTTGCAGGGGTGTGCTGTGATGTGATATGGCCATGATTGTGATTATATTTGATGTATGCAATGTTCCTTATTGTAAGTTGGCAACCGGCAGGAGCCATATGGTTGCCTTTAATTTCTGTTAAGACCCGCGTGTCTATTCAAAGTAGTTGTAATAGTTGAAGCTGGTGGACGACAACCATGGAGCAGCGTCATTGACCTTGATGCAATGCCGGTGATGATGGAGATCATGTTGGTGCTTGAAGATGGAGATCGGAAGCACAAATAAGAAAGGCCATATCATATCACATATTATGAATTGCATGTGATATTAATCCTTTATGTATCTTGTATTGCTTAGTTAACGACGGTAGCATTATAAGATGATCCCTCAAGCACACAAATTTCAAGTTTAAAGTGTTCATCCTTAGTTAGCACCGTTGCTAAAGCTTGTTGTTTCGAAGCACCACGTGATGATCGGGTGTGTTAGATTCTGCAAGTGTATACAACGTGAGCAAGCCAGTTTTGCTCATGCAGAAGCTAAGGTTTGATCTTGACGAGCCTAGCATGTACAGACATGGTCTCGGAACACGAATCACCAAAAGGTAAAACATGAATCATATAGTAGATATGATGAACATGTCGATTGTTCGCCATTGAAGCTACATCAACTATCGTGATGATCGGTTTTGATGTGGTGGATTTGGTTCGTGTGATCACTAAAACAATGTGAGGGATATTGGTTTGAGTGGGAGTTCACCTAGATTAATTTAACTATTAATTAGAACTCAATTTGTCATAAACTTAGTCTAAACTATTGCAAATATGTTGTAGATCAATGGCGGCCCCTACCATCAATTTTAATGCGTTCCTAGAGAAAGAAAAGTTGAAAAACAATGGAAGCAACTTGTTGGTTGGTTCAATTTGAGGATTGTCCTCAATGCCGGTAATTTGACCTATGTCGGATGCACTGGTGACCACCTGTAGCTACTGCTACCTATGAAGTAAAGAATGTTTACCTCACTCGGAAGAACCAGTACTCCACAATTCAGTGTGCTATCTTGTATGGTTTGGAATCGGAGCTTCAGAAAAGGTTTGAGAATTCAGACCCACATGATATTGTCCGTGAACTCAAAATGATATTTGAGGCTCACGCGGCAGTTGAGATTTATGAGGCTTCTGAAAAGTTCTTTAACTGCAAGATGGAAGAGGGCAGCTCCGTCAGTGAGCATGTGCTTAAGATGTCTGGGCACGCAAACAAACTCCAAAGTTTGGGTATAGTGATTCCTAATTCTTTGGGGATACATCGTGTCCTCCAATCACTACCACCAAGTTACAAGAACTTTGTGATGAACTACAATATGCAAAACATGGACAAGACGTTGCCAGAACTCTTCTCCATGTTGAAATCTGCAGAAGTGGAGATCAAGAAAGAGCATCAAGTGTTGTTGGTCAATAAGACCACCAAATTCAAGAAAGGCAAGTCTAAGCAAAAGGGACACTTCAATAAGGATGGTAAGAAAGTTACCGCACCGACGAAGAAGACCAAGGCTGGACCTAAGCCCGACATCGAAAGTGCTTTACTGCAAGGGAGAAGGTCACTGGAAGCGGAATTTCCCAAAGTACTTGGCGGATTTGAAGAACTGAAACATCAAGAAGAAAGGTATATCCGATATACATGTTATTGATGTGTATCTCATTTGTACTCGTAGTAGTGCCTGGGTATTTGATACTGGTTCGGTTGCTCATATTTGTAACTCGAAACAGGTGCTGCAGAATAAACGGAAGCTAGCGAAGAACGACGTGACGATGCACGTTGGAAATGGATCAAAGGTTGATGTGATCGCGATCGGCACGCTACCTCTTCATCTACCATCGGGATTAGTTTTATACTTAAATAATTGTTATTTGGTGCCTGCGTTGAGCATGAACATTATATCGGGATCTTGTTTATTGCGAGACGGTTACTTGTTTAAGTCCGAGAATAATGGTTGTTCGATTTATATGAGTAATCTGTTTATGCACATGCACCTTTGATAGATGGTATATTCTTATTGAATCTCGATAGTGGAAATACACATATTAATAACATTGAGGCTAAACGTTTGAAATTGAGTGATAACTCGACCTATATGTGGCACTATCGTCTTGGTCATATCAGAGTGAAGCGTATGAAGAAACTCCATTCCGATGGACTTCTTGAATCACTTGATTTTGAATCAGTTGAAAGATGTGAAGCATGTCTGATGGGTAAAATGACTAAGACTCCATTTTCTGGTATGACGGAACGAGCTACAGACTTATTGGAAATCATACATACCGATGTGTGTGTGGACCAATGAGTGCAGCATCGCGCGGTGGTTATCGTTATGTTCTTACCTTCACGGATGACTTGAGTAGATATGGGTATATCTATTTCATGAAACATAAGTCCGAAACTTTCGAGAAGTTTAAGGAATTTCAAAGTGAGGTAGAGAATCAACGTAACAAGAAGATTAAATTTCTACGTTCTGATCGTGGAGGTGAATATCTAAGTTACGAGTTTGGCAACCATTTGAAGAAATGTGGAATACTTTCACAATTGACACCGCCGGGAACACCACAGCGTAATGGTGTGTCCGAACATCGTAATCCAACACTTTTAGATATGGCTCGTTCTATGATGTCACTTACAGATTTACCGCTATCATTTTGGGGTTATGCATTAGAAACAGCCGCATTCACTTTAAATAGGGCACCATCTAAATCCGTTGAAACGACACCGTATGAATTATGGTTTGGAAAGAAACCTAAATTGTCGTTTCTTAAAGTTTGGGGTTTGCGAAGCCTATGTAAAGAAGTTACAGCCGGACAAGCTTGAACCCAAAGCGTAAAAATGCGTCTTCATAGGATACCCAAAGGAAACTATTGGGTATACCTTCTATCATAGATCCGAAGGCAAAATCTTCGTTGCTAAGAATGGATCCTTTCAAGAGAAGGAATTTCTCTCGAAATAAGTGACTGGAAGGAAAGTAGAACTCGACGAGGTTGTTGAACCTTCTCTCGAACTTGCGAGTAGCGCAGCACCGGAAGAAGTTCCTATGGTGCCTACACCAATAAGAGAGGAAGCTAATGATGATGATCATGAAACTTCGGTTGAAGTTGCTACAGAGCCTGGCAGGTCAACGAGAACTCGTACCACTCCTGATTGGTATGATCCCGTTATGAGTGTCATGTTGGTGGATAACACCAATGACCCTGAGACATATGAGGAAGCGATGATGAGCCCAGATTCCAATAAATGGCAAGAAGCCATGAAATCCGAGATTGGATCCATGTACGAAAACCAAGTATGGACTTTGGTGGACTTACCGGATGGCCGGAAGGCTGTCGAGAACAAATGGATTTTCAAGAAGAAAACAGATGCTGATGGTAATGTGACTGTCTATAGAGCTCGACTTGTCGCAAAAGGGTTTCGAAAACTTCAAGGAGTTTACTACAATGAGACTTTCTCACCAGTAGCGAAGCTAAAGTCTGTGAGGATTATGTTAGCAATCGCTGCATATTATGATTGTGAAATATGGCAGATGGATGTCAAAACAACATTCCTCAATGGAGACATTGATGAAGAGTTGTATATGATGCAACCCAAAGGTTTTATCGATCCTAAAGATGCTAACAAGGTATGCAAACTTCAACGGTCCATATATGGATTGAAGCAAGCATCCCGAAGTTGGAATCAACGTTTTGATAAAGTAATCAAAAGCTTTGGTTTTATACAAACTTATGGAGAAGCTTGTATTTACAAGAAAGTGAGTGGGAGCTCTGTAGCGTTCTTAATACTATATGTAGATGACATATTGTTGATCGGGAATGATGTAGACCTTCTTAATAGTGTCAAGGAATATTTGAATAATTGTTTTTCAATGAAAGATCTTGGCGAAGCAGCTTACATATTAGGCATAAAGATTTATAGAGATAGATCAAGACGTCTAATATCATTGTCACAAAGTACATATTTGGACAAAGTTCTAAAGAGGTTTGAATGGAAGATAGCAAGAAAGGGTTCTTGCCCATGTTGCCCAATACGACCTTGAGTAAAACTCAAAGTCCAGCAATGGCAGAAGATAGAGAAAGGAAGAGTAAGACTCCCTATGCCTCAGCCATAGGATCTCTAATGTATGCCATGCTATGTACTAGACCCGACATTGCATATGCTGTTAGTTTAAGTAGCAGATATCAAAGTGATCCAGGAGTGGATCATTGGACAGCGGTCTTGAGTACTTGAGAAGAACTAAGGATATGGTTCTTTCTTATGGAGGTGATGAACAACTCGTTGTTAATGGTTACACCGATGCTAGTTGGAACACCGATCCGGATGATTCTAAATCACAATCTGGATACGTATTTACTTTGAATGGTGCAGCAGTTAGCTGAAGGAGTGAAAAGCAAAGCGTTGTGGTGAGATCTTCAACTGAATCGGAATACATAGCTGCTTCGGAGGCTTCACAAGAAGCGATATGGATGAAGGAGTTCATTACAGAGCTCGGTGTGGTTCCAAGTGCGCTGGACCCAATGTCTATATATTGTGATAACATGGGCGCCATAGCCACTGCGCAAGAACCAAGGTCACACAAGAAGCTGAAGCACATCAAGCTACGTTTTCACGCTATTCGAGAACATGTCCAAGATGGTGACATGAATATTTGCAAAGTACACACAGATCTGAATGTGGCGGATCCGTTGACTAAACCTCCCCCGAGGGCAAAACATGACCAATACCAAACTGCCATGGGTGTTTGGTATATTACCAAGTAATCTAGATTAGTTGACTCTAGTGCAAGTGGGAGACTTTTGGAGATATGCCCTAGAGGCAATAATAAATGTAGTTATTATTATATCTTTGTGTTTATGATAAATGTTTACATTCATGCTATAATAGTATTAACAAGGAAACATTAATACTTGTGTGATTTGTAAACTAAATTAGAGTCCCTAGTAAAGCCTCTTCATAATACTAGCTTGTTGGTTAATAGATGATTGTGGTTTCCCTATCATGAACATTGAGATGTTATTAACAACAAGATCATATCATTAGGAGTATGGTATGATGGACATACTCCTATAGATAAGCGTAGCATAAAGATCAAGTCATTTTAATAGTTCAATTGCTATATGCTTTCTGATACATAGTAACATAATTCCTTTGACCATGAGATCATGCTTATCGCCATCACCAGAAGGATGCTTTGATGACATCAAGCACCACACCTTAACTGGGTGGCTATAAAGGTGGCATTGAGTGTTTGGAAAGTATGGGTTGAGACACATGAATCAAGAGTGGGATTTGTCCATCCATATGACGGATAGATATACTCTGGGCCCTCTCGGTGGAATGTAATCCAATTAGCTTGCAAGCATGTGACTGGCTCACAAGGGATCACATATCACGGGAACGAGAAAAGAGTACTTATCGATGTGAGGTTGAACTAGGTATGCAGAGATACCGACGATCAAAACCTCGGATAAGTAAACTATCGTGAGACAAAGGGAAATTGGTATCATATGTAAGTGGTTCATTCAATCGAAAAGTAATCGTAGAAATATGTGGGAGCCATATTAATTTCCAGATTCCTCTATTGGTTATTGTTCGGAGAAGGGTCTCGATCATGTCCGCATAATTCACGAACCGTAGGGAGACACACTTAAGGATTCGATATTGTTGAGTAGTTATGGAATGATGAGTAAGAGACCGAATGTTGTTCGGAGTCTCGGATGGGATCCGGGATATCACGAGGAGATCCGGAATGGTTCGGAGAATAAGATTCATATAAGGAAAGTCCTGTTTCGAGGTTGGAGAATGGTTCCGGTGTTTTCATCGGGAATGTTCTAGAAGGTTCCGGAAGGTCTGGCACTCCGGAGGGGAAGGGTACATGAATGTGTCATAACAATTTGGAATGGTTGCATCATGTACTAGGTGTCATCGCTGAGCAAAATAAAGGGATAAATCAAATCCTAGTTTGAAAAGTCAAACGCCAATTTGAAAAGTCAAACGGCAAGTTTGCTTGGTGGAGGAGAGTAGGAAACCTACTTGGGGAGTTCCTCTCCTCCACCGCCGCCAAGGAGTTGGGAAAGGGACTCCCCTCCCGCGCCCTCCCACCTATAAAGGAGGGCAGGGTGCCCTCAGACCTACACCTTGCACCTCCAAACCCTAACCTAAAGCCGGGCGCCACCACCTCCCTCGCCGCCTAGGGCAAACCTCAGCTGACTTGGGCTTCCCCAAGCCCTAGCCGTCATCCTAGCCCTCTCTCCTTGGTGTGTCTAAACCCTAGATCACCGAGGCCTCTCTCATAGTCCACCATACTCGCTCCGGCTTAAGGCGAAGCCCTGCGAGATCTCCCCTCTACTTCCGGTACCACGTCGTCGTGCTGCCGGAATCGCGAGGAGAGTGCTACAACCTCCATTTTCTGGAACAAGGGAGAGGAAGGTCTTCATCGAGTACCGAACGTGTGACCGACTGCGGGAGCGCTGCCGGAACGCAGCGCCGAAAGGATCGTCTACACGATCTTGAGATCGCAAGAGTACGACTACATCACCCACGAGAGTCCGCTCTCGTTAACCGCTTTGGAATCTTTGAGGGTGAGTTCCTCTATCGACTCGTTGCTACAATCTAGTAGATAGATCTTGGCTTGTTTGTTTACATGCGGTAGAAATTTTTTGTTTTCCATGCTACGAACCCCTATAGCTAGACCCCCCTAACCATTGGCCCCCCTCAATATATATGTACAAATTTTAGTACTAAACTAATGGCTTTATAGGGTTAATTAGCAATCACTAAGCCTAAATTTAATTTATTAGTCATGCTGCTCTCTACCGAAGGCGAAGACCAAAAGTAGCCCATGGTTTTTATGTATTAGTCAACCGTAGTAACCTATCTCTATATTTCTTGTTTGTGTAACTAGACCTAGTAGACGTTGCCGTCGTCGCTCGCTCCTACTTAGTCGCTATATGCCACACGATGTCGTGACCGTGGCAAGCCAGCCCTATTATTTGCCGTTTCTACCTTTGTTAATCATGCCGCAACACTGGACAGGGTGCCATAGAGTATACGAATCCATCTTCCTCATTCAGATTGAAGGTACCATGTTGTTAGTATTTTGTTGATAGGTTGCATAACCTGTAGTCTAATTGACTAATTTACAAAAAATATGTGTATTTTGTTTGATGTTTGCTCGGTTACGACGAATTCTTCCATAATAATTGCTATATTAAAAAAAACTAGGAAGGTCACCTGCAATGGAATTATCAAACTTTATACTCGTATAGACAAAGTTATCCAATATAAACTTATCTTTTGCTTTGTACTGTCCAAGATTTAGTGCCACACATATTAATATTAGTTCTATGTTGATACTTTGATATATTGTTATGCTTTTTTGTCCAAACAATTCTTCCAACACAAAATGACATGTACTTGTAGTCTTCTTGGAAAAAAAATCTTACATATGATCATTAATATTTCGCCCCCCTCAATGTCAAATCCTGGCTCCGCCCCTGACTGGAAGTACCCATAAGGATAATAAGAATTACTAGCACAGCTCCATCGGAACTTGTCCAGAACTCTGGCCAGAACTTCCGCTCAAGCAAAAACGCTGGACAACATTGCATGAAAACTTTAATAATTTTTTACTCCAGACTTCAATTTCGATGATCTTGGGCTTGTTTTAAAGAGAACAACAATATCTAAAAGATTATGCAAATAAGTATAATAGTACAATATGGTAGGATAAAACTAAATGGATAAATGTATGACCTCTCTAGAAGCGATGGACCGGTAAAACCTCTAAACCCTAAAGCACAAGAACTTGAGCTTGGAAACTCCGATTGAGATAAAAAAATTGTTGGAAAGATAAAATCAAGTAGAATCCAAAAAAGGTGTAAATATTGGATACCACCATCAGATAAAATATCAAGTATGAATATGTGTGATACCTCCCAAGATGTGGAGCCGAAAAACCTTCAAGATCAAAAACGCAATAAGATATGCAAGGGGAATTCATTTTTTATGAACTAGAGCTTGTCATAAAGATAAACATACTCACAAGGATGAGACCCAAATAACAACCAATAAAGATGATGCTAAGTATGCAAAGGTTTAAGCTCTCTTTGAAATATACAATCGAGTTACTCACTCAAGAGCCCCTCTTGATACTACGATTGTCTATCCTAAACCTAGTATCTCAACTAACAACATGAGACCGGCAAAAAAAGAAACTGAAAGGGCATTTATTGTCATAATCACTTTTGGTGTTCGTTAACAACAAGTAGATCATTTTACAGTTGTTATTTTCCATAGGTTGGTATTATCATAGATAAACATCACACACACTCTTGGGAAAATACCACATACATTTGCCATTGTTCTGGAAACTCCAGACCGGAGTAACCGGTCTGCCAAGACCGGAGTCTCCGGTGTGGTCCGGAGTTTCCGGTTTTGGATCCGATGGTGCCTCCCAGGACCTAGCTGGGAGATACTGACTAGGGATCCGGAGGCTGCACCGGAGCTTACTCCGGAGTCTTCGGACTTTGTCCAGTCTGGAGTCTCCGGTGCTGGAAGACCGGAGTCTCCGGTGTTGCAGGGGCAGGTTTGCCCTGGGTCAGTTAGAAGGGCAGTTCGGAGGCTAGTCCGGAGATTGGTCGGAGTCTCCGGTGTAGAACGGAGTCTCCGGTCTTCACACCGGAGTCTCCGGTCTGACTTTTCTACAACGGTCAGAAAACGGTTCATGGAGGGGTCCCTATAAAAGGGACCCTTATCTTCTTCCTCCAGTCGCTCGAGATACTCAAGAACACCAACCCCATTAGAGCCACCAAATCCACAAGATCTCTTCATCCAACCATCCAAAGTCATTGATCTTTGGAGAATCGAAGGAGGAGGCCTTGATTTACATCTTCACCAAGAGAGATCTTAATTTCCCCCTCATTCACTTGAGGGCCCCCAAGCTCTAGTGTTTCATTGGAAACCCTAACTTTGATTTGGTTCTTACAAGCTTGTCTTTGATTTGTCTTGACAGCTTGCTTGTATTTGGGAGCCTCCAATTCAGTTGTGGATGCGTGCCCCAAACTTGTTGTAAAGGTGACGGCTTCCACCTCGAAGGTTGCCGATATAGTGGAAGGTGAATCGAGATCGTTGGGTGAGGTTCATCGGAGAACAAGGGAGGCCTCTCGTGGCGTTGGTGGTTTGAAACCACCCCCTCTCCAAAGGTAGACGTACTTCCCCTCAAAAGGAAGGAACTACGGGAAACAAATCCTTATGTCTTCGTGTCCACTCCTTTGTTTACTTCTATCCTTTACCGTACTTTACTTACTTAATCTTGCTTAGTGTTTTGCTAGTTTGTGCTTGGTTGACATATAGGTAAATTCACCATAGTTGCATATTCTAGAGAATTTACCTTTCTTGTCAAAACTTGAAGGGCTTGATGAGGCCAATGACATCATTGTTAACAAACTCATTAAAGAGCGTGATCATGCTATTGCTAAATACAAAAGGGATAAAAAGGACAAGATTGAGTTTGGTGTGGTTCATGAAAAACTTGCCGAGGACTTTAGATTGCTCAACAAGGCTCACAAGGCCTTGGAGGGTGAACTCTTGTCTCTCACAAAGTCCCATGAAACGCTTCAAACTCAATTGGCCAAAATACCTTCACCTAGTAACTTCATTCCATCTAGTAGCACAACTATTCTTGAAGAGAATGCTAGGTTGAAGGGGGAGCTTGCTAAGGCCACATTTCCATAATGCAACAAGTCAATTGATGATCTTTTGAGCAAGCAAAGGCGTAGTGGTGACAAAGGGGGCATTGGTTATGCTTCCAAAACCAAAAAGAAGAACAATAAGAAGAAGAAGGCCAAGCCCGCACAAGAGACCAACAAGACCATTGTGGAGAGTAAGACCACAAGTGGTAAAACTATGTCTCATGATGACTTTGCGGGAAGTGCTAACCCTCACTATGTTCTAATGCGTGATTACTATGGTTATGTGTATGCACAATATGTTGGTCCTTATGATGGTTATATTGCTTGGTCTATTTGGGTTCCCAAGACCCTTGTTGCTAACAAAAGAGGACCCATTGAAAAATGGGTACCTAAAAACTAGCTTGATATTTTGTAGACTTATGCTTCCGGAGGGTCAAAGTGGGTGCTTGATAGTGGTTGCACATGTCATATGACCGGAAGCTCATCTATTGTCAAGGAGTTAAAGCCTAATGATGATCAAATCACCATGACATATGCCGACAAATCAAAGTCTAAGGTAATGGGTTTCAGCAAGGTTGTGGTTACTCACGACATTACACTCGTGAACGTCATGCTTGTTGAGAACCTTGGATACAATTTACTTTCGGTCCTTGCTCTTAGTAAGATGGGCTTTGCCGTCTTCATTGATGTATATATTATGGTCCTCTTGTGGAGCAAGTCTCTCAAGGTCGCTTTCGCTGGGTACGTCGAACATGACTTGTATGTGGTGGAATTTTCGAAGCAAACCACTACTGGTCTGATGTGCTTATTTGGAAAGGCTGATGTGGGTTGGCTATGGCATCACCGACTATCCCATGTCAATATGAGAACTTTGTAAAGTCTCCATAAAGAGGGCCATATAGTTGGACTAAAAGAAAATGTTTCCTTTGCCAAAGATCGTGTTTGCAGGGCATGTGTTCCAAGGAAGATGCACGATGCTCCTCACAAGCCAACGGACCAAATCAAGTCTAACAAGATCTTGGAACTTCTCCATGTGGATCTATTTGGTCCTCCATCTCATGCAAGTCTTGGTGGGAAGAAATATTGTTTGGTGACTGTTGACGACTTTTCAAGATACTCTTGGGTTTATTTCTTCAAGTTGAAGAGTGAGACTCAAAAGACTTTTATCGACTTCATCAACTTGGTTCAACAGCAATACAATGTTCCCGTGTTGATTATAAGAAGTGACAATGGCACCGAGTTCAAGAACTACACCTTGAATGATTTCCTTAGTGATGAGGGGATTAAACATAAATATTCCGCTGCATACACCCCTCAACAAAATGGTGTAGCCGAGAGGAAGAACCGGACTCTTATTGAGATGGCTAGGACCATGTTGGCAGAGTTTAAATCTCCATACAACTTTTGGGCCGAAGCCATCTCCACCGCTTGCCATGCTTCAAACCGACTCTACCTCCGCAATAAAATCAATAAGACTCCATATGAGATACTTACCGGTAACAAGCCCAACATATCTTATTTCCGGGTGTTCGGTTGTAAGTGTTTCTATCTCATCAAAGGTGTTCGTTTGTCTAAATTCGAGTCTAAAGCATTAGAGGGTATTTTTGCTGGCTATGGTCTCGAAACCCCTCATGGCGGATCGAGAAGAACTATGCCCCACTCAAGTGGAGCCCTCATCTTCACAACCTCAACATGCTCCATCCACCGAAGATGACATTGACCCAAGCCAAAGACAAGATGTGGACCCTCGACATGATGATCAATGTGTGAACTCTAGTTTGGTCCATTCGATGGGTTGTCAAGTGGTGCTAAGTCAATTTGTCAAGGAAGATCCATCCAAACTGTTTTGAGACAAGCTCAAATTGATGCTAGAAGAGCACTTGATCAAGACCAAGGTCAATCCTTGCCTCCCAATGAAGAGGATGATTATAATGATGATCAAGGTCAAGATGATGGTCAAGACGAGGATCAAAATGATGAAGAGGGTCCTCCAAGAAACAATATGGAGATCCACGCTCGTCGCGAAGCTAGAAAGGAAAGAATGTTGGAAATAAGAGACCACACCCTCCAAAATGTTGTTGGAGATCTAAGGAAAGGTATTTCCACAAGAGCACAATTGAAGAGGTTCAGTGAACACCAAGCACACATCTCCATGATTGAACCAAAGAAAGTGTGGGAAGCTCTTGAAGATTCGGATTGGTTAGAAGCTATGCACAAAGAACTCAACAACTTTGAGAGGAACAAAGTGTGGAAGTTATTAGAGAAGACAAAAGATTGCCGCAATGTTATTGGAACAAAGTGGATATTCAAGAACAAGCAAGATGAGCATGGAATCATAGTAAGGAACAAGGCTAGACTGGTTGCACAAGGGTTCTCTCAAATTGAAGGCATTGACTATGGAGAGACATATGCACATGTGGCTCGTCTTGAGTCCATTCGTATCCTTCTTGCTTATGCGGCACATCATAACTTTAAGTTGCAACAAATGGATGTAGAAAGTGCATTTCTTTATGGTCCATTAAATGAATTGGTATATGTTAAGAAACCCCCGGGATTTGAGGACCCCAACTTCCCAAACCATGTCTACAAACTTGATAAGGCGCTCTATGGGCTCAAGCAAGCCCCACGCACGTGGTATGAGCACCTTAGAGAGTTATTGTTTGACCGTGGATTTGAGGTTGGGAAAATCGATCCCACTCTTTTTACTAAGAGGGTCAATGGGGAGCTTTTTGTATGCCAAATATATGTTGATGATATTATCTTTGGCTCATCTAACAAAGCTTTTAATGATGAATTCTCAAAACTTATGACTAGTAGGTTCCGGATGTCATTGATGGGTGATTTGAGAGTATTTCTTGGTTTTGAGATCAAGCAAGTTAGAGGAGGAACATTCTTCAATCAAGCCAAGTGTGGCATCCCACAAAAACCACTACTAGAAAATCGCGTTGTTTTTGTGCATTGCATCATCATGACCGCATGCTCATGTCATCATGCCACATTGCATTTGAGCATCGTCATCATCTTGCATTTGCTTGCATAAAACTATTTTCGGAAAAACCTATTTTTGTTTTCTAAACGCCCCGTCTTTGTCAAACACAAAACCCGGGTCTCCGGATTATTTTGTTTTGTCGGCCAACGATTTGCAAAAGCCCCGTCTGGAATAAATAAATTGTTTAATTATTTTTTTAGGGGGCAGCCGAACCAGGCCGATCCGACCCAGTTGGCCACCCCCAGTACAAAACCGGTATAACCCTAAACCCTTTTATACCCAATCCTAGTCTACCCAGCCCCCTCCACCTCACCCCGACCAATCCCCTCCCTCCACCTCACCTTTCCCTCCACCTCATCACATCCACCGCCACCTCACCAATCCCCTTCTTTTCCTCCACTCCCTCTCTCACACAACCCACTCCCTCACCTCCTCTCCCCTCCCCCCTGCCCACCCACTCGCCCATGACCCAAAGAACACACGCCACACACCCCAACCCGATCCACACCGCACACACACACCACCATGCACCCCTGCCCGCGTCCCACACAATCTCCTGGCTGCCCCACCGGCACTCTCTCACCCACCTGGCCCCGACCCCTCCCTTTGGCCCACCTCCCACCTGCCCCGCTTCTCTCTCCCCATCCTCTCTTCCTCGACGCCTCCCTCTCCCTTCGACGACCGCCTCCGCCCGCGGCCGCTCCTCTCTTTCCCGCGACCCTGGCGTGTCGCCCACCCCTTCCCTGGACCGCGCCTCTCCCTGGCTTGCCTCGCCGGCCTCCTCTGGCGCCCCTCCTCGGCCTCGCTCCTCCCTTCCCGTCCGCAGTGCCGCTTCCCCAACCTCGAGGCCCATCCTCGCCCGGGACAAGCCAGGCGCCCTGTCGCTGGTCGCCAAGTGACTCCCTCCGCTCAAGCTCGCCTCGCCCACCACCGACGGACCGGCCTCCCCACCTCCGCTACCGGTAGCTGCGCCTCACATCTGCTGCCACGCCGCGCCGCTTAGACCTCGATCTCCACCGCTTTCACCTCCTCCGTCGGATGCCGCCAAAGCTCCCTCGACCTCGCCCGCATCTCCTGCCGTCGATCCGCTGCAGCCCCGCCTGCCTCCTCAACTCGCTGCTGGGGCTGGGCCCGTGGCCGAGTGCTTGCCGCCGCTTCCTTTCCAAGCATGCACACCACCGCTGCCATGGCTGGCCCGTGGCGCCTCTCCTAAGGTCGCCGCCCAAATCCCCGCAGAATCGCCTGAGAGCTTCCTTGCCATCGAACCCTGTCCACCGCCCCGTGGCTTGCCTCGTTACGCCTTGTGGTGCTGAGATGGCCTTCGATGTGCTTGTGGCATCGTTTTTGCAAAGCGGGATCGCGTGTACCTGGTGATGCCCAACAAGTCCTGTTGTGGCGTTGATACGCCCCAAGATGCATCGACGCATGCAGGACAACCTGAAGGATCGAAGAGGAAAAACCCGATGAATTACATCAGGTGACCAAGGCCAACACGGGACGTCGAGATCTCCTTCCCGGATTCAAGACCAATCCATCGGCATGCCAAGTACTTCCCTCGGACGCCAAAACCCGAACCTGAAGAACGCCAAGATCGCCATGAGGACGACAAGTCTTCTTCCCGAACGCCAAGACCGACTTGATGGCGAGGTTCCGACAAGATCTTCGTGACGACAAGATCGGCACCGACCCGGGGCGGATCCGATGTGTCCCGAAGCCGAACCAAGGCTTCTTCGCGGAACGCCAAGATGTACCCCGTTATCCGAGAACGACCCCGCCGAGACCGAACCCCAGTTTCGGACCCTGAGACCGACCCCGAACCCTCGGAACCCCCAAGATCTGCCGTACCCCGATGTGTGAACCCAAACCCGAGACCTTATTTTGTTAAATGATATATAGCTGGTTGCATATTAAATTGTCATACTCACATGCATATTTGTGTGGTTTGGGGGCCTTATGCCGATTCACCATATAATTAAATATGGGGCCCATATGCGGGCAAATCTAGTCTTATATCGGCCTCATTTAAATTGGTGTAGCGAACCGGTGCTATATTTTGCCTTGTTAATGCAACATTTAATTTGCGGGGTAGATAAATAACATGAATCATCTATTTAATTGTCGGGACCCCCGGTTCCGCTTAATATGGCCTAATTGCATCGCATCTTGCCATGTCATGCATCATACATGTATCATGCCCGATCTTCTGTCGTAGTATTAAATATTGCATCCGGTGTTTCTTTTAGTGTTTTGCTTCTTCGCAGATAAGGCCGTTGAGTTGATGTGAGCTTCGCCCCGATCCTCGGATGAACCTTCGACAATGTTTTCAGGCGAGCATCTCCCCCCTTTCTACCTATCTTACTTTTATAGTATTTACTCCCTCCTGTTGACCTATTGCTATCTGGGTTGCGATGCTCTAGATTTTGTACCCGTGATATCCCTTGTAGCCTTATATTGCCTTGGACACCTCCTATTACCTGTTGTTTGGTAGATAGTTGGACTGCTGGCGTCGTGATCGCTTCGCTCAAGTCTTTATGTGTCGTCAAGTGCCACAGCTTGTTGGAGTTTTGCCGCATGTTTATTGTTGGAGTTGATCATAACTTTAATTCGTTTAACAACTAAAATTGAAGTAGGTAGCGAGAGGCACATGTGGGCAATAGATGTTATTTGGTTGTTAACGTCACTTGTGTCCCGTGGGACCCCGAGTACTTGATACTGTTCCTTGAATATTCGCGCTATCCACATCCGGAGGATTATGGGACCCCAGCCGAGCTTGATTCGGTCTTATTTCTTGGGGCCAAACTAGCTTGAGGTTTTATTTACTATCCTGTACTTATGCCATGCTCTTGCTATTTACGATTGTGCGAGGAGCACCTGTCGCTTAGGTAAGAGGTGTTTTGCGGTATCGACAAGCCTAGTTTTGGGTTCCCGATCGTTCTGACTATTGTCGCAAACCTTGGGTCCGTCTCGGAGTCAACTAACTTCGTTGCGGGTGTACTCAATGGGGTGCCCCCTGAAATATTTCTGAATCCTGTGATTGCTTTGTCGTGAAGGCCTCGTTGGGTTTTGATTTGGTTTTTCCGAGGTTGATCGAGTGTGTGGTGCTATTTGTGCACCCCTGCAGGGTAAAACTTTCTGAAAGCCGTGTCCATGTTATGGACGACTTGGAGCACAAGATTCTCGATCATAGACAACTATAACTAAAGTAGTGCTATAAATTTGACTTTATAATGACTAGTAATCAGCTTCACCATAATGGAATGGCTAAATAAAACTGCCAACAATTGCTTGTTTGGGTTGTCGCTTGCGACCATTGTACCTGACTAGTAAGTATCGCAACTACAACGGAATGGCTATATAAAAGTACCAACAACTGTTGGGTTTGGGATGTCTCATGCTAATTGTATTTGACTAGTAAGTGTCGCAACTACAACGGAATGGTTAACTAAAATTGCCCACTGCTTATTATATCAGGACGATTATCTATACCTGACTAGTAATTGCTGCAACGATAACTGAATAAATAAAACTGCCAACGGTGTGAGTTCCTCGGTTGACTTCCTCGTCTGGTCTCGAGGGGGAAACACCAGGATGGGTTTGTCTGATGGTAGAATCATGTTGGTTTCGAATAGTTCTTTCTTATCCCTCTCTAATAGCCGCCAGTTGTATCGAGTCTCTATAGGTTGTTTAGTGCATGCTGCCGCTGATCCACCATACCTATGTGGCGAGGCCGAATTCTAGCCTCGCCGTGTCGCCTCGATCGACCTTCTTTTTCCTTTGCCCTTTGTCGGCACCCCTTTTGTTTAAGCAGGTTTTGAGATGCGACGTCGTTAGCAGGGTTACCCTTCCGGCTTGTCCTGGGCAGGGTTATGGACGCCATTGGTTATTCTTCAGGGCTCTTAGCCCCATTTGCATCTTGTCCGTAGTCGGACGCTCCATCGTTTTCGAGGTGATTTGGATCTTTGTACCGTATATCTGTATTCTTGACTCTTTGATTCGCTGTTGTATATATATATATCTGTTCTGTGGGTCCCATCGAGGACTGTTGTGTAATGTTATTACTTCGTTTTCCACCCGCACGAAAGTGCCTGGTGGGCACATTTGAATCGTTTCTATGCGGGTTTGGCGGGTTTCGCTAAAACTTGCATAGGGTCGATTCTGAGGGTGTTACACCAAGTATACTCAAGAGATTCAAAATGCAAGATTTGAATGGAGCCCCTACTCCCATGGCTACAAATACTCATCTAGAACAAAATCCAAATGGTAAAGATGTGGATCAAAAGGTATACCGGTCTATGATTGGTTCTTTGCTTTACCTTTGTGCATCTAGACCTGATATTGTGTTGAGTGTAGGTGTGTGTGCAAGATATCAAGCGGCTCCTAAGGAAAGCCATTTAATGGCGGTCAAGAGAATCTTTCGATATTTAGTTCATACTCCATTTTATGGTCTTTGGTATCCTCGAGGCTCAACATTTGCTCTTTGTGGATACACGGATTCGGATTGGGCGGGGGACAAGGATGATAGAAAATCAACATCCGGGGCTTGCCAATTCCTTGGTAGGTCCTTGGTATGTTGGTCTTCCAAGAAGCAAAATTGCATATCTCTCTCCACCGCCGAAGCCGAGTATGTGGCTGCTTCTAGTGCTTGTACCCAATTGCTATGGATGAGGCAAACTTTAAAGGAATACGGTGTCCATTGTGACAAAGTGCCTCCTCTATGTGACAATGAAAGTGCCATCAAGATTGCCTACAACCCGGTGGATCACACAAGGACAAAGCATATTGAGATTCGCCATCACTTCATTAGAGATCATGTTGCTCAAGGTGATATTGATCTATCATATGTATCAACCAAAGATCAACTTGCCGATATCTTCACGAAGCCACTTGATGAAGCAAGGTTTTGCTACTTGAGGAATGAACTAAATGTCGTAGATTCAAGGAGCTTGACTTGATTTTCTTGCATTCTCACCTATGTTTCATCTCATATTTGGTTTAGGTGCAGGCATGAATATAGGGGGAGTGCGGTCCTAATTGATTGGACCATCCCTCCCCCCATTATTCCCAAAGCAATCAAAATCATTCCTCTTATTATCATTCAGTGATATGTGAGATTAATGATGAGTTTTGGTAATGGACCCAAGATATATCTTCGTGGTGCCAAGCCAAGTTTACTCAAATATGGGGGCCTAGGCCACCGCCCTCTCTTATTTGAGAGGTTGGCACTTACTCATGTTTGTCATTTGCTTGATTTTAGTCTCTTGGAGTTTTTCTAATTATTTTCGAACTTCTATGGCTCTTGTTGGTTCTTCACAGTTTGATGTCTCAACCCAAGCCCTATCCATAACCTAAAAGACCATCTATCTCTTATATATGTCCCCAAACACCTTTCCTGGAACTTTTGGTCGAGGAGGACCGGAGTCTCTGGTGTACATACACCAGAGTCTCCGGTGTAGACCGGAGTCTCCGGACTGGACGGTTTCTGTCACTTAAAGAAGGGGGCACGGGGTGAACTGGTACAGCAGTTCCTCATTCTTCACCCCGTCCCCTACCTCCAAACCCGTCGCCTCCTCCTCCAAAAATCCTCCCCGGAGGTCAAGAAGCCCCCGGGATCCGCCGTGCCGCCGGCCAACCTTCCCCTCTCCTCCATCGGGTCAATCCCACCGGAGGAATTGATCCCATGGACAGATCTGGTACCTCTCCTCTCCTTCTTCTCCTAGGGTTCATCCCTAGATGTGTTTTTGAGGATTGTTGCTGATTTGCCCATTGGAATCACTTGTTTGCGTGCACTCTAGTACTTTAGCCTTGTTGCATTGCCCGATCTACTAGATTCACTCTCACCAGCGTCTCCCCATCTCATACCCGAGCCTCCTGACCGGAGATTCCGGACTTAGGTCCGGAGACTCCGGTCCAGGTCGGAGACTCCGGTCTGAGCTGGAGACTCCGGTGTAAGGTGCAGAGACTCTGGTGTTGGGTGAATCAAACTAGTCCAGAAATGCATCAAAGCTCCTATACTGCATCCTTGGGATATATATATACTCATCTCCATGCTATCTCCCTCACTGTTGTTCACATGTGATGGTTCGAGTCGTCCTTATTGTACCAAGGCCAAGTCCCAAAGGGGCAATCCTCGCTATGATGAAGCTTAGGGTCAGTTCATTGTACCTCCGTCCAACCGTAAATAGCGGGCACGTGATGCAGCTTACATGAAGAGGGATCAAGAGAGGGATGAACGAGAGGAACGTGCAAAGAGAGCCAAGTATGACAACCTCCGGTCCCTAGCCAAGATGTCTAAAGAGGAGTTTCGTGCGCTGAGAAAGACAGATTTCTATGCGCTGCCTCGCACCAGTGAGGACCCTCGTTTCTGGAGGAAAGAACAGGCTGTGTTCATGAAGGATGTGTATGGTGTACTCACCAGATCACCTGTCTGCCCTCAGAAGTTCATGTGTGTTGAGCAAATGCGTCAGAGCCATTACTTCAATGATGCCCTGTGGATCTGTGAGAAGCTGGGTCTCTACAACTTGATGGAGTTGCGCGAAGACTACAGTGTGCACCTTGTCCAACAGTTTTATGCCACGGTTGTGTTTGGGTCTGATCTTGACAGGACCATGGTGTGGATGACTGGCACTACTCGCTGCACGGCTACCTTTCATGACTTTGCCAATGTCATCTTTGAGATATTCAACGGTGTATCCACCCCTGTGGGACTGCGCATGCACTCAGCTGCTTTGGGTGAGAACAAGTTGAAGCTGGCACCTCTATATGATGAAGGCGTTGTAGGGGGGGTCCAAGGGACTCAAAACCCTCTACAACCTTATGTTGAGGATCTTCCGTCACACTATTGCTCCCAGTGCTGGCAATGATGATGCTATTAGGGGTGGGCTTGTTAACCTCCTGTACCATACACACCGGACCTTCAATGCTGGACCTGAGGCTGAGGCTGCACCTATTGATGTGATGGACTTCATTTTGGAGGAGATGTTCCATGCCATTTTGTACAAGAAATCTCCTCCATATGCACCCTTGGTGATGCGGCTCATCAACTCTCAGGCGCATGATTCTCCACATGGCATACCACCACACCTCACTAAGCACACTCTGGTCTCTCTGCAGCAGAAGGGGCGTATGGGGCCTGCTCTAAGGCATCGCTATGGGAATGATGATGAGGAGGAGATTGAGACGGAGAGGGCTCCCTCTCCACCTAGAGTTCGGAGGAAGAATGCCTCCAATGCCCCTTTGCCTTCTATGACGCGTGACTATGTGCATGAGAGGGTCAAGAAGGACAGCTTTTGGGAGAGGACCCTTTGTTGCATGAATGTCGTCATACGCAAGCAACAACATGCATCTTATCAAAGCAGCCGCCGCATTGAGAAGCTCCTCAAAGAGATCAAGGAACAGGGGGCTGAGGAAGGTGAAGATGAATACAATGATGAGCATGGGGCTCAGTAGTCCACTGAGTCTGATCACACTCTCTCATTTGGGGCATGGAATGTCCAACAGGATAGTCTGGTGGACTGAAAGACTTTTGCTGATGTCACCTCAGGGTTTGGATACCAGGGTACTTCCTCTTCTCGCCCTCACGGCAAAGGGCCTGCTGTCCCTGAGGATGATGATGATGATGACTATGACCAGGATGAGAGTGACCAGGATGAGGATGACCAGGATGAGGATGAGGATGCCGAGGATGACGAGGATGACGATGACTACTGGGTCTTTGGGGCGCTAGTATAGGTCTTTTCCCTTTTCAGTGTTTCGATGCCAAAGGGGGAGAAGAAATTCTCATCGCTTTGCATGGGACTTGGGATTTGCGACTATCTGCCTTTATTTGCCTCTTATTTGGATATTCAAACTTGAACTCTATGTGTGTTATCTGCTATTCTTATGTGTGTCTATGACTATGTGCTTGTGTGCAACACCTATTGTAACTCATGTGAGATCTATGTGTGCTATCGTTGATATTATCTTCCTTACATGATTTACTTCATTATCTTGCTGCACATAGTCAGGGGGAGCCACATTTATATGATATTCCATGCAAATCACTTGTTGTCATCGAACACCAAAAAGGGGGAGATTGAAAGGGCATTTATTGTCATAATCACTTTTGGTGTTCGTTAACAACAAGTAGATCATTTTATAGTTTTTTATTGTCCACAGGTTGGTATTATCATAGATAAACATCATACACACTCTTGGGAAAAGACCACATACATTTGCCACTGTTCTGGAAACTCCAGACCGGAGTCTCCGGTCTGCCAAGACCGGAGTCTCCGGTGTGGTCCGGAGTTTCCGGTTCTGGCTCCGGTGGTGCCTCCCAGGACCTGGCTGGGACATGCTGACTAGGGGCCCGGAGGCTGCAACGGAGCTTACTTCGGAGTCTCCGGACTTTGTCGATCCGAGTCTCCGGTCTTGAAGACCGAGTCTCGGTGTTGCAGGGCGGTTGCCACAGGTTAGTCGAAGGCGGTCCGAGGCTAGTCCGGAGATTGGCCGGAGTCTCCGGTGTAGACCAGAGTCTCCGGTCTTCACACCGGAGTCTCCGGTCTGACTTTTCTACAACGGTCAGAAAACGGTTCGTGGAGGGGGTTGCCTATAAAAATGGACCCTTATCTTCTTCCTCCAGTCGCTCGAGCTGCTCAAGAACACCAACCCCATTAGAGCCACCAAATTCATAAGGTCTCTTCATCCAACCATCCAAAGTCATTGATCTTTGGAGAATCGAAGGAGCAGGCCTTGATTTACATCTTCACCAAGAGAGATATTCATTTCCTCCTCATTCACTTGAGGGCCCCCAAGCTCTAGTGTTTCATTGGAAACCCTAACTTTGATTTGGTTCTTATAAGCTTGTCTTTGATTTGTCTTGACAGCTTGCTTGTATTTTGGAGCCTCCAATTCAGTTGTGGATGCGTGCCCCAAACTTGTTGTAAAGGTGCCGGCTTCCACCTCGAAGGTTGCCGATATAGTGGAAGGTGAATCGAGCTCGTTGGGTGAGGTTCATCGGAGAACAAGGGAGGCCTCTCGTGGCGTTGGTGGTTTGAAACCACCCCCTCTCCAAACATAGATGTACTTCCCCTCAAAAGGAAGGGACTACAGGAAACAAATCCTTGTGTCTTCGCGTCCACTCCTTTGGTTACTTCTATCCTTTACCGGACTTTACTTACTTACTCTTGCTTAGTGTTTTGCTAGTTTGTGCTTGGTTGACATATAGGTAAATTCACCATAGTTGCATATTCTAGAGAATTTACCTTTCTTGTCAAAACCTAACTTGAAAAAGAATAAAATTTGAAGTATCACCTATTCACCCCCCCTCTAGGTGCCCATATGATCCTTTCAGAAACCTATCAAGATAATACATTTGCCTTGAGCTTGATGTAGACCGTCTTGTCCTCCTAAAAATTGAACACCTTTCTTGATTGCTCTTGCGTGATAAAGACTTGTGAATTGCTCCCCTCATACATCATAGGGAGACCTCTTTCTTGAACTTGTTCTTCATCAATCCATGATCACCGAGGATGGCAAGTTTCCAGCATGTGATCTTCTAGAGATGGCACATATTGAGCGTGCACTTCGTTTTTTCCAACTCCATTAGAATTATGTCTTCAAGATACACATGAGGAACTCCATATTCTTCTTCAAGAGACTCTTGATCTTATTTTCTTCAACATGATTACGATATGCCCAAAGTCCTTGGGCATTGCTTCTGTTCTTCATTTCTTCTACCTTGAAGACAACACATGGTCCAAGAGATACCAATGGAAAATTCCTACAAGTATAGCTCAATGCAAATTCATAGTGATTATCATTAATTACTAAAACCACACATGAGGGCATACATGCCCTTTCACCCACTCTTCTCCCTTTGCCTCACCTGATAACTTGGATTGTCTCAGAATCTAGAGAATTCATTGTGTAACATGGTTCTGAATTTGTATCCATGGAGTACCAGAAATAGAAATGGGATATTGGGATGTGTAAGTGTTCTTTATACTCTTAGTTACACTCGGACTACTGGTTGTACTGTAAGATAAATGTTATATTTAGAAACAGATATAGAATAGAGTACCTTAAGATTAATATTATCAAGTGAGTATCTAGGGAGTACTATCGGATTAATGTTAGGTTCGCAAACATAATAGAAGTTTAGCCTATTCTAGTTGCAAGTTCATCCTATTCAGTATAGTATGCTGGTTGCAAATTCAGCCTATTCTGCATCCATAATAAACTCCTATTCTGCAAGAAGTTTAGCTCAAATATCTAGATTGCTTGGAGCATATTTTGCATCTATATGTTAAGTCAGGTGGTCTCTTCTTGAACTGAAATCAATGTTATGGTACCTTCATGTGAATTTGTTTTCTCCGTATTACAAATTATCATGGAGATTATTGTAAGATCATGTGTTGCATGTTGAGTTTCTTGTTTAACCAAACGTGACATAGATGTACCTAACAATGTCCATCATGTTGATGTTCTACACGGGCCTAACCTGAAAATGGCTAGGATTTGGGAAGAGTCCTAGATTCATCAGTTTTGCTTCAGTTGCATTTAGTTTTTCAAAAAGTTCTTTGGTAGGATTGATTGAACTTTAGTATGCACTGATGCTACTATGAGTCATGGATCTCAATCATATGCTTGATACTTTTGCAATGTTAGTTGTCTATTCTCGTCACCTTTTCTTCTCAAAATTTTCCCTACAATCGTGGATATTCCCAAAATTAGCACTAAACACTACTCACACTAGATTGACACCGATCGTCACTGTTTTAATTAACATGTATAATCTATTGCAAATAGGAAAGCCACGGGTGTAAACACCATAGAATATAAACATTAGGATCTTTAGTTAAAATCACATGGCGTAGTGCTACGTCCTGAAGTAGTCACCTAGTACTCTGAAACTTCTAGAAACAAGCATCTTGTGTTCCAGAAATGACAGGTAGGTACTATGCATGATATATTTAAGATAGTTTATATTATGTATAGCAGTTGATTTGTATATGGCATGATTAACAGATTATGTGAAGAGCTAGGGCAATGCATCGTTAGAATAACCTTAAAAAAATGTCTAGCATTGTAATCATAATGTCCATTTTTGTGGTATCATAATGTCCAGTTGACCATCGCCTTTTCCTTTTCCTGAAATATCTTCACCAACTGACCAAGCGTGAGTTTGAAGCTTGCTATTTCAATTTTTTAGAAGTGTAACAAGGATCATGCATGGTGTAAGCATATCAATTTTTGAGAAGTTTAACAAGGATTAAGTCCGGGGGAAGTGTGGAAGTTTGTTAGACTTTCAGTTTGTTCATACTTAACTCATAATATGCTTAGCAGCAAGACAATACTCATCTTTTTTTACTGCTAAGCATAAGTATTGTCCTTAGACCTAACTCATAATACTTTGCACTTTGTAGCCTTTGAAGGGAAGGTTCCTTCAGTTTCAAATCACCCAAGTTTTGAGGGTAGGTATCACGTCTTTTCATTGATCTTGTTCAAATTTACCCTGCATAAGCCAGCTCTAGTTTCTGTTGTATGAATATTTGGCACCACGTTACATACTTATGCTCTTGGTTAACTCGAATTGCAGGTAAGCAGCAACACCATATTACATACTTATGCATCACATTAAATATTTGTTCAATTGCATGTGAAGCAACAGCAAAAAGATGAGGACCAACCCAAGGTTAGCTCCAAGTTTGGAGCAGCTGCGTGCAACGAGGGCTTCTGCAAAGGATAGGCAGAAGAATCTGGAGAGAAGCATCATGGATGAGGCTAAGAGGATCCGAAACAATGACATTGCCAGAACTTTCAATTCAGGCTTGTGCTGGTCTGGTATCTTGTGGATATCAATTCAGACGTCAATTTAGACCGTAATAATAAATGGAAATGGCTATTCCCTCTGGCCCGAAGGAATGTCTTAGATTTGTTAAAATTCGATATATCTAAACGCTATTTGGTGTATAGATACATCTAAATTTAGACAAATTAATGATGTTTTTTATTTTGGATAAAGGAAGTAGCTAAATAGGTGTAGTAACTTGTTAAGGTGGCCCCAAAATATGATAGTTTTACTCGCATCCTATCCTTTGCGTCCTGTATCATATTTGTAGGCGTCTTTGTACGTGTTTTCTTTGCTATCATGATATAAGAGCATTTCTATCCAGAACGCCGATCCGGACGCTGAATTTAGGTCCGAACGTCGAAAATCGTCCAGTCGCGTATCCAGGACCCTGTTTTTTGGGTCAACTTTGGTCCAGACTACTCAGACCATTCCCAGGATCCCGGATACGCCCTGGAAACGCCCGACGCAGCAAACTCGGTGAAAAAAACGAAGCGGCGCATGGACCCGCCGAGTCAGCGAGGGAAGCTGAGTCGTCGTCATCCTCGGACCCACGCGGCGACCGTCGGACAATAACTGCCCGTCGTTTCGGCCACGCGTCGCCGAATTGCCGCGTCATCGCCGCCGCCTCGACTGCGACGGACCGGCGGGCACTAACTTCCCGCCGTTTCCCCTTTTTCTCTCCTTCGCCGCTACACCCCTCCCGCCCTCGTCGCCCATCTCAGCCTATAAAAGCCGTACCCCTCGCCGGAGTTCCTCACACTCTCTCACAGCTCCCCAGCCCACTAGCCCAAAACTCTGGCGAACACACAACTCTCCCCTCCCCACTTAGCCATGGCCGAGCGCTTTCCCGACGACGGTGCGGCGGCGAACGGCTTCGGCCGGCGCACGCTCCAGGCTTGGGAGGCGCGTATGCTCTACGAAGCCGACTACATGGCGCCACCGGACACGCGGAATCCTCCGGGGTGGAATCTTAGCGCCGGCGGCATCCCTATCCCGCCGGCACTGACGCCGGACGAACTGCCCTATGAGATCTAGGAATTCATCGCGGCCATGGATGATCCCTCCGCTGTCGAGAGCCCCGACAACCTCCTCTACCGGGATACGTTCTTCGCTGAACGCCGTGCCCAGGAGCTCGCCCGCCATGAGGGGCCGCCGGACGAGTCGCCGCTGAAGCGCAACAACGCGGCCGGTCGCTAGCGTTTTTGGAGCGCGCCAGGCCGGACGCTCAAGGCGGTGCTAGAGCACATCAACGCCAAGAACACGCCGTGTCTCGGCTTCCCGCGCACACCCACGCCGGCGGCCAGGTCGGGGCGTCGTCCTCCGGCAAACTGGATGCCGAGGAGGATGGCCAGCTTGAGCTCATCCTCCTCCGCCTCGGCCTCCCACTCATCGGGCTCCACGCCCCTCCGTAAGCCGACGGGTCCTTCGTCGACATTGCGTCCAGTCAAGCGTGAGACGGTGCCGCCTGTGCGCTCGCCGCGCGGACACGCTCGCGCAGCATCGTCATCAGCGAGCCATGTGCACCGGCGTTGTCGGCTCCAACTAGCCGCATTCGCCTTCGTCGCCCGAAGCCTGAGCCGACTGATGGCTCGGCGCCGCCCGAGGATAGCTCCTTGAGGATGGCGTTGGAGCAGTCGCTCCGCGACTCAGCGCCGCAGCCGCCGTTGGTGGTGTCGTCCTCGCCGGACATCCTGGAATGGTCCAGGGCGGACTAGGAGGAGACGAAGCGACAACGCGTCCACCACTGCGGCAAAGGCGAGCGAAGCGGCGAGGCGGCGTTGTCGACTTCAGCCGCGGCCGCCGTTGGTGTGTCGTCGCCGGACATCTGGAATGGTCCAGCGGACTAGGAGGAGACGGCGACAACGCTGGCCACCACCGCGAAGAAGCGGCGGCGAGGCGAGCATTGTCCGGTAGCTCGCCTACCAGGCGTCCGCTCTTCGTCTCGGCAACGGATGAGGACGGCCCTTCTTACCAGCCGTGGAGGTGCGGCGAGCTCCCGCCCGCCACGGCGGCATTACGGCGGCGATTTAGGGCAAGGATGATGGCAGGCGATCCGGCTACGGCGTTCTCTGACAACCGGCATGTAGAACGGCGACGACATCAGCAAAGTCCACGGCGGTGGCCTTTTTATTTTTTTTAGTTTATTATCTACTACTTTAGTTTAAATTCGATATAATCCGCTTATATTCGCCCATCTTTAATGAAATACACATAAATTTGCTAAACTCGACTAAAATTTAGCCGAACGTGAGAATTCGGTCTCGAAACGCAAGTGGGAAATTCGGTGTTTTCAGGCGGAAATCAAGTTTTGTCTGACTAAAATTTGATCCGCATTTCGGTCCAGGTTCGTTCCAAGGAGTGGAGATGCTCTAAGACTCGTAGTATTACTACAGCCTACGCTTCAGAAAAAAACTCAAGGTGAATTTGGTTGGCTGATCCACCTACAAACGGTCACACACAGCACACAGCACACAGATACATTGCATATATCGGTGAAACGAGCTTACATGACGCATACAGCAGCATCTTAAGAAAACACGGGGAGATACTAAATGACCTAGACCTCCGGACGCAGAACCACAATTACTGCGAGGTTTTGATTTTGCGCACGCGCAAAATCGATCGCAGTGGCAGGAAGCTTCACACAGAAAGCATACCCGAGCAACACTTATTTAACCGAGTCTACTTTATTCTAATCGCGCGCGCGCACTAACAGCAAACAACGGACGAACAGCTAATCGAGAGGTTCCCGGCCGGCAGAGACCAGAGAGCCAATGCGCCGGCTGGTAGTCACTAGCAGACCCTCTTGCAGAAGCACTTGCGCTCGAGGCCCTGGGTCTGGCACTCGCCATCGGGGAAGTTCTCCGTCTTGCACACGTTGGCGCAGTTGCCGCTCCGGACGCAGGGGCCCTTGAACCTGTGGCTCTGCGACAGGCAGTGCCTCGCCTCCGCCACCTTCGTCGTCCCCATCTCTGCACGCATGCACAAAAAACAAGCGTCATTCATCACCCATTAGTTTACAATGCGCGCAGATGTTGCTTTGAGAAAGCTGATCTACTGAAGCACCTGTGGCGACGAGGAGGACCAGGAGGAGGAGGACGGCGGACGCGGCCATGCGACGAGAGAAGGCCATCTGCTCCGCTTCACCCGAGACTGGATGTCTGAATCGCACTAATCAAGATGGCTGCTGCTGCTGATGGGCTGTCTTGGCTAGCGATGCAACGGAACACTTGAGCAAACAATGGGCTTGGGCAGGGTTTATATAGCCGGACCGGAGGCGAGAATCAGTGGTGGTTGTTTGAAGTTATGGGCATTTAACTTGCTGCTTAAACTCTACAGTACTGGAGCCGAGGTAGAGCACAGTGGCCCATTCCATGTGGGCGCGCAGGTCCAATAACTCGATGCACAGTACTAGTGACTTCACGTTCACGGGCTAAAGTTTCACCGATCGCAGGTGCTTGGACTTTAGCCTGTCAATGGCGGGGCAGGATAGGCACGCGCGACGTTCTGGTCAGGACAAGGGGGCCTACGTACGGCTGGATTCCAAACTGGTGGCTAGGGAGCGCCGGAGCGGCCATGATCATGCAGCCTGGGACGAGCTCGTCGGCAAGACTCGCGAGCTTTGCCTGCTGCGTACCGGATTGGTTTTCTGCCGACTTCTTCTCACTTCTTGCCAGAGCCCAGACTCACACCCACGCCGATAGACCAGACGATAACGTAGATGCGGGCTCCTGGGACTCGTGGATCGCTGCGAGGCGGTGCGGGCAGATCGCACTACTTTCCATCGTGCATTGTGTTACTGTACTTGGATGTGTTCATCATCCTGCGTCGTTTGTTCCCTGAACCGAGTCTTAGAGCAACCCACTCGTTGGGCGTTTCTAGGCCAAAATTCGGATATATTTTGATCCGGACGAAAGTAGTTTTCGACCTGGTAACGTCGAGTTTTTCACTCGCGTTTTCATGCAAGTTTCCGCGTTTGGCTAAAATTTAACAAATTTCGGCAAACTTTGGATGAATATTGTCGATATTGACGAACTTTGGACGAATATGGTCGATATGGGCGAACTTTCGGCGAATATGGTCGATATGGACGAACTTTGGCGAATATAGACGAACTTTGGGCTAATATGGACGAACTTTGGGCAAACTTTGGATGAATATGGTGACTGGTCGGGTCCACTCGCCGGCTGTTTTTTTCACCGAATTCGCTTTGTCCGCCGTTTCCAGGGTGTTACCGGGATTCTGGGAATGACCTGAGAAGTCCGGACCAAAGTTTGCCCAAATTTGGACGAAAACAGGTTCCTGGGAACGCTACTGGGCGAAATTTCGGCGTCCAGACCTAAAATTGCCCTGGGATCGGCGTTCTCGAAACATGAGTGGAGATCTCCACCAGCGTTTTCAGGACGGCGTTTCCAGGACGGGTTTTTATTTGTCCAGACGACGAATTTTCGCCCAGTCGCATTCCTAGGACGCCGGTTTCGTCCAGATTCGGCTCAACTTTCGTCTGGACTTGCCAGGCCGATCCCGGGTTCCTAGGAACGATGGCCGAAGCGAAAACGCTGGTAGGCCAACCCTGTCGACGGCAGTAGGCCGATCTCCCGCCCTTTTCTTCTTCCCCCTCCTGCCTTTCCTTCCCATTCCCCCAACTCCCGCCCGATTCGCCCGCTCCGCCATGCCACCCAAGGGTTTCACAACCCCGATCCAACATCGGAACCGAAATAAAAAGGCGAGGAAACCACGAGTGTCGACGAAGAGGCGAGCGGCTTGACTAACGCCGAGTGGTCAATTCCCTGTCCAAAAAGAAATGCGCGGACGACGAAGGGAGCGAAGGCGAAAGCGCCAAAGGAGCTCGCCGAGGCATAGGGCCTCGCTGAAGAGCAGACGATAAGGGCAAAGCAGGCGGCGGCTTCGCGCGTGGCAATGTCGCGTCCAAGGCCGGTCGTCCCTGAAAGAGCATTTCCTATCCCAAGTGATTTTAATAACAACACACATATCGGACTAATTATTTGCCAAGTATACCACATGTTGTATCAAGAAATCCCTGGCTTATTCCTTCCAAAAAGGGTCCCTTGCTGGTCTGCATTTTTTCCTCTATGTTGTCCGGTAGTACCGGAAAAATCATCATTACTACCGCCAGACCGGCAAGATCGGATTACGCCATCTTTGGGCAGAGGGTTTGGGCAAACTGCCCAAAACCTTCTATCGCGCTAGGTACCAAAAAGCGGTAGTACCGCATTTTGATACCGGTCAAGACAGAAGGGTTGGGCAAGTTCGCCAAACGCCTCAGTACTAATCGGTACTAAAATACGGCAGTACCGCATTTTAGTACCTAACACAATAGAAGGTTTTGGCAAGTTGTCAAATGCCACTGCCCTCCGCGGTACCAAAATGCGGCACTACCGCATGTGTCCGGTAGTATCGTGCCCTAGGGCCGATACTACCACTTTGCGGTAGCACCACATTGTGGTACCGTTGGAGTCTGGGGCTCGTGTGCCTTAATGGCGCATCTCTGGTACCTGGCCGGTAGTACCAGTGTTTTTTGGTACTACCGCTTGGGAATCCGGTACTACCGCTGCAATAAATGCTCAACGGTCAAATCTGCTCAGAGGGCTATAAATGCACCCCCCACCTACCTTGGAAAAGTTGTTCGTCTCACTCAAGAACACCACATCCCTTTGAGCGACCAAATCGCCAAGATCTCTTCACTCAATCATCCAAAGTCATTGATCTTTGGAGAATCGAAAGAGGATCCCTTGATCTACTACTTCACCAAGAGAGATCTTCATTTCCCCCTCATTTACTTGAGGGCCCCTTTGCTCTAGTGTTTTCTTTGGAAACCCTAGTTCTAGATTTGGTTCTTAGAAGCTTGTCTTTCATTGTTTTGACAACTTGCTTGTATTTGGGATCCTCCAATTAAGTTGTGAATGTGTGCCTCGAACTTGTTGTAAAGGTGCCGACTTCCACCTCGAAGGTTGCCGATATAGTGGAAGGTGAATCGATTCCGTTGGAATGAGATTCATCGGAGAACAAGGGAGGCCTCTCGTGGCGTTGGTGGTTTGCAACCACCCCCTCTCCAAACATAGACGTACTTCCCCTCAAAAGGAAGGAACTACGGGAAAAAAATCCTTGTGTCTCCTCGTCCACTAGTTTGGTTACTTCTATCCTTTACTGCACTTTACTTACTTGTCTTGCTTAGTGTTGTGCTAGCTTGTACTTGTTTGACATATAGGTAAATTCACCTTAGTTGCATATTCTAGAGAATTTATCTTTCTTGTCAAACCTTAATTTGAAAAAGAAGAAAATTTGAAGTAGCACCTACTCAACCCCCTCTAGGTGCCCATACGATCCTTTTAGTCCTCCTGTAGTACAGCGCCCACTGGGGGAGCCAGCCAAGCATCGGCTCGCCGGCCGGGTTATCGCCAATCTCGCCGACCGGCTTTCAGGAGAGCCAAGTGAACCCGCGCCAGAGGAACTCCTCATCTCCCGAGTTTGACGGCGGGTTCAATCCGAACGTGATCTTCCCCTGTCCCGTGCCTCGCCCCCCTCCACCCTTCAACATCGACATCAACATTCCCTACTCCACCTCTCCGTCGCAGTTCTTCTTCATCGTCCATCGCGCATGCCCCTTCGCCAAAGCCAATCATCGCTGCAACCTTCGGCGAGGTAGAGGCCCACAACATGTTCGGTGAACTGTCGGCCAGGCGTACATGCAGGACATAATCTCCTCAGGTTTGGCGGCAGCCTGCAACACCTCTTTCTTCACTCAAGAACAGTCCTAGGCCGATGCCAAACACTGCATCGAGTCTCAGGATTTTGCCGAGGGCCAGGACGAGCAGACGCAAGCCGAGGACGTGGAGGACGCCGAAGGGGATGCCTTGGCTCCGTCGAAAGCCACAGACAAAGGAAAGAGGAAGCCGTGCACATCGCACCGAACACGCCGGAGGAGGCCATCCCCGTCGCACCGGACACGCCAGAGGAGGCAACCCGTTGACAACTGATCGCTATACCGTTTTATCTAGTTCTGTAATAGTTTTGTCGCCGAACTTGTTGGGCGTACTTCTGTCGAACACCTAGGGGCCGAAGATTTCACCAGCAAAAACAAAGATATTCAATATCTCGCCATTTTTACTTTGTTTGGGAACTCGGCCTGAAAACGCGAGTGGCAAATTCAGCATTTCCAGGACAAAAGTTACATCCGCCCGACGCTATTTTGGTCCGAACTTCGCCCTGAAAACGCCCAACGAGTGAAGATGCTCTTAACGGGGATGCATGTCCTACCCCGAGATTTTAAGTTTGAGTGTCCGCGTCCGCTCTCCCTTTGTACACATCCAAAAAATCTTCTAATGAATTGCCTAGAGGGCAATTTCTTATCCCTCAAGTCACATTTTTTTTATCTTTCGTTCCAAACTATAAGTTTTTTCATATTTTGATGTAGACTATATATTAACTGAAATGACTGAACTACATATACATACTAAAACGTGTCTATATATGCAATTCAGAAAATGCCCGATTTTTTTATAATTACAAACCGAGAGCGATCCAGAGAAAAATATAAATGGTAGCCTAAACAGCTAATGCTCAACCCAAAATACATTCATGGCTTGTCCTCCCTCGGGCCGGTCCTAGTGCTAGTATCATAAGGTGTATCATGCATGCCAATTTGACAAAAATCTGATATGGCATCATAATTAATGAAGAGAGATGTAGTTAGAGTATCATAGGTAGATACCGTATCATAGCACGTAAAACTAAAAATCATAATGACAAATAAATCTTGTACACATATTTTACATAGAGATTCTACAAATTAATAAACATATCACTATTATGATACTACTACATGATACAATGCACTAGAGACATAGTATCATACAGTAGTATCATATGCATAATACTAGTATTATGATACTCCCACTAGGACCAGCCTCACGAGATGAGGCCCAGGTTATTACAAACCCATTTTCAGGGGATAAACCGACACTCTTTGCCGCGAGCTGCTATACGCTGCTTCGAGGCGACACAAGACGCGTGCCGCCTGAAGGCGGGGTAAATGGGCCAGCCCACGTGACAAGATTTCCTTTTTTATTCTTTTGTTTTTTTTTTCTTGTATTTTCATTAAAACTCTAAACATTCTCTATAATTATGATTTAAGAACTGTAATGTTTTTGAATATTTGTGAAGATTTTCTAATATCATGAACAAATTTTTAAAAAATAATTCAAAATTCATGAACACAATTTTGAAAATTATGAATCAATTTCAAAAAAGTCATGAACCATTTTTGAAAATCATAGACCAATTTATAAAAACATGAACCAATTTCAAAAAAATCATAATTTTTTTAAAAACCATGAACCAAAAATTAAAAAACACGAATCCAATTCAAAAAATCATAAACCAAATTTCAAAATCTTAAACCAATTTTAAAAATCATGAACCAAAATTCGAAAAAATGTACTCCCTCCGTTCCAAAATAGATGTCTCGGATTTGTTAAAATTTAAATAAATCTAGACACTATTTAGTATATAGATTTATCTAAATTTTAACATCTATTTTAGGACAAAAAGAGTAATATTTTTTCAAAAAATACTGAACATCATTAAAAAATAATATTTCTAAAAAACATAAACAAAGGTAAAAAAGAAAACCGAAAAAGAAGCAGAAAAAGGAAAGCAGAAGAAGGAAAAGGAAAACGTAAATAGAAAAGCCCCGCAAGCTGGGCCAGACCAACGGGGTTTCGCCCGTGCCGCTACGAGCGGTAAATAGCATTTTCGCTCTTTGCTTCCGTTAGGGACACAATAGGAAGGTGATACTCCGCCGCCCAGCGGCACGGTCTGATCTGTCGTTTGAGGTGGAATCGACATGGACCGGCCATTGTAGGTTTCTGTTGCTGTTTTGTCTGGTGGTTCCATCGCTTGATTTCACATACTTACGAGCGTCTGAGTCTCAAAAAAAAAAAAAACATACTTACGAGCGTCTAAATCGTTGCATCTCGCGTCTGGATAGGTAATTAGTTCCATCCGCTCGATGGTTGGCTCGCACGAGCCGTTTCCGAACTTCAAATCAACCGTGATTTTTTTTTGAATGTTCATGAAGATGTTTTAGAAATAAAAAAATAAAAGCTTGAATTTTATTGAAAGCTCGTGATATTCACGAATAGTTTTCAAAAAATCATGAACCATAATTCGAACTTCATGAACATTTTTTAGAAAAATCATGAACCAAATTTTGAAAACTCATGAACAATTTTTGAAAACTCCTAAACATTTTTCAAAAATCATGAACCAAATTTTGAAATTTATGATACATCTCACGTTGAGCGGTGAATAGGATTCATGGTTTGCCGCTGCAACAATTTGCTCGGGGCCTCATACTGTAGACACGATGCGATGTCCTTGGCCCATATAGCTTTTGCAGGTTTTGTTAGTGGCTTTGTTGCTTAGTTTTTTTTTTCTTTTTCTCTAAAAGTTGGTTTTGTTAGTTAGTTTTCTTAATTAGTTTGTTTGTAGTTTTGTTTTCATTGCTCGCTACATCGAGAACCTACATAACATGCAAAAGTTTATTTTGACAAGTTTTTATTACTCCCTCTAACCCATATTAGTTGATTTCAATTTGGATGTATCTAGACATGTTTTTCTGATAGATACATCTAAATCGGTCAATAATATAAATGGAAAATATCTTTTGTTTTCCAGATTCTTTCTTTTTTTCATATGTTTTTGTTGCATTTTTATATTTCTATTTCCATTAATATTTTTGTAATAAAAAGTATATGTTATTTTTTTATGTTTATGTTTTTGTTTTAAATAGACATCATTAACATGTAAATATTTTTTCTAAAACACAAGCATATTTAGTATGATTGTTTTTTAACCCTGTGTCAATTTTTGAATCAGTGAACCGATTTTCTGAAACCGTGAACAATGTTTTGAACCTCATGAACATTTTTTTGAATATGTGACCGAGTTTTGAATTCATGAATATATCTTAAAGAGGTATTAGCACTGACAGTACAAAAAGTTGTCATCCGGGTGCACTTTCATACAACTAGTTACAACTTGGGGTGGATTAGTACAAATAGTTGTTGTGCAGATTGGTACCGATACGAAAGCCCTGAGGTGAGGACGCGTGTGGTGCCACCGTGGCAAAGGGCACGAGCCGGTGGCCAAATAAACTTTGCAGAAACCCCCCGAACTGTCTACACTCCTATCTCAGGCATATATCTGAGTCAATGACCCTAGAGCGAGCAGCGGGCGGCGCAGTTTGCGGCGCCGGCATCACGATTACAGCGCGGGGCCTTGACGATTATAGGCGCGGGCGGCCGGGCGGCGACGTTTACGGGCGTAAGTCGCATCTCCTGCAAGAAGGCACCGGCGGCGACGCTCACGGCGCGGACAACAAGTGTGGGGCAAGGGCCGTCAACGGCGAGGAGCGGGATGGCTGGCAGACCTGATTACGGGGGCGGCGACGGCGGAGTAGGCGGTGGCGACGGTGCTGGCTGCAGCTTCTACGACGGCCAAACAACGAATTGCTTCTCACTTGACGACGTTGGAAGCAGCTTCGTCAAAGGTGAGCTACAGTTTTCTGCTCTCTAATTTTTTTGAATTTTGTCTGATATTTGCACTGTTTCCTCTGAATTTTTCTGCAGAGAAGTAAGTTTACAAGAATCAAGATGGCCTGTGAGTTGAAGGATCAGTGCGACAAGAATCAAGATTCAGGAGATGTAGTCATTTTTAGGCAGAAAACATGTTCCTGTAGGTGAAGAATATGGATACAAACGAGTACCTAGCATATGTAGTGTGTGTGTGTTGTTTGTTCTAGGCCAGTTATGAGGCAATGCGAATGAATGGTTGTGTTATTACCTCATAACAAATCTGTTAAATTGGTAACTGGGGTTAAGTAACACGGCCCTGGACAAGAGAAAGTAGTGTCTGTATGCATGTTTCGGTCCAATAAGATGACTTCATTTAATTAATGGCATAAGATGATTCTTAATTGTAAATCTAAGAAAGTACTCTTTTAACACATGTTCTAAGCACAAAGTTATTTAATCTTGCAAAGTAAGACTAAACCAAACCGAGCCAATTTGCTAAATAAGGCCAACATGACAGCAGCCAGAAGTGGTACTGCATATCATGTATGTTTGATTGAAATAACAAAGAGATCCCATGAAATAAAACTTGGTGCTGCATATCCAGTACATGATTCCACATGTTGGAATTAAATTTATTTGGCTATAAACATAAAAAATCTATGAAAATCTAAATGGCATCATCAGACGCAGTTTGTGTTGTCTGAATCTCTTCAGAAACTGCTTCATTGAGGTCAGGTAGCTCAATTTGTTGAGTGCCATCACCAAACAACAAATAATGAGCAGATCCTGGACCTGAGTTGTATGTTGCTCTTCTAGTTCTTCCTCTCCCTCTTGCAGAAACTTTAGTGGTATGAGATGAGCTAGCTTCAGCAGTTCTTTTGGTCCCTTTTCCTCTCCCTCTGACCCTTGATTGTGTCTCTGTCCTGTTGTTTTTTCTGCCTCTAGCACTTAAACCTCCTATTCCTCTAGCCATAGCAGTTGTCACCCGAGTTTGCGGGATGGAGTCTCTTGCAGCAGCCACAAATGAACTTTCACTTGGCAATGGTCCATGTGATTTTCTTGGGACAACATGGGCCTAAAAATTACACGTAATTCAATTAAAATCAGTGCAAGTCAACCAGATTTAGACATAAATACTAAAAGTGAAGAAACTTTGAAGGTAAAACCTCCTGGCCCATTTTGTAAACCATCATGTTCCTTTGATTGGTGGGATCCATTATAGGGTTTGGATTCTGAGGAATTATAGTCTGCACATAGTAGAATATCAGTACTAGCATGTCAGCAATATAGTAGAAGCACAATTGTAAGTAAAAAAACATACTTGAAGAATAGAAGGAATATCTTCAGCAACTTGTTCCTCGTGTTCTGCAATTTCTTCCTCATGTTGCAAGTACTTGTAGTGCCCTCTCTTATTATGATCTGGCTTCCCACATATAGAACAATGCATTGTCAATCCACCTCTAGTTAGATGCTTTGTTCCATTCTTAACCTTCTCTTCTGGTGCTTTCTTCCTATTTTTCTTTGGCCTCCCCATAACTTTCGTGTACAAAGGTGGATGGACCTGCACACCATTTTGCTTCTCCCAGTGAACTCTTGACCTTAGAGGAACCAACTTGTAGGCATAAGCAGCTTTGTATGTCTCAATTGAGTAACAACTATGCACTAGTTGTTCTGGGTCTTTTCTCATTGTCCTACAACAAGCAATTGCATGATGGCAGGGAATCCCACTCAGTTGCCATCTCTTGCAGTCACAGGACTTTGACTTCAAGTCCACATTGTACTCTCTCTCATATTCACCGGTAGTGACATGAAATAGGTCATCGGCAGCAATCCTCACATGGCAACCTGCTGAAAACTCGGTGGCTTTTTCTAACTTTTTTTTAATCTTAGGACATATCCTTCCATGCCATTTGTTAGCCTCCTCATCTTTTGTCACCATTCTGTTCATTATCTTCAAGAATATACTCTCAAGCATTGACAACATGGGCATCTCCCTTTCATCTACAATGTAGCTATAGTAAAATTCAGTTAATAATAAAGTTAAGCAAGATAAAATATATTTAATCACATCTTATAATTAAGTTGACTAAACTATACCTGTTGAAAACTTCAGAGTGGTTATTAAGAAGCATATCACACTTAGGAAAGTCACTGAAAAAGGCTTTGACCCATGTGTTGGGTGGCAGTTCCTCGACCCAATCATATGCCGCTTGACTGTCTACTTTCATTTTTTCCATATTTCTCTCCCAAGTTGGTACATTTGTTGATCTAGCTATTGCCCACAAATCATTCCTGAGAGTTTCACCTTTGTGCTTTTTATGAAAATTTTGGTATAGATGCCTAACACAAAATCTGTGTTCGGAATCTGGGAAAACTTTCTTCACGGCATTAATGAGTCCCTACGAAAAGAGTGCAAAAATAATACAATGGTAGAAAATTCTAAAATATAGTACTACAATTAAGTTGTGAATTATGTACCTTCTGTTTGTCGCTCATAATAGTGAATGGGGAAGTATTTGTTATGTTCAGATCCTCTTTGAGTGTTGTCAAGAACCATTCCCATGAACTAGTGCACTCCACCTCCACTAGACCCATTGCTATTGGGTAAATACAATCATTGGGATCTACTCCAACAGCTGTAAGCAATATGCCTTTATATCTGGTCTTTATATGACAACCATCAATGCAAATGAATGGCCTACATCCATGGAGAAATCCTCTTTTACAAGCATCATATGACCAATATAGAGTGGACAGATGTTCCTTTGGCTCTAGATCTGCAGCTGTTTTGCTTGAAGTCGTGCAAAGGAAAAACTTAGAGCCAGGATTTCTAGTTCTAAGCTCCTGCCCATAATCCCACAGAGAATTGAATTGCATTGCTTCATCACCATGAATCTGCGTGATTGCGAGATTTCTAGCCCTGGTCAACTTCCACCTATTTGGACACATGTTGAACTCTCTTCGAATTTTTGCAGAAAATGTGTGTAGATCCATTTTCTGATTATCCCTGAATTCATTAATGAAGTACCGTGTTAGAAATGGAGCAGTCAGTGCCTTGAGCTCCCAAACCGTCTCACATGTGTGGTTTCCTTCATAAGCTCTCACAACTAGAGCTTCAGTTCTGGAATCTTTTGATGCTTTTAGCATCCATGTGCAACCAGGCTGACAGACCACATCAATCCTAACTGCTTCATTTCTTGATTTTCTAACCTTCACCCTATTTCTGATGCTATAAGCAGAAATAGCATGCCTTAACTCTTTGGCATCAGCAAATACCATTCCAACTTTAAAAGTTGGTTCATCCATGTCCACTTCTGGATTAAATTCACTGAACCTATACTTCAGATAGTCCTCTTGGTCCTTTGATAACTTCAAATCCTCATCTGCTATAGCACAATCATCCTCTAAATCTGCCACAACCACTACCTCATTATGGTCTTCCACATCCTTGTCAACTTGAGAGTCAAATATATCATCATCTCCATCTTCAGCATCCCAATCACTGTCAAAAAAATCAGAATCTGTATCACCATCTTCCTCTGCTTCTTCCTCTTCCTCTGCCACATCTTTGCCCCTGCTTCTAATATCAGAATCTGCCACCACTACTTTATCTCTAACTCCAGATGAGCTACCTTCTTGCACTGAATTTGCTACTCCATTATTAATAACATCATCTCTAAGCTGCTTTAGAAAATTGGTGTGATCAACCAACAAAGTAAGGGTCTTGTGCTCAACACTTGCTTTTATCATCTCCACAATATGAGCATCTTTCTCAAAGCATTTTAGCCCATCTGTAATTTCCTTGCCCGGCAAACACCAATACACATGGAGCCTTTTATCTATAGGGTGACCTAAATTTTTCACAAACTCTTCAATCCATAATAGTGACCATGTGTCCGCATTACAGTTGTCGAAGAAATCAGAAGTTCCACTAACATATGTCAGATTGCTACGAAGGCCACAGAAAAACCCGTTGTGCTCTAATTGGACTGTGAACAAATCAGGATTTCCACCTACATTTAATACAGCAGCATTTGTTAGCACAATATTCAATACTTCAAGATACAGCAAGTTAAATTACCACAGAATACCCATGATATACTACCAAACTTTGCAATGTCATCACCTATCTACACAACATTCAGGATGTACACTATAAGATATCACTGTATTCAGAACATACAGTGATTCAAGGGATATTCAGAATGTACAATATATCAGTGTAGTCAGAATGTACAGTACCTCGAGGACATGAACATTCAGAATAGCAAACTAAATTTCCAACCTACACAAAAGCCTTTCTTCTTATAAACGTATAGACAGAATTATACAAAAAAAATTCAAATCTTTTCAACTCAATCTTTTCAAATACAATGCTATATTTGCTAAATTATGAAACATTGCAATGTCATCCCACTCAGTAACCAAATATAGAGGGAGGGCAAAGAGCACTGAAAAGGGTCAGATCATCTACTATCACGTCATGCGTAACTGAGCCGATCATCAGCAATTCGGTACCGAGCAGATGATCTGCCATCCGAAACAGAGCATGACAAGATCAAACAGAGCACCAACCCTACCTAAACCTCACCAAATCCGCCGCCGTCGGAGGCAACTCATGGTGGGCACGGCCGGAGACAAACTCAATGCTTTATGGCGGGGCAGATACCTACCATAGTCAGGAGCATCTTGGAACCGAGAGCGCAAAATCGGCTCATTCGCCATGGCCAATTTCGCCAGGTGTGCACCGTCCCAGAAGTGCGCCGTCGTCCTCGCCTAGTGCGCCGCCTTGTGCGCCCTTGTCCTTGCCTTGCCAAATCTGAGCCCAAAAAAAGAGCTGGCCTATTCTTAACTCATCGACCGCAGTGCCCACGAGTCAATCTGTACGTAGACCAGGTGCCTCCTCTAAACACGCGTCCGCGTGCCAATTCAGAACCATTTTTTACTACGTTTCATAGGATAGGGGTTCAGGGGGTAATCAGCAAAATATGACACCACATGTTGGAGCCTGCGTGGCAGCCAGATGGCTAATTCGGACTAAATTGGGTACTTCTGACCCGCACAACAACTATTTGTACTAATCCACCCCAAGTTGCAACTAGTTGTATGAAAGTGCACTCGGATGACAACTTTTTGTACTGCCAGTGCTAATACCTCTATCTTAAACCTCGTGAACTTTTTTTATCGATTATGCGACCTAGTTTTGAATCCATGAACATATCTTAAACCTTGTGAACATTTTTTTTATTTTTTTTGGAGTACTATGCTTAGAGCAGACATGAAACTTTGGAGAACCAACTCGTGGTTGGATGGTTAGGAAGCGATGCACTGGCCACTGAGTTCAAACCCTGGTTTGGCTTTGGTGTCTCATAAAGCGGATTATACTTTCGATGACGACGTTTACATCGATGGCGACGCCTTTCTGGTGACTCATGAATCTCAAGACCCATCAACTCAGTACGAGACGTCTACGGTGACTTCATGAATCTCAAGACCCATCAACTCAGTATCTCGAAGGTGCTCGTAGGAGTAGGGTGTGTGTGCGTATGTTCATAGAGGTGAGTATATGCGTATTGTAAGCGTTTGCGTTTGTACCGTTTTTTTTTTTAAAAACATGAAACTTTACCCACCCCGGCTGAATTGTTGCGCGTCGTTTCACTGGATCGAGTGTATACGTCGTCAAGGACCAAACTTCTAGTAGTCATCATGCATGCCCGCTCCCTCTACCAGCAGCGATGAATAAATAATGTATCAGCTATGGAGAGAGAATGGCTTCCTGTTTTAGCTAGGGCGTCTTCGAATTTCAATGTTTTGATCCGCACTAATCAGCACATGTCATCTCTGCGCTTGAAACCGTCTAGATGGCCTGTTTGTATTTGGAAGTTGGTCAATATTTGAAAGTTAGGCAGAGCTGAGGGAGTAGTAGTAGTTAGCTACTGTTGGTCGCCATTACTAGCATACATCATCTGGTCATCGACTCACTTCACAAGTCACAGCACACATGCCAACAGAAAAAACCCGGATAAAACCTGAAATTAGAGCCCTGCTGGTGCTGGCTAAATTCCTAACGTTCCACCGAAGCATGAACTGATGGTCCACAGCAGAAGGGTGTAGTCATGGAACGGACAGATCAGAATGTGCACAGCTCGGGAGGCCCTCACCAAGCCTACTCCGACCAACCGGCGGTGTCAGCGAGCTAGCCGAAGACACCACCCTGCCTTTCTAGGCAGCCATGGATGGGCCGCTTTGACGCCCGACACCCGGTTGGGATGGTTAGGTCACGACACTGAGATAGATAAAGCGATACAGAACGACGACGTAACGTACGGCCCCCTGCCGGCCCACCGCCCACAAAACCGTCGGAGAAGTGGTGGTGTCGCGTCGCACTCGGCACGGTCGTTGGTGGTGGTATGCTGGTCAGCTAGTGGCAGTGGTACATGTCGATGTCACACGTACCGCCTCTCAGTGCCTCGCAGCGTCACACTGACTGAGGCCCGGCTTTGCACGCACGCCCCCATCGCTCGATTCGGCAGCGACCGATCGCGTAGTGAGCATCATCTAACGATGGGTGAGCCCCATCGCGCGGGCGCGAGTAAGCAGAGCATCATCGATCGGGTAGTGCCTACGTGCTCGGACGCCTTCGGCGATCTATGTCAGTGTCACGTGCCGGATCGCGAGCTCATTCGGCCGGAGAAAAGGGCGAACGAAACGAAAGCTAGCAATATCTCGATCGCGATCCACCATAGGATAGTGGGCTGCGCAGGGCGGAGATAGGGCGCACCATTAGCCACGGGAATCCGGTTCCGCGCGAGGCTGCGGTTAGTTAATTTAATCACGGGCTAACAGTACGTGCTACTATATATGATTGTTAATTAATTAATCGTGTGCGGATCTGTTCTTCGGTTAAAGTCTCTGCAAAGGAGAAAGGGGGAGATACGCACTAACGCGTAATTGTGCCAGCATATATGGCACACGAATATGATCATTGCCGTGCCATTAGTCTACGACGTACGGTGGAACACAAAGAGCCAGGGCGCGAAGAAATTAAACCTGGAAGACTGGAATGTTGTTAAATGTTATTATGCAGTGCTGACACACTGGAAGATCGAAATGTTATATGTTATAGTATATGCACACGTACGCACGCCATCATTCCCTCGCTCGCTCGGGGAAATCCAGTGGGTCACCTTTCCAAGACCCAACTCGATCTTCTTACGCGCGCAACTCGGCAATTAATTAGTAGTGCAAAAGGGAGCAAAGGAAAAGACGAAAGTTACCTGGATAGTGGGCGTGCGAGTAGTGGCGTAGCATTTCCGCGAAGTAACTGGCCACTCCTATCCGTCCGTCCGTCCGTCCCCTGTGGCCCGTAGTAGTATACTAGACGAATTGCGCACCGATCATCACAACTAGTAGCACGGTACCTGGTCTATTTTTACCACGCAGCACATGTCCCTGTCTGAAGCAATTGTCAAGAGGCCCGTCAGTTAAGCAATTGTCAAGAAAGCGATGTGTCACACCGGTGAAATACAAATACATACTACGCAGTTAACCTAGTCGTCACAACACGCGGTTAAAGTTCCATATAACGTTTAAAGGAAGGAATCACATGGTCCATTAAATCAGGTCGTAATTACCTTCTTGAAACAGCTTTCGGCTCGCTTTATAAATAAAGCCAAGACGACCAAACAATACAAGGCAGTGAAAGTGATCCTCTTACAAAGATGATCCCGGGATAACTGGACGACAGAAGCCACCACGAAAACGTCAACAGACGAAAAAACAACACACGACTAGGACGCCAAGCATGAACATCAATGTATACCTATCTGAGTCCAACTACGTCTCCCTCTCTTCAGTTCCTAGGGAAAATGGCACTGGACATGGCGGCATCGTAGTGCTACGTCTGAATTTCTTTAGAGAGATAAGACAAAGGATGATAATATTGAACCGATGATCCAGCTCTCACCAACAACATATGCCTGTAAAAAAACACGGTGTAGTATGTACCAATGGATCATGTTCTCTTTGCAGCGCAGCCGGCGGCGGCTGCATATGATCCGCAGATTTTGTCAGCCGTCGGCTGCTCGAGTAGTATTTTTTCCAACCCTTTGCCCCGTATTTTGGAGCCGAGCCATGCTGTATATGTTCACTGGCGGGCACGGCAGGGCGTTGGCCGGCGCGGCCGAAAGCGGCGGCGGCACATGCGTAGCTTGCCGCTGGCCATTGACTTCTCCTCTCCTCTCCTGCCATTACCCACCATCCTTCACCTAATACCCATCAGGATATAAAAGTTTGCCAAGTATAGCAACTCCTGGTCTGCTATTTTAGTAACAGTCACAGATTTCTCCAATGGTTATTAATCTTAATCCGGGTTCTCTAACACTTCCCCCTTGACCACTAGCTGAGCAGTAACTTGAGCCGTAACTATTTACACGTCATTTGTGAGGATCAATAGACACACATGGAGAAACCTAATTACTAATGCGGTTCTGCAGAATATCTATTAATATCACATTTGGTATGCACTTGCACCGGTCAGCTATCATGCTGGTTATTAGATTCATTTCCATGAAAACAGCCAAAAGGAAGGAAAGGGAGGATGAAAAAGACGGCCAGGGGGTAGGCCAACTTTGAACACAAGTCAAAAGATTTCCGACCATGGAGTTTTTCTAGCAAGTTGACAGGGACAATCAATTTCCTCGAGGAAATTCGGGTCTCCCACGGCCTGAGTGAGTGCCTGCACAATCACAAGTCAAAACCACGCACCTCCCAAATACGACGCCTATCGTCTCACAACAAGCCACCACCTCTCTTCACCACCCGCCACCATTGTTGCTTGAGGTGCAAGCGCTCAGGAGGGCCAGCTTTACGCATCGAATGGCATTAGATATCATATAGCTGCTGAACAGACCCAACAAAAGCCACTCCTCCCTGCTCAACACCATCACTACAGCGCTTCTTGCTTGCTTGCTTCAATGGGACATTTCTTGATCCGAAGCGCCACCAGACGGCCAAGCTGTTTCTTCCTGTGGCTGTCCTTGCGGCTTCTCTTCTTGTCTCCGGTCCACCCCCTCAACCAAAGCTCTTGCAACCCGGGCGATTATCGTGCGCTGGAAGGCTTCTCCAAAGGTCTCACCGGAGGCGTCAGCGGCTGGACACTCTCAAACACGTCCTCGGAGGTGGCTAGCTGCTGCTCGTGGTCGGGTGTCACATGCGACTCCGGTGGCCGGGTCGTCGTGCTGGACCTCCACGGCAGGAAACTGAAGGGCGAACTGGAGCTTTCGCTCGCGCAGCTGGATCACCTCCAGTGGCTCAACCTCTCCGCCAACAACCTCCATGGCGCCATCCCAGCCCCCATCGTTCAGCTCCACAGGCTGCAGCGGCTCGACATCAGTGACAACGAGCTCTCTGGCGCGTTCCCGGCCAACGTGTCTCTCCCGGCGATCGAAGTCTTCAACATATCCTTCAACTTGTTCAGCGGAACCCATCCCACGCTCCATGGTTCACCGCAGCTCGCGGTGTTCGATGCAGGGTACAATATGTTCACTGGAAGAATTGATGCGAGCATCTGTGAGTCGTCTGGAGTGATCCGTGTGGCCCGGTTCACGTCGAATCTCTTTGCTGGCGAATTTCCGGCAGGCTTCGGAAACTGCACGAAGCTCGAAGAGCTATACGTGGAGCTCAACAGCATCTCCGGGAGCTTGCCGGAGGACCTATTCAAGCTGCAGTTTCTCAAGAACTTGTCTCTGCAGGAGAATCAGCTCACTGATAGGATGAGCCCATGGTTTGGCAATCTGTCCAGCCTTGCTCAGCTGGACATTTCTTTCAATTCGCTCTCTGGACACCTTCCAAATATCTTTGGTAGGCTTGGCAAGTTAGAGTACTTCTCTGCGCAGTCCAACTTCTTCAGGGGCCCATTGCCTTCCTCATTGTCGCAGTCACCATCCTTGAAGATGTTGTACTTGAGGAACAATTCGCTCAATGGAAATATCAATCTCAACTGCTCGGAGATGACACAGCTGGTCTCACTTGACCTTGGGGCCAACAAGTTCACTGGCACAATTGATAGCTTGTCAGATTGCCAACATCTCAGAAGCCTGAATCTTGGCACAAACAACCTCAGTGGCGAGATCCCAGCTGATTTCAGAAAGCTTCAGTTTTTGTCCTACATCTCACTTTCCAACAATAGCTTCACAAATGTTGCCTCGGCATTATCTGTGCTTCAAGACTGTCGAAACCTAACAAGCCTTGTGTTGACAAAGAACTTCCATGATGGGAAGGCCTTGCCAATGACTGGAATAAACGGCTTCCGTAACATCCAAGTGTTTGTCATTGCTAATAGCCACCTTTCAGGAGAAATACCACCATGGCTGGCTAATTTCACAGAACTGAAGGTGCTGGATTTATCATGGAATCAACTGTACGGGGATATTCCTGCATGGATTGGTGATCTTGAGCTTCTGTTCTATGTGGATCTATCTAACAACTCACTTACTGGAGGAATACCGAACAGTTTGTCGAGCATGAAGGGCCTTGTTACATACAACAGCTCACAGCAATCCACGGAGACTGATTGTTTTCCTTTCTTCATTAAAAAGAACAAAACAGGCAAAGGGTTGCAGTACAATCAGGTTAGCAGCTTCCCGCCCTCTCTAGTTCTCAGCCATAACAAGCTCACTGGTCTCATATTGCCGGGCTTTGGAAACCTCAAGAACCTGTATGTCCTGGACCTCAGTAACAACAATATTTCTGGTATAATTCCTGATGAGCTATCAGGCATGTCTAGCTTGGAATCCTTGGATTTGTCACATAACAATCTTACTGGAAGCATACCCTCTTCATTAACAATGCTGAATTTTCTATCAAGCTTCAGTGTGGCATACAATAATCTGATGGGCACAATTCCGTCGAGAGGCCAATTCTCAACATTCACAAGTTCTGATTACGAGGGGAACCCCAACCTCTGTGGCACCCGCTTTGGCTTATCTAAATGCAATTCCAGCCATGCTCCCATCATGTCTGCAACAGGAAATGGAAAGAACAAGGGTCTCATATTAGGAATAGTAATTGGAATTGCACTTGGAGCAGCATTGATTTTGTCTGTTGCTGTTGTACTTGTGTTGAGGAGAAACTTCAGAAGGCATGATCATACAGTAAAGGCTGTTGTAGATACAAATGCAGCACTAGAATTGACAGCAGCCTCACTGGTACTTCTGTTTCAGAACAAAGATGATGACAAGACACTGACTATCAGTGATATCTTGAAATCTACAAACAACTTTGATCAGGCTAACATCATTGGTTGTGGTGGTTTTGGTCTAGTGTACAAGGGAACACTACCAGATGGAGCAAAGATCGCCATTAAAAGACTATCGGGTGATTTTGGACAGATGGAGCGGGAGTTCAAAGCAGAGGTGGAGACCTTATCAAAAGCTAAGCATCCTAATCTTGTGCTTCTACAAGGTTACTGCAGGAATGGCAGTGACAGGCTCCTCATCTACTCCTACATGGAGAATGGCAGCCTAGACCACTGGCTTCATGAAAAGCCTGATGGCCCATTTAGATTAAGCTGGCAAAGAAGGCTTCAGATAGCCAAAGGAGCAGCACGGGGTTTGGCATATCTGCACTTGTCATGCGAACCCCACATACTACATCGTGATATCAAGTCAAGCAACATACTTTTGGATGAGAATTTTGAAGCTCAGTTGGCTGACTTTGGGCTTGCTCGGCTAATTTGTCCCTATGATACTCATGTGACAACTGACCTAGTTGGCACACTAGGCTACATCCCCCCTGAGTATGGTCACTCTTCGGTAGCCACTTTCAAAGGTGATGTGTATAGTTTTGGCATTGTTCTTCTGGAGTTACTAACAGGAAAAAGGCCAGTGGATATGTGCAAGCGGAAGGGAGCTAGGGAATTGGTCTCATGGGTTATACACATGAAAGGAGAACACCGTGAAGCCGACGTACTGGACCGTGCAATGTATGACAAGAAATTTGAGATGCAAATGATGAAGATGATTGATCTTGCATGTTTGTGCATCAATGACTCACCTAAACTGAGACCATTGACCGATGAATTAGTTCTATGGCTTGACAACATTTGTGATAGCAGTGAAACAACAAAGTGAAGTAAAGTTCAATAACAGTGACCTTCGCAGAAATAATTGTACTCAGTTTTTTCCGTCAAATGATTTGTCACAGTGAAGGATGTAAGATAATGAATGATTTTTGCATACAAGGGGTCTAACTTGCTACTCAGTAACAGAAAAACCTCTGTTATGTTGTATGTACATGAGATTCTTGTGATAGCTGAAGCAAATGATATCTGCTTCATTATATGCCCCTGTTCTTTCTTGTACGAAGTCAGTGGAGATATTCTGAGGAAGGACATAACTATTCTGTTCTTTACTTAGGTTCCCACACAGTTGATATTTTGTTCTATAATTAGTTCACATACACAGTTGAGTTCACATGTTTCCCTTCATATAACCTTACCCTGTTACCCAACCTTGTTTATCACCTTAGCCCGCTTAAACCGTGTGTCATGTTTTCTGTTCTTTCAAGAGTACAATGTCATGTTGTTTTGGACTTCATAAGAATTTTAGACATTAGCTAAGTACAACAAAGTCAAGATGACTAATTAAGTTAATACGAAAGGAACTTTAAATAAATAGTAGCTGTGTACGTAACTGTAGCTTATCATTACCATTGCAATATTAAGTTATCTTTCACTGGGTTTGACATAAATGATTAGAGCTCAAAAGGAGGTATCGACATCTGCTTGCATTTGTCCTAGCTTGTCACTTTGTGAGTCTCCAATCGTCTGGAGCTAACAAAAGAATGATAAATATGCTCAAAATGGTACTCCCTCCGATCCTAAATAAGTGTCACGGTTTTGAACTAGCTCTAGTTCAAAACCGCGACACTTATTTAGGATCGAAGGGAGTAGTATTGTTAGTTATCCTATATCGCTGGTGGCTAATCGTTGCAATCAGAAATTCGTTTCCACTCTTTATGTTTAACTGGGTACATGATACAAAAAGGCAAAAACGGGAAGCAAATCTGAGTACGATACATACCTGGTAGTCTGGGAGTAATCCTTGGCTCTGGCATTACGTAGAACAGGTGGTTTGCGCTTCGGGTCCTCCAAGGAGCCACAAGCTCGTCGTCCAAACCGGCGAGCGCACGTCCCCGTCCCCCCTGCACCGCCACGTCAGAGGACTGCGCTGTCGATGGGTCGTCGCTTTCCACGTCCCATGGACGTCACGGTCGATCCACGCACGCCAACGCCGACCGAGTTGCGGTTGCTGGTCTCCTACTCCCTTGGACTTGGACTCCGATAGAGCGGCGCGCAGGTGGCGGAATCGACGGGTGTCACGGGTTAATGTGGCCATCTGCGAAGGTGGAGGAGGACGGTCGCACGCGGCCAGCGGCAACCACGACAGGCGGCGTAGTCCTTCCCGATGGCGTCGTCGCATTGGGACGGCGCCGCCGCTGTCTGGCTCACGATTTAGCCAAAAAAATCAGATTCGTGATTCAGACCCGAGCCAAATGGCAGGAGAATCTTTTTGCACAAAGGCTGCATTGAGATGGGTGCCCACTATGTTCTTTTGAGCTTTTCTTATTGGACCTACTAGGCCCAACTTCGTTTGGCGCTCTTTTATCATCCTTGGACGCTTTCTTATACTCTTCTAATTTCCTATTTTGTCTCTTACACCGGATCGGCAGAGTTGCCCTTATTTTTTCATTTTAGTTTTTCTTCGAGCTAATCCCCTTTTCCTGAAAACAGTTTAGGAGAAATGCTGCTATGCCTTTGGCATAAACTAATTATTACCAACCTAGAGTAGAATATTTGTATATATCATTTTGGTAGGAGCGGTATAACGCCTTGAGCAACGAGGGTAATGACTCGGATCACGGCGCTAAATCCTTGCTCTACACTATTGGAATTGTTTGTATAAATAGGAATCCACATTTGCATACATGAGGATTTGAACCTAGATGTTGTCTTTGTACATTCACTCTCCCGGCCAGTTGAGTTGGACTCACTTTCCTAGATGAAAGGGCAAAACTTGGGAATTCAAAACATATTGGCTATGTGGAAAACTTACATGCTCACTCAAGGCGAAAGGCTAATACTAGTGCAATCAGTCCTTAGTGCCACGAAGATTTTTCACTTGTCGTTGGGTCCACCACCATAGGTGTTTAAATCCATAGAAAAGATTTGAAGGGCCTATCTTTGGAAAGGAACTGACACAATACAAGATAGACACTGCTTCGTTAATTGGAATGCAATTTGCCATCCAAAGTCACAAGGGATCTTAGTAATCATGAATCTGAGTTACATGAACAGTGTTGCATGTCAGATGGGCTTGGAATTTGAGAGTCAAGATTGAGAAACCTTGGTGTTCTTTTAGTTCAATCATGGAGGATAAAGATAGAGACCTTTTCAATGCTGCGACTACAGTGATCGTTGGAAACTTTAAGAGATGCTATTTTTGTATGGACAAATGGTTGAAAGGAAGGACCATTGAGGACATGGCTCCATGGGCAGTCCCTCTGATCTTGCCGGTGATTAGGGCTAGAAGAACAGTTGTTGAGGTGATGAATAATGACACTTGGATAAAGGATATTAAAAATGTAGGGGTTGGTAGCATGGAAAATAAAAAAATTATATCGCATGAATACACACAAGCCAAGATCTAATCTACTAGATAGGTGCAACGAGTTGATAGAGTACTAACCCTCGAAGATCCAAAGCGTTTAACATGATCGGATTCTCGTGGTTGATGTGGTCGATCACTTGCCGATCTCAAGATCGCGAAGACGATCCTTACGACGCCATGTTCTGGCAGCGCTTTCGCAGTCGGTCACACGTAGAGTACTCGATGAAGACCTTCCTCTCCTTTGTTCTAACAGGCAGCGGAGGTTGTAGATCTCTCCTCGCGATTCCAACAACACGACGGTGTGGTGGTGGAAGTAGAGGGAAAATCCCGCAGGGATTCGCCTAAGCCAGAGAGGGTATGATGGAGTAGAGAGAGAGAGCCTCGGCAACTAGGGTTTAGAGGTCGAGGGGTGGAGGTGGCCGGCGGCTAGGGTCTAGCTAGACGACAGCAGTTTAGAGGATAAATGTTTAGCTAGACGGCGACGGCGGCTAGGGTTTAGCTAGACGGCGACGGCGAGGGGTGGAGATGGCCAACCGACATTTGAACTTTTGTGCAGATCTAATCATATGGGAAGAAGTAAGTAATATAAATCTAATCCATGACTTGGACATATGGAATTGGAACCCCAATGAAAACTTTACAACAAAATCAGTGTACCTAGCACATTTTGTAACATCGGTAAACTGTGACACAACTAAGGAGATTTGGAGCTCTGATACGCCCAATTTGCATCACCATTCTATATCATAATTTACCTCTATTCATTGATATATGTATTATTATGAGGTATTACTTATGTATTTTCATCTATTTATGCATGTTGGATGATTCTTGGAGGATGAACTGCCGGAGTCTGGATTCTGATGGAAAAGGAGGTGTTTTGATGCAATTTCACGAAGATCAGAAAAATACCAGAAACTATGGGAAAATTATTTTTTTCCAGAAGATAGAGGAAGCCAGAAGGGGAGGCGAAGAAGGGCCAGTGAGGCCCACACCCCAAGCGCGGGTCCCCAGGTCGCGCCTAGGGCAGTGTGTCCCGGCTCCCGACTCTGCCCTCTCGCCTATATCTTCCCTACGGAACCCTAACACCAGGAGGGCGACCACAGATAGATTTCCGCCGCCTCTACGAGGCAGAAAAAATCAAGAGATAAAGATCTCTCCGGCAGACAGATTTCTGTCGGGGGAATTCCTTCCCGGAAAGGGGAGACCGTCGCCATCAACACCGTCATCAAGCTAGGCTTCATCGGGATCATCATCATCATCCACACCATCATCTCCAATAACACGATCATCATTACTCCATTCCGTTGTAACAATTGTGTTGGATATTGCTTTAGTTCACTAGGGGAAACATTTCCGGTGTTGATTACTATTGTAGTTGATGCTTGTGAGTGGAACCATTGGATTATTGTTTATGTTCAGATTGTTATCCATTACAATATCATCTTTGATCTTGATCCATATGATGTCTTGTGAGTAGTTCGTTTAGTTCTTGAGGACATGGGAGAAGTCATGTTGTTAGTAGTGGATTTGCGTTGAGTTATTATTCAATGCTTTAGTATTTAAGTTATGGTGCTATTCTTCTAGTGGTGTCATGTGAATGTCGACTACATGATACTTCATCATTTATGAGCCTAGGGGAATGCATTGTGTATTGGCTACTAATTGTGGGGTTGTCGGAGTGACAGAAACCCGAACCCCCATTAGGACACCTTTGCACAAGGGAGCGTAGGATCTCAGAGTTTAAGGCTGTGGTTAGATTTATATCTTAATTACTTTCCTGTAGTTACGGATGCTTGCAGGGGGTTTAATCACAAGTATGTATTAGTCCAAGTAAGGTCGTTATGTTAGCACAGGTTCACCCACACAACACTTACAACACCAAAGAAGAGTACTCAGCTATTTGAAGCGAAAGCACTTGACAGAATTCCCATGTATCCTCGAGAACGTTTGGTCCTTATAAGTATTTCCACTGGCTGGTACTTTGCTAAGAAAGGATTGGGCCACTTGCTCCGTTTGTTCTTGTCTTTATTACTTTCTCTTTGTTTTGTTGCCTTATCAGCAAACCCCTAAAAATCCGTTTGCTAAGTATTTATAGAGAGTTCCTGCTCCATACCACTGTTCAGCACCTTCTTCTCCTCGTTGGGATCGACACTCCTATTTATCGAAAGTACCGTGATACACCCCCTGTACTTGTGGGTCATCAAGACTATTTTATGGCGTTGTTCCCGGGGAGTGAAGCGCTATTGAAGAGTGGAACTGGTAAAGGAAACTTCTACTATAAGTATTGCTTTTGTTTCCGTTTGTTGCTTTGTTTCCAATATGGACAACCCACTTGGTTTATTGTTTGGGAAAACTACTACCACTGTTAGGGTAGTATATGAACCACCGCCTATTGAGATAGATCCTTTTAAGACACCTACAAGTATTGTTGATTGTGTTATGGATAATTATTATTTTGGGGATGGAACTGTCCATCCTGGTGATCATTTGCTTTTTATCCATGAATTATGCGGGTTGTTTAAGTGTGCAAGTATCACAACTGAGCATGTGAAGAAGAAGTTACTCTCCATAACCTTGAAAGGGAGAGCTGAAGAATGGTATAAGCTGCTAAAGAATGGACAATCCATGGAATGGGAGGAGATGGCATCTCTCTTTTACTCTAAATTTTATCCTCCCAGTGATATTCATAAGGATAGAAATCTGATATATATAACTTTTGGCCTCATGATGGAGAGAGTACAGCTCAAGCTTGGGGGAGATTGAAGTTACTAATGCTTAAATGTCCTATTCATGAACTCCCTAACAATATTATTATCAATAACTTTTATGCTAGGCTTTCTCTTCATGATAAAGATTTACTAGATACTTCTTGTGCTGGATCATTCACACTTATGAAGGAAGAAGCTAAATGGGATCTAATAGACCGTATTCAAGAAAACACTAAAGCTTGGGAGAATTAAAAAGGAAGAAAGTCAGGTATAAACTATGATTATGAATGCATTAAATCTTTTATGGGAACTGATGACTTCCATGATATTAGTAATGAGTTTGGTCTTGATTCCCAAAGTATTGCCAATTGTTTTAAGGCCTTTGCCTCCTACATAGAAATTCCCAAGAAGAAGTGGAATAAGTACCATGCTCCGTATAAATATGTTGTTAGTCATGTTCCAGTTAGAAGTACTGAAATTTGTACTACTAATCATATTGTGCCTGAACCTCATGTTGAGAAAGTTCCTTTCCCAGCTAAGGTAAAGGAGTATTTTATGATTATTAGTGAAAATAACAAAGGTGCAAAGAAAACTGTGGAGCCTGATGAGCATTTGAATAATGAACCTGTGGTAGCTACTGTGAAAGAACCTGTCACTAGAAAAATAGAGGATGAGCACATTGTCTTCTGTGAAGACGCTTCTAATATTATTTCTCATCCTAGTAAAGCTAGAAAATTTAGTGTTCCTGTGATTTCTGTTAAAATTGGTGATCATTGCTACTATGGTTTATGTGATATTGGTGCTAGTTTTATTGCTATTCCTTATGAGCTTTACAGGTAAATTATGCATGAGATTGGTCCTTGTGAGCTTGAGGACATTGATGTGGTTGTTCACCTTGCTAATAAGGAAACAATTTGCCCCATTGGCATTGTAAGAGATGTGGAAGTTCTCTGCGGTAAGATTAAGTATCCTGCTGATTTTCTAGTGCTTAACTCAGCCGCTAGTAAAACTTGTCCTATCATTTTTGGTAGATCTTTCTTGAACACTTGTGGAGCTATTATAAATTGTAAGAAGGAAAAAGTTTTAACTAAGTTTGATGGAGATTCTTATAAGTTTAACTTTTCTAAATTTTCTAAAGCTCCTTATGAAAATAGTTTGCCTAATAAAGATTTCAGGATGGAACAACTTGCTTCTATTGATCCAGTTTATGACCTTAGTGAAGGGTTTCGCGGCATAGTAAATAAAAATTTTCTACGGATGCGAACAGAGGGAAAGCCAAGATCTAATCTAGGAGATGCAAACAACGAGAGAGATTGGATTAGATCTTCATACCCTTGAAGATTCGCAGTGGGCGTTAAATCGGAGCGTGGGTGATGTAGTCGTACTCGCTTCTCCTCGCGATCCGATCCGATCTAGAACCACAAGTGGCGGTGCCTCCATGAGATGCACGTCGCACCGATGTCTCCTCCTTCCTCGGACCAGCAAGTATGGTGGAGGCGGTTGGATCTACAACACGACGGCGTGGTGTATATGGTGGAGAATTTCTGCGATGAGGCTTCGCCTACAAGCAGTCGGGAGGAGAGAGGAGGCGTGGGGCAGCTAGGGTTGGAGGGAAGGTGTGGGGGTGGTGCGCCCCAGCCCTCTTTATATAGAGGATGGGCGCAGCCTAGCCCTCCCCAAGCCAAACCGGCGGCCCCAAGGAGAAGGAGTGGGGGGCAAGGAAACCCCCCTTCTAGAAGGTCTATCTCGAGTTTAAAACCCTCTTGGCCGGCTGGGCCCTATGGGGCCTTGTGCCCAATGCGAGGCACTACCTCAGTCCCATGCCCCCTCCGGAAGGTGGGGCCACGTTGGTCCCCTTTGAAGGTTCTAGAAGCTTCCTACAATCTGATTAACGAACAATTCCGAACTCCAAAACTGCCTTGCCTTATATGAATCTTATTCTCGACCACTCCGGAACCTCTCGTGATGTCCCGGATCCCATCCGAGACTCCAACAAAAACTCATAAACCAATTATCCAATCTATCCTAGCGTCGAGACACGTTAAGTGTGTGACCTGCGGTTCGAGAATATGCAGACATGATCTTCTATCAATAATCAACAATGGGTGCAGAAACCCATATTGACTCCCACACATTCATCGATGATCATATCGGATGAACCACGATGCCAGATTCAATCAATCCCATATATATATTCCCTTCGTCTCGCGATATTTTACTTGCGAGATTTGATCGTCGATGCCGTCATACCTAGTTCAATCTCGTTCACGCTAATACTTTACTGTTCGTAATCCGATATCACTTTGTGATTAACTCCTTAACCACATGCTTGCAAGCGGTGTTGATATCGATTACCGAGTGGGCCAGTATATCTCTCGACTTGGGAGGACAAATCCCATCTCGATACATACAACCCAAGATACTTTCCGATCACAGAGACACCTTTATGATCACCCTCTCATAGGATGACGTTTGATGACCTCAAAGCTTTCTTCCGATACCAGGGAGTTGTATTATCTCATGGTCTAAGGAATACAATATTTGACATAAGAAAAGCTTCGCAAAGACGAACACGATCTAATTGCTTCGCTTAGTTTGGGTCTGTCCACCATATCATTATCCCAATGATATGATCTCATTATTAATCGACAACTCATGTCCATGGTTAGGAAACCTTAACCATCATTAATCAATGAGCTAGTCCATAGAGGCGTACTAGGGACACGGTGTTGTTCACAAACCACGCAAGTATTAAAGTTTCCGCTTAATACAATTCTAGCATGGAATATAAACATTATCATGAACAAGAATTATAATAATAACATCTTTATTATTGCCTCTAGGGCATAATTCCAACACTTAGACCTCTTTTTGATGACTGTAAGTATGCTTATTCTGAAGATAAAGTTGTTACCAGTGACAGTTATATTGTCAACTTTATTCAAAGTGCTACTGAAAGTTATTATGAGAGAGGGAAACATGGTTTTATGCATCTCAATAATGTTAAGTTTCCCCATTTTATATTGAAAGCTTTGAAGTTGCATTTGTTTTGTCTTCCTATGCTAGTGGCTTTTTATTTCAACAATTCGTTTTATCATGCTACCCCCATGCATAGGAAGTGGGTTAGACTCAAATGTGTTGGTTATTTGCTTCTTGATGCTCTCTTTCACTTCAAATATTTATCTCCTATGTGAGCATCTTTGAAAGTTTCAAGCCTAACTTAAAGGCATTAAGGAAAAGTACTTGTTGGGAGATAACCCAAGAGTTTTGTCGAGTCTTGGAAGTTATTACTTCAGTAATAACCGCTCCTTATCCTTTTTGTTTTGGTTTTTGTGTCAAGTTCAACTACTTTTGTGAAGTAGAGGAGTTGTGAAAAATGGCTGTCCTGGGACAGATTTTTGTGCTGCATTGTAAAAATTCGTGAGGAAGCTCAGTACTTCGGATGGAGATGCATTTTTATGAGCTTGTTCTCCAAGTTGTTAACCAACTTTTATTAGTTCTAAACTTTTTGATTTGAGAAACAGAAGGTTTTCGAAAAAATCAATCTTTACCTGCTGGTCTATTTTGACAGATTTCTACCGTCATTTGCATTTGCCTCTTACAGAAGCTTTTGTTTTGATGGGTTTTTAGTTAAAGTGTGTACCCAAAGGTTTATTGTTTTTTCTTAAACTAATGTTGTCATTGAGTTTTTTGTATTTCCTTGTGAAGAAAGGAATTTCCAGGAGAAGGAGAAAAGGAATCTGCAGAATTCGTCTTTGAATAGGTAAAAGTGGTGAAAATAGAAGGTTCCTGAAACCCCAATCTTTTTATATTTTTGATATTTTTAATACATAAGGGAAGTTACGAGATGGAACAGAGGAGGAAACGGAGTCCGGGGTGGACAAACCCACCCCAGGCACGGGCCCCTGCCTGGCTGCACCAGGAGGGGGTGTGCCACCCACGAGCTCCGTCTCTGCCTCGTTTTCGTACCAGTACCTTCCTTATGCATTGAAACTTCGTAATATATAACCCCCCAGATCCCCCGAGGTTCGTGCATCGTGTTCTCGTCGTGTTTTCATTTCGATCTATTTTTGTCAGGAAATCTTCTCAAGTTTAGAGCACCATGGTCTTTTGCCAACGACAAAGGCAAGAAGCCCGAGGAAGATGATCCTCGAAACCCCGAGGAGGAGGAGATTTTGGTAGGGTATGAAGGTGACATGGAGGAGGACAATCATATGGACACCCGCGCTACCGTCTCAAGAATTGGAGTGGTGGCAAACCCTGTCAAGCTTAGGAGGACAACACGGATGTCTACAGGAGGGAAACCTCCGCGTCATATCCTTGCTCCACGGACACTTCCTCCTCGTACCACTCGTTCTAACCATGCAGGGAAAGAATACTCTAAGAAGGAAGAGTGGAGAAAGAATAACAAGGACTAGGATCCTCGGTCCGAATTGATCATGAACTGCATTGAGCATAATTCGGAGTTGATTCGTACGCTGACCTTCGATATGGAGGATTTGAAGAAACTTATTGAAGAGATTATCAAGAGAACACCACCACCGAAGGAGTAATTCATCATCAGGTTTGGCATCCCCTTGGCTTGTTACAAGCTTGGGGGAGTGCCGCGGTATCACCAACATTATCTTTTATCTTTTACCTTTTTAGTGGATTCATATCTTTGGTAGAGAGGTTATCTTATAGTTTTGTTTGCATGTGGAAGTATCTCTCCTTTAGTTGGTTATCTATGTATCCCTTGGTGTGAGTGCCTTTATTGAATATTAATGAAAAGTCTCATCTTTTACTTTTTGCACTTCTTATTTTAGTTTGCAATCTCTATTATATGATGGATCTTGTTGATCAGTATTTGGCATCACTTTGGGAGCATCTAGTAGATCTAAATTGGTTTTGGCAAAACGAGATCTGGTCAGTAGCAAAAGTTTTTGAGGTTTGAAAGGAAAAGAAAAAGCTTACAGGTATTTTGTATCATTTATTTTCTTTCTTGTTGGCTCATAAGCTTAGTATTCTTTATTTAAGATCTTTTATGTATTCAAGGAAGATTGCATGTTTGGCTTTATTACTTGTTTGTTTGCTTGTTTATTTCAACTCTCTTGCTTGTTACCCAGCCTTGCTAGCCAAAAACCTGTTTTGAAAAGGCATACTTCTCATGTTCCCAATCCCTTTGAACCAAACCTTTGCCATTTGTGTCCACCATATCTACCTATTATCTTTATTGCTATTCCAAGAAAATTCTCAAGCTTCATCTATCTTTCAAATTAAAAATTATTTTGTTATGTGAAAACTAGTTAGTAAAGCTCTCACGAACTTGATGGCACACCTTATTTTCCTGCCCCAAATAGACTTGAACCATTGTGTCATCAAAGTTGTATATGCTTGCATCTATATGTTGGAATTAGCAAAGTATTTGTCACAAGGAACGCTTTCAACATTTCACTTGTACTGTACATAGTTGATATCGTGCTCTTTTGTGGATGTCACCGGTGTGAAATAAAGAGAACTTGTAAGTCCATGGAGTTTGTATTTTGTGTTAGAAAGCACTGGGCTAGCCTAAGCCATGCCTAATCATGGTGGAAACTTGCAGCATCACCATAGTGAGCTATCTATGAAGCATTCTCAATAAAAGCTATGCACATAGTAAATAAAAAGATCATTTGAGATGCTCATTTCGCTTTCCTTGTCATTTTGTTATGGGAAAGCTCATGTACCATGTGAGGGTACCCGTTGGGTTCTCTATGATACGCATGTACTTACAATGACAAGAACTTACCCAGAATCGGTTGAGTAGCATGAGGTGGCCCTCATATTCAAGGGACATGAGATTGCCAACTTATATTTCGTCAAGCATATACTCCATCTTTGTGCACTTTAACCTTAATCATCTCATGATGCCTATGATAGGGGCAATGAGGGCTCAAAGCTAGTAAGTACCATAATCTTTTGGAAGCTTTTTATGACTTGTAATACCTGCTTCCCTCTATAAAGGGACCTTTCTCCTACTCCCAAGTTGAGTCAGTAAACCTACTTCCTCTCTATCTCCAGCAAGCATTTGAGTTGTTGTGTTTCAAGCATTTATATGGTGATTTATTCAATCATGTTCTTTATCTTCCTTGTTTGCACAAAACTCTTATCTATTGAGTATTACTTTGAAATCCTTCATTGTGAAAAAACTTTTTGAGCAAAGGGTGCTCCTGTTCTAAAAACTTCTACAAAAAGATTTTTGTGAAAATGTTTGCCAAGTGTTCTCTAACCAAGAACAAAGTTTGCCAATTCCAATTATGATTTATCTTTATGCATCTCTATTATGACTCATGTACTTGTTGCAAGCTAAGTTATATAGTGGTGAGTTGCTTTCTTCTATGAGTTGTGTAATGGTAAGTGTGATGCTTCTTGTTCGTATTCTTTTATCGACACTTCACTCCATAAACCTGTGGACATGTTTACTGAGCTTCGTTTTAAGCTTGGGGACAAGCGAAGGTATAAACAGGGAGTTGATACACCCAATTTGCATCACCATTCTATATCATAATTTACCTCTATTCATTGATATATGTCTTATTATGAGCTATTACTTATGTTTTTTCATCTGTTTATGCATGTTGGATGATTCTTGGAGGATGAACTGCCGGAGTATGGATTCTGATGGAAAAGGAGGTGTTTTGATGCAATTCACGAAGATCGGAAAAATACTAGAAAAATATGGGAAAATTATACTTTTCGTAAGATGAGGAAGCTGGAAGGAGGCGAAGAAGGGCGAGGCCCACACCCCCAGCGCGGGTCCCCTGGCGCCTAGGCAGTGTGGCCCACCTGCCCGACTCCCTCTCGCCTAATCTTCCCTATGGAACCATTACACCAGGAGGGCGACCACAGATAGATTTCCACCGCCTCTGCGGGGTGGAAAACTCTGAGAGAGAAAGATCTCTCTGGCATACAGATTTCTACCGGGGGAATTCCTTCCCGTAAAGGGGAGACCATCTCCGTCAACACCGTAATCAAGCTAGGCTTCATCGGGATCATCATCATCATCCACACCATCATCTCCACCAGCGCCATCATCATTACTCCATCCCGCTGTAACAATTGTGTTGGATATTGCTTTAGTTCATTAGGGGAAACATTTCCGGTGTTGATTACTATTGTAGTTGATGCTTGTGAGTGGAACCATTGGATTATTGTTTATATTCAGATTGTTATCCATTACCATATCATCTTTGATCTTGATCCATATGATGTCTTGTGAGTAGTTCATTTAGTTCTTGAGGACATAGGAGAAGTCATGTTGTTAGTAGTGGATTTTTGTTGAGTTATTATTCAATGGTTTAGTATTTAAGTTGTGGTGCTATTCTTCTAGTGGTGTCATGTGAACGTCGACTACATGATACTTCATCATTTATGGGCCTAGGGGAATGCATAGTGTATTTGGCTACTAATTGTGGGTTTGTCGGAGTGACAGAAACCTAAACCCCCGTTAGGACACCTTTGCACAAGGGAGCGTACGATCTCAGATTTTAAGGCTATAGTTAGATTTATATCTTAATTATTTTCTTGTAGTTACGGATGCTTGCAGGGGGTTTAATCACAAGTATGTATTAGTCCAAGTAAGGTCGGTATGTTAGCATAGGTTCACCCACACAACACTTACAACACCAAAGAAGAGTACTCAGCTATTTGAAGCGAAAGCACTTGACAGAATTCCCATGTGTCCTCGAGAACGTTTGGTCCTTATAAGTATTTCCACCGGCTTATCCTTTGCTAAGAAAGGATTGGGCCACTTGCTCTGTTTGTTCGTTTTCTTTATTACTTGCTCTTTGTTTTGTTGCCTTATCAGAAAACCCCTAAAAATCCGTTTGCTAAGTATTTATAGAGAGTTCCTGCTCCATACCACTGTTCAGCACCTTTTGCTCCTCGTTGGGATTGACACTCCTATTTATCGAAAGTACTACGATACACCCCCTATACTTGTGGGTCATAAAGCTCACGGGCTCCTCTACAATGTAAGCTCACTTGTTGGCTTTTCATCAGAGGGAGAATTTGGACCGCTGACAGGCTAACCAAGCAAGGATTACCACACAAGGACAAATGTGTGTTCTGTAACCTAGAGAAGGAGACAGATCAACACGTTTTTATGGGATGTGTTGTTGTAAACATCATTTGGGGCTTTGTCATAACCTAGGCTGGTTTCGCACAAGTAACCCCGATTATGAATCAAAACTTTCTCTCTTGGTGGAAACAAGCAATAGTTTGTATCCATAATACCGACAAAAATAAGAAACTCGAAACTCTGATCATGTTGGCGGCCTGGTCGATATAGAGGGAAAGAAATGGTTAGATTTTTGAAAATAAGATTAAACTCACTCTATAGATTGTTAGAGAAATCAAAGTTGAAGCAAAACAATGGGCTATTGCAAGTGTTGGTCATTTCCTATTAGCTGAATTATAGTGCATATGTGTTTATTTTTCTTTCTGAGTAGTTCTAATTGACATGGATATACCCTATGGGTGCACAACATTGGTATACCTGGTCCAGCCCGAGGAAGGCCCACGTTAGGACACACAGCCCATGAAGACTTCGGGTGGCCCAAGCCCATGATGTTTTTGACTCCTTGGAGGACAAGTCTAGATTAGATAGAATTTCAAAGGGTATCAACCCTAATTTGTAACCGACTCGACCTGTCCCGAGACCTGGCCTATCTATATAAAGGCCAGGAGGGTACAACGAGAAGGATCTCTCAACACCTCATACACACCTCACGCCAGATTGCATTTCGCACCTTCGTAACCTTCGCTACCACAACCCAGTATGGACTGCATGCGTTCGAGAAGGCGACACAGCATCGCGTCGATCCAGACAAGAAGGGCATGCACAAGCTCTCTTCCCCTTGGGAGGGACCATTTTCCATTGGGCAAGTCCTGGGTAACGACGCCTACTACTCACCGATGTCCGAGGCGACGAAAAACTCGACGTCAAGCGGCCATGGAATGTAAACCTCCTACGGAATTTCTACTCCTAGAACTCCAGACATGTACCTCCTCCCCACTATGAAATAAAGAAGATTGATTCGCACAAATTGCATCCACTCTCCATACCTTGTGCCACTCGCACTCATAAAACAGCGCTACGCTATTTGCAGAAGTCAACCTTTGGTGACGCGACCGGCACGACCAAGTAGTGCGGTACGAGGGCACTGGAAAACTTCAGGCCTCGTACCGTCCACGAAAAAAGCTAACCCGGAGCCCCATCAGAGTCGCCCCCGCTCGACTGGCTTCCCGAGCCAAGACACCTGCATTCGCTTCCCACAGCGACCCAGTCCTCCACACCCTCGGCGCAGCGACTCGAACGACAAAGTACCACGCTCGGGGACTAACGCCAGCCCAAAGAAGAGCGGCTAGGGAAAAACGCCAAGTAGGAGAGCGCGCCCTGGACTCGCCACGCGATTGGTCTTACGGACTAGGTGGAGTGACGCGCCTAACACAACGCGCCTAGTCCTCACCTACCTCGGGCATGCGACTAAAACGGCCAAGTACCACGCTCGGGGACTCGGCAACCCGACCCCGTTCGTGCCCGGGAAAACGGTCAAGTAAAGAGCACCCCTTGGAGTCGCCATGCGACTGGCCTCCCGAGCCATGGCGAGTCGACCATAACTCACTAACAGTTCAAACAACATATAAAAACGAGGTTAGCCCCATAAAAAAGTCGGACGCGCTCGGGGACTCGCACAACAAACAACCAAACCACAAAAAAAATGACAAAAGAAACCTTGCATTTCTTCATAGCAGCACAATTTGTTCGCTTACAAGGATAATTACACAGTCGTCATAAACTAACGCCGATTGGAAAAGTACTCTATTCCGCAGGCTTCGACGAGGAGGCACCACCATCCTTGCGGCTGCAGATAAAGGGAACCCAAGGATTAGACGGGTACGTCGTGAGCTCACCCGCCATTGCCGCTCGAAACGGTTGCTCCACCTTGAAGTTGCGATGCGCCGGCTTAGGGTCATTGGGGGTGACGACCGTTTCCTGATAAGGAATAAGGTCGCCCATCGCCCACTCGCGGTCAGAATACACCGCCGCCTGGTCTGTCAACTTCAGGACCTCGGCGATCTTGACTGATCCCGTCGACGAAGGGTACCCACTCATGACGTCGTCAAGGTCGAAGTCATCGGGAAAATGCGCGAGCCCAAGGCTCAGCGCAGTCACCGCTCCACGACGGAAGGCTGACCATGTCATGAACTCCACAACTGCCGGAGCCTTCTCCAGGTAGCGCCAAACTTCGACGAGGTCGCTCGGGATAACCTCTGTGGGCGAGATGTCCTGAAGATACGCCCGGAGGCAGGTCGCTGACAGCGTGACAGAATCAACCATAGTGGTGACACATTGCCGCGCGTCGTATGACTATGCTTCCTCGGCATTATCAGTAATCTGGACTACAACACGCAAGAAAATATTAAGGGAATCACCAGCAAAACAATGTGAGTCGCGCGCCCGAGGATTCGTAGAAGAAACACTCACCAATCAGCGGGCGACAGAGGTCCGTGATGAAATTTTGAAGAGCCGAGAGGTCATTCTGCAGCCCGGCGACGAGCGCGTCTGACACCTTCCGCTCCTCAGCAGAAGTAACGGCTGCCTTGGCTCGTCCTTCCGCCAAGCTCGCTTCCGCCTTCGCCTCCTTGAGCTCACGCTCCAGTTCGGCGATTCGCTTCTCCGCGGCGCTCAAGGACGACCGAGCCGCCGTCAACTCACCAGTCGGAACAAGGCCCTGGCGAGCCTCCTTCACTGCGGCTGCACTACCCTCTGCTCCCACATCAAAACGATTACAAATGTAACAAGTTCGCGACCAGCGCCAAACAAGACAAACACTCACCCGCGCCGAAGCGCTTGTTCGTATCTGAGCATGAAGCTCCTTTTCCACATGGTGTTTGGCGCAAAGTCGCTCGGCCGACTCGCTACCAAAGCCCTGCAACAATTACGATCAATGACAAAACTTCCTAAGTGCCTAGCCGCTGAAATTCAGCGACTAGCCACTTGGGGACTGGATGACAAAACTTCCTAAGTGCCCAGCCGCTGAAATTCAGCGACTAGACACTCGGGGACTAGACATACCTGGATGGTGTCACCTAGCATGCCGTGAAGTTCCATCGCGTCCACTGATGAGAGCACAAGTGGAGTATGCCCGTGACGCTGCTCGACCTCCATGCCGGCGGCCCCAGGCTGTTGGCTCGATGGCACCGAGGCACTCGCCGTGGCGGCCCTCGCTACAAAGCGAGGGAACGTCACCACCGCGGCTCCCGCGCCACCCGAAGGCGGCTCGGTCGCCTCAATCGAGGCCTTGGGGCCTGCCTGCTACGACTCCGCGTCCTCCATGGCCTTCAGAACCACATCCACCGTGGTGCTCGTGGCAGCCGCTGGCTCGTCCGAGATTGTGACGACCTCGTCGCCTTTTGTCTTCTTGGTGCCTTCAACAAGAGCCTCAACCTCGTCGCCTTTCCTCTTCTTCAAGGGATCAGCCGGTGCCTCTGCGGCGACCGATGGAACCTTGGCCATAGAAGGGTGACCTATCTTCTTCACTCCAGTCATGCGAAAGAACTCCGTCAATAACACTCGCCAGTCGAACACAAACCAAGCAAACAAATGAAGGATTGAGGAATACTCACTTAGCGACTGGGATAAATCGTAGGCCAGTACGAATACTGGCTGACTTCTCCAACTCTGGCCCCAGTTTCCGACTGAGGCGCGTCTCGAACACGCTTTGAGCCCAAGACACCGACGGCTTCTTCGAGGATGAGGCCGCGGCAGAAGGTTCAGTTGCAATCGCCGCGGAAGCTCCTCTCGGTGGCGAGGCCCCTGCGGCCGGAGCGGCCACCAGCCTGGTAACTGGGGAGAATGGAGGCGGCAGTGATGCCAGCAACGCCTCGTCTTCCACGACGGTCGCTCATGCCACAGGCGCTGCTATGACACCCCGGTATCGAGCTAAACAAATCCTGCACTCCGTCGATATAAGCTTAACCTTGAGCTCGAGAATATCCAGTGAAGAATCGGTAACACAATAGTGACCCTACGACACAAAATTTATTACAGCAAGCTCATAACTGAGTAGAGAACCAGATTATTACAAACAGAGGTCACTGACCACAAACATCAATCAACGGAAGGCAAAATATGCTATTAAGTATAGCAAACTTAAAATGGCCTAAGAGGCCTGAAGCATAACGATGATGTCCCAGCCCATAGATTCTAGGCTGCCGGCCGAGAACCCCAAGCTACTCGTCGATGTCGATGTAGTACCAAACTGATCTTCAGGGAACACTTACTCTGCTACAAAAATATCAACAAAGCAAGGGTGAGTACATGGTGTACTCTGCAAGACTTATGGCTGGTGGAGTTGTTTTGCATAAAGCCACTTTTGTTTATAAAATAAGAGAGAGAAGAAGCTCGTCTATTCAGAGTATTTTAAAAGGGGATAAGAGAGCGACATCTCCAAAATATTGATCATCATCTTTTGATATCCACCAGGTCATCATCATCTCCTGAACTAGGTTCACCCCCTCGTACCCATGAAGAAGCATCTTTAAGCACACGTTGATCTGCCAAGTTTTATGATTAGGTTAAAGTTCTCTATGATCTTAGAATCTGGTCACTAAGCGTTCATAACCGTGAACACGGATTTTCGAAAAGATTATTACCCTGCACGGGTGTACAACATTACCCACACGTACTAACCTTCTCTTAATTCCACTAGATAAGCCCTCTTCCTTGGAAGGCCGGCAGAGGGTGGTTAGACACGACCTTTATCTTGCTTTCGCCGAGACCATGTGTCACATCCCAAGATTTTCCAAATCTTGTTATGTGAAAAATAAATGAATAAAAGAAAACTTTGTTGATTTTCAGGGTGAGAAGAAACTTTTTGAATCCAATTGGAAACTTTCAAAACCTATTTGGATCAAATAAAATCCTAAAGGGATTTAAAAAGTTAAATAAACAATAAAGTTAAAAATATTTGGAATTACTATTTTTGGATCTTTTAATAAAAGATTTGGTTTTGAAAAGAAAAGGTAGATTTATAAATAAGGATTATTTTATAGAGCCAAATTAGACATTGGCCAAGCTTTTGAAATAAAATGTTTTGTTTTGATTAAAAGAGTAAAGGTTTATTTAAATAAAAATAAGGAGAGTTTATTATTAAACCAATTTTATTAAAATAAAGGTTTTACCATTTTAATTAAACATCAAAACATGTTATTTTATTTTTAAACAAGTTTTCCAAGTATTTTATATTTTCAAATAAAACCTACTGATTTGGTTTTGATAATATTTAGATTTCAAATGGAGGTTCTAAATAAATAAATTAAAACCTATTTGAATTAATAAATAAAGTCTATTTTATTTAATTATTAAATAGATCCTAAAAAGAATAAAAATATTATTATTATCTTTGACTTTGTTTTGTGTTGTTAAACAGAACCAAAACTCAATGCAAAGTTTGGAGGAGTTTTGAATTGATTTGTTATTTGAATGGTTTGATTGAATTTCAAAACAGAAATAAGAAATGGAAAAAGGAAAATGTACTCGACTCAACTAAGCTCGCCCAACTAAGCCCGCTTAGCCCACTCTCTCCCAAAGAAAACGCAGACTCGAAACTCACCCACTCAATGACGACCGGTGGACCCTGCTCTCTCTTTCTCTCATGTCTTGCCAAGCGACCCCACCGCCTCGTCGGCGTCTTCAACGGACCCGTTCCTTCCTCACCGCCGCTGTTTCGGCTATAATCGCTCGCGTAAATTCGCCAATACCTCAGCAATTCAACCCGTGACCACGCTTGATAAACGCCAAGACTCCTCTCTCGCCTCTCTTCCCTCAGTCGCCTCATTGCTTGCAACAACCTTCCTGTCTCGACGAGCTCGCGAATCAATTCCGCAGCCCTGCGCCACCCTTGCCTCCCGAGCACAGGCACATTCCCGACTGGCGAATCTTTACGCAATATTTCGCATGGCTGCTCGAAGCCTCGGCAATGACGACCAAGCGCCGCCACCGTCGCTTGGTACTCCGTGAGTCCTCCGTAGTGTCTCACCGCCGCCTCTCCTTCTCCTTCACGCACGCATCATCGCCATGACCTTGCGCATCTAACCGTGCTCTCCGTTTGCTCCCTCGTGACCCGTAGCGCCGTCCTCGACGACGACAGAGCGTGGTCGTCGTCAGACGCAACTCTGACGAGCGATTAACCGCAACCTTGTGCGCCCCTTCATCAACCACGAGCAGGTTGAGCATCCCCATATCATTGCGATCACGGTGAGCCATCTCTTCTTCTTCCTAGCTTCCTCTAGCGACAGCTCCGCTAGCACGCCGCCGCCGCCAGTGTCGCCGAGCTACCGCTAGAACTTGGTCAGGGTGACGATGGCCGTTAGATGACGATCCAATGGATACGATAGATCACTTAACACTGAAGGGGTACGCAACCAGTGCCGTGCGATTTAGCTTGATCCAACGCCTCACGTTGATGATCCGCCCGAAGCGGTAACAAGAATAAGAAAGCGTCGCGTGGCCAGCTTTTGATTTAAAACAGAATTAGAATCAGATTTGTTTGCAAATTTGAAAAATCCATAACTTTAGTTCTACACGTCCAAATTTTGCAAACTTTATATCAATGGAATCAATGGAACAAGCCCTAGCAAACCATGCCTTTTGTTTAGTAAAAAGCTTCTATTAAATTGTTTGTTTTTGCAGAAACTTGTGTATGCTTGTTTAGGTTATAAAAATTATTCCAAAATGATTTTGAGGATAAAAACTTTTGAAAATGGTGTGTTTTGAACCTACTGACCATAGGAAACACTTTGTGGTTTCAAAAATATATTTGGTGATGCAAAAGAATGAATCTTGGATTTAAAACCAATTCTAGTCAAATAAAAATATGGTTTATTTACTAAAAATGGTTTTGGAAGAAAACCTTTGGGAAATGTTTTATTTCAAACTCTCTGACCCCAAACACCAAGTTTTATGATTTGAAAATGTATTTGGTGAACCCTATAGAACTACTACTTTACTAAAGACATTTTCAAACCACATAAAATAATGACTTGGTTTAGAAAATGGTTTATAAAGTGAAATCTTTTGCAAATGACTTTGCCCCTTTATAAAATGACCATTAGGTGTTTTCAAATGTTTATGACCCATTAGAAACCACTTTTACAAATAAAACAACCATTTTGCATGCTTGCATGTATTGTTTTGTTTATTATTTTATGTGATGTTTTGCTTGAATGGTAGATTGAAATATTGTTTGCTTGATTGAATTGTAGTGACTTGAAGTGTGTGAACATTGCAAAGATCAAGGGTGAACTTATACTCTCTACCAAAAAGGCAAGTGATGCTTCATACTTTGTCCCATTACTTTCACTATGCATTAGTGATTTTTCTAAGTAAAACTTGCATGGAATTTTTGCTAAGTATAAACCATGCTATGGGAAATCCTAGTAGATGAAACCTTAGTAGAAATTTCCTAAGTTAAGATCCCTACTACTATCATGCTTAGCTTAGCTAGTAGAAAACAAGGGTGGAATATATATTCACACTATGGAAAAGTTTCTAAGTCTGAGGACTTGTGTTTTGTTTAATAAAACAACTAAGTAAATGAATCACCTGGGTGGAATGGAAGAAATGGTTTGTTTTGAGTGGTTCACAAGGCCCATTTTTATGGTTTACCTTGTGTATCTCACTTGTGGATGGCCACCCAGGAACAAAGAGATTTGAGATGTCAAATATTGAGAAGCTTCAAGTGCAGCCAGTTGGCATTATGGGCTCTGCCTGGATCATATAGGTTGCAATAACTTAGCCAAATGGACAGTTGGTGGTAGGGTTTGATAGGTTGGAGCGCGTCCATTTTGGTCTAAGGGAAGGCTTCTTTAAGATCTTGTCTTGGGAAACCAAGTCTTGTGGGGAAAGTGCACCACCTCTGCAGAGTGTAAAATCTAAGTACTTAGCCATGTCCCTGGCAAAGGACAATTTGAGCATCAAGACATGGAAGCTATCAAGAATCTCAACATCCAAATTTCTAAGTTAAAACTTGTGGATTGAACAAGGGTTAAAGGATCTTCAATCTTTGATTGGTAGATGCCTTGGGTGATTTTTGTCAAGCAAAAACTTAGTGTTTTCAAATGATAAGGAAAAATCTATTTTTGAGCAATGCAAGAGTCAACTCCACTTTGCCAAATGCATATAGATGATAGACTCCACTATACTACCATAGTATCACTTGCCAATACAATTCAATTGTATTGACCCTTGTGGCTGTGACTTGTTATGTTGCAGGTTTGTTTGATTTTAGTGAAGTGTGATGATTAGGATTACAAGTCTACAACCAACATGTCTGCCTGTGGCACTTTGAAGATGAAGGACCCCATGCTTATAGATATTCTGCTGCAATGTAATGTAATAGCCAAATGAGCTATGAAAGATGTAATAAATTATTTTATTCCTGGTTATAAAGTTGTATTATGACCTTTGTTTCTTGATATTACATCTTAATTGTGGATGCTAGCTATTGATCCAGGGACTAGCATTGTAAACATAGGGATCTCTACCTTATTAAAGGTTGGGAACCTTACAGATGGTATCAGAGCATTGTGTTGCCTGTAGGATGTGTAAACCTAGGATTGGACAAAACCCCTTAGAAAAATAGGAGCTGTATTTGTTCGAAAACTTATTTACAAACAATCATGTAAACTCTTTCCTCAACCATTTTGGTTTTGATTCTACACCTCTTCTATTTCAAACTTGATGGACAAGCCTTTCCCATGGCCAAATACTTCACCATGTGCAAAGGACTTCTGCAACTCTAATGACTCCAACATCTTCAACTCTAATGAATTCAACAGCTTCAACTCTAATGACTTCAACATCTTCAGCATTTTTCACCAAGGACTTCAACCTTAGATATTACTAAGGACAAGTGAGACAAGAAATCTTGCTCAAGATTTGGAGACTAAGGAAACACCAAATAGAAGGAACAATCATCACCTTTGAAGTTTTGTGACTAAGACATGAGAAATTTTCTCCAAGGATACAAAGATTTTGTTCAAGGAGAATCAACCAACACGGATGGAAGGATTTCAAGTGAACCATATAGATGGACCACCATATTTATTTTAAGTCAAACCCACCAACTTATGTGGTGTAACAAAAATATTTTTGGTTGCCTAAAAATATGCTTCAAACTTGTTGTTTGAGTGGAATGTTTGTTTGTGATTGCTTGGACATTGCTTGTGTGAATTGTGATGTGTGTGATTAGAATTATTCCCTTAGAAATATTTTGCCTATTCTAATCCCAATCCAACCCAAACAGATGACTTCTCCAAGAAACCCCAACATCAAGGATGATGACAACAACAACAACCAAGAGAACAACATGAGAGAACAACTACTAGCAAACCAAACCCAGTTGAGCCAAGTGACAACCCAGCTTTTAGCTAACAACAATGAATTAGACCCATCTATACAAAGGATTTTGAAACTTCAATCCCAATTGTTGCAAGGGATGGCCACTCAAATGATCAACATTGGAGACAACTCTTCCAAAGGAGTTTATGACAACAAGGATGACAAAGATGTTATTTTAGAAGGAACCAAAGCCTGCAATATTTGTGGAGACAAGGATCACACTTCCAAGGAACATGGGGATCAATGCCCCAATTGTGAAGAGGAACATCCAGTTGGCCAATGCCCCACATCTCAAGCTATTTGCTTCCTATGTGAAGGAAATAGTCATGTACCTATCCAATGCCCCATCTATTCCATAATTCAACAAAGGAAACAAGGTGGAGTGCAAGAAATGATTGCAGACTATCAAGCCAAGTCTACCAAGAAGGATGAGGACAAAGGAAAATCTCAACTTGTACTTTCATGCAATATGACCCAATTTAAAGGACCAAAGAAGAGACATATGAATTATCCAAGGAGCAATAGAAGGTCAAAGAAACCAGTAGACATTCCTACCTATGAGATAACATATGAAGATCATGAACTAGAAGCACTCCTAGCTTTGGAGAAACCCAAGAAAAATAAGGATAAAAGCCATGTGTAATGTTACACTTGCAAAGAAATGGGACACTATGCCAATGAATGTCCAGAAAAGAAGAAGAAAGATAATAGCCAAGTGATGTGTTTCAAATACAAAGAACCAGGACATTATGCAAGCAACTGTCCAGAAAAGATGAAGCACAAGATAAACCAGCCTATGAAGGATCTCAACCTTGTCACATGTTTCAACTGTGAAAACAAAGGACACTATGCAGATGTTTGTCCAGAAAAGTTACATCAAGATCCCAAGCAAGCCAAGATGTAATTTAGTTGGAAAATATTTTAAGGGTGGTAGTACCCTAGATGCTTTCGAACCAACTTGTAACCCCTAGCCTTCCCAAATCTCGGGACGAGATTTATTTTAAGGGTGGTAGCATGTCACATCCCAAGATTTTCCAAATCTTGTTATGTGAAAAATAAATGAATAAAATAAAACTTTGTTGATTTTCAGGGTGAGAAGAAACTTTTTGAATCCAATTGGAAACTTTCAAAACCTATTTGGATCAAATAAAATCCTAAAGGGATTTAAAAAGTTAAATAAACAATAAAGTTAAAAATATTTGGAATTACTATTTTTGGATCTTTTAATAAAAGATTTGGTTTAAGAAAAGGTAGATTTATAAATAAGGATTATTTTATAGAGCCAAATTAAACCTTGGCCAAGCTTTTGAAATAAAATGTTTTGTTTTGATTAAAAGAGTAAAGGTTTATTTAAATAAAAATAAGGAGAGTTTATTATTAAACCAATTTTATTAAAATAAAGGTTTTACCATTTTAATTAAACATCAAAACATGTTATTTTATTTTTAAACAAGTTTTCCAAGTATTTTATATTTTCAAATAAAACCTACTGATTTGGTTTTGATAATATTTAGATTTCAAATGGAGGTTTTAAATAAATAAATCAAAACCTATTTGAATTAATAAATAAAGTCTATTTTATTTAATTATTAAATAGATCCTAAAAAGAATAAAAATATTATTATTATTTTTGACTTTGTTTTGTGTTGTTAAACAGAACCAAAACTCAATGCAAAGTTTGGAGGAGTTTTGAATTGATTTGTATTTGAATGGTTTGATTGAATTTCAAAACAGAAATAAGAAATGGAAAAAGGAAAATGTATCTGAACAAAAAAAATAGGAAACGGACTCGACCCAACTAAGCCTGGCCCAACTAAGCCCAGTTAGACCACTCCCTCTCTCCATGCAAGAAAACAGTTCGCACTCAGAAACTCACCCACTCAACATCGACCGGTGGACCTCTCTCTTTCTCTCCACACGCTGCCGCAGACCCACTGCCTCGTCGGCGTCTTCAACATGGACCCGTTCCTTCCCTCACCTCATCGGCGTTTAAGCTATAATCGCACAGAATTCGCGTCAATGCCTCAGCAATTCAACCCCGTGACCACGCAGCGATAAACGCCAAGACCTCCTCTCTTTCCCTCTCGCCTACCTCTCACCGTCAGCGCCTCATTGCTTGCAACAACCTCCCTGTCTCCGACAAGCTCGCAACCGAATTCCAGCAGCCCTGCGCCACCCCTTGCCTCCCCGAGCACACAGGCACATTCCCCAGGACCTGGCGCATCTTTCTGAACTGCAGCTTACCGAGCCTCGACAATGACCTCAAGCGCCGCCACCGTCTGTTTGCTACTCCGACGAGTCCTCTAGGTAGTGTCTGACCGCGCCTCTCCTTCTCCTTCACGCATGCATCATCGCCATGACCTTGCGCATCAAACCGTGCTCTCCGATTGCTCCCTCGTGACCCGTAGCGCCGTCCTCGACGACGACAGAGCGTGGCCGTCGTCAGACGCAACTCCGACGAGCGATTAACCACAACCTTGTGCACCCCTTCATCAACCACGAGAAGGTTGAGCATCCCCACATCATTGCGATCACGGTGAGCCATCTCTTCTTCTTCCTAGCTTCCTCTAGCACCAGCTCCGCCGCTAGCCGAACGTCGCCGCCGCGCGCAGCCGTCGAGCGCCGCCAGAACTTGGTCAGGGTGACGATGGCCGTTAGATGATGATCAAATGGATACGATAGATCACTTAACACTTAAGGGGTACGCAACCAGTGCCGTGCGATTTAGCTTGATCCAACGCCTGACGTTGATGATCCGCCCGAAGCGGTACCAACGAATAAGAAAGCGCCGCGTGGCCAGCTTTTGATTTAAAACAGAATTAGAATCAGATTTGTTTGCAAATTTGAAAAATCCATAACTTTAGTTCTACACGTCCAAATTTTGCAAACTTTATATCAATGGAATCAATGGAACAAGCCCTAGCAAACCATGCCTTTTGTTTAGTAAAAAGCTTCTGTTAAATTGTTTGTTTTTGCAGAAACTTGTGTATGCTTGTTTAGGTTATAAAAATTATTCCAAAATGATTTTGAGGATAAAAACTTTTGAAAATGGTGTGTTTTGAACCTAATGACCATAGGAAACACTTTGTGGTTTCAAAAATATATTTGGTGATGCAAAAGAATGAATCTTGGATTTAAAACCAATTCTAGTCAAATAAAAATATGGTTTATTTATTAAAAATGGTTTTGGAAGAAAACCTTTGGGAAATGTTTTATTTCAAACTCTCTGACCCCAAACACCAAGTTTTATGATTTGAAAATGTATCTGGTGAACCCTATAGAACTACTACTTTACTAAAGACATTTTCAAACCACATAAAATAATGACTTGGTTTAGAAAATGGTTTATAAAGTGAAATCTTTTGCAAATGACTTTGCCACTTTATAAAATGACCATTAGGTGTTTTCAAATGTTTATGACCCATTAGAAACCACTTTTACAAATAAAACAACCATTTTGCATGCTTGCATGTATTGTTTTGTTTATTATTTTATGTGATGTTTTGCTTGAATGGTAGATTGAAATATTGTTTGCTTGATTGAATTTTAGTGACTTGAAGTGTGTGAACATTGCAAAGATCAAGGGTGAACTTATACTCTCTACCAAAAAGGCAAGTGATGCTTCATACTTTGTCCCATTACTTTCACTATGCATTAGTGATTTTTCTAAGTAAAACTTGCATGGAATTTTTGCTAAGTATAAACCATGCTATGGGAAATCCTAGTAGATGAAACCTTAGTAGAAATTTCCTAAGTTAAGATCCCTACTACTATCATGCTTAGCTTAGCTAGTAGAAAACAAGGGTGGAATATATATTCACACTATGGAAAAGTTTCTAAGTCTGAGGACTTGTGTTTTGTTTAATAAAACATCTAAGTAAATGAATCACCTAGGTGGAATGGAAGAAATGGTTTGTGTTGAGTGGTTCTCAAGGCCCATTTTTATGGTTTACCTTATGTATCTCACTTGTGGATGGCCACCCAGGAACAAAGAGATTTGAGATGTCAAATATTGAGAAGCTTCAAGTGCAGCCACTTGGCATTATGGGCTCTGCCTGGATCATATAGGTTGCAATAACTTAGCCAAATGGACAGTTGGTGGTAGGGTTTTATAGGTTGGAGCGCGTCCATTTTGGTCTAAGGGAAGGCTTCTGAAAGATCTTGTCTTGGGAAACCAAGTCTTGTGGGGAAAGTGCACCACCTCTGCAGAGTGTAAAATCTAAGTACTTAGCCAGGTCCCTGGCAAAGGACAATTTGAGCATCAAGACATGGAAGCTATCAAGAATCTCAACATCCAAATTTCTAAGTTAAAACTTGTGGATTGAACAAGGGTTAAAGGATCTTCAATCTTTGATTGGTAGATGCCTTGGGTGATTTTTGTCAAGCAAAAACTTAGTGTTTTCAAATGATAAGGAAAAATCTATTTTTGAGCAATGCAAGACTCAAATCCACTTTGCCAAATGCATATAGATGATAGACTCCACTATACTACCATAGTATCACTTGCCAATACAATTCAATTGTATTGACCCTTGTGGCTGTGACTTGTTATGTTGCAGGTTTGTTTGATTTTAGTGAAGTGTGATGATTAGGATTACAAGTCTATAACCAACATGTCTGCCTGTGGCACTTTGAAGATGAAAGACCCCATGCTTATAGATATTCTGCTGCAATGTAATGTAATAGCCAAATGAGCTATGAAAGATGTAATAAATTTTTTTATTCCTGGTTATAAAGTTGTATTATGACCTTTGTTTCTTGATATTACATCTTAATTGTGGATGCTAGCTATTGATCCAGGGACTAGCATTGTAAACATAGGGATCTCTACCTTATTAAAGGTTGGGAACCTTACAGATGGTATCAGAGCATTGTGTTGCCTGTACGATGTGTAAACCTAGGATTGGACAAAACCCCTTAGAAAAATAGGAGCTGTATTTGTTCGAAAACTTATTTACAAACAATCATGTAAACTCTTTCCTCAACCATTTTGGTTTTGATTCTACACCTCTTCTATTTCAAACTTGATGGACAAGCCTTTCCCATGGCCAAATACTTCACCATGTGCAAAGGACTTCTTCAACTCTAATGACTTCAACATCTTCAACTCTAATGACTTCAACAGCTTCAACTCTAATGACTTCAACATCTTCAGCATTTTTCACCAAGGACTTCAACCTTAGATATTACTAAGGACAAGTGAGACAAGAAATCTTGCTCAAGATTTGGAGACTAAGGAAACACCAAATAGAAGGAGCCATCACCACCTTTGAAGTTTTGTGACTAAGACATGAGAAATTTTCTCCAAGGATACAAAGATTTTGTTCAAGGAGAATCAACCAACAAGGATGGAAGGATTTCAAGTGAACCATATAGATGGACCACCATATTTAGTTTAAGTCAAACCCACCAACTTATGTGGTGTAACAAAAATATTTTTGGTTGCCTAAAAATATGCTTCAAACTTGTTGTTTGAGTGGAATGTTTGTTTGTGATTGCTTGCACATTGCTTGTGTGAATTGTGATGTGTGTGATTAGAATTATTCCCTTAGAAATATTTTGCCTATTCTAATCCCAATCCAACCCAAACAGATGACTTCTCCAAGAAACCCCAACATCAAGGATGATGACAACAACAACAACCAAGAGAACAACATGAGAGAACAACTACTAGCAAACCAAACCCAGTTGAGCCAAGTGACAACCCAGCTTTTAGCTAACAACAATGAATTAGACCCATCTATACAAAGGATTTTGAAACTTCAATCCCAATTGTTGCAAGGGATGGCCACTCAAATGATCAACATTGGAGACAACTCTTCCAAAGGAGTTTATGACAACAAGGATGACAAAGATGTTATTTTAGAAGGAACCAAAGCCTGCAATATTTGTGGAGACAAGGATCACACTTCCAAGGAACATGGGGATCAATGCCCCAATTGTGAAGAGGAACATCCAGTTGGCCAATGCCCCACATCTCAAGCTATTTGCTTCCTATGTGAAGGAAATAGTCATGTACCTATCCAATGCCCCATCTATTCCATAATTCAACAAAGGAAACAAGGTGGAGTGCAAGAAATGATTGCAGACTATCAAGCCAAGTCTACCAAGAAGGATGAGGACAAAGGAAAATCTCAACTTATACCTTCATGCAATATGAACCAATTTAAAGGACCAAACAAGAGACATATGAATTATCCAAGGAGCAATAGAAGGTCAAAGAAACCAGTAGACATTCCTACCTATGAGATAACATATGAAGATCATGAACTAGAAGCACTCCTAGCTTTGGAGAAACCCAAGAAAAAGAAGGACAAAAGCCATGTGCAATGTTACACTTGCAAAGAAATGGGACACTATGCCAATGAATGTCCAGAAAAGAAGAAGAAAGATAATAGCCAAGTGATGTGTTTCAAATACAAAGAACCAGGACATTATGCAAGCAACTGTCCAGAAAAGATGAAGCACAAGATAAACCAGCCTATGAAGGATCTCAGCCTTGTCACATGTTTCAAGTGTGAAAACAAAGGACACTATGCAGATGTTTGTCCAGAAAAGTTACATCAAGATCCCAATTAAGCCAAGATGTAATTTAGTTGGAAAATATTTTAAGGGTGGTAGTACCCTAGATGCTTTCGAACCAACTTGTAACCCCTAGCCTTCCCAAATCTCGGGACGAGATTTATTTTAAGGGTGGTAGCATGTCACATCCCAAGATTTTCCAAATCTTGTTATGTGAAAATAAATGAATAAAATAAAACTTTGTTGATTTTCAGGGTGAGAAAAAACTTTTTGAATCCAATTGGAAACTTTCAAAACCTATTTGGATCAAATAAAATCCTAAAGGGATTTAAAAAGTTAAATAAACATAAAGTTAAAAATATTTGGAATTACTATTTTTGGATCTTTTAATAAAAGATTTGGTTTTCAAAAGAAAAGGTAGATTTATAAATAAGGATTATTTTATAGAGCCAAATTAAACCTTGACCAAGATTTTGAAATAAAATGTTTTGTTTTGATTAAAAGAGTAAAGGTTTATTTAAATAAATATAAGGAGAGTTTATTATTAAACCAATTTTATTAAAATAAAGGTTTTACCATTTTAATTAAAAATCAAAACATGTTATTTTATTTTTAAACAAGTTTTCCAAGTATTTTATATTTTCAAATAAAACCTACTGATTTGGTTTTGATAATATTTAGATTTCAAATGGAGGTTTTAAATAAATAAATCAAAACCTATTTGAATTAATAAATAAAGTCTATTTTATTTAATTATTAAATAGATCCTAAAAAGAATAAAAATATTATTATTATTTTTGACTCTGTTTTGTGTTGTTAAACAGAACCAAAACTCAATGCAAAGTTTGGAGGAGTTTTGAATTGATTTGTTATTTGAATGGTTTGATTGAATTTCAAAACAGAAATAAGAAATGGAAAAAGGAAAATGTATCTGAACAAAAAAAAGGAACGGACTACCAATCTAAGCCTGGCCCAACTAAGCCCAGTTAGCCCACTCCCTCTCTCCCCGCAAGAAAACGGTTCTCACTCAGAAACTCACCCACTCAGCGACTGACCGGTGGACCCCCGTTCCCTCTCTTTCTCTCACGCTGCCAAGGGACCCCACACCGTCGCCGTCTTCAACCGGACCCGATCCTTCCTCACGTCGCCAAGCCGTTTACGCTATAATCGTCACAGAATTCGCGTCAATGCCTCGCAATTCAACCCCGTGACCACGCAGGATAAACGCCTCCTCTCTCTCTCTTTCCCCCTCTCCTCTGCCTCAGCGCCTCATTGCTTGCAACAACCTCCCTGTCTCCGACGAGCTCGCAATCACCGGCAGCTCGCCACCCTTGCCTCCCGAGCACACGCACATTCCCAGACTGGCGCATCTTTCAGAATCGCATGCTGCTGCCTTCGCCTCGACAATGACTCAAGCGCCGCCACCGTCTGTTTGCTCCTCCGGTGAGTCCTCCAGGTAGTGTCTGACCGCGCCTCTCCTTCTCCTTCACGCACGCATCATCGCCATGACCTTTCGCATCTAACCGTGCTCTCCGTTTGCTCCCTCGTGACCCGTAGCGCCGTCCTCGATGACGACAGAGCGTGGCCGTCGTCATACGCAACTCCGACGAGCGATTAACCGCAACCTTGTGCGCCCCTTCATCAACCACGAGCAGGTTGAGCATCCCTACGTCACTGCGATCACGGTGAGCCATCTCTTCTTCTTCCTAGCTTCCTCTAGCTCCAGCTCCGCCGCTAGCCGAACGTCACCGCCGCGCGCAGCCGTCGAGCGCCGCCAGAACTTGGTCAGGGTGACGATGGCCGTTAGATGACGATCCAATGGATACGATAGATCACTTAACACTGAAGGGGTACGCAACCAGTGTCGTGAAATTTAGCTTGATCCAACGCCTCACGTTGATGATCCGCCCGAAGCGGTACCAACGAATAAGAAAGCGCCGCGTGGCCAGCTTTTGATTTAAAACAAAATTAGAATCAGATTTGTTTGCAAATTTGAAAAATCCATAACTTTAGTTCTACATGTCAAAATTTTGCAAACTTTATATCAATGGAATCAGTGGAACAAGCCCTAGCCAACCATGCCGTTTGTTTAGTAAAAGCTTCCGTTAAATTGTTTGTTTTTGCATAAACTTGTGTATGCTTGTTTAGGTTATAAAAATTATTCCAAAATGATTTTGCGGATAAAAACTTTTGCAAATGGTGTGTTTTGAACCTACTGACCATAGGAAACACTTTGTGGTTTCAGAAATATATTTGGTGATGCAAAAGAATGAATCTTGGATTTAAAACCAATTCTAGTCAAATAAAAATATGGTTTATTTATTAAAAATGGTTTTGGAAGAAAACCTTTGGGGAATGTTTTGTTTCAAACTATTTGACCCCAAACACCAAGTTTTATGATTTGAAAATGTATTTGGTGAACCCTATAGAACTACTACTTTACTAAAGACATTTTCAAACCACATAAAATAATGACTTGGTTTAGAAAATGGTTTATAAAGTGAAATCTTTTGCAAATGACTTTGCCACTTTATAAAATGACCATTAGGTGTTTTCAAATGTTTATGACCCATTAGAAACCACTTTTACAAATAAAACAACCCTTTTGCATGCTTGCATGTATTGTTTTGTTTATTATTTTATGTGATGTTTTGCTTGAATGGTAGATTGAAATATTGTTTGCTTGATTGAATTGTAGTTACTTGAAGTGTGTGAACATTGCAAAGATCAAGGGTGAACTTATACTCTCTACCAAAAAGGCAAGTGATGCTTCATACTTTGTCCCATTACTTTCACTATGCATTAGTGATTTTTCTAAGTAAAACTTGCATGGAATTTTTGCTAAGTATAAACCATGCTATGGGAAATCCTAGTAGATGAAACCTTAGTAGAAATTTCCTAAGTTAAGATCCCTAATACTATCATGCTTAGCTTAGCTAGTAGAAAACAAGGGTGGAATATATATTCACTCTATGGAAAAGTTTCTAAGTCTGAGGACTTGTGTTTTGTTTAATAAAACAACTAAGTAAATGAATCACCTAGGTGGAATGGAAGAAATGGTTTGTGTTGAGTGGTTCACAAGGCCCATTTTTATGGTTTACCTTGTGTATATCACTTGTGGATGGCCACCCAGGAACAAAGAGATTTCAGATGTCAAATGTTGAGAAGCTTCAAGTGCAACCACTTGGCATTATGGGCTCTGCCTGGATCATATAGGTTGCAATAACTTAGCCAAATGGACAGTTGGTGGTAGGGTTTGATAGGTTGGAGCGCGTCCATTTTGGTCTAAGGGAAGGCTTCTGAAAGATCTTGTCTTGGGAAACCAAGTCTTGTGGGGAAAGTGCACCACCTCTGCAGAGTGTAAAATCTAAGTACTTAGCCATGTCCCTGGCAAAGGACAATTTGAGCATCAAGACATGGAAGCTATCAAGAATCTCAACATCCAAATTTCTAAGTTAAAACTTGTGGATTGAACAAGGGTTAAAGGATCTTCAATCTTTGATTGGTAGATGCCTTGGGTGATTTTTGTCAAGCAAAAACTTAGTGTTTTCAAATGATAAAGTTGGTCAAGTATTGTTCGTCGATCTTCGATCCTCAACAGTGTTGATCTTGGTCTTCGATCTCGATCTCGATATAGTATTCTACCGGAAAGAACCAACACCAGAAAGAGAGGGAAACAATCAACACATGGCATCGATGCAATGCTCAAGCAAAGGATGATGATATGACAAGTTAAATTGTATTGAATTGAAACCCTAAAACATGCTCGACCATTTAATCAGGGTTCCGAGGGGTGGAAACCCTAACTCGGGGAAACTCCGGAGGCATATGAGAGGGGTTGATTAGTTTCCTAATTAAACTTGCCATTTAAGTTGTTGAACAATGCATGATTATAGCTTAAATAGCTAGGTTTCATTTTTATAAACATTTTGATATATTATTCATATTTTTCTGACTTATAAATAAAAAGTTATTGATTTTACAATGTTTAATCAATTTCTGTAATTATTTAAACCATTTCTAAATTTATGCAAAACTGGGAAACCTTTTTACACGAGGACACAACTAGCCGCAGTGTCTAACAGAGGGGCCCTAGGGCCACCTCAGCTAGCCATGCTGGAAGGCAGCGGGTGGGCCACGTCGTCTCCACGCGACTGCCACGTAGACGCCACACGGGACCACATCAGCTCACCGGAGTACACGCCAGACGGTGGCCAGAGATGGCGGAGGAGGGCACACGGGTCTGCAAGACCTAGCCTACTCGAATCAGCGCAATGAGGGGAACCTGAAATGGGCGGCGCCGCTGCGGCTTGGTCGTCGGAACGATGGTGGCGATGGCGGACGGCGACGACAGAGGGCGGCGCACGACGCGAGCAAGAAACGGAGCGAGAGGAGAGGTTGGAGAGGCTCTGGGGAACCGCCAGCTCACCTAGATGCGATTGGCGGGGTCGGGGAGGTCGGGCGAGCTCGGACGTGGCCGGAATCAGCGACGAAGATGGTGGCAGGCGCTCGGGAAGACGGGGACCGTGGGCTTGATTTCGACCACCCGCGGTCAATTCCTTCGGGCAAGTGAGAGAGTCCACCACGGCGATCTCAGCGGTGGCCACGGCTCGGGCTAGGGCGATCGAGAACGGCGGGGATCGTCGGAGCTAGGGTTCGGGTCCGCGAGGGGAACGAGAGAGAGGGGTCGCTGGAGAGGGGGAAAGTGTATGAGGGCGACGGGGACGTGGCCGCGTCGTTCTTATCCATGCTCGGGGCTCGACGGACGGCCAGGAGGAGGCGGCGGGGATCGACGGCGGCTCCGACGACACCCAGCTGCTTCCTCCCGAGGAGGAAGACGACGAAAGGGGCGGCAAAGCGGTACTAGGCCGCGCTTGGGCCGGTTGCGGCTGCTGGCTGCTGTGCGCGAGCGGCAGAGAGGGAAGAGAGGGAGTTGGGCCGGCCTGATAGGGTTAGCTGGCTGTATTTTTTAGCATAACATTTTTCTATTTTTGTTTTGATTTCTGTTTTATGTTTTGAATTCCAAATCTGTTCTGAATCATTCAAAATTACCAGAAGGGTTTTGTGAAATATATAAAATACCATGGAGCCCTTTTAGTCCATTTGGGCTTCACTATTTTGGTAACTTTTCAAATTCAAATCCTTTTGAATTGCTTTTCAAAGAGAGGGAAGAAAACTAGGGTTTAGGGTTTTGATTTATTTCTTCAATGCACAATATAAATGATGATGCTCGTGCTATGCACAATCAAAACCCTAGTTAGTAATTAACTAAAACTAGGGTGTTACAACCGCTGTTTCTTGGTGTCTTTGGTAGCATCGAACTACTCATGACCCGGAGGAGACGCCTTTAGCAAACGTCTTCTTCTTGGGTGGCGGTAGCTTCTTCTTCTTTGACGGTGTGGCTTCACTATGCGAGGTATGCTCGGGGAGCTCGTCATCATTGTCGTCATGGGCCTCGTGGCTTTTGCTGGCCCCGAGCTCGCGCTGGTGTTGCCCACGAGTCTTGCGGACCGTGGGGGCGGCGACCTCCATGGCTTCGTCGCCATCATCGTCATCGTCATCACCGCCGCCCCATCACTTCTGACGTCGCACTTATCAGGTGACGACTTGCTCTCGTCTTTGGCGGACGAGTTCGAGTTCTCATCATCTGCGGGTGGAAACCAACAGTCCACCACTTGGAATAGCTGCAACAACCAAGTAACGTTAGCACGACCGCGAATGCATAAACTGGGAATGCGAGTGCATGGGAAATAAAAACTCAGCGTTGGAACTTGGCGCTTCGCGGTGTAAGGTGCGACCCCGGCCTTCGCATCAAGATACACCGCCTGGGTGATCTTCTTCAGGGCCAGGGTATAGTCATTGAGTCTCCACTCGGCATGACAGGACTTCGTCGGGTCGTCCTTGCCCGTATAGTCGTACATATAGTGGGCACGGCCGGCTAGAGGCACGAGCCGTCGCCCGAGCCAGCAGTTGTAGAGGTTGATGGTTTGAAGGCCCTTCTTCTTCAAGTTGCGTATGGTTTGCAACATCTCGTCGATGACCATCCGCTGGTCCAGCGGAAGCTTGGTGACTTGGAGCCGACGCTCGGGCGGTCAATGAGTACCTCGGAAGCGCCACCACGCCCGGCGTCGACTCGGTCACATAGAACCAGTTATTTTCCATTCGCTGCTTTGCGAGCATCATCGATCGAAGAACGACGCCGACTTCACCGGAAAGTCGCCGCCGGCTAACATCGGGTCGCCTCTTCGCGGCTGATCCTCCCATGGAACAGATCTTGCCATAGGGGAAATTATGGTCGACAGCCCAATTAGCACTCGCATAATGCCACGAAGATGGTGAGATTTTCGATACTATGCGGACCCAGGTCTGACGGTTGGATGCCGTAGTAGGCGCAGAAGTGGCGGAAGAAGAGGGAGGTGAGGAATCCGAGCCCCCGCTCCAGATGGCTGGTGAAGCAGATGAATTCCCCCCTGCGCGGAGTTGGGATCACCTCTCCGTCCGCGGGGATGTGCCATCTCCCGGTGCGGAGGATCCCTGTCTCCTCGAAATATTTCAGCAGCGCCTTCGTACACTTGGATCTGCCCCATGGTTCCGCAGGGGGCCATCATTTGGGGGATCTGGGGCTGCAAATCTCTCTAGGTCGCTCTGGTCACTACGCGGAATGGAGGATTGAGAATGCACGAGATCGAAGGAAGTGAGGGAAGTGTTTTCCCCTCACCCGTCACTCTCCTTATATAGTGGTTGTTACCCGCCATTTTCGGGGAGCCGTTACCACGCGGTAATTACACCGATATTACTGTTGGGTTACCCAACGGCTAGTTTGACCAAGTTGACGGTCCAACTTCATCCACTCGACTTGTTGTCTTCAACGACTTGACGATTCGCCGACCTGTTCGCCAAGCTGCGATCTGATTCAAATGACTAGTTCTTTCCTTTGTTCAGGAGTCCATCACCGATTCGACTGGGCGTTCGAATTGGACCCGCATACTCCGACTGCCAAGGAACACCTGCAACGAATCAGCGACGGCCTCGGGGACTACTGATGGGGATATGGCTACCGGGGTATACCCAGCAGGACGTTTCCTATTGGCCCAAGCTTCCAAATGAGGGCCTGCAGGATCGGATCAAGACTTGGCGAGGACTCAGGCGACTGGAAGCTGGAGGCCCAGAAGTGTAGCTAGGCCCAGTCGGATTAGGTCAAATACCCTCCGAATCCTTAACCAATTCGGTTGTAGATCTGTAAACCCTAGCGAGGCGAACCTATATAAACCTCCCTTAGGGTACGCATAGAGGACACGTTCCATCATACACCCTAGCGACTCGCCGCCTAGTCGCCGAGCTCGCCCTTGTACTCTCTCCATAATACAATCTAGCAGGAGTAGGTCTTACCCTCCGGGGGGCCGAACCTGGGTAAACCCTTGTGTCTTCGCCCTCATCTCGCACCGCATATGGCTGGCCTCCCTTTCCCCTCGTTCCACTACTCACCGACAAAGATTCGCCGTGGCCATTCCTCGACATCCATAATCAAGAGCGCAAGCGAGTAGGGTTCTCCTGGGGCCCGAACACAGGTAAATCTCGTGTCCCTGTGTTGCTTGTCTGTTAACCGTTCCGTGACTTCCAGCATCCCCATCTTCTCCAAAACCCAAGTCCATAACAATGGGCATTGACGAGATCAAACCTCGTCAATTGGTGCTGTCTGTGGGAAACGGGTACGCTGATCATGCAGTCGTGACGGTTCCATCCGGAGTGATCTACGTTTCATCAGCAATGCAGAGTCACCTCCTCTTTGGCGCCTTCGACTTCAGCGCCCACTCGCCAGCCACCCTGAAGGATTTCGAGTCCATCGGCAACGGGCTCGAGATGCTGTTCGGGAGCTTCTGCTTCAAGGTGGGGCAGACCGGCACCCTCCACCTCCCAGAGCGGATGCCACCACCATCCATCAGGCCCGCTTCATGGGTCCCACCCATCGGCGCGTTGCACGCATCGATGCTGACAGATGACTCAGATGATAGAAGCAGCTGCAACTCCGATATTTGCGCCCCTCCTTCAGATGAAGGAACCTACGGTTCCAGATCCGAAAGCTGCGGCAGCAGCAACCCACTCCGCGAGCGCTACCTATGCGCCGTCGTCATAAACAACAAAGCAGACCCACCGCCGGGTTCGAGTGCGCAGCAAACACCCAATCCCCCTCCCAACCCGCAAACTGGTTATAGAGGAAATGGGGGAGATCTGCCTAACAAAGCCAACACGGGCGACGATCACGCATATAACTAGATCAACTTCAACGAGGAAGGTTGGTGCCAAGCACGCGAGGCCATGGCAGGCACCAAAATCCTGCCTGTGAATGCCTCCCGAGATCTGCTGATGGCCTACCACCTCCTCCTGATCGACGAGCACAAACGACAGGTGAAGCTGTAGGAGGAGCTCGAAAAGCGTCAGAAGACAGCTGCGGAATCCAGCGCGTGGCGAGATGCGCTCTCCGCCGTTGACGGCTCCACCTCACATGGCAACAACGCCACAAGTACCGCTCCCGCATGGAGCGCACGGACCCCGCCGCACGAAACGAGGTCACTAGTGCCCTCAATACGTCCTTCACGACGATGGACTCGCACGAAAACATCATGCCTAAAACACCGAAGGATGCAATCATGGCAGGCACCACATATCTTGCATCCAATCCGCCTCCAGTGGGTGACCCGAAGAACGCTATGCACAAGACCGCGCTAGCAGGCCTCGGACTGCTCGGAGCTGCGCTCCATGACAAAAATCCAACGGAGACGAAGAAAAAAGTTGTGGTCAAGTTCACTCGAAGCCCTACACCCTCATCCGAGGAGGACGAGCGCGACCTTCCCCGGTGCCGCAAGAGCCCACGGCGCCGCAGCAGCAACTATGATGCTCGTAACGAGCTCACCCAACGCAAGATCGACAAAGAACGTGCTAAACGCGCGTGCTCAACTCAGTCCAAAGAGGAAGACGACGGAGAGCTGTGCGGAGCCAGATGCTTTAGCAGATCCATTCGGCGAACACGGATGCCAAAAAATTTCAAGCTCCATTCGGACAATCTGAAGTTCGACGGCACGCAGAAGCCAAAGGCTTGGCTCGATGATCACCTGTCGTCGGTCAATCTCCACGATGGAAACAGTAACACCGCCTTACAATGCCTTCAGGTACAACTGACAGGTGCAGCCAGGGTCTGGCTGAGCAGCCTATCCTCCGGCTCCATCCAAAGCTGGGAAGAGCTGGCGTACAGCTTCATCCGCAACTTCAAGGGCACCAGCAAGAGGCCAACCTCAATTGAGGAGATGCGAGCATGCACCCAACGGACCAACGAGTCTTGCGCTCATACATACTCCTCAAGTCCCACATCAAGAACTCCGCCGCGCACATCTCCGAAGAAAGAGCAGTCGACGCCTTCAAGGATGGCGCCGGGCGCCCAAATTTCAAGGAGGATCTTGGGCGCATCAAGCCCAAGACACTCGACCACCTCATGGACATCGCCAATTGTTGGCAGATGGCGAGAATTTCGTCAACCGAGTGCATTCGGATGATGAATACGACTATGGCCGCAGGCCCGAACGCCACAGCAAGAGAAGATCGCGTGTCTACGACGATCCCGACGGAGTCAACATGGTTGCAACCGGGTACGCCGATCGACGCGATGACGGCAACCGCAATAGCGGATACCATGGCAGCAACTACCGCGACGACAGACGATCCACACAAGCATGGCAATGTCGCAGCCGCGACGATGAGCCTTCGGCATACGATAAGCTGTCTGGTCCCTGCACACCATCCACTTCTACATCGACAAGAAAGATGGTAAGAAGAAGGCCAGCCACATGCTCAAGGACTGCCGAGAATTCCAGAAGCTCAGCGAGGGCCTCACCCAAATGCGGCGCCAGACCATGAACCCTGGATTTGGACCCGCACCCGCACCATGTCCCATCGCCCACGGAGCTCCTCCACCACCACCCGTCGGACCATCGCAGCCGCCGGTCGCACCAGCGCCAAAGAACGGCGTAGGTGGGTACCCACCACCAAAAGGGTCCCTGATGATCCAGAAAGGGCGCCCAACCAACCGGGCGTAGAAGAAGATCACCCGAAAAGTTAGCCTGGCCGTGACCTCTCCACCATCCATACCTGAGTACCTCAGCGGATCGGAATACGGCATCACATTTGATCGTTTGGATCACCCACGCCAGGTACCTCATCCAGGTCATGTTGCCTAGTGCTTGAGGCGCAGATCGGCAGATTTGAGATGGGCCGCATCTTCATGGATGGCAGCAGCGACATCAACCTGATGTTCGCCAGCACACTCGCAGCGATGTGCATCCCGCTGTGCAACCTGGAGCAGTCAGACACGACGTTCCACGACATAGTCCCAGGGAAGGGCATATACCCCCTGGGCAAGATATGGCTCGACGTCATCTTCGTCCAGCCCGAAAACTTCAGGCGCGAGCATCTAGAGTTCGAAGTTGTGGAATGTCCATCACAATACCACGCCATCCTTGGCCGTGTGGCATTCGCAAGATTCTTGGCAGTACCGCACTATGCGTACCTGCTACTGAAGATGCCATGACCTAGGGGCGCATCACCGTCCAAGGAAGTTTCACCCGGTCCGATAGCTACGACGGAGACTTCAATAGAATCTCTCAGTAGTTCGGCATGCAGGAGGAGATCACGAGGCTCAAAGAAGTGACAGACAACGGGGCACCCCTAGTCACCAGACAAAACGCACCTGATATGTCGTTCGACTCCACGGTCAACACGAAGAAGGTGGAGGTCCACCCAACGGACGCCTCCAAGATGGCGTTGATCGCCAACGACCGGCCTCAAGATAGGAAAGCACGCTTTCGTCGAACTCCTCCGTGAGCGCTTAGGAAATTTTGCTGGTGTCCTGCTGGACATGCCGATGTTCTAGGAATTCATTGAGCATGCACTAAATGTGTTTCCGGATGGTTACCAAGCAATGATCCATCGACCGTCCGCCAAGAGCCGGAGCCGTTGGAATCGAAGTCAATAGACTGCTCGATGCCAACTTCATCAGGGAAATCAAAGAAAGAGAGTGTCTGGCCAACACCGTGTTGGTCCCCCAAAAGGACACAGACATCCTGCGATGTGCGTGGACTTCACATCGCTCAACAAGCACTGTCCAAAGGACCAATTCCCCCTACCAAGGATTGATCAAATCATCGACTCCACTGCAGGTTAAGAGAAACTCTCCTTCCTCGACGCCTACTCAGGCTACAACCAAATTCGACTGAAGGTCGAAGATCAGGAGAAAACAATGTTCATCACGTTGTTCGGAGTGTTATGCTATAACACAATGCCTTCCGGGCTGAAGAACGTAGGCGCGACGTACCAGAGGTGCATGCAAGCATGTCTGAAGAACCAGATCGGTCGCAACATCCAGGTCTATGTCGACGACATAGTAATCAAGAACAGGGAGGCCAAGACGCTGATCGACGATCTCCACGAGACGTTCGACAACCTTGATTGCTACAAGATCAAGTTGAACCCAGACAAGTGCGCCTTCAGCGTCCCGTCAGGTCAATTACTCGGGTACTTCATCTCCCAACAGGGAATCAAGGCGAACCCAAAGAAAATTAGGGCCATACTGGCCATGGAGAAGCCGAAAAACCTCAAAGGCGTCCAACGATTGTCAAGGCGGATCGCCGAAAGCGTATTCATCAGCCGAATGGGTGAGAAGGCCCTACCTTTTTAATAGTGGACACCCGAAGCGGATGATGCGTTCGAGGACATTAAGCGGCTACTCTCCACATCGCTTGTCCTAGTCACACCAAAGGAATGGGAACCATTGCTGCTATACATCGTAGCCACACATCAGGTGTCTAGCACCGTACTCGTGGTCGAGTGACCCGAAGTTGGCAAGACCCATGGGGTCCAACGCCCAATCTTCTACCTTAGCGAGGTACTGACCCCGACAAAGCAGAGGTACCTTCACTACCAGAAGCTCGCCTACGGTGTATTCATGACGGCACGTCAGCTGAGCCACTACTTTCAGGAGCATCAGATCATGGTCGTCAACGACGCCCCACTGTCAATCATCCTGAACAACCCCAAAGCCACGGGGAGCATAGCCTTATGGGGCATCGAATTGTCCCCTCTAGACATAATCTACAAACGACGCACCGCCATAAAGTCTCGGGTCCTCCCTGACTTCCTCGTCCACTAGATGGAACTCCAGCTGCCAGATACTCCAGACATGTCGCATTCCTAGACGATGCACTTTGACGGCTCCAAGCGCTAGGCCAGAGCCGGGGCCGGTGTCATACTGACGCCCCCCAAGGCGATAAGATGAAGTATGTCCTTCAGATGAAATTTTGCGCCTCCAACAACGAGGCCGAATACGAGGCCCTCATCCACGACATGAGGATGGCCAAGGTACGCGGGTAAACACACCTCGTTATCTACGGCGACTCGAACCTCGTCGTGCAGCAGACGATGAACGAGTGGGACGCCCATAGCGCCAACATGATCGTACCGCGCACTCTACAACTCACTCGAAGGAGACTTCGACGGCTCCAAGCTTCGGCATGTCGGCAGGGAAAGCAATGAAGAGGCTGACAGGCTCCCCAACATTGGCTCTACCTATGCACGGGTGCCACTAGGTGTGTTCCTCGAACAAATCTGCGTACCCTCTATCAAGAGGAAATTCCCAAAAGGCTCAGCCGAAGAAGCAGAGCACTCGGGGGCTGGGCTACCTTAAGGCCTGGAAGGACCTGAAAAGCTGGACATAGAGGCCGAGCTGGTCATCTTGATGCAGGACATGGCGTTTGAAGAAACATGGACGCAACCGTACATGCGATACCTGATAAACAATCAACTGCCTGATGACCCGATAGATGCCCGGCGCATATCTCGCCAGTCAAAAGCCTTCACCATCATCAAGGGAAAACTGTATAAGCGCAGCATCTTAGGTGTGCTCCAATGATGTGTCACCATCGGTGGCGGCAAAAGCATCCTCCAAGACATCCATGAGGGTATCTGCGACCATCATGCAGGCATCCACGCCCTAGTCGCCAAAGCTCTACGAGCCGGGTTCTAGTGGCCAACTGCAATGAACGACGCCAAGGACATCGTACAGAGGTGCAACGCATGTCAGAGGTACGCGGACAAGCCACACGCGCCAGGATTCGAGATAAGGCCTATACCGCTGGCCTGGCCCTTCGCCCAGTGGGGCCTCGACATGATCGGAAAACTACCAAAGTCCTCGCTAGGAGGCCACATCTTCCTCCTGGTCGTAGTCGACAAATTCACTAAGTGGATCGAGGCCATGCCCGTCACCAACCAAAGCGGCAAAACTGTCATAAAAAAATTCGAGTCCATTGTCTACAGGTTCGGCGTGCCTCATAGCATCATAACGGACAACGGCTCGAACGTCATCTCGAAGGAATTTCGAGAATTATGCAGGAACCTCGGCATCAACATATCATACGCCTCCATGGCGCACCCGCAGACCAACGGGCAGGTCAAAAAGGGTAACGACCTCATAGGCAATGGCATCAAGAAGCGCCTAATATGCCCACTCGAAAGGCTTGCGCGGGGGCCTGGGAAGATGAGCTACCTCCGTCCTCTGGAGCCTGCGAACAACGCCAAATAGCTAAACCGGCTACACAGCCAAGGCTACTCAGCCGAACAATGTACCTCCTCGTTTGCTATGAATAAAATTTAAGTTCCTTGGCTCAAATATCTTTTCTTCTTACATTACTTCTCGCTAAATACGCTTGGGGGCTACGCCTCACCTCATGACTTCGTCGACTGAAAACAATGCATACAACCTAAGTAGCTGACCACGACAGGCTAACAAAAAGGACATGCACATTACTAGCACACCACGTGCCATTATATATAAACTTTACAAAGGGCATTGCAAGCTCACTCGAATACTACATTATCTCGTTTTCTTTATAGGACCTAATTGTTCTGGAGCATAACATTCTCCCGTTGCTCGAACAAATCTACAATTTCTTCGGCGTACTACGCCACAGCTGCGTAATGAGGGCGCATGTCCCATAAACTACCATCTGGTCGAAGAGGCGGTCCAGTCGCTACCTTTGCAAGATTGACATCATGACTATTCAATCGAATGAGAGACAAGCCTGCCTTGAACCCTGCAATTAGCTGATGACACACCAACTCCTTTACGTGGCCTACATTCCGAAATTTACCAAGAAGACCCCAAAAAGTAGAAGGCGTAGCATCCAAAGGGAACATGGCGAACCAAATGGCCGCAAGTGATGACCTCGCCTGCCTCAGCACCTGGTGTACGCGATCTTGCACCGTCGCAAGGACGATGGCTCGATCTCGATCCATCCAAAAAAATCCACCAGCCTCGAGCTCTTGTTGCGTCAGGCAGTTCATCCGAATTGCGACGCACTCCTTATATTCCCTCGGAATGAGATTCACATTTGCACAAATCATGGGGTGAGACATAATACAAATAAGGTACACCCAAAAGAGCATCAGTTCACAAAGACTCACATTGCAGTTGCTCACCCATCTGCTGAAATTCCCCAAGCAAGAAATCCTCCCTCGGAGTGGCTCGCTCAGCCTTTGACTTCCACACATCCGCATGGCCTCGGATGCTGAGGATGTCCTTTTCTAGACTGCGGACGTGATCACGCAGAAAGTTCAATTGCGACGCCTCATCCAATGATGGGCGAGGATCAAGAGCATACAGAGTAACCATTGGAGCCTCACCCGAATGATCCTAGGGGTAAACAAGCAAGTATGAACATCACAAATACTTTTGAAAACAGTCAAATGGTAGACTTATATACACAAATAAAGCCACCTCGTGGCAAAGTGGGACTCGTTCATCCGCAAGACGTTACAAAAAAACACCAAAAGCAGAAAAGCTACACTAGCTACAGTACAAGGGACTAAGCACCAGCATCCGGAGCAGCCTCAGAGCCAAACTGCTTGTTCTTGTCCTCCTGCTGCTGCTTCACCGCATAATCGGCCAGGAGGTCGATGAGCTTAGTCCCGTAATGCTTACAACAAGAAGCAAAGAGGGCGAAAGCTACCTTGGATCCATCCTCCGCCGTTGGCATCCTGGATGTAACTTGGGTCAGGTACAACTCGCCCCCGGATGCCATCACCATGGCCAGCCCCATGGAAGCACCAGTGCCCTTCTGCTTGCGTTTGTACTCCGTTGGAGCATCCTCTGACAGAGCATTCACAAGGGTGTCAACATCGTCGAGGGAAACACCCTTGGGGTTGGGGACGGCCTCCTTGTAAAAGTGCGTGAGTACCTTCTTGGCCTTCTCCAGGGAGCCAACGACAACAAAGCAGTGATCCTCGATCGCATCAGCAACAGCATCAGCCAAGACATCTCCGTGCTCCAGCACACCACGATCAAACATGATGCCAGAAGCATCTGACAAGAAGAAGAAAAGAACACTCGAATGAGAAAGTATAATGCACTCAAAAATCAAAACACCCAAAGCATACAAGAGTAAATTACCAGAGATAGCCTTGGCAGCAGCCATGAGCTTGTCGGCCACGAATTTCTCCCGAGTGGCTGCCACGGCCACAAGCTGTTGTTCGCGATCTTCGGCCTCCTTTTGCCGGCGCTCCATGGCCTCCGCAGCATCCGCTGCCTTCTTCCCCGCTTGGCCGAGGCTCTTTTCGAGAGCGTTCAGCCTTAGGAGTGCGTCATTGTTATCATCTACAACATAAATAAATATCAGGTAAACAAAAGCAACAAACCTGGCGGACTCGAACAATAAACAAGGTGAAAATCTACGCACCTCGGAGCTGCTTCAGCTCATCCTCCAATGCCAGATGCTACTGGATAAGAAGATTGGCGCTATGGACAAAGGGCTACAGCAGAAGAAAACAAAATGAATGAAAAAGGTCTCGGGGCCTTCCCCCCGAAAAGCGAAAGACCAACATGTTAGATCAATAAAGGACTCGGGGACTCCCCCCATGGAGTAAAAGGACAACACTTACGTGCTTAGGTATGGACTCCGAAGGTTTGCATGCTTCCTTCCGAGTCACGACTGCACGAGTTTCTCGCCTAGCAAAGCTTGGGTCATCGTCCTTGGAGTTGGCCACCACCTGGGGAATAGAAGCTATCGGCTTCAATTCCACAAAAACTTCTTGGGTGTCCCCGTCAAGGGACTCCTCCGAAGGATTGCTGCTAGCACTTACCAAATCAGCAACAAGCTACAACTTCGAAGATGAACATGGAAGAAAGACTCAAACAAAATGACTTACGACTCGATGTCTGAAAAATTGAAGACATGAGCCGCCTTCTCCTTCTTCTTCTTCTTCTTCTTCTTCTTCTTCTTGGCTGGCGGCTGCGAAGCCACTGCCCGAATGGGCACGACAGGCAAAGGCGCAGATGACACGTCCTCACCGTGCTGCTCGAGGAACGACGGACCCCTTGGAGTTGGTGGTGTAGACCCATCCGAAGATTCACTCCAGGAGCGCTTTCGAGTCCGCTCTTCGCTCTGCTCGGGGGCTTCTGCGGTAGGAGATTGCGCCGGGGGAAGTTTGGATTCGGATTCCACAACTTCATTATCTGGCGCAACCGAAAATTTCTCAGGTAGATGGGGCATCATACTAGCTAGCTTGAGGTCATGCAAACAAAAGACAACAACAGAACATGATTAATGACACTAATAAGAAACAAAGTACTCGAAGAAGCGCAACGCGTAATCTATAAGTTTCCACCTACGGAACCGCATTTCTGGCGTTGAACGAGGAGGTCAAGGATTTCCCCGGGAGTTTCTCGTTGGCCTTGTACTTCAGCAGGGGCCGAAGCACTCTATCAAGGTCACTCGAAGACAACTCCTCAGGAGAAACCCTTGTCGGATCACTGCGGCTAGCATACAGAAACATCGGGTGCGCCCTCGCTTGGAGTGGCTGCACCCGACGCTTGAGGAAGTTGCGGATGACGTCGAAACCATTGACCTCCTTGATGGCCACCAGCTGGAGTGCCTCCACCCGTTGGTAGAGATCCTCCACCTCTGTCGTTTCACCCTCTAAGACGTGGTTCTTCCATGACCTCTTCAAGATGATTTTCTGGGTGGAGTCGAAAGGGGCGAGACCAAATTGCTGCCCGTACAATTTAGCGTCATGGATATAGAACCACTTCTTCCGCTAGTATTGGACGGACTCGCACATAGAAAAGGAGAAGAATTGGACAGAAGAACGAATGGAAATGATGCAGCCACCGAGCGGATAAACACCGCCGGTGCCGGACTACCTCTTCACAGAATAGTATTTCCAGAAGAGGCCAAAGTGCGGCTCGATACCGAGCCATCACTCGCAAAGAGTGATGAAGCAAGCAATATGAAGAAGAGAGTTGCGAGACAGATGATGCAACTGAATCCCGTAGAAAAAGAGGATTCCACGAAGAAATTCGTGGATGGGCAAAGAAGGGCCTCAGACAATGAAGGCATAAAACATCACCCGAAACCCTTCGGGTGGGCGAGGAATTACCTCTTGGCTCAGGAGGATGGCGTCCTCCTTGTCCTTGGAGATCAATGTCACATCCCAAAATTATCCTAATTTTGGAATGTGAAATAAATAAATAAGTTTGATTGATTGTTTGACTATGTTGAAAATTCTCAAAGAGAAGAAACTTTTTGAATAGAAAATCCTCTCTACCTTGAATTCAAAATCTTATATTCTTTTGTTATGACCTAAGTAGCCATATAGGCAAAAGGGCATGGATTGATTATGGATTGTAGAATTGGTGTGCAAGATTTCAAAATGAAAATCATGAAGCATTCATAAGCATTTCATTACATCCATGCAAAGTTCTCACAAACTAAATCCAAATCCTGGTATCCAAATCCTATAGTTGATTCGCCCAAATGTTCCTAAGAGTAATTAAATTGACTTATTAAAACCCACTGTTGAAAAGGCATAAATTATTGATAATTATAGCCTAAAGAGATCCAATTAATACTATAGAATTTTAGAAACAAAATTGAGCTCATTTGAAGCTATTATGAAAAAGTTATGGAACAAATACAACACATAAAGATATAAATAAAATGAAATATACAGGGATTTATAAAACCACTACTTCCAACTAGTAAAAAGATTACAAATTTGATCCTATAATGATCTATTCGATTTTAGAAAAATTTAGAAACAAGAATCATATCATTTGGAGTTCGTATGCAAAAGATATGAGGGAAACAAGTAATTAGAAAAAGAAAAAAAACCTAAACGGGCCGGCCCACCCGGACCGACCAACCAGGCACGTACACAGACAGGATCGATCGGATCGCTTTAAAAAGCGTGCGAAATCTGTTTTGTCAAACCTATCTCTATTAAAACTCTCATAACTTTTTATCTACAACTCCGAATCGACTTCTGTTTATTTCTACTTGTTCCCTACTCCAAAACCTATCTCCCCACCGTCCTAAACCTCCATATAAACTCGTGGAGCCATAGATGTACGAGTTTATCTCCTCGAAATCCCGAATCTACCTATGCCTGAATCTTATTTCCCTTTTTAACCCATCTAGACTTCGTTGTTTGTCTTCGGTCAAAAAACGAAAGTTGTAGAAGGCGTAGAAATATTTAAATCCCGACAAACCTCACCTCTTTTCATCCAACACAGCCGGAGAATTCCGTATCGCAATATTTCAGATCTTACAGTGTAAATCCAAGATGTACTCGCGCTCGTTTTTTCAAATCCAAATTCCTTTGGTGAGAAGGTAGGAATAATGATTCCACACAACTTTCATGTTCTAAGTTTTTCAATTTTACCTACGGATTTGTCTCTCTAACACAGATCTGTTTCTTGTCTATTCTGAGCCAAAATCGGGTCAATCTCTTCTTCTAGCCACCGGATCCTATCCAGACGATCGAGATCCAATCAAACCAGTGCGTGCCATGTCGTCATCCCGGTCAGCTTCCTCATCAATGCCACGTCAATGTCAGGTCAACATCTAGTCCCAGTCAGCATGCAAAGTCAACCTGTCCAGCAATGAATATTCTCGAATATTCCGTTTGAATTTAAAATTGCATATTATAGATCTAACTTGTAAAATTCATTAGAAATTCATACCACGTCCAAAAATTGCGTATAATATATCAAATCGAAGATAATTTTACGTAGAATCATCTCATCAGAATAGATCCAACTTTTACTGTACGTGTTTACTGCAGTAATTTAATTGGTTTTAATGGTCTTTTAGGTTAATAAATTCATAAGAAATTATCTGTAACTCCGAAAAATATGAACAATATATAAAATTGAAGCTACTGTAATTTACATTAATAATATCTGGTTGGATCTAGCCTTTGCCGACTATTTAACCCGTAGAAATTTAATTAGTTTTAATAGCTTTATAAATCATTAAATTCATATTAAATTAATTGCTTGCCACAGAAATATAAATGATATACCGATGGAAAGATGGTTCCATGTAGACCATCAATATGCAATTAGTTTAGCCTTTGACTGTAAGGTTTTGCCGTGAAGATTTAAATGGTTTAATGGCTTATTTACAGTAATAAATTCATAAGAAAATAAATACTATTCATAAAATTACAAATAATATGTCCCTGAAATCACAATTCCGTGGAGATTACAGATATAATTTTAGTTTGATTTTTAGACAACATAAATTATATGAATCATATAAAACCCATTAAACACTATTTAAATCATACAAAAAGATCTATAACTCCGATTAGGGTGAATCCAAGTGCTAAGGTTTTGTATTGACAATATCTATATAGAGAAATTGCATGAAAAATTATTTGGTACTGTTAAAACAGAAACTCATACAGAAATATTTAAACCCATTAAAATAGTGTTTTAATCATAGGAAAATATCTATAACTCCTTTTTAGGTGATTCAAATTGCCACTGTCTCTAAATTGCATTACCTCTATCCAGTAGCATCTAGTTCACAATTTAATACGACATAAACATATTTAGTTCAATTAAAGTGGTATATACCATATTAAATCGATACAACTTTAGTAATAAAAGCTTTAGTGCATTAAATGACTTTCCACATGCATCATGTAATCTAACTATGTTCAGAACTGTTGGAGATATGCCCAAGAGGCAATAATAAAGTGGTTATTATCATATCTTCACACTTATGATAAATGTTTACATACCATGCTATAATTGTATTAACCGGAAACATTAATACTTGTGTGATTTGTAAACTAAAATAAGAGTCCCTAGTAAAGCCTCTTGTTAAACTAGCTTGTTGGTTAATATATGATCATGGTTTCCTGATCATGAACATAGAGATGTTATTAACAACAGGATCATATCATTAGGAGAATGATGTGATGGACATACTCCTATAGATAAGCGTAGCATAAAGATCAAGTCATTTCAATAGTTCAATTGCTATATGCTTTCTCGATACATAGTAACCTAATTCCTTCGACCATGAGATCATGCTAATCACCATCACCGAAGGATGCTTTGATGACATCAAACACCACACCGTGAATCGGGTGGCTATAAAGGTGGCATTGAGTGTTCGGAAAGTATGTGTTGAGGCACATGGATCAAGAGTGGGATTTGTCCATCCATATGACTTGATAGATATACTGGGCCCTCTCTGGAATGTCATCCAATTAGCTTGCAAGCATGTGACCGGTCACAAGGGATCACATATCACGGAACGAGAAAAGAGTACTTATCGAACGAGGTTGAACTAGGTATGCGTAGATACCGACGATCATAACCCTGGATAAGTAAACTTTCGTGAGACAAAGGGAAATTGGTATCGTATGTAAGTGGTTCATTCGATCGCAAAGTAATCGAGAAATATGTGGAGCCATATGAATTTCCAGATTCCTCTATTGGTTATTGTTCGGAGAAGTGTCTCGATCATGTCCGCATAATTCACGAACCGTAGGGAGACACACTTAAGGATTCGACGTTGTTTGAGTAGTTATGGTATTATGAGAAAGAGACCGAATGTTGTTCGAGTCTCGGATGGGATCCGGATATCACGAGGTGACCGGAATGGTCCGGAGAATAAGATTCATATAAGGAAAGTCCCGCTTTGAGTTCGGGAATGATTCCTGTTTTCATCGAATGTTCTAGAAGGTTCGAATGTCCCAGACCGGGGGAAGGGTACATGAATGTGTCATTACGTATTGGAATGATTGCATCATGTACTAAGTGTTCTTGTTACAAATAAAGGATTAAATTGAATCCTAAAATGAAAGTCAAATGGCCGCTTGAAAGTCAAACGGCTAAAACAGAAACTGTGGGAAACAAGAAAGAGGAGGTTGAACCGACTTGGGGAGGAGTCCTCCTCTCCAAGCCCAAGGCCACCCAAGGCCTACTTGGGGAGGGCCTCCCTCCCCTTGGCCGCCCCTCCCACCTAGAAAAGGAGGGGCAGGGCCTCCTCCTCTAGACACACAAGTCCTATCCTCTAATCTAAATCCTAGCCCTAGACTTCGGTTTAGGGAGAGGATGGTCTTCATCGAGTACCGAACGTGTGACCGACTGCGGGAGCGCTGCCGGAACACAGCGCCGGAAGGATCGTCTACGCGTTCTTGAGATCGGAAGTGTACGACTACATCACCCACGAGAATCTGCTCTCGTTAAACGCTTTGGAATCTTCGAGGGTAAGTTATTCCATCGACTCGTTGCTACAATCTAGTAGATAGATCTTGACTTGTTTGTTTGTTTGTATGCGATAGAAATTTTGTGTTTTCCATGCTACGAACCCCTACAGTGGTATCAGAGCCGTGTCTATATGTAGATCTGTTGCACGAGTAGAAGACAATGGTCATTGTGGGCATTGATGCTTTTATTGTCGATTGCTTCTTGTGTACTTTGCATCTTGCGGTATGTTGGGATGAAGCGGCCCGGGCTAACCTTACATGACATCGTTCATGAGACTTGCTCCACGCTTGACATGCAACTTGTATTGCATAAGTGGCTTTGCGGGTGCCTGTTTCTCCTAGCATAGTTAAGATCCAATTTACAACGGGTGATTAACAATACTAGTATCAATGTTGTGGTTCTTGTTCGTAAGTTAGAATGACACTTATTGGAAGCCCCAAACCACGTAAAACATGCAAATAAAGTAGAGGCGTCTAACTTTGTTTTGCAGGGGTGTGCAGTGATGTGATATGGCCATGATTGTGATTATATTTGATGTATGCAATGTTCCTTATTGTAAGTTGGCAACCGGCAGGAGCCGTATGGTTGTCTTTAATTTATGTTAAGACCCGCGTGTCTATTCAAAGTAGTTGTAATAGTTGAAGCCGGTGGAAGACAACCATGGAGAAGCGTCATTGACCTTGATGCAATGCTGGTGATGATGGAGATCATGTTCGTGCTTGAAGATGGAGATCGGAAGCACAAAGAAGAAAGGCCATATCATATCACATATTATGAATTGCATGTGATGTTTATCCTTTATGCATCTTGTATTGCTTAGTAGACGATGGTAGCATTATAAGATGATCCCTCATGCACATGAATTTCAAGTCATAAAGTGTTCACCCTTAGTTAGCACCGTTGCTAAAGCTTGTTGTTTCGAAGCACCACGTGATGATCGGGTGTGTTAGATTCTGCAAGTGTATACAACGTGAGCAAGCCAGATTTGCTCATGCGGAAACTAAGGTTTGATCTTGACGAGCCTAGCATGTATGCACATGGTCTCTAACACGGATCACCAAAAGGTAAAGCATGAGTCATATAGTAGATATGATGAACATGTTGATTGTTCGCCATTGAAGTTGCATCAACTCTCGTGATGATCGGTTTTGATGTGGTGGATTTGGTTCGTGTGATCACTAAAACAATGTGAGGGATATTGTTTTGAGTGGGAGTTCACCAAGATTAATTTAATTATTAATTAGAACTCAATTTATCATAAACTAAATCAAAGTGAATTTGCATAGTTGTTGTAGTCATTGGCATCCGTTTACCACCTTGCGCTTAGTTATAATTGAGATGATAGAACTATAGAATTCTGGTTAGATACTTTACGAACTGGTATCGTAATTGTTTTAAGTGTTAATCTAAAGTTTAAAAGTCCTATTGCAAACTTTCAGTAATTTCCGGTTACTCCATGAAGTTTAATAATTAGTATTAAATCAAGAGTAACAATTCCAAGTGTTAGTATATAAGTATCATGTTTGTCTCCATGATTCTTGATATTCAAAGGATTCTCTTAATATCAAGGTTATCTAGGATCCAAAGAGTTGTTTCGAAACCATGATGTGGAAGATATTGTGATATCTCAAACGAAGTATTGGTTACAACATGATAGAGTATAATATGGCAAAAGTCATGTTCTCATATTTGATGAGAATTTGCAAAAGGTTGGAGACACTAGTTGTCCTAATCCTCCAAAAGGTTTTGGAGAGCAACATTATACTTGCGATTCACCGTTACAAGCTAAAAGTAGCTTGATCATGGATAAATCCATGATGAGGGTGAATATTTGATGTAGGTAAGATGTTTACTACACCAAGAGATTACTAAAGAAAGGAATTTGAAAGAACACCAAACATTTGATGATAGGTGATCTACTTCAAAGTGCAAGTCCAAAGACATTGGTATTTAATTATACACGCTTTGGATTATGTGTCATATGTATGACTCCACTATTGATATTGATAGATTCTTTCAAACAGAAAAGGAAATATTGAAAGAGAATCTCATAAATATATGGTAGAAAAGAAAAGACTAGAATTGTTCAGTTTAAGTATATAGATGATATACATGTTATGGATATATTCTTTGCTTATTAAACAATGTGGTTATTAAGTATTTGATACTGAATTTGTTGGTGTGAATCGTCATACAAAACAACACAATTCATGAACTACAATGGCCTAAGTAACTAGCAAAAGAATATGTGATGATGTTCATCGAGAACAAATAAAGGGTTATTGTGTTGCTCATTAAACATCAAAGCTTGCCTTCAAGATTTGTTTTATTAGGTATTATGAGAACAAAAGGGTTGTTCAAATAAATTACCGTAATCCATAAAAGATGGATGATTCACAAATCTCGTTGGAGAAATCACATCCATAAAACTAGTGCTAAAATGTCGAAAGACAAATTGATTGAAAGATCACTTAGGAAGTGACATCGCCGTTTAAATTATAATGGAAAGAAAACATGAAGAAACTCCATGTGGATGGAATTTTGGAGTCTTCTGATTTTTGATCAAATGACGCTTGTGAAACTTTCCTAGAGATAATTAAAACTTCGCTCATAGGCCAAAAGGAACGAATGACTAGCTTATTGAACTTGTACATATTGTTGTACGAATCCATTATGTGTAGTCAAAAGCGATGGATTTCAACTTCATATGCTTTCTCCAAAATTTGAGTGAATATATGAATATTTACTTAATAAGGATAAAGTATGAAACACTTGAAAAGTTCAAAGACTTTCAAGATGAAGTGCAAAATCATTGTAACAAGAATATGAATAGTTTATGATAAGATCATAAAGGAAAATATTTAAGTTACAAGTTTAGCATAATACCTAAGATTTAAGGAATCATTCCGTGGATTTGCATTTCAAACACCATAAGAGTATGGAACGCTCGAGATATGTAATTAAACCTTGTTTGACATGGTAAGATCAAAGGTATAATTCATAAACTGCCATTATATTTTAAAGATTAAAAGTTTTAGAGATTACCGCTTTTCTCTTGAAAAGAGCTCCATCATAATCCGTTGAAATGACACCATATAAAGTTATGGTTTGGGATAAAACCCAAGTTGTCCTTTCTTAAACATTGGTATGCTATGCATAAGAAAGATGTTTGCAACCAAAGTCGGATGAACTCGTCTTTGTATGTTATTTCAATAATCATAAGTAATCCTCCATAACATCGGAGACAAAAATGTTTGTCACTTAAAACGCCAAGTTTCTTTGAGAAGGAATTTTTCGTGAGAAGTTAAGTGGGGACAATAGAACTTTGATAAGGTTAAAAGAACCTTAGTCAGATTTGCAGAGTCGCAATACCGAAAAGTGTTCCGAGGCAAGAATAAAGCTCATGGCTCACGATTCTCAAAGGTTGTGGTCACGGAGATCCAAGTTCCTATTGAAACAAGTAGGTCGATGAACAATCAAATACCAAGATTTGAGGGTTGAATCATTATTTGAGAATAATGAACCGACTACATGCAAAGAAGCGATGATGGGCCCTGACTCCGCCAAATGGCTTGAAGCCATAAAATCCGTGATAGTTCCATTCATGAGAAATCAAGTTTTGAACTTGAAGGACCTCGAGAAAGGTGTAAGACCTTACAGCTTGTGTCCGGATCTATAAAGAAATAGACATGGATGTTTCACATCTATAATCGACATATTGGGAAAGAGTTCACAACAATGTTCAAAGGTTGACTATGACAAGATTTGATCTTTCATAGTGATATTTAGTCTAGACGGATTAATGTAGCAACCACTACATATAATTTTGTTATATGATAGTTGAATAAACAAAACAAGTTCTTCTAATAGAATCGTTACCTAGGACATGTGCATAACACGGTCCATAGGGTTTTGTTAATTCATAGGATGCTAAAATCATATGCAAACTTCAATGGTTGAAGTGAGCATCATGAGTTGGAATCTTCACTATGATAAAACTGTTAAAGGAGTTTAAAAGTTCATTAGAGACAATGAAGATGCTTGCATTTGCAAGAAATTAAGTGGGAGCGCTAAGACATGTTTCTAATACATTATGTGGAAGACATATTGTTGATTGGAAATAATGTATCTTTTATTAACACATATTAAGAATTTCATCCCGATGAAAGACTTAGGCAAAACCCAAATATTTGGCATCAATAGACGCTAATATGGTTGTGCCGTATACATAGACGAGATATTGAATGAGTTCAATATAGAAACTACAAGAAAAGGTTCTTGTCGCACTGAAAGGATTGAAAGAGTTCAATGTTGATGATATATTCAAGTGTATTGACATTTGGTAAAGTGAAACAAATAATCAAGTATAGATTGATACTTGATGTATGAAATCACAAAGAGTATTTATATCAATCATACTGTGATATGTACAAATCCAGATATGTCCTATGCTCTAAATGTTGTGAGCATATACCAGAATGATTCGTAAGATGATCATTGGACAATAGTAAGGATATTCTTATGATCTTTTGGAAGAACTAAGAGTATATTATTTGTAGAAGTGACAAATAGATGGTTAGTTCATTGTAAAAGTACTACATTGATACTAGCTTTGTCACAAAGTACAAATTAAGTTTATCTCAAACTAAACTAAAGGTGGCACAATATAATGGAAAGTAAGTTCCATAATGGATTTGGATGAGTTCCAAAGTTAAGACATTGTGACAGATACTACAACAAAAGGCTAAGTATTTGACTGCTATTTTAGCAGCAAAAGAGGGCATTTGTGTCAAGTAGTTTGATATCAAACTAGGTGTAGTTCACAGTGGGATAATACTATGAAGACATATTGTGCGACAATATTATCAACATGTTTTAACCCCAAAGAGCTAAAGGTCACACCGAAAGACCAAATTTATACAAATCCATCTCATTAGAGAATGAGTGATGCGTAGAGACGCAAAGACATGCAATTACACACGGACCTGGAAGTGTCAGATCCGGAGATCAGTTGACCACTAGCAATCATGTACATACAACACCGGAAAGCCATAGGTGTTGAATACACAAAGGTTTGAAACTAGATTATTGACTCTAGTGCAAGTGGGAGACTGTTGGAGATATGCCCAAGAGGCAATAATAAAGTGGTTATTATCATATCTTCACACTTATGATAAATGTTTACATACCATGCTATAATTGTATTAACCGAAACATTAATACTTGTGTGATTTGTAAACTAAAATAAGAGTCCCTAGTAAAGCCTCTTGTTAAACTAGCTTGTTGGTTAATATATGATCATGGTTTCGATCATGAACATAGATATGTTATTAACAGGATCATATCATTAGGAGAATGATGTGATGGACATACTCCTATAGATAAGCGTAGCATAAAGATCAAGTCATTTCAATAGTTCAATTGCTATATGCTTTCCGATACATAGTAACCTAATTCCTTCGACCATGAGATCATGCTAATCACCATCACCTAAGGATGCTTTGATGACATCAAACACCACACCGTAATCGGGTGGCTATAAAGGTGGCATTGAGTGTTCGGAAAGTATGTGTTGAGGCACATGGATCAAGAGTGGATTTGTCCATCCATATGACGGATAGATATACTGGCCCTCTCGGTGGAATGTCATCCAATTAGCTTGCAAGCATGTGACTGGGTCACAAGGGATCACATATCACGGGAACGAGAAAAGAGTACTTATCGGTAACGAGGTTGAACTAGGTATGCAGAGATACCGACGATCATAACCTCGGATAAGTAAACTATCGTGAGACAAAGGGAAATTGGTATCGTATGTAAGTGGTTCATTCGATCGCAAAGTAATCGTAGAAATATTTGGGAGCCATATGAATTTCCAGATTCCTCTATTGGTTATTGTTCGGAGAAGTGTCTCGATCATGTCCGCATAATTCACGAACCGTAGGGAGACACACTTAAGGATTCGACGTTGTTTGAGTAGTTATGGTATTATGAGAAAGAGACCGAATGTTGTTCGAAGTCTCGGATGGGATCCGGGATATCACGAGGTGATCCGGAATGGTCCGGAGAATAAGATTCATATAAGGAAAGTCCCGCTTTGAGTTTGGGAATGATTCCTGTTTTCATCGGAATGTTCTAGAAGGTTCCTAATGTCCCAAGACCGGGGGAAGGGTACATGAATGTGTCATTACGTATTGGAATGATTGCATCATGTACTAAGTGTTCTTGCTGTTACAAATAAAGGATTAAATTGAATCCTAAAACAGAAAAGTCAAATGGCCGCTTGAAAGTCAAACGGCTAAAACAGAAACCTGGGAAACAAGCAAGAGGAGCTTGAACCGACTTGGGAGGAGTCCTCCTCCAAGCCAAGCGCCACCAAGGCCGACTTGGGAGGGACTCCTCCCTTGTCCGCCTCCCACCTATAAAAGGAGGGCAGGCCTCCTCCTCTAGACACACAAGTTCCTATCCTCTAATCTAAATCCTAGCCCTAGACTTCGGTTTAGAGCCGCTTTGGTTTAGAGCTTCTAATTGCCCTAGCCTTCGGATTAGAGCCTTCTAATTGGTGTGTCTAAACCCTAGACCACTAATAGCTCTCTCATACTCCACCATACTCGCTCTGTCTTAAGGCGAAGCCCTGCGAGATCTCCCCTCTACTTCCGGGACCACGCCGTTGTGCTGCCGAAATCGCGAGGAGAGTGCTACAACCTCCGCTGCCTGCTGGAACAAGGGAGAGGAAGGTCTTCGTCGATCAACGCGTGTGACCGATCAAGGAGCGCTGCTTAACGTAGCGCCGGAAGGATCGTCTACGCGATCTTGAGATCGGAAGTGTACGACTACATCACCCACGAGAATCTGCTCTCGTTAAACGCTTTGGAATTTTCGAGGGTAAGTTATTCCATCGACTCGTTGCTACAATCTAGTAGATAGATCTTGGCTTGTTTGTTTGTATGCGATAGAATTTTTTTGTTTTCCATGCTACGAACCCCTACAAGAACACTAAATGCAACCATCATGACTCATTAAATCGTCATGCATGCATCTGTTCATCATTGTTTTCTTGTAATGTTGCACTGTTGTATGTTTGCAATGTTTTGAATGGTGTTTGTTGTGTTTGCTTCAAACGTTAGATTGCGAGGAGTGCAACTACTGTGATTGCAACCACTATGATTGCAAGTATTGTGGTTATTACGAAAGAGGCCAATATAATTGTAAGGATTATGTAATCGACTACATCTACAACAAAGGCAAGTGGTGCTATCTTGGTCATAAATGTCCTACTGTTTTCCTATGCATCATAGATGTTTTTGTAGAATTGCATATGTAGGAATTGATGTGTATATGCTATGCTATGTCCCATATTATTCCCTAGTATTCCTTGTTTATGAGCCATCGTATTGGTAGATTGCTTAGCTATGCTATTTAGACGAGGAAGGGAATCACATCATGAAAAGTTATATGTTTTGAAAGGCTTATGTTTTGCTAAATGACAAACCAACATGTTTTAATGAACCACCTGGGCGGAATGGCATTGATTGGGTCATCGAGTGTGGATTATGGTGGGGAATGCCGCCCAGGACACTGAGAAAGGATTGGTTTCTTTGTTTGGTAGCTTTCGTGTGCAACCATGTGCCAATAATAAAAATGGGCGGTTGGTTGAACTCAGTAGGTTGTGGTAACTCGAACCCACGTATCCAGAGATGTAGATAGTGTAGGTTGGACCGGTGCGTGTCGAGTTTGGGGAGCTACTTCCCGAACGGTTCCTTCTTGGACTTCTCCCTATCATCACCCAATATGAGAGTGGTGGTACGATCTGGGATGGCCAAGTCACATGGTAAAGTGTACTAACCCCTGTAGGGTGTATAAACTAAGTTCTTAGCCATGTCCCCTGTTATGGACAATTTGAGCGACCTGATACTGATGCTATGATATTTCTCACTCATCCTTATTTCTTAATTACTTAAAATTTGTTGGGTGAACATAATTGGGTAGGAGCACCTGGGAGTGAACCAGAGTGTCCTATTTATCATATTGGAAAACTACTTTGTTACAAATGTTAGGATTAAACTGTTGCTTTATGCAAATGAGCCTGAACTCCACTTGGCCAAATAAGCATGTAGTTGATAGATCTGTTGTTAACCACTTTAGCCTACTTGCCACACATTCAATGTATTGACCATTCGTGGCTGCAACGTTTCATGTTGCAGGTTATATCTTATCTGAGTGATCGTTCATAGGTCGTGAGACTCCACTCAACAATTGTTCGCCTGTGGCACATTTGAAGGATGGATATCTACCTTGTATTCGTTTTCCGCTGTGTACTTGTATAAATAATGTAAATTCTGGATCATATTCGTTGTATTTATGATGCGCAGTTATATTTGGTATCGTTTTGTACTGTGTGTGCCAGTGAATCGATCCAGGGATTGGCACTATACACATGAACTCAGCCTTATCAGACGAGGGTGTTACAGTCAATCCCGCATAGCCTAGCTTGCGCAGATCCGCCTCGCGCATATCCGTGCACTTACATCCGTTGTCAATAGCACAGGCCGTAGCGGCAACCTTGTTGCCGGCGCCGGCGACGCTAGACCCAGCTCCAGCAGTTGTCTTTTTCGAATTTCCCATCTTGCAGCGGCGAGTGCGGCGATGAGAGCGCAAGAACGAGGAAGAAAAAGTGTGGAGAATGTCCAGTGCGCAATGGAGGGCAGAAAAGCTCGCGAAAATGGAGATACTGGAGATGAGCAAATGACGAAGGATAAAAAGAAATCACACTTTACCTGAGGTATAAAAGGACAAAGATGATGCACATGAGCTGTCGATTGAGAAGCCCTAGCATGCCACTGAAATCTCACCATAAACGTGTCAGCACCACACCGAACCGTCGCCAGCACGCCGTGCACTACGCATGGAAACCGAGGAGACGCCATAATTTTCTCCACGTCTACGTGTGACTAGTCAACATCAAGTCAGGCAGTGGGACCCACGATCATCTCATCGCATCATCTCTGCTATCGCAGACGGTTGAGATCACCAATCGCCAGCCCTAACATCATCAAAGCAAAGCCAGCAACGACTCGAAGATTTCGGCTTATCATACAAGTACTTACCCGAATCTACGATTCGAGAAACTATTCGGGGGCTACTCCTATCAGGAGCGCTGGCCACACACCTGAGAAATTATTAAGGTAACTTCACCTCGAAATTATCTTCGAGTCCTACGTCGAGTCTGCGACTCCACTACGGACTCAGGGGCTACTCCCATAGGGATCATTGGTTCAGCATCCGAAAAAATTGTGTCCTTCGGACTTATATTAAAAACGACTGAACAAAAGTCTCTGCTTGAGTCTACGACTCGAACAGACACTCGGGGGCTACTCCCATAGGGAGTGCTGGCCGTGCACCCTATGAATTATTCGACTGTGATCTTTCAGATCAAATACGACAAAATATTTTTGAGAACTTTTCCCAAACCAACGCTAAGTGAGAAATAGTCTCCTTGGCCACCCGAAACACCTTCGTGGTGATAAAACTTCGGATGCTGTGTCTGTGACGCAAAGATAAGCCCTACAGATATCATATGATGAACTGATAATGCACCTGACTGCGCTCTGCTAGTAAACTCCTGTGTCAATAGACACGATGAAAATTCCGACGGATGCGTTGGGTACACCACTTGAGAATCACTGGGATTCGACTCCTGTAAGACCACAATGGTCTGAGTAGAATCACACCAGCAATCATTCCAAATTCGAGTCCGGGGACTCAAGTTTGATGAAGATCGTGTTATTTTATCCTATGACAGTTAGCTGGCCCTGATCCGTCGGATGAGCCAGGCACACGCATCAACAATCCCTATAAACTAAACATTTCTCCTTGACAAGCAGGCTCTACTGCACCCGAAAGTTTGAAGAGTCTCCATCCGAATATACGATTCGACTAAACACTCGGGGGGCTACTGACATGGATGTACCCTATGGGTGCACACCATTGGTATACCTGGTCCAGCCCAAGGAAGGCCCACGTCAGGACACGCAACCCATGAAGACTTCGGGTGGCCAAAGCCCATGACGTTTTCAACTTCTTGGAGGACAAGTTTAGATTAGATAGAATTTCAAAGGGTATCAACCCTAATTTGTAACCAACTCGACCTGTCCCGAGACCTGGCCTATCTATATAAAGGCCAGGAGGGTATGGCGAGAAGGATCTCTCATCACCTCATACACACCTCACGCCAGATTGCATCTGTAACAGAACCTTCGGTTCCGGCTGTAATCAAGAGCGGACAAGCGGAGTAGGGTCTCCTCCGGGGCCCGAACTGGTAAATCTCGTGTTCCTGTGTTGCTTGTCTGTTAACCGTTCCGCGACTTCCAACATCCCCATCTTCTCCAAAACCCAAGTCCATAACAATGGGCATTGACGAGATCGAACCTCGTCACTAGTTCTTGTGTATTTTTTTTGAAAAGAGTATATATTAATATCAAAAAATACCAATTACATCCAGCCTTTGCAATAACACATGCCCTAGTGGCCTTACGAATGCACACAACCCAGAAAAAAAGAACTACAAAAAAGAAAAAATTCCGCTACAGAGAACGATTCCTCGAAGCAAGGACACTAACACCACCAGAACAATACTAGTAGTCCAACCAATATAGTACCGACGCTTTTAAGTAGGAAACAGTGCACAAGCACCGTCATCGCCCGATCAAAGTTCATAGGTTTTCACCCTAGAGATCCTCACTCGCAAAACAATGTCTTTAACAAGATCATTGCCAGGCATAACAAATTAAGGCCAGACCTTGAATTTTCATCCTGCAAGGTAAGGCTAGACACTCCTCCTGTGTTGTCGCTCCCACAAACAGTCGCTACAGTCACGAATCAAGCGAGTTCCTCGTTTCCATAAAAACTCAAATCACCATCGCTTCCCTGATGTTCCAACTTTCCTGATATTCTCTTCATCTGACTTCACCATAGATCATTGAAGACATGACACATGATGGTAACATATATCAGAGCTTCGCAACGCTTTCGCTGAAACCAAACGACCAGAAAAACATGGGTACATCTGACCGAATTCAATTTGATCCAGCAATCTCCAGGTATAGTCGCTCATAGAAGTTCGCCGACGGAGCCTTTCGAAACTCGCCTCTCTAGACCAGATCATCGAGGACAGCCAGCCGTTTATGTATGTGTTCTAGTAGCCGTTCCCCCTGTTTTTCTTCTGTTTTTCGTTTTGGTTTCTATCACCCTCTATACTGAACCTGCTGGCCTCTCTTGGGCCTATTTTTCTTCTTAATTCAATACATGTAATTCACCTGCATGGTTCAAAAAAAAAACTTGAGAATCGAAACAAGTTTCGCCGAGTTGTCCTATGAGAAAAGATGGTTTCATCTAGTTGAAGACACAGGTTGAGCTCAGAGGTACAGATATAGGATAGAACTGCACGGCACTTTGTAAACGTGCTAGTGGTACTTCAATCATAAACAGCACATAATAACAATTGTTGGATTCCCAAATCCTCCTTATATGCATGCATACAGCAAAGGAAACACACTTGTTGGAACTGAAAACAGCAGCAAGCAAACTTGGCGAGCACATCACATGGATACCATATGCAGTAGAATTGGCAAACGGTAGCAGCTGACGATGCGAGACTGGAGAAGCGATAACTGGGAGACGGCCTTCTTCTTGGCGTATATCTACACTTCAGCGGCCCCTCGCGCGTCCGGTCGGAGTGGCTCATGACTTAGTTGCTCCGGTAGGACCCGAGCTTGGCGGCGCTGGCCCTCAACACGTACTGGTGGTACGCGGCGGCGATGGCGGCGCCGATGAGTGGCCCTACCCAGAAGATCCACTGCACAGAACAAACAACAATCAATCAGTACGTGGCAGATCAGCCATAGCAGCAAAGGCACCGCTTCAGTATGAAGCTTTTTGCATACTGTAAGACATCCAAGAAATATATAACCACTTATATCTTCTAACGGATTGATTAGCTGCTGTCAGAAGAACTGAAAACTAAACATAGTTAAATTATTTGGGCGATGGTGACATTTATAGCAGATTTAGGAAAAAAGAACAGGTTGTTACTTTACACGGGGCTTCCATCTTTTAGGTGGGTGTTAACATAATAAGATGTGAGGAAGTGGGAAGGAATTAGGTTACATATTGCCTCAAGTCAGTGGATGGGTTCTCTAAAAAATAAAAATTCAGTGGATGAGTATGTCATGCATAACCTAAACAAGTGCTTTAAGCAAGCAGTTCGAATGACGACAGATAAATTGTGAGGTGAGCTAGTTGTTTAATTTGGCCAGCCTTATCCTGCCGTTGGTTTGTAATAGACTACCCATGCGTTATAATTGTCGGCCTTATCCTACAATATCCCGTGTGGTTGTCAATTCACTCTAGTACCGGTTGATTGCGAACTATCACCAGATGCCGAATATGCCATGACACTTATTAATCATATTAGCAAATAACATGTATTTTTCCAAAAGACAGATGGCACGTATTGGTAATGTGTATGCGTACTTGGTCATCCCAGGCCTTGTCAGTGTTGTAGATGACCGCAGCTCCGAGGCTTCTCGCCGGGTTGATGCCGGTGCCGGTGATGGGGATGGTGGCCAGGTGGACCATGAACACAGCGAATCCAATTGGAAGAGGAGCCAGCACCTGAGTAGTTGGATAAGTTCAGAACTTTCAGTTGAAAAAAATCATCAAACACATGCAAATTTTGCGCTACTAGCATGCACGCTGAGCAGTTACATCATCAAGAAAATAACACTAGCAAACTTCTTTATAGTAAAGATATATCATTATAGCTAACTAAGGATAAGGGAAGTTCAATGTTCTTCAAAATTGAATATGCTTTGCAAGCCAAAAACAAGGACAAGGAGTGCATTATTCTCTGAAAATTGCGGTCCTAGAAAGGGACGTTCCCCGAATCTGAAAATAGCCCAGTCAGCCATCGTCTTGACAAAAAATTATCTTGTATTTTTGCAATATGTTCCTATCTCATGGAATCTATATAGCCATTAATTGGTGGCGATCATTTGTGATTCGCCACCTCAAATTAGCTGTACACGATACGGCGACAGTCAGACAGGGACTACTGTACTGTCTAATGGAGTGAGCGAATCTTCCTCTATCTGCCTATTGGCACGCAGTGCATCAGACAAGAAGATACATTTGCACATGCATGCGCCTGATTAGAGCGGTTGGAACGTTTTGGGCCATAATTATTGGATGGTTTTGTTTTGTGAACCTTAGCAGGGCACTAAAATGCTTAATTTGTCAGGATTGGCCTGCTCATGTATATTCATTATGTGTGAACAGGTACTGCGAGAGCTGCCTCCCAAAAGTATTTTGCTAATACAGTACCAATAGTAGGAACTCAGAATATTATATTCAATTATTTTTTAGCAGAAAATTCAGTAATTCGAATTTTACTTATTACTAGAAAGCTTAATTAACAGTACTAGAATGATTACTTTACTGTAGGAAAGTGCTAGCTACGTGGTATCAAAAAAAGTATCGAAGACTGTGTATCAACCACGAACAGTCTATTTCTGAATATTCTTTGCAACCAAAGTTGTTAGAATGTTTTCAGGGTACCAAATTAAAGCAAGTTGTTCGAATGCTAAGTCAAAAGAAAGGTAAGTGTGAAGCAGGTCAACAACTCACACTCAACAATTCTACACTCATTTCTATCGCTGGTCATATAGAACCTGGCCGGAAGCATCAATTCTACACTCAACAATGGTGCATGCAGGTTCTCACCGGGATGTGTGAGTCACGGGCGTTGCGCTTGGGGTCGGTGGCGGAGAAGACGGTGTAGACGAGCACGAAGGTGCCAATGATCTCGGCGGCGAGCCCCGTGCCCTTGGAATAGCCTTCGCTGAGCCCGTTGGCGCCGCCGCCGTACCTCTGGTAGTAGGAGCTCTGGAAGCCCTTGACGAGCCCCACGCCGCAGATGGCGCCGAGGCACTGCGCGATGATGTACAGCAGCGCCCGGATGAGCGACACCTTCCTCGCCAGGAACAGCCCGAACGTCACCGCCGGGTTGATGTGTCCACCTGCGTCCATCCATGCACACAGTGAGCTTCCAAACAGTTGGTTACTGTACAATCGGCCGGTGGTGGCCGGACGAATTAGAATTACCGGAGACGCCGGCGGTGCAGTAGACGAGGACGAAGATCATGCCGCCGAAGGCCCATGCGATGCCGAGGATGCCGACGCCGCTGCAGGCCGCGTCGGTGGTGTTGACGGTGGGGTCGGACTGGTGCTTGTAGCCGATGACGGTGGCGACGGTGATGTAGAGGAAGAGGAGCGTGGCGACGAACTCGGCGATCACCGCGCGGTACAGCGACCACTTGGTGAGCTCCTCGAAGTCCACGATGGCCGCCGGGGGAGGGTCCGAGTAGTCCTTGGCCGAGAACTCGCCCCCAGCGGGTGCCGCCTCAATGTCCTTCGCCATTGCTAGCTAGCTTTAGCTGTGTGTGTTTGCTGCAGTTGTGTGGTGTGCGGCCATATGGGACTAGAGGTCAGGTATATATGGGGAGCCTGGAGGAGCTCATCATCAGCTCGACTTTGGCTTGGTTAAGGGCGAGGCAGATTGATTATTGGCGAGGGATAAGGTTTTCTGCTTAATTTAGGGGAGGATTTGGGTATTAATTTGCGGCCCACAACCGACTATGCCATCATCGACAGGTCATTTCGGAGCCTAATGATCGAACTGGTGGCTACTGATCAATCGGAGGGGCAATTTTCTAAGGCACTATGTGCGCTTACGTACTACTGTTGCCATTGTACTGCTCTCGAAAAAAGAATTATGCAGAAAGGTCAGAAAGCACCTAATTTACTTCTATGTAGCTATCTAGTGGCCAGTAACTCGGCAACGGTACTCATACAGCGACCTTTAGCTAGGGGTGGAGCGGGTGAGGTAAGGGTAGGCTTGCAAATCAGCCATGAGTCCGTTGAGAATGCAGGCATACATGCAGCTAATAACAGCACATTGATCATATGCACTCCACTACTATGCAGTCCACTACTAAGCACATCACATGCATACTGCTCAATAAAATTGTCTACATATCCAAACATTTTTTAGTGGTGATCACTCCTAACAATTCGGCAGCCCTAATCCTATCTTTCAGGGAAACAAATATTCCTATCTTTTAGTAAACAATTCAGTATACATATAGTGTTATCTTTATACAGGTTCGGTATATACATGCTTATATCCACCAATGGAGATGCTCGGAAGCTTGATTGGTACCAATAACAAACAAAGACAGCGAATGGTTGCTAAGAAAGACAGCTTGCCGAGCTACAAACAAATTGAGATTCTCGCCACTAGCTCGATTAGTTGCAACTTGCAACCACAAGCTGCATGCATGAGGCGACAGCATATTGGCTAGCTAGCTGTCCGGCCTCCTCCTCTTCTCCCCGAGAGGAAAACGTGCTCCCGAAATGTCAAGCCCCGGCCCCCGACTGGTTAAACCTGATGCTCTTCTGATCTGAACCGCAAACACATCATTACTCATGCGTTGTCACCATTAACGCTAATTAAGTCCAACAAGTCAACATAAATTGGTGAGTTGTCTTTATTTTTTATTTCACTTTTGCGAAAATTGTCTATAATTTGTGGTATCTTCTCGTCACTTCGCGCTGCTCATGGCCTCCGTGTCACTCGTCTACGCAAGCACGCACAGGTGCCTTAAAGAGCATCTCCACTCGGCTTCCCCAACGTCGATTCTAAGGCAATTTTTTTGTCCGGATGCTGAAAATTTGCTAGTCGCGTTCTTAGGATCCTGGTTTTGTTCGGATTTGGGCTAACTTTGATCCGGAGTTTCCAAACCATTTCCGGGTTGCTGGAAGTGCTAGACGAAACGAATTCGGTGGAAAAAAAAGACGGCGAGTGGACCCGCCCAGTCAGCGACGGGAACCGAGTCGTCGTCATCCTTCCGCCTCGAAACCCCACGGAGGACCGCCGGACATTAACTGCCTGTCGCTTCGGCCACGCTGCCGCCGCACCACCGCCGCCTCGCCGGCTCATGACGGACCGCGGCACAATAACTTCCGCTTTTTCCCGCCCGCCACACCCTCCCACTCGCCTGCCTCGGCCTATAAAAGCCGTACCCCTCGTCGGCTCCCTTCACACTCTCTCACAGCTCTCCCAACTCCGGCGAACTCCAAAACCTCGCACCTTCCCACTTTCACAACTCCAGCGAACGCCATGGCCGAGAGATTCCCCGACGACCTCGCGGCGGCGAACTGCTTCGGCCGCCGTATGCTGCAGCCGTGGGAGGCCAGGATGCTCCATGACACGGGCTACATGGCGCCGTCGGACATTCTTCTCCCCCCCCCCGGCTGGAAGCTCAGCACCGGTGGGATCCCGATTCCTCCGATGCTGATCGACGAGGACATGGCCGACGAGATCCAAGCGGCCATCGCCGCCATGGAAGACCCGGATCTCGCCGAGGATCTGGGCAACCTGGTCTTCTGGGAGCAGTTCTTCGCCGACAGGCGGCTCCAGGAGCTCGCTCGCCACGAGGGGTCGCCGGGGTCGTCGCCAAAGTGCAATAATGCGGCGTCGCGCCGCCGCTGGTGGAGCGCTCCCGGATGAACGCTCGTCGTCATGCTGGAGCACATCCACATGGCAACAACCCTTCCCGGCTCGCAACTCGACGCCGGCTGGGCGTGCATCCTCCGCCAACTAGGCCGAGGAGGATGGCCAGCCTCCTCCTCCGCAGCCTCGCCTCCGCCTCCGGTCCATGGCGTCTCCACCGCCATTCCGGCCGGTCAAGCGGGAGCCGGAGACGCCGGTTCGCTCGCCGCCGAGGACAAGGGCACGGTGCATCGTCATCAACGAGCCCCGCGCCGACAGCAGCGCCGCCGCCTCCGCCACCAAGCCGAGCCGGCCGAAAGGGTGGTGCCCGTCGACGAGGATGCCTTCGCCATGAGGATGTCGATGGAGCAATCCCTCCGCGACGCCGCGCCCCAGCTGGAGCCTTCGTCGCCAGACATCGTCGCCTGGTCTAGGGCAGACTAGGAGGAGACAGAGTGGCACCATGTTCAGCGCCGACGGGAGGAGGCCGAATGCCAGGCCTGGTCTGGCCACGTGCTCGCCTACTAGTGCGCGCCACTCGTCATCCTCGACGACGACGAAGAGGCCGGCCCGTCCTACCAACCCTAAAGGTGCGGCGACGACGACCAGGGTAGCTTCCACCCACCGCGGCCATCATGCGACGATGACGACGGCAGGGCCGATCCCGACTACACCTTCTTCTACGGCAACTTCAGCATGTAGAAGCGGCGTCCGGCATCGGCCACGGCGGCGGTCTTTTTGTGTTTTCCTAGTTATTATCCAGCCTAAATGTAGCTTAAATTTGGGTGTTCGCCCGAATTCGATGTAATATATATGTACTCGCACTAATTAATGAAATTCGCCTATATTCGCTTAAATATCGCCGTGTTTTAGCCGAACGTAGATATTCGGCTTGACAACATGAGTGAAAAACTCCACATTTCTAAACCGAAAATAAGTTTCTTCCATCTAAAATAGGTCCGAATTTCGGGGTAAGAACGGCTAACGAGTGTCCAGGCGTTGTCATGATGACATTGATGAGCCATTTAGTCCTCTCGCCCTTTTGGCTCACGAGCGCGAAATCACTTTGTCTGATCAAGACAAGTATAACGACGAAACAGACAGGCGCGCAGGAACGTTTTCCCGTCTATGAATATTTGATTTCGACGGTGGGCCCCTCGATCGATGACGACGTCTCCTTCATTTCCTTACTCTTTCTGCTCCAACCCTTTTCCTGTGAGAGGCACATATTACGTATTTCTACGAGTCCATACGAAGTCTACGGGACAAGTGCGTGTACGCTGGCCTCCAAGTGTACAATATCCGGAACCGCCTCGCCTGACCGGCCAATCCGGCACGGCCACCTACGATCTCATGGCTGGAAAGAACCGGGCGGCTTGGATCACACTTACGACTCCAATCATTTAGATTTCCAGATTCTCCTTCTCGTCCTAGCTATAGCTACAACACTGAGTACGCCATGCCCATATATGCCTACTCTAGACAAGAGTTTGTTCTCACAAGCAAAACAAAGAAGAGTAGACAAATATATGTAAAATGTAGTATTTCCTCCGATCTATGATAAGTATCACTGATTAGAGATCTCAAACAGATACCCATCCCGCGGTACTGCAACACGCGGATGTGGTATACCGCAATCCTGTCGTGGGTTTGACTCAATTAAAGAGAATCGTATATTCTGCTCAGAAATATATTTACAAATCAAATTAAGCAATGCATGCATATTTAAATCGTCAAATTGATCAATGCTATAGAATTACAAATCACCAATATTTCATAGTTTACAACAACATTGCAAATATGAATAATTCAAGAGCACAAATGAATGAGAGTTTTGTATAGAATACAAATGGATACAAAAAAAATCAATGGAAACTCCTTCCAAGCAATGACCAGCGGTGGACAATAAGATCTTCGCAAAGATTTGAATGATGAGTTTTGTTTTCAATCTGCCGGTAGGTTTCAATGAATACTTCTATCTTATGAGGGTTTCTTCTAGGCTTGACACGGAAACCAACATTGTCATACTTCAAGGGCAACCTCTTGTCTCTCTCATCCTCAACAATCATGTTGTGAAGAATCACACATGTTGTTATGATGTCGTTCAGGTGCTTCTTCTGCCAGTAACAATAAGGCCCTTGAATAATTGCAAACTCAGCTTGAAGCACACCAAAAGCTCTCTCAATGTCTTTGCAGGCTGCTTCTTGACAAGTGGCAAAATTCTAGCTTCGAAAAGTTGCCTATTGTGGATAAATGCCATCTGTGAGATGATACCCCATGGTGTACTCATGACCATTGATCTTGTAGTTGCAGGTAGGCTATTCTCCATTTGCTAGCTTCAAAAATAAATGAGATATCTACAAAACGTTGATGTCATTCAGAGAACCCGGTAGACCAAAGAAACAATGCCATATCCACAAGTCCTGCGAGGCCACTGCTTCGAGCACGATTGTTGCATCTCGATGATGGCCAATATAGTGCCCATGTCATGCTTTTGAGCAGTTCTTCCACCTCCAATTCATGCAATCGAGGCTTCCGAGCATCCCCGGCCATCCTCTTTCCTCATTCTCTGTCATGAGCCTCTTCGTGTCCTCCTTGTTTGGTGCTCGCAGGTACGTTGGACCAAAGACCTTGATTGATGTTTTTGCGAATTTACACACACATGTCATGGTCGTATCTTCACCAATCCAAAGATATTCATCTCTGTAGTCAGCTGACACTCCATAGGCGATCACCCTCATTGCGGAAGAGATCTTTTGGTACGAACTGAAACCAAGCAACCCAGCACAATTTCTACGTGTGAAATCGGCGATTGACTTGCAAGCTTTCACAATCTTCTCAAATAGAGGCCATCGCATCCAAGATCGGCGACAAAGCAGACGGGCGGGGTAGATGGGTTTCTCAAAAATAATCGTGCATGAGCATCCCATTCCTAGAACGCGGTTGCGTGGGATGCCCAATCTCCGACAGTTGATCCTCCTCCTCTTTTGGGTATTCTCCTCCGCCTCCATTTCATCGGCATCCAGGAAGGAGGTCCTCCGCGTCATCATCGTCTGTGTCTTCCCGATCGGTTGTGGACGATGAGTCCTCCATCAAAAGCGAATGGAAGAACTCGTTGCGAACACTGTGACTCACTCCACGACAAACTCATCTACAAATCGCCGCCGCATGGATCCTAAATCTAAGAAATTTCAATTGTATGCAAAACAAGTTAGGAGAAAGAGGGTTTACCAGCACGACGGCGTCGAACGGCAGAGTAGATCCGGGCGACATGCGTTCATTGGCGGGGAAGAGGTAGGCGTATCTAAAGATCACGGATGCCGCCTAGAGGGGTGAATAGGCGGTTAAAACTTTACGAGATGGGCTTAACAAGGCGGAATAAAACTAGCGTTTTTTTGTTAAGCACAAAGCTCAGATATGTTAAGGTTCACCTATGTGCACCAACAACTTATGCTAAGAAACACAAGCAACAATATGATAGCAAGATAGAATACTTCAAACACGAAGACTTTCACAATGTAAAGTGCATAAGTAAAGATCTTGGGTATAGAGATAACCGAGGCACATAGGGACGACGATATTTTACCGAGTTCCTTCCAACATGGAAGTACGTATCGTTGGAGGGGTGGGCAGTACCAAGACCACTGATGCGGCTCAGTTAACTGTAGAGCCTCGTTGGGAAACCCCAAGAGCAAGGTGTGATGAGCACAATAACAAGTTTTCCCACAGTTATGAAACCAAGCTTATCAAACCAGTAGGAGTAAGGAAACAACTACAAGGTGTTGCTAATAACTTGGAACCTGCACAACACAAACTCAAAACTTTGCCCCAACTTACAGTGAGGTTGTCAATCTCACTGGTTTGCTAAAAACAAAGGATTAAACGTATGGCGTGGAAGATAGTGTTTTCTTGCAGAAAGTAAACAGTAACAGTAGATGATGTAACAATGATAAAGATTGGACCGGGGTCCACAGTTCACTAGAGGTGTTCTCCTTAAGATAGATAACATGTTGGGTGAACAAATTGCAAGCAGGCGCGAATGTGATTGAGAAAGCATAACAATGCATATACTAGACATCTTGACTCCTACGAGATTTGATTGGGCATTACAACATAATACATATACCATAATCCAACTGCATCTATGACTAATAATCCACCTTGAGGTTATTATCCGTACCCCTTTCAGTATTAAGTTGCAAGCAATAGATAATTTCATTAAGCAATGTGTGTAAAGTAAACAATACAATTATTCCATGAACAAAAGATTGTTGTTTTCTCCCTAGTAGCAACAGCACATCTACAACCTTAGAGATTTCTGTCACTTCCCTAGATTACTAGAGGCATGAACCTACTATCGAGCATAAATACTCCCTCTTGGAGTTGCAAGCATCTACTTGACCAAGATAGCTACTAACAACAGAGAGCATGCAAGATCATAAATAAAATAGACATGATAGAATCAATAATCAATCTTACATAGTATCTCAATATCCATCGGATACCTGCAAACACAACATGTCTGATTACAAATAGATGATCTTGATCATGACCGAAGCTCACAAGATCTAAACATGATAGCACAAAGGAGAAGAAACAACCATATAGCTACTGTATGGACCCATAGTCCAAGGGTGAACTACTCACGCATCACTCCGGAGGCTGGCATGGTGACGAAGAAGACCTTCGGGATGACCTCTCCCCTCCGGCAGGGTGTCGGGAAGAGCTTCAGATCCCCCCGATCTAGGGACGACGGTGGCGGCGGCTACGGGCTATTTCATGGATATTTGATCGGGTCCTTAGGGTTTCTGCATCGGGGTGCTTATATAGGCGAAGAGGCGAGGCAGGGGGCCGCCCGAGGGGCCCACACCTGGTGGCGGCGCGCCCCCCCAGGCCATGCCGCCATAGGGTCTGGCCACCTCGTGGCCCCCCTTCGGCTGCCCTTTTGACTCCGTCTTCACTCCGGTAAAATATTGACTTTGGCTTTTGTCCCGTCCAATTTCGAGAATATTTCCTTATTAGCTTTTCTGAAACCAAAACAGCAAAAAACAGGCAACTGGCACTGCGGCATCTTGTTACTAGGTTAGTTCCGGAAAAATATAAAAATACCTCAAAGTGTAGACAGAACATAACAAAGTTGATACTAAACAAGCATGGAGCATCAAAAATTATAGATACATTTATGACATATCAAGCATCCCAAAGCTTAACTCCTGCTCGTCCTCGAGTAGGTAAGTGATAAAAAGAATAATTTTTTTAGGTGACATGCACCATCACAATCTTGATCAAAATATTTGTAACGCATTGATACCTAGGATCAAAGTACTCTAAACATGAGCATGAAATATGAAGTTCTAACAATAAGACATAGTAACTATGTTGTAACATGAAAAGGTACAAACAAAGATCGTGAATAACAATGCATTGAAAGACGTTTGTTTCACATACAGAAAACATAACATAGTGATATTCAGTTTGTCCCTCATGGAATATAAAAACATAAATGCATAGGACACCTTCAAAGTTCATAAGGGTGACTAGATACAAATACTTCAGGAACAAGCAATATCAACATTATGAATCAATCAATAAGTTTTGAGACAATGCACATAAAACTAAAAATGACAACTATGCTCTCTTAATTGGTGCATAAAGATAGAAGATGGAGACTCAACATAAAAGTAAGATAAAGTCCCTTCATAGAGGTAAGCAGGGATTTGAAGTTTCATAAAGAGCTTCCAAAAATTATGGTACTTATTAGCTTTTAGCTCTCATTGCCCCTACCATAAGCATCTTGAAGTGATTAAGGTTAAAGTGAAACAAATATGGAGTATATGCTTGACAAATCATAAGTTGGCAATCTCATGTCCCTTGAGTATGAGGGTCGTTCCTCATGCTACTCAACTTTAGTCACAAGCAAGTTCTTGTCATTTTAAGTATATGTGTATCATAGAGAACCGCCAACGGGGTACCCCTTGCCCCATGACACAGGAGCTATCCCATATCAAAATAACAAGGCAACAAACAATGAGCATCTCAGCAATCTTCTTATTTACCATGGGTATGGTGCTATATTTTTTTCTCTTTTTTTCTGTATATTTTTTCTGAAGATGCTTCATGGATTGCTCAATATGGTGATGATGCAAGTTTCCACCATGATTATGCATGGCTTAGGCTAGATGCCTAGGCGTTTCTCTAACACATATACATAACTCCATGGACTTACAATCTCCCTTTTTATTTCACACCGCCGACATCCATAAACAAAATATCATGATATCAACTGGGTAATATGTACAGGTGTTGATGTTGGAGATATGCCTAAGAGGCAATAATAAAGAGGTTATTATCATATCTTCATGTTTATGATAAATGTTTACATACCATGCTATAATTGTATTAACCGAAAACATTAATACTTGTGTGATTTGTAAACATAAAAGAGTCCCTAGTAAAGCCTCTTGTTAAACTAGCTTGTTGGTTAATATATGATCATGGTTTCCTGATCATGAACATTGATAAGTTATTAACAACAAGATCATATCATTAGGAGAATGATGTGATGGACATACTCCTATAGATAACATATCATAGATCAAGTCATTTCAATAGTTCGTTTGCTATAAGCTTTCTGATACATAGTAACCTAATTCCTTCGACCATGAGATTATGCTAATCACCATCGCCAGATGTATGCTTTGATGACAGAAAACACCACACCGTAACTGGGTGGCTATAAAGGTGGCATTGAGTGTTCGGAAAGTATGTGTTGAGGCACATGGATCAAGAGTGGGATTTATCCATCCATATGACGGATAGATATACTCTGGGCCCTCTCGGTGGAATGTCATACAATTATCTTGCAAGCATGTGACTAGCTCAGAAGGGATCACATATCACGGGAACGATAAAAGAGTACTTATCGCTAACGAGGTTGAACTAGGTATGAAGAGATACCAACGATCAGACCTCGGATAAGTAAACTATCGCATGACAAAGGGAAATTGGTATTGTATGTAAGTGGTTCATTCGATCGCAAAGTAATCATAGAAATATGTGGGAGCCATATGAATTTCCGGATTCCTCTATTGGTTATTGATCGGAGAAGAGTCTCGATCATGTCTGCATAATTCACGAACCGTAGGGAGACATACTTAAGGATTCGATGTTGTTTAGTAGATATGGAATGTAAGTAGGGATACCGACTGTTGTTCGGAGTCTCGGATGGGATCCAAGATATCACGAGGAGATCCGGAATGGTCCGGAGAATAAGATTCATATAAGGAAAGTCCGATTCTAGAGTTCGGGAATGATTTTGATGTTTTCATCGGAGAGGTTCTAGAAGGGTCTAGAAGGTTCACCGGACCGGAAGGGGAATTGTCCATGAATGTGTCATGGGTAAGTGGAATGATTGGATCATGTGCTAGGTCACTTGGTTGGGCGTTTGCTAGAGAGAATTAAAGCTCTAAATTGAAAGTCAAAAGGGCGGTTTGAAAAGTAAAAATGTAACAATAGTTTCCTAGTGGAAGAAGGAAAGAGTCCTTCCTTCTATCCAACTTGGGTTTGGGTATGGATTCAAACTCCCCTCTCCCAAGGCTGCCCTCCCTCTCATAAATAGAAGGGGAGGGCTGCCCCAAAGACCACAACACCAAGATGTAAGGTTCCCAACCTTTAATAAGGTAGAAATCCCTGTGTTTACAATGCTAGTCCCTGGATCAATAGCTAGCATCCACAGTTAAGATGTAATATCCAGAAACAAGGGTCATAATACAACTTTATAACCAAGAATAACATAATTTATTACATCTTACATAGCTCATTTGGCTATCTCATTACAATGCAGCAGAATATAACAATAGCATGGGGTCCTTCATCTTCAAAGTGCCACAGGCAGACATGTTGGTTGTAGACTTGTAATCCTAATCAATAAACTTCACTAACATCAAACAAACCTGCAACATAATAAGTTACAGCCACAAGGGTCAATACATTTGAATTGTATTGGCAAGTGATACTATGGTAGTATAGTGGAGTCTATCATCTATATGCATTTGGCTAAGTGGAGCTTAGGCTTGAATTGCTCAAAATATATTTTCCTTATCATTTTAAAACACTAAGTTTTTGCTTGACAAAAATCTTTCCCAAGGCATCTCCCAATAGAAATTGGTGATCCTTCAACCCTTGTTCAACCACAAGATTTTAACTTAGAAATTGGGATGAGGAGATTCTTGATAGCTTCCATGTCTTGATGCTCAAATTGTCCTTTACCAGGTACATGGCTAATTACTTAGATTTTTCACTCTGCAGAGGTGGTGCACTTTCCCCACAAGACTTGGTTTCCCAAGACAAGATCTTTCAGAAGCCTTCCCTTAGACCAGAATGGACGCGCTCCAACCTATCATCCCCTACCACCAACTGTCCATTTGGCTATGTTATTGCAACCTATATGATCCAGGCAGAGCCCATAATGCCAAGTGGCTACACTTGAAGCTTCTCAACATTTGACATCTCAAATCTCTTTGTTCCTGGGTGGCCATCCACATGTGAGATACACAAGGTAAACCATAGAAATGGGACTTGTGAACCACTCAACACAAACCATTCCTTCCATTCCACCCAGGTGATTCATTCACTTAGTTGTTTTATTAAACAAAACACAAGTCCTTGACTTGGAAATATTCCATAGTATGAATATATATTCCACCCTTGTTTTCTATTAGCTAAGCTAAGCATGATAGTAGTAGGAATCCTAACTTAGGAATTTCTACTAAGGTTTCATCTACTAGGATTTCCCATGGCATAGTTTATACTTAGCAAAATTCCATGCAAGTCCTACTTAGAAAGATCACTAATGCATAGTGAAAATAATGGGACAAAAGTATGAAGCATCACTTGCCTTTTTCGTAGAGAATATAGGTTCACTCCTTGTCTTTGCAATAATCACAATCTCCAAATCACTACAATTCAATCAAGCAAGGCACAATTTCAATCTACCATTCAAGCAAACAACACATAAAATGATAGAAACAAAACAATGCATGCAAGAATGCTAAAGATTGTTTTATTTACAAAAGTGGTTTATAATAGATTATAAAAATTCTAAAACACTTTGTTGGTCATTTTATAAGGTGGCAAAACTATTTGCAAAAGATTTTACCCATAAACTATTTTAAAACCAAGTTAATATTTTATGTGGTTGAAAATGTCTTTAGCAATGTAATAATTTTTATAAGGTTCATAAAATACATTTTCAAGTCATAAAACTTGGTGTTTGGGGTCAGAGAGTTTATTCCAAAACATTTCCCAAAGATTTTCTCCCAAAACCATTTTTAATAAATAAACATTATTTTTTTATTTGATTAGAAATGGTTTAAATCAAAGGTTTATTATTTTGTTTCACCAAATACATTTTTGAAACCATAAATTGATTCCTATGATCAGTAGGTTCAAAACAAATCATTTTCCAAAGATTTTATCTCAAAAATCATTTTAGAACATTTTTTATATTCTAAACATGCATACACAAGTTTCTGGAAAAACAATCAATTTAACAGAAGCATTTTACTAAACAAAGTGCATGGTCAGAAAGTACTTGTCTTGTTGATTCCATTGATATAAAAATTTTAAAATTTGGACGTGTGGTTTGAAAGTTATGAATTTTTCAAATTGTAACATCTAATAGACAAGTTTCTGTTTTTAAAACAGATTCCAGGCCACGTGTCGTGATTCTATTCGCTGGTAAAGTTTCGGTTGGATCGAGTGATTCAGACCGTAGGATTTAACTTGATCGCACGGCACAGGTTGCTACTTACCCCTTCACTTATTTCTAATCTTAACCGTCAGATCAAGATCCAATGGACCTTACTGCTTTGACCAAGATGCAGCGGCAAGGCGGCAGTGGCGACTGGCTCATCTCACGCCGATGCAAGAAGCGAGAGGGTAAAAGGAGTGGCTCACCGGGTTCAAGAGTACATGACGATGCTCAACGTGTTCAAGATGTGGCAGGGGGCGCACGGGGTTCACAACAATCGCTCGCCGGAGTTCGTGGAGTCGTCGGGCGTGCTCAGGCGAGGTTGAAGACGAGGCTTCAGAGCATGCCAGAGAAAATGGAAAGCATGGTTAGATGCGCAAGGACGTGGCGAGGATGCGTGCGTGAAAGATAAAGAGAGGGGCGGTCAGATTCTTACCAGAGGCTTCGCCGAGAGAAAGCAGACGGTGGCGATGGTGGTCGTCGTCGTTGCCGAGGTTCTGGGGCGCGCGGGGGTGAGATGATGCCACTGGGAGGTGCGCCAGGGTCTGGGGGTCATGCTTGTGTGCTCGAGGAGGCGAGGGGCGGAGGAGGCTGGACGGAATTGAAGAAAATGTTCGCCGGAGACAGTGGCGTTCTTGGAGGAAATTAAGCAGCCTCGGGGCGCACTAGGGTGGGGAACTGAGGGGGAAACAGAGAGGAGGGAGAGGCGGTTAAGTAGGTGGGATTGCAGGATGGGTTATTGCGCCATTACCGAACAATTAAGCGAAGAAACCACCGGCGGAACGGCAGGGGGAGAAGGGCGTGGTCTACGCGCGGGTGGAGACGATGGTGAGGTGGCTGTGGGGTCGTCTGGCAGCGAGAGAGAGAGTGTGGGGGTGGGGTCCATCTGTCAGCGACGCTGTGGGTTGATTCTTGAGTGAAAACGGTTCGCTGTGGGTGGGGTGGGGAATGGGCTTGCTGGGCCTTGTTGGGCTAGCTGGGCTGGCTGGGTTCGTTTCCATTTTTTTATTCAGATTGTTTTTTTTCCTTTTCTAATATTATGTTTTGATTTTATTTAATCAATTCAATCATCTGTTTGAATTCAAACCTCAACCAAAATTTGTGTAGGTTTAAATACTGATTAGTAACATAATCTGAAGTCAATTTTTGAATAAAACTTTATTCTTTTGGGGTCTTTTAATTATTCAAATAAGCCCTTGTTTTAAAATCAAATAAGATTTAATAATATTTTCAAACACCATTTAAGTTTCTAAAAACTTTCCAAATATTTTCAGTAGGTTTTTATTTGTTTAATAGGGTGTGAAATAGTTCATCTTGAATTATTTGGAAAGTATTTAATATGATTCATAAATCATTTGAATTGGGTATTTGTTTTAATCCCAATGGAATTAAATATAGTTTAATTCCCTAAATTTTATTTGGAAGATTTATTTTATTCAAATTAATTTAAACAACTTTTATTCCACTTGGGTAAATTCCAAAATACTACTTTCTCATGTATTATATAATTATTCTTATTAGAGATTTGTCTTTATTCAAATAGAATTTGATTCATGCCATTTTATTTTATTTCGAAAATTCCTTATCCGTTATTTTATTTGGGTTTGGATTAAATTCATTCCATTTGCTTAATGGATTAGGCCAAGATTTAATTTGGTCTTTAAATAATCCTTATTTAATATTTCTTTCTTCATCTTATAAAATCCATATCTTTTATTTAAAGATCCAAACTTGGTGATTCCAATTTGTAAAATCTTATTTAATATTTATTTATCCCTTTAAATATCTTTATGATTATTTTCTCACCATTTGGTATGGATTTATTGATAGATGCTTTATTAACTTTGGAAATTTAATTTCTTTATCTTATTAAATTTATAAGATTTTATTCATGGCTCCAATTTAAGTGAAACCAATTTATATGGTCTTATAATATTTCTATTTGTCTTTATTGATCTTTTGTAAATGTTTGTTGAGAAATTTTTATATGGATCAAATCCATAGGCTTGGAGATAACTTGGAAATGATCTCTATTCCATTAGGGTTTAGGGTTTGGATTTATTTTTCCAAGTGTTTAAATTTCCAGATGCATTTTATGAGGAAATGCATTTCTCTTGATTTGGATTTTGTTGAATTAAAACTTTAATTAAAGTTTGTTCAAGATGGGATTTTAAGTTTCCATTTAGAAACAAAGTTTCTTTTCACCCTGATTTTCAACAATAATTTATTTTGTTTATTTATTTTTCACATTACAAGATTTGGAAAATCTTGGGATGTGACAGGCTACCACCCTTAAAATAAATCTCGTCCCGAGATTTGGGGAGGCTAGGGGTTACAAGTTGGCTCAAAGCATCTAGGGTACTACCAACCTTAAAATATTTTCCAACTAGATTACATCTTGGCTTTCTTGGGACCTTGTTGAAATTTCTCTGGACACTTGTCTGCATAATGGCCTAGCTCTTTGCATTTGAAACACATCACTTGGCTATTATCCTTCTTCTTTGGTATCAATTCTTCTTGTTTATTTCCTTGGTTCTTCTTCTTTTCTGGGCAATCACTGGCATAGTGTCCCATTTCTTTGCAATTGTAACATTGCAACTGGCTTATGTCCTTCTTCTTCTTTTTGGGTCTCTCCAAATCTAGGAGTTCTTCTAGTTCATGCTCTTCATACTTTACCACAAAGGTGGGAAATATTTCTCTCTTCTTGGGGCAGTTACTAGAGATATGACCTTCTTCTTCACAAGAGTAGCAACACTTTGTGATCACTTTGGATTTGGCCTTATGGTGAATAGTTTTGACTTTGCCTTCATCCTTCTTGGTAGAAGTTGTTCCTTCATGAGGGTTTACAAATTGTTGTTGCACTCGACCTTTTTTCCTTTGTTGAACTATGGAATAGATGGGGCATTGGATAGGGACATGATTATTTCCTTCACATAGGAAGCAAGTAGCTTGCGATATGGGGCATTGATTGGTTGGATGTTTCTCTTCACAATTGGGACATTGATATTAATGTTCCTTGGAAGTGTGATCCTTGTCTCCACAAAAATTGCAAGCTTGGGTTCCTTCTAAAATATCATCCTTGACATCATTGTTGTCACAAACTCCTTGGGAAAGGTTGTCTCCCATGTTGATCATTTGAGTGGTCATCCCTTGCAGCAGTTGGGATTGGATTACCAAAATCTTTTGTATGGTTGGGTCTAACTCATTGTTGATGGCTAAAATCTGAGTTGTCATCTGATTCAAATGGGTTTGGTTTACTAATAGTTGTTCTCTCATGTTGACCTCTTGGTTGTTGTTGTCACCATCCTTGATGTTGGAGTTCCTTGGAGTAGTCATCTGTTTGGGTTGGATTTGGGATTAGGATAGGAAAAATATTTCTAAGGGAATAATTCTTATCACACACATCACAATTCACGCAAGCAATGTGCAAGCAAACACAAACAAACATTCCACTCAAAAAACAAGTTTCAAGCATATTTTTAGGCAACCAAAAATATTTTTGTTACACCACATAAGTTGGTGAATTTGGTTTGATCTAAATATGGTGGTCCAACTATATGGTTCACTTGAAATCATTCCATCCTTATTTGTTGTTTATTCTTGAATGAGATCATGGTTTCCTTGGGAAAATTCTTGGTCAGAAAAACTTCAAAGTTGATGATGATTCCTAAGTTGTGTTTCCTTAGTTTTCAAGTCTTGAGCAATATTTCTTGTCTCACTTGTAGTCCTTAGTGATAACCAAGGTTGAAGTCCTTGTTGAGAATAAGATTGAAATCACTTGAAGATGTTGAAGTCATTAGAGTTGATGAAGTCCTTTGCACATGGTGAAGTCTTTGGCCATGGAGAAGGTTTTGTCCATCAAGTTTGAAATAGAAGAGATGTAGAGTCAAAACCAAAATGGTTGAGGAAAGAGTTTACAAGATTGTTTGTAAATAAGTTTTGGAACAAATACAACTCCTATTTTTCTAAGGGGTTTGTCCAATCCTAGGGTTACAATCCTACAGGCAACACAATGCTCTGATACCATCTGTAAGGTTCCCAACCTTTAATCAGGTACAGATCCCTGTGTTTACAATGCTAGTCCCTAGATCAATAGCTAGCATCCACAGTTAAGATGTAATATCAAGAAACAAGGGTCATAATACAACTTTATAACCAGGAATAACATAATTTATTACATCTTACACAGCTCATTTGGCTATCTCATTACAATGCAGCAGAATATAATAATAGCATGGGGTCCTTCATCTTCAAAGTGCCACAGGCAGACATGTTGGTTGTAGACTTGTAATCCTAATCAATAAACTTCACTAACATCAAACAAACCTGCAACATAATAAGTTATAGCCACAAGGGTCAATACATTTGAATTGTATTGGCAAGTGATACTATGGTAGTATAGTGGAGTCTATCATCTATATGCATTTGGCTAAGTGGAGCTTAGGATTGCATTGCTCAAAATAGATTTTGCTTATCATTTGAAAACACTAAGTTTTTGCTTGACAAAAATCTTTCCCAAGGAATCTCCCAATAGAAATTTGTGATCCTTCAACCCTTGTTCAACCACAAGATTTTAACTTAGAAATTGGGATGAGGAGATTATTGATAGCTTCCATGTCTTGATGCTCAAATTGTCCTTTACCAGGGACATGGATAATTACTTAGATTTTTCACTCTGCAGAGGTGGTGCACTTTCCCCACAAGACTTGGTTTCCCAAGACAAGATCTTTCAGAATCCTTCCATTAGACCAGAATGGACGCGCTCCAACCTATCATCCCCTACCACCAACTGTCCATTTGGCTAAGTTATTGCAACCTATATGATCCAGGCAGAGCCCATAATGCCAAGTGGCTGCACTTGAAGCTTCTCAACATTTGACATCTCAAATCTCTTTGTTCCTGGGTGGCCATCCACAAGTGAGATACACAAGGTAAACCATAGAAATGGGCCTTGTGAACCACTCAACACAAACCATTCCTTCCATTCCACCCAGGTGATTCATTCACTTAGTTGTTTTATTAAACAAAACACAAGTCCTTGACTTGGAAATATTCCATAGTATGAATATATATTCCACCCTTGTTTTCTATTAGCTAAGCTAAGCATGATAGTAGTAGGAATATTAACTTAAGAATTTCTACTAAGGTTTCATCTACTAGGATTTCCAATGGCATAGTTTATACTTAGCAAAATTCCATGCAAGTCCTACTTAGAAAGATCACTAATGCATAGTGAAAATAATGGGACAAAAGTATGAAGCATCACTTGCCTTTTTAGTAGAGAATATAGGTTCACTCCTTGTCTTTGCAATGATCACAATCTCCAAATCACTACAATTCAATCAAGCAAGGCACAATTTCAATCTACCATTCAAGCAAACAACACATAAAATGATAGAAACAAAACAATGCATGCAAGCATGCTAAAGATTGTTTTATTTACAAAAGTGGTTTATAATAGGTTATAAACATTCTAAAACACTTTATTGGTCATTTTATAAGGTGGCAAAACTATTTGCAAAAGATTTTACCCATAAACTATTTTTAAACCAAGTTAATATTTTATGTGGTTGAAAATGTCTTTAGCAATGTAATAATTTTTATAAGGTTCATCAAATACATTTTCAAGTCATAAAACTTGGTGTTTGGGGTCAGAGAGTTTATTCCAAAACATTTCCCAAAGATTTTCTCCCAAAAGCATTTTTAATAAATAAACATTATTTTTTTATTTGACTAGAAATGGTTTAAATCAAAGGTTTATTATTTTGTTTCACTAAATACATTTTTGAAACCACAAATTGATTCCTATGATCAGTAGGTTCAAAACAAATCATTTGACAAAGATTTTATCTCAAAAATCATTTTAGAACAGTTTTTATATTCTAAACATGCATACACAAGTTTCTACAAAAACAATCTCAGAAGCATTTTACTAAACAAAGTGCATGGTCAGAAAGTACTTGTCTTGCTGATTCCATTGATATAAAATTTGCAAAATTTGGACGTGTGGTTTGAAAGTTATGAATTTTTCAAATTGTAAAATCTAATAAACAAGTTTTTGTTTTTAAAACAGATTCCAGGCCACGTGTCGAGATTCTATTCGCTGGTAAAGTTTCGGTTGGATCGAGTGATTCAGACCGTAGGATTTAACTTGATCGCACGGCACAGGTTGCTACTTACCCCTTCGCTTAGTTCTAATCTTAACCGTCAGATCAAGATCCAATGGACCTTATTGCTTTGACCAAGATGCAGCGGCGCTGGCGGCGGCAGGTGGCGGCGCTGGCTCTGGCTACGGCGATGCAAGAAGCGAGAGGGTAAAAGGAGTGTCTCACCGGGTTCATGAGTACATGGCGATGCTCAACGTGTTCGAGATGTGGCAGGAGGCACACGGGGTTCACGACAATCGCTCGCCGGAGTTCGTGGAGTCGTCGGGCATGCTCAGGCAAGGTTGAAGACGAGGCTTCAGAGCATGCCAGAGAAAATGGAAAGCATGGTTAGATGCGCAAGGACGTGGCGAGGATGCGTGCGTGAAAGATAAAGAGAGGGGCGGTCAGATTCTTACCAGAGGCTTCGCCGGAGAGAAAGCAGACGGTGGCGGCGGTGGTCGCTGCCGTTCCGAGGTTCCGGGAGCGCTGATGCCACTGGGAGGTGCGCCAGGGTCTAGGGGTCACGCTTGTGTGCTCGAGGAGGCGAGGGGCGGAGGACGCTGGCCGGAATTGAAGAAAATGTTCGCCGGAGACAGTGGCGTTCTTGGAGGAAATTAAGTAGCCTGGGGGCGCACTAGGGTGGGGAACTGAGGGGGAAACAGAGAGGAGGGAGAGGCAGTTAAGTAGGCGGGATCGCAGGCTGGGTTATTGCGCCATACCGAGCAATTAAGCGAAGAAACCGCCGGCGGAACGGCAGGAGGAGAAGGGCGTGGTCTGCGCGCGGGTGGAGACGATGGTGAGGTTGTTGTGGGGTCGTCTAGCAGCGAGAGAGAGTGTGGGGGTGGAGTCCATCTGTCAGCGACACTGTGGGTTGATTCTTGAGTGAAAACGGTTCGCTGCGGGTGGGTGGGGAATGGGCTTGCTGGGCCTTGTTGGGCTATTTGAAATTTGGGTTCGTTCCATTTTTTTATTGTTTTTTCCTTTTCTAATATTATGTTTTGATTTTATTTAATCAACTCAATCATCTGTTTGAATTCAAACCTCAACCAAAATTTGTGTAGGTTTAAATACTGATTAGTAACATAATCTGAAGTCAATTTTTGAATAAAACTTTATTCTTTTGGGGTCTTTTAATTATTCAAATAAGCCCTTGTTTTAAAATCAAATAAGATTTAATAATATTTTCAAACACCATTTAAGTTTCTAAAAACTTTCCAAATCTTTTCAGTAGGTTTTTATTTGTTTAATAGGGTGTGAAATAATTCATCTTGAATTATTTGGAAAGTATTTAATATGATTCATAAATCATTTGAATTGGGTATTTGTTTTAATCCCAATGGAATTAAATATAGTTTAATTCCCTAAATTTTATTTGGAAGATTTATTTTATTCAAATTAATTTAAACAACTTTTATTCCACTTGGGTAAATTCCAAAATACTACTTTCTCATGTATTATATAATTATTCTTATTAGAGATTTGTCTTTATTCAAATAGAATTTGGTTCATGCCATTTTATTTTATTTGGAAAATTCCTTATCCATTATTTTATTTGGGTTTGGATTAAATTCATTCCATTTGCTTAATGGATTAGGCCAAGATTTAATTTGGTCTTTAAATAATCCTTATTTAATATTTATTTCTTCATCTTATAAAATCCATATCTTTTATTTAAAGATCCAAACTTGGTGATTCCAATTTGTGAAATCTTATTTAATATTTATTTATCCCTTTAAATATCTTTAGGATTATTTGCTCACCATTTGGTATGGATTTATTGATAGATGATTTATTAACTTTGGAAATTTAATTTCTTTATCTTATTAAATTTATAAGATTTTATTCATGGATCCAATTTAAGTGAAACCAATTTATATGGTCTTATAATATTTCTATTTGTCTTTTTTGATCTTTTGTAAATGTTTCTTGACAAATTTTTATATGGATCAAATCCATAGGCTTGGAGATAACTTGGAAATGATCTCTATTCCATTAGGGTTTGGATTTATTTTTCCAAGTGTTTATATTTCCAGATGCATTTTACAAGGAAATGCATTTCTCTTGATTTGGATTTTGTTGAATTCGAACTTTAATTAAAGTTTGTTCAAGATGGGATTTTAAGTTTCCATTTAGAAACAAAGTTTCTTTTCACCCTGATTTTCAACAATAATTTATTTTGTTTATTTATTTTTCACATTACAAGATTTGGAAAATCTTGGGATGTGACACAAGCCCTCCCCACCGTCTTGCCACCGCCACATGCCGTGACGCTTGACGCCGTTCTTTGTCTCCTAGCCGCCGAATCCTCCTCCTCTTCTCTGGCCTTCTAATCCTAGATCGCAGGAAACCCTAGATACACCATAACTCGCACCGGCTTAGGCGAAGCCCTGCGGGATCTTCCCTCTACTTCCGACACCATGCCGTCGTGCTGTCGGAATCACGAGGGGAGAACTACAACCTTTGCTGCCTGCTGGAACAAGGGAGAGGAAGGTCTTCATCGAGTACCGAACGTGTGACCGACTGCCGGAACACACCGCCGAAAGGATCATCTGCGCGATCTTGAGATCGGCAAGTGTACGACTACATCACCCACGAGAATCTGCTCTCGTTAACCGCTTTGGAATCTTCGAGGGTGAGTACTCTAATCGACTCATTGCTACAATCTAGTAGATAGATCTTGGCTTGTTTGTGTGCATGCGGTAGAATTTTTTTTGTTTTCCATGCTACGAACCCCTACAGTGGTATCAGAGCCGTGTCTATATGTAGATATGTTGCACGAGTAGAACAGAATGGTCATTGTGGGCGTTGATGCTTTTGTTGTCGATTGCTTCTTTTGTACTTGCATCTTGCGGGATGGTGGGATGAAGCGGCCCGGGCTAACCTTACATGACATTATTCATGAGACTTGATCCACACTTGACATGCAACTTGTATTGCATAAGTGGCTTTGCGGGTGCCTGTTTCTTCCAACATACTTAAGATCCAATTTACAACGGGTGATGGACAATACTAGTATCAACGTTGTGGTTCTTGTTCGTAAGTTAGAACAACACTTATTGAAAGCCCCAAACCACGTAAAACATGCAAAGAAAATTAGAGGCGTCTAACTTTGTTTTGCAGGGGTGTGCTGTGATGTGATATGGCCATGATTGTGATTATATATGATGTATGCCATGTTCCTTATTGTAAGTCGGCAACCAGCATGAGCCATATGGTTGTCTTTTTAATTCCGATAAGACCTGCATGTCTATTATTCAAAGTAGTTGTAATAGTTGATGCTAGTGGACGACAACCATGGAGCGGCGCCATTGACCTTGAAGCAATGCCGGTGATGCTGGAGATCATGTTCGTGCTTGAAGATGGAGATCGGAAGCACAAGAAGAAAGGCCATATCATATCACATATTATGAATTGCATGTGATGTTAATCCTTTTATTCATCTTGTATTGCTTAGTTCACGACGATAGCATTATAAGATGATCCCTCTCACAAAATTCCAAGTTATAAAGTGTTCATCCTTTGTAAGCACCGTTGCTAAAGCTTATTGTTTCGAAGCACCATGTGATGATCGAGTGTGTTAGATTCTATGAGTGTATACAATGAGAGCAAGCCATATTTGCTCATGCGGAAGCTAGGTTAGATCTTGACGAGCCTAGCATGTACATACATGGTCTCGGAACACGGATCATCGAAAGGTAAAGCATGAGTCATATAGTAGATATGATGAACATGTTGATTGTTCGCCATTGAAGCTACATCAACTCTCGTGATGATCGGTTTTGATGTGGTGGATTTGGTTCGTGTGATCACTAAAACAATGTGAGGGATATTTTTTTGAGTGGGAGTTCAACAGAAATATGATTAAAAGTTGAACACTATTTATCATAAATTAAATCAAAGTGAATTTGCATAGTTGATGTAGCCATTGGCATTCGTTTACCACCTTGCGCTTAGTTATAATTGAGATAATAGAACTATAGAATTCTGGTTAGTTACTTTACGAACTGGTATCGTATTGTTTTGAAGTGTTAATCTAAAGTTTAAAAGTCCCATTGCAAACTTTTAGTAAGTTTTGATTAATCCGTTAAGTTTAATAGTTGGTATTAAATCAAGAGTAACAATTTCAGTGTTAGTATATAAGTATCATGTTTGTCTCCATGATTCTTGATATTCAAAAGGTTGTTTTAATATCAAGGTACTAGGAGTTGAAAGAGTTGTTTCAGAAACCATCATGTGTGGAAGATATTGCGATATCTGAAATGATGTTTTGGTTACAACATGATAGAGTATAATATCGCAAAGTTTATGTTCTCATATTTTATGAGAATTTACAAAAGGTTGGAGACACTAGTTGTCCTAATCCTCAAAAAGGTATTGGAGAGCAAAATTATACTCGCAATTCACCATTATAAGCTAAAGTAGCTTGATCATGAATAGTTCCATGATAAGGATGAATATTTGATGTAGGTAAAATGTTTACTACACTAAACAATTACTAAAGAATGGAATTTGAAAGAACACCAAACATTTGATGATGGTGATCTGCTTCAAAGTGCAAGTCCAAAGACATTGGTATTTAACTATACATATTTTGGACTATGTGTCATGTGTATGACTCCACTATTGATGTTGATAGATTCTTTCAAACAGAAAAGGAAATACTGAAAGAGAATCTCATAAATATATGGCAGAAAATAAAAGACTAGATTTGTTCAGCCTAGGTATATAGAGGATATACGAGTTATGGTTGTATTCTTTGCTTGTTAAATAATGTGGTTCTTAAGTATTGGATACTAAATTTGTTGGTATGAATTGTCATACGAAACAACACAATTCATGAACTACAATAGCCTAAGTAACTAGCAAAAGAATATATGATGATGTTCATCGAGAACAAATAAAGGGTTATTGTGTTGCTCGTTAACATCAAAGCTTGCCTTCAAGATTTGTTTTATCAGGTATTATGAGAACAAAAGGGTTGTTCAAATAATTGCTGTAATCCATAAAAGATGGATGATTTACAAATCTCGTTGGATAAATCACATCCATAAAACAAGTGCTAAAAATGTCAAAAGAGAATTGATTGAAAGATCACTTAGGAAGTGACATCGCGTTTTAAATTATATTGGAAAGAAAACATGAAGAAACTCCATGTGGATGGAATTTTGGAGTCTTTTGATTTTTGATCAAATGACGCTTGTGAAACTTTCCTAGAGATAATTAAAACTCCGTTCATAGGCCAAAGGGAACGATGACTAGCTTATTGGAACTTGTACATATTGTTGTATGAAGTCCATTATGTGTAGTCAAGAGCGATGGATTTCAACTTCATATGCTTTCTCCGAAAATTTGAGTGAATATATGAATATTTACTTAATAAGGATGAAGTATGAAACATTTGAAAAGTTCAAAGACTTTCAAGATGAAGTGCAAAATCAATGTAACAAGAAAATAAAGAATTTATGATGGGATCATAAAGGAAGATATTTGAGTTACAAGTTTAGCATAACACCTTTGATTTGAGGAATCGTTCCGTGGATTTGCATTTCCCGAAACACCATAAGAGTATGGAGCATTCGACATATGTAATTAAACCTTGTTTGACATGGTAAGATTAAAGGTGTAATTTATAAAACTGCCATTATATTTTAACGATTAAAGCTTTAGAGCCTACCATTTTTTTCACTAAAAAGAGCTCCATCATAATCCGTTGAAATGACACCATATAAAGTTATGGTTTGGTATAAAACCCAAGTTGTCCTTTCTTAAACATTGGTATGCTATGCATCAGAAAGATGTTTGCAACCAAAATCGGATGAACATATCTTTGTATATTATTTCGAATAATCATTGAGTATTCCTCCATAACACCAAAGAAAAAATGTTTGTCGCTTAGAACGTCAAGTTTCTTTGAGAAGGAATTTTCCGTGAAAAGTTAAGTGGGAGGACAATAGAACTTTGAGAAGGTTAAAAGAACCTTAGCTATATGTGCAAAGTTGCACAGCGCCGAAACGTGTTCCGAAGGCAGCAACAATGCTCATGGCTCACGTGCCTCAAAGGTTGTGGTTACAGAGGTCAGAGTTTCTATTGAACCAAGTAGGTCGGGTAAAAAATCAAATACCAAGATTTGAGGGTTGAATCATTATTTGAGAATAATGAATGGACTACATGCAAAGAAGTGATGATGAGCCCTAACTCCGCAAATGGCTTGAAGCCATAAAATCCGTGATAGTTCCATACACGAGAAATCAAGCTTTTAACTTGAAAGACCCTCTGGAAAGGTGTAAGACCTTACAATCGTGTTTGGATCTATAAAGAAATAGCCATGGATATTTCACATCTATGAAATAGTCGACATGTTAGGAAAGAGTTAGCAACAATGTTCAAAGGTTGTATATGACAAAGATTTGATCTTTCATAGCGATGTTTAGTCTAGATGGATTAATGTAGCAACCACTACATATAATTTTGTTATGTGGTAGTTGAATAAACAAAACAAGTTCTTCTGATAGAATTATTACCTAGGACATGTGCTTAACACGGTCCATAGGGTTTTGTTAATTCAAAGGATGTTAAAAGTGTATGCAAACTACAATGGTTGAAGTGAGCATCGCGGAGTTGGAATCTTCACCATGATGAAACTGTTAAAAGAGTTTAAATTCATCAGAGACGATGAAGATGCCTGCATTTGCGATAAATTAAGTGGGAGCGCTAAGACATATTTCTAATACATTATGTGGAAGACATATTGTTGATTGTAAATGATGTATCTTTTATTAACACATGTTAAGAATTTCATCTCGATGAAATACTTAGGCAAAACCCGAGTATTTGGCATCAATATCTATATAGATAGATTGAGACGCTAATATGGTTGTGCAAAATGTACATATATGAGATATTGAATGAGTTCAATATGGAAATGACAAGAAAGGTTCTTGTCGCACATAAAGGATTGAATTGAAATTCAAGTGTATTGACACTTGGTAAGTGAAAGAAAGATTCAAGTATAGATTGATACTTGATGTATGAAATCACAAAGAGTATTTATATCAATCATACTGTGATATGTATAAATCCAGATATGTCCTATGCTCTAAATGTTATGAGCATATACCAGAATGATTCATAAGATGATCATTGGACGATAGTAAGGATATTCTTATGATCTTTTGGAAGAACTAGGAATATATTATTTTGTAGATATGACAAATAGATGATTAGTTCATTGTAAAAGTACTAAATTGATACTAGTTTTGTCACAATGTACAAATTAAGTTTATCTCAATCTAAACTAAGGGTGGCACAATATAATGGAAAGTAAGTTCCATAATGGATTTGGATGAGTTCCAAAGTTAAGACATTATGACAGATACTACAACAAAAGGCTAGGTATATGACTGCTATTACAGGAACAAAAGAGGGCATTTGTGTCAAGTAGTTTGTTATCAAACTAGGTGTAGTTCACATCGGGATAGTACTATGAAGATATATTGTACGACAATATTGTCAACATGTTTTAACCCCAAAGCACTAAAGGTCTCACCAAAGGACCAAATTTATACAAATCCATCTCATTAGAGAATGAGTGATGCGTAGAGACGCAAAGACATGCAATTACACATGGACCTGTGAGTGTCGGATCCGAAGATCAGTTGACCACTAGCAATCGTGTACATGCAACCGAAAGCCATAGGTGTTGAATACACAAAATTTGAAACTAGATTATTGTCTCTAGTGCAAGTGGGAGATTGTTGGGGATATGCCCAAGAGGCAATAATAAAGAGGTTATTATCATATCTTCATGTTTATGATAAATGTTTACATACCATGCTATAATTGTATTAACCAGAAACATTAATACTTGTGTGATTTGTAAACATAAAAGATTCCCTAGTAAAGCCTCTTGTTAAACTAGCTTGTTTGTTAATATATGATCATGGTTTCCTGATCATGAACATTGAGATGTTATTAAAAACAAGATCATATCATTAGGAGAATGATGTGATTGACATACTCCTATAGATAAGCATAGCATAAAGATCAAGTCATTTCAATAGTTTGTTTGCTATAAGCTTTCTGATACATAGTAACCTAATTCCTTCGACCATGAGATCATGCTAATTACCATTGCCGGATGGATGCTTTGATGACATCAAACACCTCACCGTAACTGGGTGGCTATAAAGGTGGCATTGAGTGTTTGGAAAGTATGTGTTGAGGCACATGGATCAAGAGTGGGATTTGTCCATCCATATGACAGATAGATATACTCTGGGCCCTCTCGGTGGAATGTCATACAATTATCTTGCAAGCATGTGACTGGCTCACAAGGGATCACATATCACGGGAACGAGAAAAGAGTACTTATTGGTAACGAGGTTGAACTAGGTATGCAGAGATACCAATGATCAGACCTCGGATAAGTAAACTATCGCGAGATAAAGGGAAATTGGTATTGTATGTAAGTGGTTCATTCTACCACAAAGTAATCGTAGAAATATGTGGGAGCCATATGAATTTCCAGATTACTCTATTGGTTATTGATCGGAGAAGAGTCTCGATCATGCCTGCATAATTCACGAACCGTAGGGAGACACACTTAAGGATTCGATGTTGTTTAGTAGATATGGAATGTAAGTAGGGATACCGAATGTTGTTCGGAGTCTCGGATGGGATCCAGGATATCACGAGGAGATCTGGAATGGTACGGAGAATAAGATTCATATAAGGAAAGTCCAATTCCGGAGTTCGGGAATGATTTCAATGTTTTCATCGGAGAGGTTCTAGAAGGGTCTAGAAGGTGCACCGAACCGGAAGGGGAATGGTCCATGAATGTGTCATGGGTAAGTGGAATGGTTAGATCATGTCCTAGGTCACTTGGTTGGGCGTTTGCGAGAGAGAATTAAAGCTCTAAATTGAAAGTCAAAAGGGAGGTTTGAAAAGTCAAACTGGAACAATAGTTTCCTAGTGGAAGAAGGAAAGAGTCCTTCCTTCTATCCAATTTGGGTTTGGGTATGGATTCAAACTCCCCTCTTCCAAGGCTGCCCTCCCTCTCATAAATAGAAGGGGAGGGCTGCCCCAAAGACCACAACACCAAGACCTCCCCACCGTGCGCCGCCTCCGCCACCGCCAAGCCGCCGCCACCGCACGCCGACGCCGACCCGTCGCTGTCTCCCTAGCCTCCGCCGACTCCTCCTATTCTCTGGCCTTCTAATCCTAGATCGCAGGAAACCCTAGATACACCATAACTCGCATCGGCTTAGGCGAAGCCCTGCGAGATCTTCCCTCTACTTCCGACACCACGTCAGGTCTTTGGAATCACGAGGAGAACTACGACCTTTCTTTTCTGGAACACGGGAGAGGAAGGTCTTCATCAAGTACCGGACGTGTGATCGACTACGGAAGCGCTGCCGGAACGCAGCGCTGGAAGGATCGTCTACGTGATCTTGAGACCGGCAAGTGTACGACTACATCACCCACGAGAATCTGCTCTCGTTAACCTATTTGGAATCTTCGAGGGTGAGTACTCTAATCGACTCGTTGCTACAATCTAGTAGATAGATCTTGGCTTGTTTGTGTGCATGCGGTAGAATTTTTTTTGTTTTCCATGCTACGAACCCCTATAGTTGAAAGCGTTCCCCAAGACAGCATGGTTCTGCTAATTCCGAACTTATAAGTGAAGCATATAAAACATAGATGACACAATGGTTCAAGTTTATTAGGTGCAAGAAATGAAGTGTGCCATCAAGTTTGTGAGAGCTTTAATCACTAATTTTCACATAACAAGTTTAATTTGGAAGATAGATAAAAACATGAATATACTTTGAATGGTGTAACACACCATGCATAGTAATTTATAGTGGACTCTTTGGAATAACTTGGTTTCTTGATAGTTGGATGCATGAGTAGAGCTTACTCAGTACAAGTGAAGGCTAGCAAAAGATTGAGAGCGACCAACTAAGAGAGCAATAATGGCCATAATCATGTAGAGCGACAAAACATTATCAATCTGTAACATCCCAATTTTCATCAAATCCAAAACATCATCATTGCATTCATATCATCATAGAATTAGTTCATTGCACAAAAAATTTCAAATTTAAACATTAGCAAAACCCTATTTTATACCCCTTTTATTTTACATATGTATGGGGCATGTATTTTATTTATTTTTATTTCCTCAAAGTGTTTTGGAGTGGATTGTGTGTTTAAAACACTTTTCCATACTAGGATCACCGCACAAAAATATGGTGAAAGTTTGAGTGAGTTTGGAGTTGATTTGCTCATTCAAATCATTTTTGGAAAATCAAAACAGAAAAAGAAAAGAGCTAAGAAAAAAATAGAACTTACCTGCCCAACTAGCGCGGCCCAACTCGCAGCCCACCCGGTTTTTTGCCCCCCCTCTATTTCTCACCGCACATGCGCCACACCCGCTCACTGACATGTGGACCTCCACCTCCACATCACCCCCTTCTTCCCCAAACACCGCGCGACGACCAGCTCTGCCGATGTCGTTTCTGCAAATCAACGCGCGTTGATTCCGATTGATTACAGGCGTAAATCCCTCCCTCACCCTATCTACTTAACCCCCTCGGAATCCGCTCCATTTCCCCCACTCATCCACCCCTGAGCGCCACCAGGCTACCCCAATTTCTCCTCGCACCGCCGCTATCCGACGAACTCCGACGACCCATTGCGGTGAGTACCGTGCGCACCTTGGCCTCTGGTTCAAACGACTTGCTCGACATCTTCTTGCGCTCCTTCTGATGCTTGCCGTTTTCCCTCTTGTGCCCCAGAATGTCGCCCCCGTCGTCGATTGTGAGCACCCGACGATGAGCTGATCTCCGACGAGGAACTGCAGCCGTGTCCGTGCGCCCCGCCCTAGTCCGTGACCACCTAGAGAACCACCTCTTCTCCGCAACCTCGGTAAGCCACTGAGCCCCCTCCCTTGGCCCCTGGCCTCGCCGAAACGTCACCGTCAGACGCGTCGCCGCCACAGTTTCCATTTGCGTCGCTTAGTTTTGGTCAGAGCCTTGTGATCCGCTGGATCTAGATCCAGTGGCTGCGATTAGAAGTCTAGGTGAAAGGGTACGGGCATATATGGACCGCTGGATCTCACTTAGATCTGATGGTGCGCGTGTGTGATCCGCGTGAACCCTGCAGCCAATCGAGCTCCGCATGTCTCGATTTAGATTTAAAATACAGATTTGTTCTATTAGATGTTTAAACTTGCAAAATTCATTACTTTTTATCTGTAATTCAGAAAATTGCAAATTAGGTGTCTATGGATTCAGAAAATGTGATCTTTGCATCTATGACCTTACTTTGGTCATTTGCTTCTATAAAATTAGGATTTTACGCAGAGACATTTGTAGGGATATTTTGGCCATAAAAATTATTTAGTTTATAATTTAAAGTGGTTTTTGTGTTATTTAGAATTTAGAATGTATGCTTTTTCTTTAGTACATTAGAGTTTGATTTTAAAATGTGGCAAATAATCTCATTGCATTTTGCATGCATTCATATTATTTTTGAGTGTTATATTGATTTGTATATATTTTGTTTGAATTTTGTGGTGTAGATTTTGTGGATTGTGAAGTGTGTGATTGTGAGGATTGTACCTATTCCCCTAGCTACCAAGGCAAGTGATATTTCATCTTTTGTCCTATTATTTTACCTATTGCACTAGTGATATTTTTAGTAGGACTTGCATGGTAGTTTTCAAGTATGATGCTATGCTATGGTAGATCCTATAGAATATATCTTGGTAGAATTTTCCTAAGTTAAGATACATTGTATCCTAGAATTCTTATACTTGCTATTAAAATGAGTGGGTGGAAAATTCATGTTATGTTAATATGGTAAGATTATGCCTATGTGTTTTTGACTAAGAAAACAACTTGTTAATGAAACACCTGGGTGGAATGGGACTTGTATGGTTTGTGTTGAGTGGTTACACAAGGCCCATTTCTATGGTTTACCATGTGTATCACACTTGTGGATAACCACCCAGGAACAAAGAGATTTGAGATGTTTAGCGTTGAGAAGCTTCCAGTGCAACCACGTGGCATATGGGCTCTGCCTTGACCAACTAAGTTGCAAGAACTCAACAAGATGGACAGATGGTGGTAGAGTTGATAGGATGGAACACGTCCATGGTGGTGTGAGGGATTGCTTCTGAAAAGTCTCGTCTTGATGCATGTCGAGTCTTGTGGGGGAAAGTGCACCACCTCTCGAGAGCGTAAAATCTAAGTACTTAGCCGTGTCCCCGGTTATGGACATTTTGAGCATCAAAGACATTGAAATGGTTAAGAGTCTCCTCGTCCCAATTTCTCTTAGTTCAAATTTGTGGGTGAACAAGGGTAGAAGTTCACCAATGTCCATTGGTGGTTCCTTAGTGTTTTTGTAAAGGAAAACTTAGTATTTTCAAACTAGTAGGATAAAACTTATTTGAGCAAAGCTAGCATGAACCATAATTAGCCAAATTCATGTAGTTGATAGTCTCTACTATATAACTATGATATCACTTGCCAATACAATTCCAAATGTATTGACCCTCTGTGGCTGTAACTTATTATGTTTCAGGTTACTCTGATGATGAGTAGGGTTATGAGTCTACACTCAACATGTTTGCCTGTGGAACATGAAGTTGAAGACTTTATTTATATGCTATGTAATGAGAACTCTTATATGTTAGCCTTGGGCTAGTGAGTTGTAAGAACTATTGTACTCCTGGAATTTTGATGTAATAATGACCTATGTATCTGTGTACTTCATCTTAAACTATGGGTGCTAGAAATTTGATCCACGGATTAGCACTGCAATCACAGGGATCTTTACCTTAAAGGGTGAGGTCTTACAGATGGTATTAGAGCACTGTGTTGATTGTAGGTTTGTGACCCTAAGATGGATTAGACTAAGGAAGACACTAGGAAAATGCAACACCTTTATGAAATTCACACTTGTCTCTTTTCATCTTGTAAAACCTCTTCTAATCTTCTTTCTCATCTCTATTTGTAGATGGACGCCATCAACGAAGCCGTCAGGAAGGGACCACTGATGACCATGACCCTAGAATGTGCGACGGAGTTTCCCAAGGCACTCAAGAACCTCATGATTAGCTTGGGGGATGAGTGGTGAAGCCGTGTACAAGGGATTTCTAGTGATGGATGAAGGAGAAGAGTTTTGGTGGGTACAACTCCACTTATATAAGAACAAGGAGGATAACCACAATGAGTCAGAATTATGCATGGTCACCAACTCTGAAATGCATATGTCATTCTTTGACTCTGCAAGGAATGCAACATGGAATGCCATTGAAGAACTTGGAGAAAGGCTTAATTGTAGAATGCTCAACACTCAAAATGATCTTAGAGAGGAGATAAAACATGCCCAAACTTGGAGACCACCATAAAATGTCTAAGGGAGGATATCATAGACTTAGCATGGGAGTCTTGTGATCAAGACAAACATATTTCCTCCAAGGATGACCAGATAGATACCTTGACTAGTGAGTGAAGGACACGTATCCTATAGTTGGACCACCACACTTGTCGGTTTCTCGCGTTAATAATTTGATCATACCAACCTATGTGGTATGGCAAAAAATTGTCTAAGTTATGTTTGAACCTTGGTGTTTATGATTGAATTATATATGCCATGACTTGTGTGGATTAATTTTTTCGATGAATGTTCTTGGATTTTGTTTTACTACTTTATGTTTTACTCTTTACTTGTGTTGTTTCTAATTTTCTCCATCCTATGCAATAGATGCCTAGCTTTGTTTTCAGCACCGCCGAGGAGTTCAAGGGAACTTGCTTTGGATCCCGTATTGTGGAGCTCGTTAGTGTGCTCGATCTTCCCATCCCTAACATTAAGGGACTTTAGCTCAGGAAGTCTGAGAGGAAGGACTTGTGGGGATTTAGAGTCTCTCAGCCATGATGCCAGTCAGATCCTCCCACCGAGGACATTGCCTTCAAGATACTCCATGTTGACAAAGAGAAGGGCCTCGACATTGCTATGTAGGATCTAATAGGACGCTTATGTGGACGTCACTCCACCGAGCTCAAGGAGCACTACTTCCATTTCTTTGGAAGACGCGATGAGGACGGAGAGGCTATAGTGTTGGACGAGGCCACCAAGGAGACTATCAAGCCTGTGCGACACTACCTCTAGGACTTGGAGAGCCTCCTTAGGCACCTTGATACTGATAGGACCAACATCATGCTTAGCAATGTCGAGCTACGCTTCCAGCTGAGGGAGAAGGACAAGGCCTTATAGGAGCAGGAGGAGTGCATCAAGGAGATGGAGCAAAGGTTTGAGAAGCAAGATAAGAAGTTCAAGAACCAAGAAAAGAGAGTCCAGGATAGGAACAAGAAGATCAATGAGATGAAGACTGAGATGGAGCTCAAGGACCTCGAGCTAGAGACAAATCACGAGGTGATAGAGAGGCTGCGCTCCCAGAAGAGAAAGCTTCAGGAGAAGGTCGACGCTTTGACCACTAGCTTGGAGGAATACAAGGCAGGATTCGACGCAGCAGGACTTGCTCTAGTGGAGGAGGAAGTTGGGATGGAGGAGTAGATATGCCTATCTATCTACTCATTTATCTTATCATTTATTTTCGAGTCGCATTGATCATCCAACTTGTGGATGACTATGCTAGTGTGTTTTATCTTTGCAAACTTGTTGTTCGTGTTGTTTGAACTCTAAGTTATTAAGTATTTGCTTGTTGTGCTTGTTGCTATACATTGCATTGTGCATGTTAGGATATTTGGGGTTTATCTCATTACTTATCCTTATTGAAACCACAGATGCCTCCCCGTCGTGCCAATCCCAACAATAACAACAATGGCAATGAGATGCAGCAGCTGATGACTGCACAGACTCAGTTGTTGCAGATGATGACTCGGTTTATGGCTAATCAGAATCAGAAACAAAACAACAACAACAACAACCACAATAATAACAACAACAACAATCAGAATAACCCACCAGCTTTTGATATGTCACAAGGTTTCTGAGGTTGAGGCCTGCTAAGTTTTTTGGAACCACTGATCCTATGATAGAAAATGATTGGCTATGTTCTGTGAATAAGGACTTGGTCACGGTTGGTTGCACTGATGAGGATAAATTCAGATTTGCAGCACACCTACTAGAAGGACCAGCAGCTACTTGGTGTGATGACTTCCAAATCACTACCCCTATTGAAGAAGTGACTTGTGCAATATTTGAGGATAGATTCCACACTGCTCATGTCTCTTCAGGAGTGATGGGATTGAAGAAGAAGGAATTTCACAACCTTAAACAACACCATCGCAGTGTTGCAGAATATATTGAAGAGTTCAACAATCTGGCACGCTATGCACCGGATGATGTTGACACTGATGCAAAAAAGGAAGGAGAAGTTCCTTGAAGGGCTGAATGATGAGATGTGCATGCAACTATCTGTTGCTTATGTTCCAACTTATCAATCTCTGCGTGACAAAGCTACCATCTTGGAAAGCAAGATGAAGTAAGTGGAGAATAGGAAGAGGAAACATCATTTTGATAAGCATGGATCAGGATCATCTCACAAGCGTTTATTTGGTGAAGGTAGTGGAAGTTTTGGATCCCACAAACACGTGAATCATAACAACCACCACAACAATAACCGTCACCACAATAGCAATAAACATTGTGGACACAACAATGGGGATCACCGAAACAACAAGAGTGGATACAAGAGTCACCATAGTGGAAACAGCAATGGGAATCAGCCATCTAAGAGGGACACCAGTCAGGTTGAATGCTTCAAGTGCAAGAAAACTGGGCACTATGCAAATGAATGCCCAGAAAATAAGACTGATGGAGCCAACAATCCAAACCCTTTTCAGAAGGGTCATGTGAACCACATCAATGTGGAGGAAATCCAAGAGGAGTATGATGTTTTGGCTGGTAAGTTCAAGATTAATTCCTTTCCAGCACTTATTCTTTTTGATACCGGTGCATCACATTCATTTATTTCAAGAGCATTTATAGACAAAAATAGACTCCCAACTGAAATAATTGGATGTCCTATTAAAGTAAGCTCCCCAAGGGGAGAGATGATAGTAAATTTTGGATGTCATGATCTAGCTCTAGAGTTTGGAAAATACAAGTTTCCAGTTAATCTGATAATCCTAAAATCCCAAGGATTGGATGTAATATTAGGCATGGATTGGATGACCCGATATGAGGTAGTAATAGAATGTGCCAGACGAACTGTTACACTCACAACCTCAGAAAAGAAACGATAAGGTTCAAGTCTAACTTTGAACCCAAAGGGAGTAATTTAAATTCTCTTAAGGGGTTAGCCTAGACAGTGTGCCAATAGTAAAAGAGTAACCGGATGTGTTTCCGGAGGAGTTACCGAGAATGCCACTAGATAGGGATGTAGAGTTTCTAATTAACTTACTGACCGAATCTAGACCCATAGCAAAGAGACCTTACAAAATGTTGGAGGATGAGTTAAAAGAACTCAAGAAACAGCTTGGAGAATAGTTGAAGAAAGGATTTATCCAACCAAGTTCTTCGTCTTGGGGTGCACCAGTTTTGTTTGTCGAGAAGAAAGATAGAAGTCAAAGACTATGTATAGATTATCGATCACTCAACGAAGTGACCATAAAGAACAAGTATCCCCTACCCAGGATCAATGATCTCTTTGATCAGCTAGAAGGAGCTCATGTGTTCTCAAAAATTGATCTTCGATCAGGTTACTTTCAACTAAAGATTAGAGAACAAGATATACCAAAGACTGCTTTTACCACTAGATATGGATTATATGAGTATACAGTGATGTCGTTTGGGCTAACTAATGCACTAGCTTATTTTATGAACATGATGAACAAGGTGTTCATGGAGTTTCTTGATAAGTTTGTTGTGGTATTCATCGATGACATATTGATCTATTCCAAGAGAAATGAAGAACATTTGCGTTTGATTCTTGAGAAACTCAGAGAACACAAGTTGTATGCCAAGTTCAGCAAATGTTAGTTTTGGTTGATGAAGTTGGTTTTCTTGGACATGTTGTGTCTGGAAATGGTATAGTTGTCGATCCCGCAAAGGTGGCAGCTGTAACTGAGTGGGAACCTCCCAAATCAGTTAAAGAAGTCCGTAGTTTCCTAGGCTTGGCCGGGTACTATAGAAGGTTCATCGAGAATTTCTCGAAAGTAGCTAAGCCGATGACGGGGATGATAAAGAAAGAGAAGAAATTTGATTGGACAGAAGGATGTGAAACCAGTTTTCAAGAGTTGAAGAAAAGACTAGTGTCCGCACCAGTTTTATGCCTGCCAAATCTAGAGAAAGACTTCCGAGTCTATTGTGATGCATCTCACCAATGATTGGGTGGAGTATTGATGCAAGAAGGAAAAGTTGTGGCTTATTCCTCGAGACAACTCAAGACTCATGAAGTAAACTATCCTACACATGACTTAGAGTTGGCCTCTGTTGTCCATGCACTCAAAACATGGAGACACTATCTGTTGGGAAAACGTTGTGAAGTGTTCACCGATCACAAGAGTTTGAAATAAATTTTCACCCAGAAAGAACTCAACATGAGACAAAGAAGATGGCTATAATTTATCAAGGATTATGACTTAAGTTTGCAATACCATCCCGGGAAAGCAAATGTCATTGCCGATGCATTAAGCCGCAAGGTTTATGTGAATGGCCTCACCAAAGGAGAATTGCTAGATGATTTGTGCGCTCAATTTAAAGAGCTAAGATTGGAGATAGTGCTTGAAGGATATCTTATGTCTTTGGAAGTTCAACCAACACTAATGGATAAAATTAAAGAATCTCAAAAGTTGGACAAGGAAATAGAAGATATTAAGAGTAAAATTGGTAAAGGAAAAGCAAAGGGATTCCATGAAGATGAACAAGGAACTTTATGGTATGGGAAGCGTATCTGCATTCCACAAGATCCTGAACTTCGGAAATTTATCTTGCAAGAAGCACATAATTCACCGTATTCTATTCATCCTGGCAACACCAAGATGTACATGGATGTGAAGGAAATATTTTGGTGGAACAATCTCAAGAAATATATCGCAGAACATATTGCCTTGTGCGATGTGTGTAGTCGAGTGAAGGCGGAACATCAGAAACCATCAGGGTTATTGCAACCACTGCCAATACCTGATTGTAAGTGGGATAAAATTTGTATCGAATTTATCATAGGACTGCCAAGGACCAGATCTGGATACAATTCTATATGGGTTGTTGTAGATCACCTAACTAAAGTGGCTCATTTCATACCCGTGAAGACCACCTATACAAGTGCTAAATTAGCCAAGATCTATATGAACATTATTGTGTGTTTACATGGAGTACCTAAGAGTATTGTGTCTGATAGAGGAACTCACTTCACTTTGCATTTTTGGCGACAACTATATAAATCATTGGGAACAAGACTAGAATTCAGCACAACATTTCATCCTCAGACTGATGGACAGACAGAAAGGACCAATCTGATTTTGGAAGATATGTTGAGAGCTTGTGCACTAGACTATGTATCTAGTTGGGATGAAAGTCTGCCATACATAGAATTTTTTTACAATAACAACTATCAATCGAGCATAGAGATGGCTCCGTTTGAATTCCTTTATGGAAGGAAGTGTACTACACCATTATTATGGAGTGGAGTAGGAGAAAGAAACTTATTTGGACTAGATCTGATCACGGAAGCCAAAGAGAAAGTCAGAATGGTAAAGTACAGATTGAAGATAGCCCAATCCCGACAAAAGAGCTATGCAGATCCAAAACGTAGAGAAGTCACTTATGCAGATTTGGAGTCAAAGGGAAATTGGCGCCTCGATATGTAGGACCATTCAAGATTTTGATCCGCAAAGGAGAAGTGGCCTATGAGTTAGAACTACCAGAATCACTGTCATCAGTGTATAATGTGTTTCATGTAAGCTAGTTGAAAAAGTGTCATCCAGGGATGGAAGAAACTTTATTGAAGGACACTATACCATTGGAAGAAGTTCAATTAGAGAGTGATCTCACTTATGAAGAGAAACCTATAAATTCAATATTCTCAAGACAGCAGAAAGAGTCACTCGTACTAAGACAATCAAGTTCTGCAAAGTAGAGTGGAACCATTTTACTGAGGAAGAAGCAACTTGGGAAAGAGAAGATGAGCTTCAGAAAGATCACCCTCACCTATTTGTAACATCCCAATTTTCATCAAATCCAAAACATCATCATTACATTCATATCATTATAGCATGTGTTCATTGCACAAAGATTTTCAAATTTAAACATTAGCAAATCCCTATTTTATACCCCTTTTATTTTACATGTATGGGGCATGTATTTTATTTTTATTTTTATTACCCCAAAGTGTTTTGTAGTGGATTGTGTGTTTAAAACAATTTTCCATACTAGGATCACCCCACAAAAATGTGGTGAAAGTTTGAGTGGATTTGGAGTTGATTTGGTCATTCAAATCATTTTTGGAAAATCAAAATAGAAAAAGAAAAGAGCTAAGAAGAAAAAAATAGAGCTTACCTACCCAACTAGCGCGGCCCAACTCGCAGCCCACCTATCCCACCCGGGTTTCTCCCCTCCCCCTCTGTTTCTCCCCGCGCGCGCGCCGCACTCGCTCACTGACATGTGGACCTCCACCTCCACGTCACCCCCTTCTTCCCCAAACACCGCGCGACGACGAGCTCCACCGCTGTCGTTTCTGCAAATCAACGCCCGTTGATTCCGATTGATTGCAGGCGTAAATCCCTCCCTCACCCCGGATACTTAATCCCCTCGTCGCTCCATTTCCCCCCACTTATCAACCCCTGAGCGCCGCCACGCTACCCCAATTTCTCCTTGCATCGCCGCTGTCTGACGAACTCCGGTGACCCATTGCGGTGAGTACCGTGCGCGCCTTGGCCTCTGGTTCAAACGAACTTGCTCGCCATCTTCTTGTGCTCCTTATTATGCTTGCCATTTTCCCTATTGTGCCCCAGAACGCCGCCCCCGTCGTCGACTGTGAGCACCCGACGACAAGCTGATCTCCGACGAGGAATTGCAGCCGTGTCCGTGCGCCCCGCCCCCATCCGCGACCACCTCGAGAAATACCTATTCTCCATGACCTCGGTAAGTCACTGAGCCCCCTCCCTTGCTCCCTGGCCTCGCAGGAACATCGTCGTCAGACGCGTCGCCACCGCAGTTGCCATTTGCGCCGCTCAGTTTTGGTCGGAGGCTTGCGATCCGCTGGATCTAGATCTAGTGGATGCGATTAGAAGTTTGGGTGAAAGGGTACGGACAGATCTGGACCATTGGATCTCACTTAGATTTTATGGTGCTCGCGTGTTATCCGCGCGAACCGGTACAGGATTTAGATTTAAAATCCAGATTTGTTCTATTAGATGTTTAAACTTGCAAAATTCATAACTTTTGATCTATAATTCAGAAAATTACAAATTAGGTGTCTATGGATTCAGAAAAATGTGATATTTGCATCTATGGACTTACTTTGGTCATTTGCTTCTGTAAAATTAGGATTTTACGCAGAGACATTTGTAGAGCTATTTTGGCCATAAAAATTATTTAGTTTATTATTTAAAGTGGTTTTTGTGTTATTTAGAATTTAGAATGTATGATTTGTCTTAAGTATAGTAGAGTTTGATTTTAAATATGTGGAAAATCATCTCATTGCATTTTGCATGCATTCGTATTATTTTTGAGTGTTATATTGATTTGTATATATTTTGTTTGAATTTTGTGGTGTAGATTTTGTGGATTGTGAAGTGTGTGATTGTGAGGATTGTACCTATTCCCCTAGCTACCAAGGCAATTGATACTTCATCTTTTGTCCTATTATTTTACCTATTACACTAGTGATATGTTTGGTAGGACTTGCATGGTAGTTTTCAAGTATGATGCTATGCTATGGTAGATCCTATAGAATATATCTTGGTAGAATTTTCCTAAGTTAAGAGACATTGTATCCTAGAATGCTTAGACTTTCTATTAAAATGAGTGGGTGGAAAATTCATGTTATGCTACTATGAAAAGATTATGCCTATGTGTTTTTGACTAAGAAAACAAGTTGTTAATGAAACACCTGGTTGGAATGGGACTTGTATGGTTTGTGTTGAGAGGTTACACAGGTCCCATTTCTATGGTTTACCCTCTATATCACACTTGTGGATGGCCACCCAGGAACAAAGAGAGTTGAGATGTTTAGTGTTGAGAAGCTTCCAGTGCAACCCCATGTCATATGGGCTCTGCCTTGACCAACTAAGTTGCAAGAACTCAGCCAGATGGACAGATGGTGGTAGAGTTGATAGGATGGAACGCTTACATGGTGGTCTGAGGGATTGCTTCTGAAAAGTCTTGTATCGATGCATTTCGAGTCTTGTGGGGGAAAGTGCACCACCTCTCGAGAGGGTAAAATCTAAGTACTTAGTCGTGTCCCCGGTTATGGACATTTTGAGCATCAAAGACATTGAAATGGTCAAGAGTCTCCTCATCCCAATTTCTCTAAGTTCAAATTGTGGGTGAACAAGGGTAGAGGTTCACCAATGTCTATTGGTGGTTCCTTAGTGTTTTTGTAAAAAAAAACTTAGTATTTTCAAACTAGTTGGATAAACCTTATTTGAGCAAAGCCATCCTGAACCACACTTAGCCAAATTCATGTAGTTGATAGTCTCTACTATATAACTATGATATCACTTGCCAATACAATTCCAAGTATATTGACCCTCTGTGGCTGTAACTTATTATGTTGCAGGTTACTCTGATGGTGAGTAGGGTTATGAGTCTACACTCAACATGTTTGCCTGTGGAACATGACGTTGTAGACTTTATTTATATGCTATGTAATGAGAACTCTTATATGTTAGCCTTGGGCTAGTGAGTTGTAAGAACTATTGTACTCCTGTAATTTCGATGTAATAATGACCTTTGTATTTGTGTACTTCATCTTAAAATGTGGGTGCTAGCAATTTGATCCAGGGACTAGCACTGCAATCACAGGGACCTTTACCTTAAAGGGTGAGGTCTTACAGATGGTATCAGAGCATTGTGTTGCCTATAGGTTTGTGACCCTAAGATGGATTAGACTAAGTAAGCCACTAGGAAAATGCAACAAATTTATGAAATTCACACTTGTCTCTTTTCATCTCGTAAATCCTCGTCTACTATTCTTTCTCATCTCTATTTGTAGGTGGCCGCCATCAACGAAGTCGTCAGGAAGGGACCACTCATGACCATGACCCTAGAATGTGAGACGGAGTTTCCCAAGGCACTCAAGAACCTCATGATTAGCTTGGGGATAAATGGTGAAGCCGTGTATAAGGGATTTCCAGTGATGGATGAAGAAGATGAGTATTGGTGGGTACAACTCCACATATATAAGAACAAGGAGGATAACCACAATAAGTCGGGATTCTGCATGGTCACCAACTCTGAAATGCATATGTCATTCTTTGACTCTAGAAGGAATGCAACATGGAATGCCATTTAAGAACTTGGAGAAAGGCTTAAGTGTAGAATGCTACTCAAAATGATCTTAGAGAGGAGAGAAAACATGCCCAAGACAGAACAAAATAAAACTTACTAAAAGCAAAAATTGGGTTATCTACCAAGAGTACTTTTTTTAACGCCTTTAAGCTAGGCTTGATAATTTGAGAAGATGCTCACATAAGAAATATGAATTGAAGTAAAAGAGAGATTCAAGAAGCAAATTCAAAACACATTTAAGTCTAACCCACTTCATATGCATAGGAATCTTTTACACAAATAAATTCACAAAGAACAAAGTGACAAGCATAGGAAGATAAAATAAGAGTAACTTCAAAACTTTCAGCACATAGAGAGGTATTTCAGTACCATGAAAACTTCTACAACCATATTTTCCTCTCTCATAATAATTTTCAGTATCCTCATGAATAAACTCAACAATATAACTATCACATAAAGCATGCTTTTCATGATCTACAAACGCATAATTTTTTATCAAGCTCAAAAATAGTGGGATTAAAACCTTCAAACCCACTTTTAACAATTTTATAACAAGATGACTGATCATTCAATATAGGACCATCATCTAGAGCTTTATCATAAAAACTTTCTAAGCAAAACTCTTTAGTACCATGCATTTCGAAGTTAGGAACAAATAAAGGTTTATCATAGATAACAGGAGCATAATTATTATCACAAGTTTTACCCATAGTAGGTATTTCAAAAGAATCCACAAGAACATAACATTCATCCTCCTTTGGTAAGCATGGGGGACAATCAAATAATGTAAGGGATAAAGAGTTACTCTCATTAGAAGGTACGCATGGGTAGCTAATCCATTCTTCCTCCTTTTGTTCATCACTCTCCTCCTCTTTTTCATCTAATGAGCTTTCATGTTTAGCAATTTCTTCTTCCATAGGCTCCTTCAAGGCATTAGTCTCTTTCGTTGGTGGAGAGCATCTATTAAGATATTGAAGAATATAGCCATTTTCTTCCTTGTAATTATCACACAAAAATATAAGTATATCATAAACCTCATATTTATAAGGTGCATCATCAGTATTTTCAAGCAAATTAGCAAGTTCTAATGCACGATTCCAAGCAATAAATTCTTAAATTTGTTCCACATCATAAAATTCATAATTTCCCTTAACATAAGAAGATATGGTAACATTATCATTATACTCACATGTAAGATCCCTCCCTTTATAAAGGTAAGGATCCATGTGATTGCAATGCTAGTCTTTGGATCAATGCTAGCATCCACAGTTTAAGATGAAGTACATAGAAACAAAGGTCATTATTACTGTAAGGTTCCCAACCTTTAATAAGGTAGAGATCCCTGTGTTTACAATGCTAGTCCCTGGATCAATAGATAGCATCCACATTTAAGATGTAATATCAAGAAACAAAGGTCATAATACAACTTTATAACCAGGAATAAAATAAATCATTACATCTTACATAGCTCAATTGGCTATCTCATTACAATGCAGCAGAATATAACAATAGCATGGGGTCCTTCATCTTCAAAGTGCCACAGGCAGTCATGTTGGTTGTAGACATGTAATCCTATTCAACACACTTCACTAACATCAAACAAACCTGCAACATAATAAGTTGCAGCCACAAGGGTCAATACATTTGAATTGTATTGGCAAGTTTCACTACTATGTAGAAATAAGTGGTTCCTATCATTACATGCATATTTGGCTAAGTGGGGTTTAGGCTCTTTTGCAGAAAGAAATATAGTTTTATCCTATCTTTAAAAAAATAGTTTTGATCTTTTGTCAAATCTTTCTGAACTCCTTGGAAAACTCCAAGTGCTTCTAATCCCTTGTTGTCACCATCAAGTTTTACTTTGGGAAATTGGAATGTCGAGATCTTCCATATCTTCAGGCCTTAGTTGCTCAGTATTGCCCATAACACAATCTCGTTGCTCAGTATTGCCCATATCTTCAGGCCTTAGTTGCTCAGGCCTTAGAATTTTGATCTTCTGTAGAAGTTGTACACTTTACCCACATGACACAATCTCGTCTTGTTGCCACTAGTGGCCGCTGGATAAGTACTCACCAAAATGGAGTACTGGCAGATCGAGAATGTGACAAAGTATTTCCATAGAAGTCCTCTCAATACACAATGCTAGCTTGTCAACCATGCACCATGTAGGGATAAATTTCCCTTACACAATTCTAGTTAACCTGAAGATGCCAATGCATGGGTCTTCCACCATGTAGTTGACTAAGCCAGAGCCCATTTAGCATGTGGCTGTACACGAAAGCCACTGTACGAGAAACATGTTCAATCTCTAAGTCCCTAGGTGGTTTTCTTCTAGTGCACATACAAAAAGATATAGCCATATAAACATGGTTCCTTTTGTTGCCACCTTGTCCAATCTTGAGTATCCTTGTCCACCCAGGTGGTTCATTGAGTACTTGTTTTGTTATATAAAACATATATCTTTTTAACTCTTCATATAATCATAAAATGTATCCCATCCCAAATAAATAGCAGGGCTAAGCATACTACAGCTACAATGTTTTCACTAAGGAATATATATGGGTATCCTATTAGGATTTATCATACCATAAGATATAGTAGTCCTTATCATGCATGTTTCAAAAATCCACTAAGTGTAATGAAAATAGTAGGACATGGATGATAGTGTCACTTGCCTTTTTAGTAGAGAATGTTTGTTCACTTCTTGATCTTGCAAATATCACACTCTTCTAACTTCACTATAATTCAATCAAACAAACACAATTTCAACTAGCATTCAAACCATTTCTCACACATAAAATAACAAAAACAAGGTCATGCATGCAAAGATAGTTTTATTTGCAAAAGTGGTTTCCACTAGGCTCTAAACATTATAAAATTCAAAGTGGTCATTTACTAAAGTGGTAAAACCATTTGCAAAAGGTTTCATCTCATAAACCAAATATTATGATAAGGTGACATTTTATGTAGTTGAAAATATCTTTTAGCAAAGTAATGATTTTATATGGTTCATCAAATAAGTTGTTTATTCACCAAACTTGGTGTTTAGGGTCAGAAGGTTTGAATCAAATCATTTCCCAAAGGTTTCACTCAAAAATCATTTCTAAATCATAATCAATATTTTTATTTGACTAGAAATGAGCTAATTCAAATATTTATTTCTTATCTTCACAAAATACATTTTTAAATCCATAAGTTGGTTCCTATGGTCAGTAGGTTCAAAACAAACCATTTTGCAAAGATTTCACATTAAAATTATATCTAGAACAATTTTTATATTCAAAATAAGCCCACACATGTTTCTGCAAATTCAACCAATTTTCCAGAAGCAAAACATTAAACAAAATGCATGGTTGGGTAGGATTTGTATTTCTGATTCTATTGATATAAAATTTGCAAAATTTGGACGTGTAGAACTAAAGTTATAAATTTTACAAGTTTGCAATTCTATTAGAACATTTTCTGGTTTTTATTTAAACAGTCTGGCCACGTGACGCAATCTAACTGGACGGTACCGCTTCATGCGGATTAGCCTCTCTGGACCGCAGGATTTAAGTGAGATCGTGCGGCACAGATCACACGTACCTGTAAGGTTCCCAACCTTTAATAAGGTAGAGATCCCTGTGTTTACAATGCTAGTCCCTGGATCAATAGCTAGCATCCATAGTTAAGATGTAATATCAAGAAACAAAGGTCATAATACAACTTTATAACCAGGAATAAAATAATTTATTACATCTTACATAGCTCATTTGGCTATCTCAATACAATACAGCAGAATATAACAATAGCATGGGGTCCTTCATCTTCAAAGTGCCACAGGCAGATATGTTGGTTCTAGACTTGTAATCCTAATCAATAAACTTCACTAACATCAAACAAACCTGCAACATAATGAGTTACAGCCACAAGGGTCAATACATTTGAATTGTATTGGCAAGTGATACTATGTTAGTATAGTGGAGTCTATCATCTATATGCATTTGGCTAAGTGGAGCTTAGGCTTGCTTTGCTCAAAATAGATTTTCCTTATCATTTGAAAACACACTAAGTTTTTGCTTGAAAAAATCACCCAAGGCATCTCCCAATAGAAATTGGTGATCCTTCAACCCTTGTTCAACCACAAGATTTTAACTTAGAAATTTGGATGAGGAGATTCTTGATAGCTTCCATGTCTTGATGCTCAAATTGTCCTTTACCAGGGACATGGCTAAGTACTTAGATTTTACACTCTGCAGAGGTGGTGCACTTTCCCCACAAGACTTGGTTTCACCAAGACAAGATCTTTTAGAAGCCTTCCCTTAGACCAGAATGGACGCGCTCCAACCTATCAAACCCCTACCACCAACTGTCCATTTGTCTAAGTTATTGCAACCAATACGATCCAGGCAGAGCCCATAATGCCAAGTGGCTGCACTTGAAGCTTCTCAACATTTGACATCTCAAATCTCTTTGTTCCTGGGTGGCCATCCACAAGTGAGATACACAAGGTAAATCATAGAAATGGTCCTTGTGAACCACTCAACACAAACCATTCCTTCCATTCCACCCAGGTGATTCATTCACTTAGTTGTTTTATTAAACAAAACATAAGTCCTTGACTTAGAAATATTCCATAGCATGAATACATATTCCACCCTTGTTTTCTACTAGCTACGCTAAGCATGATAGTAGTAGGAATCTTAACTTCGGAAATTCTACTAAGGTTTCATCTACTAGGATTTCCCATGGCATAGTTTATACTTAGCAAAATTCCATGCAAGTCCTACTTAGAAATATCACTAATGCATAGTGAAAATAATAGGACACAAGTATGAAGCATCACTTGCCTTTTTGGTAGAGAATATAGGTTCACTCCTTGATCTTGCAACAATCACACTCTTCAAGTTCCACTACAATTCAATCAAGCAAGCAATATTTCAATCTACCATTCAAGCAAAACATCACATAAAATGATAGAAACAAAACAATGCATGCAAGCATGCCAAATTAAATTTTATTTACAAAAGTGGTTTATAATAGTTTATAAACATTATAAAACACTTATTGGTCATTTCATAAAGTGGCAAAACTATTTGCAAAAGATTTTACCTATAAACCATTTTTGAACAAAATCAATATTTTATGTGGTTGAAAATGCCTTTAGCAAAGTAGCAATCTTTATAGGGTTTACCAAATACATTTTTAAATCATAAAACTTGGTGCTTGGGGTCAGAGAGTTTATTCCAAAACATTTCCCAAAGATTTTCTCCCAAAAGCAATTTTAATAAATAAACATTATTTTTATTTGACTAGAAATGGTTTAAATCAAGGATTCATTCTTTTGCTTCACCAAATATATTTTTGAAATCACAAATTGATTCCTATGGTCAGTAGGTTCAAAACAATCCATTTTCCAAAGGTTTTATCTCAAAAATCATTTTAGAACAATTTTTATATTCTAAACATGCATACACAAGTTTCTGCAAAAACAATCAATTTAACAGAAGCATTTTACTAAACAAAGTGCATGGTCATAAAGTACTTGTCTTGATTATTCCATTGATATAAAATTTGCAAAATTTGGTCGTGTGGTTTGAAAGTTATGAATTTTGCAAGTTTACTAATTCAATAGATCAAATTCTGTTTTTAAATCAACACACTGACCACGCGTCGCGCTGCGATTGGTCGGTACCGCTTCGCTCAGATCGATTGCTGACTGCCGTTGGATCTAAGTGAAATCGTTCGGCTCTGGTTCAAACTTACCTCTTCTCCTAGATCTAATCCTAGCCAGTCAAAATGGATCCTACGGCTACAAGGCGCTTGCCAGGAACTGGTGGCGCGACGGTTTGGCGGAGGCGCGGTCCGACAATGTGTCGCCCGGCGTAGGAAGCTAGGGAGAGGATGGTGAGGATTACTGGGTTCGACGCGCTGTTCTGAAGCTCGAGGTGGCCGTTGGAGATCAGGGGGCGCTCAGGGTTGACCGCAATTGCTCGTCGGAGGTATGCCTGGCGTCGGGTGCGGCCAGTCGTCGTCGAGGGCGATGCTACGGAGCACGAGGGAGCAAACGGAAGATGCGGTTAGCTTCGTACGTGAGTCACGGACATGTGTGCATCAAATGGAGGGCAAGGGGGGGTCTGGTCTCACCGGTTGTGCTCGTCGGAGCGGAGGCAAATGGTGGCGATGTGCAGTGGTCGTCGTTGTCGAGGTTCTAGGGCGCGCGCGAGCGAGGGAAAATCTTTGAGGTGCGAGGATGTTTGGCAAGCTCGTGTGCTCAGCGGCAAGCGTGGTGGTGGCCGGAATTTGATTGCGAGCTCGTCGGAGCAGAGCGTGGTCTAAGCGCAAATCAGGGCGGCCTGGGGGCATAGAGGTTCTGGCGAGTGAGGGGAAAGAGAGAGAGGACGCAGGCGAATTAGTATGCGTGATCGGGGTTGAATTGCTGAGGCATTGACGAATTTACGCGAGCGATTATAGCTTGAAACGGGCGGGGTGAGGAGGAACGAGTCCACGGGTTGAAGACGGCCGACAAGGTGGGGTCCGCTTGTCTTAAGAGAAAGGAAAGTGGGTCCATGCAATCGGCGTCGCATGGGTTTTTCCCTGCGGCGAAAACGTTCGGGAGAGAGGTTAGTTGGGCTTCTTGGTCAGTTGGGCTGGTCAATTCGACCTTGTCCATTTTTTTTGTTCCTATTTCTTTTCCTTTTTCCATTTCTTTTATTCTGATTTGATTTTGTTTAAAGAATTCAAACATTCATTTGAATTCAAATCTTTGCCAAATTTTGTGAAGACTCAAATACTGATTAATAGTATATTCTTAAGTCAATTTTGGGAATAAAACTTTATTCTCTTTGGGGTCTTTTAATTATTTATTTAGTCCTTTGTTTTAATTCAAAATAAGATTTAATAATATTTTCAAAACACCATTTTAATTCTTAAACCTTCCAAATCTTTTCAGTAGGTTTTTATTTGTTTAATATGGTGTCAAATAATTCATCTTGAATTATTTGGAAATGCTTTTAATAAGATTTATCAATCATTTAAAATTGGATTTGTCTTTATTCAAATGTAATTTGGTTCAAGCCATTTTATTTTATTTTGGAAATTCTTTATCCCTTTATTTTATTTGGATTTTGGATTATAATCATTCCATTTGCTTATGGATTTGTCCAAGATTTAATTTGGTCTTTAAATATTCTTTATTTAATATTTCTTTCTTCATCTTATAAAATCCATATCTTTTTATTTAGAGATCCAAACTTGGTGATTCCAATTTGTGAAATCTTATTTGATATTTATTTATCCTTTTAAATATCTTTAGGATTAATTGCTCTCCATTTGGTACGGATTTATAGATAGGTTCTTTATTAGCCTTGAAAATTTAATTTCCTTATCTTATTATATTCATAAGATTTTATCTATGGCTCCAAATTAAGTGAAACCAATTTATATGGTCTTATAATATTTCTATTTGTCTTTCTTGATCTTTTTTACAAATGTTTGTTGACAAATTTTTATATGGATCAAATCCATAGGCTTGGAGATAACTTGGAAATGATTTTTATTCCATTAGAGTTTAGGGTTTGGATTTATTTTCCAAGTGTTTAAATTTCCAGATGCATTTTATGATGAATGCATTTATCTTGGATTTTGTTGGATTCACACTTTAATTAAAGTTTGTTCAAGATGGGATTTTTAAGTTTCCATTTAGAAACAAAGTTTCTTTTCTCCCTGATTTTCAACAATAATTTATTTTGCTTATTTATTTTTCACATTAAAAGATTTGGAAAATCTTGGGATGTGACAGGCTACCACCCTTAAAATAAATCTCGTCCCGATATTTGGGGAGGCTAGGGGTTACAAGTTGGCTCAAAGCAACTAGGGTACTACCACCCTTAAAAAAATTTCCAACTAGATTACATCTTGGTTTGCTTGGGATCTTGTTGAAATCTCTCTAGGCAAACATCTGCATAGTGTCCTTTGTTTCCATAGTTGAAACATGTGACAAGGCTGAGATCCTTCATAGGCTTTATCTTGTGCTTCATTTTTTCTGGACAATTGCTTGCATAATGTCCTTGGTTACCACAATTGTAACATGTGATAAGATTGAGTTCTTCACGTATCTTCTGTGGACAAGTTGACACATAGTGACCTAACTCTTTGCAGTTGTTGCACCATACTTGGCTAATCTCCTTATACTTTTTATTCTTCTCTGGACATTCATTGGCATAGTGTCACATTTCTTTGCAATGACAACATTGCACATGGCTTTTATCCTTCTTTTTCTTGGGTTTCTCCAAAGCTAAGAGTGCTTCTAATTCATGTTCTTCATATGTTATCTCAAAGGTAGGAAAGTTTCCTGGTCTCCTTGACCTTTTCTTTTTCCTTGGATAATACATATGTCTCCTCTTTAGTCCTTTAAATTGAGTCATATTGCATGGAGGCGCAAGCTGAGATTTTCCTTTGTCTTCATCCTTCTTGGTAGACTTGGCTCTCTCATGGTAGACTGCAATCAGTTGTTGCACTCCACCTTGTTTCCTTTGTTGAACTATGGAATATATGTTGCATTGGCTTGTCACATCCCAAGATTTTCCAAATCTTGTAATGTGAAAAATAAATGAATAAAATAAAACTTTGTTGATTTTCAGGGTGACAAGAAACTTTTTGAATCCAATTGGAAACTTTCAAAACCTATTTGGATCAAATAAAATCCTAAAGGGATTTAAAAGGATAAATAAACAATAAACTTCAAAATATTCAAAATTACTATTTTTGGAACTTTATTAAAAATTTGGTTTTCAAAGGAAAAGGTAGATTTATAAATAAGGATTATTTTATATAGCCAAATTAAACCTTGGCCAAGCCTTTGAAATAAAAAGTTTTGCTTTGATAAAAATAGTAAAGGTTTATATAAATAAAATAATAAGGATTTAATATCCAATTTTATTTAAGTAAAGGCTTTTCCATTTTAATTAAAACATTAAAAACTTGTTAAATTATTTTAAATAAGTCTTCCAAGTATTTTAAATTCTCAAACAAAACCTACTGAAGTGTTTTTGGTTTTATTTAGTTTTCAAATAAAGATTTTAAATTAAAAAAATTCTATTTGAATAAATAACTAAGACTATTTATTTAATTATTAAATAGATCCTAAAAGAATAAAAATATTATTTTTGTTTTTGGACTTTGGTTTATGTTGCTAAACAGAACCAAAACTCAATACAATTTTAGAAGTGTTTTGATTTGTTTTGGTTGTTTGAATTGTTGTTTGAAATTCAAAACAGGAAATTCAGACAGAAAAAGGAAAAATCAATCAAAAGAAAAATATGAATTGGACTCAAACCAACCCAGCAAGCCCACTAGGCCCAGTTAGCCCACTCCCTCTCACCCCGCAGAAAAACGTTTCGCACTCCGCAACTCACCCACTCAGCGACTGACTGGTGGACCCCGTTCCCTTTCCTTCTCTCTCGCTGCCAGAGGACCCCACAGCCACGCGGTCATCTTCCCCACCCCACGACCTGTTCTTCCTCCCCTCGACGCCGTTTCTGGCTATGATTACGCAGCTTAAATTCGCCTTAACGCCTTCACCATTACTCGCTGCGACCACGCACGTTAAAGCGTCTCCCCCTCCTCTCTCGTTCCCCTCTGTCGCCCCACCTCAAACACGCCTCCAGGCCGCCCTAATTCCTCTCCGAGCACCTCTGTCTCCGACGAGCTCGCAACCGAATTCCGGCAGCCTCGCGCCACCCCTTACCTCCCCGAGCACACGGGCAAGCTCCCCAGGCCCTGGCGCATCTTTCTGCATCCGCAGCTCGCTCGCGCGCGCCTCTGAGCCTCGACAGTGACGACTCCAAGCGCCGCCACCGTCTGCTTCCTCTCCGGCGACCCTCCCCGTAAGCATGCGTCCGCCCCTCTCCTTCCCGATGACACTCCTGCACTCACCGCACTCACCCGCATCTAACCGTGCACTTATTTTGCTTTGGAACGATCTGCAGCCTCGCCCTCGACCACTACCGCGCGCAACCGACGCCAGCAAGAACTCCGGTGAGCAATAGCCGTGAACTCCGTGCGCCCCTTGACTCCTCGAGAAAACCTTGAGCTTCCCCACGACATTGCGAACATGGTTAGCATATTCCTTTCCTCCATCGCTTCCTGTAGCATCGACTCCGCCTCCGTCTGATCGCTCCGCCGCCAGTATCCACCGCAGCGCTGCCCGTCTCTAGCAAGTGTGCTAGATGCCGTGCGATTAGGATCCAACGGCTAGGATAGAAGCTAGGCGAAAGGGTAAGTAGCATCTGCGCGCCGTGCGATATGACTTGATCCAACGGCCTGTGTCGCTTTATCCACGCGAAACGTTTTCGACGAATCATAATAGGACGCGTGTCCCAGACTGTTTGATTTAAACAGAATTTGATCTATTAGATTTCCAATTTTGTAAATTGTATAACTTTAGTTCTACACGTCCAAATTTTGCAAACTTTATATCAATGGAATCAGTGGAACAAGCCCTAGCCAACCATGCCATTTGTTTAGTAAAAAGTTTCTGTTAAATGGTTTGTTTTTGCAGAAACTTATGTATGCTTATTTAGATTGTAAAAATTGTTCAAAAATGATTTTGGGGATAAAATCTTTTGCAAATGGTTTGTTTTGAACCTACTGACCCTAGGAATCACTTTGTGGTTTCAAAAATATATTTTGTTATGCAAAAGAATGATTCTTTGATTTAAAACCAATTCTAGTCAAATAAAAATATGGTTTATTTATTAAAAATGGTTTTGGAAGAAAACCTTTGGGAAATGTTTTGTTTCAAACTCTCTGACCCTAAACACAAAGTTTTATGGTTTGAAAATATATTTTGTGAACCCTATAGATTAATGCCTTAGTAAAAACATTTCTACACCACATAAAATGATACCTTGTTTTGAAAATGGATTATGAAGTGAAATCTTTTGCAAATGACTTGGCCACTTTATAAAATGACCATTCGGTGTTTTCAAATGTTTATGTCCCATTAGGAACCACTTTTCCAAATGAAACAATTCTTGGCATGCTTGCATGCATTATCTTGGTTCTATGATTTTATGTGATGTTTTGCTTGATTGGTAGATTGAGTTTGTGCCTTGCTTGATTGAATTGTAGTGACTTGAAGAGTGTGATTGTTGCAAGGACAAGGAGTGAACTTATACCCTCTACCAAAAAGGCAAGTGATGCTTCATACTTTTGTCCCATTACTTTCACTATGCATTAGTGATTTTTCTAAGTAAAACTTGCATGGAATTTTTGCTAAGTATAAACCTTGCTATGGGAAAACCTAGTAGATGAAACCTTAGTAGAAATTTTCCTAAGTTAAGATTCCTACTACTATCAAGCTTAGCTTAGCTAATAGAAAACAAGGGTGGAATATACATTCATACTATGGAAAAATTTCTAAGTCTGAGGACTTGTGTTTTTGTTTAATAAAACAACTAAGTTAATGAATCACCTGGGTGGAATGGTAATTGCTTGGTGTTTTTTGGTTGAGTGGTTACACAAGGCCCATGTTTATGGTTTACCTTTTGTATCTCACTTGTGGATGGCCACCCAGGAACAAAGAGATTTGAGATGTCAAATGTTGAGAAGCTTCAAGTGCAACCACTTGGCATTATGGGCTCTGGCTGGATCATATAGGTTGCTAAAACTTAGCCATCTGGACAGTTGGTGGTAGTGGGAATGATAGGATGGAACGCGTCCATTTGGTCTAAGGAAAGGCTTCTGAAAGATCTTGTCTTGGTGAAACCAAGTATTTTGGGGAAAGTGCACCACCTCTGCAGAGTGTAAAATCTAAGTACTTAGCCATGTCCCTGGTAAAGGACAATTTGAGCATCAAGACATGGAAGCAATCAAGAATCTCATCATCCAAATTTCTAAGTTAAAAACTTGTGGTTGAACAAGGGTTAAAGGATCTTCAATCTTTGATTGGGAGATGTCTTGGGAAAGATTATTTTGTCAAGAAAAAGCTTAGTGTTTTCAAATGATAAGGAAAATCTATTTTGAGCAATGCAAGCCTAAGCTCCACTTAGCCAAATGCATATAGATGATAGACTCCACTATACTACCATAGTATCACTTGCCAATACAATTAAAATGTATTGACCCTTGTGGCTGTAACTTGTTATGTTGCAGGTTTTGTTTGATGTTAGTGAAGTTTATTGATTAGGATTACAAGTCTACAACCAACATGTCTGCCTGTGGCACTTTGAAGATGAAGGACCCCATGCTTATAGTTTTCTGCTGCAATGTAATGTAATAGCCAAATGAGCTATGTAAGATGTAATAAATTATGTTATTCCTGGTTATGAAGTTGTATTATGACCTTTGTTTCTTGATATTACATCTTAACTGTGGATGCTAGCTATTGATCCAGGGACTACCATTGTAAACACAGGGGATTCTACCTTATTAAAGGTTGGGAACCTGACAGATGGTATCAGAGAATTGTGTTGCCTGTAGGATTTGTAACCCTAGGATTGGACAAAACCCTTAGAAAAATAGGAGTTGTATTTGTTCCAAAACTTATTTACAAACAATCTTGTAAACTCTTTCCTCAACCATTTTGGTTTCAACTCTACATCTCTTCTATTTCAACTTGATGGAAAAACCTACACCATGGCCAAAGACTTCACCATGTGCAAAGGACTTCTTCAACTCTAATGACTTCAACATCTTCAACTCTAATGACTTCAACTTCTTCAAACTCTAATGACTTCAACATCTTCAGCATATTCACCAAGAACTTCAACCTTAGATATTACTAAGGACAAGTGAGACAAGAAATCTTGCTCAAGACTTGAAGACTAAGGAAACACAACTTAGAAGGAACCATCATCACTTTGAAGTTTTGTGACCAAGATTCAAGAAATTCTCCAAGGATACAAAGATCTTGTTCATGAAGAATCAACTAAGAAGGATGGAAAGATCACAAGTGAACCATATAGATGGACCACCATATTTAGTTTAAGTCAAGCTCACCAACTTATGTGGTGTAACAAAAATATTTTTGGTTGCCTAAAAATATGCTTGAAACTTGTTGTTTGAGTGGAATGTTTGTTTGTGATTGCTTGCACATTGCTTGTGTGAATTGTGATGTGTGTGATTAGAATTATTCCATTTGAAATATTTTTGCCTATTCTAATCCCAACCCAACCCAAACAGATGACTTCTCCAAGAAACTCCAACATCAAGGTTGATGACACCAACAAAAACCAAGAGGACAACATGAGAGAACTTATAGCAACCCAAAACCAGTTGAGCCAAGAGACAACTCAACTTTTAGCCAACAACAATGGACTAGACCCAGCCATACAAAGGATTTTGAAACTGCAATCCCAATTGTTGCAAGGATTGGTTACTCAAATGATCGACATAAGAGAAAACTCTTCCCAAGGAATTTATGACAACAAGGATGACAAAGATGCTATTCTAGAAGGAATCCAAGCTTGTAATATTTGTGGAGACAAGGATCATACATCCAAGGAGCATGAAGATCAATGCCCCAAGAAGAGAGAAAGATTTCCCACCTCTGAGGTGAGGTATGAAGAACATGAACTAAAAGAACTCCTAGCTTTGGAGAGACCCAAAAAGAAGAAGAAGGACATAAGCCAGGTACAATGTTACAATTGCAAAGAGATGGGACACTATGCCAGTGAATGCCCAGAAAAGAAGAAGAGCCAAGAAGACAAACAAAAGCTAGTGAAACCCAAGATGAGGAAGGATTTTAGCCAAGTGATGTGCAACCACTGCAAAGAGTTAGGACATTATGCATCATATTGTCCAGAGAAGCCACCTCAAGACCTCAGCCTTGTCACATGTTTCAAATGCAAGGAGCTAGGCCACTATGCAAACTTCTATCCAGGAAAGTTACATCAAGATCCCAAGCAAGCCAAGATGTAAACTAGTTGGAAATTTTTAAGGGTGCTAGTACCCTAGATGCTTGAGCCAATTTGGAACCCTAGCCTCCCCAAATCTCGGGACGAGATTTATTTTAAGGGTGGTAGCCTGTCACATCCCAAGATTTTCCAAATCTTGTAATGTGAAAAATAGATGAATAAAATAAAACTTTGTTGATTTTCAGGGTGAGAAGAAACTTTTTGAATCCAATTGGAAACTTTCAAAACCTATTTGGATCAAATAAAATCCTAAATGGATTTAAAAGGATAAATAAACAATAAACTTCAAAATATTTAAAATTACTATTTTTGGAACTTTAATAAAAGATTTGTTTTCCAAAGGAAAAGGTAGATTTATAAATAAGGATTATTTTATATAGCCAAATTAAACCTTGGCCAAGCCTTTGAAATAAAAGGTTTTGCTTTGATAAAAATAGTAAAGGTTTATATAAATAAAATAATAAGGATTTAATATCCAATTTTATTTAAGTAAAGGCTTTTCCATTTTAATTGAAACATTAAAAACTTGTTAAATTATTTTAAATAAGTTTTCCAAGTATTTTAAATTCTCAAACAAAACCTACTGAAGTGTTTTTGGTTTTATTTAGTTTTCAAATAAAGATTTTAAATAAAACAAATTTTATTTGAATAAATAACTAAGGAATATTTATTTAATTATTAAATAGATCCTAAAAGAATAAAAATATTATTTTTGTTTTTGGACTTTGGTTTATGTTGCTAAACAGAACCAAAACTCAATACAAGTTTGGAAGTGTTTTGATTTGTTTTGGATGTTTGAATTGTTGTTTGAAATTCAAAACAGGAAATTCAAACAGAAAAAGGAAAAAGAAATCAAAAGAAAAAAATATGAATTGGACTCAACCCAACCCAGCAAGCCCACTAGGCCCAGTTAGCCCACTCCCTCTCACCCCGCAGAAAAACGTTTCGCACTCCGCAACTCACCCACTCAGCGACTGACTGGTGGACCCCGTTCCCTTTCCTTCTCTCTCGCTGCCAGAGGACCCCATAGCCACGCGGTCATCTTCCCCACCCCACAACCTATTCTTCCTCCCCTCGACTCTGCTTCTGGCTATGATTACACGGCTCAAATTCGCCTTAACGCCTTCGCCATTACTCACTGCGCCCACGCACGTTAAATCGTCTCCCCCTCCTCTCTCGTTCCCCTCTGTCGCCCCACCTCAACACGCCTCCAGGCCGCCCTAATTCCTCTCCGAGAACCTCTGTCTCCGACGAGCTCGCAACCGAATTACGGCAGCCTCGCGCCACCCCTTACCTCCCCGAGCACACGGGCAAGCTCCCCAGGCCCTGGCGCATCTTTCTGCATCCGCAGCTCATGGCCTCTCGAGCCTCGGCAAGGATTTAAGCGCCGCCACCGTCGCTTCCTCTCGGACCCTCCCTGTAAGCATGCGTCCGCCCCTCTCCTTCCCGATGACACTCCTGCACTCACCGCACTCACCCGCATCTAACCGTGCACTTATTTTGCTTCAGGACAATCTGCAGCCTCGCCCTCGACCACGACCGCGCGCAACCGACGCCAGCAAGAACTCCGGTGAGCAATAGCCGTGAACTCCGTGCGCCCCTTGAATCCTCGAGAACACCTTGAGCTTCCCCACGACGTTGCGAACATGGTGAGCATATTCCTTTCCTCCATCGCTTCCTGTAGCATCAACTCCGCCTCCGTCTGACCGCTCCGCCGCTAGTAGCCACCGCAGCGCCGCCCGTCTCTGGCAAGTGTGCTAGATGCCGTGCGATTTGGATCCAGCGGCTAGGATAGAAGCTAGGCGAAAGGGTAAGTAGCATCTGCGCGCCGTGCGATATGACTTGATCCAACGGCCTGCGTCGCTTGATCCACGCGAAACGTTTTCGACGAATCAGAATAGGACGCGTGTCCCAGACTGTTTGATTTAAACAGAATTTGATCTATTAGATTTCCAATTTTGTAAATTGCATAACTTTAGTTCTACACGTCCAAAATTTTCAAACTTTATATCAATGGAATCAGTGGAACAAGCCCTATCCAACCATGCCATTTGTTTAGTAAAAATTTTCTGTTAAATGGTTTATTTTTGCAGAAACTTATGTATGCTTGTTTAGAATGTAAAAATTGTTCAAAAATGATTTTGGGGATAAAATATTTTTCAAATGGTTTGTTTTGAACCTACTGACCCTAGGAATCACTTTGTGGTTTCAAAAATATATTTTGTTATTAAAAAGAATGATTCTTTGATTTAAAACCAATTCTAGTCAAATAAAAATATGGTTTATTTATTAAAAATGGTTTTGGAAGAAAACCTTTGGGAAATGTTTTGTTTCAAACTCTCTGACCCTAAACACAAAGTTTTATGGTTTGAAAACATATTTTGTTAACCTTATAGATTAATGCCTTAGTAAAATGATACCTTGTTTGAAAATGGTTTATGAAGTGAAATCTTTTGCAAATGACTTTGCCACTTTATAAAATGACCATTAGGTGTTTTCAAATGTTTATGTCCCATTAGGAACCACTTTTCCAAATAAAACAATCCTTGGCATGCTTGCATGCATTATCTTGGTTCTATGTTTTTATGTGATGTTTTGCTTGATTGGTAGATTGAGTTTGTGCCTTGCTTGATTGAATTGTAGTGACTTGAAGAGTGTGATTGTTGCAAGGACAAGGAGTGAACTTATACCCTCTACCAAAAAGGCGAGTGATGCTTCATACTTTTTTCCCATTACTTTCACTATGCATTAGTGATTTTTCTAAGTAAAACTTGCATGGAATTTTTGCTAAGTATAAACCTTGCTATGGGAAAACCTAGTAGATGAAACCTTAGTCGAAATTTTCCTAAGTTAAGATTCCTACTACTATCAAGCTTATCTAAGCTAATAGAAAACAAGGGTGGAATATACATTCATATGATGGAAAAATTTCTAAGTCTGAGGACTTGTGTTTTTGTTTAATGAAACAACTAAGTTAATGAATCACCTGGGTGGAATGGTAATTGCTTGGTGGTTTTTGGTTGAGTGGTTACACAAGGCCCATGTTTATGGTTTACCTTGTGTACCTCACTTGTGGATGGCCACCCAGGAACAAAGAGATTTGAGATGTCAAATGTTGAGAAGCTTCAAGTGCAACCACTTGGCATTATGGGCTCTGGCTGGATCATATAGGTTGCTAGAACTTAGCCATATGGACAGTTGGTGGTAGTGGGAATGATAGGTTGGAATGCGTCCATTTGGTCTAAGGAAAGGCTTCTGAAAGATCTTGTCTTGGTGAAACCAAGTCTTGTGGGGAAAGTGCACCACCTCTGTAGAGTGTAAAATCTAAGTACTTAGCCATGTCCCTGGTAAAGGACAATTTGAGCATCAAGACATGGAAGCAATCAAGAATCTCATCATCCAAATTTCTAAGTTAAAAACTTGTGGTTGAACAAGGGTTAAAGGATCTTCAATCTTTGATTGGGAGATGCCTTGGGAAAGATTATTTTGTCAAGCAAAAGCTTAGAGTTTTCAAATGATAAGGAAAATCTATTTTGAGCAATGCAAGCCTAAGCTCCACTTAGCCAAATGCATATAGAAGATAGACTCCACTATACTACCATAGTATCACTTGCCAATAAAATTCAAATGTATTGACCCTTGTGGCTGTAACTTGTTATGTTGCAGGTTTTGTTTGATGTTAGTGAAGTTTATTGATTAGGATTACAAGTCTACAACCGACATGTCTGCCTGTGGCACTTTGAAGATGAAGGACCCCATGCTTATAGTTTTCTGCTGCAATGTAATGTAATAGCCAAATGAGCTATGTAAGATGTAATAAATCATGTTATTCCTGGTTATAAAGTTGTATTATGACATTTGTTTCTTGATATAACATCTTAACTGTGGATGCTAGCTATTGATCCAGGGACTAGCATTGTAAACACAGGGAACTCTACCTTATTAAAGGTTGGGAACCTGACATGGATAGGGACATGATTATTTCCTTCACATAAGTAACAATTAGCTTGGGTTGTGGGGCATTGATTAGCTGGATGTTTCTCTTCAGAATTGGGGCATTGATCTTCATGCTCTTTGGAAGTGTGATCCTTGTCTCCACAAATATTGAAAGCTTGGGTTCCTTCTAGAATATCATCTTTGTCATCCTTGTTGTCACAAACTCCTTTGGAAGAGTTGTTTCCCATGATGATCATTTGATCTGTCACCTTATGCAACAATTGGGTTTGGGTTTCCAAAAACCTTTGCATGGTTGGATCTACCTCACTGGTGTTGGCTATAAATTGAGTTGTCACTTGGTTCAACTGGGTTTGGGTTACTATGAGTTCTCTCATGTTGATCTCTTGGTTGTTGTTGTTTTCACCATCCTTGATGTTGGAGTTCCTTGGAGTAGTCATCTGTTTGGGTTGGATTGGGATTAGAATAGGCAAAATATTTCTAAGGAATCAATTCTAATCACACACATCACAATTCACTCAAGTAATGTGCAAGCAATCACAAATAAACATTCCATTCAAGCAACAAGTTTCAAGCACATCCTTAGGCAACAAAATATTTTTGCTACACCACAAAAGTTGATGGGTTTAATTTAAACTAAACATGGTGGTCCAACTATATGGTTCACTTGAGACCTTTCCTTCCTTCTTGGTTGATTCTTCTTGAACAAGATCATGGTTCCCTTGGGAAAATTCTTGGTCACAAACTTCAAAGGTGATGTTGATTCCCAAGTTTTTCTTCCTTAGTATTCAAGTCTTGAGAAAGAATTCTTGTCTCACTTGTACTCCTTAGTGACATCCAAGGTTGAAGTCCTTCTTGAGAATAAGGTTGAAATCACTTGAAGATGTTGAAGTCATTAGAGTTGATGAAGTCCTTTGCACATGGTGAAGTATTTGGTCATGTGGTAGGTTTTGTCCATCAAGTTTGAAATAGAAGAGATGTAGAATCAAAACCAAAAATGGTTGAGGAAAGAGTTTACAAGACTGTTTGTAAATAAGTTTTGGAACAAATACAACTCCTATTTTTCTAAGGGGCTTTGTCCATTCCTAGAGTTACAAATCCTACAGGCAACACAATGCTCTGATACCATCTATAAGGTTCCCAACCTTTAATAAGGTAGAGATCCCTGTGTTTATAATGCTAGTCCCTGGATCAATAGCTAGCATCCACAGTTAAGATGTTATATCAAGAAACAAATGTCATAATACAACTTTATAACCAGGAATAAAATAATTTATTACATCTTACATAGCTCATTTGGCTATCTCAATACAATGCAGCAGAATATAACAATAGCATGGGGTCCTTCATCTTCAAAGTGCCACAGGCAGACATGTTGGTTGTAGACTTGTAATCCTAATCAATAAACTTCACTAACATCAAACAAACCTGCAACATAATGTGTTACAGCCACAAGGGTCAATACATTTGAATTGTATTGGCAAGTGATACTATGGTAGTATAGTGGAGTCTATCATCTATATGCATTTGGCTAAGTGGATCTTAGGCTTGCTTTGCTCAAAATAGATTTTCCTTATAATTTGAAAACACTAAGTTTTTGCTTGACGAAATCACCCAAGGCATCTCCCAATAGAAATTGGTGATCCTTCAACCCTTGTTTAACCACAAGTTTTTAACTTAGAAATTTGGATGAGGAGATTCTTGATAGCTTCCATGTCTTGATGCTCAAATTGTCCTTTACCAGGGACATGGCTAAGTACTTAGATTTTACACTCTGCAGAGGTCGTGCACTTTCCCCACAAGACTTGGTTTCACCAAGACAAGATCTTTCAGAAGCCTTCCCTTAGACCAGAATGGACGCACTCCAACCTATCAAACCCCTACCACCAACTGTCCATTTGGCTAAGTTATTGCAACCTATATGATCCAGGCAGAGCCCATAATGCCAAGTGGCTGCACTTGAAGCTTCTCAACATTTGACATCTCAAATCTCTTTGTTCCCGGGTGGACATCCACAAGTGAGATACATAAGGTAAACCATAGAAATGGGCTTTGTGAACCACTCAAAACAAACCATTCCTTCCATTCCACCCAGGTGATTCATTCACTTAGTTGTTTTATTAAACAAAACATAAGTCCTTGACTTAGAAATATTCCATAGCATGAATACATATTCCACCCTTGTTTTCTACTAGCTAAGCTAAGCATGATAGTAGTAGGAATCTTAACTTAAGAAATTCTACTAAGGTTTCATCTACTAGGATTTCCCATGGCATAGTTTATACTTAGCAAAATTCCATGCAAGTCCTACTTAGAAATATCACTAATGCATAGTGAAAATAGTGGGACAAAAGAATGAAGCATCACTTGCATTTTTGGTAGAGAATATATGTTCACTCCTTGATCTTGCAACAATCACACTCTTCAAGTTCCGCTACAATTCAATCAAGCAAGCAATATTTCAATCTACCATTCAAGCAAAACATCACATAAAATGATAGAAACAAAACAATGCATGCAAGCATGCCAAATTAAATTTTATTTACAAAAGTGGTTTATAATAGTTTATAAACATTATAAAACACTTATTGGTCATTTCATAAAGTGGCAAAACTATTTGCAAAAGATTTTACCTATAAACCATTTTTGAACAAAATCAATATTTTATGTGGTTGAAAATGCCTTTAGCAAAGTAGCAATCTTTATAGGGTTTACCAAATACATTTTTAAATCATAAAACTTGGTTCATGGGGTCAGATAGTTTATTCCAAAAGATTTCCCAAAGATTTTCTCCCAAAAGCATTTTTAATAAATAAACATTATTTTTATTTGACTAGAAATGGTTTAAATCAAAGATTCATTCTTTTGCTTCACCAAATATATTTTTAAAACCACAAATTGATTCCTATGGTCAGTAGGTTCAAAACAATCCATTTTCCAAAGGTTTTATCTCAAAAATAATTTTAGAACAATTTTTATATTCTAAACATGCATACACAAGTTTCTGCAAAAACAATCAATTTAACAGAAGCATTTTACTAAACAAAGTGCATGGTCAGAAAGTACTTGTCTTGTTGATTCCATTGATATAAAATTTGCAAAATTTGGTCGTGTGGTTTGAAAGTTATGAATTTTGCAAGTTCACTAATTCAATAGATCAAATTCTGTTTTTAAATCAACACACTGGCCACGCGTCGCGCTGCGATTGGTCGGTACCGCTTCGCTCGCATCGATCGCTGATAGCCGTTGGATCTAAGTGAAATCGTTCGGCTCTGGTTCAAACTTACCTCTTTGCCTAGATCTAATCCTAGCCAGTCAAAATGGATCCTACGGCTACAAGGCGCTTGCCGAGGCCCGGCGGTATGACGGCATGGTGCGGCGGCGGTATGACCAGTGTCGCATGGCGATGTAGGAAGCTAAGGAGAGGATGGTGAGGCTTATTGGGTTCGCCACGATGTTCTAAAGCTTGAGGTGGCCGTGGGAGATCAGGGGGCGCTTGGGGTTGACCGCAATTGCTCGTCGGAGGTATGCCTGGCGTTGGGTGCGGTCAGTCGTCGTCGACGCCACGAACCACGAGCAAACAGAAGATGCGGTTAGCTTCGTACGCGAGTCACGGACATGTGTGCATCAAAAGGAGGGCAAGGGGGGTCTGGTCTCACCGGTAGTGCTCGTCGGAGCGGAGTCAGATGGTGGCGATGTGTAGTGGTCGTCGTTGTCAAGGTTCTGGGGCGCGAGCGAGGGAAAAGTGCTGGGAGGTGCAGAGGATGCTGGCGAGCAAGCTTGTGCTCAGCGGCAAGGGACGGTGGTGGCCGGAATTTGATTGCGAGCTCGTCGGAGCGGGCGTGGTCTAAGCGCAAATCGTAGGCGCTGGGGCGGGTTCAAGCGAGTGAGGGAATGAGAGAGGGCGCAGCGATTAGTATGCGTGATCGGGGTTGAATTTGAGGCATTGACGCGAATTTACTGTACGATTATAGCTAAACGGCGGTGGGGTGAGGGAGGAATGAGTCCGGGTTGAAGACGCCGACGGCAGGTGGGTCCGCTTGTCGGCTTAAGAGAGAAAGGAAAGTGGGTCCATGCAATCACGTCATTGTGGGTTTTCTGCGGTGAGAAAAGCGTTTGGAGAGAGAGGTTAGTTGGCTTCTTTGGGTCAGTTGGGCCATTGGGTCGACCTTGTCCATTTTTTGTTCCTGTTTCTTTTCCTTTTTCCATTTCTTTTATTCTAATTTGATTTTGTTTAAACAATTCAAACATTCATTTGAATTCAAATCTTTGCCAAATTTTGTGAAGACTCAAATACTGATTAATAGTATATTCTGAAGTCAATTTTGGGAATAAAACTTTATTCTCTCTGGGGTCTTTTAATTATTTATTTAGGCCTTTGTTTTAATTCAAAATAATATTTAATAATATTTTCAAAACACCATTTGAATTCTTAAACCTTCCAAATCTTTTCAGTAGTTTTTTATTTGTTTAATATAGTGTCTTGAATTATTTGGAAATGCTTTTAATAAGATTTATCAATCATTTAAAATTGGATTTGTCTTTATTCAAATTTTAATTTGGTTCAAGCCATTTTAATTTATTTTGGAAATTATTTATCCCTTTATTTTATTTGGATTTTGGATTGTAATCATTCCATTTGCTTATGGATTTGGCCAAGATTTAATTTGGTATTTAAATATTCTTTATTTAATATTTCTTTCTTCATCTTATAAAATCCATATCTTTTTATTTAGAGATCCAAACTTGGTGATTCCAATTTGTGAAATCTTATTTGATATTTATTTATCCTTTTAAATATCTTTAGGATTAATTGCTCTCCATTTGTTATGGATTTACAGATAGGTTCTTTATTAGCCTTGAAAATTTAATTTCCTTATCTTATTATATTCATAAGATTTTATCTATGGCTCCAAATTAAGTGAAACCAATTTATATGGTCTTATAATTTTTCTATTTGTATTTATTGATCTTTTTGACAAATGTTTGTTGACTAATTTTTATATGGATCAAATCCATAGGCTTGGAGATAACTTGGAAATGATTTTTATTCCATTAGAGTTTAGGGTTTGGATTTATTTTCCAAGTGTTTAAATTTCCAGATGTATTTTATGATGAATGCATTTCTCTTGATTTGGATTTTGTTGGATTCAAACTTTAATTAAAGTTTGTTCAATATGGGATTTTTAAGTTTCCATTTAGAAACAAAGTTTCTTTTCTCCCTGATTTTCAACAATAATTTATTTTGCTTATTTATTTTTCACATTACAAGATTTGGAAAATCTTGGGATGTGACAGGCTACCACCCTTAAAATAAATCTCGTCCTGAGATTTGGGGAGGCTAGGGGTTACAAGTTGTCTCAAAGCAACTAGGGTACTACCACCCTTAAAAATTTTTCCAACTAGATTACATCTTGGTTTGCTTGGGATCTTGTTGAAATCTCTCTGGGCAAACATTTGCATAGTGTCCTTTGTTTCCACACTTGAAACATGTGACAAGGCTGAGATCCTTCATAGGCTTTATCTTGTGCTTCATCTTTTATGGACAATTGCTTGCATAATGTCCTTGGTTACCACAATTGTAACATGTGATAAGATTGAGTTCTTCACGTATCTTCCGTGGACAAGTTGACACATAGTGACCTAACTATTTGCAGTTGTTGCACCATACTTTGCTAATCTCCTTATACTTTTTATTCTTCTCTGGACATTCATTGGCATAGTGTCCCATTTCTTTGCAATGACAACATTGCACATGGCTTTTGTCCTTCTTTTTCTTGGGTTTCTCCAAAGCTAAGAGTGCTTCTAATTCATGTTCTTCATATGTTATCTCAAAGGTAGGAAAGTTTCCTGGTCTCCTTGACCTTTTCTTATTCCTTGGATAATACATATGTCTCCTATTTGGTCCTTTAAATTGAGTCATATTGCATGGAGGTGCAAGCTGAGATTTTGCTTTGTCTTCATCCTTCTTGGTAGACTTGGCTCTCTCATGGTAGTCTGCAATCAGTTGTTGCACTCCACCTTGTTTCCTTTGTTGAACTATGGAATAGATGGGACATTGGATAGGGACATGATTATTTCCTTCACATAAGTAACGAGTAGCTTGGGTTGTGGGGCATTGATTAGCTGGATGTTTCTCTTCACAATTGGGGCATTGATCTTCATGCTCTTTGGAAGTGTGATCCTTGTCTCCACAAATATTGCAAGCTTGGGTTACTTCTAGAATATCATCTTTGCCATCCTTGTTGTCACAAACTCCTTTGGAAGAGTTGTTTCCCATGTTGATCATTTGATCTGTCACCTTATGCAAAAATTGGGTTTGGGTTTCCAAAAACCTTTGCATGGTTGGATCTACCTTACTGGTGTTGGCTATAAATTGAGCTGTCACTTGGTTCAACTGGGTTTGGGTTACTATGAGTTCTCTCATGTTGATAACTTGGTTGTTGTTGTTGTCACCATCCTTGATGTTCGAGTTCCTTGGAGTAGTCATCTGTTTGGGTTGGATTGGGATTAGAATAGGCAAAATATTTCTAAGGAATCAATTCTAATCACACACATCACAATTCACTCAAGTAATGTGCAAGCAATCACAAACAAACATTCCATTCAAGAAAAAGTTTCAAGCACATCCTTAGGCAACAAAATATTTTTGCTACACCACAAAAGTTGGTGGGTTTAATTTAAACTAAACATGGTGGTCCAACTATATGGTTCACTTGAGACCTTTCCTTCCTTCTTGGTTGATTCTTCTTGAACAAGATCATGGTTCCCTTGGGAAAATTCTTGGTCACAAACTTCAAAGGTGATGATGATTCCCAAGTGGTGTTTCCTTAGTCTTCAAGTCCTGAGCAACAATTCTTGTCTCACTTGTAGTCCTTAGTGACATCCAAGGTTGAAGTCCTTGTTGAGAATAAGGTTGAAATCACTTGAAGATGTTGAAGTCATTAGAGTTGATGAAGTCCTTTGCACATGGTGAAGTCTTTGGTCATGTGGTAGATTTTGTCTATCAAGTTTGAAAAGTGATGTAGAATCAAAACCAAAAATGGTTGAGGAAAGAGTTTACAAGACTGTTTGAAAATAAGTTTTGGAACAAATACAACTCCTATTTTTCTAAGGGGTTTTGTCCAGTCCTAGAGTTACAAATCCTACAGGCAACACAATGCTCTGATACCATCTGTAAGGTTCCCAACCTTTAATAAGGTAGAGATCCCTGTGTTTACAATGCTAGTCCCTGGATCAATAGCTAGCATCCACAGTTAAGATGTAATATCAAGAAACAATGGTCATAATACAACTTTATAACCAGAAATAAAATAATTTATTACATCTTACATAGCTCATTTGGCTATCTCAATACAATGCAGCAGAATATAACAATAGCATGGGGTCCTTCATCTTCAAAGTGCCACAGGCAGACATGTTGGTTGTAGACTTGTAATCCTAATCAATAAACTTCACTAACATCAAACAAACCTGCAACATAATGAGTTACAGCCACAAGGGTCAATACATTTGAATTGTATTGGCAAGTGATACTACGGTAGTATAGTGGAGTCTATCATCTATATGCATTTGGCTAAGTGGAGCTTAGGCTTGCTTTTCTCAAAATAGATTTTCCTTATCATTTGAAAACACTAAGTTTTTGCTTGACAAAATCACCCAAGGCATCTCCCAATAGAAATTGGTGATCCTTCAACCCTTGTTCAACCACAAGTTTTTAACTTAGAAATTTGGATGAGGAGATTCTTGATAGCTTCCATGTCTTGATGCTCAAATTGTCCTTTACCAGGGACATGGCTAAGTACCTAGATTTTACACTCTGCAGAGGTGGTGCACTTTCCCCACAAGACTTTGTTTCACCAAGACAAGATCTTTCAGAAGCCTTCCCTTAGAACAGAATGGACGCGTTCCAACCTATCAAACCCCTACCACCAACTGTCCATTTGGCTAAGTTATTGCAACCTATATGATCCAGGCAGAGCCCATAATGCCAAGTGGCTGCACTTGAAGCTTCTCAACATTTGACATCTCAAATCTCTTTGTTCCTGGGTGGCCATCCACAAGTGAGATGCACAAGGTAAACCACTCAACATAAACCATTCCTTCGATTCCACCCAGGTGATTCATTCACTTAGTTGTTTTATTAAACAAAAACACAAGTCCTTGACTTAGAAATATTCCATAGCATGAATATAATCCACCCTTGTTTTCTACTAGCTAAGCTAAGCATGATAGTAGTAGGAATATTAACTTAGGAAATTTCTACTAAGGTTTCATCTACTAGGATTTCCCATGGCATGGTTTATACTTAGCAAAAATTCCATGCAAGTCCTACTGAGAAATATCACTAATGCATAGTAAAAATAATGGGACAAAAGTATGAAGCATCACTTGCCTTGTTGGTAGAGAATATAAGTTCAATCCTTGATCTTGCAATATTCACACTCTTCAATCTACCATTCAAGCATCATCACATAAAATAATAGAAACAAAACAATGCATGCAAGCATGCCAAACATTGTTTTATTTACAAAAGTGGTTTCTTTATTGGTCATTTTATAAAGTGGAAAAACTATTTGAAAAAGATTTTACCTATAAACCATTTTTAAACTAAATCAATATTTTATGTGGTTAGAATTGCCTTTAGCAAAGCAATAAATTTTATAGGGTTCACAAAATATGTTTTCAAATCATAAATCTTTGTGTTTAGGATCAGAGTTTAAATCAAATCATTTCCCAAAAGTTTTCCTCCAAAAAGTGTTTTCAACAAATAAACAATATTTTTATTTGACTAGAAATGCTTTAATTCAAAGTTTTATTCTCTTGCTTCACAAAATATGTTTTTGATACCACAAATTGATTTCTAGGGTCAGTAGGTTCAAAACAAACCATTTGCCAAAGGTTTTTATCATTAAAATTATTTTAGAACAAATTTTATATCCAAAATATGCCTACACAAGTTTCTGCAAAAACAATCAATTTAACAGAAGCAATTTACTAAACAAAGTGCATGGTCAGAAAGTACTTGATTTGCTGATTCCATTGATATAAAATTTGCAAAAGTTGGACGTGTGGTTTGAAAGTTATGAATTTTACAAAATTGAACAACAAATAGATCAAATATGTTTTTATAACACTAGGCAGGGCCACATGGGCTGTTCTGATTCGTCGAAAACGGTTCGTGCGGATCGTGCTGTGTGGGGCGTTGGATCTAACTGAATCGTGCGACACAGATTGAACATAACGGTTCACTTCAGTCATGTATTTGTAGCCTTGCGATCTAAATCTAACGGCTGATAATCAAACAACCAACAAGTGGCGGCGCTGGAGGCAGCGAGTGGCGGCGCGCGCTCTGTCAGTGGTGTCGTCGGCGAAGTAGGAAGCGAGGGAGAGGTTGGCGAGGCTTACCAGGCTCGCAGAGACTTGCTGAAGCTCGAGGTGGGGTCGGCTACTCGAGAGGCGCACGGGGTGGTCGACAATTTCTCGCCGGGGTCGTTGTCACCGTCGGTTGCGCTCAGACGTCGTTGATGGCGAGGCTACAGAGCACGCCGGAGAAAAAGGGGAGCATGGTTAGATGCGTGGGAGAGTGGCGATTGCACGCGTGTGAAAAACTTAGGAATAAAATCATGAAGCACCACTTGCCTTGCTAGTCTGGAGAGTAGCTACAATCCTAACAATCACAATCACTATTTGCACGAAAATCTACACATAAAATAATGGCACAAAATCACATACACAATTAATACAAGCAAAAATATATGAATGTATGCAATATACCATGTGATGATTTTATACACCAAACAAGACAAGTTCACTGTACTGAATCATAAACAAGTACAAAACAAGCTAAATAAACTTTATTTGAATTACAAAACATTTTCCAAACAATTACTATACACATTTTATGCCTACAAATGTTTCTGCAAAAATAACCATTTTAACAGGGGCAAAACATTAAACACATTGCACAAATGGAAAGGATTTTCTCTCCTGATTCCATTGATATAAAATTTGTCCAATTTGGTCGTGGGAATCAAAAGTTACGAATTAAACAAGTTTAACCAACTAATTGATCTAATTCAAAATTTTAAAACGAAACTCATGCCACGCGGTGTCTCCTGATTGGACAATACCGCTTCACTCAGGATCACGCTTCCTGTAACATCCCAAAAATGTTAACTTGGATCATCAAATTCTAATCCTCACATTTAGGGTTAACAAAAACTTTTCTAAATAAAATTATGAATGCATGCATATGTGTATGCATTGATTTTGAATTCTTTTAAATCCACCTTGTTTGTTCGTTTCTTTGCTTGTAAAATGTTTCTTAGGTGAAATAAACATCATCTAAAACATTTCCCACACTTTTCCTAAAGACAAGTAAATCAAAACACATATATGAAGTGAATGGTCACTTTGGCCAATTTAACTCCCATGCCTACTTTGGCTGTCTCAAACTTTCAAAACCTAACAGAAACTTTTCTGGATCTTTGCACCCCTTGAATGTACTCATAACAAGGTATCAAAGCACACTTTGTGATCATCCAGAAACTTTCAAATGCATAGTTTAAATGACAATTAAAAATTGAATCTTTATCATATGGGAAGATCCCACTTTTTCAAAAACCACTCAAACAAGCTCAACTTTCAAAACCCAAGCATCTGCAGACTCACCAGCACCAATCTAGCAAACCCACCAAAATTCATTTCAAAATTCAAAACTTGATTTCATGCGGCCATTTCATCAAACAGGTTGCAGACACAAATCAAACAAAACATCAAACACTATAGTGTGCAGTGATTCTTGCCTAACTTGTTCCCTAGTTAGCTCACACACAACCCAAGAGATCATCTAGAAAGATTAGCCCAACACTAGCACCCCGTGAGCTTGCCATTGCCATTAATGATGAACAGCGAAGCCAACCTTGTCACCCCATGACGACAGAAGCTAGGAAGAGAAGCTAGCCAAGATGTGCGGGAGGCAGCCCAGTCCACCGCCACTACCTCCCGGCATAGCGTTGCCAAGCCCTGGACCACGCGCATAAGCCGCGCCCAAACCATGCCGAGCATGCGCCAGAGCGCCACCCTCGACCAGCGTCCACAGACCGCGCGCCGCCCTCACCGTGTGCACACACGATCACCACCGACCCAGGAGACCGCCGGACATCCCCGTTTGCCGCCCCGTGCCATACAACCACCGCCCGCCGTCGAAGACGCCGCCTCTGCCACGCAGAGCAACGCCCGTTCCAGACCAAACCACACCACCCCATGCCTCGCGCCATGTCGTTGAGCATCGCCAGGAGACACCGCATCGTCCCCTACCCTTGCCCATGCCTTTAGCCGCATGTAACCTCGCCCCCGACGAGCTCACCGTGCGCCCCGACGGTCCCCTCGCTCAACTATAAATAGAGGCCACCCCCGCACGATTTCTTCACACCATCTCACTCCCCTCTCCTCACTGACCATGCCACACCGTTCTCGGAGCAAGGCGAGCACCACCTCGAATTTCACCGAGCCCGCCTCCGGAGAAGAAGGGAGCCAGCGATTGAGCCGCCCGGAGAAGCCACCGAGTGCAGGAGATTCGTCGTCGTCGACTTCGCCGCTCGCCTCGCCGACCTTCGCCTGCAGTACCACGGTGAGCCCCTCAGACCCTCACCGGGCGCTAGGTTTCGTTCTCGGAGTTGTCTCGCGACGATGACCCTCAGCCGTTGGATTAGAACTAGATCGAATGATCCACGTTGCCCCATACCGCTTCGCCCAGCCCCGTGTCACTGACGAGTTGGGACACCCACTTAAGCAGCCCGCGGGAGCACTGCGCTTAGCGGCCCAAGAACTTTCCCGCCAGCCCAGGTTATTCAAATTAAACTTTTCTATTTCAATTCATACACACTTCATGCCCAACTTCAAAAATCAACCCAGATCGATTCGTGCACCAAATTGAATGAAACCAATTTTGTTGGAAAGATGCAGAATGCTGAATCAAAGCCCGTTGGATTCAATTTATTTGGATCTTTAGTCACCCATAGTAAAATAACAAGGCGAAGCTTTTCGCATTCAAACATTTTCAAATTTAAACCATAAAATCTTTTGAGTTGATTCCAACTCTCAAAAATCACATTTAACCATACCTTTCAGAATATATAAAAATATATAGGTTTACTTGCAGAAATAATGTTCAAGTAATAAAAGAATGCTACATAAGCATTTCTAGCCACTTTAATTAATTAAAATAAAATGGTAAAACCTTATTAAATTGTGACACCACTTTAAATCACATTCCCATGGACTACAATATGTGGTGATGACATGTGTCAACATGATCCCATATTTGGTTTGGAGAATATTAAATCTTATGTAGTTTTCCAATGAGTAGAAATTACTTTTCTAAAAATAAAAAGATTTAAACCAAGACTTAACCTTGTAATGTTAGGGATGATGATAGATCATCCATAGGACCCTTGTATGTGATGATTGCAAGTAGTTAAGTATTGTTTGGTGATTGTGTACCTCGTATTTATTCATAGACGCTAGTACCGACCAAGGCTACGAGGAGGAAGGAGGATACTACGAAGAAGAAGCCGAGGAGAACTTTAACCACTGCTCTGCACAAGGCAAGCCTTACTAATCAAGTTGACCTATGCAAGCTAAAACTTGCAAGACACTCTACTTTAGCAAGCTTATATTGACATTGATGCAAGCTAACACTTGCAAGATACCCTACTGATGCAACAAACCCCTACTTGTTACTATGCCTTAAGCATATGTGATCATACCCATTTGATAAACCAATCCCAGTTTTATGTGCAAGCTTCTCGCTTTATTTTTATTCATCAAAGCTTACTTAGAGTTTACTTAAGTGACTGGTAGATTTTGGAAAGATGCTGAAGGTTGCATTAAGAGCATAAAATTTGGCCTAAGCTAGAAACCTTGATATCAGCCTAAGATATAAGGTTGGACTTAGTGAAACTCCACTAGTTACCACCCTTCATTAGTACTACCCCCACCTATAGATGCTAGTGCTAAGCATAAAACTTGATCAATTTTTAGATGGGAATACTTGGTGGAAAAATGGTTATGAAAACCTTGGAATGATGGATCATTCTATTGAAATGTTTTGGACATGTGTTTCCAAACACTTGATGATTTTGGTGATGAAAATGTTGAGGCATGAGCCTTAGCCCTTTTTAAAACTGATGGTTGTCTGGATGCGATACCATTCCAATTTTAGCGTACAACCACAATACCCAAATATTGGGTAGGGCTTGACTGGAAACTTATATACCTTAGTATTAGTTCCCTCACGACCAAGGTCTGAGCTGAGGCTACCTTGTGAAGATTGTCCACCTGTGCAGTACCCAAGATGACAGCTGGTCATGGTTGAGAGGCCAAACTCACAGGAGAGGTGCTTATACTAGGGCGTGTAATTGAAAGGTTAGGATTGATTATCCGCATACTGAGTATGGTGAATTCAGGATTTGTTCCTGACGGATGTATCGAATGTTGTGGTGAAAGTGTACAATCTCTGGAGAGTGTCAAACTATTCAAATAGCCACGTTCGCGGTTATGGACAGTTGGAGTGGCCATACTATTCCCCCGTCAGACTTTTCCAAATGAATTGTGAAATGAATTGAGACTTTGACTTGACCACAACAGAGTTGTGACTTGAAATACAAGTTCCCACTTAGGATTTATAGAATTATGACTAGCTTTGGAGCTTAGTAGAGATAAATCTGGCTTTTGCAAAACAACCCTAGAGCCTAGTGTCCTACTATCCAAAAACCCCCTTTACCTATTAGTATTAGTTTGCGAGTACTTAAAGAGTACTCATGGCTTTGTCCCTGGCTATTCCCATGGCCAGACTATGAAGAGGAGTACCTAGAAGACGGACCCCAGGAAGGTTACGACAACTAGGATCATCTCCCATCGTCAGCATTGCCTGTGACCCCAAAGATGGAGCTTCGCCTACGCTACCGTTATTATTACGTATTCCGCTGCTTGATGTTGTATTAAGAACTGGATCATGAGATCCCTATTTGTGTAAGAACTTATGTATCGTTTGTAATGGATGAAGTACTATGGTATCCAATTCTGTTATGTCTCAAAAAAATGGTAATCCTGGGATTGCGATGTATGGCATAAGAGGCATCTAGGATTGAAAAATCCGGGTGTTGACAAGTTGGTATCAGAGCCATCCTGACCATAGGAGACCCTAGTTAGATTGGACGTTGAACCAAAAACTTAGTTTCAAAACCAAAGAACAAAAATATTTACGAAAACTTATTCTCATTCTTACCTCTTTAATTGTTTAATAAAACTTCATGTTCCTCAAAAACTCTTGCAAAATAGATAAAATTTTGACACACTTGATCACTCTCCTAATCTACTCATCCTCTATTTTTATAGATGGACGTGAAGTACAACAAGTTTTATCAACTTGGGAATGGAGGAGACCTTATCTTTGAGAGGGATCTGGATCACTTCGGAACTTCGGGCGTCGCATCCCGAGTTCTTCGGAGCTCGGATCAATGATCAAGGAGGAGAAGATCTGCGTGGCTAATTGTTGCAAGTCTCAGGAAAGATTGAACCTCCCACATGGAGGGAATTCAGTTTACCTTGAGAGAAAACAACTGGCTCGATGGACTTGCCAGAGCAATGCAGGAAGCTCTTTCCCGTCTGTGTGGGCAAAGCATCAATCAGATCAAGGGTACTCGCTTTGAGTTTTGCCCAAGGCGTGATGCAAATGGACAACCATTGGAAGCCCCATACCACCCCGAGCTGAAGACTCAATTGGACCACCTTAGCTTCATGATGTATGATCGTTAGCAGGAACTGGACAACTGCCATGACTATTGCAACCACAAGTCTTCCATCATCAAGACGAAGGACCAGACCATCGCCATGCTAGCAAAGGATCGCAAGTCTAGCCGCCGTCAGCTCGACAAGAAGGAGCGCATTGTTGCCCGTCTTCGCCATCGCATCTCATCTCTCGAGGAGACCATCCACGAGAGGGACATGCAGTTAGAGGAAAGGGAGAATGCCGGAGAGGACCTTCGTGGAGACCCTTACTCCTATCTCAGCGATGACGATGATTTTCTGGAGGATCAGGCCATGGACTTCTTCACCGATGAGGATGATTTTGCCTTCATCGATGATGCTGAAGATGATGAAGCCACAGACTCCAAGGAGTAGTAGCACTGAGCACTAGCGTAGTGAGTCGTACGGTCCCACTGTATCGTAGATTCCAGAATGGTTCTTAAAACCATCTGTTTTTCCTTGCTGTGGTGTGCGTTGTATCGAGTGAATGAATGAATGAAAAAGCAAGTTGCTAGAAAAACCCGAGTCAAAATCTAAAAACTTTTCAAAAACCCAAAACCTTAGAAATTTCCCTCTTTTCTCATGATCTATATCAATCTTCATATGCCACGTGGAGGAAGTGGTTCAGCCCCGGACCCGATGTTGCAGATCCTGCAAATGTTGACTTCTGACCGCGAAGCTGAAAGAGCGGAACGTCATGCCAACCTATCCACTCTGCAACAGATAGCCCAGCTATCCCACAACAACCAAGGCCACGGAAATCAGGACAACCATGGATCTAAGCTCAAGAATTTCCAGAATACCAACCCACCTGTGTTCACTAAGTCAGAAGAGCCCCTAGACGCCGATGATTGGCTGCAAACCATGGAAAACAACTTAGAAGTAGCAGGAGTCGAAGCCAACGAGAAAGTCCTGTTCGCCACCCATTATCTAGCCGGAGATGCCAGGGCATGGTGGAACAGTGTTCGTGCAATGACCGGAGGCCAAATGATGACCAGGAGGAATTCAAGGTCAAGTTCACAGAACCCATGTGCCACTGTGTTTATCAAGAGAATGAGACGAGTTCGAGAGTTGAAGCAAGGAAGGATGATCAGTGGAATACCGTGACAAATTTTTGTCATTAGCTAGGTATGCCCCGGACGAGATAGACACCGAAGCCAAGAAGAAAAAAAGATTCCTGAATGGTCTGCATGACGAGATGCAGATAGTGTTAGTCAATATCCCCTTTGTTGATATTGAAGCCCTTGTCGACTCTGCTATCCAGATGGAAGAAAAGATCAACCAGGCCAATGAGAACCGCAAGCGTCGCATGATGCATCAACCAGGAACCCATCAGACCCCAAAGTATCGCCCCAACCCATCTCCAGGATGTGCCCCAAGAACCAACAGACCCCCTATGACCCGTCCGACCTACCCCAACCGTGGAAAGCCTAGACCCGGAGGAAATCACAACAACCCCGGCAACTCTAGCAATTTCACCCGTGCCCCACCCAAGTTCAACACCAACAATGCTACCGCCAACCCCAACACTTCCCCGAGGACTGGAAGCAATGTTGTGCCTGTCGCAGCCAAGGACAAGTCACAAGTGACCTGTTATGACTGTGGAAATAAAGGCCACTATTCCAACGAGTGCCAAAACAAGAAGAATGCTACAACCCCCAACGCCAATGTCCCATCTCAGCAGCAGCGTCGTGTCCAGCCAGGGAGAAGATTTGCCCTAGGGAATTCACTCAACCGCAATGGCCGTCTTTTTCTCATGCATGCTAAAGAAGATCAGGAAGCGCCAGATGTCGTGCTGGGTATGTTTTCTGTTAATTCAGTACTTGCAAGAGTGTTGTTTGACTCTGGTGCATCGCATTCATTTGTCACCGAAGAATTTGCCTGCACTAGTAAAATTCAACCAACCAAATTGAAGCATGTGATGATTGTACAAATTCCCGGATCAACCACCAAGGCTAGGCAAATTTGCAAAGCCGTCCCTATCCGAATCCATGGCATAGATTTTTATGCTAACCTAATAGTACTCGGAACTAAAGGTTTGGAAGTAGTACTAGGAATGGATTGGATGTCCAAACATAAAGGATTGATTGACTATGCCAAGAAAGCCATCACCATGACCAAGATCCGGAATATCGATCGAGCATATATCCGAAACCTTACCGCCAATTCAAATGTAACAAGAGTATAGCCCAACCTACCATTGAACAAGTCCGGATAATCTGCGAATACCGATGTATTTCACGATGTTTTGCAGATGCCCCGATCGGGATATCGAGTTTATCATCGAACTAATCCCTAGAACAGACCCATAGCCCGGAGACCCTATAGTATGAACCCGTCGAACTAGAAGAACTGAAGAAGCAACTGGAGTCCATGTTGGAAATCGGATTGATTCAACCAAGTGCGTCCCCATGGAGATCACCTGTCTTGTTTGTGGACAAGAAGGATGGAGGTAACCGTTTGTGTACGGATTATCGGAAGTTGAATGATGTCACCATCAAGAACAAGTACCCCTTGCCCAAGATAGAAGATTTGTTTGATCAGTTGACCGGTGCCAAAGTGTTTTCTAAGATTGATCTTAGAACTGGCTATCATCAACTCAAAATTCGTGAAGAGGATATTCCAAAGACTACCTTTACCACCAGATATGGATTGTATGAGTATACAGTCATGTCTTTTGGATTAACCAATGCCCTCGCTTATTTCATGAACCTCATGAATAAGATTTTTATGGACTTCCTGGATAAGTTTGTCGTTGTTTTCATCGATGACATTCTGATTTATTCCAAATCAGAAGAAGAACATGAGCTACACCTAAGGACCATTCTTGGAACCCTTAGAGGGCATCAGCTGTATGCAAAGTTTAGCAAATGTGAATTCTTGTTACAGGAAGTAGGATTCCTCGGTCATATTGTATCAGCCGGAGGAATTGCCGTTGACCCTGCCAAAGTGAAAGATGTAGAAGATTGGCAAGCCCCAACCACTCAAACCCAAGTTCGTGCTTTTCTCGGATTGGCGGGATATTACTGCAAATTTGTAGAAGGATTCTCTAGTATCGCCAGACCCATGATCCAATTGCTGAAGAAAGACAAGAAGTTTGAATGGACCGACAAATGTGAAGCGAGTTTTCAAGAACTCAAGAGGAGATTGATTTCAGCCCCAATCTTGATCATGCCGGATATCACGAAGCCCTTCGATGTGTATTGTGACGCATCCAAGATTGGTCTCGGATGTGTGCTAATGCAAGAAGGCAAAGTTATATCTTATCTATCGCGAGAATTTAAGCAACATGAACAAAATTACCCAACCCATGACCTCTAACTCGCAGCCGTAGTTCTAGCCCTGAAGACATGGAGACATTACCTGATGGGAAACCATTGTGAGATTTATTCGAATCACAAGAGCCTAAAGTATATATTCACTCAAAAGGAGCTGAATATGAGGCAGAGAAGATGGATTGAGCTAATCAAGGATTACGACCTGGACATTCACTATCTCCCTGGTAAAGCCAACGTGGTAGCCGATGCCCTTAGCAGATTGCCGTGCCGCTTGAACTCCATGATTTTGAAGGAGCAACCAAGTTTGCACAAAGAGATGGAAGATTTTCGAATGGAATTAGTAAGTGAAGGATTTTTGGCTAGCATAGAATTTCAGCCCACTTTGATTAGTCAGATTAAAGAAGCACAGAAGGAAAATGCTAGTATCAACGGAATCAAGCGTCGTATCGGTACAGGCAAAGTACCCGGATTCACCGAGGACGAAGAAGGAGTGCTGTGGTACAAAGGACGCCTTTGTGTACCATCAGATTCTGAGATAAAATAAGTTATCTTGAAGGAGGCTCATGATACTCTTTATTCTATCCATCCCGGAGGAACTAAGATGTATCAAGATTTGAAAGAGCAATTTTGGTGGCATAAGATGAAGAGAGAAATCTGAAGTTATATCGCCAAGTGTGATATATGTCAACGAGTCAAGGCCGGACATCAAAGACCCGCTGGATTGTTGCAACCTTTGCAAATTCCGGAATGGAAATGGGATTCTGTAGGAATGGACTTTATCACTGGACTACCTACTTCTAGTAGGGGAAATGACTCTATTTGGGTCATAGTGGACAGATTGTCCAAAGTCGCCCATTTCTTGCCCGTCAAAACCACCTATCAGAGTTCGAAGCTAGCAGAGTTGTACATCGCTAGAATCGTTAGTTTGCATGGATTCCCCAAGAACATAGTTTCGGATCGAGGAACTCGGTTTACCTCGAGATTACGGAAGAAAGTCCAAGAAGGTTTAGGAACCCGCTAGATTTCAGATCGTATCACCCTCAGACCGATGGACAAACGGAGCGAGTAAATCAAATACTTGAAGATATGCTTAGAGCATGTGTGCTAGAATATGGATCCAAGTGGGAAGACTGTCTGCCATTTGCAGAATTTTCATACAACAATTGTTACCAAGCCAGTTTGCAAATGGCCCCATTTGAATTTATGTACGGAAGAAAGTGTCGCACCCCTTTGAACTGGTCGGAAGTAGGAGAGAGTCAGATTTTCGGACCCGACATCCTACGAGAAGCAAAAGAGAAGGTTCACAAGATTCGTGAGCACCTCAAGACAGCCCAATCCCGACAGAAGAGTTACGCCGACAAGAGACGTAGAGACCTCGCCTTCAACATAGGAGATTTTTTTTATCTGAAAGTGTCACCATTGAAGGGAATGCAACGTTTCCAACTCAAAGGAAAGTTGTCAGCTGTGCACAATGTGTTCCATATCTCGTTACTAGAAGAGATGTCAGCTGTGCACAATGTGTTCCATATCTCGTTACTTCGCAAGTGTCTCGAAGTCCCCGAGAAGACCGAAGTGTTCAAGAATATCGATCACCGGACCATAGAGATCAACGATGACCTAACCTATCCCGAAGTACCCATCCGTATTTTGGAAGAAGCCTTTCGAACTACCCGAACCCGAAGCATCAAATTTCTCAAGATTCAGTGGAGCAACCACACAGAAGAGGAAGCTACCTGGGAGCGCGAAGATCACATCAGGACAGAGTTTCCAGATCTCTTCAAATCCTAGGTAATCTTTTCGTCCTTTTCAAATCTCGGGACAAGATTTTGTTTAAGGGGGGAAGGTTTGTAACATGCCAAAAATGTTAAACTTGGATCATCAAATTCTAATCCTCACATTTAGGGTTAACAAAAACTTTTCTAAATAAAATTATGAATGCATGCATATGTGTATGCATTGATTTTGAATTCTTTTAAATCCACCTTGTTTGTTTCTTTGCTTGTAAAATGTTTCTTAGGTGAAATAAACATCATCTAAAACATTTCGCACACTTTTCCTAAAGACAAGTAAATCAAAACTGTCATGGTGGTGGCACGACAGATGCCATGGGTAGGCTAAAGTATGGGGCCAATGGATGCTAGAGGGATCTGGGGAGGGAAGATGCAGTTGATTCTGCACACAGAGGATAAAGGTAAAGATCTTATTTCTGCTTCCTTGGGCTACAAGTTCTCCTTGAGCTGTGTTTGAGAAGGAAGAACTATACCAGCCTAACGGTACTAAAAAATGAGTCGATCCCTTCTTCAGGGTCCAAGCCTCTCCTTATAAAGGAGAGCCTTGGGTTCCTTTAGGGCTGATGTGGCAAGCATATTCGAGGAATATGCTTGTCCCAATATAGTAGTTTGGCGCCCCCTTTCCCTGTCGCTCCCCTAATGACGGCAAGGTTCCAGAGGGCCCCTCCTGCGCGCCTCGGGCTTCAGGACTGTCACCTCCGTGACCTCCTTCTGCCTCTCTGTCGCTCTGCGTCTTTGTCCTGAGTGCTTGTCCTGAGTGCGTCTTTGTCCTGAGTGTTTGACTTCAGGCTTCTCCTTCTCCTGCAAGATTCGTATCATTCGGCCCTGCCTCCCGTAGCTCGGCTTGTCCTTTATCTGCATTAAGATTACTCGGGCTAACCCAGCCGACACAAGTATCTCGGCGGGTAATGCCTTGCCATTACTATAAGGGTCCCGCTTTCCTATCTTGGCCGACCTCTACATGATTCGGCCGACTCGGTCAGAACTCCGAAACTAGACGGGAACATCCTTCGTCTTCCCCGTCTTTACCCTATCCGGGTTATCTCCCAACATTAGTCCCCGGTTGGTATGGCCGCCGATAACCTCGGCGGTCGTGTCGATTTCATGACACACGTCTGTATTGTTTCGAGTTATTCCTTTCTCGTTCGAGGTATCATCGTATCTTCTCGCGTACGCCTCGTCCTACGTGTCATCCCCATCATTGTTTCTCTAGTTTTTTGTTCCTCTACAGATTCTTGACGGACACGATTACCACTGCGCTTGTACGCGCCGCGACGCCTCGTGTCTGTTGGGGATCGTGACCTTCTTTGTTATCGTGTGGCCCTCGGTGTGGTTCCGCTCAATGACGTGTGGTCGTGCGGCGCACACGATCTACACGGCCAACCGCCACACCCACGATCCCACTATCTTGCTAGCGGCTCGGTTATAAAGAGGGGTGCGGCTGAGGATTCACTTTCGCTCGCACCTTCTTCTTCCTCTCGCTTCCGCTGTTAGCAGCTCCGCCGCTGCTCATTCGAACCTCCGACGGCGAGGACTCTGCCGCGTTGTTCCGTCTGCCTCGTCCGCGTTCGCTAGCTTCGGCGTCGTCGCCGGTGAGTTCTTTCCGACCGTGTCGCCTAGGCTTTTCCCTAGATTTCTCTGTCTCCATTTCGAGTTCGTGCGGTGGTTCCTCTGCTCCTCCGCCGCCGTTCCTGTGCAGAATCACGACGGGGCCCTGTAGTTCTAAACTTTCCTCCGCCGCTAGTTCTTCCTCCGCTAATTTTTCCGGCGAGCTCATGTCTAGCTCCTTTAGTGGTGCCCTATTAGAGGATGATGATGCTGGCTCTGGGCCCGAGCGAGGCTCGTGGCAGGGCTCCTCCGTTACTCGCCGCGAGATCGAGTGGCTTATCCGAACTCGGAGGATTCCCGCCGAGGTCTCCTGTCGCTTACCCGGCAGCGAGTCCTCTCCGGATCTTAGGGAGGGCGAGTATGTAGTTTTTATGTCGCATTTCTCTCACGGCTTTGGTCTCCCTCTTAGCGACTTTGCTAGAGAGTTTCTCGACTACTTCGGCCTTCAGCCGCATCATCTTCCTGAAATGCCATCGCTTCTCTTTCTACTTTTATCTCTGCCTCGGAGGGATACTTCGGCCTATGGCCGTCCGTGCATGTCTGGTCGAAGTTCTTCCAGATTCGTTCTAACGTAGTCCCTGACAAGTCTCTGCATCCTTCCGAGAAACTGCTTACTCAATGTGGAGCAGCGTCCATTACACCTCGGAGGAAGTCCGTATTTCCTCGTGTCACAGGGCTAGAGTCGTGCAAGAAGTGGCACAAATCCTTTTTCTATGTCAAGAACACGGGAACGGAGGACAAGATTCGGCTCCCCGCATTCTCCATTGGCACGCCCTCCAAGGTGAATTGGACTTATAATCCGAGGAAGAGTCACGCCTTGGCCGAGGCTTTTGAGATTCGGCTTAAAGAGCTGATCCACGCCGGGTTACGTGGCGAGGACTTGATGGCTACCTTTATCAGTAGCCGAATCTGCCCATTCCAGAAACGGACGCACAAACTCTGCTACATGAGCGGTCCTCTTGACCCCAACCGAGTCTCGACCGTGGAGCTGGACAACTATCTCATTTTTAAGCGTGTCCGAGCTATCTTCAAGACAGAGATGCCTAAGGACTGGGCTTGGGTATTGAAGCCGTTTACACGCGAGCGTCCCCCTCCCGAAGTAAGCTTAACCACTGACGTTCTATTTTCCAACTGTTTTCGTAACTGTTCTTGCTAATTTTCCTTTTTCCTGTCTTACAGAGGTTCGCAGAGCAGAAGAACGAGGATGCCGAAGTTTTGTCGCTTCCGTGGCCCGCGGACCGGAATACCTCGGACATTGGGGAGACGGACTCAGAAGAGTTCGTCCCTAAGTCGGATCCTGCCCCGGCTCGTGCTCGCGGCAATACCTCGGCCCACGAGGAGGAAGGTGATTCGAACGAGGTCCAAGTTCTAGAGGTAGTTGCCGCAATGCCTATTTCTTATGCATTTCCGGCTTCTACTTTCCCAGCTAATCCGGCCGGTCAGCTTCACGACGCCGAGCCTATTGCTTCCCGCCCCCCTGTTACCTCGGGGAAACGTGGGGCTCCTGCTGGTGCCTCAGAGGCGGCCCCCAAGAAACGAATGAAGAAATCTGCACTGAATCCTCCCCGGCGCAAGACCATGCCTGGAGTCGCAGGGTAAGTTCCTTTTGCTCGTATTTCTTGTTTCTCTCTTTCTGTTTTTCAATCCTAACGCCCTTCTTTCTTTTCTATTTCCGCAATGCTCCACTTTCTGTTAAGACCGGTAGTCCTAGCATGACTAGCCATGTGACTCGGCAGCCGTCTCCTCCGCCTGCCGAAGATACCAGGATTCCTAGTCCTGCTCGTGCTGCATCTCCTCCAGTTCCGAATCTATCGCGCCCTCGCCACGATGTGCCTGAAATTCCTCTCGTTGACGTTGATTCCACTCTGCCTTCCGAGATTTCCACCGAACCAGTTGCCTCCTCTGTGAATCCAAGCGTCTCTACCGAGCCTCTTTCTACCCCCACAGTTTCTATAGTAGCTCCAGCCCCGGCCGAGGACGTCAATATCTCGGCGCCTTCTACGACCGTGACCCCTCTGGATCCTAAAGATCCCGCTCCCATTGCCGAGGTATCAGCTCCTGCTGACGCCTCTAAAGCAAGAAAAGCTCTCGCCGCCAAGGCTTCTACCTCCCAGAAAGGTCTTGTCGGCTCTTCTCAGCCGAGTTTCGCCGATGTGCTACGCAAAGGAACTGCCTCCACCAAAACCTCCATTACTCCGGCTGCCGGTACCCAGCTTGCTCTTCATAAAGCCCTGCGGCCGCGGTGGTTACACAACACGTCCGGGGTAAAGTCCTTACTCGGACGGCAAGTGGGAACAGCCTCGGCTCACTGGTGGAGTATGCCAATAACTGGAATGCTGCCGATCAATTTGAGAGTAATCCCAGTAGTCAGCCGTTCCAGCTTTCCGACATAAGCAGCCGCTTGGATCAAGCCGCCAAGATCGTCCTTGATACTAATAGGATGAATGAGGTAATTGTTATTTTACGGAGTTTTGATTAATTCTCTAGTTGCTACTATATATACTCTAGTCCCCGAAACTTGCAAGCGAATAACTTGTTATTTGCTTGGAAGTTTTATGATGCTCTACTTAATTCGATTTAACTTTAGGGTTCGAACCTATATCCGACTAAATCTGCCTTAAACTTTGCTTGATTGTTGTCTAGCTGATCTTTGAATATCTAGCCTCCTAGATCCGGGCTAAGTTTAGCTTGACTTGGATCTGTTTTGGCTTTGAATATCCAGCCACCTAGATCCGGGTTAAGTTTTGCTTGACTCGGATCTGTTTTGGCTTTGAATATCTAGCCACCTAGATCCGGATTAAGTTTTTCTTGACTCGGATCTGTTTTAGCTTTCAATATCCAGCCACCTAGATCCGGGTTAAGTTTTTCTTGACTTGAATCTGTTCTAGCTTTCAATATCTAGTCACCTAGATCCGGGTTAAGTTTTGCTTGACTCGGATCTGTTCTGGCTTTGAATATCCACTCATCGTTTGCTCTATTGCTCAGATTGCACATGACCGACGGACTGCTGAATTTCAAAGACTACTTTTTTCGCACAGAAAACTGGAAGAAAAATATGAGAAAGTTATTCCCGTGGTGAAAAAAGCTGGTAAGTCGACAATTCTCTTCGTCATCTCCGACATTCCTATTGTTTTGTATGCGAGATGTCGGCTCACTTTGTTGGTGAACATGTAACATCAATAATCTCAACATCCGTCTTGAGAAAAAGGTTAAGAGCTTGGAAGGTTAGTTTCCCTTTTAGTTTACACCTTTCCCTTTTTAAGATGTACACTAAGTTTCTTTTATCTCGTTTGGCTTTGGTAAATCCGAGATACAAACCTTTGCAGCATCTCACCAAGATTGCACGCCCATGCTTGACGTGATGCTGCATTTTTTAGAACAAAGCGCTACTCATTCGGCGCAGCTAAAGGACAAGGATGATGAAATAGCTCGCCTGCGCGCCGAGGTGGAGGCCCTTAAGCTTTCTCAGAAGTCCGAACTAGAAAAGGTCGACCAAGAGTTCTCCGAGGAGAAAAATCGTCTAGCTCTGCAATTGCAGAAAAATAAAGAACTCCTCGAGGCTGCCGAACTGAAAACCCGGGGAATGAGCGAAGAGATCGCTCGCTTTGAGAAGAGCAAGACTGACTGGGCTAAAGATCTTCAGATAATGATGAGTTATATTCATCGTAAGATTCTTAGCACAGCCGGATTATCCTTTTCTTTTTTCCTGCTGCTCCCTGACGCATTCGTGTTTTGCGCAGATCATTTTCCAGAAGCTAAGCCCGTGAGCTCTAAAGCGGTTCTTGCTGCTCGTGTGCGCCGAGGTGTCCCTGTTGACGCGGACTCGGAATACTTGATGGAAGATTTCCTGGTTGCTGTCGACGCTGCAGTTGGTCCGATGAAGATTATGGGCTGATACTTCTAGGACTCCTGATATCAATGAGGTCCAATTGCTGGTGAAAAGATTAATGGCGTCCGAGAGGCAACTAAGTCTTTGGAGGAATCAATGGACGAAATGGGCGCCGATATGGCCTCATCATACTATGTCATGGTATGAAGATATTTCTCTTGATATCTTGAGAAATTTGCGCACTGGTTCCCGTTGGGTTGAGGACCCCACCTTCGTCGCTCTTCGGCAAGCTCGCGCCTTCCAACTCGTTGAGTATGCCGACGTGCATACCTGGAATGAAGGTCCGAGATTCCTCCCGAACCCAGACGATGAGGTCGTAGTCGAGGATGCATCAGATAATAACTCGGCTGAACAGGGGGAGGATGAAGATGACTGGGCTTCTTCTGGTGACTCCAGTTCGAGCTCAGATGGCAACGGCGACGCGCGATCCTCCTCCAAAGGTACTAGGCATTCAACTGCGCAAATTGATGCTCCTCAGCAGCCTCGGGCTTCGGCCGAAGTCGCACCTGGGTCTATGGAAGGCGAGGCATCCTCGGCCGAGGCTCCGCCTATCTCGGAGCATTCAGCCCCTGACCCAATTATTGCCTCTCCAGCTGAAAACCTTTAAGTTATTTCTTGTCCCTGGTATGCCGGGCATACGATGTACGTGGAACATTTGTCCGTCTTCTGTATGACCTGAATTTCTTTTGCCGTGTACTGCTGCGACATATATGTTTGTAGTTGTTATCACTTTGTTTAAGTGGTTTTGTTCGTCCGAATTCTTGCTTTGGTGGCCTGCGATTTCTTGATTTTAGGATGTATCTTTGCCTTTGTATTCCGTGGTTTAGCCAATTAATCTGGGTGTGAGCTTCGAATATCATACGAGATTGAGCTGTTCTTATTCTGAGTGTCGAAGTGTGATACCTTCCTTGTATCAAAGGTTGACTACTACTTCGGAACAATATATGGCAGTCCCCGAGTCACTGCCTATAGCGCCGAAGTCTAGTGTGTAAACCAAATTTCAGAAATAATATAAGACGGTTGCCGAGTCACTGCTCAGGGTGCCGAGGTTTAGTGCTTAACATAAAATTGGGGCAACATATGGCAGTCCCCGAGTCACTGCTCTGGATGCCAAGGTTGAATACACAAGATGAAATTGAAATGACCTATGGCAGTCCCCGAGTCATTGCTCTAGATGATGAGGTTTAATACATAAGATGAAATTGAAATAAGATATGGCAGTCCCCGAGTCACTGCTCTGGATGCCGAGGTTCAATACATAAGATGAAGTCGAAATAAAATATGGCAGTCCCCGAGTCACTGCTCTGGATGCCGAGGTTCAATACATAAGATGAAATTGAAATAACATATGGTAGTACCCGAGTCACTTCTATGGATGCCGAGGTTCAATACATAAGATGAAATTGAAATAACATATGGCAGTCCCCGAGTCGCCACTCTGGATGCCGAGGTTTAATACATAATTGGTTCTTGACCTTGATATACTATGCTACGAGTAAAACGGACGAAGTAAAGCTACGTTCCATGGCCGCTTCGTTTCTTCGCCGGCTTTGTCTGCCTTGTTCTTTCCAGGGGATTGAGCATCGATTAGATAATAGGCATCATTATGCAATGCTTTTCTCACGATGAATGGTCCTTCCCATGGAGGTGACAGCTTGTGCATGCCGGCCGTGCGTTGCACCAGTCAGAGGACTAAATCTCCTTCTTTGAATACTCTTGGATTCACCTTCTTGTTGTGATATCGTCGCAAGTTCTGCTGATAAATAGCTGATCGTGATAGCGCCCGACCGCTTCTTCTAGCGGTCAAGCGATATCTTGCCGAGCTACTTCATTTATCTCTGAAGTTGTATATTGAGTAACTCTTGGCGAGTCATGTAGTATGTCGGCGGGAAGCACGGCCTCTGCCCCATATACCAGAAAGAATGGTGTATAACCTGTTGATCTATTTGGAGTAGTCCTGAGGCTCCATAATACTGCTGGTAATTCCTCAATCCAACATCCTGCTGACCTTTGCAATGGTTCGACGAGTCATGGTTTTATTCCGGAAAACACTAGTCCATTAGACCTTTCCACTTGCCCATTAGATGCTGGATGAGCAACAGAAGCAACATCTAATCTTATGTGTTTCTCTTGGCAAAACCTAGCGAAAGGTCCTTCTGCAAAGTTTGTGATGTTATCTGTAATAACACTGTGCGGGTACCCATATCTTAAGATAATATCTTTGAGGAATTTCACTGCTGTGAGCCCGTCACATTTTTTTATTGGTTTTACTTCAATCCATTTTGTGAACTTGTCCACCATGACCAATATGTGGGTCATCCCCCCTCGGGCCGGCTTAAACGGTCCCACCATATCTAGGCACCACACAGAAAACGTCCAAGTAATGGGTATCGTTTTTAACTCGGACGACGGCATGTGTATCTTGGTTGCATATCTCTGACAGCCATTGCATTTTTCAACCAGCTCTTTGGCTTCCTTCAACGACATTGGCCAATAAAACCCATGCCTGAATGCTTTGGCCACCAAGGCACGAGATGAGGCATGGTGTCCACATTCTCCTTGATGTATATCTAGGAGGATCTCCTGGCCTTCTGCCGAACTCACACACCTTTGCAATACACTTGTGACGCGTCTTTTATATAGCTCATTGTTTATGATTGTATAAGCTTTTGCTCTCCTTACGGTCTGTCTTGCTAACACTTCATTATTCGGCAACATCGCATCTTTAAGGAAAAAGAATATGGGTTGCGCCCACACCGGTGTGATTTTTTCTGGTGTGGTCTCACTGTCTATTTCCATGTTTTCTGCCGACATAGCTACCTCGGCCTTCTCCATAATTATGCTTATCTCTGCTGTCCATTTCTTGGGGAGTTCCGAGTTATATTGCTGGTCTACTTCCATCGGCACATTATCTTCTACTGAATTTGCCAGAATAAAGATAGATTCGGATTCTGGTGATGGGGTTATTGAAGGTTTTCTGAGGTGTTCCAGGGCAATACCCGGTGGAATTGACTGCCTGGTTGATCCTAGTTTTGACAACGTGTCTGCGGCATCATTTTCTGCCCGAGGTATGTGGTGCAATTCACACCCTTCAAAGTATCCACTGATCTTTTGCACATGAAATCTATACAAAGCCATATTATCATCTAATGCATCCCAATTGCCTGAGACTTGCTGTACTACTAAATCCGAGTCCCCATAGCATAAGATTCGGCGTATGCCAATCTCTTTTGCTACTTTCAATCCATGGACCGATTAGCTTCGTATCTGCCACGTTGTTTGATGCGGCAAAATGTATTTGTAGCACATACTTCAGCTGATCTCTTTTGGGCAAGGTTAACACTATTCCTGCCCCCAAACCATTTCTTAGTTTGGAACCATCGAAATGCATCGTCCAATAATTTGGGTCTGGTAATGGTGGCTCATACTGCACCTCGGCCCAATCTACGAAGAAGTCGGTGAATGCATGAGATTTGATTGCATCTCTCCTATCGTATTGTGGAGCATATGGTGACAACTCGATTGCCCATTTTGCTATTCGGCCACTTGCATCTTTGTTGCTCAATATGTCGGCTATGGGCGCTTCACAGATCACTTTGGTGGGATGCTCTTCGAAGTAATGTTTAAGCTTCTTTGCCGACATGTACACTCCATAAGCCATCTTCTGATAATGTGGGTAATTCTGCTTTGAAACGGATAACACCTCGCTCAAATAATACACCGGCCTCTGTACCGACTTATCATCTTCGAGTCGTTCTACGATGACTACAGCACTCACTACTCTGTTGGTAGCCGCTATATAGAGTAACATTGGCTCTTTTGATAATGGAGATGCCAAAATGGGTGCTGTGACCAAAATCCTTTTCAACTCATGAAATGCACTGTCTGCTTGTGGAGTCCAAATGAAGTTATCAGATTTCTTCATTAGTTGATAGAGTGGTAGTGCCTTCTCTCCCAGCCGACATACAAACCGGCTGAGCGAGGCTAGACATCCCGTGAACTTTTGTACATCATTTAGACACCTTGGCAACTCCATTCTTTCTACTGCCTTTATCTTTGTTGGGTTGGCCTCTATACCTCGACTAGATACGAGAACGTCGAGTAATTTTCCTGCCGGCACGGCAAATGTGCATTTTTCCGGATTAAGCTTCATTCGGAACCTTCTCAGGTTCGCGAAAGTCTGCCGTATATCATCCAGTAGTGTTTTTCTTTCCTTGGTTTTGATGACCACGTCATCTACATATACTTGTACATTTTTTACTTTCTAGTCGTGTATACATTTTTGCATGCATCTCTCATACGTTGCTCCTGCATTTCGCAGGCCGAATTGCATTGTGCGATAGCAATAAGCCCCATACGGGGTAATAAACGCAGTCTTTGATTGATCGGCCGGATTCAACGGTATCTGGTGAAAACCAGAATATGTGTCTACAAATGACAATAACTCACAACCAGCGGTCGAATCAATGACTTGGTCTATTCTAGGTAAGGGAAAAGGATCTTTTGGACATGCCTTGTTCAGGTTCGTGTAATCGATACACATTCGCCACACAATGGCTACATTCGGATCATCTTTCTTCTTTTCTACTAGCACCGGGTTTGACAACCAATCCGGATACAGCACCTCCATGATGAACCCGGCTACGAGGAGCCAAGCTATTTCATCCCCTATTATTTTTCTCCTGTCTTGTGAGCGGCGGAGAGGTTGCTTCACCGGCCTTGCTCCGACCTTACATTTAGAGAGTGCTCACCAACTCCTCGGAACACCTTGCAAATCCTGGAGTTGACCATGCAAAGATGTCCCGATTCTCACGGAGGAAGTTAGTGAGCTCGCTTTCCTATTTAGCATCAGGCTGTACCAATAGTAACGATGCAGCAGGAATTGCTCGTCTATCCGAAACTTCTTCGTTTCTTTAGTCGGTGAAGGAGACACTTCCATGTGGATTGGCGGTCACCGACATATTAATTGTCTTGCGAGGGCTGCTACCTCCTGAATCCTTCTTTTTCTCTTGTTATAACCAATGATTCGGCAAATTTGACCGTGAAGCACATTCCATTGACTTCTTGTAATCCCTCTATGTTATCACTCCTTGTGGTCGGGTAGCTTCATTTTAGATAACTTACATGACTGCCCATGAATTTGGCCAGTATGAAGTCCGAGTAGAGCATGATAACAACTTTCTAGATCCACCACTTCAAACTCTAAGTTTTCTGCTCTGCAGTTATCTCTTGTGCCGAATAACACATCCACTCAGACTTTACCAATGGGTTCACATGAAAGTCCTGGCACTATCCCATGGAAAGTGGTCCTCGTGGACTGCAGCATGTTCTGCGATATTCCGAGTTTATGCATGGTATCTTTGTACCTGATGTTGATACTGCTTCCATTGTCAATGAGTACTTTTGAAAATTTCACATTGATGCTTGGTCCAACAAATGTCGGATCCAACACGAGTTCATACGACCCCGGATTCGACATTATCTTGGGGTGATCCTTTATGCTCCAAGTTACCTCCTGATCTGACCAAGGAACATATCTTGGTACTGCCGGCATAACTGCATTTACTTCCATGTGTCGGCGCTGCACACTCTGCTTGTCTTGCTGTTCCGTTGTGAACACGCAATAAGACTGATGATGTTCTCTGTAATCATTAAATCGATGTTATTTGGATTTGTCCTTCCATCCTGGACTTGGTTCATCACTTGATGTACCGCATCTCTCCGGTCCGAGTTATCGTATCTCGGGGGAGGAGGCGGTAACATCAGTTGCTGTGCATTTGCTCCAGTCAACTGTGGTTGATGCTGTTGATGTACTTGATGGGGTGCTGCCTGAATGCCTGCGGGGTTTCCCATTGCATTTTTCATCCATGCACATTGACGGGTCATATGGTTGGCTAGCCTGGATGGGTTTGACGTGTGAAATTTACACGGCTGATCTAACATAGACTCGAACGTGTACTTCGGCCTCTCCTGCCACTGCTTCTTTTGCTCTGGGGTCCACTATCTTTTTCCCTCATTCCTTGGTGTCCACTGCTGAGGACCATTCTTCTGCCGTTGAGTCGCTCCGTGACTCGGCTGATCCTGTGCTACCGCCGCCACTTGGGCCGAATTATATCTATAATCCGGCCTTTCTTCTCTTCTTCTTCCTCTAAAGTCATTGCGCCTGGATGACCCGGCCAAATCTCTTGCATATTGGTCTTGTTGCTCCCGATGATCTGCCGACATCAATTCTGGTTGCGTTGGATCTCCTAATGCATAGGAGTCCGCTATTACGATAATTTACAACGTGGTTGGCATATCTCTTCTTGATCGTTGCCACAATACACTAGCATAACGACATCCTTGGCGAACCAAGCTATTGCTTGCGACTCTATGACTCCTTCACATGAGTTTCTCAAGTTACACCATCGAGTTAAAACTCTCTATCTGTTTCATTGACCTCCTTGCACATGGCTAATTATTTGCGGCTTGTTTGGCCTCTTGTAGGTCTTGGTAAAGTTCTTGTGAACATTTCTTCAAAATCTAACCAACAGTTGATACTGCCTGCCGGCAGATTATTCAGCCATACCCTAGCTGGTCCTTCTAACATTTGTGGGACATACCGTACTTCCCATCGTAAGTTCCCACCTGCTATTTTCACAGCAATGGCATAGTCAATCAACCAGTCTTGTGGTTTGGTATTCCCATTATATGTTTTCGTGCCTCTCGCTAGCTGAAAGTTCGGCACAGGTGGTTCGCCCATGATCCGTGGTCCAAAGCATATCGGACCTGGTGGACCCTGTTCTTCCAACAACTCGGACCGGTATAGCCGGTCCAGCTTCACTCTTACATCATTTGATGGCAAATATCTGTACAGAACTCTGTCTTGCATTCCATAGTGGTTATTTCCACCATGGATCGCATATTCCATCTCGGAATAACCATCATTGTACCTTTCATTCATTTGATTGTGGCGAGCTGGCCTCGCTTCTCTTTCCTGCCGGGGTTCATGTCTTGGTTGTGGGTTGAGCGGCGGTTCTCTCCTTACTTCGACCGGGGTATTGTTCTCATGATTGCCTCTTCCGAGTTCTCTTCTGCCGAGGTCTCCATTGCCTCGGCTTCCACCGTCTTTCTCAATACGGCCGGGATTCCTCTCACCACTGTTACCTCGGCTTCCATTGCCTCTGTTCTCGTTTTCCTTCCCGGCTATTGCCGGATCATACGGAACAATTTGCTTGTTTCTCTTTCCTGAGGTTACTGCTTTGTCCTTTCGTGCATTATTTCCGGGTGAAGATGCTGCTGCCACGGACAAGGCAGGTGCTGCTCCTGCTGAGTGAACCATTCGCGAGGCCCCCGGCCTCGCCGGGTCTGCTCTAAGCATTTCTTCGTTTTGCTGGTTCGCGATGCGCACCAGCTCATTCACTCTTTCTTGCTGTTTCTGCCGGGCTTCGCCGGTCAACCCCTCTAACTCTAATGCTGCTGCATTTGCCTCTCTTAGGTTCTTTACCGGGGTACTGTACCTCGGCAAACCCAAATCAACTGATTCCGCCTTATGAGCATCATGCTCCTTGTTGATATCATCTATGAGTTTTTTCCCTCTCAATCTTAACTCGTCCACCCGTTCGGGCGCGACGTCAAGCTTATTAGCTTTGGCATACTCTCGCAGGGTCCTGTTTAAGGACTCCATAAGGCCGACACCTTTTGGCCTCTACGGCACCTTTTGCCTGGTTTCTTCTAACTCTGCCTGAGCATTCGCCGGATCAAGTATCGGCGCTACAGGTGTAGTCAAGTTTTCTATGGTTGCCTGAAGAATGTTCTCTGGCCTTTCCAGAGGTGGCCCTCTTACTCTTGGTGCCTTTGGGGTAGTGTCCTGCACCTCGGTCTGGTTGGTCCCTGGAGGGATTACCTCGGTGGGTAGTGGTGTTGTCTGCCTGGGTGCGCCCTGTACGCCTGTGGCGGGGTCTCTGGTCGATCCGGCAGCCGCTACTCCCGCTTGCACTCCGGCCGCGACCATCACCTCGACGCTGCCTACGGGACGCGCTCCGCGTGGATGGCTCACAGCGCTAAGAGGTGGCTCTCCTGCAAAAACAACTTGGTGAGGATAAATGCCGGAGATGTCGACGCCGACGTAGACCCTGTGTCCGCCCAGGCTGATGAAGACACCGTTGCCCGGGGGAGTTTTTCCCCTGAAGCTGTCCGCATTGTTGCTGACGTAGTCACAGAGATCAAACCTCTGGACCAAGCCAGAAACAACGCGCTGGCTAGTGTTGAAGAAGTTTCCCGTCCGGATCATAACTCCAGCTAGCACCGCTGCTGGCCCCACGGTGGGCGCCATCTGTCGTGGTGGTGGCATGTCAGATGCCATGGGTAGGCTAAAGTATGGGGACAATGGATGCTAGAGGGATCTCGGGAGGGAAGATGCAGTTGATTCTGCACACAGAGGATAAAGGTAAAGATCTTATTTCTGCTTCCTTGGGCTACAAGTGCTCCTTGAGCTGTGTTTGAGAAGGAAGAACTATACCAGCCTAACGGTACTAAAAAATGAGTCGATCCCTTCTTCAGGGTCCAAGCCTCTCCTTATAAAGGAGAGCCTTGGGTTCCTTTAGGGCTGATGTGGCAAGCATATTCGAGGAATATGCTTGTCCAAATATAGTAGTTCGGCGCCCCCCTTTCCCTGTCGCTCCCCTAATGACGACAAGGTTCCAGAGGGCCCCTCCTGCGCGCCTCGTGCTTCAGGACTGTCACCTCCGTGACCTCCTTCTGCCTCTCTGTCGCTCTGCGTCTTTGTCCGTAGTGCTTGGCTTCGCTCATATTCTCCCTAGCCCGCAGCTAGGTTTTGACTTCAGGCTTCTCCTTCTCCTGCAAGATTCGTATCATTTGGCCCTGCCTCCCGTAGCTCGGCTTGTCCTTTATCTGCATTAAGATTACTCGGGCTAACCCAGCCGACTTACGAAGTATCTCGGCCGGGTAATGCCTTGCCATTACTATAAGGGTCCTGCCCTTTCCTATCTTGGCCGACCTCTACATGATTCGGCCGACTCAAACTGTAACTCGGAAACTAGACGGGGAACATCCTTTTGTCTTTCCCCGTCTTTACCCTATCCGGGGTTATCTCCCCAACAAAAACACATATATGAAGTGAATGGTCACTTTGGCCAATTTAACTCCCATGCCTACTTTGGCTGTCTCAAACTTTCAAAACCTAACAGAAACTTTTCTGGATCTTTGCACCCCTTGAATGTACTCATAACAAGGTATCAAAGCCCACTTTGTGATCATCCAGAAACTTTCAAATGCATAGTTTAAATGACAATTAAAAATTGAATCTTTATCATATGGGAATATCCCACTTTTTCAAAAACCACTCAAACAAGCTCAACTTTCAAAACCCAAGAATCTGCAGACTCACCAGCACCAATCTAGCAAACCCACCAAAATTCATTTCAAAATTCAAAACTTGATTTCATGCGGCCATTTCATCAAACAGGTTGCAGACACAAATCAAACAAAACATCAAACACAATAGTGTGCAGTGATTCTTGCCTAACTTGTTCCCTAGTTAGCTCACACACACAGCCCAGTAGATCATCTAGAAACATTAGCCCAACACTAGCACCCCTGTGAGCTTGCCATTGCCATTAATGATGAACAGCCGAAGCCAACCTTGTCACCCCCATGTCGACGGCAAGCTAGGAAGAGAAGCAAGCCTAGCCAGCATGTCTGGGATGCAGCCCACCGTCCATCGCCACTACATGTCCCAGCCGCAAGCTTTGCCAAGCCCTGGACCACGCGCACAAGCCGCGCCCAGACCATGCCGAGCATGCGCCAGAGGGCCACCCTCGACCAGCGTCCACAGACCGCGCGCCTCCCTCACCGCGTGCACACACGATCACCACCGACCAGAGACCGCGGACATCCCGTTTTGCCCGTGCCATATGACCACCGCGCCGAAGACGCCGCCTACGCAGAGCACCACCTGTTCCAGACCAAACCACACCTCCCCATGCCTCGCGACCATGTCGTTGAGCATCACCAGGAGACACCGCACCGTCCCCTACCCTTGCCCATGCCTTAAGCCTCCTTTAACCTCGCCCCCGACGAGCTCACTGTGCGCCCCGACGGTCCCCTCGCTCGACTATAAATAGAGGCCACCCCCGCACGATTTCTTCACACCATCTCACTCCCCTCTCCTTAGTGACCGTGCACACGTTCTCGAGCAAGCGAGCACCACCTCGCGAATTTCACGAGCCAGCGCCTCTGGAGAAGAAGGGAGCCAGCGATTGGAGCCGCCCGGGGGAAGCCACGATTGCCGGAGATTGCCGTCGTTGACTTACGTCGTTCGCCCCGCCTCATGACCTTCGCGTGCCGGTGAGCCCCCCTCACTGGCCGCGCTAGGTTTCGTTCTCGCCGGAGTTGTCTCGCGTCGATGATGACCCTCAGCCATTGGATTAGAACTAGATCGAACGATCCACGTTGCCCCATACCGCTTCGCCCAGCCCCGTGTCACTAACGATTGGGTACACCCACTTAAGCAGCCCGCGGGAGCACTGCGCTTAGCATGCCGGCCCAGTAACTTTTCCCGCGCAAGCCCAGTTATTCAAATTAAACCTTTTCTATTTCAATTCAAACACACTTCTGTACCCAACTTCAAAAATCAACCCAGATCGATTCAGTGCACCAAATTGAATGAAACCAATTTTCTTGGAAATATCTGTGAATGCTGAATCCAAGCCCGTTGGATTCCAGTCATTTGGATCTGTAGATCACCCATAGTAAAAGAATGCTACATAAGCATTTCTAGCCACTTTAATTAATTAAAATAAAAGGGTAAAACCTTATTAAATTGTGACACCACTTTAAATCACATTCCCATGGACTACAATATGTGGTGATGACATGTGTCAACATGATCCCATATTTGGTTTGGAGAATATTAAATCTTATGTAGTTTTCCAATGAGTAGAAATTACTTTTCTAAAAATAAAAAGATTTAAACCAAGCCTTAACCTTGTAATGTTAGGGATGATGCTAGATCATCCATAGGACCCTTGTGTGTGATGATTGCAAGTAGTTAAGTATTTTTTGGTGATTGTGTACCTCGTATTTATTCATAGACGCTAGTACCGACCAAGGCTACGAGGAGGAAGGAGGATACTACGAAGAAGAAGCCGAGGAGAACTTTAACCACTACTCTGCACAAGGCAAGCCTTACTAATCAAGTTGACCTATGCAAGCTAAAACTTGTAAGACACTCTACTTTAGCAAGCTTATATTAACATTGATGCAAGATAAAACTTGCAAGATACCCTACTGATGCAACAAACCCCTACTTGTTACTATGCCTTAAGCATATGTGATCATACCCATTTGATAAACCAATCCCATTTTTATGTGCAACCTTCTCACTTTATTTTTCTTCATCAAAGCTTACTTAGAGTTTACTTAAGTGACTGGTAGATTTTGGAAAGATGCTGAAGGTTGCATAAAGAGCATAAAATTTGGCCTAAGCTAGAAACCTTGATATCAGCCTAAGATATAAGGTTGGACTTAGTGAAACTCCACTAGTTACCACCCTTCATTATTACTACCACCACCTGTAGATGCTAGTGCTAAGCATAAAACTTGATTAATTTTTAGATGGGAATACTTGGTGGAAAAATGGTTATGAAAAACTTGGAATGATGGATCATTCTATTGAAATGTTTTTGACATGTGTTTCCAAACACTTGATGATTTTGGTGATGAAAATGTTGAGGCATGAGCCTTAGCCCTTTTTAAAACTGATGGTTGTCTGGATGCGATACCATTCCAATTTTAGCGTACAACCACAATACCCGAATATTGGGTAGGGCTTGACTGGAAACTTATATACCTTAGTATTAGTTCCCTCATGGCCAAGGTCTGAGCTGAGGCTACCTTGTCAAGATTGTCCACCTGTGCAGTACCCAAGATGACAGCTGGTCATGGTTGGGAGGCCAAACTCAGAGGAAAGGTGCTTATACTAGGGCGTGTAATTGAAAGGTTAGGATTGATTATCCGCATACTGAGTATGGTGAATTCAGGATTTGTTCCTGACGGATGTATCGAATGTTGTGGTGAAAGTGTACAATCTCTGGAGAGTGTCAAACTATTCGAATAGCCGCGTCCGCGGTTATGGACAGTTGGAGTGGCCATACTGTTCCCCCATTAGACTTTTCAAAATGACTTGTGAAATGAATTGAGACTTTGACTTGACCACAACAGAGTTGTGACTTGAAATACAAGTTCCCACTTAGGATTTATTGAATTATGACTAGCTTTGGAGCTTAGTAGAGATAAATCTGGCTTTTGCAAAACAACCCTAGAGCCTAGTGTCCTACTATCCAAAAAACCCCTTTACCTATTAGTATTAGTTTGCGAGTACTTAAAGAGTACTCATGGCTTTGTCCCTGGCTATTCCCATGGCCAGACTATGAAGAGGAGTACCTGGAAGATGGACCCCATGAAGGTTACGACAACTAGGATCATCTCCCATCGTCAGCATTGCCTGTGACCTTGAAGATGGAGCTTTGCCTACGCTACCGTTATTATTACGTATTCCGCTGCTTGATGTTGTATTAAGAACTGGATCATGAGATCCCTATTTGTGTAAGAACTTATGTATCGTTTGTAATGGATGAAGTACTATGGTATCCAATTCTGTTATGTCTCGCAAAAATGGTAATCCTGGGATTGCGATGTATGGCATAACAGGCATCTAGGATTGAAAAATTCGGGTGTTGACACTTCCGCATCGTCGGATCAAGTTAGATCCAACGCGCCAGATCTAAAGAAAACGGTTCGCTCCAGATCTAATCTAAACCCTACGATACAGATCTAACGGCGGGTCTTGCTCGACCAAGAGTGGCGAATGGTCATTGAGGCGGCGCTTCTTCGGCGATGCGGTGATTCCAGAGGGGCTAAGGGTCGGCGGTGGCTTACCGGACTTGCGGGAACACGAAGCTCAAGGTGTTGCTGGCATGGGAGGCGTCTGCGAGCTCTTTGGGGCTCGTCGGAGTTGGAAGCGTCGGGTTTGCTCGGACGGCGGCAAGCGGCGTTCAGCCACTAGCACAAGAGGGTATCGTGTGCACAACACTCAAAGCGAACTGGCGAGGTCAAGTAGAAGGCGTGGGGTGGTGGATTTTACCTCAATCTCGCGGAGTTGAGACGGCGTCGGATGCCACTTGCTGCTGTCGATGCGATGCTCTGGATCACAAGCAAACGAACAAAGGGGATCAGGAGGTGCGCAAGGATCATAAGATCATTCCAGGGTGAACAAGAAGTAGGCGCGAGCACTAGGCTAACCGGAATACCTCGCCGGAGTTAGCTCTGACTGCGGCGGTGTAATAGGAAATAGAGGCAGCCTGGTGGCGAGAAGAGTGTGCAGTGTGGGTGGAAATGACCGCGACGGGGTGTGGTTTAAGTAGGCAGCAGCGCGACAGGAAACACTCACAGAATCAAGGCTAATTATGCCGCGCCATTATCGGCATCAACGACAGCGACGACGTGGTCTGCGGGCGAGATTTGGGGACGACGGAGTGACGTGGAGGTGGGTCCGGGGCGTCAGCGAGAGGGTGGGTAGGTTTTTGAGTGCGAATCGTTTTCTTCGCGAGAGAGAGTTGCTGGGCTATATGGGCTGAGTGGTTGGGTTGGGCCGAAAGGCTGGCGCCGGTTTTATTTTTTCCCTTTTTCCTTTTCTTTTTCTGTTTGATTTTTAGAGATAACTTTCAAACCCAAATTAAAGCAAGTTTGATCTCAAATCTTCTATAGATTTTTATACAGCGAACTTTGTACTCAAATGTGTGTCAAACACGTCTGTTTACCCAACACACTTTGATCATTTGAAAAATAAAATAAAACCAAGCCTTTATGAGATATAAATAATAGGCATAAATTTGGTTTTATAATCATACTTTGTTTTGAAAACTTTGCCCAAGCTTTGGAAATCACTTAAGTTTGAACTCAAAACATTACTGAATAAGCTAGAGCATACTTACATAAAATAATGAGTAACATATGCTCCTGTTTTTGAAATGGTTTTGAAATGGAACCCTAAATGCTCATGGATGCATGGATGATATGCATGAGTTTTGAAACATGATTTTAGGGATGTTACAAATCTAACCCCCTTAAGGTGAATCTTGCCCTCGAGATTCTGATTGGCTAGCAAATAGGTGAGGGTGGTCTTTGCGAAGATCATCTTCTCTTTCCCATGTTGCTTCTTCTTCGGAATGATGGTTCCATTGAACTTTGCATAATTTGATAGTCTTAGTCCGAGTAACTCTTTCTGCAGTCTCAAGAATCTTGATAGGTTTCTCCTCATAAGTGAGATCACTTTCCAATTGGACCTCTTCCAAAGGTATAGTGTCCTTCAAAGAAGTCTCTTCCATTTCTGGATGGCATTTCTTAAGCTGACTCACATGAAACACATTATGAACAGCTGACAAAGACTCTGGCAATTCAATCTCAAAAGCTACTTCTCCTTTATGACTCAGAATCTTGAATGGTCCAACATATCTTGGGGCCAATTTACCTTTGACACCAAACCTCTTCACTCCACGAAGTGGTGACACTCTAAGATAAGCTCTATCACCTACTTCATAGGTGACTTCTCTACGCTTAGGATCTGCGTAGCTCTTTTGTCGGGACTGTGCTATCTTCAGTCTGTCCTTAACTAGATTGACTTTCTCTTCAGCCTCTTTGATTAGTTCTGGTTCGAACAAACTTCTTTCTCCCACACCATTCCATAGCAATGGGGTGGTACACTTTCTCCCATAGAGAAACTCAAATGGTTCCATCTCAATACTGGCTTGATAACTGTTATTTTAAGATATTTCTGCGTAAGGCATACTTTCATCCCAACTGGCTCCATAGTCTAGAGCACATGCCCTCAACATATCTTCAAGAATCTGATTGGTCCTTTCTGTCTGTCCATCAGTCTGATGATGAAATGCAGTGCTGAATTCCAACCTCGTTCCCAATGACTCATGTAGCTGTCTCCAAAAATGAGAAGTGAATTGGGTTCCCCTATCAGACACAATACTCTTGGGTACTCCATATAGACATACAATTCTACTCATATAGATCTTGTCTAACTTAGCACTTGTGTAGGTTGTCTTCACGGGTATGAAATGAGCCAGTTTAGTTAGGCGATCCACTACTACCCAAATAGAATCATATCCTGACCGGGTCCTTGGCAATCCGGTGATGAAGTCCATACCAATCTTGTCCCACTTCCAATCAGGAATAGGTAGTGGTTGTAACAATCCTGCTGGTTTCTGATGTTCCGCTTTCACTCTACTACATACATCACACAAAACAATATGTTCGGCGATGTCCTTCTTGAGATTATTCCACCAAAATATTTATTTCATATCCATGTACATTTTGGTGTTACCAGAATGAATGGAATATGGTGAGTTGTGGGCTTCTTGTAAAATTAGTTTCCGAAGCTCCGGATCTTGTGGAACACAGATACGTTTCCCATACCATAAAGTACCTTGTTCATCTTCATGGAATCCTTTGGCTTTTCCCTTGCCAATCTTTACCTTAATATCTTCAATTTCCTTATCTGTCTTTTGGGCTTCTTTGATTTTGTCCAACAAAGTGGGTTGAACATCCAAATACATGAGATGTCCCTCAGGCACAATCTCCAATCTGAGATCTCTGAATTGGGCACACAGATCATCTGTCAATTCTCCCTTAGTAAGGCCATTCACAAAAACTTTATGGCTTAGAGCATCCGCTACAACATTTGCTTTACCAGGGTGGTATTGCAAACTCAAGTCATAGTCCTTAATGAGTTCTAGCCATCTTCTTTTTCTCATGTTAATTTCTTTCTGGTTGAAGATATACTTCAAACTCTTGTGATCTGTGAACACTTCATAATGTTTTCCCAAAAGATAATGTCTCCATGTTTTGAGTGCATGGACAACAGAGGATAACTCTAAATCATGAGTAGGGTAGTTCACCTCATGAGTTTTGAGTTGTCTCGAGGCATAAGCCACAACTTTCCATTCTTGCATAAGTACTGCACCTAATCCATGATGAGATGCATCACAATACACTTGGAAATCTTTCTCCAAATCTGGCAAACAAGAGACTAGTGCTGTCACTAGTCTCTTCTTCAATTCTTGAAAACTGAGTTCACATCCTTCAGACCAAGCAAATTTCTTGTCTTTATTTAGCAATTCTATCATAGGCTTAGCTACCTTGGAGAAATTCTCGATAAATCTTCTGTAGTATCCTGCCAAGACAAGGAAACTACGAACCTCTTTCACTGACTTGGGAGATTCCCATTCAGTTACAACTGAAACTTTAGCAGGATCAACTGCTACACCATCTCTTGACACAACGTGTCCAAGAAAACCAACTTCATTTAACCAAAATTCACACTTGCTGAATTTGGCATACAGCTTATGCTCTCTAAGTTTCTCAAGTATCAAACGTAAATGTCCTTCATGCTCTTCTTTGCTCTTGGAGTAGATCAAAATGTCATCGATGAAAACGACAACAAACTTATCAAGGAATTCCATGAACACCTTGTTCATCATATTCATGAAGTATGCTGGTGCATTGGTCAAACCAAATGGCATCACGGTATACTCATACAATCCATACCTTGTGGTGAAAGATGTCTTAGGTATGTCTTGTTCCCTTATCTTGAGCTGGAAATAACCTGACCGGAGATCAATATTTGAGAACACACAAGCTCCTTCTAACTGGTCAAATAAGTCATTGATTCTAGGCAAAGGGTATTTGTTCTTGATAGTCACCTCATTGAGTGAACGGTAATCTATGCATAACCTTTGACTTCTGTCTTTCTTTTCCACAAACAAAACTGGTGCTCCCCAACATGAAGAACTTGGTTGGATGAAACCTTTCTGCAACTGTTCTCCAAGTTGCTTCTTGAGTTCTTTCAACTCATCAACTGACATCTTGTACGGTCTCTTTGCTATTGGTCCGGAACCTGGTAGCAAATCGATCAAAAATTCCACATCTCTATCTGGTGGCATTCCTGGCAATTCTTCTGGAAACACATCTGGATATTCACTCACAATTGTCACACTGTCCATGCTAACCCCCTTAAGAGAATTTAGCTTACTCCTTTTCGATTCAAAGTTGGTCTTGAATCTGATCCTTTTGTTTTCTGGAGTTGTGAGTGAGACAGTATGGTTGGCACAATCTATCACTCCCTTGTGCTTAGTTATCCAGTCCATTCCCAAAATAACATCCAATCCTTGGGAGGTTAGGATTATCAAGTTAACGGAAAACTTATACTTCCCAAACTCTATGACTAGATCATGAATCCTGAATTCACTATCATTTCTCCATGAGAGAACTTACTTTATAGGACACCGAATAGTTTCTACGGTAGTTCATTTCTTTCAACAAATGCTCTTGATATGAGTGAATGAGATGCACCGATCAAAGCGAACAAATGCTGGAGCAATTGAGTTTGAACTTACCAGCAATAGCATCAGGTTCCTCATAGATTTCCTCCACATTGATGTGGTTCACTTGTCCCTTTTGAAAAGGGTTGGGCTTGTTGGGTCCTTCAACTTTCTTTTCTGGGCATTCATTTTCATAATGCCCCATCTTCTTGAACTTGAAACATTCAACCTGACTAAGATCTTTCTTGACAGGCTGGCTTCCACTTCCACTTCCACTTCCACTGTGGTGGCTCTTATATCCACTCTTGTGATTCTTGTACTTATCGTTGTCATGACTACGGTGGTGCTTGTTGTCATGATAACAGTTGTGGTTGTGGTGCTTGTTGAACTTCCCATGCTTGTGGGATCTATAACTCCCACTATCATCATAATGGGAACGTTTGTGAGACGATCCCGAGCTGTGTTTGTCAGAGTGCTTTCTCTTCCTGCTTTCAACTTGTTTCATCTTGCTCTCCAAAATAGCAGCCTTGTCACAAAGAGACTGATAAGTGGGAACATAAGCCACAGATAGCTGCAGGTTCAGTTCATCGTTCAACCCTTCAAGGAACTTTTCTTTCCTCTTAGCATCTGTGTCAACTTCATCTGGTGCATAACGTGCCATATTGTTGAACTCTTCAATATATTCTGCCACGCTGCGGTGGCACTGCTTCAGATTATGAAACTCTTTCTTCTTCAAACTCATCACTCCGGATGAGATGTGAGCAGTACAGAAACCATCTTCGAAGATAGCCCATGTCACATCCGCAATGGGAGTGGTGATCTGGAAGTTATCCCACCAAGTGGCTGCTGGTCCTTCCAACAAGTGTGATGCAAATCTGACGTTCTCTTCATCAGTACAGCCAACGGTTACCAAGTCCTTGTTCACAGAGCTTAGCCAATCATTGACCACCATAGGATTAGTAGTTCCTGAGAACTTTGCTGGCCTCAGTCTTAAGAACCTGGTAAGCATGTCAAAACCCGGTGGGTTGTTCTGATTGTTGTTGTTGTTATTATTATTATTACTGTTGTTGTTGTTGTTGTTATTGTTGTTCTGATTCTGGATGAAAGTAGTCATCATTTGCATCAGCTGAGTCTGAGCTATCATCATTTTCTGCATCTCAGGGGTGACGTTGTTGTTGTTGGGGTTGGGATTGGCACGTCGGGGAGGCATCTGTTGTTTTCAATAAGGATAATAATGAGAAACCCATAGATGCTAACATGCACAATACATCACATAACAAATCACAATAATGCATCATAGTAGTAAAAGTTCAACAACATAGACAACAAGTTCTAAAAAGTAAACACACCAATAGCAAGCCATCCACATGTTGGATGGTCATTGCGACTCAGTAATCAAAGGCATGATAAATAAAGGTAAATGAGTAGTCATCACTACTCCTCTGCATCAACCTCCTCATCAACAAGTGTAAGACCTGCATTCTCCATAGCGGTCTTGTATTCCTCGACATTTGTGGTCAAGGTCTCTACTTTGGCTTTGAGAGCCCTCTTCTATGCATGAAGCCTCTCAATCACACCTTGCTGATGCTCTAGCTCGAAGTCCTTGGCCTCTAGTTCTGCAGTCATGTCTCGAATCCTCTTGTTCCTATCTTGGACTCTCTTATCTTGACTCTTGAACTTTCTATCCTGAATCTCAAACTTGGCCTCCATTTCTTTGACTATATCATCTTGCTCCGCGAAGATCTTGTCCTTCTCACAAAGCTGCACCTGGAGTTCATCATTGCTGAGCATGACGTTGGTCCTATCAGTATCTATGTGCCTAAGAAGAACCTCTAAGTCCTGGAGGTATAGACGAACCGGCTCTCACTACTAGGAAAATGGCTATAGGTAATCAGCACATCCGTGGCTCTCATGGTTGAAGTGCCCCACGGCTAAAACAGGCGTGGCTCACCTGTGGGCAGTGCCCTACTAGTAACTAGAACAACCGTGGCGCACATGACTATAGTGCACCACAGATGTGTGTGGGCCAGGCCACATGGCCTGCGCCAAACATCATGGCACTATAGTCATGTGCGCCACGGACTTCAGTCATCTGTGGCGCACATGGGGAAGTGCGCTACGCCTAGCGCCCCTCTGCTGAACGGCCACAAACATCTGTGGCGCACGCGGCCTAGTGCGCCACAGGGAGTAGGATCATCCGTGGCGCACATGGCATGGTGCGCCACAGATGTTTGTACTCCCTGTGGCGCACTAGGGCCGTGTGCGCCACGGATGTGTCAATTTTTTAGACAGCACTTTATGTGCACATGTGTGCCCACACATCCACCACCCCACACTTCACTTTCCCTTCTTCTTCCTCCTTAGATCTAGTCGGGATCTTCTCCTTCCCACCTCAATTTGTCCACCCATTCACCATTTTTAGCATGTAAAACTTGCTTTGGATGTTACATAAGTAATAGAGGAGGTCTCGGTCTCTCATCTCCTTCTCCGGTCGGCCGCGCACCTCTCCTTTCCATCTTTTCTCGCGATCGGTCTCTCATCTCGGTAAGTTGTCCATGTAAGGATGTGTTCATGTGTATATGGATGATGTGCTCATATGTATGTAGATGATCGATGCTCATGATGTGTGTATGTGGAGAGGATGGTCATATGTGTGTGTGTATATGGAGAGTATCGATGATGCTCATGCATGTGCGTATGGAGAGGATAATGATATGTTCATGTGTGTATGGATCGGTCTCGATCTCTCTCTATTGTGTTTGTATGTGAACAAGTTGCCATTTGTTTTGCCAAAATGTTGATTCATTTCCATTTTGGCAAGACTTTGGCATTTCTCAAAGGTCCTACTTTTAGGATAGGTCATGCCGAAATTTTGTATCGACCATTGCATGCATGCATTCATTATGTGGCTCTAATAGACTTCAAAATTGTACCGTGTACACCGTGCAGGCAAAAATGTTCTGCATAATGAGCGAAGGCATTGTGGCTAGATTTTTTGAAATGTGCGACGGCCGACATGATACGAAATAACAAGACAGATATAAGATGTCCGTGCAGAAGATGCAAACTCAACTGGGTGATCGACCCAGTTAGAATCTGCGGCGCACTGCTCCGCCATGGTTTCATGGATGGATACACTCGTTGGATAAGCGATGACGTAGATGATGGAGACGGTGAAGGTGGCCAACATGACGATGATCATCATCACGGCGAGAACGGGCGAGATGATGAAGAGTCTCCTGGAGATGGTGAAGGTGCAGAAGCAGACCGGGATGATGATGATCTAGATGCCGGAGGAGAAGACGACGATGGAACAACGTCAGGATGGGTGCGGGACCCTTATGTGCAAGAGCTGCTTCTCAAGTAGACGACTAACGCCAGGGCTGCCGCTAGAGAGAAAGCCAAGCTTGCGCAACTTGAGAAAGACGCGGTTACTCCATTGTATGAAGGATGCAGGCCCGATGATACCCGGTTGAATGTAACGCTCAAGGCTATGGAGATGAAGGCAAAGCACAAATTGAGCGACGCAAGCTTCGATGATATGATGGCATTCGCACGATCGTCTCCGGAGAGAACACATGTCCAACTAGTATCGAGGATGCCAAGAAAATCGTCATCCTCTCGATCTACCGCGTTAGATATCACGTATGCATCAATGATTGCATCATTTATCGGGCGAGGCGGAGAAAACCACATGTCCGGTGTGCGGTGAGTCGATACAAGAAAGGGAAGAAAGCACCTCGAAAAGTGGTATGGTACTTTCCTATCACTCCTCGTCTGCAGCGCTATTTCGCGGACCCTAAGGAAGCGAAGCTCATGCGATGGCATGCGGAAAGGAAGAAGCCAGGAGATGATGATGACCCCGAAAATGATGAGCTGCTGATGCACCCTTCAGATGATATCCAGTGGAAAGCATTGGACCTCGAATTCCCAGAATTTGGTGGAGATTCGAGGAACATCAGGCTTGGTGCGAACACCGATGGACTCAATCCGTTCGGTAGCGAGAGCAGCACGCACAACACTTGGCCCGTGTTTGTATGGATGTACAACCTACCTCCATGGTTGTGCATGAAGAAGAAGTACATACAAATGAGTATGCTAATTCAAGGGCCGAAACAACCTGGTACCGACATCAATCTGTATCTCGGGCTGTTGAAAGAGGAGCTAGCCATGTTATGGGAATCTGGAGCCAATACTTACGACGCCGTCGCACAAGATTATTTCACTATGAGAGCCGCGTTGGTCACTACGGTGCAAGACTATCTAGGTTGCGGGTATATCTCGGGGCAGGTTATCCAAGGATTCTGCGCATGCGTTAGGTGCATGGATAACACAAGCTATCTCCAACTAGAGAAAGATCCAGGGTCATCGAAAACCGTGTTCATGGCGCACCGGAGGTGGCTCGGCAAGAATGATCCATGGAGAAAACGTGGAGACCTGTTCGATGGCAAATCAGAGACCCGAGGAATCCCAGAGCGTAGGAGCAGCGAAGAAGTGGAAGAGTTGCTGAAAAACTGGAAAGATTGTCCTAAGCCAGGAAAGAAGCGAAAGAGGCAGCAACAAGACAAGCCGCTGATGAAGGTATGGAAAACAAGGTCTGTTTTCTGGGAGTTGCCATACTGGAAGTTTCTCCGCACACCTCATAGCCTCGACATCATGCATATCACGAAAAACGTGTGCGAGAGTCTGGTCGCCACCATAATCAACATGCCAGATAGGACGAAAGATGGTCCGAAAGCAAGGCACGACCTGATATGCTTGGGTATCCGGAAGGAGCTTCACGGAGGAAGCACTACTCCTGATGATCATGAAGACGAAAGAGCTTCACGGAGACGACACAAGGTCGTCGGAAGGGTAAAAAGTTCAAGAAGAACGAATATTACTGCCCTCCTTCTTGCTTCACTCTAAGCCAGGATGAGATCAAACAGTTTTTCAAGTGCCTTCTAGAGTCAAATTTCCTTACGGCCACGCGGGCAAGATAAGCGATACCTAGACGAGGCGAAGCAGAGGTTCGATGGCATGAAGTCTCACGATCGTGCCGTAATGACGCAGTACTTCCGGTCGCACTAAGAGGATAATGGACAAGCACGTCCGTGAAACGTTATTTGGCCTATGCAAGTTTTTCGACGTCATCTCTAGGAAGTCGATTGGCTTGAATCAGCTCGGAAGGCTACAGGAGGAGATCGTGATGATATTATGTGAGCTTGAGGTCTACTTCCCACCCGCATTCTTCGACATTATGGTGCATCTGCTGGTCCATGTCGTGGAGGACATCGACAACTCGGTCGATGTTCCTCCGCAGATGATGGCGTTCAAAGGATGAACGGACACATCAAAGGATACGTCGCAACAGTCCCGGCCCGGATGGAAGCATATCCAAGGGCTTTCTGGCCGAAGAGTGCATCTCTTTCTGCACGAATTATCTAGACATCGAGAACCCTGTCGGTCTTCCCATCAACAGACACCTTGGCAATCTTGACGGATCTGGTCACCGAGAGGGTCGTCGCATACTGCATGCAGACTTCGATTTTCGACGCGCAGACTTTGATCGAGCAAACCTCGTTGTGCTACAACATTTAGAACTGGTCGATCCTTGGGTACAGAAGCACAAAAGGTTAATAGAGAAGAAGTACAATGACCGGGGCATACAGAGGACGCAGGGAGAAATAATCAAAGAGCACAACTCAGATTTCACGCGTTGGTTTAGGCAGACGCTCCTTGATAATCCCCCGCGCTCGCATTCTTCTGACACGGAAAAGATCATATTCACCTTGTCGCAAGGACCGATGCAAAACCTGGTGACCTATCAGGCGTATGATATCAACGGCTACACATTCTACACGGAGGAAAAGGACAACAAGTGTGATTATCAGAACTCAGGCGTAACGTCGGAATTCTACACCGATGACAACGTGAAGGAAAGATTCTGGAAGAATCGAGGAGATCCGGGAGCTCGACTATGGAGAAAAGGTGTCGATGTTCCATGTCGGATGGGCAAAGAGCGTCGAAGAGAAGACCGTATTTCACAACCATGGTTATACCCGAAGCAGCAAATCCAAGGCCGCGGTGCAAACGTGGCGCGAAAAATGAACCGTGGACCGGCTACCAAAGTGGACCAATGTTTTTCATTACCGACCGACAAAGCCTAGCCGTGTTGTCGTGAGGAGAGGAAAAGAAACATCATCGGAATGGATGGAGTCGCCAACGAGCAAGACTTCACCAAGACGGCGATCCAAAGATTGAAGATGACGACGACTACGATGGAGCAACATACATCACAAGAAGAAAAAGGACAACCCTACCCAAAAAAGGTAGCCCGTTCGAAAGAAGAAACATTAAAGTGCCGGGGCTAAATTATTCAACCGCGACAAAGAAGGGAAAAACGATTGTAAAACGCTAGCTCAAAAAATATTGTAAAACGCGTGGTCAAAAAAGATTGTAATATTCATGTACAAATTATTATGAAATTTAGTTATACTTTGAATCATATTTGTAACACTTTTATGACATATATTATCACTTTTCGGCATTTTTGGAATATTTAAAAGTATTTTAAAAACAAAAAAAACTTGTATGGCATATATCACCACTTTTGGGCATTTTTTGGAACATTTAAAAGTATTTTTAAAATAAAAAAAAAAGTGGGGCACCAGGATTCGAACCTAGGTGCTCATAGTTTAGAATAGAGTAGTGGGCAGAACCAGTGGGATAGACAAGAGTTGTTGCTAGAAGGAGCGTTGGACACTTGTTATAGAGTGGTTAGATCCCATATAGGCGTAGCGCACTAGCCCGAGTGCGCTATAGATATCCGTAGCGCACTCTGGCATAGTGCGCTACGCCTATCTGGGTGGTATCCACGTCAACATTCCCAACTCTCCCCATCTCACACACTCATCGATCCCCATCTCTCCCGCCGCCGCTGTGCTCGATCTGCCAGCCGCCGCCAAGACTCGATCCCCAGCCACCACCGTGGCCGCAGTCGAGGAGGAGGCCGGGGAGGATCCCCCCAGCAGCCATCGCCATCCGCCGCGTGCCGCACTGGAGGAGGATCCCCGCCAGCCGCCGCCGCACTCGAGGAGGAGGAGGAGGCCGCCCGTGTCCAAGAGGAGGAGAAGGCCGCCGTTCGCACATCGTCATTCGCTCGCCAACGTAATCCTCATCTTAGAGGTTAGCCCCTCCCCTCTCTCCCTCTCTCCCTCTCTGAGTGATGAACCCTAGAGCAACTGCATAACTGCTTCTGCTTCTATAGTACCAGCCTCAAATTCAGCTACCTACTCACATAGAGAAACATTACTGTGTTGAATGTAGAAACTGGTAGAGATTGCATCAATCATGGGCTTGATCATTGTTGTGGATGCAGTCATCAACTAGTAATAGTAGCAATTGTCGGTAACAATCTCACCATAAAAGCTTTAAAAAATTGCAGCAATGGCCAACTCGAGCTGTACATCAGCAGGAGGAAACCTGGTTTACTTTGAACCCGAACATATGATATGACGGTCATCTTCTGTGTCTGTACACGAATATGTTCAGAGAATATGTTGGTCATATGTTAGTCATATGTTGATATGAAAAGTAGTTTCAATCCATCGTATGCATGACAAGAATATGTTGGTCATATTCACATATGATATGATGATATCAAGGTTTAGTGTAGCTTGGTTGATAGAAAATTTAGTGTAGCTTGGTTGATAGCAAGGTCCGAGTAAGCTTGGTTCATAGCTTAGGGTTCAGTAAGCTTGGTAGATAGATTAGGGTTCGAGTAGCAAGGGTTCGACATGTGTGTCAGTAACATCGAAGGGATTCAAAGATTTTACATCGGAAAAGGATTCAAGACTTTGAGGATGGATTCAAGATTTAAAATCACCGTAAAAGGATTGATGACTTGTTCTTGTGAGCATGGATGACTTACATGTGTTCTTGTGAGCATGGATGATTTACATGTGTGTGTTCCATGCTAGCTTCAAGATTTTATCTATCAATATTGATGGTTTCTCTGTGATGGATGTAGTTGCTGGATTTAGTTGATGGTTTCCATGATAGCTTGATTACTTTTATCAATATTGATGGTTTCCATGATAGCTTCGGACATTTATCTATCACATTTCATTTTAATGGATGTAGTTGCTAGATTAATAAAGGCATAATCGATGCTAGACTTGATGGAAAACTGATGCTAGGCATAACGATGTAATAAATTACTAGTTCATATTCCTAGCAAACAGAGAGCTTGTAGGTTTAGGCTTGATTTTTTAGCAAATGAGAGCAATATGATCCTGGTTTGTGACCTCCTAGGTATGATCTGTGGCTAGGTTTTAGATCAAGAGATATATGATCTGAAATGCTCCTGCTGAAATCCTAGTTATGGTGATGGTTTTAGTGTTGAATGGTATCCACACATATATATCTCAAACAATGTGTATATACTGATGAAATGCTCCTGCTGAAATCCTAGTTATGTTGTATGGTTTTAGTACTGATCCTGGTGATGGTCTAGTAGTCTTTGAGAAGGCACCACGCAAGCAATATAAACTTGTATTTGCTTTACGGTGATGGTCTAGTAGTACCGATCCGGTGATGGTTTTAGTACTGATCAGAAGCATGCTGTCATATTTGTTGTCATATAAACTTGTATTTGCTTGCTGTCACATAATGACAGGTGCTATAATCTGCATGTATTTGCTTGCTGTCATTAATGACTTGATATAATCCGTGGTGATATAATTGTAGCAATTGAAATTGTGCTGGTGCTTGTATATGAAGCACTTTATTATGTCGTGTATGCAGGTTCTTGTATGAAATGAGTCCCGATTTTTGCCGGAATGTTGATTAACTTCCGTTTCGGAAGAAATTGGGCACTCCTAGTTTAAGAAAATTAGCAAAGGTCATGCCGGATTGATAGCGTAGGAGCAGCGAAGAAGTGGAGTAGCGAAGAAGTGGAAGAGCTTCACGGAGACGACACAAGGTCGTCGGAAGGGTAAAAAGTTCAAGAAGAACGAATATTACTGCCCTCCTTCTTGCTTCACTCTAAGCCAGGATGAGATCAAACAGTTTTTCAAGTGCCTTCTAGGAGTCAAATTTCCTTACGGCTACGCGGGCAAGATAAGCAGATACCTAGACGAGGCGAAGCAGAGGTTCAGTGGCATGAAGTCTCACGACTGTGCCGTGCTAATGACGCAGGTACTTCCGGTCGCACTAAGAGGGATAATGGACAAGCACGTGAAGCTCCGTGCTAATGACGCAGGTACTTCCGGACGCAGGTACTTCTCCGTGAAGCTCTTCCACTTCTTCGCTGCCGGAATGTTGATTAACTTCCGACGACCTTGTGTCATATACTGGATTGATAGCAGGATGTAGCGATCCTCCACCGAGGGGACGTGAACCTGGGTACATCGTGTGCCAATCTCGCTCCCGGATTCTCCTACGTCGCCTTGCTCCCTCTACGTAAGCTACCCCCAGTAGCATCTGCCGTGCAATACCACGACAGTTGGCGCCCACCGTGGGGCTAGCGGTGCTTGGAGGGTGATAATCTGGGCGGGATCCCCTGCAATCACCGATGGCTAGTTCGCATCTGGCGCGAGGACTCTGGTTGGGATTCGATCCAGTCTGGCCATCGTCTCCCAATGCGGCACTTCTGACTGCAGATGTTAGCGTCGAGGAACTCCAGATGCTGACACGCGAGATCGGTTATGCTCAATCTGCATCTCTTTCAATTATTGCTCTACCAGATAGATTAATTTATTTCAATCTAATCTCTCTTGCCTGTTGATTGCTTTCACGTTTGGAGTACACGATTGGGTCAGAGTAGTACAACCTGAACTACTCCGACCTTGCGGCTCATCCAGCAGTAGAAGCATCGCGGTCGAGTCCGTCTATATCATGGCCGAGTGCGCACTTAATGGCAGGCCCTAATTTTATTTAATGGAGCCAAAGCGTGGCGAGTGGGATAAAGCTAGCCTGACCACTCATATCAGGTGGTATTTTTTCTAATTAATTATTAGGATCTGCAAAGCTGAATCTACGTATATTTTTCTTTGATTTGTATTATCTTGTGTGTGCAGATTTATCAATCAAATGCCGCAAAAAGGGGATAAGGCATCGACTCCGCCTCGTCGACTCCGGTGAAAATCCGGCCGACTCCATCGTGCAACACGGTCCGCTGCGTCCCCTCCTTTGGGCTAAACGCCTCACCAGTACGTCGCGGGCTCTCCTTTCATGAAATCGCCGCCCTCGAGGACTCTACTCGCGCCGCTAAATCACCTTCCTGGGCTCGTCATCATGTACCCACCACGCCCGGGGACTCTCCATCACGATCTCAACCTCGCGACTCGCCGCGCTCGGGGACTCAGTGCGCTCCAGACATCGGCACTCGCCGGTCTCCCGACCTCTCCATATGTCGCGTCGCCTGCCGCGGGATCGCCATCGTCGACATCGCCATAGCGCGACCTCCGTCCGCCGCATCGACCCCGTGTCCGCCGCGTCAACATCGCCATAGCGCGACCTCCATCCGCCGCGTCGACCCCATGCCCGCCGCGTCGACATCGCCATAGCGCGACCTCCATCCGCCGCGTCGACCCCGTGTCCGCCGCGTCGACATCGCCATAGCGCGATTCCGTCCGCCGACCCGACCCGTGTCGCCGCGTCGACATCGCCATAGCGCGACCTCCGCCCGCCGCGTCGACCCCGTGTCCGCCGCGTCGACATCGCCATAGAGCGACCTCCGTCCACTGCGTCGAACCCGTGTCCGCGCGTCGACTCCTTCCGGATCGTCGAATGCGCCGCGCTTACTAAGGGACCTTCATCGTCTGAGTCGCGAGAGAGGGTCGCATGCCACTGTATGGATTCACCGTGGGTGTCTCTTCCCCCCAGGAAAATCTATTTGCCTTTGTCAACCTTTGAAAGAGCGACTACGCAATGGCCAAGTAGTGCGGACGAGGACTGCAAACCGAGCCTCGGATCGTCACAAAACGCTAACCGAGAGCCATCATTGAGTCGCTTGCTCGATCGGGCCTTCCGGCCAAGACAAATGGTAGTACACAAACAGCACCATGTCCTCCTCAACCTTAGACAGGCGACTTCATGCGGCTAAGTATCATGGACGAGGACTCGCAAACCGAGCCTCGGATCGTCCGGAAGAACGCCAAGTCGAGAGCCATCTTTGAGTCACCATGCGGGGCCCCGGCCAAGACGAGACTCGCTAAAAATAGCGCAATCAACATCATCGAGGACTCTCCTCGCGGACTCGCAATCGCCAGCGGACTCGCCACATTCGGGACTCTCCCTCGCGGACTCGCAATCATCGCGACTCGCCACACTCGGGACTCTCCTCGCGGACTCGCAATCATCGCGACTCGCCACACTCGGGACTCTCCTTGGGACTCGGTGCTCGCCGCTCACCTCGCTGCTCACGCCTTCGGACTGCGCTTCTGCATAACGGCACTCGCCGGTCGACGACCTCGCCGCTCTCCGTGCTCGGGGACTCGGCGCCCGTCGTTGCTCGTCCTCGATGCTCGCCGTCGCCGACCTAGTCGCTCTCTTCGTGCTCGGGTCTCGGCGCTTGCGGTCGCTCGACCGCCCCTCGCCGCTGGGACTCGGCGCGCCGGTCGCCGACTGCCGCTCGTCGCGCTTTGGGAACTCGGCACTCACGGTCCTCGACCTGCGCCTCGCCGCTCGGGACTCGGCATGCTCCATGTTCGAGAATCGCCAGAATGGCGGCTTCACCGACACCCTACGTCTTTCGCCAACTGGTCATCACCGACTGGCTCACGCCGACTGCCTCCCGCTTCACGGTTCTTTCCTTTGTTCAGGAGCTCGTCGCCGATTCGCCACGACCCATCGTCGCGGACTCGCTCGACCTCGCCACTCGCCATGCTCGGCAGCAACCACTACTATTTTCAGAATATGCATCTCTAAAGAGCCTCAAGTCGCCTCTACAAGCCAACTCGAGCCTCGGGGACTACTCCTAGGCATGCTGCGTGTACGCGTGGTTCCGCTACCGCGGCTCGCCCTTGTCGAGTTGCCACCGCGAACTCTCCACTCGCGTACTCGACACACTCGGGGACTCGCCACCGCGGGCTCACCCTCGCGTACTCAACACGCTCGGGGACTCGCCACCGCGGACTCACCTCAGCGTTCGACACGCTGGGACTCGCCATCGCGGACTCGCCGCGTACTCGACACGCTGGGACTCGCCTCGCGTACTCAACATGCTCGGGACTCGCCATCATGGACTCGCCTCGCGTATTCAAGACGCTCGGGACTCACCGTGGACTCGCCCTCGCGTACTCTCCACGCCAGAACTCGCCACCGCGAATCGCCGCCTACTCGTCGCCGGGGACTCGGCCATGCACAACGCCACTCGCCGATCGGGGACTCGGCACTCGCCGGTCGCTCGACCTCGGCACTCGCCGGTCGCTCAGGGATTCGCCACTCGCCGCGCTCGGGGACTCGGAGCTCGTCGCTGATTCGCCACGACCCATCGTCAAGACTCTCCGCGCCTCAAGCCCGCGTCGAATCGACAACGCTGGGGACTCTTGATGGGAATACCAATCGGGTATACCCAAGCGGATTCGCCACTGGATCGAGCCGCCGAAGCCAAGCCAGTGGGTCGACGCCTAACTGACGGCGCATCTTTGGACCCAAACGACTGGCGCCGACTGGAGGCCCACCCAGGTTCACGTCCCCTCGGTGGAGGATCGCTACATCCTGCTATCAATCCAGTATATGATCATAGATTGGTTTACAATGGAGCCGCCGGAGGCGGTGGGGGAGACTAGATCTAATATGACGTACCCCTTGGGGGTGCCCTTGGTGGCTTTATATATGCAGTCAGTTAGGGTTTACAAGTGCTTTAGTGGGCATTGTATTGAAGTCGCCGTCTTGGGCCTTCAGTCGGCGCTAGTCGTTTGGGTCCAGCATGCGCCAGTCGCCGTATTGGGCGAGTCGACCCACTCTGGGCTTGGCTTTCAGTCGGCTCGATCCAGCTGGCGAATCCGCTTCGTGGGTATACCCCGATTGGTATTCCCCCGTCACTATGTATATATATGAGGCATGCTTTTTGAGTTATTTTGGTCTTTTTCGAGAATAATGCCGATGATTGAAATGTCGTGGCACACTATATGTGAATGTGCTGCGATGGGATTGTTCGCCTTGTGCTATGCAGTGTCCGTGTTGTGCATCTTACTTGGCGAGCAGTTCCATCGTAGCATATTCTGTGTAACAACCTAGTTATATATGAGGCATGCTTTCTGAGTTTGGTATTTTTGATTTAGGAGTACTTTCTATAAGTGTATCTTCATATGCGACTTTAATTATATATGTTTTTTTCAATAGTCGGTTAATTATTATTATCAACTTATAGATGGCGTGTACGTGTACAAGGGACGGGTTCCCGGAGTCTACGATGATTGGGAAGACTGCCGGAGACAGGTGCACCATTTCAGCGGCAATAGCTACAAAGGGTACAACACTATGGTGGAGGCGGAAGCTAGTTACACGCGCTATCTAGCGGGGGTTAGGACAAGGAACCGGATGAAGACCTACACCTTCGTCGCGGCGGTGATCATGCTTATCTTCTTTGGTTATTTATCCCGCGTTTGTGTCTAGCTAGCTAGTTTAGATGTCTAGGCGAGCTTCCGAGATCTAACTTGTTCGATCGACACATGTATTAGCATGTCACCAACTACTACTTTGTAACATGATCGAAACAATGTAACTTAGACTATGTATTCATGTATGAGACTTATCTATATGTATTTGTTTCAATCTTGTTTTTCATATTGAGTATTTATATATATAATTGTATATCTTGTATCTGTGTGTATATCTGCTGTAATATTGTATATAATCTGTATTGCATATAATCTGGCTCGGAAATTAAAAAAAAAACAAAAAATACATCTGTGGCGCACATGGTCTACCTTCTGTGGCGCACTACACCTAAAGCGCACTATGGAAGTTTAGTGGCGCACTAGGTAGTGCGCCACGGAAGATCCCAGGGGTAGCGCACCACGCCAAACTTCTGTGGCGCACTAGGAGGTGCGCTAAGCCTATCTCTACACAACCGTGGCGCACTAGGCAGTGCGCCACGGCTGAGAGATAGCCGTAGCGCAAGGCCTGTGCCGCACTGCTAGTGCGCCACGGATGGGCATTTCTGGTGCGCCACTAACGACATGTTTCCTAGTGTCTGCCGTCTCTCTCGAAGCATCCTCGAAGTCAATGGCCTCACCATCTGTCAACACCCGGATTTTTCAATCCTAGATGCCTGTTATGCCATACATCGCAATCCCAGGATTACCATTTTTGCGAGACATAACAGAATTGGATACCATAGTACATCATCCATTACAAACGATACATAAGTTCTTACACAAATAGGGATCTCATGATCCAGTTATTAAGACAACATCAAGAAGCGGAATACGTAATAATAACGGTAGCGTAGGCGAAGCTCCATCGGGGTCACAGGCAATGCTGACGATGGGAGATGATCCTAGTTGTCGTAACCTTCTTGGGGTCCCTCTTCCAGGTACTCCTCTTCATAGTCTGGCCATGGGAATAGCCAGGGACAAAGCCATGAGTACTCTTTAAGTACAAGCAAACTAATACTAATAGGTAAAGGGGGTTTTTGGATAATAGGACACTAGGCTCTAGGGTTGTTTTGCAAAAACTAGATTTATCTCTACTAATCTCCAAATCTAGTCACAATTTTATAAATCCTAAGAGGGAACTTGTATTTCATATCACAACTCTGTTGTGGTCAAGTCAAAGTCTCAATTCATCTCACAGGTCATTTTGAAAAGTCTGACAGGGGAACAGTATGGCCACTCCAACTGTCCATAACCGCGGACGCGGCTATTTGAATAGTTTGACACTCTGCAGAGATTGAACACTTTCACCACAACATTCTATACATCCGTCAGGAACAAATCCTGATTTCACCATACTTAGTATGCGGATAATCAATCCTAACCTTTCGATTACACGCCCTAGTATAAGCACCTCTCCTGTGAGTTTGGCCTCCCAACCATGACCAACTGTCATTTTGGGTACTACACAGGTGGACAATCTTCACAAGGTAGCCTCAGCTCAGACCTTGGCCATGAGGGAACTAATACTAAGGAATATAAGTTTCCATTCAAGCCCTACCCAATATTCGGGTATTGTGGTTGTACGATAAAATTGGAATGGTATCGCATCCAGACAACCATCAGTTTTATAAAGGGCTAAGGCTCATGCCTCAACATTTTTATCACCAAAATTCTCAAGTGTTTGGAAACACATGTCCAAAACATTTCAATAGAATGATCCATCATTCCAAGGTTTTCATAACCATTTTTCCACCAAGTATTCACATCTAAAGTTTATCAAGTTTTATGCTTAGCACTAGCATCAACAGGTGGGGGTAGTAATGATGAGGGGTGGTAACTAGTGGAGTTTCAACTAAGTACAACCTTATGTCTCAGGCTGATATCAAGGTTTCTAACTTAGGCCAAATTTTATGCTCTTTATGCAACCTTCAGCATCTTTCCAATATCTACCAGTCACTTAAGTAAACTCTAAGTAAGCTTTGATAAAGAAATAAAGTAAGAAGCTTGCACATAAAACTAGGATTGGTTTATCAAATGGGTATGATCACATATGCTTAAGGCATATAGTAGTCATAGAACAAGTATGGGTTTGTTGCATCAGTAGGGTATCTTGCAAGTGTTAGCTTGCATCAATGTCAATATAAGCTTGCACATTCACTAGTAGTATTAGGCTTGCATAGTTACTAGCTTGCCTTGTGCAGAGCAGTGGTTGAAGTTCTCCTCGGCTTCTTCTTCGTAGTATCCTCCTTCCTCCTCGTATCCTTGGTCGGTACTAGCATCTATGAATAAATGCGAGGTACACAATCACCAAACAATACTTAACTACTTGCAATCATCACACACACAAGGGTCCTATGGATGATCTAGCATCATCCCTAACATTACAAGGTTAAGGCTTGGTTTAGATCTTTTTATTTTTAGAAAAGTAATTTCTACTCATTGAAAAACTACTTAAGATTTAATATTCTCCAAACCCAACATGGGAACATGTTGACACATGTCATCACCACATATTGTAGTCCATGGGAATGTGATTTAAAGTGGTGTCACAATTTAATAAGGTTTTACCCTTTTATTTTAATTAATTAAAGTGGCTAGAAATTCTTATGTAGCATTCTTTTATTACTTGAACATTATTTATGCAAGTAAATCTATATATTTTTATATATTCTGAAAGGTATGGTTAAATGTGATTTTTGAGAGTTGGAATCAACTCAAAAGCTATTATGGTTTAAATTTGAAAAATGTTTGAATGCAAAAAAGCTTATGCCTTGTTATTTTTACCATGGGTTATCTATAGATCCAAATGACTTGAATCCAACGGGCTTGGATTCAGCATTCACATACCTTTACAAAAAAATTGGTTTCATTCAATTTGGTGCACTGAATCGATCTGGGTTGATTTTTGAAGTTGGGTACAGAAGTGTGTTTGAATTGAAATAGAAAAAGTTTAATTTGAATAAGCTGGGCTCTTGCGGAAAAATTACTTCGGGCTCGCTAAGCGCAGTGATCCCACGGGCTGCTTAAGTGGGTGTCCCAACTCGTCAGTGACACGGGGCTGGGCGAAGCGGTATGGGGCGACGTGGATCGTTCGATCTAGTTCTAATCTAACGGCTGGGATTCATCGTCAACGCGAGACAGCTGCGGCGAGAAAGAAACCTAGCGCGGCTAGTGAGGGTCGCTGGGGGCTCACCGGAGTACGGGCGAGGGTCGGCGAGGCGGGAATCCAAAGTCGACGACGAACTCGGGGTGGTCGCCCCGGGCGGCTCCAATCGCTGGCTCCCTTCTTCTCCGGAAGCGGCAGGCTCCAGTGAAATTCCGGTGAGGTGGTGCTAGCCTTGCTATGAGAATGGTGTGACACGATCAGTGAGGAGAGGGGAGTGAGATGGTGTGAATAAATCATGCGGGGGTGGCCTCTATTTATTGTCGAGCGAGGGGACCGTCAGGCGCCGATGAGCTGCTGGGGCGATTATACAGGCGGCTAATGGCATGGGCAAGGGTAGGGGATGGTGCGGTGTCTCCTGGCGATGCTCAACGACATGGTATCGAGGCATGGGGCGGTGTGGTTTGGTCTGGAACAGCGGTGCTCACTGAAGAGGCGGCGTCTTCGGACGGGCGGTGGCTGTCTTGACGCAGGCAAACGGGATGTCTGGTGGTCTCTGGGTCGGTGGGGTTGTATGCACGCGCAAGGCGGCGCGCCTGTGGGTGATGGTCGAGGTGGCGCTCCGCGCACGCCGGCATGGTCTGGCGCGGCTTGTGCGCGTGGTCGAGGCTTGGCAACGCCATGCTGGGACGGTGAGTGGTAGTGGACGGTGGCTGCCTCCCGCACATGTTGGCTAGGCTTGCTGCTCCTAGCTTGTTGTCGACTATGGGGTGGCAAGAGGGTGCTCGGCTATTCACCATTGATGACAATGGCAAGCTCACAGTGGTGCTAGTGCCTGGCTAATCTTCCTAGATGATCTACTGAGTTGTGTGTGAGCTAAATGGGGAACCAGTTAGGCCAATATCACTGCTCACAATAGTTTTTGATGTTTGTTTGATTTGTGTCTGCAACCTGTTTGATGAAATGGCCGCATGAAATCAAGTTTTGAATTTTGAAATGATTTTTGGTGGGTTTGCTAGATTGGTGCTGGTGAGTCTGCAGATGCTTGGGTTTTGAAAATTGAGCTTGTTTGAGTAGTTTTTGAAAAAGTGGGATCTTCCCATATGATAAAGATTCAATTTTGAATTGTCATTTAAACTATGCATTTGAAAGTTTCTGGATGAGCACAAAGTGGGCCTTGATACCTTGTTATGAGTACATTCAAGGGGTGCCAAGATCCAGAAAAGTTTATGTTAGGTTCTGAAAGTTTGAGACAGCCAAAGTAGGCATGTGGGTTAAATTGGCCAAAATGACCATTCATTTCATATATGTGTTTTGATTTACTTGTCTTTAGGAAAAGTGTGGGAAATGTTTTAGATGATGTTTATTTCACCTAAGAAACATTTTACAAGCAATGGAGCAAACAAACAAGGTGGTTTTAAAGGATTTCAAAATCCATGCATACACATATGCATGCATTCATGATTTCATTTAGAAAAGTTTTTGTTAACCCTAATTTTGATGATTAGAATTTGATGATCCAAGCTTAGTATTTTTGGGATGTTACAAACCTTCCCCCCTTAAACAAAATCTCGTCCCGAGATTTGAAAAAGTACGAAAAGATTACCTAGGATTTGAAGAGATCGGAAACTCCGTCTGATGTGATCTTCAAGGCCCGGTAGCTTCCTCTTCTGTGTGGTTGCTCCACTGAATCTTGAGAAACTTGATGCTTCGGGTTCGGGTAGTTCGAAAAGCTTCTTCCAAAATGCGGATGGGTACTTCGGGATAGGTAAGGTCATCGTTGATCTCTATGGTCCTGTGGTCGATATTCTTGAACACTTCGGTCTTCTCGGGGACTTCGAGACACTTGCGAAGTAACGAGATATGGAACACATTGTGCACAGCTGACATCTCTTCAGGTAGTTCCAATTGATACGATACTTCTCCTCGATGGTTCAGAATTTTGAAAGGTCCGATATATCTGGGGGCTAACTTTCCTTTGAGTTGAAAACGTTGCATTCCCTTCAATGGCGACACTTTCACATAAACAAAATCTCCTATATTGAAGACGAGGTCTCGACGTCTCTTGTCGGCCTAACTCTTCTGTCGGGATTGGGCGGTCTTGAGGTTCTCACGAATCTTGTGAACCTTCTCTTCTGCTTCTCGGAGGATGTCGGGTCCGAAAATCTGACTCTCTCCTACTTCCGACCAGTTCAAAGGGGTGCGACACTTTCTTCCGTACATGAATTCAAATGGGGCCATTTGCAAACTGGCTTGGTAACTATTGTTGTAGGAAAATTCTGCAAACGGCAGACAATCTTCCCACTTGGATCATATTCTAGCACACATGCTCTAAGCATATCTTCGAGTATTTGGTTTACTCGCTCCGTTTGTCCATCGGTCTGAGGGTGATACGCGGTACTAAAATATAGGCGGGTTCCTAAACCTTCTTGGACTTTCTTCCAGAATCTCGAGGTAAACTGAGTTCCTCGATCCGATACTATGTTCTTGGGGACTCCGTGCAAACTGATGATTCTAGCGATGTACAACTCCGCTAGCTTCGAAATCTGATAGGTGGTTTTGACGGGCAAGAAATGGGCGACTTTGGACAATATGTCCACTATGACCCAAATAGAGTCATTTCCCCTACTAGAAGTAGGTAGTCCAGTGATAAAGTCCATTCCTACAGAATCCCATTTCCATTCCGGAATTTTCAAAGGTTGCAACAATCCAAAGGTCTTTGATGTCCCGCCTTGACTCCGACATATATCACACTTGGCGATATAGCTTCCGATTTCTCTCTTCATCTTATGCCACCAAAATTGCTCTTTCAAATCTTGATACATCTTAGTCCCTCCAGATGGATAGAATAAAGAGTATCATGAGCCTCCTTCAAGATAACTTCTTTCAACTCGAATCATGGTACACAAAGGCGTCCTTTGTACCACGTAACTCCTTCGCCCTCGGTGAATCCGGTACTTTGCCTGCATCGATATGATGCTTGATTCCGCCGATCATCGGGGTTTCCTTATGTGCCTCTTTAACTGACCGATCAAAGTGGGTCAAGTTCTATGCTAGCCAAAAATCCTTCACTTACTAATTCCATTCAAAATCTTCCATCTCCTTGTGCAAACTTGGTTGCTCCTTCAAAATCATGGAGTTCAAGCGACACGACAATCATTAAGGGCATCGGCTACCACGCTATTTTACTGTGGTGATAGTGAATGTCCAGGTCGTAATCTTTTATTAGCTCAATCCATCTTTTCTGCCTCATATTTAACTCCTTCTGAGTGAATATATACTTTAGGCTCTTGTGATCCGAATAAATCTCACAATGGTTTCCCATTAGGTAATGTCTCCATGTCTTCAGGGCTAGGACTACTGCTGCAAGTTCGAGGTCATGGGTTGGATAATTTTTCTCGTTTTTCTTCAATTATCGAGATAGATAAGATATAACTTTGCCTTATTGCATTAGCACACATCCGAGACCAATCTTGGATGAGTCACAATACACATCGAAGGGCTTCGTGATATCCGGCATGATCAAGATTGGGGCTGATATCAATCTCCTCTTGAGTTCTTGAAAACTCGATTCACACTTGTCTGTCCATTCAAACTTCTTGTCCTTCTTCAGCAATTGGGTCATGGGTCGGGCGATACTCGAGAATCCTTCTACGAATTTGCGGTAATATCCCGCCAATCCGAGAAATGCACGAACTTGGGTTTGAGTGGTTGGCTTGGGGCCAATCTTCTACATCTTTCACTTTGGCAGGGTCAACGGCAATTCCTCCGGCTGATACAATGTGACCGAGGAATCCTACCTCCTGTAACCAGAATTCACATTTGCTAAACTTTGCATATAGCTGATGCTCTCTAAGGGTTCCAAGAATGGTCCTTAGGTTTAGCTCATGTTCTTCTTCTGATTTGGAATAATTTTGAATGTCATCGATGAAAACAACGACAAACTTATCCATGAAGTCCATAAAAATCTTATTCATGAGGTTCATGAAATAAGCGGGGGCATTGGTTAATCAAAAAGACATGACTGTATACTCGTACAATCCATATCTGGTGGTAAAGGCAGTCTTTGGAATATCCTCTGCACGAATTTTGAATTGATGATAGCCAGTTCTAGGATCAATCTTAGAAAACACCTGGGCACCGGTCAACTGATCAAACAAATCTTCTATCTTGGGCAAGGGGTACTTGTTCTTGATGGTGCCATCATTCAACTTCCGATAATCCGTACACAAACGGTTACCTCCATCTTTCTTGTCCACAAATAAGACAGGTGATCTCCATGGTGACGCACTTGGTTGAATCAATCCAATTTCTAGCATGGAATCTAGTTGCTTCTTCGATTACGCTAGTTCCGACGGGTTCATACTATAGGGTCTCGGGCTATGGGTCCAGCCAGGATTAGTTCGATGATAAACTCGATATCCCGATCTGGGGCATACTGGCAAAACATCCGAAATACATCGGGTATTTATGTACTATCCGACTTGGTCAATGGTAGGTTGGGCTAGACTCTTGTTACACTTGAATTGGCGGTAAGGTTTCAGATATATGCTCGACTGATATTCTGGTGGTACTGGTCATGGTGATGGCTTTCTTAGCACAGTCAATCAATCCCTTATGTTTGGACATCCAATCCATTCCTAGTACTACTTCCAAACCTTTAGTTCCGAGTACTATTAGATTAGCATAAAAATCTATGCCATGGATGCGGATAGGTACGGCTTTGCAAATTTGCCTAGCCTTGGTGGTTGATCCGGGAATTTGCACAATCATAACATGCTTCAGTTTGGTTGGTTGAATTTTACTAGTGCATGCAAATTCTTCGGTGACAAATGAATGCAATGCACCAGAGTCAAACAACACTCTTGCAAGTAATGAATTAACAGAAAACATACCCAGCACGACGTCTGGCGCTTCCTGAGCTTCTTCAGCATGCATGAGAAAAAGACGGCCATTACGGTTGAGTGAATTCCCTGGGGAAATTCTTCTCCCTGGCTAGACACGACATTGCTGCTGAGCTGGGGCGTTGGCATTGGGGGCTGTAGCGTTCTTCTTGTTGGGGCATTCGTTGGAATAGTGGCCTTTATTTCCACAGTCATAACAGGTCACTTGTGACTTGTCCTTGGCTGCGACAGGCACAACATTGCTTCCAGTCCTCGGGGCAGTGTTGGTGTTGGCGGTAGCATTGTTGGTGTTGAACTTGGGTTGGGCACGGGTGAAATTGCTAGAGTTGTCGGGGTTGTTGTGATTTCCTCCGGGTCTAGGGTTTCCACGGTTGGGGTAGGTCGGACGGGTCATAGGGGGTCTGTTGGTTCTTGGGGCAAATCCTGGAGATGGGTTGGGGCGATACTTTGGGGTCTGATGGGTTCCGGGTTGATGCATCATGCGACGCTTGCGGTTCTCATTGGCTTGGTTGATCTTTCCTTCCATCTGGATAGTAGAGTCGACAAGGGCTTCAATATCAGCAAAGGGGATATTGACTAACACCGTCTGCATCTCGTCATGCAGACCATTCAGGAATCTTTCTTTCTTCTTGGCTTCGGTGTCTATCTCGTCCGGGGCATAAAAATTTGTCACGGTATTCCAGTACAATCATCCTTCCTTGCTTTAGCTCTCTGAACTTGTCTCTCATTCTCTTGATCAAACCTAGTGGCACATGGGTTCTGCTAAACTTGACCTTGAATTCCTCCCAGGTCATCATCTGGCCTCCGGTCATTGCACGAACACTGTTCCACCATGCACTGGCATCTCTGGCTAGATAATGGGTGGCGAATAGGACTTTCTTGTTGGCTTCCACTCCGGCGACTTCTAGGTTATTTTCCATGGTTTGCAGCCAATCATCGGCATCTAGGGGTTCTTCTGACTTGGTGAAAACGGGTGGGTTAGTATTCTGGAAATTCTTGAGCTTAGATCCATGGTTGTCCTGATTTCTATGGCCTTGGTTGTTGTGGGCTAGCTGGGCTATCTATTGCAGAGTGGCTAGGTTGGCTTGACGCTCTTTCGACATGGTCGAAGTCAACATTTGCAGGATCTGCAACATCGGGTCCGGGGCTGAACCACTTCCTCCACGTGGCATCTGAAGATTGATATAGATCATGCGAAAAGAGGGAAATTTCTAAGGTCTGGGGTCTTTGAAAAGTTTTAAATGTTTGACTCATATTTTTCTGGCAACTTGATTTTTCATTCATTCACTCATAGAACACAGTACAACACACACCACAACAAAGAAAAACAGATGTTTTTAAGAACCATTCGGGAAACTACGATACAGTGGGACCGACTACTACTCACTACGCTAGTGCTCAGTGCTACTACTCCTCGGAGTCTATGGCTTCATCATCTTTAGCATCATCGATGAAGGCGAAATAATCCTCATCGGTGAAGAAGTCCATGGCCTGATCCTCCATAAAATCATCGTCATCGCTGAGATAAGAGTAAGGGTCTCCACGAAGATCCTCTCTGGCATTCTCCCTTTCCTCCAACTGCATGTCTCTCTCGTGGATGGTGTCCTCCAGAGATGAGATGCGGTGGCGAAGACGGGCAATAATGCGCTCCTTTTTGTCGAGCTGACGGCGACGAGACTTTTGATCCTTTGCTAGCATGGCTATGGTCTGATCCTTCGTCTTGATGATGGCAGACTTGTGGTTGCAATAGTCACGACAGTTGTCCAACTCCTGCTGACGATCATACATCATGAAGCTAAGGTGGTCCAATTGAGTCTTCAGCTCAGGTTGGTATGGGGCTTCCAGTGGTTGTCCATTTGCATCACGCCTTGGGAAAAACTCAAAGCGAGTACCCTTGATCTGATTGATGCTCTGCCCACATAGACGGGAAAGAGCTTCCTGCAATGCTCTGGCAAGTCCATCGAGCCAGTTGTTTTCCCTCAAGGTAAATGATTCTCCGCAGTGGGAGGTTCAATCTTTCAAGACTTGCAACAATTAGCCACCGCATCTTCTCCTCCTTGATCATTGAGCTGAGCTCCAAAGAACTCGGGTGACGCCCAAGTTCGAAGCTGATCCGATCCTCTCAAATATAAGGTCTCCCCATTCCCAAGTTGGTAAAACTTGATGTACTTCCATATATATAAAAATAGAGGATGAGTAGATTAGCGAGTGATCAAGTGTGTCAAAATTTTATGTATTTTGCAAGAGTTTTGAGGAACATGAATTTTTATGAAAGAATCAAAGAGATAAGAATGAGAATAAGTTTTTGTAAATATTTGTTTTCTTTGGTTTTGAAACTAAGTTTTGATTCAAACGTCCAATCTAACTAGGGTCTCCAATGGTCGATGGCTCGATACCAACTTGTCAACACCGGATTTTTCAATCCTAGATGCCTGTTATGCCATACATCGCAATCCGAGGATTACCATTTTATGAGACATAACAGAATTGGATACCATAGTACATCATCCATTACAAACGATACATAAGTTCTTACACAAATAGGGATCTCATGATCCAGTTCTTAATACAACATCAAGCGGTGAATACGTAATAATAACGGTAGCGTGGCGAAGCTCCATCTTCGGGTCACAGCAATGCCGACGATGGGAGATGATCCTAGTTGTCGAACCTTCACGGGGTTCATCTTCCGTACTCCTCTTCATAGTCCGCCATGGGAATAGCCAGATAAAGCCATGAGTACTCTTTAAGTACTGCAAACTAATACTAATAGGTAAAGGGGTTTTTGGATAATAGGACACTAGGCTCTAGGGTTTTTTTGCAAAAGCCGATTTATCTCTACTAAGCTCCAAAGCTAGTCACAATTTTATAAATCCTAAGCAGAACTTGTATTTCATATCACAACTCTGTGGTCAAGTCAAAGTCTCAATTCATCTCACAGTCATTTTGAAAAGTCCGACGGGGAACAGATGGCCACTCCAATCGTCCATAATCATGACGCTTATTCGAATAGTTTGACACTCTGAAGAGATTGTACACTTTCACCACAACATTCGATACATCCGTCAGGAACAAATCCTGAATTCACCATACTCAGTATGCGGATAATCAATCCTAACCTTTCGATTACACGCCCTAGTATAAGCACCTGTCCTATGAGTTTGGCCTCCCAACCATGACCAACTGTCATTTTGGGTACTGCACAGGTGGACAATCTTCACAAGGTAGCATCAGCTCAGACCTTGGCCGTGAGGGAACTAATACTAAGGAATATAAGTTTAAATACTAAGGGGTTTGTCCAATCCTAGGTTTACAAATCCTATAGGCAACACAATGCTCTGATACCATCTGTAAGGTTCCCAACCTTTAATAAGATAGAGATCCCTGTGTTTACAATGCTAGTCCCTAGATCAATAGCTAGCATCCACAGTTAAGATGTAATATCAAGAAACAAAGGTCATAATACAACTTTATAGCCAGGAATAAAATAATTTATTACATCTTACATAGCTCATTTGGCTATCTCATTACAATGCAACAGAATATAACAATAGCATGGGGTCCTTCATCTTCAAAGTGCCACAAGCAAACATGTTGGTTGTAGACTTGTAATCCTAATCAACACATCTCACTAACATCATACAAACCTGCAACATAATAAGTTACAGCCACAAGGGTCAATACATTTGAATTGTATTGGCAAGTGATACTATGGTAGTATAGTGGAGTCTATCATCTATATGCATTTGGCTAAGTGGAGCTTAGGCTTGCTTTGCTCAAAATAGATTTTCCTTATCATTTGAAAACACTAAGTTTTTGCTTGACAAAAATCACCCAAGGCACCAATAGAAATTGGTGATCCTTCAACCCTTATTCAACCACAAGTTTTTAACTTAGAAATTGGGATGAGGAGATTCTTGATAGCTTCCATGTCTTGATGCTCAAATTGTCCTTTGCCAGGGACATGGCTAAGTACTTAGATTTTACACTCTGCAGAGGTGGCGCACTTTCCCCACAAGACTTGGTTTCACCAAGACAAGATCTTTCAGAAGCCTTCCTTAGACCGTAATGCACGTTCCCAAATTATCATCCCTACCACCAACTGTCCATTTGTCTAAGTTATTGCAACCTATATGATCCAGGCAGATCCCATAATGCCAAGTGGCTGCACTTGAAGCTTCTCAACTGTCACATCCCAAAATTCTCCTAATTTTGGAATGTGAAATAAATAAATAAGTTTGATTAATTGTTTGACTATGTTGAAAATTCTCAAAGAGAAGAAACTTTTTGAATAGAAATTCCTCTCAACCTTGAATTCAAAATCTTATATTCTTTTGTTATGACCTAAGTAGCCATATAGGCAAAAGGGCATGGATTGATTATGGATTATAGAATTGGTGTGCAAGATTTCATAATGAAAATCATGAAGCATTTATAAGCATTTCATTATAATCCATGCAAGGTTCTCACAAACTGAATCCAAATCCTGGTATCTAAATTCTATAGTTGATTCTCCCAAATGTTCCTAAAGGTAATTAAATTAACTTTATAAAACCCACTGTTGTTAAGGCATAAATTATTGATAATTATAACCTAAAAATATCCAATTAATACTACAAAATTTTAGAAACAAAATTGAGCTCATTTGGAGCTAGTATGAAAAAGTTATGGAATAAATACAAACAAATAAAGATATAAATAAAGTGGAATATACAAGGATTTATAAATCCACTACTTCCAAACTAGTAAAAAGATTACAAATTTGATCCTATAATGATCTATTCGATTTTAGAAAAATTTAGAAACAAGAATCATGTCATTTGGAGTTCGTATGCAAAAGATATGAGGGAAACAAGTAAATAGAAAAAAAAACGGGCCGCCCACTGGACCGACCGAGTAGTTACACGCCAGCATCGTGCGCCCAGGTTTGCTTTAAAAGGCGTGCAAAATGAGTTTTGTCAAACCTATCTCTATTCAAACTGCTATAACTTTTTATCTACAACTCCGAATCAACTTCCGTTTGTTTCTACTTGTTCCCTACTCCAATACCTATCTCTACAACATCCTAAATCTTCATATAAACTCATTTTCTACTTGTTCCCTACTCTAATACCTATCTCTACAACATCCTAAATCTTCATATAAACTCGTGGAGCCACAGCTGTATGAGTTTCTCTCCTCGAAATCTCGAATCTACACATGCCCAAATCTTATTTCGCTTTTTAACCCATCTAGACTTCGTCGTTTGCCTTCAGTCAAAAAACGAAAGTTGTAGGAATCGTTGAAATATTTCAATCCCGACAAACCTCACTTATTTTCATCCACCACAGCCAGAGAATTTCGCATCGCAATATTTCAGATCTTATGGTGTAAATCTAAGATGTACTCGCGCTCGTTTCTTCAAATCCAAATTCCTTTGGTGAGAAGGTAGGAATAATGATTCTCCACAACTTTCGTGTTCTAAATTTTTCAATTTGACTTACGGATTTGTCTCTCTAACACAGATCTGTTTCTTGTCTATTCTGAGCCAAAATCGGGTCAATCTCTTCTTCTAGCCACCGGATCCTATCCACACGGTCGAGATCCAATCAAACCGGTGCGTGCTATGTCGTCAACCCGGTCAGCTTCCTCATCAACGCCACGTCAATGTCAGGTCAACATCTAGTCCCAGTCAGCATGCAAAGTCAACTTGTCCAGTCGGCGGAATATTCCCTGAAATATTCCGTTCGAATTTTAAATTGCATATTATAGATCTAACTTGTAAAATTCATTAGAAATTCATACCACGTCCAAAAATTGCGTATAATATATCAAATTGAAGATAATTTTATGTAGAATCATCTTATCAGAATAGATCCAACTTTTACTGTACGTAGTTACTGCAGTAATTTAATTAGTTTTAATGGTCTTTTAGGTTAATAAATTTATAGAAAATTATCTGTAACTCCTAAAAATATGAATAATATATCAAATTGAAGCTACGGTAATGTACTTTAATAATATCTGGTTGGATCTAGCCTTTGCAGATTATTTAACCCGTAGCAATTTAATTAGTTTTAATGGCTTTATAAATCATTAAATTCATAGTAAATTAATTGCTTGTCACAAAAATATAAATGATATACCGATGGAAAGCTGGTTCCATGTAGATCATCAATACGGAATTAGTTCAGCATTTTACTGTAAGGTTTTGCCGTGAAGATTTAAATGGTTTAATGGCCTATTTAGAGTAATAAATTCATAAGAAAATAAATACTATTCAGAAAATTACAAATAATATGTCCCTGAAATCAAAATTCCGTGGAGATTACAGATATAATTTTAGTTTGATTTTTAGACAACAGAAACTATATGAATCATTTAAAACCATTAAACACTATTTAAATCATACAAAAAGATCTATAACTCCGATTAGGGTGAATCCAACGCCTACTGGTTCGTATTAATGTCCTCTATCCAGTAAACCCAAGAAAAAAATTTAATCCGACAGTTAGAACAGGCGTTACAACAGAACTATTAAAAACCCTATATTGGCAAGTAATTATTAATAACAAGTACTCCATTGCATTAATTGGTCTCTTGCATGCATCATATACTTCAATATTGTTTAGAGAACTAAAGTAACAACCATTGTAACTTATTAAATTGTCATGCATGCATTTGTTGCATTTGTTTGAACTCTATGTGCTATTGTTTATGTTGTATGCAATTGTTTGATCGATAGATTGCGAGGAGTGCAACGTGTGTGATTGCAACTACGATGATTGCAAGCATTATGGTTATGACGAGAGAAACCATTATATCTATGAGAATTGTGAGGATTATCTAATCGACTACATCTACAACAAAGGCAAGTGGTGCTATCTTGGTCATAAATGTCCTATTGTTTTCCTATGCATTGTAGATGCTTTTTGTACAATTGCATCTGTAGGAATTGATGTGTATATGCTATGCTATGTCCTATTATGTGGTAGGGTTTTCCTATAGATGAACCACCGTTGGTAGATGTGCTTAGCCATGCTATGATGAACGAGGGCTGGGTTACATCACTGATGTTGATTCTAAATGTGTTGGTTTGCGAAAACTAAAACAAATTAATCAATGAATCTCTTGGGTGTGATGGAATTGATAATTTTTGGTGGTATCATTGCGGAAAGGCACCGGGACACCGAGAAATGATTGGTTTCTTTGTTTGAAGCTTTCGTGTGCAACCATGTGCCAATAATGAAATGGGCGGTTGGTTGAACTCAGTAGGTTTTGGAAACTCGAACCCGCGTATCCAGAGATGTAGATAGTGTAGGTTGGACCGGTGCGCGTCGGGATTGGGGAGCTACTTCCCGAACGGTTCCTTCTTGGACTTCTCCCTATCATCACCCAATATGAGAGTGGTGGTACGAGCTGGGCTGGCCAAGTCACATGGGTAAAGTGTACTAACCCCTGTAGGGTGTATAAACTAAGTGCTTAGACGTGTCCCCGGTTATGGACAATTTGAGCGACTTGATACTGATGCTATGATATTTCTCACTCATCCTTATTTCTTAAATACTTAAAACTTGTTGGGTGAACATAATTGGGTAGGAGCACCTGGGAGTGAACCAGAGTGTCCTATTTATCGTATTGGAAAACTACTTTGTTACAAATGTTAGGATAAAACTGTTGCTTTATGCAAATGGGCCTGAAATCCACTTGGCCAAATAAGCATGTAGTTGATAGACCTGTTGTTAAACACTTTAGCCTACTTGCCATACATTCAATGTATTGACCATTCATGGCTACAACGTTTCATGTTGCAGGTTATATCGTATCTGAGTGATCGTTCATAGGTCGCGAGACTCCACTCTACAATTGTTCGCCTGTGGCACATTTGAAGGATGGAGATCTACCTTGTATTCGTTTTCCTCTATGTACTTGAATAAATAATGTAAATTCTGGATCATATTCGTTGTATTTATGATGCACAGTTATATTTGGTATCATTTTGTACTGTGTGTGCCAGTGAACCGATCCAGGGATTGGCACTATACACATGAACTCAGCCTTATCAGGCGAGGGTGTTACATCAACATTTGACATCTCAAATCTCTTTGTTCCTAGGTGGCCATCCACAAGTGAGATCCACAAGGTAAACCATAGAAATGGGCCTTGTGTAACCACTCAACATAAAACATTCCTTCCATTCCACCCAGGTGATTAATTCACTTAGTTGTTTTATTAAACAAAAACACAAGTCCTTGACTTAGAAATATTCCATAGCATGAATATAATCCGCCCTTGTTTTCTACTAGCTAAGCTAAGCATGATAGTAGTAGGAATCTTAACTTAGGAAATTTCTACTAAGGTTTCATCTACTAGGATTTCCCATGGCATGGTTTATACTTAGCAAAAATTCCATGCAAGTCCTACTTAGAAATATCACTAATGCATAATAAAAATAATGGGACAAAAGTATGAAGCATCACTTTCCTTGTTGGTAGAGAATATAAGTTCACTCCTTGATCTTGCAATATTCACACTCTTCAAATCACAACAATTCAATCAAGCAAGCAATATTTTAATCTACCATTCAAGCATCATCACATAAAATAATAGAAACAAAACAATGCATGCAAGCATGCCAAACATTGTTTTATTTACAAAAGTGGTTTCTTTATTGGTCATTTTATAAAGTGGAAAAACTATTTGCAAAAGATTTTACCTATAAACCATTTTTAAACCAAATCAATATTTTATGTGGTTAGAATTGCCTTTAGCAAAGCAATAAATTTTATAGGGTTCACAAAATATGTTTTCAAAACATAAATCTTTGTGTTTAGGGTCAGAGAGTTTAAATCAAATCATTTCCCAAAAGTTTTCCTCCAAAAAGTGTTTTCAACAAATAAACAGTATTTTTATTTGACTAGAAATGCTTTAATTCAAAGTTTTATTCTCTTGCTTCACAAAATATGTTTTTGATACCACAAATTGATTTCTAGGGTCAGTAGGTTCAAAACAAACCATTTGCCAAAGTTTTTTATCATTAAAATAATTTTAGAACAAATTTTATATCCAAAATATGCCTACACAATTTTCTGCAAAAACAATCAATTTAACAGAAGCAATTTACTAAACAAAGTGCATGGTCAGAAAGTACTTGATTTGCTAATTCCATTGATATAAAATTTGCAAAATTTGGACATGTGGTTTGAAAGTTATGAATTTTACAAAATTGAACAACAAATAGATCAAATCTGTTTTTATAACAATAGGCAGGGCCACGTGGGCTGTTCTGATTCGTCGAAAACGGTTCGTGCGGATCGTGCTGTGTGGGGCGTTGGATCTAAATGAATCGTGCGACATAGATTGAACATCACGGTTCGCTTCAGTCATCTATTCGTAGCCTTGCGATTTAAATCCAACGGCTGATAATCAAACAACCAACAAGTGGCGGCAAGGCGGCGAGTGGCGGCGCTCCGATGGTGTCGGTGAAGTAGGAAGCGAGGGAGAGGTTGGCGAGGCTTACCAGGCTCGCAGAGACTTGCTGAAGCTCGAGGTGGGGTCGGCTACTCGAGGGGCGCACGGGGTGGTCGATAATTGCTCGCCGGAGTCGTTGTCACCGTCGGTTGCGCTCAGAAGTCGTTGATGGCGAGGCTACAGAGCACGCTAGAGAAAAAGGGGAGCATGGTTAGATGCGCGGGAGAGTGGCGAGTGCATGCGTGTGAAGGAGGAGAAGAGGGGCGGTCAGAGTGTTACTAGGGAAGTCGCCGGAGTTGATGCCGAAGGTGGTGGCGCGTTAGCGTCATCAGAGCGACGTTCTAGGGCGCGAGCGAACGAGATACGGCTACTGTTAGGTGCGCCTGGTGACGGAGAGCACGCTCGTGTGATCGAGGAGGCGAGGGGCGACGGAGGCTGGCCGGAATCGTCGCCGAAGTGCGTCGGCAACCACGGCGGTGTGTGGACCAATTCGAGCAGCCTAGGGGCAGTGGGGAGGCGATGTCTGGGGGAAATGAAAGAGGAGGAGCAGGCGTTTAATACTGCATGGTCACGACGAGGAATAATCGCGGCATTAAGGTGGATTTAAGCAGAGAAATCAGTGCATCAACGGCAGCGGGGTTGGGGGAAGAAGAGGTCGCGGCGGGGAAGAAGGTGAGCTGGCAGGTGGGGCTCAGCGTCAGTGAGAGAGAGGGAGAGTGGGGCCTGGTTGTCATTCACTGCGCGGGTCGTTTCGTGAGTGAGAGAAAAACGCTTCGGGGGAGAGAGTAGAGAGGTGGGCTACTGGGCCAGATGGGCTTAGCTGGGCTTCTCCTTTTCATTTTTTTGTACTGATTGTTTTTCCTTTTCTATTTATAATATTCTGTTTTGATTTTGATTAATCAATTCAAACAACTTTTGAATTTCAAACTTCAACCGAACTTTATGTATCTTCAAATACTATTTAATAGTTCATTTTAGAGTCAAATTTAGAATAATTTATTTATTATTTTTAGGGTATAATAATTATTTAAAACAAGGCCTTTGCTTTGAATTAAATTAATATCAAATATATTTTTAGTCCTTATTTGATTTCAATTTTTCACATAAACCTTTTCAGTAAGTTTTATTAATTTAATAGGGTGTCAAATAATGCACTTTGAATTATTTGGAATATTTTTAATATGATTTGTTAATCATTAAAAATTGGGTATTTGTCTTTATTCCAATGAAATTAAATATAGTTTTAATTCCATAAATTTTATTTGGAAGATTTCTTTGATCTTATTTAAGTTTAATTAAACAACTTTTATTCCACTTGGTTAAATTCCAAATATTATTTTCCTATGATTTAATTAATCATTTCTAATAGGGATTTTATCTTTATTCAAATAGAATTTGGTTAATGCCATTTTATTTGGAAATTCTTTATCCTTTTATTTTATTTGGATTTGGATTCTATTCATTCCATTTGCTTAATGGATTAGGCCAAGATTTAATTTAGTCTTTAAATATTCCTTATTTAATATTTCTATCTTGATCTTATAAAAAACCATATCCTTTTATTTATAGATCCAAACTTGTTGATTCCAATTGGTAAAATATTATTTAATATTTTTTTATCCTTTTAACTCTCTTTAGGATTATTTACTCACCATTCGGTATGGATTTATATATAGGTGCTTTATTAGCTTTGGAAATTAAATTTCCTTATATTATTAAATTCATAAGATTTTATCCATGGCTCCAAATTAACTGAAACCAATATCTATGGTGTTATAATATTTCTATTTATCATTATTGATCGATTTGAAATGTTTGTTTGACCAATTTTTATATGGATCCAATCCATGATCTTGGAGATAACTTGGAATTGATTTTATTCCATTTGGGTTTTAGGGTTTTGGTTTATTCTCCAAGTGTTTAAATTTCCAGATGCATTTATGAAGATTGCATTACACTTGATTTGAATTTAGTTGGATTCAAATATTTAACCAAAGTTTGTTCAAGATGGGATTTTTAGTTTCCATTTAGAAACAAAAGTTTCTTTTCACCCTAAATTTAAACAATTATTTATTTTGTTTATTTATTTTTCACATTACAAGATTTGGAAAATCTTGGGATGTGACAAAGCTAAATAAACTTTATTTGAATTACAAAACATTTTCCAAACAATTACTATGCACATTTTATGCCTACAAATGTTTATGCAAAAACAACCATTTTAACAGGGGCATAACATTAAACACATTGCACAAATGGAAAGGATTTTCTCTCCTGATTCCATTGATATAAAATTTGTCAAATTTTGACGTGGGAATCAAAAGCTATGAATTAAACAAGTTTAACCAACTAATTGATCTAATTCAAATTTTTAAAACGAAACTCATGCCACACGGCGTCTCCTGATTGGACAATACCGCTTCACTTAGGATCACGCTTTCGCACCGTCGGATCAAGTTAGATCCAATGCACCAAATCTAAAGAAAACGGTTCGCTCCAGATCTAATCTAAACCCTACGATATAGATCTAACGGCGGGTGCTGCTCTAACCAAAGAGTGGCGGCGCGAATGGTCATTGGTGGCGGCGCTTCTGCGGGCGGCGCACTGGTGATTCCAGAGGGGGCTAAGGGTCGATCAGTGGCTTACCAGACTCGCGGGAACACGAAGAAGCTCAAGGTGTTGCTGGCATGGGCGGGGCGTCTTGCAGAGGCTCAGGCTCGTTGAGTTGAGGCAAGATCGGTTTGCTCGAACGACGACAAGGCGACGCTATCGCCACCCTATCACAAACCGAGGGTATCAGCGTGTGCACAACGCTCAGGCGAACCTGACAGGGTCAAGTAGAAGGCATGGGGCGGTCGGTTTTTACCCCAATCTCTCGCCGGAGTTGGAGACGGCGTCGGATGCCCACGGTGCTCAAGTCGACGCCCGGATCACAAGGCATTTAACAAAGGGGATCGAGGTGCGCAAGGATCGAGGATCATTCAGGTGAACAAGAAGTAGCGCGAACACTAGGCTTACCGAATACCTCGGAGTTAGCTCGATCACGGTGTAATACGAAGAGGCACCGGTGGCGAGAAGAGTGTACAGGGGGGAAATGACCACGGCAGGTGTGGTTTAAGGCAGCAAAGGACAGAAACGCCGCAGAATCAAGGCTAATTACGCCGCCATTATCGGCATCAACGGCAGCGGCATGACGACGTTCATGGCGAGATTTGGGGACGACGGAGTGACGCGAGGTGGGTCCGGGGCGCGAGAGGGGGGGTAGGTTTCGAGTGAATCGCTTTTCTTCGCGAGAGAGTTCTTTGGGCTATATGGGCTGAGTGGTTGGGTTGGGCGAAGGTCTGGCGCGTTTTATTTTTTTTCCTTTTGCTTTTCTTTTTGTTTGATTTTAGAGATAATTTTCAAACCCTAATTCAAACAAGTTTGATTTCAAATCTTCTCTATATTTTTATACAGGAACTTTGTACTCAAATGTGTGTCAAATACTGCTTACCAAACACACTTTGATCATTTGAAAAATAAAATAAAACCAAGCCTTTATGAGATATAAATAATAGGCATAAATTTGGTTTTATAATCATACTTTGTTTTGAAAACTTTTCCCAAGCTTTGGAAATCACTTAAGTTTGAACTCAAAACATTACTGAATAGGCTAGAACATACTTACATAAAATAATGAGTAACATATGCTCCTGTTTTTGAAATGGTTTTGAAATGGAACCCTAAATGCTCATGGATGCATGGATGATATGCATGAGTTTTGAAACATGATTTTAGGGATGTTACATCACATTGAAAAGGGAGGTGTTTATACCTCCTACATCAACAAGATTTATCAAAGCAATAAGTAACATATAAGTAGAGCACATGTTTCTAGCAATGGTGTGCAATTTATTATTTTGTTCCGATAAGTGTTTCCCTTTTTGTGACAAGCGGTGTTCCTCATAATAATATTTTTGTTCTTCCGTGAACCCACCTTGCCAATATGATCTAGTTTCATAGAAACCAACCATTGATAAAAAGCATGATAAAGCAAGATAATAACATACCAACAAAAATAACAACTATAGTAGGAACTAATTTTTTGTGTGTTTTTTATAAAAAGAAGAAAACCAAACAAAACTAATTTTTTGTATTTTTGATAAAAGAAACAAGCAAACTAAGCAAAACAAAAAAAAAGTAAAGAGATTGGTTGTGAGAGACTCCCCTTGCAAAGCTGTCCTTATCTCCCCGGCAACGGTTCTAGAAAAGTCTTGATGCAGCTCAGTTATCTGTAGAGCCTCGTTGGCAAACCCAAATAGAAAGGTGTGATGAGCACAACAACAAGTTTTCCCTCAGTTATGAAACCAAGGTTATCAAACCAGTAGGAGTAAGGAAACAACTCCAATGTGTTGCTAACAACTTGGAACCTGCACAACACAAACTCAAAACTTTGCCCCAACTTACAGTGAGGTTGTCAATCTTACTGGTTTGCTGAAAACAAAGGATTAAACGTATGGTGTGGAAGATAGTGTTTGCTTGCAGAAACTAAACAGTAACAATAGATGATGTAACAATGATAAAGATTGGACCGGGGTCCACGGTTCACTAGAGGTGTTCTCCTTAAGATAGATAACATATTGGGTGAACAAATTACAGCGGGGCAATTGACAGATTGAGAAAGCATACCAATGCATATACTAGACATCTTGACTCCTACGAGATTTGATTGGGCATTACAACATAATACATAGACCGTAATCCAACTTCATCTATGACTAATAATCCACCTTGAGGTTATTATACGAACCCCTTCCAGTATTAAGTTGCAAGCAATAGATAACTGCATTAAGCGATTTGTGTAAAGTAAACAATACAATTATTACATGAACAAAAGATTGTTGTTTTCTCCCTAGTAGCAATATCACATCTACAACCTTAGAGATTTCTATCACTTCCCCAGATTACTAGAGGCATGAACCTACTATCGAGCATAAGTACTCCCTCTTGGAGTTGCAAGCATCTACTTGGCCAAGATAGCTACTAACAACGGAGAGCATGCAAGATCACAAATAACATATACATGATAGAATCAATAAGACAAACCATTAATCAATCAGACATAGTAATCTCAATATCCATCGAATCCCCGCAAACACAGCATGCATGATTACTAATAGATGAGACCTTGATCATGAACGGAGCTCAGAAGATCTAGACATGAAAGTACAAAGGAGGAGATACAACTGTTGGAGATATGCCCTAGAGGCAATAATAAAAGTGGTTATTATTATATCTTTGTGTTTATGATAAATGTTTATATTCATGCTATAACAGTATTAAACCGGAAGCATTAATACTTGTGTGATTTGTAAACTAAATTAGAGTCCCTAGTAAAGCATCTTTGTAATACTAGCTTGTTGGTTAATAGATGATCGTGGTTTCTTGATCATGAACATTGAGATGTTGTTAACAACAAGATCATATCATTAGGAGAATGGTATGATGGACATACTCCTATAGATAAGCGTAGCATTAAGATCAAGTCATTTCAATAGTTCATTTGCTATAAGCTTTCTGATAAATAGTAACCTAATTCCTTCAACCATGAGATCATGCTAATCACAATCACCGGAAGGACGCTTTGATGACATCAAACACCACACCGTAACTGGGTGGCTATAAAGGTGGCATTGAGTGTTCGGAAAGTATGTGTTGAGGCACATGGATCAAGAGTGGGATTTGTCCATCCATATGACGGATAGATATACTTTGGGCCCTCTCGGTGGAATGTCATCCAATTTTCTTGCAAGCATGTGACTGGCTCACAAGGGATCACATATCACAGGAACGAGAAAAGAGTACTTATCGGTAATGAGGTTTAACTAGGTATGCAGAGATACCGACGATCAAAACCTCGGATAAGTAAACTATCACGAGAAAAAGGGAAATTGGTATCTTATGTAAGTGGTTCATTTGATCGTAAACTAATCATAGAAATATGTGGGAGCCATATGAATTTCCAGATTCCTCTATTGGTTATTGATCGGAGAAGTGTCTCGGTCATGTCCGCATAATTCACGAACCGTAGGGAGACATACTTAAGGATTCAATGTTGTTTAGTAGATATGGAATGTAAGTAGGGATACCGAATGTTGTTCGGAGTCTAGGATGGGATCCGGGATATCACGAGGAGATCCGGAATGGTCCGGAGAATAAGATTCATATCAGGAAAGTCCGATTCTGGAGTTCGGGAATGATTTTGATGTTTTCATCGGAGAGGTTCTAGAAGGGTCTAGAAGGTTCACCGGACCGGAAGGGGAATGGACCATGAATGTTTCATGGATAAGTGGAATGGTTGGATCATATCCTAGGTCACTTGGTTTGGGCATTTGCAAGAGAGAATTAAAGCTCTAAATTGAAAGTCAAACGAGAAGTTTGAAAAGTTAAACTGGAACAATGGTTTCCTAGTGGAAGAAGGAAAGAGTCCTTGTAACATCCCAAAAATCATGATTTCAAAGTTTCAATATCATTCATGCAGTCATAATAATTTTAGGATCTTTTTCAAACAAGACTTCAAAAACAGAAACATTTGTGGTCTATTATTTTATGTAGATAAGGCAGTGACTTTAATTCTACTCTCTAATATGAGAATATTTGTTTTGACCAGAAAAGAATTGAACATAGGATTGTTGGATATTTCCAAAGCTTGGACAAACTTTTTCAAAACAAAATATGAATTTAAAACCATTCATATGTCTATATTAAATAAATGATAAAGGCAATGTTTATTTTTAAATTCAATGAGCAATTATATTTTGAGTGAACAGGAAGGTTTTGTATTCATTTATGTACATAGTTCACTTTACAAAAATCCAGAATAAGATTGAATTCAAACTCATTTGAATTCATTTGAAAAACATTCCTGAATATCAAATTAGAAAAAGAAAAGGGAAAAGAATAAAAACCAGCCCTACAAAATGAGCCCAACACCAGAACCGGCCCAGCAAGCCCACCCGGAGCAGCCCCTTCCCTCTCCCTCTTCCATGCGCGCAAACTTACCCCGCAGAGACTACCACTGGCCCCACGCCAACTCATTCCCTTCTTCCCCAAAATCCCGCGCGCGATCACATCGTCGCCGGCCGTTTCCTCCTCTTCACTGCCGTGATCAATTCCATTGATTCACCGCGAGATTGTCGCCCCTGATCTGGCTATTTAATCACCACCTCTGCAGAAGGAAGAAACTAAGTACTTAGTCGTGTCCCCGGTAATGGACAACTTGAGAATCAAGACATGGAAGCTATCAAGAATCTCCTCATCCCAATTTTCTAAGAAAAAACTTGCGGAACAAGGGTGAAGGTTCACCAATTTCTATTGTTGGTTCCTTGGGAGTTTTTTCCAAACAAAAACTTAGTGTTTTCAACTGATAGGTAAAACCTATTTTGAGCAAAGCAATACTAAGCTACACTTAGCCAAATTCATGTAGTAACTAGATGCTAATATTCTACTAAGGTATCACTTGCCAATACTATTCCAATGTATTGACCCACTGTGGTTGTAACTTGTGATGTTGTAGGTTACTCTGATGATGATTAGGGGTTATGAGTCTACACTCAACATGCTTGCCTATGGCACTTGAAGATGAAGACTTTTATTTATATTGTTAAGTTAAACTCTTGTACTAGCCTATGGCTATGGAGTTGTAAAAGACTATGTTATCTCTGGAATGACGATGTAATAATGACCTTTGTTTCTGTGTACTTCATCTTAAACTGTGGATGCTAGCAATTGATCCAGGGACTAGCATTGCAATCACAGGGATCTTTACCTTTATAAAGGTGGGATCTTACAGATGGTATCAGAGCACTGTGTGGCCTGTAGGATTATGACCCTAGGATTGTATTAGAAACCACTAAGGAAAAATTTTCAACATTTTCCACACTTGTCTTTTTCTTCTCGTAAACTTTTCTAATCTTCTTTCTCATCTCTATTTGTAGATGAACTCCATCAACGAAGCCGTAAGTAAGGGACCACTCATGACCATGACTTTGGAGTGTGAGACTGAATTTCCCAAGGCCCTCAAGAACCGTATGGTTACCATGGGGATACATGGTGCAGCTGTGTACAAAGGATTCCTTGTGATGGATGAAGGAGAAGAGTATTGGTGGGTGCAACTTCACTTGTACAAAAACAAGGAAGACAACCACAAGGAGTCAGGATTCTGCATGGTCACAAACTCAGAAATGCACACAACATTCTTTGACTCTGCAAGAAATGCATCTTGGAATGCTATCAAGGAGCTTGGTGATAGACTCAAGTGCAGAATGCTCAACGCCCAAAATGACCTTAGAGAAGAAAAGAATCATACTCAAGAGTCAGAGACTACCAACCAACAACTAAGGGGAGACATCATAGACTTAATTTGGGAGTCTTGTGAGCAAGATAGACAGATGGCTACTAAGGATGCCATTATAGCTATTTTGTCTAGTGAGTGAGAGTTGTAACATATTTCGTTAGTTGGACCACCACACTTATCGTTTTCCTTCCAAAAATTTGTCTAAGTTATGTTGAACCTTTGATGCTTGTAATGGATTTGTGTATGCCATGACTTGTGTGTTTGTTGCAAAATATATGCTTGTGATATTTTGTCTTATGATTTTTCTCTATTGATGTTGATTCTAACTTTTCTCTATCTTATAAAAATAGATGCCTAACGTTGTTATCAGCACGGCCGAGGAGTTCAAGGGAACTCGTTTTGGTACTCGTCTCATTGAGCTCACTAGTGTGCTCAACCTCCCGCTTCCTAGCATCATGACACTTCCACTCACCAAGTTTGAGAGGAAGGACCTTTGGGGCTTCAGAGTCACTCAGCCGGGACGCCAGACAGAGCCAACCACGGAGACCATCACTTTCAAGCTGATGCATGACGACAAGGAGACAGGCTTAGATGTAGTCATGCAGGAGTTACTCGGGCGCCTCGTAGGGAGACACTCCACCGAGCTTAGAGGTCTTTAATGTCACCCCTTCGGGAGACACAACAAGGAGGGTGAGGCCATAGAGTACGAGGATGCTGCTAGAGAGACGATGGAGCCGATTTGTCTATACCTCCAGGACCTAGAGGGTCTTATTAGGCACCTAGATACTGATAGGACCAACGTCATGCTTATCAATGACGAGCTCTAGATTCAACTTCGTGAGAAGGACAAGCTCTTCGCGGAGCAAGACGAGATAGTCAAGGAAATGGAGGCCAAGTTTGAAAGCCAGGACAAGAAGTTCAAGAGCCAGGAGAAGAGAGTCCAAGACAGGAACAAGAAGATCCGGGAGATGAAGGAAGAGCTTGAGGCCAAGGACTTCGAGCTTAAGCATCAGCAGGGAGTGATCGAGAGGCTTCGCTCACAGAAGAGGGTTCTTAGGGCCAAGATAGAGGCCTTGACTACTAATTTTGAGGAGTACAAGACCGCTATGGAGAATGCAGGTCTTACCCTTGTTGATGTGGAGATTGATGCGGATGAGTAGTGTAGACTACTTGATTATCTTTCGTCTACCGTACTTTTGATTATTGAGTCGCAATGACCATCCAACATGTGGGTGGCTTGCTATGGTGTGTTTTGCATTTCCAAACTTGTTGTTTATGTCGTTTAAACTCTATGTTATTTTGATGCTTGGTTATTGTGATTGTCCATGTGATGTATTGTGCATGTTTAGCATCTATGGGTATCTCATTCTTATCCTTATGAAAACCACAGATGCCTCCTCGACGTGCTAACCCCAACCCAAACAACAACAATGTCACTCCTGAGATGCAACAGTTGATGACAGCACAGACATAATTGATGCAGATGATGACCACTTTTATGCAGAACCAGAATCAGAATAACAACAAAAACAACAACAATAACAAAAACAACCCGAACAATCCACCAGGATTTGACATGCTCACCAGATTTCTTATACTAAGGCCTGCAAAGTTCTCAGGAACCACTAATCAAATGGTGGCCAATGATTGGCTATGTTCGGTGAACAAGGATTTGGTAACTGTCGGCTGCACCGACGAGGAGAAGGTCAGGTTTGCAGCACATCTGTTGGAAGGACCATCAGCAACTTGGTGGGATAACTTTCAGATCGCCACTCCCATTGAGGATGTGACTTGGGCTATCTTTGAGGATGGATTTCGTACAACTCACATCTCATCTGGGGTGATGAATTTCAAGAAGAAGGAGTTCCACAACCTGAAGCAGCGTCACCGCAGCGTGGTCGAGTATATTGAGGAGTTCAACAACCTGGCGCGTTATGCACCGGATGAAGTTGATACTGATGCCAAGAGGAAGAAGAAATTCCTCAAAGGACTGAATGATGAACTAAATCTGCACCTGTCTGTTGCCTATGTCCCAACCTACCAATCACTTTATGACAAGGCTACTATCTTGGAGAGCAAGATGAAACAGGTTGAGAGTAGGAAGAGGAAGCACAGCTCGGGATCGTCTCACAAGCGTTCCCATCATGATGATAGTGGGAGTTCTGGATCCCACAAACATGGAAAGTACAACAACCACCACGGCCACAACCGCCATCATGACAACAAGCATCACCGCAGTCATGATAATGACAAGTTCAAGAACCACAAGAGTCGACACAAGAGTCACCACAGTGGAGGTGGAAGCGGAAGTGGTAGTCAGCCTGCAAAGAGAGATATTAGACAGGTTGAATGTTTCAAGTGTAAGAAGATGGGGCATTATGCAAATGAGTGCGCAGAAAAGAATTTAAGGAACCACCAAGCCCAACCCTTTCTATAAGGGACAAGTAAACCACATCAATGTGGAAGAGATTTATGAGGAATCTGATGCTGTGGCTGGTAAGTTCAAACACAATTCTATTCCAGCACTTGTTCCTTTTGATACTGGTGCATCACAATTCATTCATATCAAAAGCATTTGTTGATAGAAATGGGCTTCCAACTGAAATTATTGGGTATCCAATAAAAAGTAAGTTCTCCCGGTGGAGATATGATAGTAAGTCTTGGATGTCGTGATCTAGTGATAGAATTTGGAAAGCATAAGTTTCCAGTTAGTCTGATAATCCTAGATTCCCAAGGATTGGATGTAATTTTGGGAATGGACTGGATGACCAAGTATGAAGGAATACTAGATTGTGCCAATCGTACTGTCGCACTCACAACCCCAGATAAGAAACGGATAAGATTCAAGTCTAACTTTGAATCAAAAGGGAGTAAGCTAAATTCTCTTAAGGGGGTTAGTATAGACAGTGTTCTAATTGTAAGAGAATATCCGGATGTGTTTCCGAAGGAATTTTCGGGAATGCCACCAGATAGAGATGTGGAATTTCTGATTGACTTGCTGCCAGGATCAGGACCAATAGTAAATAGACCTTACAATATGTCAGTTGATGAGTTGAAAGAACTCAATAAACAACTTGGAGAATAGTTGCAGAAAGGATTTATTCAACCAAGTTCTTCATCTTGGGGAGCACCAGTTTTGTTTGTGGAAAAGAAAGATAAAAGTCAAAGGTTATACATAGACTATCGTTCACTCAATGAGGTGACTATCAAGAACATTTATCCTTTGCCCAGAATCAATGACTTGTTTGATCAGTTAGAAGGAGCCTGTGTGTTCTCGAAGATTGATCTCCAGTCAGGCTATTTTCAGCTTAAGATAAGGGAACAAGACATACTTAAGACTGCTTTCACCACTAGGTATGGATTGTATGAGTACACCTGATGCCATTTGGTTTGACCAATGCACCAGCCTACTTCATGAATATGATGAACAAAGTGTTCATGGAGTTTCTTGACAAGTTTTTTGTCATTTTCATCGATGACATTTTGATCTACTCCAAGAGCAATGAGGAGCATGAAGGACATTTGCGTTTGATACTTGAGAAGCTTAGAGAGCATAAACTATATGCCAAATTCAGCAAGTGTGAATTTTGGTTGAATGAAGTTGGATTTCTTGGACACATTATGTTAGGAGATGGTGTAGCAGTTGATCCCGCAAAAGTGTCAGCTGTAACTGAGTGGGAATATCCTAAGTCAGCGAAAGAAGTTCGTAGTTTCCTTGGCTTGGAAGGATACTATAGAAGATTCATTGAGAATTTCTCCAAGGTAGCTAAGCCAACGACGGAGTTACTAAAGAAAGACAAGAAATTTTCTTGGACTCAAGGATGTGAGCTCAGTTTTCAAGAATTGAAGAAGAGACTAGTGACAGCACCAGTCCTATGTCTGCTAGATTTGGAGAAGGATTTCCAAGTTTATTGTGATGCATCTCATCATGGATTAGGTGCAGTTCTGATGCAAGAAGGGGAAGTTGTGACTTATGCCTCGAGACAACTCAAAACTCATGAGGTGAATTATCCTACTCATGATTTAGAGTTAGCCTCTTTTGTCCATGCACTCAAAACATGGAGACCTTATCTTTTCGGAAAGCGATGTGAAGTGTTCACAGATCACAAAAGTTTGAAGTATATCTTCACTCAGAAAGAAATCAACATGAGACAAATAAGATGGCTAGAACTCATCAAGGACTATGACTTGAGTTTGCAATACCACCCTGGTAAAGCAAATGTTGTAGCAGATGCACTAAGCCGTAAAGTTTATGTAAATGGTCTTACTAAGGGAGTGTTGCCAGATGATATGTGTGCCCAATTCAAAGATCTCAGATTGGAGATTGTGCGTGAAGGACATCTCATGTCATTGGATGTTCAACCCACCTTGTTGGACAAAATTAAGGAAGCCTAAAAGACGTATAAGTAAATTGAAGAGATTAAGGAAAAGATTGGTAAAGGAAAAGCCAAAGGATTCCATGAAGACGAACAGGGTACTTTATGGTATGAAAAACGTATCTGCATTCCGCAAGATCCGGAGCTTCAAAAACTGACCTTACAAGAAGCACACAACTCACCATATTCCATTCATCCGGGTAACACCAAAATGTACATGGATGTGAAGGAAAGATTTTGGTGGAATAATCTCAAGAAGGACATCACCGAACATATTGCTTTGTGTGATGTATGTAGTAGAGTAAAAGCGTAACATCAGAAACCAGCAGGATTGTTACAACCACTACCTATTCCTGATTGGAAGTGGGACAAGATTGGCATGGATTTCATTACCGGATTGCCAAGGACCAGGTCAGGATATGATTCAATTTGGGTAGTGGTGGATCGTCTAACTAAAGTGGCTCATTTTATACCCGTGAATACAACCTATACAAGTGCTAAGCTGGATAAGATCTATATGAGTAGGATTGTGTGTCTGCATGGAGTACCCAAGAGTATTGTGTCTGATAGGGGAACTCAATTCACTTCTCGTTTTTGGAGGCAACTGCATGAGTCATTGGGAACTAGATTGGAATTCAGCACTGCTTTTCATCCCCAGACTGATGGACAGACAGAAAGGACCAACCAGATTTTAGAGGATATGTTGAGGTCATGTGCCCTAGATTATGGAGCCAGTTGGGATGAAAGTCTGCCTTACGCAGAATTCTCTTATAACAACAGCTATCAAGCCAGTATTGAGATGGCACCGTTTGAGTTTATCTATGGGAGAAAGTGTACTACCCCATTGTTATGGAATGGTGTGGGAGAAATAAACTTGTTCGGGCCAGAACTAATCAAAGAAGCTAAAGAGAAAGTCAAGTTAGTAAAGGACAGATTAAAGATAGCACAGTCCCGACAGAAGAGCTACACAGATCCTAAGCGTAGAGAAGTCACCTATGAGGTGGGTGATAGATCTTATCTTAGAGTGTCACCACTTCGTGGAGTGAAGATATTTGGAGTCAAAGGAAAATTGGCCCAAGATATGTTAGACCATTCAAGATTCTAAGTCGTAAAGGAGAAGTAGCTTATGATATTGAATTGCCTGAATCATTGTCTGCCGTTCACAATGTGTTTCATGTGAGTCAGCTAAAGAAATGCCATCCAGAGATAGAGGAGACTTCTTTGAAGGATACTATACCTTTGGAGGAGGTCTAGTTGGAAAGTGATCTCACTTATGAGGAAAAACCTATCAAGATTCTTGAGACTGCAGAAAGAGTTACACGGACAAAAACCATCAAATTCCGCAAAGTTCAGTGGAACCATCATTCCGAAGAAGAAGCAACATGCGAAAGAGAATATGACCTTCAGAAAGACCACCCTCACCTATTTGCTAGCCAATCCGAATCTCGAGGGCGAGATTCACCTTAAGGGGGTTAGATTTGTAACATCCCAAAAGTCATGATTTCAAAGTTTGCATATCATTCATGCATACATAATCATCTTAGGATCTTTTTCAAACAAGACTTCAAAAACAGAAACATTTGTGGTCTATTATTTTATGTAGATAAGGCAGTGACTTTAATTATACTCTCTAATATGAGAATATTTGTTTTGACCAGAAAAGAATTGAACATAGGATTGTTGGATATTTCCAAAGCTTGGACAAAGTTTTTCAAAACAAAATATGAATTTAAAACCATTCATATGTCTATATTAAATAAATGATAAAGGCAATGTTTATTTTTAAATTCAATGGGAAATTATATTTTGAGTGAACATGAAGGTTTTGTATTCATTTATGTACATAGTTCACTTTACAAAAATCCAGAATAAGATTGAATTCAAACAAATTTGAATTCATTTGAAAAACATTCTTGAAAATCAAATTAGAAAAAGAAAAGGGAAAAGGAAAAGAATAAAAACCAGCGCTGCAAAATGAGCCCAGCACCAGAACTGGCCCAGCAAGCCCACCCGAAGCAGCCCCTTCCCTCTCCCTCTTCCACGCGCGCAAACTTACCCCGCAGATACTGCCAGTGGCCCAACGCTAGCTCACTCCCTTCTTCCCCAAAATCCCGCGCACGACCACGTCATCGCTGGCCATTTCCTCCTCTTCACTTCCGTGATCAATTCCATTGATTCACCGCGAGATTGTCGCCCCTGCTTTGGCTATTTAATCACCACCTCTGCAGAAGGAAGAAACTAAGTACTTAGCCGTGTCCCCGGTAATGGACAACTTGAGCATCAAGACATGGAAGCTATCAAGAATGTAACATCCCAGGATTAGCACCTAGAAATAAAGAGGACACAGGGTTTTGCATTGCATTCATGCATAAGAAAATCCGGGGAATTTTCGCGCAAAACTAAAAGAGCTGTAGAGGGATCGAGATCTCTCTTGTTCTAATGGAAACACCAGGACAAGTGCGATGGATTTTGACATGACCTCCATTGTACTTCTGTGTTTGAGGGGAAGGAATTCAAATTTGAATAATCAATTGGTGAGTTTGAATCCTAAAAGAATTTGAAATGGAATAATAATTGTAAGATAATTGCAATAGAAAATAAGAGGTGAACTGTCATTTTTAAACAAGGTATAATCTTTTATTCAAATGGAAAGATAAAACAAATAAATATAAAATTGAATTACATAAATACATACTAAAAAGACTTTATTACAATAAAAATATATATTGCATTGTTTGCAAATGAAATTATAAAAGAAAAATAAAACAAGTAAATTTTATTGAAAGTAATACAATATTACAATGTCTTTACATTATTCAAATTGAAAAGGAAATAACAATATACAAAGGAAAAGAAATAATAATTAATACATCAATAATGTTACAAGGATTCTTAAATTCTGTACATGAATATATTACATTGTTCTTACAAGATAATAAGAGGATAAAATCTAAACTATAATTTCTATCTAATTCTTGATCTTCTCATTATCCCTTTGATCATGATTTCTGCAAAACAAAACAGCAGACTAATAACAGTACAAGAATAAAGGGGTTAGTTTATTATTGTACTCTCAGATTGGGCCTAGAGTTGCTAGAGCCTGAATTCATCATTGAGTATTTATTAAAAAGGGGCCAAATCATAGTATTTGTTCTTAATCAGATTGTGGCCTCATTACAACATCATTGGCTTAGGGGAAAGTTTCACCAAAGCCAGATAAGAAGGTAAAGAGGTAAAACATCAGAAAATATCAAGCTAAATCCCCACACCACAACAGGCAAACATGCTGCTCACTCACCAGCATGCACTAGTGTGCTGTCAACACCACAAGAGTTCAGCAAAATGAGAGACTACCAGTTGTAGCTGAGCTGCTACCATATCCTCTCTCCACACACAAACACATACAACCAGACCAACAGCTTCATATTATCCCAAGAACACCACCAAGGACATCGTTTTTCTTATCAGATCTCTCCCAAGAACACATAAACCACAGGAAACCAACTTGCCACCAAATAAAAACATCCCTGTTCCTATTTGTCTATCATTACACCACAATGATCTCAACAACCAGCATACATGATAGCTTCCACAAACCAGTGGAGGAATATGTGGGAACATGAGGAGGTGGGAGAGAGGAAGCTTACCAGCAGCAAGGAAAGCAGGCCACCAACAACATCAGGAGGACAGAGTAACAAGAAGAGGATCCAGTAGTAACACCACAATATAGCTCCAATCTAACCTCACACTCCAGTTTGAGGTTAATCACTTTTCTCTTTTGTTCTCATCATTGATAAGGAAAAATGGAGAGTTGTGAGAAAAGGTACTTTCATAATTGCATACAAGTGGTATGCAAAATCATCACCAAGTATTTGGGAAATAATAACATTTGTTATTTTCAAACTAGCCCAATTAACATCATATCATTTCACTATGGAGCATACTACTGTGCAAACTCTAATGAGGTACCATAGTAGAGTATCCACCAATAATGGAAGCCATTATAGGGTAAAATGATAACCATAAATGTTATCAAAATCAAGTGCCTCAGCCTTTGCATCATTGTCTAGGTCAATAATTTCCTTCACAAAATTCAACCATAGTAATTGATCTTAGTCAGGAAAATAACATCCATGCACTATTTAGCTTTAGACCAGCATCATTAGCTTATTATCTAGTTTTACTAAATAAACATACCAACAAACCACAACTGCTAGTCTACAGGGCACATTCCTAGAGGGTAGCACCTCTGTACCTAACAGATTCAGAATGTCTAGAGCACTAACTCAAGTCCATTTTCTCCAATACACTAATCATTTTCCTAAAAAAGATTCAGGAATCATTTAAAATGGTTGTTATCATATAGGAAGTGTAATCATAGTGGTCACTCAGTTACACTTACTGATCAAACAATCTTATCATTTCCCTAGTCAACCATCTAGGAAACCATTTATCCAGTTATCAAGATATTGGTAGATAAAGAAAATCTATAGTGTATATCTTCAATTCATATTTGTCCAAGGACATGCCTTTGTAAGATATGATCATAAATATCTCATTAAAATCCATCTGCAAGCAACCAACATTAAAAATTTAGATCATTTTCCTAGCCATATGGCTAGGAATCAATTGGGGGTAACAACTCTGTCATATTGACATGCATAGAATTCAGTTGAACATTATGAATCCATAAGTTATAAAAAATATATGAGTACCACCACAAGATTAGATTCAGTGCCAAATCATAGCTTACACATATTTAAAATCAATCCCAAGAGCATCACATAGTTCTGTAATAAATCCAGGAAGTTTACTTATATCATTTCCCTGAATAATTACTTCCAGGAATCATTTTTAACACTAGCTGTCAACATGGATAGCTAATTTTAGTTCAATACAGACTCCAGATCATCATTGAACCAAAGGTTCAATAACTCAAGGCCTAGTATATTATCATCTTAACCAGCTACCAATTTAACCACATTTTTTTGACCATGCATTTGAATTGTATTTAACCAATTTAACCACATCCAACTCAAGGCCATGCATTTGAATTGTATTGGCAAGTTTCACTACTATGTAGAAATAAGTGGATCCTAACATTACATGCATATTTGGCTAAGTAGGGTTTTAGGCTCATTTGTAGAAAGAAGTATAATTTATCCTATCTTTTCAAAATGGTTTTGATCTTTTGTCAAATCTTTCTGAACTCCTTGGAAACCTCCAAGTGCTTCAAGTCTCTTGTTGTCACTTTCAATTTTTACTTTTAGAAATTGGAATGTCGAGATCTCCCATAGCTTCAGGCCTTAGTTGCTCAGTATTGTCCATACCGGGGACACAGCTAAGTACTTAGATTTTTATCTTCTGCAGAAGTTGTACAATTTACCCAGATGACACATTCTCATCTTGATGCCACCAGTGGCCGCTGGATAAGTACTCACCAAGATGGAGTACTGGCAGATTGAGAATGTGACGAAGTCTTTCCATAGGAGTCCTCCCAATACACAATGCTGGCTTGTCTTCCAGGCACCAATGTAGGGTTCCAAGTTCCCTCATTCTGGTTAACCTAAAGAGGCCAGTGCATGGGTCTTCCACTATGTAGTTGACTAAGCCAGTGCCCATTTAGCATGTGGTCGTATTACCTGGCCAACTGACGAGAAACATGTTCAATCTCAAAGTCCCTGGGTGGTTTTCTTCTAGTGCATAACAAAAAGAGATTGCCATATAAACATGGTTCCTCTTGTTGCCACCTTGTCCAAAACTTGAGTATTCTTGTCCACCCAGGTGGTTCATTGAGTACTTGTTTTATTATATAAAACACAAGTCTTTTCAATACTTCTCATAAACTCAACACGTATCCCTTCTCAATATATAAAGCAGGGCTAAGCATATTACAACTACATTGTTTTCACTAAGTAATATATAGGGGTATCCTACTAGGATTTAGCATAACAAAATATAGTAGACCTCATCATGCATGTTTCAAAATCCACTAAGTGTAATGAAAATAGTAGGACTTGGATGATAGTGTCACTTGCCTTTTTTTGGTAGAGGATGTTGGTTCACTTCTTGATCTTGCTAATATCACACTCTTCTAATTTCACTACAAATCAATCAAGAAAACATATATTCAACTAGCATTCCAACCATTATTCAAACAATTCATCACACATAAAATAATAGAAACTAAGTCATGCATGCAAGCATGCAAAAGATAGTTTTATTTGCAAAGGTGGTTTCTACTAGGCTCTATACATTGTAATGTTCAAAGTGGTCATTTTCTAAAGTGTCAAACTCATTTGAAAAAGGGTTTTATCTATAAACCATTTTTAAATCAAAACCTTATTTCATGTGGTGGAAAATGTTTTTAGCAAAGCAACAATTTTATATTGTTCAACCAATAAGTTGTTAATTCACAAAACTTGGTGTTTAGGGTCAGTAGGTTTGAATCAAAACATTTTCCAAAGGTTTTTCTCAAAAATCATTTCCATATCAAAATCAGTATTTTTATTTGACTAGAAATGAGCTAATTCAATCCTAATCTTCACAAAATACATTTTTAAACCCATAAGTTAGTTCCTAGGGTCAGTAGGTTCACAACAAACCATTTTGCAAATATTTCAACCCCAAAATCATTTTGGAATAAATTTTATATCCTAAACAAGCATACCCTAGTTTCTGCAAAAACAAACATTTTACTAGAAGCTTTTTACTAAAACAAATGCATTGTTGGCTAGGTCTTGTTTTTCTGAATCCATTGATATAAAATTTGCAAATTTTGGACGTGTGGATCAAAAGTTATGCAATTTACAAGTTTGCATTTAAATCAGATTCTAAATTCTGTTTTAAACAGATCCAGTGCCACGCGGCGTGTTTCTACTGGCCGGTACTGGTTTGCACGGATCGGCCTCTGTGAGGCGTTGGATCTAAACAGATCGCGCAGCGCAGATCAACTCGTACCCCTTCAGTAAGTGATATGTTACTACGCGTCGGATTGATATCTAACGGTGCGGATTCATGCGACCAAATAGTGGCGGCGCTGCGCGGCGACTGGCAGCGGCGACGCTCGGCTAGCGGTGCTGCGGTGGCTACAGGAAGAGAGGGAGAGGGGGAGAGGGCTCATCATGTTCGTGTGGTCAAGGTGAAGCTCAAGGTGGCGTTGGCTTGGCGAGGGGCGCTCGGGGCTGCAGCCAATTCCTCGCCGGAGTAGCTGCGAGCGGCAGGTGGTTCTGTTTCATGACGGGGGCGACATTGCGGTTCACCCCAAGGCAAAACAAAGGCACAGTCGTGCGATCTGGGGATCTTAGGAATATCAATAGGGAGGCTGGGGTGGTCGCTCTTACTGGAAAGCTCGGGAGGCGAGACAGGCATGGCGAGTTGAGGTCGTCTTTGCGACGCTTCTGAGCGCAGCGAGTGGAACACACGGAAAGGTACGCCTGGAGGTGGAGGACAAGCTTGTGTGTAGTGGAAGGCGAGGGGCGGTGAGGTATGGCCGGAATTCACTAGAGAAGCTCATCGGAGCAGTGGCGGTGCAAGGGGAATTCAGGGCAGCCTATGGGCGGAGGAGAGGAGCTGTCTGGGGTAAAAGAGAGAGGGGAGAGGGGCGATTTAACGGGCGTAGTCACTGCGAGGAATTAAGGCCGTCTTCAACGCGTATTCATCGCCGGAATTACTCGCTGCAACGTCAGGGCGAGTTCATCGCGGGGAGGAAGAAGGTGACGTGGGCGTGGGGTCGTCTGGCAGTGAGAGAGAGAAGGGTGCGGTGGGGTCATGTTGTCTGCGACTGTGCGGGTGTGAGTTCAAGTGGAAAAGCGTTCGTGGGGGAGAAAGTTGAAATGGATGGCTTTGGGCCAGATGGGTTGGGTTGAGTTTTGATTTTTTTTTGTTCTGAATCGTTTTCTTTTTCCATTTAGTTTTCTGTTTTGAAATTCATTCCAACAATTCAAACAACAAATGGATTCAAACTTTTGTCAAGCTTTGTATTGATTTTAGTTATGTTAACTAACACAAACCAAAGTCCAAAATAAAATAATGTTTTTATTCTTTTAGGATATATTTAAATGATTAAATGATAAACCTTAGTTATTAATTCAAATAGGATTTGTTTTATTAAAATCTCTATTTTGAAAGCTAAATAATATCCAACCCAAATCAGTAGGTTTTATTTGAAAATACAAAACACTTGGATCATTTATTTAAAAGAAAATAACAAGTTTTTGTGTTTAATTAAAATGGGAAAACCTTTACTTTAATATAATTGGGTATTAATAAATCCTCATTATTTTATTGAAATAGACCTTTATATTTTTAATTAAAACAAAATATTTTATTTCAAAAACTTGGCCAAGGTTTAATTTGGCTTTATAAAAATAGTCCTTATTTAAATTTCTACCCTTTTCATTTGAAAACCAAATCTTTTTATTTAAAGATTCAAAAATAGTAATTTCACATATTTAATATTTTCTTTATTAATTGTTTATCTTTTCAAATCCCTTTTAGGATTTGTTTGATCAAAAATAGGTTTGAAGGTTTCCAATTGGAATCAAGAGTTTCTTCTCACCCTGAAAATCAACAAAGTTTTATTTTATTCATTTATTTTTCACATAACAATATTTGGAAAATCTTGGGATGTGACAGGCTACCACCCTTAAAATAAATCTCGTCCCGAGATTTGGGAAGGCTAGGGTTACAAGTAGGCTCAAATCATCTAGGGTACTACCACCCTTAAAATTTTTCCAACTAAATTACATTTTGGCCTGCTTGGGATCTTGGGAAAACTTCTCTGGGAAAACATCTGCATAGTGTCCTTTGTTTCCACACTTGAAACATGTGACAAGACTGAGATCCTTCATAGGATTGTTTATCTTGTGCTTCATCTTTTCTGGACAGTTGCTTGCATAATGCCCTTGGTTACCACAATTGTAACATGTGATAAGATTGAGTTCTTCACGTATCTCTTGTGGACAGGTTGCTACATAATGGCCTAGCTCTTTGCAGTTGTTACACCATATTTGTCCAATCTCCTTATACTTATTCTTTGCTGAACATTCACTGGCATAGTGTCCCATTTCTTTACAATGATTACATTGCACATGGCTTTTGTCCTTCTTTTTCTTGGGTTTCTCCAAAGCTAGGACTGCTTCTAGTTCATGTTCTTCATATGTTATCTCATAGGTAGGAATGTCTATTGGTTTCTTTGACCTTCTATTGCTCCTTGGATAATTCATATGCTTCTTCTTTGGTCCTTTAAATTGGGTCGTATTGCATGGAGGTACAAGTGGTGATTTTCCTTTGCCCTCATCCTTTTTGGTAGACTTAGCTCCCTCTTAATAGTCTGCAATCAGTTGTTGCACTCCACCTTGTTTCCTTTGTTCAACTATGGAATAGATGGGGCATTGGATGGGGACATGATTATTTCCTTCACATAGGTAACAAGTAGCTTGAGAGGTGGGACATTGGCCAATTGTATGTTTCTCTTCACGGTTGGGGCATTGATCTCCATGCTCCTTGGAAGTGTGATCCTTGTCTCCACAAATATTGAAAGCATGGGTTCCTTCTAGAATAACATCTTTGTCATCCTTGTTGTCACAAACTCCTTTGGAAGAGTTGCTTTCCATGTTGATCATTTGATCTGTCACCTTATGCAACAATTGGGCTTGGGTTTCAAAAAACCTTTGCATGGTTGGATCTTCCCCACTGGTGTTGGCTATGAATTGAGTTGTCACTTGGTTCAACTGGTTTTGGTTGGCTATAAGTTCTCTCATGTTGTCCTCTTGGCTGTTGTTGTTGTCATCGACCTTGATGTTGGAGTCTCTTGGAGTAGTCATCTGTTTGGGTTGAATTGAGATTAGAATAGGCAAAATATCTCTAAGGAAATAATTCTAATCACACACTTCACATTTCACACAAACAATGTGCAAGCAATCAAAAACAAACACTCCTTTCAAACACAAGTTTCCAAGCATATTCTTAGGCAACCAAAATATTTTTGTTACACCACATAAGTTGGTGGGTTTGGCTTAAACTAAATATGGTGGTCCATCTATATGGTTCACTTGTGATCTTTCCATCCTTCTTGGTTGATTCTTCTTGCTTGAGATCATGGTTTCCTTGGGAAATCTCTTGGTCACAAAACTTAAAAGGTGATGATGGCTCCTTCTAATTTGTGTTTCCTTAGTCTCCAAATCTTGAGCAAGATTTCATGTCTCACTTGTCCTTAGTGATATCCAAGGTTGAAGTCCTTGGTGAAAATGCTGAAGATGTTGAAGTCATTAGAGTTGAAGATGTTGAAGTCATTAGAGTTGATGAAGTCCTTAGCTCATGGTGAAGTCTTTGGCCATGGGGTAGGCTTTGTCCATCAAGTTTGAAATAGATGAGATGTAGAATCAAAACCAAAATGGTTGAGGGAAAGAGTTTACAAGATTGTTTGTATGTACGTTTTGGAACAAATACAACTCTTATTTTCCTAAGGGGTTTGGTCCAATCTTAGGGTTACAAATCCTACAGGCAACACAATGCTCTGATACCATCTGTAGAGGTCCCAACCTTTAATAAGGTAGAGATCCCTGTGTTTACAATGCTAGTCCCTGGATCAATAGCTAGCATCCACAGTTAAGATGTAATATCAAGAAACAAAGGTCATAATAAAGCTTTATAACCAGGAATAAAATATTTCATTACATCTTACATAGCTCATTTGGCTATCACATTACATTGCAGCAGAATATCTATAAGCATGGGGTCCTTCATCTTCAAAGTGCCACAGGCAAACATGTTGGTTGTAGACTTGTAATCCTAATCAATAAACTTCACTAACACCAAACCAACCTGCAACATTACAAGTTACAGCCATAAGGGTCAATACATTTGAATTGTATTAGCAAGTTTCACTACTATGTAGAAATAAGTGGATCCTAACATTACATGCATATTTGGCTAAGTAGGGTTTTAGGCTCATTTGCAGAAAGAAGTATAATTTATCCTATCTTTTCAAAATGGTTTTGATCTTTTGTCAAATCTTTCTGAACTCCTTGGAAACCTCCAAGTGCTTCAAGTCTCTTGTTGTCACTTTCAAGTTTTACTTTTAGAAATTGGAATGTCGAGATCTCCCATAGCTTCAGGCCTTAGTTGCTCAGTATTGTCCATACCGGGGACACGGCTAAGTACTTAGATTTTTATCTTCTGCAGAAGTTGTACACTTTACCCACATGACACATTCTCATCTTGATGCCACCAATGTCACCGGATAAGTACTCACCAAGATGGAGTACTGGCAGATTGAGAATGTGACGAAGTCTTTCCATAGGAGTCCTCCCAATACACAATGCTGGCTTGTCTTCCAGGCACCAATGTAGGGTTCCAAGTTCCCTCATTCTGGTTAACCTGAAGAGGCCAGTGCATGGGTCTTCCACTATGTAGTTGACTAAGCCAGTGCCCATTTAGCATGTGGCTATACACGGAAGCCACTATACGAGAAACATGTTCAATCTCTAAGTCCCTGGGTGGTTTTCTTCTAGTGCACAACAAAAAGAGATTGCCATATAAACATGGTTCCTCTTGTTCCCACCTTGTCCAAAACTTGAGTATCCTTGTCCACCCAGGTGGTTCATTGAGTACTTGTTTTATTATATAAAACACAAGTCTTTTCAATACTTCTCATAAACTCAACATGTATCCCTTCTCAATATATAAAGCAGGGCTAAGCATATTACAACTACATTGTTTTCACTAAGGAATATATAGGGGTATCCTATTAGGATTTAGCATAGCAAAATATAGTAGACCTCATCATGCATGTTTCAAAATCCACTAAGTGTAATGAAAATAGTAGGACTTGGATGATAGTGTCACTTGCCTTTTTTTGGTAGAGTATGTTGGTTCACTTCTTGATCTTTCTAATATCACACTCTTCTAATTTCACTACAAATCAATCAAGCAAACATAGATTCAACTAGCATTCCAACCATTATTCAAACAATTCATCACACATAAAATAATAGAAACTAAGTTATGCATGCAAGCATGCAAAAGATAGTTTTATTTGCAAAGGTGGTTTCTACTAGGCTCTATACATTGTAATGTTCAAAGTGGTCATTTTCTAAAGTGTCAAACTCATTTGCAAAAGGGTTTTATCTATAAACCATTTTAAATCAAAACCTTATTTCATGTGGTGGAAAATGTTTTTACCAAAGCAACAATTTTATATTGTTCAAAAAATAAGTTGTTAATTCACAAAACATGGTGTTTAGGTTCAGTAGGTTTGAATCAAAACATTTTCCAAAGGTTTTTCTCAAAAAACATTTCCATATCAAAATCAGTATTTTTATTTGACTAGAAATGAGCTATTTCAATTATTCAATCCTAATCTTCACAAAATACATTTTTAAATCTAAAAGTTGGTTCCTAGGGTTAGTAGGTTCACAACAAATCATTTTTCAAAGATTTCAACCCGAAAATTATTTTGGAAAAAAATTTATATCCTAAACAAGCATAACCTAGTTTCTGCAAAAACAAACATTTTACCAGAAGCTTTTTACTAAACCAAGTGCATGGTTGGCTAGGGATTGTTTTTATGAATCCATTGATATAAAATTTGCAAATTTTGGACGTGTGGATCAAAAGTTATGCAATTTACAAGTTTGCATTTAAATCAGATTCTAAATTCTGCTTTTAAATGATCCAGTACACGGGCGTGTTTCTACTGGCCGGTACCGGTTCGTACGGATCGGCCTCTGTGAGGCGTTGGATCTAAACAGATCGCGCGGCGTAGATCAACTCGTACCCCTTCAGTAAGTGATATGTTACTACGCGTCGGATTGAAATCTAACGGTGCAGATTCATGCGACCAAATAGTGGCGGCGCTGCGCGGTGACTGGCGGCGGCGATGCTCGGCTAGCAGTGCTGCGGCGGCTACAGGAAGAGAGGGAGAGGGGGAGAGGGCTCACCGTGCTCGCGCGGTTGAGGTGAAGCTCAAGGTGGCGCTGGCTTGGCAAGGGGCGCCGGGTACCAATTCTCGCCGGAGTAGCTGGCGAGCAGTGGTTCTGTTCATGATGGGGCAACGCTATGTTCACCCAAGGCAAAACAAAGGCACGGTCAGATGCGTACAGTCCTGGGGATCTTAGGAATATCAATAGGGAGGATCGGGGTGGTCGGCTCTTACCAGGAAGGCTCGTCGGAGGCGAGACAGACGGCGGTGGCGAGTTGAGGTCGTTTTTGCCGATGCTAGGGAACGCGCGCGGGAGAGTGGAACACACGGAAAGGTACGCCTGGAGGTGGAGGACAAGCTTGTGTGTAGTGGAAGGCGAGGGGCGGCGAGGTATGGCCGAATTCACTAGAGAAGCTCGTCGAGCAAGGCGGTGCAAGGAATTCAGGCAGCCTATGGCGAAGGAGGAGCCGCCTAGGGGAAAAGAGAGAGGGGAGAGCGGCGATTTAACGAGCGTAGTCACTGCAAGGAATTAAGGCCGTCTTCAACGCGTATTCATCGCCGGAATTACTCGCTGCAATGACAGGGCGAGTTCACCGCAGGGAGGAAGAAGGTGACGTGGGCGTGGGGTCGTCTGGCAGTGAGAGAGAGAAGGGTGTGGTGGGGTCCTGCTGTCTGCGAGTGTGCGGGTGTGAGTTCGAGTGGAAAACGGTTCGCGCGTGGGGGGAGAAAGTTGGGCTGTGACTGGGCTGCTAGGCCAGATGGGTTGGGTTGAGTTTTGATTTTTTTGTTCTGAATCTTTTTCTTTTTCCATTTAGTTTTCTGTTTTGAAATTCATTCCAACAATTCAAACAACAAATGGATTCAAACTTTTGCCAAGCTTTGTATTGATTTTAGTTCTGTTAACTAACACAAACGAAAGTCCAAAATAAATAATGTTTTTATTCTTTTAGGATCTATTTAAATAATTAAATAATAGACCTTAGTTATTATTTCAAATAGGATTTGTTTTATTAAAATCTCTATTTTGAAAGCTAAATAATATCCAACCCAAATCAGTAGGTTTTATTTGAAAATACAAAACACTTGGATCATTTATTTAAAATAAAATAACAAGTTTTTGTGTTTAATTAAAATGGGAAAACCTTTACTTTAATATAATTGGGTATTAATAAATCCTCGTTATTTTATTTAAATAGACCTTTATATTTTTAATTAAAACAAAATATTTTATTTCAAAAACATGGCCAAGGTTTAATTTGGCTTTATAAAAATAGTCCTTATTTAAATTTCTACCCTTTTCATTTGAAAACCAAATCTTTTTATTTAAAGATTCAAAAATAGTAATTTCACACATTTAATATTTTCTTTATTAATTGTTTATCTTTTCAAATCCCTTTTAGGATTTGTTTGATCAAAAATAGGTTTGAAGGTTTCCAATTGGAATCAAGAGTTTCTTCTCACCCTAAAAATCAACAAAGTTTTATTTCATTCATTTATTTTTCACATAACAAGATTTGGAAAATCTTGGGATGTGACAGGCCATTGATGCAACGTCATCCACATCGTCATTTCAGACCACGATGGCAGCCGTGGTGGCCGGAGCCGGCCATGATCAAGGAACAGCGGCGGCGGCACCAGGGGGTCGCCCATAGAGAGAGAGGGATTCGAGCACGGGGGAGCACGCACAAGACCGAGTGGGTCGGTTTGACCGTCTTGGTCCACCGATCGGGTTGGTCTAGCCCAACCATGGGCCAGACTGACTGGTGGGACCAAGGTAAAATGATATCAAGAAAAAAATAAAAATAAAAATAAAAAGGAAATAATAATTACCAAGATAGCCTCAATATAATATTAGTTGTAGAAAAATAAATAAAAATCCTAAAAATACATATAGTATATCAAAATGTTCACAAATAATATATACCTAATAAAAATATAACTTTATTTGTTTAAAATAAAAATAAAGTAAAACAATTATTAACACCATTAAATCTTAAGTGAAATTTTATAAAAAACAAAAAACCCTAAAAATCAATAAAAAATCATTTTTGTGTATCAAAAGAACTCTACTATTTTATAAAAATACTAACTTAGAGTTTTACAAATAAAACATAAAGCAAATAATTAAAGACACTTAATTCTTTGATGAATTTTATAAAAATAAAGATTAAGGTCTTGAATAAATATATTACACTAGAAAAATATTAAATATATTATTAGGAAAGTCTTTAATATTTTAAATAATACCTATTTTGTGAATTCTTTAAAACAATTCTTAAGTAAGAAATAATTACAATTCTTATAAAACCTTGAGTAATTAGTATCTTAGTACTAATTCCAGACCTATAACTTGAATTCATAATCGAATTTAAGTATAACTTTTAACTTTAAAATATTCTTTAAAAAATCTTATTAAGAATCCTTTTAAATAAACATTCAGTATCACCCATTTATATAATATGGAGAATAATCATTATATCTTAACCACTATTAACATAACTTTAAATTCTAACAAATTACTAAGATCATCTAATTATGATCCCATTAAATAAATACATATTACTTTCATAATAGCAAAACTAATTTAATCTAATCATTCACTTGAATGTAAAATGAATAATCCCACACTTTAATCATACTTATCATCAATCCAAAACTTGAGAATAATGAAAACAAATTACATCTTAAGTTTACTTAACCTCTTCAAGTTAACTTTAGTCTCAAAAGCTTATGAACATCATGTCTAATAAACTACTTATGTTTTTATAGTTAACTTTGGTCTATTTCAATTAAGAAATAATGCATCGCAAGTCCAAGCTAATAAATCAAATACCATAAGGCATTGATCACATTTTATTAACAATGAAGATTGCTTAAACATTATAAAGAAAATCTTTTCTTCAAAAGTTATTCTTTTTGCCACTTCAAATAACAATCTTATAATAAGTCCTTCAACTCTTAACAACTCAATCCCAAGGACTTTTATCATAGTCACCACATGACAATTCACCATAATCACATCATCTTATACTTTACTTACATATTTTGGATTGTTAACACTTAGGTTCCTTATAAAGGTCATTACTTATAAAGTAAAATTTGAAGATAAACCAACTCTGAAAATAATCACTTAAATTCACTTAACTTAAAGTATTGGGGATTCTATTTGGGAGTTTTACAAAAATGCATAGCATTACATATGCATAACTGCATATTGCTTCTTTAAACATTAGTCCTTACCGGACCAATGATGTAGATTTCAGATATTGGATCATATGCCGTCTCAAAGACCGTGAGTGCATAATCTTGCAATCACAAAAGGCAAGTTCACACTTGCTCATGTCCTTTGATTATTTTCTGTAAAGTATTTTACAACTCCAGTGTTATCATCACCTGCATTTGAAAAAGGTCAGAAAACACTATTTTCATAATAATGTGATTATAGGTTATTTACCATGAGGTAATAACCTACTATAAGAGTTCCGGTAGTAAAGGAACATATTAGCTAGGACTTAACAACCAATTTCGCCAGTGATTCTTGCGCCGTATATTACGTTTTGACCATGAGATTTGGAATGGGACGGAGAAGTCAGCTGTATCTTTTCTCTCTCGCATGGAGCTGGATGTGCGGGTCATGGCTGTTATCACTCGTAGCATGCATATTATTTATGGTAATTCGTAGAGGATATGCAGCATATGGGTGGGAGCCCTCAACGTCCGCATCTGAACGGTCTGTACAAACCATTGCCGTAATTCAATAGGTGGGCATGGTGTACACCTAGGAGACATGCAGGTTCACGGAGAAGGTAGTGATTGGCTTGGATCTTAGGTTGGGCTTCAAACCAAGGATGTTTGAACAGGGACATACTCCCGGCCGTGCAACAAAACCTAAGGTCTCTCATGGGTAAAGTGACGCACCTCTGCAGAGTGTAAGAACTGTAACTTGTTACTCCCTATTCCGGGAAGGAGCTGCGAACACTGCGGGAAAGGAACTCCATGAAAGTTCTGGTAAACCCGTGAAGGCTGACGGACATAGTTTTTCAGAATAAAATCAGCCTTTGAAGAAATGTGTCACATCCCAAGATTTTCCAAATCTTGTAATGTGAAAAATAAATAAACAAAATAAATAATTGTTCAAAATTAGAGTGAAAAGAAACTTTTGTTTCTAAATGGAAACTTAAAATTCCATATTGAACAAACTTTGGTTCATGTTTGAATCCAACTAAATACAAATCAAGTGGAATGCTTTCTTCTTAAAATGCATCTTGAAATTTAAACACTTGGAGAATAAACCAAAACCCTAAAATCCTAATGGAAGAAAATCATTTCCAAGCTATCACTAAGACCATGGATTTGATCCAAATAGAAATTTGTTAAACAAACATTTCAAAATGATCAAGAATGACAAATAGAAATATTATAAAACCATATGAATTGGTTTCACTTAATTTGGAGCCATAGATAAAATCTTATGAATTTAATAAGATAAGGAAAAGTAATTTTAAAAGCTAATAAAACACTTATATAAAATCCATACCAAATGGTGAGCAAATAATCCTAAAGATAATTAAAGGGATAAATAAATATCAAATAATATTTTACAAATTGGAATCACCAAGTTTGGATCTATAAATAAGAAGATATGGATTTTATAACATAAAGATAGAAATATTAAATAAGGAATATTTAAAGACTAAATTAAATCTTGGCCTAATCCATTAAGCAAATGGAATGAATAGAATCCAAATCCAAATAAAATGATAAAGAATTCCAAATAAAATGGCATTAACCAAATTCTATTTGAATAAATATAAAATTCCTATTAGAAATGATTAATTAAATCATGAGAAAATAAGATTTGGAATTTACCCAAGTGTGCTAAAAATTATTTAATTAACTTAAATTAGATCAAAGGAATCTTCTAAATAAAATTTATGGAATTGAAGCTATATTTAATATCATTGGAAATAAAACAAATACCCAATTCAAATGATTTATGAATCATATTAAATATTTTCCAAATAATTTTAGGTGTATATCTTTGACACCCTATTAAGTAAATAAAACTTACTGAAAGGTTTTGGAAGGATTTAGAATTCAAATGGATTTTAAAAAACATTATTAAATCTTGAATGAATTAATACAAGAACCTACTTTAAATAATTAAAAAGACACTAAAAGAATAAAAGATTTATTCTAAAATTGACTTCAGAATGTGGTAATAAACAGGGTTTGATTATTCACAAAATTTGGCAAAGCTTTGGATTCAAATGAGTGTTTGAATTGTTTAAATCAAAATCAAAACAGAATAAAAGAAGTGGAAAAAGAAAAAGAAACAGAACAAAAAAATGAACAAGGTCGACCCAACTAACCTAGCCCACTAAGCCCATCAGCAGCCCATCTCTCTCCCCCGAACCGTTTCTTTTCTCACTCACGTCTGCACACGCTCAGCAACTGACTAGCTGGACCCACTCCTCCTCTCTCCCTCTCGCTGACAACGGACCCCACGACCACGTCGTCATCGTTCTTACCCGCCGCTGACCGCGCCCTCCCTCTCTCCCGTTACTGCCGATTGATTCGCGTGCTAAATTCTCTTTAATGCCGCGTGAACCTCGCCCCCTGACCACACTCACTTAAGCGCCCGTATCCCCTCTTCCTCCCCCCCAAACATCACGCCTCAAGAGCCACCAGGCTGCTCGGAATCATCTCCGGACCGCCACTGTCTCCGGCGAGCTCCACCTCCAATTCCGACCACTCGCCATCGCCCCTCGCCTCCTCGAGCACACGAGCGTGACCCCCAGTCCCTGGCGCTTCTCTCTACACCCTCATCTTGCTCGCGCGTGCTCCCCAGCATCGGTAACGACGACGACCAGTAGCGCCGCCGTCTGACTTTTCTCCGACGAAGCCTCCAGGTAGTAACTGAGCACCCCATACCTCTCGTTGATGCACACATGATCGCAGACCCCGTACGCATCTAACGCTATCGTTATTTTTCCTTCCCGTGGCCTGTAGCCTCGCCCCCGTCGACAACTGAGCGAGCCCGACGCCGTCACTGACTCCGGCGAGCGATTGCCGTCACCACCGTGCACCCCTCGACGAGCTGCGGCCACCTTGAGCATCCCCACGCCAAGGAGAACTCGGTGAGCTTCTCCCTTCGCTCTCTCGCTTCCTGTAACGTCGACACCATCGTTCGACCGGCCGCCACGCTGGCAAGCATCGAAATGTTCGATTTCGATCTAATGGCTAGGATAGAATCTAACCCGAAGGGGTAAGTAGTGCCTCTGAGCCATGCGATGTTACTTATATCCAACGCACCAGAATAAGCGATCCGCACGAACCGGTATGGGCGAATAGAATCGACGTGGCCGCAGTGTTAATTTAAAAACAGAATTTGATCTATTGTATTAGTAAACTTGCAAAATTCATAACTTTCAAACCACACGTCCAAATTTTGCAAATTTTATATCAATGGATTCATCAAAACAAGTACTTTCTGACCATGCACTTTGTTTAGTAAAATATTTCTGTTAAATTGATTGTTTTTCTAGAAACTTATGTAGGCATATTTGGAATATAAATTTTATTCTAAAATGACTTTTGAGATAAAACCTTGGGAAAATGGTTTTTTTTAACCTACTGACCATAGAAATCAATTGGTGGTTTCAAAAATATATTTGGTGAAGCAAAAGAATAAATCGTTGATTTAAACCATTTCTAGTCAAATAAAATATTGATTATTTGTTAAAAATGCTTTTTGGAGAAAACCTTTGGGAAATGTTTTGATTTAAACTCTCTGACCCTAAACACAAGGTTTTATGATTTGAAAACATATTTTGTGAACCCTATAGATTGTTGCCTTATTAAAAGCATTTCTCCACCACATAAAATAATGCTTTGGTTTAAAAATGGTTTATAGGTAGAATCTTTTGCAAATAGTTTTGCCACTTTATAAAATGACCAATAAGTGCTTTAGAATGTTTATAATCTATTAGAAACCACTTTTCCAAATAAAACAATCTTTATCATGCTTGCATGCATTGTTTTGTTTCTATCATTTTATGTGATGTTCTGCTTGAATGGTAGATTGAAATATTGCTTGCTTGATTGAATTGTAGTGGAAATTGAAGAGTGTGATTGTTGCAAGATGAAGGAGTGAACTTATACCCTCTACCAAAAAGGAAAGTGATGCTTCATACCTTTGTCCCATTATTTTCACTATGCACTAGTGATATTTATAAGTAGGACTTGCATGGAATTTTGCTAAGTGTAAACTATGCCATGGGAAAACCTAGTAGATGAAACCTTAGTAGAATTTTCCTAAGATAAGATTCCTAATACTATCATGCTTAGCTTAGCTAGTAGAAAACAAGGGTGGAATATATATTCATACTATGGAATACTTCTAAGTCAAGGACTTGTGTTTTGTTTAATAAAACAACTAAGTGAATGAATCACCTGGGTGGAATGGAAGGAATGGTTTGTGTTGAGTGGTTCACAAGGCCCATTTCTATGGTTTACCTTGTGTATCTCACTTGTGGATGGCCACCTAGGAACAAAGAGATTTGAGATGTCAAATGTTGAGAAGCTTCAAGTGCAGCCACTTGGCCTTATGGGCTCTGCCAGGATCATATAGGTTGCAATAACTTAGCCAAATGGACAGTTGGTGGTAGGAGATGATAGGTTGGAACGCGTCCATTCTGGTCTAAGGTAAGGCTTCTGAAAGATCTTGTCTTTGGAAACCAAGTCTTGTGGGGAAAGTGCACCACCTCTGTAGAGTGAAAAATCTAAGTACTTAGCCATGTCCCTGGCAAAGGACAATTTGAGCATCAAGACATGGAAGCTATCAAGAATCTCCTCATCCAAATTTCTAAGTTAAAAACTTGTGGTTGAACAAGGGTTGAAGGATCACCAATTTCTATTGGGAGATGCCTTGGGTGATTTTGTCAAGCAAAAACTTAGTGTTTTCAAATGATAAGGAAAATCTATTTTGAGCAAAGCAAGCCTAAGTTCCACTTAGCCAAATGCATATAGATGATAGACTCCACTATACTACCATAGTATCACTTTCCAATACAATTCAAATGTATTGACCCTTGTGGCTGTAACTCATTATGTTGCAGGTTTGTTTGATGTTAGTGAACTTTATTGATTAGGATTACAAGTCTACAACCAACATGTCTGCCTGTGGCACTTTGAAGATGAAGGACCCCATGCTATTGTTATATTCTGCTGCATTGTAATGAGATAGCCAAATGAGCTATGTAAGATGTAATAAATTATTTTATTCCTGGTTATAAAGTTGTATTATGACCTTTGTTTCTTGATATTACATCTTAACTGTGGATGCTAGCTATTGATCCAGGTACTAGCATTGTAAACACAGGGATCTCTACCTTATTAAAGGTTGGGAACCTTACAGATGGTATCAGAGCATTGTGTTGCCTGTAGGATTGTAACCCTAGGATTGGACAAAACCCTTAGAAAAATAGGAGTTGTATTTGTTCCAAAATTTATTTACAAACAATCTTGTGAACTCTTTCCTCAACCATTTTGGTTTTAACTCTACATCTCTTCTATTTCAACTTGATGGATAAAGCCTTCTCCATGGCCAAAGACTTCATCATGTGCAAAGGACTTCATCAACTCAAATGACTTCAACATCTTCAAGTGATTTCAACCTTATTCTCAACAAGGACTTCAACCTTGGATATCACTAAGGATCACAAGTGAGACAATAATATTATTCAAGACTTGAAGACTAAGGAAACACAACTTAGAAGGAACCATCATCACCTTTGAAGTTTTGTGACCAAGACACAAGAATTTTCCCAAGGAAACCATGATCTCATTCAAGAAGAACCAACTAAGAAGGATGGAATGACCTCAAGTGAACCATATAGTTGGACCACCATATTTAGATTAAATTAAACCCACCAACTTATGTGGTGTAGAAAAAATATTTTATTGCCTAGAAATGTACTTAAACTTGTTGTTGAGTGGAATGTTTGTTTGTGATTGCTTGCACATTGCTTGTGTGAATTGTGATGTGTGTGATTAGAATTATTCCCTTAGAAATATCCTGCCTATTCTAATCCCAACCCAACCCAAACAGATGACTACTCCAAGAAACTCCGACATCAAGGTTAGTGACAATAACAACAACCAAGAGATGCACATGAGAAAACAACTACTAGCAAACCAAACCCAGTTGAACCAAGTAACAACTCAGTTTTTCGCCAACAACAATGTATTAGACCCAACCATACAAATGTTTTTGGAAATTCAATCCCAATTGTTGCAAGGGATGGCCACTCAAATGATCAACATGGGAGACAACCTTTCCCAAGGAGTTTGTGACAAAAAGGATGTCAAGGATGATATTTTAGAAGGAACCCAAGCTTGCAATGTTTGTGGAGACAAGGATCACACTCCCAAGGAACATAAAGATCAATGCCCCAATTGTGAAGAGAAACATACAACTAATCAATGCCCCACATCTCAAGCTACTTGTTTCCTATGTGAAGGAAATAATCATGTCCCTATCCAATGCCCCATATATTCCATAGTTCAACAAAGGAAACAAGGTGGAGTGCAACAACAGTTTGTAAACCCTGAAGAAGGAACAACTTCTACCAAGAAAGATGAAGGCAAAGTCAAAACTATGCACCATAAGGCCAAATCCAAAGTGATCACAAAGTGTTGCTACTCTTGTGAAGAAGGTCATATTTCTAGTAAATGCCCCAAGAAGAGAGAAAGATTTCCCGCCTTTGTGGTGAAGTATGAAGAGCATGAACTAGAAGAACTCCTAGCTTTGGAGAGACCCAAGAAGAAGCAATGCCCCAACCCTAGCAAGAAGGATATTACCCAAGAGCAATGTTACACTTGCAAAGAGATGGGACACTATGCCAATGAATGTCCAGAAAAGAAGAAGAACCAAGGAAACAAACAAGAGGCAATGATACCAAAGGAAAAGAAAGATATCAGCCAAGTGATGTGTTTCAATTGCAAAGAACCGGGACATTATGCAAGCAATTGTCCAGAAAAGATGAAGCACAAGATAAACAAGCCTATGAAGGATCTCAGCCTTCTCACATGTTTCAAGTGTGGAAACAAAGGACACAATGCAGATGTTTGCCCAGAGAAGTTTCAACAAGATCCCAAGAAAGCCAAGATGTAATCTAGTTGGAAAAATTTTAAGGGTGGTAGTACCCTAGTTACTTTAAGCCAACTTGTAACCCTAGCCTTCCCAAATCTCGGGACGAGATTTATTTTAAGGGTGGTAGCCTGTCACATCCCAAAATTTTCCAAATCTTGTAATGTGAAAAATAAATAAACAAAATAAATAATTGTTCAAAATTAGAGTGAAAAGAAACTTTTGTTTCTAAATGGAAACTTAAAATTCCATCTTGAACAAACTTTGGTTCATGTTTGATTCCAACTAAATACAAATTAAGTGGAGTGCTTTCTTCTTAAAATGCATCTTGAAATTTAAACACTTGGAGAATAAACCAAAACCCTAAAATCCTAATGGAAGAAAATCATTTCCAAGCTATCTCTTAGACCATGGATTTGATCCAAATAGAAATTTGTCAAACAAACATTTCAAAATTATCAAGAATGACAAATAGAAATATTATAAAACCATATGAATTGGTTTCATTTAATTTGGAGCCATAGATAAAATCTTATGAATTTAATAAGATAAGGAAAAGTAATTTCCAAAGCTAATAAAACACTTATCTAAAATACATACCAAATGGTGAGAAAATAATCCTAAAGATAATTAAAGGGATAAATAAATATCAAATAAGATTTTACAAATTGGAATCACCAAGTTTGGATCTATAAATAAGAAGATATGGATTTTATAACATAAAGATAGAAATATTAAATAAGGAATATTTAAATACTAAATTAAATCTTGGCCTAATCCATTAAGCAAATGGAATGAATAGAATCCAAATCCAAATAAAAGGATAAAGAATTCCAAATAAAATGGCATTAAACAAATTCTATTTGAATAAATATAAAATTCCTATTAGAAATGATTAATTAAATCATGAGAAAATAATATTTGGAATTTACCCAAGTGTGTTAAAAAAATATTTAATTAAATTAAATAATATCAAAGGAATCTTCTAAATAAAATTTATGGAATTGAAGCTATATTTAATATCATTGGAAATAAAACAAATACCCAATTCAAATGATTTATGAATCATATTAAATATTTTCCAAATAATTTTAGGTGTATATCTTTGACACCCTATTAAGTAAATAAAACTTACTGAAAGGTTTTGGAAGGATTTAGAATTCAAATGGATTTTAAAAAACATTATTAAATCTTGAATGAATTAATACAAGAACCTACTTTAAATAATTAAAAAGACACTAAAAGAATAAAAGATTTATTCTAAATTTGACTTCAGAATGTGGTAATAAACAGGGTTTGATTATTCACAAAATTTGGCAAAGGTTTGGATTCAAATGAGTGTTTGAATTTTTTAAATCAAAATCAAAACAGAATAAAAGAAGTGGAAAAAGAAAAAGAAACAGAACAAAAAATGAACAAGGTCGACCCAACTAACCTAGCCCACTAAGCCCATCAGCAGCCCATCTCTCTCCCGAACTGCTTTTCTCACTCACGCCAAGACCCGCCAAAATCGACTAGCCGGACCCACTCCTCCTCTCTCCCTCTCACGACAACGGACCCACCCACGCCATCGTTCTCACCCCTGACCGACCACGCCCTCCCTCTCTCCTGTTACTGTCGATTGATTCACGTGGTAAATTCTCTTCAATGTCGCGTGATCCTCGCCCCCTGACCACACTCACATAAGCTCCCGTATCGCCTCTTCCTTCCCCCCCCAAAAATCATGCCTCGAGAGCCACCAGGCTGCTCGGAATCATCTCCGGACCGCCACTGTCTCCGGCGAGCTCCACCTCCAATTCCGACCACTCGCCATCGCCCCTCGCCTCCTCGAGCACACGAGCGTGACCCCCATTCCCTGGCGCTTCTCTCTGCACCCTCATCTTGCTCGCGCATGCTCCCCAGCATCGGCAACGACGACGACCAGTAGCGCCGCCGTCTGACTTTTCTCCGACGAAGCCTCCAGGTAGTAACTAACCACCCCATACCTCTCGTTGATGCACACATGATCGCAGACCCCGTACGCATCTAACGCTACCGTTATTTTTCTTTCCCGTGGCCTGTAGCCTCGCCCCTGTCAACAACTGAGCGATCCCGACGCCATCACTGACTCCGGCGAGCGATTGCCGTCACCACCGTGCGCCCCTCGACGAGCTGCGGCCACCTTGAGCATCCCCACGCCACAGAGAACTCGGTGAGCTTCTCCCTTCGCTCTCTCGATTCATGTAACATCGACACCGCCACCGTCTGACCGCTCCGCCGCCACCTGCCGCCGCCAGCGCCGCCACTCGTTGGCAAGCATGCTGAGCGCCGTTCGATTTCGATCTAATGGCTAGGATAGAATCTAACCCGAAGGTGTAAGTAGTGCCTCTGATCCGTGCGATGTTACTTAGATCCAACGCACCAGAATAAGCGATCCGCACGAACCGGTATGGGCGAATAGAATCGTGACGCGTGGCCAGTGTGTTAATTTGAAAACATAATTTGATCTATTGTATTAGTAAACTTGCAAAATTCATAACTTCCAAACCACACGTCCAAATTTTGCAATTTTTATATAAATGGATTCAGCAAAACAACTACTTTCTGACCATGCACTTTGTTTAGTAAAATGTTTCTATTAAATTGATTGTTTTTGCCGAAACTTATGTAGGCATATTTCGAATATAAAATTTATTCTAAAATGACTTTTGAGATAAAACCTTTGGCAAATGGTTTGTTTTGAACCTACTGACCATATAAATCAATTGGTGGTTTCAAAAATATATTTGGTGAAGCAAAAGAATAAATCTTTGATTGAAACCATTTCTAGTCAAATAAAATATTGATTATTTGTTAAAAATGCTTTTTGGAGAAAACCTTTGGGAAATGTTTTGATTTAAACTCTATGACCCTAAACACAAGGTTTTATGATTTGAAAACATATTTTGTGAACCCTATAGATTGTTGCCTTATTAAAAGCATTTCTCCACCACATAAAATAATGCTTTGGTTTAAAAATGGTTTATAGGTAGAATCTTTTGCAAATAGTTTTGCCACTTTATAAAATGGCCAATAAGTGTTTTAGAATGTTTATAACCTATTAGAAACCACTTTTCCAAATAAAAAAATCTTTAGCATGCTTGCATGCTGTCGTGGGAATGACCACGACAGATGCTGCAATCGGCAGCGAGTAGTAGAACATGGGGCAAGGGCGGCCAGCCATGTGCGGTGCGAGATGAGGGCGAAGACACAGGGTTTTACCCAGGTTCAGCCCCCCGGAGGGTAAATACCTACTCCTTCTAGATTGTATTATGATGGAAGTACAATGGGGCAAGCTCGGCGGCTAGGCAGCGAGTCGCTTGGTTGGATGACGGAACGTATCCTCTACTCGCCCTCTAGGGAGGTTTATATAGACTCACCCCCCTAGGGTTTACAGATCTCAACCGAATCAGTTAAGGTTTCGACAATCGTTTAACCTAATCCGACTGGGCCTATCTACTCTCCTGGGCCTTCAGCTTCCAGTCGCTTGAATCTATGCCAGGTCTCGATCCAGTCGCCGTCCTGCAGGCCCACTCGCCAGCCTCGGTCGGTTTAACACCTCCGGGTATACCCCGGTAGGCATATCCCCATCAGTAGTCCCCGAGGACGTCGTTGATTGGTCGCAGGTGTTCGTTGGCAATCGGAGTATGCGGGTCCAATGCGGACACCCAGTGGAATCGGCGGCGGACTCCTGAACAAAGGAAAAACCAGTTATTCTAGTCGCAATGATAGCGATCAGTTAGGTCGCAGCTCGGCTAACGGGTCGGCGAATGTTCAGTCACTGTTGTAGTGATCGGGTCAGCGAGTCGAATGGATGAAGTTGGACCGTCAGATGAGGTCAAAATATCCATTGGGGTAATCCAACGGTAACTTTGGCGTAATCACCGCGTAGTAACGGCTCCCGAAATTGGCGGGTAGTAACCGCTATATAAGGGAAATGGCAGGCGATCGGGAAAACACTCCTTCGTCTTTCCTCCGATTTCGCCCATCTCCGTTTTCCCCCGCATCATGATCCAATCGATCCAGAAAGCCCCGACCTCTGCGATCCTTTCAGCCAATGGACCCCTCCACCGAACCATGGGGCAGGTCCAAGTGCACCAGGGCGCTACTGGCATCCTTCGAGGAGGCCGGGATCCTCGCTACAGATGGCGATCCTCGCGCCGGAGAGGTGACCTGCACCATGGAGGGAGAATTTATTTGCTTCACCAGCCACCTGGAGCAGGGGCTGGGATTTCCCACGTCTCTCTTCTTCCGGCGCTTATGCGCCTTCTACGGAATCCAGTTGTCGGACCTGGGTCCGCACAGCATCAAGCAACTCGCCATTTTTGTGGCGTTGTGCAATTGCTACCTGGGCTGTAGGCCCTACTTCCCCATGTGGCAAGATCTGTTCCACGGGAGAGTTAGTCGCGAAGAATCAGGCGGCCCAATGCTGGCTGCGGGTGGCCTGACGTTTTAGTTGAAGTCGAAGCCCTCCTTCTTTGATCTGATGCTGCCTGCCAAGGCGGCAAGAGAGTGGAAGAAGTCCTGGTTCTACGTCACCGAGGCTACTCCAGACGGCGAGGTAGCGATCCCAAGGTACTCCGCCGACCGGCCCGAACCGCGCTGACTCCAGGTCGGCAAGCTCCCACTAGACAAGCGGATGGTCGTGGACGAGATGCTTCAAACCATCCGCGGCCTAAAGAAGAAGGGCCTCCAAACCATCAACTTGTACAACTGCTGGCTTGGGCGGCGACTCATTCCCTTGGCCCGCCGCGACCATTACATGTACGAGTACACGGGCAGGGAAGACTCGACGAAATCCTGCCTCGCCGAGTGGAAACTCGAAGACTACGTCCTGGCGCTGAAGAAGATCACCCAAGCGATACACGGGCCGGTAAGGTTGCCCCTACACCGCGAAGCATCCAGCTCCGACGGTAAGTCGCTGTTTTCACTACCATTCGCAGTCGCAGTTGATGCTTTCGCGGTTATATTGATATTGTCGTGTGCCTACTGCAGTTATTCCAAGTGGTGGAAGGATGGCTCCCACCCGCGGACGACGAGAACTCGAGCTCGTCTGTTCAGGACGGGGGCGAGTCGCCTCCTGCCAAAGGCGGCGTCGGGAGCGATGCGAGTGACGACGACGGCGATGACGAGCCCAGGGAAGACGCCGCCCCGATGGTTCGCAAAACTCGCAGGCAACATCAGCGCGAGCTCGAGGTGAGTAGAAGCCTCGAACGTCATGACGATGACGACGAGCTTCCCGAGCACACCTCGCGTCGTGAGGCTAAACCGTCAAAAAAGAAGAAGAAGAAGAAGAAGAAGAAGAAGAAGAAGGAAGTGAAGGCTCCACCGAAGAGAAAGACGAAGCCGGCGAAACAGGCATCTCCGCCTCGTTCGGCGAGTAGTTCCGACGCCACCAGCTTGGCCAAGGAGGAAGCGCCGCAGACAACAGCAACACCAGATGCCGCTGCCGCCCTGGATGAGGTACCTCTGGCCTCGCTTCCACCCCTGTTCGTTCCGGTCTCTGGGTTGGGGGCTGCTCCATGCAGCCTTCACCTCGGAGAGCTCTGCCGACGCTGCCTCGGAGGTTCCCCGTCATGGGCTCATCGTCGAAGAGGCCTTCGTGTCTTGGGCACATGATGTTCTGGAGATGGGCCTCAGTTGGAAACTGGGCCCCGAATTGGAGAAGCCGGCTAGTATCGGCATAGGACTGCGGTTCATACCAGTCGCCAAGTATGTTTTGTCCATCTACTTGTTGTTCGTTGTACTCGGACAATTTGCTCATATCGTTGTTTCACAGGACTGGAGTTAAGAAGATCGGCCACCCTTCCGTGGCCAAGGTGCCACCAGTCGTCGCCGAAGAGGACCCCTCACGGAAGAGGAAAGCTGATGAGGTCGCTGCCCCCACAGACAGTGCTAAGAAGGCCAAGGGCGACGATGTCGTCACGGTCTCTGACGATACGACGGTTGCATCGAGTGATCCTCCGACTGCGACGGAGGTGGCCATGAAGACCAAGGAGGATGTTTCCTCTCCTGGAATGGCCGAGCCGGCTCCTAGTGGCGCTGGAGCATCCGCCGCGACCTTCCCCCGCTTTATGGCCAAAGCGGCTACAGCGAGTGGTATAACGCCATCGAGCCGCACGCCTGGGGTCGCCGAAACGGAGGTCGAGCAGCGTCGCGGGCACACTTCGGCTCTTCTTGCATCTCGGACGCGCTAGCCCATGGCATGTCAAGCATCCATCCAGTATGTCCAGCCCCGAGATCGCCACCGAATTTCAAAGGTCGATTCTTTGGTGTTGTTTTTATCCGTAGCACCCAGTCCCGAAAGTGCCTAGTCGCTGAATTTCAGCGGTTGGGCACTTAGGATTTTTATCTTCGATCCCGAGTGTCCCGCTGAATTTCAGCGGGTGGGCACTTAGGATTTTTTATCTCCAGTCCCCGAGTGTCCAATCGCTGAATTTCAGCGGGTGGGCACTTAGGATTCCATTGTTGTTAACTGTTTGATTTGTGTGCAGGGCTTGCAGCATGAGTCAGCCGATCGGCTTGCTGCGAAGTGTCGCGCGGAGAAGGAACTTGTTGTCGTCCAAGAAACACACAAGGGACTCCAGGCGATCGCTGCCAAGGCAGAGGGGGTCCGCCAGGGCCTTGTCCCGGCGAGTGAACTGACGGTGGCTCAGTCTGTGTTGACTACGGCTGAGAAACGGATCGCTGATCTGGAGCGCGAGCTCAAGGAAGCGAAAGCGGAGGCGAGCGCAATGGATGGGCGAGAAAAAGCTGTTGTTACGGATGCCGCTGAAGAGCGAAAGGTCTCTGACGCCCTCGTTATTGGGCTGCAGAACGACTTCTCCTCGCTTCAAAGCTTCATCACGGGCCTCTGCGGTCCTTTAATTGGTAAATCTCCTGCCTCTGCCTGTAGTAGATGCATTATGTAATCTTTGTTGTACTCACTGCCGCCCTCTGCCCACATGTCGGATTATCGACAGCTCGCAGGAGGCGCAGTCGTACGACGCGCGGCAGTGTGTGACCACTCTGGTCGGCTCGGCCACGTTGTCCGCAGCATGCATTCGGGAGTATCTTCAGGAGATATCGCCTACGGAAGTGATTCCAGCGACCTCGTCGAAGTATGGCGGTATCTGGAGAAGGCGCCGTCAGTCGTCGAGTTCATGACGCGGTCGGCATTTCGGCGCGGGGCGGCAACGGCGCTTAGCCTTGGGCTTCCCCACTTCCCGGAGGACTTCGACCTTGACGACGTGACGAGTGGCTACCCCTCGTCGACGGGCTCGGCGGAGATCGCCGAGGTGTCAAGCCAGACCGGCCGCGGTATACTCCGATCGCGTCTGGGCGATGGGCGACCTCCTCCCTTATCAGGAGACGACTATCGCGCCCAACGATCCCGAGCCGGCGCATCGGGATTTCAAGGTCGAGCAGCCGTTCCGTGCGGCGATGGCGGGTGAGTTGACGATGTACCCGTCGAACATGTACACACCCTTCATTCGCAACCGAAGGGGTGGCGGCGATTCGACGTGGAAGCCTGCGGAATAGAAACATTGTGCCCTGGGGCGTTAGTAGCAATTTGGCCATTGGGCTCAACTTGTATTTTGTAACGACTTTGTTCAACTGTAATGGAATTTCGCGTTATTTTGTGAATTGTCTTGCGATTTTGTTTGCTGATTGGACGAGTCCCCGAGCGCGTCCGCCCTATTTATGGGGTTTACCTCGTTTGCTATGTGTTTGTGGTTTTGAACGTTTTGTCAGTTGTTTTGTTATTGAGGTCGACTCGCCCGAGCTTGGAAAGCCAGTCGCGGGGCGACTCCCACGAGTGCTCTTTACTTGACCGTTTTCCCTTGCACGAACGAGGTCGGGTGGCCGAGTCCCCGAGCATGGTACTTGGTCGTTCTAGTCGCGGCTCTAGGGTGGGTGAGGACTGAGCGCGTTAGAGTGAGCGCATCACTCCTGCCTGACCCGTAGGATCAGTCGCATGGCGAGTCCTGGGCACGCTCTCATACTTGGCGTTTTTCCCTAGTCGCTCGTGCTTAACTGGTCGTCAGTCCCCGAGTGTGGTACTAGGCCGTTCGAGTCGCTGTGTAAAGGACGCGGAGGATCATGGTCGCTGTGACGAGCGAAGGCAGTTGTCTTGGCTCGTTAAACTAGTCGAGCTAGGCGAATCCAATGGGGCTCCGGGTAGGCGTTTTTCATGGACGTTACGAGTCCTGGGGTAACCCAGTGCCCGCGTAACGCACTACTTGGCCGTGCTGGTCGCTGTACCAGAGGTTGACTTCTGCAGTTAGCTTGGCGCTGTTATTACAAGTGCGAGTGGCACAAGACACGGAGAGTAGACGCAATTTGCGGTAACCAGTATGTTTTATTTCATAGCTAGTGGAGGGTACATGTATGGAGTTCTAGGAGTAGAACTTCCGTAGGAGGTTTACATTCCACGGTTGCTTGACGTCGAGTTTCCGTCCCATGGACGTCAAGGAGGTAGTAGGCCGCTGTCAGTACTCGCCCGGTGGTGAATGGTCCCTCCCACGGGGGGGAGAGCTTGTGCATGCCCTTCTTGTCCTGGATGAGGCGTAGCACCAGGTCGCCTTCCTGGAAAGTGTGAGTCTTCACTCGCCGGCTATGGTAGCGACAGAGTCCTTGCTGGTAGATGGCAACGCGGAAGCGAGCTAGGTCGCGTGCCTCGTCGAGTTGATCGACTCCATCCTGGCGTGTGAGTTCGTTTGCAGCCTCCGTGTAGTGGACAACCCTTGGCGAGTCGTGCTCTAGGTCGGTGGGCATGACTGCCTCGGCGCCATACACCATGAAGAAGGGGGTGAACCCTGTCGACCTGTTGACAGAGGTGCGGATGCCCGCATTTACGGAAGGTAGCTCGACCTAGCACCCGGCGCGCCGAGTGGTACTTGAGTCGTGGCTTCGCCATGGAGGATGCTCGTTGCCCGCCTGGCCGTTGGACTCGGGTGGGCGAGGCAAGGTCGAGTCAGATGTGATGTTCTTCGCAGAACTCGGCCATGGCTCCTTTAGCGAAGTTGGTGCCGTTGTCCGTGATGATGTTGTTTGGGAACCCGTAGCGATAGATGAGCTCGCGTAGGAACTTGGTGGCGGTCTTCCCGTCGCATTTCCGGACTGGCTTGGCCTCCACCCACTTTGTGAATTTGTCGACCGCGACTAGGAGGTGAGTGAAGCCGGAGGGGGCCTTTTTGAAAGGGCCTACCATGTCCATACCCCACACGGCAAACGGCCAGGTGATGGGGATTATCTTGAGCGCCGAGATCAGCACGGGTCCGTTGGCAATTTCGCACCCGCGCATCACTGGATAATGTCGACAGCGTCTGCTGCGGTGGGCCAAGAGAAACCGTGTCGCATAGCCTTTGCGACCGAGGGCGCGGGCGTGGTGGCCATGCCCGGAGTGGATGTCGTGGAGGATTTTGCGTCCTTCAGGTTGGACGCAGCGTTGAACACGCCGGTCACGCTGGCTAGGAGCTCGCCATCGATGATGACGGCGATTTGCAGCGCACTATCATCCGGGCGTCTTGCCGGCAAGGTGCCTCCTCCGTAGGCGATATGCATAGTCCAGTCCTCTGGCTCGGCGATGAGTGCAACTAGGGCTGCCTCTGGTTGCAGCGGGACTCCGATGTCGATCTCCCTTGGGGGAGAGACGGAAGGCTTGGTGATGGTGTCGAGGAAGACGCCGGTGGGTGGTGCGAGTCGAGCCGAGACGATGCGAGAGAGTGCGTCGGCCTCCTTGTTTTTCCGCCTGTCGATCCACTCGACGGAATAGCTTGCCAAGTGTCCGCCCAGCTTGTCCACTGCTTGGAGGTATGCCTCCATGGTGGGGGAGACGACGTCGTAGGTGCCGGCGACTTTCCCAGCGACGAGGTCGGAGTCTCCGTAGCAGCGTAGGCGGTTGACATTCATCTCCTTGGCGGCTCGCATGTTGTGGAGTAGTGCCTCGTACTCGACCATGTTGGTTGTGCAGGGGGTGAAGTCGAGGCAGAGTATGTAGCGTAGCTTGTCGCCCTTCGGAGAGGTTAGGACGATCCCTGCTCCTGCACCGTCCGCATTCTTGGAGCCGTCGAAGTGTAGACTCCAGTAGTGGAGGTATGGCAGCTTTTCTGGCTGCTGGGCCTCCTTCCAGTCGGTGATGAAGTCCGCGAGTGCCTGCGACTTGGTCGCTTTACGCGTCTCGTACTTGATGTTGTGGACGCCGATTTCGACGTCCCACTTGGTGACTCGCCCGGTCGCCTCGCGGTTGCGGATGATGTCCTGCAACGGTGCCGAGGAGACGACCGTTATCGGGTGCTCCTGGAAGTAGTGTGGCGCCATTCGCCCGTGCTCAAGACCGCATATACCAGTTTCGGGTATTGCGGTATCGCTGAACGACGGTGAGGACCTCACGACATAGTACATCGTCGCTGACCGGGCGCCTTTCTCCTCCTGGTCGCCGACGACCATGACGTGCGCGACGACGGCGCGGAAGCCGCGACGAGACCAGCATGGGTTCCTTGTCGACGGGGTGGCGGTAGCGGTCTGCGAGTAGCACCTTCTTGAGGTCGAGGAGCGCATCGTCCGCCTCCTTGTCCCATCGAAGGTGGGGTTTTTAAAGATCAGCGGTATAGGGCATCGCCTTTTCACCCAATCGGGCATGAAGCGACCGAGAGCCGCGACCGCCTGCCAGCTTGGACGTCAGCAGCACTGCCGAGCCGAGCGATCGTGTCGATCTTGGTGGGATTCGCCTCGATCCCGCGCTTGGAAACGACGTATCCCAGTAGCTACTGTAACATCCCAAAAATACCAAACTTAGATCAACAAACACTAATCATCAAGATTAGGGTTAACAAAAACTTTTCTAAATAAATTCATGAATGCATGTATATGTGTATGCATGGATTTTGAATTTCTTTAAAAACCACCTTGTTTGTGTGATCCATTGCTTGTAAAATGTTTCTTAGGTGAAAATAACATCATCTAAAACATTTCCCACACTTTTCCTATAGACAAGTAAATCAAAACAAATATATTAAGTGAATGGTCATTTTGACCAATTTAACTCCCATGCCTACTTTGGCTGTCTCAAACTTTCAAAACCTAACAAAAACTTTTCTAGATCTTTGCACCCCTTGAATGTACTCATAACAAAGTATCAAGGCCGACTTTGTGATCAGCCAGAAACTTTCAAATGCATAGTTTAAATGACAATTCAAAATTGAATCTTCTTCATATGGGAAGATCCCACTTTTTCAAAACCCACTCAAACAAGCTCAACTTTCAAAACCCAAGCATCTGCAGACTCACCAGAACCAATCTAGCAAACCCACCAAAAATCATTTCAAAATTCAAAACTTGATTTCATGCGGCCATTTCATCAAACAGGTTGCAGACAAAAATCAAACAAAACATCAAACACTATAGTGTGCAGTGATTCTTGCCTAACTTGTTCCCTGGTTAGCTCACACACACCTCAGTAGATCATCTAGAAAGATTATCCCAACACTAGCACCCCTGTGAGCTTTCCATTGCCATTAATGGTGAACAGCCGAGCACCTCAATGCCACCCCATTGTGGACAGCAGGCTAGAGTAAGAACTAGCCGTGCCAACCTTTTCTGGGAGGCAGCCCACCGTCCACCGCCACTGCCTGTCCCAGCCGCGAGCGTTGCCAAGCCTTAGACCACGCGCACAAGACACGCACAGACCATGCCAAGCGTGCGCCAGAGCGCCACCATCGAACATCACCCACAGACCGCAAGCCGCCCTCACCGCGTGCACACACGATCACCACCGACCCAGGAGACCGCCAGACACCCCCGTTTGCCGCCCCGTGCCATACCACCGCCACCGCCAAAGACGCCGCCAGCAGCGCAGCACCGCTATTCTAGACCAAACCACACCGCCCCATGCCTCGCGACCATGTCGTTGAGCATCGCCAGGATACACAGCACCGTCCCCTACCCTTGCCCATGCCATTAGCCGCATGTAACGTCTCCCCCGATGAGCTCACTGCGGCGCCTGACGGTCCCTCGCCGACTATAAATAGAGGCCACCCCCGCACGATTTCTTCACACCATCTCACTCCCCTCTCCCCACTGACCGTGCCACACCATTCTTAGAGCAAGCCGAGCACCACCCTGCCGGAATTTCACCGGAGCCCGCCGTCTCTGGAGAAGAAGGGAGCCAGCGATTGGATCCTCCCCAGGAGAAGCCACCGGTACCAGGAGGTTCACCGTCGTCGACTTCGTCGTTCGCCCGCCTCGCCGACCCTCACTCGTACCCCGATGAACCCCCAGCACCCCTCACTGGCCGCGCTAGGTTTCGTTCTCGCCGGAGTTGTCTCACATCGACGATGACACACAGCCGTTGGATTATAACTAGATCAAACGATCCACGTTGCCCCATATCGCTTCGCCCAGCCCCGTGTCACTGACGAGTGGGGACACCCACTTAAGCAGCCCGCGGGAGCACTGCGCTTAGCAGGCCGGCCCGTTAGAATTTCCCGCGCAGCCCAACAATTCAAATTAAATCTTTTCTATTTCATTTCAAAAATACTTCAGCACCCAACTTCAAAAATCAACCCAGATCAATTCAGTGCACCAAATTGGATGAAACCAATTTTGTTGGAAAGGTCTGTGAATGCTTAATCCAAGCCCGTTGGATTCAAGTCATTTGGATTTGTAGATCACCCATAGCAAAAATAACAAGGCAGAAGCTTTTCTGCATTCAAACATTTTTCATATTTAAACCATAAAAGCTTTTGAGTTGATTCCAACTCTCAAAAATCACATTTAACCATACCTTTCAGAATATATAAAAATATATAGGTTTACTTGCAGAAATAATGTTCAAGTAATAAAAGAATGCTTCATAAGCATTTCTAGCCACTTTAATTAATTAAAAATAAAAGGGTAAAACCTTATTAAATTGTGACACCACTTTAAATCACATTCCCATGGAATACAATATGTGGTGATGACATGTGTCAACATGATCCCATATGTGGTTTGGAGAATATTAAATCTTAAGTAGTTTTTCAATGAGTAGAAATTACTTTTCTAAAAATAAAAAGGATTTAAACCAAGCCTTAACCTTGTAATGTTAGAGATGATGCTAGATCATCTATAGGACTCTTGTGTGTGATGATTGCAAGTAGTTAAGTATTGTTTGGTGATTGTGTACCTCGTATTTATTCATAGACGCTAGTACCTACCAAGGATACGAGGAGGAAGGGGGATACTACGAAGAGGAAGCCGAGGAGAACTTCAACCACTGCTCTGCACAAGGCAAGCTTATATTGACACTGATGCAAGCTGATACTATACCAATGCAAGCCTTACTAATCAAGTTGACCTATGCAAGCTAACGCTTGCAAGATACCTTACTGATGCCACAAACCCATACTTGTGAGATGACTACTTTATGCCTTAAGCATATGTGATCATACCCACTTGCTAAACCAATCCTAGTTTTATGGCAAGCTTCTTACGTTATTTCTTTTTCAAAGCTTACTTAGAGTCTACCTAAGAGTTTGGTAGATACTAGACAGTTGTGCTGAAGGTTGCATAAAGAGCATAAAATTTGGCCTAAGCTAGAAAACCTTGATATCATCCTAAGATATAAGGTTGTACTTAGTTGAAACTCCCCTAGTTACCACCCCTCATTAGTGCCTACCCCAACTTATAGATGCTAGTGCTAAGCATAAAACTTGATCAACTTTAGATGGGAATACTTGGTGAAAATGGTTATGAAAACCTTAGAATGATGGATCATTCTGCTGAGATGTTTTGACATGTGTTTCTGAACACCAGATGATTTTGGTGATGAAAATGTTGAGGCATGAGCCTTAGCCCTTTACAAAACTGATGGTTGTCTGGATGCGATACCATTCCAATTTTAGCGTACAACCACAATACCCGAATATTGGGTAGGGCTTGACTGGAAACTTATATACCTTAGTATCAGTTCCCTCTCGGCCAAGGTTTGAGCTGAGGCTACCTTGTGAAGATTGTCCACCTGTGAAGTACCCAAGATGACAGTGGTCATGGTTGGGAGGCCAAACTCACAGGAGAGGTGCTTATACTAAGGCGTGTAATTGAAAGGTTAGTATTGATTATCCGCATACTGAGTATGGTGAATTCAGGATTTGTTCCTGACGGATGTATCGAATGTTGTGGTGAAAGTGTACAATCTCTGCAGAGTGTCAAACTATTCGAATAGACGCGTTCGCGGTTATGGACAGTTGGAGTGGCCATATTGTTCCCCCGTCAGACTTTTCAAAATGACTTGTGAAATGAATTGAGACTTTGACTTGACCACAACAGAGTTGTGACCTGAATTACAAGATCCCACTTAGGAGTTATAAAATTGTGACCAGCTTTGGAATTAGTAGAGATAAACCTGGCTTTTTGCAAAACAACCCTAGAGCCTAGTGTCCTATTATCCAAAAACCCCTTATCTGTTAGTATTAGTTTGCGAGTACTTAAAGAGTACTCATGGCTTTGTCCCTGGCTATTCCCATGGCCAGACTATGAAGAGGAGTACCTGGAAGATGGACCCAAGGAAGATTACGACAACTAGGATCATCTCCCATCGTCAGCATTGCCTGTGACCCCGAAGATGGAGCTTCGCCTACGCTACCGTTATTATTACGTATTCCGCTTCTTGATGTTGTATTAAGAACTGGATCATGAGATCCCTATTTGTGTAAGAACTGATGTATCGTTTGTAATGGATGAAGTACTATGGTATCCAATTCTGTTATGTCTCGCAAAAATGGTAATCCTGGGATTGCGATGTATGGCATAACAGGCATCTAGGATTGAAAAATCCGGGTGTTGACAAGTTGGTATCAGAGCCATCCTGACCATAGGAGACCCTAGTTAGATTGGACGTTGAACCAAAAACTTAGTTTCAAAATCAAAGAACAAAAATATTTACGAAAACTTATTCTCATTCTTACCTCTTTAATTCTTTCATAAAACTTCATGTTCCTCAAAAACTCTTGCAAAATAGATAAAATTTTGACACACTTGATCACTATGCTAATCTACTCATCCTCTATTTTTATAGATGGACGTGAAGTACAGCAAGTATTATCAACTCGGAAATGGAGGAGACCTTATCTTTGAGAGGGATCTGGATCAGCTTTCGGAACTTCCGAGCGTCACCCCTCGAGTTCTTCGGAGCTCAATGATCAAGGAGGAGAAGATCTGCAGGCTAATTGTTGCAAGTCTCAGGAAAGATTGAACCTCCCACCGCGGAGGAATTCGATTAACCTTGAGGAAAACAAGCTCGATGGACTTGCGAGCAATGCAGAAGCTCTTTCCCGTGTGGTGAGCATCAATCAGATCAAGGGTACTCGCTTTGAGTTTTGCCCAAGACGTGATGCAAATGGCCAACCACTGGAAGCCCCATACCACCCCGAGCTGAAGACTCAATTGGACCACCTTAGCTTCATGATGTATGATCGTCAGCAGTAATTGGACAACTGCCGTGACTATTGCAACCACAAGTCTGCCATCATCAGGACCAGACCATCGCCATGCTAGCAAAGGATCGCAAGTCTCGCCGCCGTCAGATCGACAAGAAGGAGCACATTATTGCCCGTCTTCGCCATCGCATCTCATCTCTGGAAGAGACCATCCACGAGAGAGACATGCAGTTGGAGGAAAGGGAGAACGTCGGAGAAGATCTTCGTGGAGACCCTTACTCCTATCTCAGCGATGACGATGATTTTCTGGAGGATCAGGCCATGGACTTCTTCACCGATGAGGATGATTTCGCCTTCATCGATGATGCGGAAGATGATGAAGCCACAGACTCCGAGCAGTAGTAGCACTAAACACTAGCGTAGTGAGTAGTAGTCGGTCCCACTATATCGTAGTTTCCAGAATGGTTCTTAAAACCATCTGTCTGTTTTTCTTTGTTGTGGTGTGTGTTGTACTGTGTGCTATGAGTGAATGAATGAAAAAGCAAGTTGCTAGAAAAACCTGAGTCAAACTCTAAAAACTTTTCAAAGACCCAAAACCTTAGAAATTTCCCTCTTTTCTCATGATCTATATCAATCTTCAGATGCCACGTGGAGGAAGTGGTTCAGCCCCGGACCCGATGTTGCAGATCCTGCAAATGTTGACTTCTGACCGCGAAGCTGAAAGAGCGGAACGTCAAGCCAACCTAGCCACTCTGCAACAGATAGCCCAGCTAGCCCACAACAACCAAGGCCACGGAAATCAGGACAACCATGGATCTAAGCTCAAGAATTTCCAGAATACCAACCCACCCGTTTTCACCAAGTCAGAAGAACCCCTAGACGCCGATGATTGGCTGCAAACCATGGAAAATAACTTAGAAGTAGCAGGAGTGGAAGCCAACGAGAAAGTCTTGTTCGCCACCCATTATCTAGCCGGAGATGCCAGGGCATGGTGGAACAGTGTGCGTGCAATGACCGGAGGCCAAATGATGACCTGGGAGGAATTCAAGGTCAAGTTTAGCAGAACCCATGTGCCACCAGGTTTGATTAAGAGAATGAGAGACGAGTTCAGAGAGCTGAAGCAAGGGAGGATGACTGTAGTGGAATACCGTGACAAATTTTTGTCATTAGCTAGGTATGCCCCGGACGAGATAGACACCGAAGCCAAGAAGAAAGAAAGATTCCTGAATGGTCTGCATGACGAGATGCAGACAGTGTTAGTCAATATCCCCTTTGCGGATATTGAAGCCCTTGTCGATTCTGCTATCCAAATGGAAGGAAAGATCAACGAGGCCAATGAGAACCTCAAGCGTCGCATGATGCATCAACCAGGAACCCATCAGACCCCAAAGTATCGCCCCAACCCATCTCCAGGATTTGCCCCAAGAACCAACAGACCCCCTATGACCCGTCCAACCTATCCCAACCGTGGAAACCCTAGACCCGGAGGAAATCACAACAACCCCGGCAACTCTAGCAATTTCACCCGCGCCCCACCCAAGTTCAACACCAACAATGCTACCACCAACCCCAACACTGCCCCGAGGACTAGAAGCAATGTTGTGCCTATCGCAGCCAAGGACAAGTCACAAGTGACCTGTTATGATCAGGAAATAAAGGCCACTATTCAACAGTGCCCCAACAAGAAGAATGCTACTCCCTAATACCAATGTCCCAGCTCAAGATGGCGTCGTGTCCGACCAAGGAGAATATTTGCCCGGAATTCACTCAACCGCAATGGCCGTCTTTTCTCATGCATCTTTGAAGAAGCTCGAGAATCGCCAGACGTCGTCTTGGGTATGTTTTCTGTTAATTCAAGATTTGCACGAGTGTTGTTTGATTCAGTGCATCGCATTCATTTGTCACCAAGAATTTGCTTGCACTAGTAAAATTCAACCAACCAAATTGAAGCATGTGATGATTGTACAAATTCCCGGATCAACCACCAAGGCTAGGCAAATTTGCAAGGCCGTCCCTATCTGAATCCATGGCATAGATTTTTATGCTAATCTAATAGTACTCGGAACTAAAGGTTTGGAAGTAGTACTAGGAATGGATTGGATGTCCAAACATAAAGGATTGATTGACTGTGCCAAGAAAGCCATTACCATGACCAGTACCACCAGAATATCAGTCAAGCATATATCTGAAACCTTACCTCGCCAATTCAAGTGTAACAAGAGTATAGCCCAACCTACCATTTACCAAGTCCGGATAGTCTGTGAATACCCCGATGTATTTCCAGATGTTTTGCCCGGTATGCCCCCAGATCGGGATATCGATTTTATCATCGAACTAATCCCCGGAACAGGACCCATAGCCTAGAGACCCTATAGTATGAACCTGTCAGAACTAGAAGAACTGAAGAAGCAACTGGATTCCATGTTAGAAATCGGATTGATTCAACCAAGTGCGTCCCCATGGAGGTCACCTGTCTTGTTTGTGGACAAGAAGGATGGGGGTAACCGTTTGTGTACGGATTATCGGAACTTGAACGATGTCACCATCAAGAACAAGTACCGCTTGCCCAAGATAGAAGACTTGTTTGATCAGATGACCGGTGCCCAGGTGTTTTCTAAGATAGATCTTAGGACTGGCTATCATCAACTCAAAATTCGTGCAGAGGATATCCCAAAGACTGCCTTTACCACCAGATATGGATTGTATGAGTATACAGTCATGTCTTTTGGATTAACCAATGCCCCCGCTTACTTCATGAACCTCATGAATAAGATTTTTATGGACTTCCTGGATAAGTTTGACGTTGTTTTCATCAATGACATTCTGATTTACTCCAAATCAGAAGAAGAACATGAGCTACACCTAAGGACCATTCTTGGAACCCTTAGAGAGCATCAGTTGTATGCCAAATTTAGCAAATGTGAATTCTGGTTACATGAGGTAGGATTCCTCGGTCACATTGTATCAGCCGAAGGAATTGCCGTTGACCCTGCCAAAGTGAAAGATGTAGAAGATTGGCAAGCCCCAACCACTCAAACCCAAGTTCGTGCTTTTCTCGGATTGGCGGGATATTACCGCAAATTTGTAGAAGGATTCTCGAGTATCGCCCGACCCATGACCCAATTGCTGAAGAAGGACAAGAAGTTTGATCGATGACAAGTGTGAAGCGAGTTTTCAAGAACTCAAGAGGAGATTGATATCAGCCCCAATCTTAATCATGCCGGATATCATGAAGCCCTTCGATGTGTATTGTGACGCATCCAAGATTGGTCTTGGATGTGTGCTAATGCAAGAAGGCAAAGTTATATCTTATCTATCGCGACAATTGAAGCAACATGAACAAAATTACCCAACCCATGACCTCGAACTCAGCAAATGTAGTTCTAGCCCTGAAAACATGGAGACATTACCTTATGGGAAACCGTTGTGAGATTTATTCTGATCACAAGAGCCTAAAGTATATATTCACTCGGAAAGAGATGAATATGAGGCAGAGAAGATGGATTGAGCTAATCAAGGATTACGACCTGGACATTCACTATCACCCTGGAAAAGCCAACATGGTAGCCGATACCCTTAGCAGATTGCCGTGCCGCTTGAACTCCATGATTTTGAAGGAGCAACCAAGTTTGCACAAAGAGATGGAAGATTTTCGAATGGAATTAGTAAGTGAAGGATTTTTGGCTAGCATTGAACTTCAGCCCACTTTGATCAGTCAGATTAAGGAGGCACAGAAAGGAAATGCTGGTATCGACGGAATCAAGCGTCGTATCGGTACAGGCAAAGTACCCAGATTCACCAAGGAGGAAGAAGGAGTTCTGTGGTACAAAGGACGCCTTTGTGTACCATCAGATTCTGAATTAAAAGAAGTTATCTTGAAGGAGGCTCACGATACTCTTTATTCTATCCATCCCGGAGGAACTAAGATGTATCAAGATTTGAAGGAGAAATTTTGGTGGCATAAGATGAAGAGAGAAATCGGAAGCTATATCGCCAAGTGTGATATATGTCAGCGAGTCAATGCAGGACATCAAAGACCCGCTGGATTGTTGCAACCTTTGCAAATTCCGGAATGGAAATGGGATTCTGTAGGAATGGACTTTATCACTGGACTACCTACTTCTAGTAGGGGAAATGACTCTCTTTGGGTCATAGTGGATAGATTGTCCAAAGTCGCCCATTTCTTGCCCGTTAAAACTACCTATCAGAGTTCGAAGCTAGCAAAGTTGTACATCGCTAGAATAGTTAGTTTGCATGGAGTCCCCAAGAATATCGTATCGGATCGAGGAACTCGGTTTACCTCGAGATTTTGGAAGAAAGTCCAAGAAGGTTTAGGAACCCGCCTAGATTTCAGTACCGCGTATCACCCTCCGACCGATGGAAAAACGGAGCGAGTAAACCAAATACTCGAAGATATGCTTAGAGCATGTGTGCTAGAATATGGATCCAAGTGGAAGACTGCTCATTGCTTGCAGAATTTTCCTACAACAATAGTTACCAAGCCGGTTTGCAAATGGCCCAATTTGAATTCATGTAATAAAGTGCACCCCTTTGAAGTAGGAGAGAGTCGATTTTGGACCCGACATCCTAGAAGAAGAGAAGGTTCACAAGATTCGCGAGCACCTCAAGACAGCCCAATCCCGACAAAAGAGTTACGCCGACAAGAGACGTCGAGACCTCGCCTTCAACATTGGAGATTTTGTTTATCTGAAAGTGTCGCCATTGAAGGGAATGCAGTGTTTCCAACTCAAAGGAAAGTTAGCCCCCAGATATATCGGACCTTTCAAAATTTTGAACCGTCGAGGAGAAGTATCTTATCAACTGGAACTACCTGAAGAGATGTCAGCTGTGCACAATGTGTTCCATATCTCATTACTTCGCAAGTGTCTCGAAGTCCCCGAGAAGACTGAAGTGTTCAAGAATATCGATCACCGGACCATAGAGATTAACGATGACCTGACCTATCCCGAAGTACCCATCCGTATTTTGGAAGAAGCCTTTCGAACTACCAGAACCCGAAGCATCCAGTTTCTCAAAATTCAGTGGAGCAACCACACAGAAAAGGAAGCTACCTGGGAACGCGAAGATCACATCAGAACGGAGTTTCTAGATCTCTTCAAAACCTAGGTAATCTTTTCGTCCTTTTTCAAATCTCGGGACGAGATTTTGTTTCAGGGGGGAAGGTTTGTAACATCCCAAAAATACCAAACTTAGATCAACAAACACTAATCATCAAGATTAGGGTTAACAAAAACTTTTCTAAATAAATTCATGAATGCATGTATATGTGTATGCATGGATTTTGAATTTCTTTAAAAACCACCTTGTTTGTGTGATCCATTGCTTGTAAAATGTTTCTTAGGTGAAAAGAACATCATTTAAAACATTTCCCGCACTTTTCCTAAAGACAAGTAAATCAAAACAAATATATTAAGTGAATGGTCATTTTGACCAATTTAACTCCCATGCCTACTTTGGCTGTCTCAAACTTTCAAAACCTAACATAAAATTTTCTGGATCTTTTCACCCCTTGAATGTACTCATAACAAAGTATCAAGGCCCACTTTGTGATTAGCCAGAAACTTTCAAATGCATAGTTTAAATGACAATTCAAAATTGAATCTTCTTCATATGGGAAGATCCCACTTTTTCAAAACCCACTCAAACAAGCTCAACTTTCAAAACCCAAGCATCTGCAGACTCACCGTAACCAATCTAGCAAACCCACCAAAATCATTTCAAAATTCAAAACTTGATTTCATGCGGCCATTTCATCAAACAAAGGTTGGAGACACAAATCAAAAAACATCAAACACTATAGTGTGCGGTGATTCTTGCCTAACTTGTTCCCTAGTTAGCTCACACACCTCAAGAGATCATCTAGAAAGATTAGCCCAGCACTAGCACCCCTGCGAGCTTGCCATTGCCATTAATGGTGAACAGCCGAGCACCTGAATGCCACCCCCATTATGGACAACAGGCTAGAGGAAGAACTAGCCGTGCCAACTTGTCTGGGAGGCAGCCCACCGTCCACCGCCATCGCTGTCTCCCAGAAGGCGTTGCCAAGCCTCGACCACACGCACAAGACACGCCTGACCATGCCAAGCGTGCCGAGCGCCACCGACCATCACCCACATCGCCGCCCTCACCGTGCACACGATCACCACCGACCTGTGAGACCGCCAGACACCCCCGTTTGCCGCCCCGTGCCATACAGCCACCGCCCGCCGTCGAAGACGCCGCCTCTGCCGCGCAGAGCACCGCCCGTTCCAGACCAAACCACACCGCCCCATGCCTCGCAACCATGTCGTTGAGCATCGCCAGGAGACACAGCACCGTCCCCTACCCTTGCCCATGCCATTAGCCGCCTGTAACGTCGCCCCCGACGAGCTCACCGTGCGCCCCGACGGTCCCCTCGCTCGACTATAAATAGAGGCCACCCCGCACGATTTCTTCACACCATCTCACTCCCCTCTCCCCACTGACCGTGCCACACCATTCTTAGAGAAAGCCGAGCACCACCCCGCCGGAATTTCACCGGAGCCCGCCGTCTCTGGAGAAGAAGGGAGCCAGCGATTGGAGCCGCCCCAGGAGAAGCCACCGGTACCAGGAGGTTCGCCGTCGTCGACTTCGTCGTTCTCCCGCCTCGCCGACCCTCACCCCTACCCCGGTGAGCCCCCAGCACCCCTCACTGGCCTCTCTAGGTTTCGTTCTCGCCGGAGATGTCTCGCGTCGACGATGACCCACAGCCATTGGATTAGAACTAGATCAAACGATCCACGTTGCCCCATACCGCTTCGCCCAGCCCCGTGTCACTGACGAGTGGGGACACCCACTTGAGCAGCCCGCGGGAGCACTGCTCTTAGCAGGCCGGCCCGTTAGAATTTCCCGCGCAGCCCAACAATTCAAATTAAATCTTTTCTATTTCATTCCAAAAACACTTCAGCACACAACTTCAAAAATCAACCCAGATCAATTCAGTGCACCAAATTGGATGAAACCAATTTTGTTGGAAATTTCTATGAATGCTTAATCCAAGCCCGTTGGATTCAAGTCATTTGGATCTGTAGATCACCCATAGCAAAAATAACAAAGCGTGCTTTTCGCATTCAAACATTTTTCAAATTTAAACCATAAAAGCTTTTGAGTTGATTCCAACTCTCAAAAATCACATTTAACCATACCTTTCAGAATATATAAAAATATATAGGTTTACTTGCAGAAATAATGTTCAAGTAATAAAAGAATGCTTCATAAGCATTTCTAGCCACTTTAATTAATTAAAAATAAAAGGGTAAAACCTTATTAAATTGTGACACCACTTTAAATCACATTCCCATGGACTACAATATGTGGTGATGACATGTGTCAACATGATCCCATATGTGGTTTGGACAATATTAAATCTTAAGTAGTTTTTCAATGAGTAGAAATTACTTTTCTAAAAATAAAAAGGATTTAAACTAAGCCTTAACCTTGTAATGTTAGAGATGATGCTAGATCATCTATAGGACCCTTGTGTGTGATGATTGCAAGTAGTTAAGTATTGTTTGGTGATTGTGTACCTCGTATTTATTCATAGACGCTAGTACCGACCAAGGATATGAGGAGGAAGGGGATACTACGAAGAGGAAGCCGAGGAGAACTTCAACCACTGCTCTGCACAAGGCAAGCTTATATTGACACTGATGCAAGCTGATACTATACCAATGCAAGCCTTACTAATCAAGTTGACCTATGCAAGCTAACGCTTGCAAGATACCTTACTGATGCCACAAACCCATACTTGTGAGATGACTACTTTATGCCTTAAGCATATGTGATCATACCCACTTGCTAAACCAATCCTAGTTTTATGGCAAGCTTCTTACTTTATTTCTTTTTCAAAGCTTACTTAGAGTCTACCTAAGAGTTTGGTAGATACTAGACAGTTGTGCTGAAGGTTGCATAAAGAGCATAAAATTTGGCCTAAGCTAGAAAACCTTGATATCATCCTAAGATATAAGGTTGTACTTAGTTGAAACTCCCCTAATTACCACCCCTCATTAGTGCCTACCCCAACTTATAGATGCTAGTGCTAAGCATAAAACTTGATCAACTTTAGATGGGAATACTTGGTGAAAATGGTTATGAAAACCTTAGAATGATGGATCATTCTGCTGAGATGTTTTGACATGTGTTTCTGAACACCAGACGATTTTGGTGATGAAAATGTTGAGGCATGAGCCTTAGCCCTTTATAAAACTGATGGATGTCTGGATGCGATACCATTCCAATTTTAGCGTACAACCACAATACCCGAATATTGGGTAGGGCTTGACTGGAAACTTATATACCTTAGTATTAGTTCCCTCCCGGCCAAGGTCTGATCTGAGGCTACCTTGTGAAGATTGTCCACCTGTTAAGTACCCAAGATGACAGTGGTCATGGTTGGGAGGCCAAACTCACAGGAGAGGTGCTTATACTAAGGAGTGTAATTGAAAGGTTAGGATTGATTATCCGCATACTGAGTATGGTGAATTCAGGATTTGTTCCTGACGGATGTATCGAATGTTGTGGTGAAAGTGTACAATCTCTTCAGAGTGTCAAACTATTCGAATGGCCGTGTCCGTGGTTATGGAAAGTTGGAGTGGCCATACTGTTCCCCCGTCAGACTTTTCAAAATGACTTGTGAAATGAATTGAGACTTCGACTTGACCACAACAGAGTTGTCACCTGAATTACAAGATCCCACTTAGGAGTTATAAAATTGTGACCAGCTTTGAAACTTAGTAGAGATAAACCTGGCTTTCTGCAAAACAACCCTAGAGCCTAGTGTCCTATTATCCAAAACCCCTTATCTGTTAGTATTAGTTTGCGAGCTTAAAGAGTACTCATGGCTTTGTCCCTAGCTATTCCCATGGCCAGACTATGAAGAGGAGTACCTGGAAGATGGACCCCAGGAAGGTTACGACAACTAGGATCATCTCCCATCGTCAGCATTGCATGTGACCCCGAAGATGGAGCTTCGCCTACGCTACCGTTATTATTACGTATTTCGCTGCTTGATCTTGTATTAAGAACTGGATCATGAGATCCCTATTTGTGTAAGAACTTATGTATCGTTTGTAATGGATGAAGTACTATGGTATCCAATTCTGTTATGTCTCGCAAAAATGTAATCCTGGGATTGCGATGTATGGCATAACAGGCATCTAGGATTGAAAAATCCGGGTGTTGACAGCTGCCCTACTGGTTCACCGAAGGTGCATTTTCCTGGGTTTAGTTTTATCTTGTATTTCCACAGGTTGGCGAATGTCTCCGCCAGGTGGGCGAGTAGGTCGTCCTGGCGAGCGGACTTTACTACCACGTTGTCGATGTAGACGTGGATATTGCGGCCAATTTGGCTCGCAAGGCACTCCTGCATACACCGCTGGTAGGTTGCCCCGGCGTTCTTGAGGCCGAAGGTCATGGCGGTGTAGAAGAAGGCTCCGAATGGCGTGATGAACGCCGTATTCTCTTCGTCCTCGACGGTCATTTTGATCTGGTTGTATCCAGAGTAGGCGTCGAGGAAGCATAGTGACTCCGAGCCCGCGGTGGAATCGATTATTTGGTCGATTCGCGGGAGGACGAATTGTTCCTTTGGGCAGGCGTTGTTTAAATTTGTGTAGTCGATACACATCCTCCAGGTACCATTTTTTTCTCAACCAGGACTGGGTTTGCCAGCCACTTGGAGTATTTGATTGGCCGGATGAAGCCTGCAGCGAGTAGACGCTGCACCTCCTCGGCGATGGCTCGACGGCGCTCTTCATTGAAGGGCCGCAGCGACTGATTGACGGGTCACACTTTGGGGTCGGTGTTGAGTTTGTGCTTAGCGAGTTCCCTAGGGACACCAGGCATGTCAAAGGGCTTCCATGCGAAGATGTCCCTGTTCTCACAGAGGAACTCGATGAGCGCGCCTTCCTATGCTGGGCTCATGCCCGTCCCGATTGTTACCGTCTGGATGGAGTCGCCTGGGACCAGCTCGAAGGTGCGGGTATGCGTCGTTGCCTCGAAGGCTGAGGTGTTGCCGCCCTCCGAGTTGGGCTTATTGAGTATAGTGGGGTCGTCGTTGTTGACCCCGCTAGCGTATTTGGCGAGCTTGTCGGCGTGATTGGCCTCGGCCGCGATGACGGCGTCGGCGAGTTCGGCTCCTTTGGCCTCGCACTCGGCGGCCATGTCAGGGTCGCCATGGATGGTGATGACGCCGCGCGGTCCGGGGAGCTTCATCGCGTTGTACGTGTAGTGGGGTGCCGCCATGAACTTGGCGAACGCCTGGCGCCCCAAGGCGCAGTGATAGGGGTTGTCGAAGGGTACTAGCTCGAAGACGATCCGCTCGGTGCGGAAGTTTGCCGGTGTGCCGAAGGTGACTGGCAGCGTGACCTTGCCGATCGGGTATGCCTTCCGACCGGGTATGATGCCATGGAACATGGTGTAGGTTGTCTCGACCATCGACTGCGGGAGCCGCAGTCGCCTAAAGGTGTCCAGGTACAGGATGTTGATGGAGCTGCCGCCGTCCATCAATGTCTTGGGGAGCCAGTAGTCTCCCACCTTGGGCTTGACTACCAAGGCGACTCGGCCTGGGTACTCGCTTGGCGAGTGGTCTGGCGGCTCCGGTGATTGGTTGTTCACCAGTTGAGGACACGGGAACGCCCACACCTGGCCTTTGCATTGACGACGGGCGCGGGCGATGACCTTCTTCTCGCGCTTCGTGTTGAAGCCTGTGAAGGTGTGGAGCGAGCCGGCTACGCTGCCGAATTTTCCACCGTTTGGCGGGTTGTTGTCGGGGTCTTCCTGCGCTCACCATGCCTTCTCGATCTCCTTGAGAGAGTGGCAGTCGGCGGTCGTGTGCGTGGCGGTCTTCCCTTGCCTGCTGTGAAATGCACAAGGTTGGTTAAGGAGGGCCGTGGGGTCGAACCTTGGTTTTGCCTTGTAGTTGCCCCCGTCGCGGCGTTGCCACCCGTCGCGGCGGAAGCTCTTGGGCTCGCGTTGCGCGTGCCCAGCGTTGACAACGAAGTTGACTCGCCCGTCACTGCGGCGCTTGCCGGTGAGGCGAGTGTTGCTGTAGCGTAGATCGGATCATCGTCCGTTGTCGTTGCCGCTCATGCGGCGTTGCCCTCCCGACTCGTCGTCGGTTTCTTGGTTTGGGTCCTCCTCCGCGTATCTTTTTGCAATCTCAAGGAGGTCCGTATGTTGTCGAGTGTGCGGTATGCTCGTTTGAGCTTGGCAACCAGGGGCTCGTAGAGGCACGAGCTCTTGAAGCAGTGGATTGCGGTGTCTGGGTGGATACCGACCGCGTTGTACCACAGTTCTTGCCATCGTTGGACCCAGCTGCGGATCGACTCGCGAGGTCCCTGGACGCATCGTTCCAGGTCCTCGATGGTGGTGAGCGGTGTATGAACCTCGAAGTGCTGGCGAAGGCTTCGCATCTCTTCCTGTGAGTTGATGCTGTCATGGGAGAGTGTTGATCCATCCGCATGCCCCTCCATCATCAAGGGAGGTATGGCGGCGAGTAGATCGGTGTGGCGGCGATCCCCATTGCCATGAGGTAAGTGTCCAGCCACACGGAGGGATCGACGTGGGGTCATACTTCTATTTCCTTGGCGCTTTGAAGTTCGCCGGTATCTTTCGCCGGATCATTGGTCCGGCACCGAGGCCAGTCGGCTTATCGACCCCCTCGGCTCGCCGTCGCGGCGGTTGGTTAGGGTATGTCGCAGGTCATCGGACTGGCGTGCGCGCCAACTCTGGTTGTTGATGATGTGGGTGCGGGCGTCGACGGGCTGACCGTTGGCGGCAACGAAGTTGGTCGCTGGCCTGGGGTCGTTGGTGGAGGGTGCCGCGTTCGCGGTTCGGTGTTGGAGCTACAGTGGTTCGGGTGGCGGGCAGTTGAGGGTTTTTGCCGCCAATGGACGGACGCTTGAGGCCGCTCTGCTACCCGATGAACGCGAGTACATCCTACCCTGTGAGTCGACGCCTGCGTTTTGTTGCTAGACCGCCTTTGCGAGCAAGGCCTTGCCGTACTGGATTTGTAGGGCGCCGTCACCGGTGGCCGTGATGTTGTCGGCCGCTGCTCGGCCCGCCACGAGGTTGTCCATCGGGGTGGAGAACAGTGGTAGACCGTTCGCGTCTCACTCCCGTGAGGAGACCACGATCCGCGGCTGGTCCCTGGGGGGTGCGCGGTTGGGTGGAGGTGGGGCGCCATTCATCGTCGACCCTGGTGGGGGCCGGGTGCTTCCTCTTGGTGGCGTGTTCTCGCAGATAGCGCTCTCGGCCACGCGGGCCGGGTCATTCTCTTCGTCGAAGTTCAGGGCGCGCCCCTGGACTGTGGGGTTCAAGCGCGACCTGATTCGTTGCTGGTGGTAGCGCTCGCCTCTGCCACCGCCGAGGCGGAAATTTCGCCGCTTGCTCCTGCGGATCGCTTCCGCCAGCAAGAGTTCCTCGACCTCCGTTGTTGTTGCGTTGGGAGGATCGGGTGGAGAAGGGATCCTCCGGTGGGTCGGCGCACGCCATGTAGGTCGTGGGCGTGGCGACCGTCCGTCGCGAGATCGGCGGAGTTTTCCGACCCGGAGTCAAAGTCGAAGATCCCAAGGATGGAGGGATCCTCGAAGTCTCCAACGTTGGAGACCTGGGTGATGGAGCCCGCGGGCGAAGCCGCGATAATGGATCCGGCGAGTGACGCCGGGGTCGCCGAGTCGGCGTCGTCATTGAAGGCCACGTCTTCCGCGGCCGCGGTGGTTTCAGCCACATCACTATAGGCTGAGTCGTACTCGGAGGTGAGGCGGTGGATCGTGCGGACCTGACTCTCGGAGATCCAATCGCGTGGCGGTGACTCGCGAATGCGAGCCGAGTCCTCCGAGACGATAACGTCGGTGAGGCCGAGGAACAGACTGATCGTGCCAACCGGCAGGATCATGCTGTGCGTGACGGGTCGCACCGCCGAGACATAGCTGCTCGGCAAGATTTGGAGCATCTTGCCGATCTCTATCATGCGTCCGGTGGCGATCGACTCGTTGATGGGAAGATTGGATCTCACCGCAGAACACCGGCCAGACCGGCCAGGCCCCACGGTGGGCGCCACAGTCGTGGGAATGACCACGGCAACTGCTGCAATCGGCAGCGAGTAGTAGAACATGGGGCAAGGGCGGCCAGCCATCTACGGTGCGAGATGAGGGCGAAGACACAGGGTTTTACCCGGTTCGGCCCCCCGGAGGGTAAAGACCTACTCCTGCTAGATTGTATTATGATGGAAGTACAATGGGGCGATCTCGGCGGCTAGGCAGCGAGTCGCTTGGGTGGATGACGGAACGTATCCTCTACTCGCCCTCTAGGGAGGTTTATATAGACTCACCCCTCCTAGGGTTTACAGATCTCAACCAAATCAGTTAAGGTTTCGACAATCGTTTAACCTAATCCGACTGGGCCTATATACTCTCCCAGGCCTACAGCTTCCAGTCGCTTGAATCTACGCCAGGTCTCGATCCAAATCTGTCAGCCCACTCGCCGCCAGGCTGATCGGGAAGCCTCTGCTGGGTATACCCCGATAGGCATATCCCCATCACATGCATTGTTTTGTTTCTATCATTTTATGTGATGTTTTGCTTGAATGGTAGATTGAAATATTGCTTGCTTGATTGAATTATAGTGGAAATTGAAGAGTGTGATTGTTGCAAGATCAAGGAGTGAACTTATACCCTCTACCAAAAAGGCAAGTGATGCTTCATACCTTTGTCCCATTATTTTCACTATGCACTAGTGATATTTCTAAGTAGGACTTGCATGGAATTTTGGTAAGTGTAAACTATGCCATGGGAAAACCTAGTAGATGAAACCTTAGTAGAATTTTCCTAAGATAAGATTCCTACTACTATCATGCTTAGATTAGCTAGTAGAAAACAAGGGTGGAATATATATTCATACTATGGAATATTTCTAAGTCAAGGACTTGTGTTTTGTTTAATAAAACAACTAAGTGAATGAATCACCTGGGTGGAATGGAAGGAATGGTTTGTGTTGAGTGGTTCACAAGGCCCATTTCTATGGTTTACTTTGTGTATCTCACTTGTGGATGGCCACCCCGGAACAAAGAGATTTCATATGTCAAATGTTGAGAAGCTTCAAGTGCAGCCACTTGGCATTATGGGCTCTGCCTGGATCATATAGGTTGCAATAACTTAGCCAAATGGATAGTTGGTGGTAGGGGATGATAGGTTGGAACGCGTCCATTCTGGTCTAAGGTAAGGCTTCTAAAAGATCTTGTCTTGGGAAACCAAGTCTTGTGGGGAAAGTGCACCACCTCTGCAGAGTGAAAAATCTAAGTACTTAGCCATGTTCCTGGCAAAGGACAATTTGAGCATCAAGACATGGAAGCTATCAAGAATCTCCTCATCCAAATTTCTAAGTTAAAAACTTGTGGTTGAACAAGGGTTGAAGGATCACCAATTTCTATTGGGAGATGCCTTGGGTGATTTTATCAAGCAAAAACTTAGTGTTTTGAAATGATAAGGAAAATCTATTTTGAGCAAAGCAAGCCTAAGTTCCACTTAGCCAAATGCATATAGATGATAGACTCCACTATACTACCCTAGTATCACTTGCCAATACAATTCAAATGTATTGACCCTTGTGGCTGTAACTCATTATGTTGCAGGTTTGTTTGATGTTAGTGAAGTTTATTGATTAGGATTACAAGTCTACAACCAACATGTCTGCATGTGGTACTTTGAAGATGAAGGACCCCATGCTATTGTTATATTCTGCTTCATTGTAATGAGATAGCCAAATGAGCTATGTAAGATGTAATAAATTATTTTATTCCTGGTTATAAAGTTGTATTATGACCTTTGTTTCTTGATATTACATCTTAACTGTGGATGCTAGCTATTGATCCAGGTACTAGCATTGTAAACACAGGGATCTCTACCTTATTAAAGGTTGTGAACCTTACAAAATGTTTACGAAAACCTGCATTGTCTACGACCTATGGTCTGTGGTCGTAGATATAGTGCATCAAACACTCCTTTCCTAGTGAACTTGTTGAGTACGCTCGTACTCAAAGTATCTTCTTTACCCTAGCTAGGTTCTAAGGCCAGTACAGACGACGTCTACATCAAGTTATGCTCTAGGAATCATCATCAAAAGCTAAAGCTCTCCAATGAAGTCAAGAAAGTCAACATATACATCAGCTCAAGTGAAGACGAAGTTGCTGATTAGATAAGAATGGAATCTCTAGCCATAGAACCTATTCCTATAGTGTATTGCAATAGCAGCAATGCCAGACCATTAGTTAAGATATTAGTCTTAATAGTATTATAGTTTTGGAGTTGTTTATTTTTGATTCTTCTTTGTAAGAAGTCTCTTTCTCTCTCTTTAACCTAGAGTGTCCTCTGGATCTTGTGTAAAGAGTTGAGTTGTAACCTATAGTCATGTCTTGGACCTGTTGTGTTTCTGTTGTACTACTCTGAGGGATGTAATACTAGTGAACGGTGTTTCATTGGTGTTATGTCAACGACTATAGTATACTACACCATGCAGTGGTATGCTGGGTCACCGCAGTTGGTATCAGAGCATATGCTTTGACCTTAGGATTAAAACCTTTTAGGAAGATATGTAGGTTGGATAGTGACTATAGGATCCGTCTTATCTAAACCAAATATTCATATGACTTGATGAGTGTCCACTTGAGGATAATATTGTCACACCTAAGTCAGATGCTTAAGTCATTCTTTCTTAGGAATAATTATTTTATCTTTTCTCAAGTATAGTGCTCTTTAGTGTCTTCCGAAGGAGACATAAATCACCAAGATACTTTAGGAAAGCTAATTGGTCATAGTAAATTAGGATCAAGTGTAAGATATTAGTGGAAGTAGTTTTAATGGTGTAGCCTAATCCTAGAATTTAAGTAAGAACAATAAAATCTTAGTGTGAGTTGATAACCAAAGACAACATAATGAAGACCATTAGAGTATGTATAGTTGTATTGGCTAGTAAATCATGTGGTATTCATTTAAGAATTCTACATGAAGGAGTGAAATTATGTCAAAGATCAATGATCATACTGTGAGAAGTAAAGTCATCAGGGTGAGATTAGCTCTTAAATCATGATGAATAGGTAGAACATAATAATATCATGATGAGAATAGCTCCGAAACCATGATATAAATATAAATATGACAAAAACTTAGTAAATTATCTTGGAGTAGAAGTATGAAAATACCATGGTAGAACTATGATAGAAGTCATATGTGCCAAAAATTTCTAATAATCTTTGGTTTAAGTTAACAAATAGAATCTGATTAGTCATTTGGAGAGATCATGTGAGGTTAGTTGGCTAATAAAGAAAGGTTGAACATATTTAATCATTCCAAAAGTGAGACTAAAGGTTAGTCAAAACCAAATTGAGATCATCTTGCTTAAAATTACCCTGTTGCAATTGAGCAATTTGGGTAAATATTGAGACAAAGTATAGTTTGACCCTATGTGCTAAGTATCACAATGTAAACCTATATGAGGAGGTGTCATATACTACACAACTAAGCCTGAATTCTAGAGATAATATACTCAACTACTATATTCTAGGCTTAGCATATTGTGTGTTATATGTACCATAGTTGGATTTAATTGTTTTCTTGGATCTTCTTGATTGACTAGATCTGTACATGAAGTTTGACTTGGTGTGCAAATGCATGTTGCAACATCCAGTCACTACTTGATGTTATAGACCTAGATAGAGTAAGGGAATTCGTGTAAGGGAGTGACGAATTTCAAAGACCAAAATGAAGACTTACATGAAGAATGAAGCCAAGTGTATGGAGTATCAACTCAATTTGGAGGATGGATAAAGTTCAGGTTATTCTTAGCCACATATAAGAATAAAGTCTAGTGTAGAAAATGCAAGGAGCAACAAGAAGTAATAAACTTAAAGTTCACCCAAAATAGGTAATGTTGCCAAGAAGTTAATGAAGTAGTTGTACCAAGTTCATGGTAGTATCATGAATAAGTGCAAAGAAGAAGTTTTGGAACCAAAATGGTATTCAAGAACTGACAATTCAGAGAGAATGCTAGAAGTATGTCGGAAACCATAGGGTAATAAATACAACCTAGGATGATCCGCAGCTAGTATTTGATCCACAGTTGGTATCTTGTCCGCAACCGGTGTTGGTTGACATAGTTAACCAGATCTTCTTAGAGGTTGCATAAAGAGCATAAAATTTGTCCTAAGATAAGTAAGACCTAAAGAAGTATAAAACTTAAGTGACTGTCTTTCAAGATGCTTCGCTAAGTCAGACCTATCCAAGCGAAAACGTCCAATAGTAAGTAAGACAAATAATGCTGAAAGATTTGTTTCGGAGATCCACAATTGTGTGGATGCACCATACAATCTTTCATAAGACTCTAATTAGGTAAAGGATAAGCTAAATAGAGACCAACATTCTAGTTATAAAGCCAATAAATACTATATAGACAATTTAAATACTATTAGTAAACCCTAAGGGGGAGAGTAAATAGTAAACGAAAGTATTGTTATCCGAATTCCGAATAAAGGATGGAGAAGGACTAACTTACAACAACATCAAGCCTTATTTTCATGAGGTTAAAAGGAAGTCATTCTAATAAAAGTACTCAATATAATAACAAAAGATTGTCTAAAAGCCTAATAAGGTAAAACCTCGAAGTAATAATATATAGCACATCCAATTGGACATGTGTAGAGGAACAAGGAAATTCCAATGGGTATGGACTAAATGAGTTCAAATCCAATCTTTAGAAGTACTACCAATATAAACCATACCATCACAAATCAAAAGTTAGTCTTTTGACTATAGTTATTGTTTAATGGAGTTAAAATCCTATTTTAGTGAGACTTCCAAGAACTTATATAGTATAATCAGGAAGTTTGATATTAAAGTAAGGGAGTTTTATTAGGATACCTAATAAGGGTAATGAACTAAAGAAGAGACCCCAATTGAAGGATCTTCTAGTAAGGACATAGCCCTAAGGGATTATAGTAAGAGGAACATTAGTGCATTGTAGAAAACAAGTTGGACATTGCCAAGTAGGAGGAGAATTCAAGGAAAAGGTATGGATCTGGGATATTACAATTATTCCCATTTGATGTTATCATGGAATTGGGAAGTGTCATGATCAATACAATGGCAATTCCTTATTCTAAAACATGAGAGTATACGAACTTCGAGGACAAAGTTTATTATAAGGGGGAGAGTCTGTAACATCCCAGGATTAGCACCTAGAAGTAAAGAGGACACATGGTTGTGCATTGCATTCATGCATAAGAAAATCCGGGGAATTTTTGCGCAAAACTAAAAGAGCTGTAGAGGGATCGAGATCTCTCTTATTCTAATGGAAACACCAGGACATGTGCGATGGATTTCGACATGACCTCTATTGTACTTCTGTGTTTGAGGGGAAGGAATTCAAATTTGAATAATCAATTGGTGAATTTGAATCCTAAAAGAATTCTAAATGGAATAATAATTGTAAGCTAATTGCAATAGAAAATAAGAGGTGAACTCTCATTTTTAAACAAGGTATAATATTTTATTCAAATAGAAAGATAGTGGAAATTTCAATAAAAGTACACTACTAAAAACAAATAAATATAAAATTTAATTACATAAATACATACTAAAAAGACTTTATTACAATAAGAAATATATATTACATTGTTTGCAAATGAAATTATAAAACAAAAATAAAACAAGTAAACTTTATTGAAAGTAATACAATATTACAATGTCTTTACATTATTCAAATAGAAAAGTAAATAACAATATTATACAAAGGAAAAGAAATAATAATTAATACATCAATAATGTTACAAGGATTCTTAAATTCTGTACATGAACATATTAAATTGTTCTTACAAGATAATAAGAGGATAAAACCTAAACTATATTGTCTATCTAATTCTTGATCTTCTCATTATCCCTTTGATCCTAATTTCTGCAAAACAAAACAGCAGACTAATAACAGTACAAAAATAAAGGGGTTAGTTTATTATTGTACTCTCAGATTGGGCCTAGAGTTGCTAGAGCCTGAATTCATCATTGAGTATTTAGTAAAAAGGGTCCAAATCATAGTATTTGTTCTTAATCAAACTGTGGCCTCAGTACAACATCATTGGCTTAGGGGCAAGTTTCACCAAAGCTAGATAAGAAGGTAAAGAGGTAAAACATCAGGAAATATCAAGCTTTTTACTTGATCTGATCCCCACACCACAATAGGCAAACAGAGTGCTCACTCACCAGCATGCACTAGTGTGCTGTCAACACCACAAGAGTTCAGCAAAATGAGAGACTACCAGCTGTAGCTGAGCTGCTACCATATCCTCTCTCCACACACAAACACATACAACCAGACCAGCAACTTCTCATTAGCCCAAGAACACCACCAAGGACATCGTTGTTCTTATCATATCTCTCCCAAGAACACATAAACCACAGGAAACCAACTTGCCACCAAATAAGAACATCCCTGTACCTATATGTCTATCATTACACCACAATGATCTCAAAAACCAGCATACATGATAGATTCCACAAACCAGTGGAGGAATATGTGGGAACAGGAGGAGGTGGGAGAGAGGAAGCTTACCAGCAGCAAGGAAAGAAGGCCACCAACAACATCAGGAGGACAGAATAACAAGAAGAGGATCCAGTAGTAACACCACAAGATAGCTCCAATCTAACCTCACACTCCATTTTGAGGTTAATCACTTTTCTCTTTTGTTCTCATCATTGATAAGGAAAAAGGGAGAGTTGTGAGAAAAGGTACTTTCAGAATTGCATACAAGTGGTATGCAAAATCATCACCAAGTATTTGGGAAATAATAATATTAGTTATTTTCAAACTAGCCCAATTAACATCATATCATTTCACTATGGAGCATACTACTGTGCACACTCTAATGAGGCACCATACTAGAGTATCCACCAATAATGGAAGCCATTATAGGGTAAAATGATAACCAAAAATGTTATCAAAATCAAGTGCCTCAGCCTTTGCATCATTGGCTAGGTCAAGAATTTCCTTCACAAAATTCAACCATAGTAACTGATCTTAGTCAGGAAAATAACATCCATGCACTATTTAGCTTCATACCAGCATTATTAGCTTATTATCTAGTTTTACTAAATAAACATACCAACAAACCACAACTGCTAGTCTACAGGGCACATTCCCAGAGGGTAGCACCTCTGTACCTAACAGATTCAGAATGTCTAGAGCAATAACTCAAGTCCATTTTCTTCAATACACTAATCATTTTCCTAAAAAATATTCAGGAATCATTTAAAATGGTTGTTATCATATAGGCAGTGTAATCATAGTGGTCACTCAGTTACACTTACTGTTCAAACAATATTATCATTTCCCTAGTCAACCATCTAGGAAACCATTTATCTAGTTATCAAGATATTGGTAGATAAAGAAAATCTACAGTGTATGTAAGATCCCACCCTTATAAAGGTAAGGATCCATGTGATTGCAATGCTAGTCCCTGGATCAATTGCTAGCATCCACAGTTTAAGATGAAGTACACATAAACAAAGGTCATTATTACAACGTCATTCCAGAGATAACATAGTCTTTTACAACTCCATGGCCATAGGAATAATACAAGATTTCATTCATAACAATATAAATAAAGTCTTCATCTTCATGTGCCACAGGCAAGCATGTTGAGTGTAGACTCATAACCCCTAATCATCGTCAGAGTAACCTGCAACATCACAAGTTACAGCCACAGTGGTCAATACATTGGAATAGTATTAGCAAGTGATACCTTTGTAGAATATTAACATCTAGTTACTACATGAATTTTGGCTAAGTGTAGCTTAGGCTTGCTTTGCTCAAAATAGGTTTTACCTATTAGTTGAAAACACTAAGTTTTTCTTTGGCAAAACTTTCCCAAGGAACCACCAATAGAAATTGGTGAACCTTCACCCTTGTTCAACCACAAGTTTTAACTTAGAAAATTTGGGATGAGGAGATTCTTGATAGCTTCCATGTCTTGATGCTCAAGTTGTCCATTACAAGGGACACGGCTAAGTACTTAGTTTATTCCATATGCAGAGGTTGTGCACTTTCCCCACAAGACTTTATTTTCACCAAGATAGGACCTTTCAGAAGCCTTCCCTTAGACCAAAATGGACGCGCTCCAAACCTATCATTCCCCTACAACCAACTATCCATTTGGCTAAGTTATTGCAACCTATATGATCCAGGCAGAGCCCATAATGCCATGTAGCTGCACTAGAAGCTTCTTAACATTTGGCATCTCAAATCCCTTTATTCCTGGGTGGCAATCCACAAGTGAGATACACAAGGTAAACCATAGAAATGGGCCTTGTGTAACCACTCAACCAAAAACCACCAAGCGATTACCATTCCACCCAGGTGTTTCATTCACTTAGTTGCTTTATTAAACAAAACCATAAGTCAAAGACTTAACAATATTTTCCATAGCATGATTATATTCCACCCTTGGTTGCTATTAGCTAGGCTAAGCATGGCAATAACAAGTATAATAACCTAAAGGAAATTCTAAAATTTCTACAACTACTAGGATTTCCCAAGCATAGCATATAGATACTTAGCAAAATAATCATGCAAGTCCTATACAAAATATTTCTAATGCATAGGTAAAAATATTGGGATAAAAACATGAAGCACCACTTTCCTTGGTAGTTTGGGGAGTAGAAACAACAATCTTCACAATCACAATCACCACTAGCACCAAAATCTACACATAAAATGATAGCACCAAATTCACATATCAAAATAGACAAGAAAAAATATATGAATGCATGCAAATGCCATGTGATAATTTTTCTAAGTCAAACAAGACAAGTATATAGTACTGAATTCATAAACAATACAAATACACACTAAACAAACTTTATTTAGTCTCTAAATCATTTTTAAAAAAAATTCCTATACTCAAAATAAGCATACAAATGTATCTGCAAAAATAATCAGTTTTATAGAAGAAAAACATTAAACACATTGCATAAATGGATAGAATTATTTATCCTGATTCCAATGATGTAAAATTTGCAAAATTTGAACGTGTGGATCAAAATTTATGAATTTTGCAAGTTTGAATATCTAATAGATCTAAATTAGATTTTTAAAACAAATAACAGGCCACGCGGCAGCGTCTGATTGGACGATACCGCTTCGCGCCGGATCACGCTCACGGACCGTTGGATCTAACTAACTGCGCACGGCCCAGATCTGTGCATACCCCTTCGCAGTTGATCTATTCGCATCCGCTAGATCCAGATCCAGTGGACCACGTTGCTTTGACCAACAACGGGCGGCGCAAATGGTTGCCACGGCGGCTGCGCGTTTGCCGGTGATGTTCCAGCGAAACCAGAGGGGCAGGGGGTTGGGCGTGTGCTTACCGGGACCGCGGGAACGTAGGGATGCTCAACGTGTGGACGGGCAGGGCCGGGGCGCAAGGACACAGCAGCAGGACCTCGTCGGAGTTGCTGGCGGCGTTGGGTGCTTACTGTCGGAGTCTAAGACGATGTTCTGGGGCGCAAGGATCCAAACAGAAAACGTTAACAGGTGCACTAGACACTGGCGAACACGACTGCGTGATTCAGAAACAGAGGGGAACGCGAGGCTCACCGGAATTAGTTGCCGGAGTCGAGTTGAGCTTCGGTCGCTTCCAGAGGTGGACGATGGCGACGTCCTAGGGCGATTCAGACCAAAAGAAATGCATGAGAAGGTGCACAGGATGATTGCAAAGAAGCTCGTGTTAACCAGGAGGCAAGGTGCGCTCGGGACTCACCGTGATGGCTCACCAGAGTTCGTCGGGATAGCGGCGGTGCAAGCGCGAATTCGTAGAGCCTGGCGGCGCTTCTGGCTGGCTATGTTGGGGGAAATGGTCGCGAGGGGGAGGCAATTAAGTAGACGGAGAGGGGGCGAGGATTACACACGCAATCAACGGCATTTAACCGATTTAAAACGCGATAGTGAAGGAGAGGAGGAAACGGCGAGGCCAGGTCGTGGGCGGGGTTTGGGGACGACGATGACGGGGCGTGTGGGGTCGGGTTGTCAGCGAGTGGGTGCACGCGGCTGCAGTGTGAAACAGAGGGGAAAGGAAAACCCCGGGTAGGCTGTTTTGGCTACTGGGCTGAAAGGGTGGCGCCGGCCCATTTCTTATTCTTTAACCTTTTTCTATTTCTAATTCGATTTTCAGGAAACATTTTCAAATGAGTTTCAAATAGGTTTGAATTTAAACCACTTCTGGATTTTTATAAACTGAAATTTGTACACGTTTGGTTGCAGAACAATGTTGTACACTTTAAAATAATTTGGCACTTTGGATTTTTTAAAATAAACAATTTTTTTACTCATTGCTTAATAAAGACATAGAAATGGTTTAAATTTGTTTCTTTGTTTTGAAATCTTTGTCCAAGCTTTGGAAATTATCAAACAAACCTATGATCAAATATCTATGGTTTAAAACAAATAATCTCTTTACTAGAGAGTATCATTGGGTCAATGCCTTGCTTACATAAAATAATAGGCGTTCAAATGCTTCTGTTTTTTTAATGACTTTGAAAATGATCCTAAAATGATTATGAATGCATGAATGATATGCAAGCTTTGAAAACATGATTTTAGGGATGTTACAGTTTATATCTCAATTCATATTTGTCCAAGGACATGCCTTTGTAAGATATGATCATCAATAGCTCATTAAAAGCCATCTGCAAGCAACCAACATTAAAAATTTAGATCATTTTCCTAGCCATATGGCTAGGAATCATTTGGGGGTAACAAATCTGTCATATTGACATGCATAGAATTCAGTTGAACATCATGAATACATAACTTATAAAAAATATATGAGTACCACCACAAGATTAGATTGGCAGTGCCAAAGCATAGCTTACACATATTTAAAATCAATCCCAAGAGCATCACATAGTTCTGTAATAAATCCAGGAAGTTTACTTATATCATTTCCCTGAATATTTACTTCCAGGAATCATTTTTAACACTAGATGTCAACATGGATAGCTAATTTTAGTTCAATACAGACTCAAGATCATCATTGAACCAAAGGTTCAATAACTCAAGGCCTAGTATATTATCATCTTAACCAGCTACCAACTTAACCACATATTTTAACAAAACCACTTGTTTTCTGATCAAACTAACAGCCAAAGATAAATGTACAAGTGACAAATACCAAGTACTGGTATTGTGAAATTAAGATACCTGTGTCACACTTTTGACCTGAGAATAACAGTAATCACAAACCTCTCTTCTAACAATAAATTTTACAAGCTATCCAATATATTTCATCAAACCAATTTACTCCACTTAGCAATTCAAAGGGAATCAAATCCTCATCATATAAACACTCGGACAGCGCATTCATGCTACTTAGAATAATCCCATCATCACAGAGATAAATTTGGAGAGGATTCAAGTGGAGAAAAGAAAGGGGGAGAATCCCCACTTACCCATGGTCCTCGCTAGAGTGTGAAGAGGAAGCAGTGGCCGGCGCCGAGGATGAATATGGCGGCACGGGGAGCACCCAGAGGGCGCTTCAACCCGCGCCAAGCCGCGTTCATAGAGATCACAGTGAGGAAGACGGAACCATCTCCTCACCAAGGCACCAGGGCGACGCCAGAGGAGCGTCGGAGCACCACATCCTCGGCAACAGCGCAAACCCTAGTCATCAGAGAGAGAAGCGCGGCTAGGAGAGGGCTCGAGCATCAAATCAAGTTGGGGCCATTGATCCAGCGTCATCCACAACGTCATTTCACACCACGATGGCGGCCGTGGTGGCCGGAGCCGGCCATGATCAAGGAACGGCGGCGGCACTAGGGGGTCGCCTAGAGAGAGAGAGAGGGATTCGAGCAAGGAGGAGGACACACAAGACCGAGTGGGTCGGTTTGACCGGCTTGGTCCATCGATCAGGTTGGTCTAGCCCAACCATGGGCCAGATTGACTGGTGGACCAAGGTAAAATGATATCAAGAAAATAAATAAAAATAAAAAGGAAATAATAATTATCAAGATAGCCTCAATATAATATTAGTTGTAGAAAAATAAATAAAAATCCTAAATGATTATATATCAAAATGTTCACAAAAATAATATCTACCTAATAAAAATATAACTTTATTTGTTTAAAATAAAATAAAGTAAAACAAATATTAACACCATTAAATCTTAAGTGGAATTTTATAAATTAAAACAAAAAACCCTAAAAATAAATAAAAAATCATTTTTGTGTATCAAAAGAACTCTACTATTTTATAAAAATACTAACTTAGAGTTTTACAAATAAAACTTAAAGCAAATAATTAAAGACACTTAATTCTTTGATGAATTTTACAAAATAAAAGATAATACTTAAAAATAAATAAAATTCATTTTTAAGGTCTTGAATAAATATATTACACTAGAAAAATATTAAATATATTATTAGGGAAGTCTTTAATATTTTAAATAATAAATCCTTACCTAATACCTATTTTGTGAATTCTTTAAAACAATTCTTAAGTAAGAAATAATTACAATTCTTATAAAACCTTGAGTAATTAGTATCTTGGTACTAATTCCAGACCCATAACTTGAATTCATAATCAAACTTAAGTATAACTTTTAAATTTAAAATATTCTTTTAAAAAAATCTTATTAAGAATCATTTAAATAAACATTGGGTATCACCCATTTATATAATATGGAGAATAATCATTATATCTTAACCACTATTAACATAACTTTAAATTCTAACAAATTACTAAGATCATCTAATTGTGATCCCATTAAATAAATACATATTACTTTCATATTAGCAAAACTAATTTAATCTAATCATTCACTTGAATGTAAAATGAATAATCCGACACTTTAATCATACTTATCATCAATCCAAAACTTGAGAATAATGAAAACAAATTACATCTTAAGTTTACTTAACCTTTTAAATTTAACTTTAGTCTCAAAAGCTTATGAACATCATGTCTAATAAACTACTTATGTTTTTATAGTTAACTTTGGTCTATTTCAATTAAGACATAATGCATCGCAAGTCCAAGCTAATAAATCAAATACCATAAGGCATTAATCACATTTTATTAACAATGAAGATTGCTTAAACATTATAAAAAAATCTTTTCTTCAAAAGTTATTCTTTTTGCCACTTCAAATAACAATCTTATAATAAGTCCTTCAACTCTTAACAACTCAATCCCAGGGACTTTTATCATAGTCACCACATGACAATTCACCATAATCGCATCATCTTATACTTTACTTACATATTTTGGATTATTAACACTTAGGTTCCTTATAAAGGTCATTACTTATAAAGTAAAATTTGAAGATAAACCAACTCTGAAAAGAATCACTTAAATTCACTTCACTTAAAGTATTGGGGATTCAATTTGGGAGTTTTACAAAAATGCATAGCATTACTTATGCATAACTGCATATTGCTTCTTTAAACATTAGTCCTTACCGGACCAATGATGCAGATTTCAGATATTGGATCATATGCCGTCTCAAAGACCGTGAGTGCATAATCTTGCAATCACAAAAGGCAAGTTCACACTTTCTCATGTCCTTTGATTATTTTCTGTAAAGTATTTTACAACTCCAGTGTTGTCATCACCTCCATTTGAAAAAGGTCAGAAAACACTATTTTCATAATAATGTGATTATAGGTTATTTACCATGAGGTAATAACCTACTATAAGAGTTCCGGTGGTAAAGGAACATATTACCTAGGACTTAACAACCAATGTCGCTAGTGATTCTTGCGCCGTATATTACGCGTTGACCATGAGATTTGGAATGGGACGGAGAAGTCACCGATCTTTTCCTCTCGCATGGAGCGGATGCGGGTCGGCGGTTATCACTCGTAGCGTGCATATTGTTTATGGTAATTCGTAGAGGATATGCAACATATGGGTGGGAGCCCTCAACGTCCCACGATAGTTCCGGCATCTGAACGGTCTGTACAAACCATTGTCGTAATTCAATAGGTGGGCATGGTGTACACCAAGGAGACATGCGGGGTCGCGGAGAAGGCAATGATTGGCTTTGATCTTAGGTTGGGCCTCAAACCAAGGAAGTTTGAACGGGGACATACTCTGGCCGCAACAAAACCTAAGGTCTCTCATGGGTAAAGTGACGACCTCTCGCAGTGTAAGAACTGAACTTGTTACTCCCTGCTCGGAAGGAGTCGCGACGCCGCAGGAAAGGAACTCCATGAAAGTTCTGGTAAACCCGTGAAGGCTGATGGACATAGTTTTCAGAATAAAAGCAACATTTGAAGAAATGTTTACGAAAACCTGCATTGCCTACGACCTATGGTCTGTGGCCGTAGATATAGTGCATCAAACACTCCTTTTCTAGTGAACTTGTTGAGTACGCTCGTACTCAAAGTATCTTATTTACCCTTGCTAGGTTCTAATGCCAGTACCGACGACGTCTACATCAAGTTATGCTCCAGGAATCATCATCAAAAGCTAAATCTCTCCAATGAAGTCAAGAAAGTCAACATATACATCAGCTCAAGTGAAGACGAAGTTGCTGATTAGATAAGAATAGAATCTCTAGCCATAGAACCTATTCCTGTAGTGTATTGCAATAGCAGCAATGCCAGACCATTAGTTAAGATATTAGTCTTAATAGTATTATAGTTTTGGAGTTGTTTATTTCTGATTCTTCTTTGTAAGAAGTCTCTTTCTCTCTCTTTAACCTAGAGTGTCCTCTGGATCTTGTGTAAAGAGTTGAGTTGTAACCTATAGTCATGTCTTGGACCTGTTGTGTTTATGTTGTACTACTCTGAGGGATGTAATACTAGTGAACGGTGTTTCATTGGTGTTATGTCAACGACTATAGTATACTACACCATGCAGTGGTATGCGGGGTCACCGCAAAGAATCTCCTCATCCCAATTTTCTAAGTAAAAAACTTGTGGTTGAACAAGGGTGAAGGTTCATCAATTTCTATTGGTAGTTCCTTGGGAGTTTTTGCCAAACAATAACTTAGTGTTTTCAACTGATAGGTAAAACATATTTTGAGCAAAGCAAGCCTAAGCTACACTTAGCCAAATTCATGTAGTAAGTAGATGCTAATATTCTACTAAGGTATCACTTGCCAATACTATTCCAATGTATTGACCCACTGTGGCTGTAACTTGTGATGTTGCAGGTTACTCTGATGATGATTTGGGGTTATGAGTCTACACTCAACATGCTTGCCTGTGGCATGTAGGGGTCCCAACCTGATAAGGTAGAGTCCTCCTGTGTTTTACAATGCTAGTCCCTGGATCAATAGCTAGCATCCACAGTTAAGATGTAATATCAAGAAACAAAGGTCATAATATAGCTTTATAACCAGGAATAATATAAGTTTATTACACCAATCATAGCTCATTTGGCTATTACATTACATTGCAGCGGAATATCTATGGTCAAGTGGTCCTTCATCTTCAAAGTGCCACAGGCAAATGTTGGTTGTAGACTTTGTAATCCTAATCAAACAATCTTCACTAAAATCAATCAAACCTGCAACATACAAGTTACAGCCACAAAGGGTCAATACATTTGAATTGTATTGGCAAGTGATACTCTTAGTAGTATGGTGGAGTCTATCATCTATATGCATTTGGCTAAGTGGAGTTGAGGCTTGCATTGCTCAAAATAGATTTTTCCTTAACGTTTTGAAAATAAATAGTTTTGTCAAAAACTTTTCCAATGCTTCTCTCAATCAAAGACCGAAGATCCTTCTCGAGGCATCTACAAATCAAAGACTGAAGTGCTTGGTAAAATCATTTTCCTCAATCCAAGATTTCAAGATCCTTATATCAAGCCATCTTTCCATCAAAGATTGAAGAATACACACAATCCCTTGTTCACCCACAAGTTTTTATTTAGAAATTGGAATGATGAGATTCTTGATTGCTTCCATGTCTTGATGCTCAAATTGTCCTTTACCAGGGACATGGCTAAGTACTTAGATTTTACACTCTGCAGAGGTGGTGCACTTTACCCACAAGACTTGGTTTCCCAAGACAAAATCTTTCAGAAGCCTTCCCTTAGACCAAAATGGACGTGCTCCAACCTATCAAACACTACCACCCACTGTCCATTTGGCTAAGTTCTTGCAACCTATATGATCATGGCAGAGCCCATATTGCCAAGTGGTTGCACTTGAAGCTTCTCAACATTTGACATCTCAAATCCCTTTGTTTCCTGGGTGGCATTCCACAAGTGAGATACACAATCCAAGCCTATGGCATTGTGAACCACTCAACCATTCTCCACCAAGCAAGCCCATTCCACCCAGGTGATTCATTTAATTTAGTTGTTTTATTAAACAAAACTTAAGTCCTCAGACTTAGAATATTTTTACATAGTGTGAATATATATTCCACCCATATTTTCTATTAGCTAGGCTAAGCTTGGTAGTATTAGGAATCTTTAACTTATGAAAATCCTACTAAGGATTCATTACTATGTTTTCCTATAGCAGGATCTATACTTAACAAAATCCATGCAAGTTTTACTTAGCAAAAATCACTAATGCATAGTGAAAGTAATAGGATAAAAAGTATGAAGCATCACTTGCCTTTTTGGTAGAGTATAGGTTCACTTCTTGATCTTTGCAACAATCATACTCTTCAAGTCACTACAAATCAATCAAGCAAGGCACAAACTCAATCTACCAATCAAGCAAAACAACACACATAAATAACAATGTCAAAGAAATGCATGCAAGCATGCAAAGCTTTGTTTTGTTTGAAAAAGTGGTTCCTAGTGGGTCATAGTCATTTGGGTACATCTAATGGTCATTTCCTAAAGTGGCCAAGTCATTTGCAAAAGGTTTCACTTTAAAACCATTTTCAAAACAAAGTGTTATTTTTATGTGGTGTAGAAATATTTTTACTAAGGCATTAGCCCATAGGATTCACCAAATGAGTTGCTATTGCAAAACTTGGTGTTTTTTGGGTCAGTAGGTTTGGTCCAAACCATCTACTCAAAGTTTTCTTCTTTTAAACATTTCCATGTTAAAATCACTAATTTTATTTGGCTAGAAATGGACTAAACTAATTAATCCATTCCAAACTTTTCCAAATTCATTTTCCAAACCATGGGTTGGTTCCTAGGGTCAGTAGGGTCACAATAAACCAATTGGCAAAGGTTTGATCTCAAAATTCATTTTTAAATGATTTTTCTAATGTTAGCAAGCACACAAAAGAATCTGCAAATTCAAACAAGCTACCAGTTACTATTTGCTAAACTAAGGCTAGGGTTGGCTAGGTCTTGTTCTCCTGAATCTTTTGATATAAAATTTGTCAAATTTGGACGTATGGATCAAAAGTTACAAAGGTTTAAAGTTTGCAAAACATTCTGTTTTCAAATTCTGTTTTTAAACAGAACAACGACACGCGGCACGTTGCTATTAGCTGGTACCGGTTCGGCCGGATCGTGGCTGTGGGGCGTTGGATCTAGTTTGATCGTACGGCACAGGGCGCGTACCTCTTCGCGGCTTAAGTCATCTAATCCTGCTCGCTCACTCTGGATCGAACGGCTGCAAACATTCAGACCGAAAACAGGCGGCGCTGCGCGGTGGTGCACGGCGGCGACGGCCGGACGAGATGCTCGCGGTGGTTCTAGGAAGCGAGGAAGACAGAGGGGGTGCTTACCGTGTTCGCCGTGGCGTGGGGAAGCTCCACGTGCCTTCTGCTTGTCGAGGGGTGCGTTGGTGTTGCGGGAATTGCTCGCCGGAGCTGCTCTGGTTCTCGGGTGCGGTCAGACGCTGTCAGGGGCGAGGCTACGGGGCTCGCCGAAGCAAGGCAGGGGGTGCGTTAGACGCGCCTGGTGCTAAGGAGTATGTGAGCATCACGATTGTCATCGGGAGGTTCGAGCTTACGGGAAGAGTCGCCGGAGAAGGGACACGGCGGCTGCAGATCGTCGTCGTTGGCGAGGATAGAGGCGTCCATGATCGAATGGGTGATCTGGGAGGAAGGTGGGCGTGGGGAGTATGCTGCGTGCTTGGGGAGGCAAGGAGGAGCAAGGCACGGAATTTGCGAGGCGTCGTCGGGCCGAGGGTGCTCGAGCGAAATCGGCGGCTTTGAGGCGTGTCTGGGAAGAAGGCGAGAGGGAGGAAGACGATTAAATGGGCGTGATCACTGCAGCTTAACTCATGGCATTAAGGTGAATTTATGTCCGAGGAATCACGTGCAACGGCTAAGGGAGGAGGAAGAACGATTCGCGAGGGTGGGAAGAAGGGTGTGGTGGTGGGGTCCTTTGATCGGTGGGGAAAAGAAATGAGGGGTCCACTTGTCGAGGCTTGTGGGTTGTTTCATGTGAGGAAAAGCAGTTCGGGGAGGAGAGGGAGCTGGGCTGGGTGATGGGCTTCGTGGGCTGGGTAGTTGGGTCTTGTTGTTTCTTTTTTTTTTACTGAAACATTTTCCTTTTCCATTTTATTTACTGATTTGAATTTCATTTCACAATTCAAACAACAAGACAATCATTCAAATAATTCAAACTATTGTAATGAGTTTTTGGTTCATTTATCATCATAATTCACATTCTAAAATAAAATATTATTTTAAATCTTTTTAGGTTCCATTTATTAATTAAATAAATGGACCATTAGTTATTTAATAAAATAGGGTTTGTTTTTATTTAATAAAAACTTCATTTAAAATCCAAATATTTTCAAAACCCAATCAGTAGGTTTTATTTGGAAATAAATAATACTTGGATACTTGTTTAAAACAAAATATTATTTTGCTTTAGGGTCCAATAATAATTATATATAATGGGCCTTAGTTATTAAATCAAATAGGGTTTGATTTTATTATTAAAATCTTTATTTGAAACCTAAATATTTTCAAAATCAAATTAGTAGGTTTAATTTGGGAAATATATAATATTTGGAAATTTGTTTTAAAACAAAATAACCTTTTATTTTAGTATCCATTATTAATTATTATAATAGACTTTCATTATTAAATCCAATAGGATTTGTTTTATTGAGATATTTATTTTGAAATCTAAAACAAGCCCAAACACTTTAGTAGGTTTTATTAGAGAATATAAAATATTTGGAAAACCTATTTAAAACAATCTTAATAAGTTTTGATGTTTTAATTAAATTGGTAAAACTTCTTATTTAAATAAAGTTTGGATATTAATTACTTATTATTTTATTTTAAATAAACCTTTGTTGTTTTTATTCAAACTAAATGTTTTAATTCCCAAAGTTTGGTCAAGGTTTAATTTGGCTTTATAAAATAATCCTTATTTATAAATCCATCTTTTCTTTTGAAAACCAATCTTTTATTAAAAGATCCAAAATAGTATTTCCAAAATATTTTATTTTCCTTTGTTAATTGTTTTATGTTTTTAAATCCTTTTGGGATTTATTTGTTCAAATTAGGTTTGAAGATTCCTATTGGAATTCAAAAAGTTTCTTCTGGCTCTGAAAATCAAACAAAGTTTTATTTTATTAATTTATTTTCACATTACAAGATTTGGAAAATCTTGGGATGTGACATGGCACATGAAGATGAAGACTTTTATTTATATTGTTAAGTTAAACTCTTGTACTAGCCTATGGCTATGGAGTTGTAAAAGACTATGTTATCTCTCGAATGATGATGTAATAATGACCTTTGTTTATGTGTACTTCATCTTAAACTGTGCATGCTAGCAATTGATCTAGGGACTAGCATTGCAATCACAGGGATCTTTACCTTTATAAAGGTGGAATCTTACAGTCCTTCTCTCGATCAAACTTGGGTTTGGGTTTGGATTCAAACCCACCCCTCCCAAGGCTGCCCTCCCTCTCATAAATAGAGGGGGAGGGCTGCCCCAAAAACCAAGCCCTAGCCCTCCCACACCCGTGCGCTGCCGCCGCACGCTGCCGCCGCCACCTCGTCGTCGTCGCCGACACCTCCTCCTCCTCCCGGTCTTCTAAACCCTAGATCACTAGGAAACCCTAGATCCACCATAACTCGCACCGGCTTAGGCGAAGCCCTGCGGGATCTTCCCTCTACTTCCGACACCACGTCGTCATGCTGCCGGAGTCGCGAGGGAAGAACTACAACCTCCGTTGCCTGCTGGAACAAGGGAGAGGAAGGTCTTCATCGAAGTCAGATGTGTGACCGATTGCGGAACGCCGGATCGCAGCGCCGGAAGGATCGTCTACGCGATCTTGAGATCGGCAAGTGTGCGACTACATCACCCACGAGAATCTGCTCTCATTAACCGCTTTGAAATCTTCGAGGGTGAGTGCTTCTATCGACTCGTTGCTACAATCTAGTAGATAGATCTTGGCTTGTTTGTGTGCATTGCGGTAGAAATTTTTTGTTTTCCATGCTACGAACCCCTACAGTGGTATCAGCGTCGTGTCTATATGTAGATCTGTTGCACGAGTAGAACACAATGGTCATTGTGGGCGGTGGTGCTTTTATTATCAATTGCTTTTTGTGTACTTTGCATCTTGTGGTATGATGGGATGAAGCGGCCTGGGCTAACCTTACATGACATAGTTCATGAGACTTGCTCCACGCTTGACATGCAACTTGTATTGCATAAGTGGCTTTGCGGGTGTCTGTCTCTCCCATCATAGTATAGATTCAATTTACAATGGGCACTTGATAGTTCAAACATCAACATTGTGGTTCTTGTTTGTAAGTTAGAACGACACTTATTAAAATCCCCAAACCACGTAAAATATGCAAAGAAAATTAGAGGCGTCTAACTTTGTTTTGCAGGGGTGTGTTGTGATGTGATATGGCCATGATTGTGATTATATATGATGTATGCAATGTTCCTTATTGTAAGTCGGCAGCCCGTATGGTTGTCTTTGAATTCCGTTAAGACCTGCGTGTCTATTCAAAGTAGTTGTAATAGTTGATGCTGGTGGACGACAACCATGAAGCGGCGCCATTGACCTTGACGCCATACCGGTGATGATGGAGATCATGTTCGTGCTTGAAGATGGAGATCAGAAGCACAAGAAGAAAGGTCATATCATATCACATATTATGAATTGCATGTGATGTTAATCCTTTTATGCATCTTGTATTGCTTAGTTCGCGACGGTAGCATTATAAGATGATCCCTCAAGCACAAAATTTCAAGTTATATAGTGTTCATCCTTAGTAAGCACCATTGCTAAAGCTCGTTGTTTCGAAGCACCACGTGTTTATCGGGTGTGTTAGATTCTGCGAGTGTATACAACGTTAGCAAGCCATATTTGCTCATGTAGAAGCTTAGTTTTGATCTTGACGAGCCTAGAATGTACAGACATGGTCTTGGAACATGGATCAACGAAAGGTAAAGCATGAGTCATATAGTAGATATGATGAACATGTTGATTATTCACCATTGAAGCTACACCAACTCTCGTGATGATCGGTTTTGATGTGGTGGATTTGGTTCATGTGATCACTAAAGCAATGTGAGGGATATTGTTTTGAGTGGGAGTTCACCTATATTAATTTAACTATTAATTAGAACTCAATTTTTCATAAACTTAGTCTAAACTATTGCAAATATGTCGTAGATCAATGGCGGCCCCTAACATCAATTTTAATGCGTTCCTAGAGAAAGAAAAGTTGAAAAACAATGGAAGAAACTTCGCGGATTAGTTTCGCAATTTGAGGATTGTCCTCAATGCTGGTAATTTGACCTATGTCTTTGGATGCACATTGGGTGACCCACAGCTAATGCTACCGATGAGGTAAAGAATGTTTTCCTCGCTCGGAAGAATCGATTACTCCACGATTCGGTGCTATCTTGTATGGTTTGGAATCGAAGCTTCAGAAAAGGTTTGAGAACCATGACCCACATGATATTGTCCGGGAACTCAAAATGATATTTGAGGCTCACGCGGAAGTTGATAGTTATGAGGCTTCTGAAAAGTTCTTTAACTGCAAGATGGAAGAGGGCAGCTCCGTCAGTGAGCATGTGCTTAAGATGTCTGGGCACGCAAGCAAGCTTCAGAGCTTAGGTATAGTGATTCCTAATGCTTTGGGGATTCACCGTGTGCTCCAATCACTACCACCAAGTTACAAGAAGTTTGTGATGAACTACAATATGCAAAACATGGACAAGTCGTTGCATGAACTCTTCTCCATGTTAAAGTCTGCGGAAGTGGAGATCAAGAAAGAGCACCAAGTGTTGATGGTCAATAAGACCACCAAATTCAAGAAGCAAGGCAAGTATAAGAAAAAGGGAAACTTCAAGAAGGGCGGTAAGAAAGTTACCGCACCGGTGAAGAAGACCAAGGCTGGGCCTAAGCCTGATACTGAGTGCTTTTACAACAAAGGAGAAGGTCACAGGAAGCGGAATTGCCCTAAGTACTTGGCGGATTTGAAGAACGGCAACATCAAGAAGAAAGGTATATCTGATATACATGTTATTGATGTGTATCTCACTAGTACTCGTTGTAGTGTCTGGGTATTTGATACTGGTTCGGTTGCTCATATTTGTAAGTCAAAACAAGTGCTGCAGAATAGACGGAAGCTAGCGAAGAACGAGGTGACAATGCGCGTTGGAAATGATTCAAAGGTTGATCTGATCGCGGTCGGCACACTACCTCTTCATCTACCATCGGGATTAGTTTTATACTTAAATAATTTTTATTTGGTGCCTGCGTTGAGCATGAACATTATATCTGGATCATGTTTATTGCGAGACTGTTCCTTGTTTAAGTCCAAGAATAATGGTTGTTCGATTTATATGAGTAATATGTTTTATGCACATACACCTTTGATAGATGGTCTATTCTTATTGAATCTCGATTGTGGAAATACACACATTAATAACATTGAAGCTAAACGTTTGAAATTGAGTGATAACTCGACCTATATGTGGCACTGTCTTCTTGGTCATATTGGAGTGAAGCGTATGAAGAAAATCCATTCCGATGGACTTCTTGAATCACTTGATTTCGAATCACTTGAAAGATGCGAAGCATGTATGATGGGTAAAATGACTAAGACTCCATTTTCTGGTATGATGGAGCGAGTTATAGACTTATTGGAAATCATACATACCGATGTATGTGTCCCAATGAGTGTAGCATCGTGCGGTGGTTATCATTATGTTCTTACCTTCACGGATGAATTGAGTAGATATGGGTATATCTATTTCATGAAACATAAGTCCGAAACTTTCGAGAAGTTTAAGGAATTTCAAATTGAGGTAGATAATCAACGTAACAAGAAGATGAAATTTCTACAATATGATCACGGAGGTGAATATCTAAGTTACGAGTTTGGCGAGCATTTGAAGAAATGCGGAATACTTTCATAGTTGACACTGTCGGGAACACCACAGCGTAATGGTGTGTCTGAACGTCGTAATCGAACTCTCTTAGATATGTTTCGTTCTATGATGTCACTTACAGATTTACCGCCATCATTTTGGGGTTATGCATTAGAAACAGCCGCATTCACTTTAAATAGGGCACCATCTAAATCCGTTGAAATGACACCGTATGAATTATGGTTTGGTAAGAAACCTAAATTGCCGTTCCTTAAAGTTTGGGGTTGCGAAGCTTATGTAAAGAAGTTATAGCCCGACAAGCTTGAACCCAAAGCGGAAAATTGCATCTTCATAGGATACCAGAAGGAAACTATTGGGTATACCTTATATCATAGATCCGAGGCCAAGATATTTGTTGCAAAGAATAGATCCTTTCTAGAGAAGGAGTTTCTCTTGAAAGAAGTGAATGGAAGGAAAGTAGAACTCGATGAGGTTGTTGAACCTTCTCTCGAACTTGCGAATAGCGCAGCACCAGAAGTAGTTCCTGTGGAGCCTACACCAATAAGAGAGGAAGCTAATGATGTTGATCATGAAACTTCGGTTGAAGTTACCACGGAACCTCGCAGGTCAATGAGAACTCGTACAACTCTTGATTGGTATGATCCCGTTACGATTGTCATGTTGGTGGACAACACCGATGAGCCTGCGACATATGAGGAAGCGATGATGAGCCCAGATTCCAATAAATGGCAAGAGACCATGAAATCCGAGATTGGATCCATGTACGAAAACCAAGTATGGACTTTGGTGGACTTACCGGATGGCCGGAAGGCTGTCGAGAATAAGTGGATTTTCAAGAAGAAAACAGATGCTGATGGTAATGTTACTGTCTATAAAGATCAACTTGTCGCAAAATGGTTTCGACAAATTCAAGGAGTTGACTACGATGAGACTTTCTCACCAGTAGCGAATCTAAAGTCTGTGAGTATTATGTTAGCAATCGCTGCATATTATGATTATGAGATATGGCAGATGGATGTCAAAACGGCGTTCCTCAATGGAGATATTGATAAATAGTTGTATATGATGCAACCCAAAGGTTTTGTCGATCCTAAATATGCTAACAAGGTATGCAAACTTCAACGGTCCATATATGGATTGAAGCAAGCATCCCGAAGTTGGAATCAACGTTTTGATAAGGTAATCAAAAGCTTTGGTTTTATACAAACTTATGGGGAATCTTGTATATCCAAGAAAGAGAGTGGGATCTCTGTAGCATTCTTAATACTATATGTAGATGACATATTGTTGATTGGGAATGATGTAGACCTTCTTAATAATGTCAAGGATTATTTGAATAATAGTTTTTCAATGAAAGATATTGGCGAAGCAACTTACATATTAGCATAAAGATTTATAGAGATAGATCGAGACGCCTAATATCATTGTCACGGAGTACATATTTGGACAAAGTTCTAAAGAGGTTTGGAATGGAAGATAGCAAGAAAGGGTTCTTGCCCATGTTGCCCAATATGACCTTGAGTAAAACTCAAAGTCCTGCAATGGCAGAAGATAGAGAAAGGATGAGTAAGAATCCCTATGCCTCAGCCATAGGATCTCTTATGTATGCCATGCTATGTACTAGACCCGACATTGCATATGTTGTTAGTTTGACTAGCAGATATCAAAGTGATCCAGGAGTGGATCATTGGACAGCGTTCAAAAACATCCTTAAGTACTTGAGAAGAACTAAGGATATGGTTCTTTATTATGGAGGTGATGAACATCTCGTTGTTAATGGTTACACCGATGCTAGTTGGAATACCGATCCGGATGATTCTAAATCTCAATCTGGATACGTATTTACTTTGAATGGTGCGGCAGTTAGCTGGAGGAGTGCAAAGCAAAGCGTTGTGGCGAGAACTTCAACTGAATCGGAATACATAGCTGCTTTGGAGGCTTCACAAGAGGCGATATGGATGAAGGAGTCATTATAGATCTCGGTGTGGTTCCAAGTGCGCTGGACCCAATGTCTATCTACTGTGATAACATGGGCGCCATAGCTAATGTGCAAGAACCAAAGTCACACAAGAAGATGAAGCACATCAAGCTACGTTTTCACGCTATTCGAGAGCATATCCAAGATGGGGACATAAAGATTTGCAAAGTACACACATATATTAATGTGGCGGATCCGTTGATTAAACCTCTCCCGAGGGAAAAACATGACCAGCACCAAACCGACACGGGTGTTTGGTATATTACCATGTAATCTAGATTAGTTGACTCTAGTGCAAGTGGGAGACTGTTAGAGATATGCCCTAGAGGCAATAATAATAATATCTATGTGTTTATGATAAATGTTTACATCCATGCTATAACAGTATTAAACCGGAAACATTAATACTTGTGTGATTTGTAAACTAAATTAGAGTCCCTAGTAAAGCCTCTTTGTAATACTAGCTTGTTCGTTAATAGATGATCGTGGTTTCCTGATCATGAACATTGAGATGTTGTTAACAACAAGACCATATCATTATGAGAATGGTATGATGGACATACTCCTATAGATAAGCATAGCATTAAGATCAAGTCATTTCAATAGTTCGTTTGCTATAAGCTTTCTGATACATAGTAACCTAATTCCTTCGACCATGAGATCATGCTAATCACCATCACTGGAAGGATGCTTTGATGACATCAAACACCACACCGTAACTGGGTGGTTATAAAGGTGGCATTGAGTGTTTGGAAAGTATGTGTTGAGGCAGATGGATCAAGAGTGGGATTTGTCCATCCATATGACAGATAGATATACTCTGGGCCCTCTCGGTGGAATGTCATCCAATTGGCTTGCAAGCATGTGACTATATCACAAGGGATCACATATCACGGGGACAAGAAAAGAGTACTTATCGGTAACGAGGTTGAACTAGGTATGCAGAGATACCGACGATCAAAACCTCGGATAAGTAAACTATCGCGAGACAAAGGGAAATTGGTATAGTATGTAAGTGGTTCATTCGATCATAAAGTAATCGTAGAAATATGTGGGAGCCATATGAATTTCCAGATTCCTCTATTGTTTATTGATCGAAGAAGTGTCTCGGTCATGTCCGCATAATTCACGAACCGTAGGGAGACACACTTAAGGATTCGATGTTGTTTCGTAGATATGGAATGTTAATAGGGATACCGAATGTTGTTCGGAGCCTCGGATGGGATCCGGGATATCACGAGGAGATCCGGAATGGTCCGGAGAATACGATTCCTATAAGAAAATTCCGATTCCGGAGTTAGGGAAAGATTCTGATGTTTTCATTGGAAATGTTCTAGAAGGGTCTAGAAGGTTCACAGGACCAGAAGGGGAATGGACCATGAATGTGTCATGGATAAGTGGAATGATTGGATCATATCCTAGGTCACTTAGTTTGGGCATTTGCAAGAGAGAATTAAAGCTCTAAATTGAAAGTAAAACGGGAAGTTTGAAAAGTCAAACTAGAACAATGGTTTCCTAGTGGAAGAAGGAAAGAGTCCTTCTCTCAATCCAACTTGGGTTTGGGTTTGGATTCAAACCCACCCCTCCCAAGGCTGCCCTCCCTCTAATAAATAGAGGGGGGCTGCCCCAAAAACCAAGCCCTAGCCCTCCCCACACCCGTGCGCCGCCGCCGCACCGTCGCCGCCTCGTCGCCGCCGCCCTAGTCACCGCCGACACCTCCTCCTCCTTCCGGTCTTCTAAACCCTAGATCACCGGGAAACCCTAGATCCACCATAACTCGCACCGTCTTAGGCGAAGCCCTACTGGATCTTCCCTCTACTTCCGACACCACGCCGTCGTGCTGCCAGAATCATGAGGGGAGAACTACAACCTCCGCTGCCTACTGGAACAAGGGAGAGGAAGGTCTTCGTCGAGTATCGAACATGTGACCGACTGCGGAAGCGCTGCCGGAACGCAGCGCCGGAAGGATCGTCTATGCGATCTTGAGATCGGCAAGTGTACGACTACATCACCCACGAGAATCTGCTCTTGTTAACCGCTTTGGAATCTTCGAGGGTGAGTGCTTCTATCGACTCGTTGCTACAATCTAGTAGATAGATCTTGGCTTGTTTGTGTGCATGCGGTAGAATTTTTTGTTTTCCATGCTACGAACCCCTACAACAACCATCTAGCTACTACATGGACCCATAGTCCAAGGTGGAACTACTCACTCTTCATACCGGAGGCTGGCATGATGAAGAAGAAGGCCTCTAGGATGATCTCCCCTCCGGTAGGGTGTCGGGAAGAGCTTCAGATCCGCCCTCCCGATCTAGGGACAATGGTGGCGGCGGCTACAGACGGTTTCGTGGAATATTGATCGGGTGCTTAGGGTTTAGGCATCGGGGGCTTCTTATAGGCGAAGAGGCGGCAGAGGGCTGGGGGCCCACACCACCTGTGCACGCCAGATGGGCTGCTCCTAGGTGCCGCCACTGTGGCACCCCTCTGTCTCTCCTCTGGACTCCGCGTTCTCCTCGGTGAAATATTAACTTTGACTTTTGTACCGTCCAATTCCGAGAATATTTCCTTAGTAGCTTTTCTGGAACCAAAAACAACAGAAAATAGGCAACTGGCACTATGGCAACTTGTTAATAGGTTAGTACCAGAAAACATATAAAAAGCACCTCAATGTGTGGACAAAGCAAAGCAAAGTAGATACTAAACAAGCATGGAACATCAAAAATTTTAGATACGTTTCCGACGTATCAGTATTGTCGGTCCTGGACCGGCTAGCAACCGCGCGGGGCAGAAAACATTGCAGCGCTCAAGGGCGGGCGGTAGTACCCCAGCGGTACTACCGCTTGGCCCAGTACACCTTTTCTTTTTCCAATTTCTTTTTAAATCAAATAAGGGGCAAATTCAAATGATAATAACTCGAGCTAGGAAACTCCGATCGACATGAAACCAATTTCGTTGGAAAGAGGACGACAAGAGCTACCCAATAAAAAAATTCATTAAAAATATTTGGATATCACCAAGTGAGAAAGTATCAAATATTATAATGTGAGATAGCTGACTTGGTGACGATCCTAAAAACCTCCAAGAACAAAATTGCAACAAGATATAAAAGGGAGATCCGATTTTGATGGTAAATCAAGAGATAAATCATAATCTTTATCTTTAATATCTATGGGAGAGGTGGCAAACTTAGGATCAGAGGACAACTTAGGAATAATGGTGCGTCTCGCAAGGAGAATCTTAATAGCACTAGTACCATGTGTGTTTCTGCACTCTTCAACAAATTCATCAGTTAACTCAATGTAACCATCATTAATATTGTAACTCTCTCTAGACTCAAGTGAGCTAACAGGTGTAATAGTGTCTTCACTAGGAGTTTCGGTATTTCCTAGACTATCCATAGTAGAATCTAGGAAAGGACCTAATGAACCACTCACATCAAGCACAGTAGAAGTAACATCATGAGCATCAAAAGCAGTTTCAGACTCAGCAGTAGTAGCAGTGTGTATAGCATGAGTATGTGGTGGTGGTGTGATACGTCGGAAACGTATCTATAATTTTTGATGTTCCATGCTTGTTAGTATCTACTTTGCTTTGCTTTGTCTACATTTTGAGGTGCTTTTTACATGTTTTCTGTTACTAACCTATTAACAAGTTGCCACAGTGTCAGTTGCCTGTTTTCTGCTGTTTTTGGTTTCAAAAAAGCTAGTAAATAGATATTCTCGGAATTGGACGGGACAAACGTCAAAGTCAATTACTTTCCGTGGGGAACAAGAAGTCCAGAGGGGATACGAGGAAGCGTGCCAGGGCGGCCAAACTCCCCCTAGGCGCGACCAGGGGTGGGCCCACGCCTGGGTAGGGTTTGACCCCCCTGGTCGCCTCCTCAGCCTCCCCCTTCGCCTATAAGAAGCCCTCGATGCATAAACCCTGAGCACCCGATCAAATATCCACGAAACTGTCTATAGCCGCCGCCACCATCATACCTAGATCGGGGGATCTGAAGTTCTTCCCGGCACCCTGCCGGAGGGGATATCATCCTGGAGGCCTTCTCTCCGGTATGATGCGTGAGTAGTTCCACCTTGGACTATGGGTCCATGTAGTAGCTAGATGGTTGTATCTCCTCCTTTGTGCTTTCATGTATAGATCTTGTGAGCTCCGTTCATGATCAAGATATGATCTATTTGTAATCATGCATGTTGTGTTTATGGGGATCCGATGTATATTGAGATTATTATGTTGGTTTGATTAATGGTTTTGTCTTTATGATTCTATCATCTCTGTGTTGTTTGTGATCTTGCATGCTCTCCAATGTTAGTAGCTATCTTGGACAAGTAGTTGCTAGTGACTCCAAGAGGGGGTATTTATGCTTGATAGTGGGTTCATGCCTCTAGTTTGCAAGGGAAGTGACAATAATCTCTTCGGTTGTAGATGTGTTGTTGCTACTAGGGAGAAAACAATGGTTTCTTGTTTATGGAACATGTGGACTGTTTACCTTACACACTTTGCTTAAAGCAGTTGTTTGTTGCTTGCAACTTAATACTAGAGGGGGTTCGGATGATAACCTGAAGGTGTAATTCTAGTCATAGATGCAGTTGGATGGCGGTCTATGTATCTTGTTGTATTGCCCAATCAAATCTCATAGGATCTTTCTGACTAGTAATTGCATTGTTATGCCTTGCTCAGTTCCTGTCAATTGCCCTGCTGTAATTTGTTTACCCTTCATTCCATGTTGTTTATCTAAGGAGAGCACCTGTAGTGAACTATGGACCCCGGTCCAATCTTTACCATTGATACATCTTCCACTGTTACTTGTTTACTTGTTGCAAACCATTACCTTCGACACCATATGTTTAGTCCTTTGTTACAGCAAACCGGTGAGCTTGACAACCTCACTGATTCGTTGGGGCAAAGTCTTGAGTTTGTGTTGTGCAGGTCTCCGCGTTGCTAGCAACACCTGTGTGACGTTTCCTTCCTCCTACTAGTTCGATAACCTAGGTTTCTTACTGAGGGAAAACTTGCTGATGTGCTGCTTCACACCTTGCTCTTGGGGTTTCCCGAAAAAGCGCTCCCACTTGGACTGGCGCTGCATCAAGCTTTTTCTGGTGCCGTTGCCGGGGAGGCTAAGGAATTCTTCACTAGGGGAGTCCTTCACTTCCTTTCTCTTTACTTTGTTTTTAGTTTGCTTTGTTTCTTTTGCTTGGTTTTGTTTTCCTCTTTTCAAAAAACCCAAAAAATTAGTGTAGTTTGGTTTGCTTGCCTTATTCAAAAACACAAAAAAAAATAGTTCCTGCACTAGCTGCTGGTGTTTTTGGCTTGCCCACCTTTGCCAAAATGAATTCTGCTGAGAACACCAAGTTGTGTGACTTCACTAGCACCAACAACAATGATTTCCTTAGCACACCTATTGCTCCACCTGCTCCTGATGCTACCTTTTATGAAATTAAGCCTGCTTTGTTGAATGTTGTGATGAGAGAGCAATTTTCTGGTGCTAGTTCTGATGATCCTGCTGCCCATCTCAATAGCTTTGTTGAACTTTGTGAGATGCAAAAGTATAAGGATGTAGATGGAGATATTATTAAGCTCAAGATTTTTCCTTTCTCCTTGAGAGGAAAAGCTAAAGAATGGTTGCTTTTTTTGCCTAAAAATAGTATTGATTCTTGGAGTAAGTGCAAAGATGCTTTTATTGGAAAGTACTATCCTCCTACTAAGATTATTGCTATGAGAAGTGATATTATGAAATTTAAACAACTTGATAATGAACATGTTGCTCAAGCTTGGGAAAGAATGAAAACCTTGGATAAGAATTGTCCCACTCATGGACTCACTGCTTGGATGATTATCCAGACTTTTTATGCAGTTTTGAACTTCTCCTCAAGAAACCTGCTGGATTCAGCTGCTGGAGGTACTTTTATGGGCCTCACTTTGGGTGCTGCAACAAGTCTCCTTGATAATATTATGGTTAACTACTCTGAATGGCATGTTGAGAGAGCTCCACATGGTAAGAAGGTAAATTTTGTTGAGGAAACTTCCTCTTTGAGTGAAAATATTTATGTTATTATGGTTATGCTTGTAAATGGGAAAGCTCCTCTAGATCCTAATAGTGTTCCCTTGGCCTCTTTGGTTGCTCAAGAAGATAAAGTTGATGTGAACTTTATTAGAAACAACAATTTCAACAATAGTACTTATGGTAACTATAGGCCTTATCCTCCTAGTGGAAATGTTTATCATGGTAGATCTGGAATGCATAGTGAAGAAAGGATTCTAGAAGTAGAGAGATCCACTAAGAATTTTATGCAAATGCAATATGAGCAAAATAAGATTTTCACTAAAACTATGGAGGAACAATCTATTATCTTGAAAAACATTAGCCATCAGCTTGAGAATCTTAATAGAGAAATTCCTAGTTTACAGTCAAAAAATTTGAGTGCTGAGAAGGATATATCCTCTTTGTCTGAAGCTTAGTCTTCCTTGATTAATAAAATGGCTACTAAACCTGAAACTATGGAAAACACCTTTGCTACTGCTCATGCCATACAAATTACTATTGATGTAAATGTTAGGCTGTTAGCTCAACTCCATGCTAAGTAGGAAGGGAAGCTAAAATTGATAGAAACAATAGTATGTGCACCATCACCACTAAACCACAAGTAGTCCCTATTCATCCTCCTACTATGCCTAAGCCTATTGATCCTACTACTAGTGATGCTAAGTTTGACTTTGATATTGATGGTTGCAATATTTCTGAAGTGATTATGTTCCTACAAAAACTTGCTAGAAGTCCTGATGCTAGTGATATGCATGTTGATTTCACCAAACACATTACATTTGCTCTTGTTAATATTAAGGAAGAGAAGCTAAAACACAAATCTTATATTCCTAGGAAAGTAGAATATAGTTGGGAACCCATTATTAATGTGCAAGTAAATGACTTTGATCTCAAAGCTTCATGTGATCTTGGTTCTAGTGTCTCTATTATGCCTAGGAAGATTTATGAAATGCTTGATTTTCCACCATTGGAAGATTGTTATTTGGATGTCCCACTCAATGATAATGCTAAGAATAAACTCATGGGGAGTATTAATGATGTTCTCATTATGGTTAATAATGCTTATGTCCCTATGGATTTCTATGTTTTGGATGTTGAATACAATGCTTCTTTCATATTACTTTGGTAAGACCTTTTCTTAGAATAGTTGGTGCCATCATTGATATGAAAGAAGGCACCATCAAATATCATTTTCCATTTAAAAAGGTATTGAACTCTTCCCTATGAGGAGAGAGAAGTTGCTTTTTGCTCCTCCTTTGAAAGCAAGGTTTGATGTTAATGCTTCCTCATTTGAAAATACTTGATTCTTCTTGCTTCTTGTGCCTAGCTTAAAGGCGTTAAAGAAAAGTACTTGTTGGGAGATAACCCAAGAGTTTCCTTGAGTATTGGAAGTTATTACTTCAGTAATGACATCTCCTTATACTTCTTGTTTGCTTTTTGTGCCAAGAATGACCTCTAATGAGAGGGAAGTAAAATTTGGGGAGTTGCTATCCCGAAACAGATTTTTGTCCTCCACCAAAGATATTTGTGAGAAGTCTCTATAACTCGGATTGAGCTCAAAATGTACAAATAAACCCCCCAGTATGTTAGCTAACTTTCGGTAGTTCAACACTTTCTGATTTGAGCAACACAATATGTTCGAAAAAAATAGGTTTCTACCTGCTGGTCTTTTTTAACAGATTTCTGCCATTATTTGCATTTGCTTCTTATTGATTCCTTTTTGAGTTCTTTTTGGGAAATTGAGCTTTTTGAAGGAGTTGCTACAGTAGCTTGTGTTTTTAGTGAAAAGTCTTGCTTATCCAAAGCTTTGCCAGGGGTCTAATATCTTTTGAATAAACTAATGTTGCTAATGAAGATTGTGTGAAGTTTTGTATGAAGGCAAAATTTCAGGTGTAGAGAGAGAATGATGCAATGAGATGAAGAATATACAAAAGCTCAAGCTTGGGGATGCCACCATGGTGTCACCCCAAGAAATATCCAAGAGGTACACGCGTCAAAGATTGGGGATGCCCAAGGCATCCCCTTCTTCATCAATAAAAAGCTCAGGTCTGTCTAGACACTTCGTTTTTATTGTTTCATGCACAGTTGTGTTGTTCTTGGAGCGACTTAGTTTTCGTTTGCTTTGCTTAGTTGTTTAGTTTTATTGAGTAGTTTGGAACCCCGTTCTCGCTGTGTTGGTTAGCAAATAATTTTTCTTGGTGTTGGAAAGGAGTAGTAAGTTCTTGCTTGAAGTGCAAGAGGAGCTTGCATTGACTGTGACTTAGACTTTAGCATGACATGCTAGGTGTTGTTTTGGCATTATGCTTAGTAATTATTGCGGTAGCATGTCTTGTTCCAAACAATTGGGATTGCTTAGTGTGCCTTAAAGAAATTATGCGTTGTTTTAGCATGCAAAAGCATAGTATTGTGGTATTCTCCTTTAATGCTTTGCTTGGGTTGACTTGGCACATGCTCACACCATGTTATGACTCTCACAAGTCACCATTATCCTCTATGATCATTTAGTCATTGACTTGTAGTACCACTTTATGTTTTGATTAGTAATGCTTTGTTGCTCTACATGATTATGGCTATTATGATGTCTTAGTTGGTTGCTCCCAGTATTTTGCTAGCCTCCACTTGTATGAGTAAGTTCTACTCATGCTTCCAACTCCCAAGAAACCAAGTTATTCCAAAGTGTCAACTATAAACTCCTATGCATGGTGTGTTATACCATTCCAAGTATATTCTTGTTTTTAGCTACCTTCCAATTAAAAACTATTTTGTTATGTGAAAACTTAGTGATTAAAGCCCTCACAAACTTGATGGCATACTTTATATTCTTTGCCCCTAATAAACATGAACCATTGTGTCATCTATGTTTTATATGCTTGCACTTATACGTTGGAATTAGCAGAACCGTGCTGTCACGGGGAACATTTTCAACATTGCACTTGTACTTTGTACTCAGTTTATATCATGCTCTTTTGTCTATGGATGTCACCGGTGTGAAATAAAGAGGGAACTTGTAAGTCCATGGAGTGTGTATCCTGTGTTAGATAAACGCCTGGGCCGCTAGCCTAAGCCATGCCTAATCATGATGGAAACTTGCAGCATCACCATAGTGACATCTATGAAGCATTCTTCTTATAAAAAAGAGACACATTGAGAAAAGAGGAAAGAGAGAAAAAAGAACCACGTTCCCATGGTACATAAGAAGATTGCTGAGATGCTCATTGTCTGCTTGCCTTGTCATTTTGGTTATGGGATAGCTCATGTACCATGTGCAAGGGGTACCCGTTGGCGGTTCTCTATGATATGCAAATACTTACAATGACAAGAACTTACAGGTGACTAAAGTTGAGTATCCTGAGGTGTGGCCCTCGTATTCAAGGGACTTGAGATTGCCAACTTATACTTCGTCAAGCACATACACCATCTTTTTCACTTTAACCTTAATCACTTCAAGATGCTTATGATAGGGGCAATCAGGGCTGAAAGCTAACAAGTACCATATTTTTTGGAAGCTCTTTTCGAAACTTGAAATCCATGCTTCCTTTACAAAAAGGCCTTTCTTCCACCACTATTGAGTCTCCACCTTCTACCTTTAGGCACCACTAAGAGAGCATAGTTGTCATCCTGTGTGCAGTGTTCCAAAGCTTATTGATTGATGCATATTGTGATATTGCTTGTTCTTGTGCTATTTGTTTCTAGTCACCCTTGTGAACTTTGAAGGTGTCTTATGCATCTATATTGCTACTCTATGAGGGACAAGCTAATTTCCACTATGTTATGTTTTATGTATGTGAAACAAACAAACGTTTTTCAATGCATGTTATTCATGATCTTTGTTTGTAGCCTTTTGATACGTCAGAAACATATCTATAATTTTTGATGTTCCAAACTTCTTACTATCTACTTTGCTTTGCTTTGTCTACACTTTGAGGTGCTTTTTACATGTTTTCTGGTACTAACCTATTAACAAGTTGCCACAGTGTGAGTTGCCTGTTTTCTACTGTTTTTGGTTTCAGAAAAGCTAGTAAAGAAATATTCTCGGAATTGGACGGGACAAACGTCAAAGTCAATTACTTTCCATGGGGAATAAGAAGTCCAGAGGGGAGACAAGGAAGCGTGCAAGGGCGGCCAAACCCCCCTAGGAGCGGCCAGGGGTGGGCCCGCTCCTAGGTAGGGTTTGACCCCCCTGGTCACCTCCTCGGCCTCCCCCTTTGCCTATAAGAAGCCCCCGGTTCAGAAACCCTGAGCACCCTATCAAATATCCACGAAACTGTCTGTAACCACCACCACCATCGTCCCTAGATTGGGGGGATCTGAAGTTCTTCCCGGCACCCTGCCGGAGGGGAGATCATCCCGGAGGCCTTCTCTCCGGTATGATGCGTGAGTAGTTCCACCTTGGACTATGGGTCCATGTAGTAGCTAGATGGTTGTATCTCCTCCTTTGTGCTTTCATGTATAGATCTTGTGAGCTCCGTTCATGATCAAGATCTAATCTAGTTGTAATCATGCATGTTGTGTTTGCGGGGATCCGATGGATATTGAGATTATTGTGTTGGTTTGATTAATGGTTTTGTCTTTATGATTCCATCATGTCTGTGTTGTTTGTGATCTTGCATGCTCTCCGTTGTTAGTAGCTATCTTGGCCAAGTAGTTGCTAGTGACTCCAAGAGGGGGTATTTATGCTCGATAGTGGGTTTATGCCTCTAGTTTCCAAGAGAAGTGACTATAATCTCTTCGGTTGTAGATGTGTTGTTGCTACTAGGGAGAAAACAACGGTCTCTTGTTCATGGAACATGTGGACTGTTTACCTTACACACTTTGCTTGAAGCAGTTATCTGTTGCTTGCAACTTAATACTAGAGGGGGTTCGGATGATAACCTGAAGGTGGACTTCTAGTCATAGATGCAGTTGAATGGCGGTCTATGTATCTTATTGTATTGCCCAATCGAAACTCATAGGATCTTTCTGACTAGTAATTGCATTGTTATGCCTTGCTTAGTTCCTGTCAATTGCCCTGCTGTAATTTGTTTACCCTTCATGCCATGTTGTTTATCTAAGGAGAGCACCTCTAGTGAACTATAGACCCTGGTCCAATCTTTACCATTGATACATCTTCCACTGTTACTTGTTTACTTGATGAGCTTGACAACCTCACTGATTCGTTGGGGCAAAGTCTTGAGTTTGTGTTGTGCAGGTCTCCGCGTTGCTAGCCACACCTGTGTGACGTTTCCTTCCTCCTACTGGTTCGATAACCTTGGTTTCTTACTAAGGGGAAACTTGTTGCTGTGCTGCTTCACACCTTTCTCTTGGGGTTTCCCGATGAAGCGCTCCCACTTGGACTGGCGCTGCATCAAGCTTTTTTTGGCGTCGTTGCCGGGCAGTCTAAGGACGTCTTCACTAGGGGAGTCCTCCACTTCCTTTCTCTTCACTAGGGAAGGCCTCCGAGGTGATCTCCCCTCCGGCAGGGTGTCGGGAAGAGCTTCAGACCCCCCGATCTAGGGACGATGGTGGCGGCGGCTACAGACGGTTTCGTGGAATATGGATCAGGTGCTTAGGGTTTAGGCATCGGGGGCTTCTTATAGGCGAAGAGGCGACGCAGGAGGGCGGCCAGGGGTCCCACACCCTACCCAGGCCCGGTCCAGGGTGGGCCTGCTCCTGGGGGGTGCGGCCGCCCTGTGGCGCCCCTCCGTCTCTCCTCTGGACTATGTGTTCTCCTCAGTGAAATATTGACTTTGGCTTTTGTCCCGTCCAGTTTCGAGAATATTTCCTTACTAGCTTTTCTGGAACCAAAAACAGCAGAAAATAGGCAACTGGCACTATGGCAACTTGTTAATAGGTTAGTACCAGAAAACATATAAAAAGCACGTCAAAGTGTGGACAAAGCAAAACAAAGTAGATACTAAACAAGCATGGAACATCAAAAATTATAGATACGTTCCTAACGTATCAGTACTGCCGGTCCTGGACCGGCTAGCAACCCCGCGAGGCCGAAAACATTGCAATGCTCAGGGGCGGGCGGTAGTACCCAGCGGTACTACCGCTTGGCCCAGTACACTTTTTATTTTTCCAATTTCTTTTTAAATCAAATAATAGGCAAATTCAAACGACAATAACTCGAGCTAGGAAACTCCGATCGACATGAAACCAATTTCGTTGGAAAGAGGACGACAAGAGCTACCCGATAAAAAAATTCATTGAAAATATTGGATATCACCAAGTGAGAAAGTATCAAATATTATAATGTGAGGTACCTAACTTGGTGACGATCCAGAAAACCTCCAAGGACAAAATCGCAACAAGATATAAAGGGAGATCCTATTTTGATGATCTAGAGCTTGTAATGAACACAATCTCTAGAACCAAACATGGATAAGATCCAACAAATAACCAAGAAAGATTATGCTAAGAATGCAATGGTTTAAGCTCTCTGCGAACGATATGATTGTTACTCGAGAGCCCTTCTTGATAGTACAGCTATTTATCCTAAACCCGGTATCCCAACTAACAACATGAGACCGGCAAAATGTAAAACCTATCAAGATTACCTTTGCCTTGAGCATTCCACTTGAGCTCGATGTAGATGATCTTGCCCTTCTCAAGATGAAACATCTTTCTTGATTGCTCTTCATCGATCCATGACCACCGAGGATGGCAAGCATCAAACATGAGATCTTCTAGAGATGGTGCATTTTGAGCTTGCACAACACATCTTCTTCTTCATTTTATCGACCTTGAAGCCAACACATGCTCCAAGAGATGCCAATGGATAATTCCTACAAGTGCAACTTAATACACACATTAGTCCATAAAAATTTTCATTAATTACCAAAATCACACATGGGGGCCCACATGCTCTTTCAGCATCAATTCCACCATAGATCGAGCGTCGATGGTGTTCGTGATGGCGTTGTGGTGTGGTAGCACGATGACGACGACTGACGATGTGGCGAGCAGTCTAGAGAGACGGCGGCGCGCAGCGGGCGACAACACATGGCGGTGTGGCCTAGCAATGGCCGGGAACCGGAGAATTGGTACGAGGCGGTGGCGATGGGGAAAGCGGCGGAGGAGGATTCCTAGATGGGACCCGTGAATCTTTACGCCTCATCGAAAGCTTATGGGAGGCGTAAAGGACCGGCAAACCGAAAATATGCGGGATGCGGCGGTCGATATGCGGGGAGCCGTAAAAAAAATCGGATGCGGTATCTATAAAATCCACTTTTCACGGCTTGTACCGCAAACTGTCGGTTATTTTGCGGTACGGGGCGACATGTGGTATTTGCTAGAGATGCTCTTAGTATAAATATATCAAATCGGGCCATACTTATTATAGATCGGATGGAGTACTCTGTTTTGTATCTGAACTCATGTGTGTTTCGTTGTTCTACTTACCAATAGTGAGCTGTCATGTGTAGGCAAGGGAGAATTTGAGGCTAGGTTCGAAAAGGACAGTGAGCCAATGGAGTTACATAAGAGATCAAACTCTGAGGATTTCTTTGGTTCACATGATAAGAAAAGTCTTGGATAGCAAACTTATATGATTGAGATATCATGTGTATTTGAATCTTATGAAAATAGAAATTCTCGTTGATTTTGGTGAAGATTTTTTCATGAGGTCTAACCTATTACTATTCTCTTTGAAATTTACACTATAATATTTCTTTGACATTATCTCCTAAGGGATGTGATCATATGAATCAAACGGTTTCTAAAGACAAATTTACCATCGAATTATATTCTACACAAATCCTTTGAAAATCCTGTGAGGCCCGAGTCATTGTTTGATACAAAGCAAGTTATACCACTAGTATTAGTTGTTAATGTTTAGACTAGAACTGTTTCGTTCTCCCTAGGCTAGCTACGTGTTAATATGTATGTGGGAAAACCCCTTCGGAGCAGGGGCGGCTCCAGGGGTTTTTCTTGGTATTCAAATAAATACCAATGGCTTTGAGAAAACAATGATTTTTTTATATAAAATAGAGAAAAAATAGCAAAAGATGTGACGATTTTGGCGAAATAAATACCATTCTTTAAAATGAATACCATCCCTCTGAAACTTGGCGCCGCCACTACTTCGGAGGTATATAAGAGTTGTGTACATATAGAAATGGCATACTAAATCATATTCTATACATACTGTATTACATGTCTAATAATCCTTCTTAATCTAAACCTCGAGGGAGGTTAAGATTAAGCATAAACTCGTCAAAAAGTTTTACCGGTAGAACCTTTGTAAAGCTATTAGCCACTTGATCTTTTGGAGATAAATTTGATGTCCAATAGTTCGCTAGCAACTCTCTCACATATAAAATGATAGTCAATTTCAATATGCTTGGTCCGAACATAGAAAATTGAATTTGCAGATAAATACGTAGCACCGATATTATCACACTATAGACTTGATTTCTCGAATAAAATTTAAAGTTTACACACCAATGCTTCAACCCAAATTAATTCAGTAATAGCATTAGCCAAAGCCTTGCATTTAACTTAAATAACGGAGCAAGAGAAAGTAGCTTGCTTTTTCTCTCGAGGAAACCTGCCTCCGCGTAGCAGCTGAGCAATGCGAAATTGGAGAAGCGATGTCTGGGAGGAGGCCTTCTTCTTGACATATATCTACACTTCAGCGCCCCCCTCGCGCGTCCGATCGGAGCGGCTGATGATTAATTATTGCTCCTGTAGGACCCGAGCTTGGCGGCGCTGGCCCTCAGCACGTACTGGTGGTACGCGGCTGCGATGGCGGCACCGATGAGAGGGCCCACCCAGAAGATCCACTGCACAAACCAAGCATCAATCAATCAGCGATAGCAGCAAACGCGCCGCTTCAGTAAGAAGCTTTTTGCATACTGTAAGATATCCAAGCAATATATGACCACTTATATCTTCTAACGAAATGATTAGCTGCTGTCAGAAGAATTGAAAACTAAACATAGTTAAATTATTTGGGCGAGATGGTGACATTTAGCGGATTTAAGAAAAAAAGAACATGTTGTTACTTTACACGGGGCATCTTTTAATGGGAAAGGAAGTAGGAAGGGATTAGGTTACATATTGCCTCAAGTCAGTAGATGGGTTCTCTAAAAAATAAAAATTCAGTGGATGAGTATGTCATGCATAACCTAAACAAGTGATTTAAGCAAGCAATTTCGAATGACGACACATTAAATTTTGGGGTGAGCTAGCTGTTTAATCTGACCAGCCTTGTCCTGCCTTTGGTTTGCAATAGACTATCCATATGCGATGATAATTGTCAGCCTTATCCTACTATATCCGGTGCAATTGTCAATTCACTCTAGTACCTAGAGTTTATCTAGTACCGGTCGATTGCGAACTTTCACCAGATGCTGAATATGCCATGACACTTATTAATCATACTAGCAAATAACATTTATTTTCCAAGAGAAAGAAGGCAAGTAGTATTGGTAATGTGCGTACGTACTTGGTCATCCCAGGCCTTGTCAGTGTTGTAGATGACCGCAGCTCCGAGGCTTCTCGCCGGGTTGATGCCGGTGCCGGTGATGGGGATGGTGGCCAGGTGGACCATGAACACAGCGAATCCGATTGGAAGAGGAGCCAGCACCTTAGTTGGATAAGTTCAGAACATTCAGTTGAAATCATCAAGCACATGCAAATTTTCAAAATTAAATATGCTTTGCAAGCCAGAAACAAGGACAACGAGTGCATTATTCTCTGAAAATTGCGGTCCTAGAAAGGGACGTTCCTCGAATCTGAAAATAGCCCAGGCAGCTAGCCATCGTCTTGAAATTTATCTTGTACTTTTGCAATATGTTCCTATCTCATGGAATATATATAGCCACTAATTGGTGGCGATCGTTTGCGATTTGCCACCGCAAATTTTCTGTAGACGATACGGCGAGACAGGGACACTGTACTGCCTGATCGAGTGAGAAAATCTTCCTCTATCTGCCTATTGGCACCCGCAGTGCATAGACAAGAACATACATTTGCATATGCATGTGCCTGATATGTAGAGTGGTTTGAACGTTTTGGACCATAAGTATTGCATTTTTTTTTGTGAACTAATTATCCTTTAGGTGCAGCAAAATGCTTAACTGGTCAGGATTGACGAACTTGTTTGGCCTACTCATGTATATGCATTCTGTGCGAACAGGTACTGAGAGAGCTGCCTCCCAAAATTATTTTGCTAGTATAGTAGTAGGAACTCAGAATATCATATATTCAATTATTTTTACCAGCAAATTCTGTGATTGGAATTTAACTTTCTAGACCACTTAATTAACAGTATTAGGATGTTTACTTAACTGTAGCTAAACCTTGCATCCATAGGTGCATGGAAAGTGTCTTCATTCTTCCTCATTCGGGATTATAGGTCTGTCAAGATACACAGGTTGTTAATTTGACCAACAAAATATACCTTATATATCACAAAATTTATACCATTAAAAAGTATAACCTCTAAAGTTTCTAATGGTATAATTTTTATGCTATACTATTTATATTTTGTTGTTCAAATTGACAACCTAGTTATCCACGCGGGACTTATAATCCCAAACGGAGGGAGTACGTGGTATCAAAAAAGTTTTAAAGACTGTGGCAGGATTCGAGCATGAACAGTCTATTTCTGAAGGTTCTTTGCAAAGTTGTTAGAATGTTTTCAGGGTACCAAATTAAAGCAAGTTGCTCGAATGCTAAGTCAAAAGCAGAGTGAGTGCAAGAAGGTGAACGACTCACTCTCTGCATTCATTTCTGTCGCTGGTGGTCACCCGGGGAAGCATTAATTCTACATTCAGTAATGGTTCAGCTAGCGAAACATGTATAGGTGCTCATCTTACCGGGATGTGGGAGTCACGGGCGTTGCGCTTGGGGTCGGTGGCGGAGAAGACGGTGTAGACGAGCACGAAGGTGCCGATGATCTCGGCGGCGAGCCCCGTGCCCTTGGAGTAGCCTTCGCTGAGCCCGTTGGCGCCGCCGCCGTACCGCTGGTAGTAGGAGCTCTGGAAGCCCTTGACGAGCCCCACGCCGCAGATGGCGCCGAGGCACTGCGCGATGATGTACAGCAACGCCCTGATGAGCGACACCTTCCTCGCCAGGAACAGCCCGAACGTCACCGCCGGGTTGATGTGTCCACCTGCATCCAAAATTCAAAATTCAAATTCAAAATTCAAAATTTCAAATACAGTAGTTGGTTAGTACAATCGGTCGGGTGATGGTTGGACGAATTACCGGAGACGCCGGCGGTGCAGTAGACTAGGACGAAGATCATGCCGCCGAAGGCCCACGCGATGCCGAGGATGCCGACGCCGCTGCAGGCCGCGTCGGTGGTGTTGACGGTGGGGTCTGACTGGTGCTTGTAGCCGATGACGGTGGCGACGGTGATGTAGAGGAAGAGGAGCGTGGCGACGAACTCGGCGATCACCGCGCGGTACAGCGACCACTTGGTGAGCTCCTCGAAGTCGACGATCGGCGCCGGGGGAGGGTCCGAGTAGTCCTTGGCCGAGAACTCACCCCCCTCAATGTCCTTCGCCATTGCTAACCTGGCTAACTAGCTTGAGCTGTGTTTGCTTGCTGCACTTGTGTGGTCTGAGGTGATAGGAGAGAGAGGTCAGGTATATAAGGCGAGCGGGGACGAGCTCATCATCAGCTCGAATTTGGCTTGGTTAAGGGTGAGACAGATTGATTATTGGTGAGGGATAAGGTTTTGTGTGCTTAATTTAGGGGAGGTTTTGGGTTATAATTTGCCGCCCACAACCGACTATGCCATCATCGACAGGTCATTTCGGAGCCTTGTGATCGAACTGGTGGCTAGTGATCAATCGGAGGGGCTATTTTCTAAGGCACTATGTGCGCTTACGTACTACTGTTGCTATTGTACAGCACCGGAAAAAAAATATGCATAAAGGCCAGAAAGCACATCACTGATCGCTGCTTCTAATTTACTTGTAGCTAGGTTACCTAGTGTATTGACCAGTAACTCAGGCCATCTCCACCGGGGGTGAACCACTCGACCCAACCCGTCCGAATGCGTTTTGCTTGGACGCACGGGACGTGCGCGGAGTTCCAGCGGCACGATCTATCCGGACATACACGTTCTGTTTGACCAATACATGCATCAAATTTGACAATGGTTGTGTCGACCCGGACACGCGCGGACCGATGATGTATCCTGTCCGCGCATGCCACTGGTCTACCCGTCAGCCACCGCTTAGCGCGACAGTGATTCAGATGCACACAGTGGCACCGATTCAGACGTAATTGCGGCAGCGATTCAGAGACGCGGACGGAAGGCTGACTGGCGGCAGCCTACGCCATCAATGGTGACGGGACGGCACCCTGACTGACGGGATGCCACTTGTGTTCCCGCATCGGCATTGATGGCGAAGGAGTGGGATCATGCGCGTGTTCACGGGTGAAGGGGCTATTTAACCCTGCACCTGTAGGTGCCTCCCTCCCCACCTCTCGCCATCACAACCCTAGCAGTCGTTGCCGCCAACGATGAAGACATCAGGATGGTTAAAGAAGAGCAAGAACGATCACGAGGTGACCGGCTCCGGCTCTAGCAGCCAGCGCTCCCGCCTACCGGCCTTCCTTTGTGGCGCATCCTTGCCGCCTCCGCCGCGGCGGGAGGAGTACAAGAACTACCCCGTGGGGGACTACCCCGCCACCGCGGGACCGCCGCTGTCACCGCTACTTTCGCATGACGGAGTGTGAGCGCTGATGGAGGGAGGACGTGGAAATCAACCACCATGATGTATCCCTCCCTACCGGCTAGCACCTCAATTGTAATCGGGTCCCGGTGCCGCCCGTGCCCAAGAAGGGCAAAGGGCTGGAGGAGGAGATTTGTTACCACATCAGCAACCTCCCGCCGGCAATGCGATGGGAGAGGGGATACCGGAACAAGGACTTCTGAAAAAAAGTTCCTCGGCTAGGAGCATAAGGCGCGGCAAGCGCTCCTTCCGCGCCGACCTGCAGCCGTGGAAGTTCTACGATGTCCCTATCATCGAATCAGACGACGAGGGCGCCTTCAACCACTCTGACAATGAGCTCGACAGCGACGAGGAGGATGACAACATCATCGTCAAGTAGGAGGCGGTGTACCCAGTCGTGGCTGCCGCCATGAACCAGCCCCTAGAGTACCGGGAGGTTCTGGCGTGTGGCTACGACGAGGATGCCTTTATCGAGCAGGCCATTGCGGCCATCGCGGGATGAGGACGCCTTGTGGGGCGGCTACCAAGAGACCGTCTAGCTCACCGGCCTAGTGGCGCAGGAAAACGCCCAGCTACTTTCACTGCCTCCGCTGCTAGGGTGGGCGTCGCGCATCGCTCCAGAGGTGGGGATAGAGCTGGCGCACCTCCACCACCGCACGGGGCCTCCAGCTGGGCAGGTGATCAACCTGCCTGCTCCTGCTCCGGCCCTGCTACCACCCAACCTCTGGACACAGTCCAACCCAAACGAACAGAAACGGACCTGTTTGGATCGGACCGGTGGAGATTCCCTCTACAACAGTACTCATACAACGACCTTTAGCTAGGGGTGGAAAAATTCATCGGTGTTTCATGTCCGCCGCAAGACCTTTCTCTCTACCTCTCCTGACCTTATCCTCTCGCTTTGAGAGTCAACCGCCGTCAACTGGCCCTCTTCGCCAGAATAGCCGGCCGGAGGGGGGTTTCGAGGGGTGCTGAAGCTAGATGTAGGATTTTTAGGAGTAATTTGTGGTCGGGTGCCACGGTTCGGAGCTATGCTGGGAGAGGGAGGAAGTGGATCTGGGCGGTGCTTCTTCCCTGCCTGTTGTGCCTTTTACTTGTGCTCCGGTGGTCGGATTCGAGGGCGGAGGCTGGCTATGGCGACTCCTTGAATAAAGCCTGGGTTACTTCTCCTCTTGGTGCCCCCCTTTTCTTCCTTCCCCCTTGTTGGCCGGCCGTGCCGGCGAGGGACTCATGGGTGGAAGAAGGTTGGTGCATCGATGGAGTGGTGGCGGTCTCTGGGGCCTTCCCTCGCTGCTAGTGGCGCAGTCTACTGTGAGGTCGTCAGCGGGCGATCTGAGGCAGCTTCCATGGTGGAAGGTGATGGCTTGCCTGGGTTTGGGCTCCCCCAATAATCGCGAGCCCCGGCGGATCTGCGCCGCTCTTGCTTTGATCCAACTTCTGGATGGTCGTGGCGGCGGGGAGAAGAAGGATCTTCGCGGTGCTCGGTGTGGCGACGGCCGGGGAGAAGGATATGGTGAAGCTTCTTTTTGTGGAGTTTTATCGCAGGGGACTTCATGCAGCGGTGATGTCCGTCTTGCCTCTGCCTCTAATAGCCGTGCAGCGGCTCTCCATGGCCAGGTGATGGCTGATCTTATTCCTCCTGGCCATGAGCCGTTCGGGAGGATCTTCCTCGACCACGGCGCTGGATCTATGGCTGCCCTTGCTCCAAGTGGCTTGTTCCCCGGTAGCAGTGGCGGCTCCGGCGACGGGAGGTTTCTCGTTGATGGTGGAGAAGTCCAGGGACCCGATTGCGTTTCTTTTTCCGTCCCTAAGATCTTTTCAGTAAAAGGCTTAGCCTTATCAGTAGTTTCCCTATCTCTTAGGGACTTTGCTGTAAATTGTACCCACCATGTTGAACGAAGCTTCCAGGGTCTTCTGACCCTTATCCTGTTCAAAAAAAAAACTAGGGGTGGAAAGAGTTAGTATGGAGCGGGTGAGGTAAGGGGTAAGGCTTGCGATTATCCTAGAGGAATCAGCCATGAGTCTGTAAATCCGTTCAGAATGCAAACATGCATGCAAGCTAATAACAGCACATCGTTGATATGCACGCCACTACTAAGCACACCACATGCATACTGCTCAATACTATTGTCTACATATTCAAACATTTTTTAGTGGCGATCACTCCGAACAATTCGGCAGTCCTACTCCTATATTTTAGGAAACAATTCAGCATATATATGGTGTTATCTTTATACATGTTCGGTATATACATGCATATATCTACCAATGGAGATGCTCAGAAGCTCGATTGGTACCAATAACAAGCGAAGACAGCGAATGGTTGCTAAGAAAGACAGCCCGCCGAGCTACATACAAATGGAGATTTGCCTCACGAGCTCGATCGATCAGTTGCAACCACAATCTGCATGAGGCGACAGCATATATTACCTAGCTGTCCGGCCTCCTCTCCTCCCCGAGAGAAAAACGTGCTCCTGAATTTTAAACCTGATGCTCTTCTGATCTGAACCGCAAACACATCATTGCTCATGCGTCGTCATACTTAACGTTAATTAAGTCCAACAAATCAACATAGTTTCTTCTATCTTTTTTTTCGAGAGACATAGTTTCTTCTAACAAATAAATTCGTGAGTTGTCTCTATTACTACTGTCTCAAAATAAATGTCTCAATTTTTTTTCTAAATTTAAAAGTATCTTCTATCTATCTAGGACTTATTTACTTGTTTTGTATGGTTATTTGTCCCTTCTTTCTATTGCTAAAGGTTAGTTTTGATAACACCCTCAGAATCGGACCTATGCAAGTTTTAGCGCTTCCCGCCAAACCCGCATAGAAACGATTCAAAGGTGCCCACCAGACACTTTCGTGCGGGTGGATAACGAAGTAATAACATTACACAACAGTCATCGATGGGACCCACAGAACAGATATTTATACAACACGACTCCATGAGTCAAGTTTACAGATATAATATACAAAGATCCGAATCACCTTGAAAACGATAGAGCGTCCAGCTACGGATAAGATGCAAATGGGGCTAAGAGCCCTGAAGAATAACCAATGGCGTCCATAACCCTGTCCAGGCCAAGCCGGAAGGGTAACCCTGCTAACGACGTCGATCTCAAAACTTGCTTAAACAAAAAGGGGTGCCGACAAAGGGCAAAGGAAAAGACGGCGTCGATCTTGAGGCGATGCAGCGAGGCTAGAATTCGGCGGTCCTCGTCTACATAGGTATGGTGGACTGAAGCGGCAGCGGCAGCATGCACTAAACAACCTATAGAGACTCGATACAACTGACGGCTATCAGAGAGGGGTAAGGAAGAGCTATTCGGATCCAACCTGAATCTAACACCAAGCAATCCCATCCTGGTATTTCCCCCTCGAGACCAAACGAGGAAGTCAACCGAGGAACTCACACAGTTGGCAGTTTTATTTATTCAGTTATCGTTGCAGTAGTTACTAGTCAAGTATAGATAACCATCCTGATAAAATACGCAGTGGGCACTTTTATTTAACCGTTCCGTTGTAGTTGCAACACTTACTAGTCAGATACAATTAGCATGAGATAACCCAAAACCCAGCAGTTGTTGGTACTTTTATTTAGCCATTCCGTTGTAGTTGCAATACTTACTAGTCAGGTACAATGGTCGCAAACGACAACCCAAGCAAGCAATTGTTGGCAGTTTTATTCAGCCATTCCATTATAGTGAAGTTGATTACTAGTCATTATAAAGTCAAATTTATAGCACTACTTTAGTTATAGTTGTCTATAATCGAGATACTGTGCTTCAAGTCGTCCATAACCGCGGACACGGCTTTCAGAAAGTTTTACCCGGCCGGGGTGCACCAATAGCAACACACGCTCGATCAACCTCGGAAAACCAAATCAAAACCCAACGAGGCCTTCACGACAAAGCAATCACAGGATTCAGAAATATTTCAGGGGGCCACCCCATTGAGTAGACCATAGCGAAGCGGTGACTCGAGACGGACTCAAGGTTTGCGACAATGGCGTACGCTTGGGAACCCAAAACTGGGCTTGTCGATACCGCGAAAACATTCCTCTTACCTAAACAGTACAGTGTGCTCCTCGCACAATTTAAATAAAGCAGTAAAGCATGGCATAAGTACAGGATCGTAAATAAAACCTCAAACTAGTTTGTGGCCCCAAGAAATAAGAATGAATCATGCTACGGCTCGGGGTCCCATAATCCTCCCGGATGTGGATAGCGATAAATCAAGGAAATTATCAAGTACTCGGGGTCCTCACGGACACAAGTGGGCGGTCGGAAACCAAATATTATCTATCACCCACCGATGCCTCTGCTTACTTACTTCAATTTTAGTTGTTAAACATGAATTAAAGTGAGCGATAAGTAAATCCATGATCATCTGCAACATCAAACATGCGGCAATACACCAACAACTGTGGTACTTGACGACACGCAACAGCACTTGAGCAAGCGACTACGACGCGCAAGTCCAGCTATCTACCAAACAACAGGTAATAGGGTGTGTCCAAGGCAATATACGGTTGCAAGGGATATCACGGATACGGAAACTAGAGCATCGCAACACAGATAGCAATAGATCAACAGGAGGGAATAAATACTATAAAAGTAAGATAGGTAGAAAGGGGGGAGATGCTCGCCTGGAAACATTGCCGAAGGTTCAACCGAAGATCGGGGCGAAGCTCACATCAACTCAACGGCCTTATCCGCGAAGAAGCAAAACACTAGAAGAAACACCGGATGCAATATTTAATACTACGGCAAAAGATCGGGCATGATGCATGGCATGGTGAAGGTGCGATGCACTTAGGTCAATATTAAGCGGAACCGGGGTCCCGACAATTAATTAAATGGTTCATGTTATTTATCTACCCCGCAAATTAAATGTTGCATTGTCAAGACAAAAGATAGCACCGGTTCGCTACACAAATTTAAATGAGGCCAATATGAGACTAGATTTGCCCGCATATGAGCCCCATATTTAATTATGAGGTGAATCGGCATAAGGCCCCCAAACCACACAATATGCATGCGAGATGAACAATTAATATGCGACAAGTTTATTATATTATAAAATAGGGTTTCGGGAAGGGGGTTCACACATTAGGGTTCGGCAGATCTTGGGGTTCGAGGGGTTCGGGGTTCGGTCTCAGGGTTCAGGGTTCGACGGGCTCGGTCTCGGATAGCGGAGCAGATCTTGGCGTTCCGGGAGGAAGTACTTGGTCTGGCGCCGGGGCGCATCGGATTCTTCCGGGTCGGTTTTGGCGTTCGGGATGCAGAACTTGGCGTCCGGGATTTCGACGAGCTTGGCGTCCTCGAGGAAGTACTTGGCGTTCGCGTCGGTGTCCTTACCGTCCGTGTTCTCGAGCATCGCATCCGGGAAGGAGTTCTTGTCTCACGTGTGGTCTTAGGGTCCGGGGTCCCAGTCATGGCGTACCATTGTTGATCTTGTGGATGGCCCAGCAAAAGCCACCGGGTTCGGTCTTGGTTCAATTGTCGATGGTGATCTTGGCGGAACACTTCGAGTGGTGCAGGTCTTGAGGTTCCCCGGGGTTCGTCGTCAAAGGAGAGTCGGGTCATCAGGTCCGTGTTTGAGTGATGCCGGCGGTGACAAGCTTGGTGGCAGCCTGAGTGCCGAAAACACCTGGCGGGCTCTTGCTTGGCGATGTCACACAATAGGATCACAACCAAGATGAAACTACGGGCAGAGACCGGGTGGTGGCGCGTCTTGGGTCAAGCGAGGTCAACAAAACACGGTCGAGTTGAGGGTGCTCTGGAGACCGTGGCTCGGGAAGAGCAAGGTCGACGGCGGCGGCAATCGGAGGGACGGCGAGGGCGGTGGATCTCGGCTCTGGCGGAAGTCGGATCTTGCGCGGCGAGGGCGGTCCACAGTTCAGCGGAGAGGCCGGAGAGCAGCGGGTCGAGCCCGGCGAGGATGGAGAGCCCGGCGGCCGGGCGAGATCGGGTTGGCGGTCGGCGGTAGGCTCCGACGGTGGTGGGCCTCAGGGTGAGGAGGACGGCGGCGCTGGGCAGAGGATGCTGGATCGAGGTGGAGGAGGAAGGAGGCGGGGCCTTGCCGAGGGAGGTCGCTTGTGGCGGTCGAAGGCGAGGGAGGTCGCGGTCGATGTAGGGAGACGGTGGCGTGAGGACCGGGTCGGACCCCGGCGAGGCAGCGTGGGCGAGCACGAGGTTGAGGGGACGCGCGGCCAGGGCCAGGGGAGGCGAGGTGGTAGGGGGTCGCGGGGAGGAGGCTCGGGCGGCCTTGAGGCGGCAATGAGCAGGCTCGAGGCTAGCTCGCTGGCGGGGCAGGGGAGGAAGGCGCCCAGAGGAGGAGGTGGCGGCAGCCCGGGGAGGTGGCGGAGGGCAGTGAGCAGCGAGGAAAAACGCTCTGGGGAGGAGAGGAGTCAGCTAGGCGGGGGCGGTCCGGAGGAGGCGAGGCGGAGGCGGGCGGCCAGGATGCTGGGCGGGCAGAAGGAGGCGGGCGAGGAAGCAGGGCCGGAGGAGGCGGCGGCAGGAGAGGAGGGCGGGCGGGCGCCGAGGCGGGGAGGCCGGCGTGAGGAAGAAGAAGGCGGGCGCGCGCGTCGGGGGTGGATGGTTGCGGGAGGAAGGAGAGAGGAGGGAGCAGGCGGGGTCGGGGTGGGACCAGGTGGGACCGCGGCCAGGGGTGGGGTCGGTCAGGGGAGTGGGTCTGGCGGTGGGGAGGTTTGACCAGGGGAGGTGGCTGCGGGTCTAGGGAGATGGGTGGAAGTGGGGCCGGGGTGGGGGAGTGGTGGGGGTGAGGTTGAGTGGGGTGGGGAATGACGTGTGGGGCCAGGGGGAGGTGAGAGTGGGTGAGGCAGAGCTGGGTGAGAAAAGGGAGAGGGAAAAAGTGGTGGATCGGTGAGGTGGCAGGTGGGTAGGGGTTGGGTGAGAGGGTGAGGTGGCGAGCTGTGAGAGGTGGGTAGGATAGGATTTGGTGGGACTAGGATTTAGGGGGGGGGCTGGTTTAGTGGACCGTTTTATTCTGGGGGTGGTCGTCCGGGTCGATTCGGCCCGTTCGACTGTCCCACTAAAAATAATTAAATATATTATTTATTACAAACAGGGCTTTTGCAATCCGGTAGCAGACAAAACAAAATAATCCGGAGACCCGGATTTTGTGTTTGAACAAAGACGGGGCGTTTAGAAAACACAAACGGGTTTTTCCGCAAATAGTTTTATACAAGCAATTGCAAGATGATGACGATGCTCAAATGCAATGTGGCATGATGACATGAGCATGCCGTCATGATGATGCAATGCACAAAAACAGCGCGATTTTAATTTACATTGAGGTAGGTTGTTCTGTCTGATTTTCCGTCCGACATTTTATGGACAAATTTACCCTTAAGAGGTAGAAGATATTACAAAGGCCTGCCACCGCGAAATAAAAAACGGTGACCAAAGTGAAAAAATCGGTTCGTCAGCCGCTCCCTGCCTCCCACCACACCCGACGCGCCCCTCCTCTCCCCAAACCACCATGCGGGATCAAGATCCTCACCAACCCAAAAAGCCAGCATACAGAAAACATTTTGCAGGGCCTGCCACCGCCAAGTTCATCCCCAAAGTGGAGCCAATCCTCCACCCTTCCCGTGGCTGCGCCGCTGAGGAAAAGCCCGAGGACCTGATCCCCAATTCCTCATGGTAGAGGTTCGCACACACGGTGTGGCATCCCGCAAAACCACTACTAGAAAATCGCGTTGAATTTGTGCATTGCATCGTCGTCATCGTGCATAGTTTGCATAAAACTATTTTGCAAACCCCGATTTGTTTTCCAAACGACCCATCTTTATTCAAACGCCAAACCCCGGGTGCTGCCGGATATTTTTGTTTGTCCAAAACTATTTACAAAGTTCGTCGCAAGCAAATAAAAATATTAAATTATTTTGGGCGGGCATCGAGCAGCGATTGACCGAGCGACCGCCCAGTAAATAAAATCGGTCCACCTACACGCCTTCAAATCCTAAACCTACCCAACTTTCTACTCTCCCCCACATCACTCCACCCAATCGAACATGCCACCTCCCTTTTCCTTTTCCCCAACCACTCTTAGCCTCCACCTCACCACCTACCCTCTAAACCCAGCAAACCACCCAGACCCACACAGCAAACACACGCACACTGCACCACCAGCATCACCCTGCCGGCATGGTCCCACCCACTGGGCCCGCCCGGCCCTCCCAGTGGTCAAACACCCAGACCACCCATGGGACCACGCCGGGCCACGCCACCTCCCACAGCCCGTCCCCTGGGCCCCCGCCCGACTCCTGCGTCCTGCTCCCACCTCCTCCTCTCCTCCCAGCCCAGCAGCCTGTCTTCTTCCTCCTCTCCTCTTTCGCTTGCCACCGACGCCCCGCCCGCTCAGTTCGCCCAGGCGCTCCCGGCGTCGCCCGGCCCTCCCCTCCGCCGTGGCCAGTGCTCCGCCGAGCCCCGCGCCTCACGCAGCCGTTGCCACAGCGTCTCCGCGCCGCCTGCCGTCTCCCGACCCTCGCCTTCGCATCCCCGCGGCTTCGCGGCGCTCGCTCTAGCCCAGCCGCCCCACCACCATCTACGCCCGGCGCCTGCGCCCCGGCGAGCCGCCTCGTCGGCCGCCTCACGCCTCCGCCAAAGGCCGCGCGCCGGCCCTGGCGGCCGTGAGCCCACCTCACGAGCTCGCCCTGCTCCACCCTCGCCCGTCCATGAGCTCCACCAACCGCGCCGCTCGCCCCGCCGCCTGCAGTCCCGCCCCCGTCCTCTGCCTCCCTCCTTCCCTGCGTGGTTCTCCCCCTCGCCCGCGTCGCCGCCACAGGCGATCGCCGCTCCTTCGCTCCTCCTCCGGTGCCGCCCGCCGTCGCCTCGATCTCCGCCCAGCGTCGGCGACCTCCGACCTTCGGCGACCTCCACCGCTGCGGCCCCTCCAGCGCCGCCTCCGTCAGGCTACCCGTCGTCCTCATGCTGGCGCCCGGCGCCGCCTCCTCCACCGCGCCTCCTCTGCGCGTGGGCCGGCCACCACCTTGCGCCTCGTCGCGGCCCATGCCCGAACCGCAGCTCTGGCGCGGCCTCTCCCTCTCACTGCCGTGACCTCCGGCCCCAGACTACGCCATCGCAGTACCCGGCCACCTCAGCGCCAGCGCCCGTCCTCAAGTGCTGCCTCGACCGGAGACCCGTTCCCAGCACCCTCCTCGTCGATGGTCCAACACGTGCTTGAGCTCGAGCACGGAAGTGATGAAGATCGGTGGAGAACGACAACCTTGACCACAGGCGAGCCGGGGCGGGATGTTGCTGCGTCAATATGTGAAGATGGTGTCGCCTCTAGAAACGGGCGTCGAACCAAGATCATCTTGACACTCGTGATCGGATCCCCAAGGCCGTCGGCAGCGAAACCACAAGATCGCCTACGGATCTCCATGTTCTTCCTTTTCCATGCCGAGACCGGAGCGACAAGAACGACACCGGCAAACAAACCCGATCTTGCGCCGCGAACCAAGTCCGGCTTCCCGGAACGCCAAGACCTTCGTAACGACAAGACCGACAACATGGCCCGAAGACCCGGATGCGCCAAGACCTACCCATGAGCCCGAGAACGACCCCGTCGAACCCTAAACCCAGGACCCCGGAACCCCAAGTTCGTCGAACCCTAACAAGATCTGCCGAACCCTAAAATGTGTGACCCATTTCCTCGAACCCTATTTTATAACATAACAACTTGTTGCATGTTTAATTGTCATCTTGCATGCATATCTGTGGTTTGGGGGCCTTATGCCGATTCACCTAATAATTAAATATGGGGCCCATATGCGGGCAAATCTAGCCTTATATTGGCCTCATTTAAACTTGTGTAGCGAACCCGGTGCTATCTCCTGCCATGTTAAACAACATTTCAATTGCGGGGTAGCTAAACAACTTGAACCATCTAAATAATTGTCGGGACCCCGGTTCCGCTTAATCTTGACCTAGTTGCATCGCACCTTGCCATGCCATGCATCATACATGCATCATGCCGATCTTCTGTCGTTGTATTAAATATTGCATCCGGTGTTTATTCTAGCGTTTTGCTTCTTCGCGGATAAGGCCGTTGAGTTGATGTGAGCTTCGCCCCGATCTTCGGTTGAACCCTTCGACAATGTTTTCAGGCGAGCATCTCTCCCTTTCTACCTATCTTACTTTTATAGTATTTATTCCCTCCTGTTGATCTATTGCTATCTGTGTTGCGATGCTCTAGTTTCCGTACCCGTGATATCCCTTGCAGCCCTATATTGCCTTGGACACACCCTATTACCTGTTGTTTGGTAGATAGTTGGACTTGCGCGTCGTAGTGGCTTGCTCAAGTCTTGATGTGTCGTCATATGCCACGATTCTTGATGTATTGCCGCATGTTGATGTTGGAGATGGTTCTAGTTTTACTTATCGTCACTTTAATTTCTGTTTAACAACTAAAATTGAAATAAGCGAGAGGCATCGGTGGGTGATAGAAAATATTTGGTTTCGAGCCCACTTGTGTCCGTAAGACCCCGAGTACTTGATACATTCCTTGATTTTTGCGCTATCCACATCAAGGTATATGGGACCCACTGACGAGCTTGATTCGGACTTATTTCTTGGGGCCACAACTAGTTTGAGGTGTTTTATTATCCTGTACTTATGCCATGCTACTTTACGTATTTAAATTGTGCAGTCTTGCACCTTTGTCTGTTAGGAAGCGGAGTGATTACGCTGTATCGACGTCCCGATTGGGGATCTGCATCGCTTCTGACCATTGGCGCAAACCTTGAGTCCGTCTCGAAGCTTGCTTACTTCGTTGGGTATACTCAAGGGTGGCCCAAAATATTTCTGAATCTGTGATTGTTCGATCGTGAAAGCCTCGTTGGGTTTTGATTTGGTTTTCCGAGGCTGATCGGCGTGTGTTGCTATTGGTGCACCGGCGGGTAAAACTTTTCGGCCGTGTCATGGATATGGACGACTTGGAGCACGATATCTCGATCATAGACAAGCATAACTAAAGTTTATTGTTATAAATTTGACTTATAATGACTAGTAATCAGCTTCACTATAACGGAATGGCTAATAATACTGCCCACAATTGCTTGTTTGGTTTGTCGCTTGCGACCATTGTACCTGACTAGTAAGTATGGCAACTTCTAGAATTGGCTGAATAAAAGTACCAACAACTGCTGGGTTTGGGATTATATCGTGCTATCATATTTGATTAGTAATTGCCGCCTATAACGGAATGGTCAACTAAAAGTGCCTTGTTTACTTTATCGGGATGATTATCTAAACCGACTAGTCATTGCTTTAGCGATAATGAATAAATAAAATTGCCAAGCTGTGAGTTCCTCGGTTGACTTCCTCGTTTGGTCTCGAGGGAAACACGGGATGGGTTTGTTTGGTGTTAAGCGGGTTGGATCCGGATAGGTCATTCTTACCCCTCTCGATAACGCGGTTGTATCGAGTCTCTATAGGTTGTTTAGTGCATCTTGTTGCCGCTTGATCCACCATACCTATGTAGGCGAGGACCGAATTCTAGCCTCATAGTGTCTTGGCCTCGATCTTGGCGCTCCTTCTTTTTCCTTTGCCCTTTGTCGGCACCCTTTTTGTTTAAGCGGTTTTGAGTTAAGCGCCATTAGCGAGGTTACCCTTAAAACTTGGCACAGGCGGGGTTATGGGCCATTGCTTATTCTTGAGGCTCTTAGCCCCATTTGCCTCTTGTCCGTAGTCGGATGCTCTATCATTCTCAAGGTGATTTGGATCTTTGTATATTATACACATATTCTTGACTCTTTGAGTCGTTGTTATATAAATCTGTTACGTGGGTCCCATCGAGGGCTTGTGTAATGTTATTACTCCGTTTCCACCCTTGCGAAAGTGCTGGTGGCACCTTTGAATCGTTTCTGCGGGTTTGGCGAATTTTGCTCAAACTTGCATAGGTCCGATTCTGAGTGTTACCACGGGCTTGGGGCGTGTGGCGGCTCCTTGCGGTGCAGTGGGCTCCGGTGACCGGTGAGCTTCTGGCGACAAGCGGCAACGAGTCTGAAGGCCCGGTGAGCTTGCGGCAGCCAGCGAGCTTCGCGACGTCGCGCGCGTCCGGATGCCAAGGAAAGGAGGTGTTGCAGGGTTGGACCTTGGCCGCGGCGTGGCTGGAGCTGGGGATTCCCAGGGAGGGCATGCTTGAGGACGAGGGAGAGGCTCGGGGCGGCAAGGTTGACGGCTGGTGGCGCCGGGACAGAGGCGATGCAAGCTTCGGGAAGAAGCGGCCGGGGTCTAAGGAGCTAGGCGCAGGAAGGCCAGACGGCGGGATTGGCAGGATTTGTCCGCGCCTGAACCGCTCGGATTTTTGATGGGGATTGATTGCGGACAAACTGCAGGGTGCGGCGCCACACGATTTTGGTGTTCGTAGGGGATGAGAGCAACATGATTAACCGCATTGCCGGGGTGTTCAACAGGAGAGGCTACAACATCGGGTCGCTCACCGTGGGGCTCAACAAGGACAAGGCCCTCTTCACCATCGTCATCTCTGGGACGGACAGGGTGCTCAAGCAAGTAATCAAGCAGCTCAACAAGCTCGTCAACGTATTGAATGTGAGTCTGTTGCTCCACATTTCCCACGACTCCATGGATTTTATGCCACTTAGTTTGAACACGAACAACGGACAGAAAATTTGACTGAGATACAAATTGTTCTTCAGATTCGGGCTATTATTTGTCCTGTAGATCACTAATTGTTCATATGCCACTTGATAGTCGAGTCACTGTTCTCTTATTTTTTTTTAGATCGAAAGGGACTCTGTCCCCTGTTCCATTATGAATAATGAAACAAACCAGTTCCACAAGTAACGAAAAGAAAAAGCAGCGATAAAAGAGCTCAGCGCTCAAACCTAAAGCCGAAGAAAGTTTCTCGAACAAAGCCAGCTTCTCTACAAACTATCTCTAACGCCAAAAGACTCATGGAAGTAATCGAAAGATAGATTAGAACACCACATGAATATTCTCCTCCTCATCGGGATGATCTTGGAGGTGCTTGACGATGCTCTCCTCCATAGCTTGATGGCAGATAGTCTTCAAGTGGAAATCCACTCGAAGCGACGACTCATCTCGCCATGAGCGTTAGAGGTTTCTCGATCATCGATCATCTTCTCCATGAAAAGGCGATCTTCCCCCCTCCAGGTCCTTTAATGGTTTTGCCATGTCTTTAGGAAGGAAAGGACAGACGCCAAACTGTTTCATATTAATCCAAGTTGTCTTGTTAAAGACAAGGCTATTCCTATTGTTCCAAATACTCCAAGAAACAGAAGAAACCACATTCAAATGAAGATGTTTCTTATTAGCAATCCATTTCAAGCAAGGGACTCAAAGTCTACAATACTAACACCAAAATATCACGCACATCCTTCCAAAGTAAGCTAGAGACCAAGCATTCAAAAATAAATGATGCCTGATTCTATTTCTTTGCAGATTGCATTCTAAAGGTTTTGGAATTCCCACGGCTCTAAGATTATCTCTAGTCGAATCTTATTTTGAGAAAATAACCAAAGGAAAATCTGGATCTGGGTGGAATAAGTAATTTCAAACAGCGGGAAGATAAACACAGTGATACCTCTAAAATTGACGGTGAATACATAGAACTTGAGGAATATTTACCCTTAGATTCATCTTGCCAAATTAGTGATCATCTTTTTGAGAATCTAATTGGTGAACAATGCCCGAGCTCATGCCATTGCAGCATTAAATCCTCGATAAAGGTTCTTCTAAAGTCACATCTAAGGTGTGTGCCATCCCATAACTCATTAACGTTTTAGTTTCTTTGGTTAGAAATCAAATAAATTTCCCGAGCTGGGTAGCTAAATTAGAATTTCCAAACCGGATATCCTCCCAAAATCTAATAGTTTTACCATTCCCCACATGCCATTTATATCCAATCTCAACGCCCTAGATGCCCACATCACCCCTTTCCAAAAGGTAGATGGATGGACATCATGGCAGAGGATATTAGGTGACTTAGTCCTATATTTAGCATCTATCACTTTTTCCACAGAGCCCCTCTCCTGGATATACCTTTTAATCCGAGAGCCAAGGAGAACAAGATTCAAATCATGCAGATTTGGAATACCCAAACCTCCAAACTCTTTCTTCATGCATACTGATGGCCAATTAGCTAGATGCAACCTATGATTACCTTCTTCATCATTCCAGAAAAAGTTAGCTAAATGTGAATCTAGGAGTTTCAAAGCCCATTTGGGAAACTTAAAGAAAGAAAGCAAATAGATAGGAATGCTAGAGAGACAGGCTTGAATAAGCACCTTCTTAGCAGCATAAGATAGGAGTTTGCCCCTCCAACCTGTGATTCTATTCAACAGGTTTTCTATCAGAGGCTGCAAATCTTCTCTTTTTAGCTTCTCAAAGTGAAGAGGAATTCCCAAATATTTAACAGGGAAGTTACCCCTAATACATTCAAAAATGTCTAGGAAAGGTCTAGTATCAGACTCTGACATGTTAATAGTAATGAGTTCACTCTTATGGTAATTAATACGCATCCCAATCTGCTCCAGCGGTGAGGATCCATTTAAGATTAACTATTGACTCACTAGGCTCCAAGAAGAGGAGTGTGTCATCGCATATTGCAAGCGCATAATCCCTCCTGGAAAGAAATTAGGGAGAGACCTTTAATGGCCCCAACTAACCCTTAATTAACATCCTAGAAAAACATCAATCATCAGTTAAACAACGGAGGAGCAATGGGATCACCTTGTCTAAGACCTTTACCGATCAAGAAAAATCACTCTCAAAATCATTGACTTTAACCCCAGACCCCCTAAAGTAATCGCTTAATAAATCTAATAAAGGTAGGACAAAAGCCTCTTAGCTCTAAAATCTCAAACAAAAGTCCAAATTAACTCTATCATAGGCTTTCTCATAATCTATTTTGAGCACTAGGCCTGCTCCTTATTCCTATGCACCTCATGCACAACCTCATGTGCAGTAACCACACTCTCCAAAATGAACCTACCCCTAATAAAAGCGGTGACTAGGAGAGATTAATCTACCAATTACAGAGTAGCAAGTCTGTTAGGAACCTTGGTAAAGATTTTGAAAGAAACAGTTCAAGAGACTAATTGGCCTGAACTTTTCATTGTCCTAGCTTCATTTTCTTTAGGAATCAAAGTAATCATAGCAAAATTAAGCCTAAAGATACTAAATTGATCTTCATGCCGGGCGGAACATAGCAATAAGATCATACTTCAAGATATCCCAAAAGATTGATAAAACATAAAAGAAAGACCATCGGGAGGGCCCCATCAAGATAAGTAAAGACAGCTAATCTAATTTCTTCCTCAGAGAAGCTAGAACCTAAGTTCAAATTTTCAGCCTCATTGACCTTTTCTTCCTCAGAAAAAAAAGTCCTGTTTCAGCTGAATATTGGGCCTAGGTTCCCAAGCAAACAGCTCCCTATAATGTCAGTTGCCACTTTAATCATGTCTTTAATATACACGAGGCCCATCAGGACCATCAAGAACATTAATCAACTTTTTCCTTCTACGCTGGTTGGCCACTGCATGAAAATAAGCAGTGTTTCTATCTCCTTCTAACACATTTCTATCTCTAGACCTTTGTCTAGCCTTAGTCTCCTCTAAAATCCAATATTTATGGAGTTCAGAAAAGATGAAATCTAGTCTAATTTTCTCCTCCTCAGACAGGGGTTGAGTCTCAGCCTTAATGTCTAAAGTATCATATTCCTCCATCATTTCTCTTCTATTTTTCCTAACAGCAGCCTCTATGTTAATGTTCCAACCTTTGGCCAATTTCCTAAAGAATCTCACTCTTTTTTGCCAAACCTCTATTGGATCATCACTTTCTACTTTTAAAGACCAAGCTTTAATGACAATCTGTCTAAAGTCAGGCCTACTAAGCCACCATTTTTCAAACTTAAATCTATTAGGCTTCAGTAAAACTTTTTCCCCTGAATCCCAAACAATAGGAGTATGGTCACTCCCAATTCTAGTCAAAGCTCTAGCACTAGCTAAAGGAAATTGATTATCAAAACCAGTAGTGCAGAAAATCCTATCTAGCTTACACATAATAGGTTCAACTTGGTTATTACCCCAAGTATAAGCTCTACCAGCTAGACCAATCTCCATAAGGGCCCACAAGTCAACCCAAATGTTAAACTTGTCCACCCACTTATAATCTACATTCCTAGAGGATTTATCTTCAGGGGATCTAATAAGGTTGAAATCACCCCCAATCATAGCAGGGCCATCCCAACAGATAAATAGATCATGAAGTTCAGAAATGAAATCCTGTTTCTTTTCCTCATAAGCAGACCCATAGACAGTAGTAATTCTACAAGTGAAAGCAGTAACTTTGTTTTTAAGCACTACACTAACAAAGAAGGATCTAATATCCCAAGACACAACATCAAAAAGATCTAAATTGACCCCAACTAATATACCACCAGTAGTTCCCTGAGAAGGGAGAAAATTCCAAGCAAAGTTTCTATTCCCTAACAGATTCTTCAAAAAAGAGTTGCTAAAACTATCTTTCTTGGTTTCCTGAAAACCAATGTAATCTACTTTAAGAGGTGAGATATTCTCAGAAATGAATTTTTGTCTACCAGGAGCACTAAGGCTCCTACTATTCCAAAAAAGACTAATCATAACTTTTTTTTCTTGGGGTGCTTGCCCCGAGATTTATTCAAGACTTCTATCCAACCCTCTGCCACATCCTCTTCAGAAGAAGAGTTTGTACCTAGAGGTGAACTATGTAAAACACCACTAGAGCTATCTAAGTCATCAGCAGGAATATCAACTCCTACACTATCAGCTAAATTTTCTAAAGTAGTGACAGAGAGCACAGAGAAAGGATTTGTAGACATTATACCTTTCATGCTCTTAGGGATTTCCAAATTAGTAACTTTCTTCAGATTCATGGCCTTCTCAAGAATGGTTTTGGATCTATCCACCACAGGCTGCCTTGTTGGTTGCAGCCCCCACTGCTTACATTTCTTGGCTTTACGGAAAGCAGACAAGTCCTCTTTTCTCTCACAACCAACTCCTTGAAGCTAGGCATGATGTCATCAGGGAGAGCACCCACTTGATCAAGCAACCTCTGAGGGGACCCCCTAGCTACCTCCTGAGAGAACTCCAATTCTTCAGACTGACCATCTAGCCAAAATCTCTGAGCTTCTTCTTCAGCACCAGGAACCAGAGGAGATCTATCCCAGATGAAATTACCTTCAGCATCCACTAGACCTCTTTGCACAAGCAGTTGGAACACAGCACTAGAGTTGTTAGGAGAGTCAGTAGCCATTCGACCACAGAAGAGACCACCCTCTCTATGAAGGTTACCACTTATAGATGAGTTAGCACCAGTTCGAACCCCACATTACTACCATTAGATGCATCCGGAAGGTTCATCCTCAAGATTTTTATCTTGTCCACCTTGATCATCAACTCCTAGATTCCCAGTCTCCTCAACCAATGGAGCAGCAGCATCTAAAGTGAATCCTAACTGAAAAAGTTGATCCTGGAAATTGAAGAGCCTACTAGCAGGGAGCTTAGATGGGTCTTTGCACTTGATACATACTCTAACTTCCTTAGCATTGTTCCTGAAAATACTGAGCCAGTCAACTTCCTCTAGAATGCCACAAGTGGAAACAGCCTGATCCAAAGTATTCCATTCACACCACTTAGCCTGCAAACCAGTGATTATCACCCAAGCCTTCTTCAAGACCTCAACAGGTTCAGGATCATCACACCAAGCTTCCACCTTGACCCACACCCCTGGTTTGGAAACTCCAAACTTTGGGTACCCAATCACTTGTTCCACCACAATGTGTGGGGGGAATTTGACCAGAAAAGTATTCTCTGAGCCTAGTTCCCTAATTTGCCAGGGCCAGTTGGTCTTGTAGATCTTGGAGAACTCAACAGCTAACTCTTGTTCAGACAAAGATCCTTCTTCCACCAGAACAATCCCACAGTTCTTAGTAGAGGCAATGGGGTTCACCACATTTTCAGGCATTTCAATGTGATAGAATCCCATGCCAGGAGCACCACTACCAACATACTTAGCCACCTGATGTGGTCTCTTCCTCACAGGGCACTTATCCACAGGATGGGCAGCACTTTTGCAAATGAAACAAACCGAGTCTTCTCACTAGTTTGCACATGTCCAGCTCCCCACAACACAAGCAAATATCATTAACATAGTTCCACGAGCATTAGCACTTTGACTGAAATATTTTCCTTATGGGCAGGCATTTTCTTCTTGCTTTTCTGTGACCCAAAGTCTTAGGTTTCACCACGCTCATTACTCGAGAGTTTTGCTGTTGAGGAGGGCAATCCACTGATTGACTGCACCCCAAAATGTTCTTGAGGTGGGAAAGGAGGAAAAGGTTGGAGAAACCCCAAGGAGGTGGCATATTACGGTGGAAAGCCAAAAGGCACAGTGAGGGAAGAAGCGTGGATTGAAATTCCCAAACTCATAAGGATTACAGGCTGCTGGCATCGAGGCATCCGACTTGCAGCATCTGCCTGTCTTGGCCATTGTTCCTCTCCGCCTTTTCCTTTGCCTCCTCTACCTCTATCTCCCATCTCCAAAAACCACAAGCTTCAGCAGTAGAATCTACAAGGCCTAAGCAACGTAGTCCAGTGAGCTCAACCGCCGCCACCAAGAGGGGAGGGGAATAAGCTCTAGGGTTTGCACCCCCCAGGGTCTTATAAGCAGGGACATGTGGCTTTTTTGGGGTGAGTGGCTGCTGTTGCTTCTGGTGGCACATGGGCTGCAAAGGGGGATTCCACAGCTGGGAAAAAAGCCCCATGCTTCCTTGACAACAATCCTTCACCCATCCACCTCCATCACCCTACTTTTCCATAAACTAAATTTTCTCCCCTGTCCTTTCCTGACCCTGGGAAAATTCAGCTCCCGCCAACCTTCAGACTCCATGAACTGCACTGGGCTTGATGCACCGATTCCAGAACCTGACTGAAGAGGATTAGCTGCAGATTTAAATCCAGCAAACCCACTGCCGCCCCTAGTTCCTTCCTCGAAAAATCCTGCACCATCGAGACTGGGTTGCAAAGCTTCAGGAGAGGACTGCAGTTTTGCTCCAATCTCGAAAGGGAAGATGCCCTTCTCGGTCTTCCCGCTTCATCCCCATCTCACCACCACCCTCTTCGCACAAGATGTCTTGGTCTTTGCGGTTCAGCCAGAGCTTTCGAGATTTGGATTTCATGGCACCCTGCCTCTCCTCTTCACAGTCAACTCCTCTTCCCCTTTCAATGGTGATAGGAGCAAAGGAGCCAATACAGAGGTCGAAGCGATTGGAATTTGGTGGCCATGGGGATTCCTTACCGAGCGTCGTTGTCGAGTTCCCCAAGCAGGGCCGAGAAACCTGCTCCCCGAGCATTTCTCCTGCTTCTCGTTCAGGCTCACTTCTCGTCGGTTCCACACCCTGATTCGTTCCGCGAGGGTGGCTGGAAAGAACGGGGCGGCTCGGGTCACACTCACTCAAAATATATGTAAAATGTAGTACTTCCTCCAATAAGTATCACTGACTAGTATACAAATATATCAAATCGGCGATATTTATTATAGATCGGATGGAGTACTCTGTTTTGTATCTGAACTCATGTGCGTTATGTTGTTCTACTTTACCAATAGTGAGCGGTCATGTGTAGGCAAGGGAGAATTCGAGGCTGGGTTTGAAAAGGAAGTGAGCCAATGGAGTTACATAAGAGATCAAACTCTTGATCTTTAGTTTTTTTAGGGACACCTCCCGACCTCTCCTCCACCTCCCGACCCCTCCTCCTCCCGTACCCGCGTGACGGCGCGCAGGGGGCTTCCTCTTCTGATACGTCTAAAACGTATCTACTTTTCCGAACATTTTTATTATTGTTTCTCCTCTAAACTTGTGTGATTTGGATACAACTAACACGGACTGGCGTTGTTTTCAGCAGAATTACGTTGGTGTCTAGTTTTTGTGTAGAAAATCAACTATCAGGAAAAATCTCGGAAAATATGACAAAAATTATATTTCACCGGAAGACCCATGGAGACAAAAGACGAGACGTAGGAGGGGCCTAGGGGGCCACACCCCTGCCAGGCGTGGGCCCACCTCTGGTCGTGCCTAGGGGGTGCAGCTACCCCAGGCACCCCCTCGGCCTCCCTCTGCGCCTATAAGTTGCTTCTCGACCTAAAAACCGAGGGGGTTCGATAGTTTTCCAGAAAGAGTTCCGCTCCGCCACGAAACCAAGATTCGGATCCAAACTCCGTTCGACACCTCAGACGGGGAATTTGGAGAGGATCATAGGCGGATCCACCACCCCTATAGCCCGGGCGGCCGCCCAGGCTTGCCGACCGTACGACGCCTTGTATCCAATATTTTTTACACAATTTTGTTGGAAAAAATAGGATCATATACATGTCTGCCCAGGCTTCTAGAAATTTCTGGGTCCGCCACTGGAGAGGATTATCGCCATCGTCATCACCAACGCATCTTCATCAAACATCGATGTTCCCTCATCCATGAGTGAGTAATCCCCCGCTGTAGGCTTGGGGATGATAGGAATTGGATGAGTTCTATCATGTAATCGAATAAGATCTATTAGGGCATAGTGCCTAGTATCTCTATTAGTGTTGTTTGACTTTGTTGCAACTTATTGTGCTTAATGCTTGTCACTAGGGCCCGAGTGCCATGATCTCAGATCTGAACTTATTATTGAATCATTATGATAGTATTGGTTGTGATCTTATCTACAAGTTGTGTACACATATCATTGTCCGGATCCAAAGGCCCCGAAGTGACAATAATTGAGGCAACCGGGGGGATGGATGTGGTGTGAGAATCACATGTGTTCACGGAGTGTTAATACTTTGCTCCGGTGCACTATTAAAAGGAGCACCTTAATTGCCAGTAGTTCCCTAGAGGCCCTGCTGCCACGGGCTGGCTGGACAGAAGATATTGTGCAAGTTCTTATTGCGAGCATGTATGACTATATTTGGAGCATGTATGACTATATTTCGAGTATGGTAGGCCTAGGATTGTTTAGTATTTGGATGCTTATTCTTATTTATCTGCAATGCCCTAGATCTTGAAATTACATGTTTAGACTCGTCCATGCAACGCCCGTCCATCCATCCCTATGCCTGCCGTACTCGAGTCCCACTGTTACCGTTACAGTTACTATTGCTCATGTTTTACTGTTGCTATTGCTTTGATGTTGCTACTACCAAACTGTTGCTACTGATAAACTTCTGTGAGCAAGAACTATTTTCAGATGCAGCTGAATTGACAACTCAGTTGTTAAGGCTTGCAAGTATTCTTTGGCTCCCCTTGTGTCGAATCAATAAATTGGTTAATACTACTCGCAAAGACTGTTGCGATCCCCTACACTTGTGGGTCATCACCTTACCCGCCAGCCCTCCCTCCCGTGGTCTCTCCTCCCCGTTGCCGCTACCCGGATCGTCGCCAGGCAAAGACTTGGGGGCGTGGCGGCGTCCCTGGTCGCGATCTGGCGAGAAGGCGACGGCGTCTGTCCCGGCTGGTTTGGCGGCGGTGTTGTGGCGAGCGGCGGTCGGTGATCCTCGACCCAGATGGCGGCAGGTGGTGGCGGGGATTTGGGCCTAGTCGCGATCTGTCATGTACATTGGCCTCAAAGTCGGCGCCCAGGCGGCCCGGGCCTTGTCCGTGACACTAGGGCGCTTGGGGCATCTGTCCCCGGCATGGTGGTGGTGGCCTCCTTCTCCATCGGAATGGTCGGCCGGGTGGTCTTGCCGTCTTGCGGCGGATCGTGCTAGTTTACGGCAGGTGGCGTGGGGGCTGCTGGCTCAGTTTCATTAAAGGAGGTGGTCCTGGATCCCTCTCAAGACAAGACAATGATCTGTCGGATGTTGGTCTCCATTGATCTGGTTTATGTGTCATGTTTCAAAAGGCTGCGCCGGAAAACTCCATAAGTGCTATCATGCCGTGAATTTGCTGGAAGGATTGAATTTGGTCATACGCACCCATGTTTTACCCTGACCGTTTGGTTTCAAAGGGTGTGCTTCGAAGCTTTGTTGGCTATTATTATCATGGGGCATGTTCTCGTTCCATGGTGCTGACGAGGAAAGTCATGGAGACCGAGATCTGAGAACAGACAATGGTGGTTCGAGTCTGGGTGGTGAAGAGGAATTGGCTAGGTGACTTCTGAATTGGAGCAGTGGCATGCAAGTGGGGGCGACTGCACAGGAGAGGTTCATGGTCCTACCTCTCAGGGTGAAAACTCAGGGTCTGGCCTTAATTGGTTTTGCGTGACAATGGCCTTATTGAAGGTATTGTTTTGAGAGCGCGGACTTTTTTCAGGGTGAAAACCTAGATCTTTTATCGGGCGATGATGGTGTTTATGCAATGTTTCCTTCTTGGAGGTGTCGTTTTTGGAGAAGCTGGACTTCTGGTGCTGACTTGGTGGTGGTAGTACTGTTGTTTCAATGAATGAGTCACTGTAGCGGGACTTTTCTTTTTTTGTAATTCTTCTTTTTTTGTGTGTGCATCCGTGTGGCCGTTAGGACAATGCGTTGTTGCAGAGGCTGGGTGTAATTGGTATCATCTGATATTAATATATGCTCCTTTCCAAAAAAAAAGATCAAACTCTTTGAGGGTTTGTTTGGTTCACATGATAAGAAAAGTCTTGGATAGAAAACTTATATAATTGAGATATCATGTGTATTTGAATCTTATGAAAATAGAAATTCTCGTCGATTTTGGTGAAGATTTTTTCATGGGGTCTAACCTATTACTATTCTCTATGAAATTTACACTATAAGATTTCTTTGAGATTATCTCCTAAGGGATGTGATCAGACGAATCAAACGGTTCATAAAGAAAAATTTATCCTTGAATTATATCCTACACAAATCCTTTGAAAATCCTGTGAGGCCCGAGTCATTGTTTGATACAAAGCAAGTTATACCAGTAGTATTAGTTGTCAATGTTTAGACCGGAATCGTTTCTTTCTCCGTAGGCTTGGCTACATGTTAATATATATGTGGGAAAAATCCCTTCGGTGGTATATAAGAGTTGTGTACATATATAAATGGTAATACTTGTTAGATGTATATATATTTGTATTATAGTTTCCCCATATGTTAGGGGGCTTCCTGCATATTTACACCTGTATCTGTATTATATATTGTGGCCTTTGGCCATAGAGGAATACAAGTTGCATATTTCTGACATGGTATCAGAGCAAGGTTAGCCTCCTCCTTCTACTTAACCTCGGCCGCCACCCTCACATCGACGGCCTTGTCGTCATGCCACGTGCCGCCTGCTCCGTTGTCCAGCGTTTTAGGTTCCGTCTAGTTCTCCTAGTTCTCCTCGTTCTCCGGAGTCTTCCTCTGCTATTCCTTCTTCTTCATCGTTGTCTCCTGAGTCGTCTTCTTCTGATGAGTTTCCCTCTACTCGTCCTGTTCGTCAGCGTCGTGCCCCCAACCGTTACTCTCCTAGTCAGTATGGTCTTTCTGTTGCCTCCGAGCCGACTTCTTATCGGGATGTTGAGCATCATCCTGAATGGCAGCTGGCCATGGTTGAGGAGATTGCTACGCTTGAGCGCACTGGCACCTGGTGACGAGGTTTTGATCTACAACTCTGCGGCGACGGAGAATCACCTCCTCTTCGGCGCTTTCGACTTCACCGCCCACTCGCCGGCCACCATGAAGGATTTCGAGCCCGTAGGCGACGGACTCGAAATTTTGTTCGGGAGTTTCTGCTTCCAGGTGGGACAAACTGGCACCCTCCGCCTCCCTGAGCGGGTGCCCGTGCCGTCAATCAGGCCCGCTTCGTGGGCTCCACACCCCGTTCTACGCACGTCACCATCGACAGATGAGTTCTACAGCAGCAGCAGCTGCAACTCCGATCTGTGCAATCCACCTTCAGATGAAGGGACCTACGGTTCCGGATCCGAAAGCTGCGGCAGCAGCCGACCAATCTGCAAGCGCTATCTGTGCGTCGCAGTCATCCAAACCGACGAGGAAACGCCTAACCCGCCGCCCAATCGAAACGGCGAAAACGGCGAAAATAGAAGAAGCCAGCCCCCCTCCCCCCACCACCCAACAGGGAAAGCAACGGCCACGTCATCCAACTTAGCAAAGAAGGATGGGTCCAGGCTCGCCGTGCCGTCGCAGGCGACATCGTCTTACCTGCAGACGCCTCACGTGACCTACTGATGGCATACCACTACCTCCTCATCGAGGAGCACAAGAAACAAGTCAAGATGCAGGAGACGCTCGACAAACGCAAGCAAGCAGCCTCCGAGTCCAGCGCGCGACGAGCTGCGCTCTCCGCCATGGCACCCGGCTCTAGCACAAACGGAAACCAGGGAAATAAGCACCGCTCTCGGGTGGAAAACATGGATCCCAAGGAGCGGCGTGATGTGACCCGAACTCTCCACACATCGTTCATGGATATGGATGCCGACGGCGACATCATCCCGAAGACGCCACAAGCTGCGATCATGGCAGCCACTGCGTATCTCGCGGCTCACCCACCTCCGGAAGGGGACCCGAAAAGGGCCATGCATAGGTCCGCACTTACCGGACTAGGACTAATCGGAGCTGCGCTCCACGAAGACGCGCTCTGCGGGCCGAAGAAAGCTCTGGCCAGGCGCGACCGGAGTCCCACCCCCTCATCCGAAGAGGAAGAGGAGCACGATCTTCCTCGAAGGAAGAAGAGCTCGCACCGCCATAAACACGACTACGACGCCAGAGACAAGCTTACACAGCGCAAGATCGACAAAGCACGCGCTAAACGCGCATGTCCGTCCGCATCTGAGATGGATGAAGACGAAGGAGAACTCTGCGGAGCTCGATGCTTCAGCAGATCCGTTCGGCGAACATAGATGCCACGCAACTTCAAGCTTCCTTCGGATACTCCGAAGTTCAACGGCACGCAAGATCCAAAGTCCTGGCTCAGTGACCATCTGTCATCCGTCAAGCTTCACGGAGGCAACAAAGAAACCGCCATGCAATGCCTTCATGCGGCAAGCCGGTATGGCTGGTCCGGCTTAGCAGCCTATCATCGGATCCATCGAAGTGGGAGGAGCTTACGCCTTCATCCGAAATTTCAAAGGCACCAAGAGGCCCGCCTCAATCGAAGAGTTGAGCTGCACTCGAGCGGGTGAATCTATTTGCTCAGTATATACTACTGGTCTACAACCAAGAACTCCGCAGACACATCTCGAAAGCGGGCCATCGCCTTGAGCGGCGTCAAGCGCCCGACTTCAAGGAGGAACTTGGGCGTGTAAAGCCCAAGACACTCGACCACCTCATGGAAATCGCCAACAGTTGGGCGGCGAAGATTGCATCCGGAGCGCAATCAGATGAAGAGGGCGACTACGCGAACGCTAACGCCGCAAAAGAGGAGATCGCGCGTCTCGAGGACCACGACAGACCCGACATGGTCGGCGCTACGCCGACCGCGTAACGGCAACCGCCGCGGCGGAGGATACCGCGGAAACTTCCGCGACAACGGACGACCAACGATCGTGCGCGCGCGACGCGACAACGGACCCTCAGCATTCGACAAACTTTGGTCCATGCACCATCCACTTCTACATCGACAAACAGGATGGCAAAAAGAAAGCCGACCACATGCTCAAGGATTGCGCGAGTTCGTAAACTCAGCGAAGGCATGGTGCGAATGAGGCAACAAGCTTCAATTCCTGCGTTGAAGCGCTGCGCGGTGAAATAGCACGGAGCTCCTCCACGCCGCCTATTGAGGCCCAAATCAACCAATCGCACCGGTATCAAAACAACGTCGGTCGCATACCCCCCAAAGGAGCACTAAATATGATCGGAAGGGCGCCCCACAAACATGGTGCGAAGAAAATCACCCGACAAATCAACTTGGCGGCAACTCCGCCGCAATCCCTGAGTACCTCGGCGGATCGAGTCTGCATCACATTCACTCGCGCGGATCACCCTTGCGGATCCCTCGCCCGGTCATGCTGCCACAGTCTTTGGGCGCAGATCGGAGGCTTTAGATTAGTCGCGTCTTCATGGACGGCGGCGCATCAACCTAATGTTCGCAAGCACTCTAGCAGCTATGTGGATCCCACAATGCAGCTTGGAGCAATCGAACCTAACGTTCCGGCATTGTCGAGGAAAGGGCATATTCCCCATGGGCAAAATAGGACTCGACGTCATCTTCGGGAAGCCGGACAGCTTTCGGCAGGAGCGACTAGAATTCGAAGTGGTGGACTGGTCGTCGCAATACCACGCCATCCTGGGGCGGGTAGCATTTGCAAGGTTCTGGCGTCCCACTCGCATACCTACTACTCAAGATGCCAGCCCATGGGCGTCATCACGATCCACGGAGCTTCACCCGATCGGACCAATGCGACAGGATTTCAACAAAATCTCTCGGTCTTCGGCATGCAAGACGAGCTTGTAAGGCTCGCGGTGACGGACAATGGGCTACAGTCACAAGGCGTAACGCACGACATGTCCTTGACTCCACCGTAAACACCAAGAAAGTGCAGGTCCATCCGACGGATGCCTCAAGACGGCGCTGATCGCCACGACCTCGGCACCGCATAGGAAGCGGCGCGTCAATTCCTCCGTGTCTTTGGAAATCTTACTGGTGTCCTGCAGACATGCCAGAGTTCCTGTGGATTTCGCCGAAACACGCACTCAATGTCTTTCCGGACACCAAGCGGTCAAGCGGTCCATCCGAAGACGCCGAGCCACGAGCGGCTATCGGCAAGGAAATCAACAGATTACTCGTAGCAGATTTCATTCGGGAAATAAAGGAAAGCGAGTGGCTGGCAAACACGGTGATGGTCCCGAAGAAGGACACGGACATCCTGCGGATGTGCGTAGACTTCACGTCACTAAACAAACACTGCCCAAAGGACCACTTCCCTCTTCCTCGGATCGACCAGATCATCGATTCGACTGCAGGTTGCGAGAAACTCTCGTTCCTCGGCCTACTCAGGCTATAACCGATTCGACTCAAGGTCGAAGATCAAGAAAAGCGGCGTTCATCACACCGTTCGGAGTATCTGCTACAACACAATGCCCTTGGGCTAAAGAACGCTGGTGCCACGTACTAGCTATGCATGCGAGCTGCCTCAAGGACGGATCGGTAGCGTCCAAGTCTATGTCGACGACATAGTAATAAAAACCAAGGAGGCAAGGACACTTATCGACGATCTCCACGAGACGTTCGACAACCTTGATCGCTATAGGATCAAGCTCAATCCAGAAAAGTGCGCCTTCGGTGTCCCCTCGGGTCAGCTGCTCGGATACTTCATCTCTCAACGAGGGATCGAGGCGAACCCGAAGAAAATCAAAGCCATCATGACAATGGAGAAGCCGAAAAACCTCAAGGGCGTTCAGCAGCTTGCAGGGAGAGTAGCGGCACTAAGAAGGTTCATCATCCGCATGGGCGAGAAGGCCCTGCCATTCTACCAGCTGCTGCGCAAGGCAGACAAGTTCGAATGGACACTACAAGCCAACGACGCATTCGAAAGCCTCAAGCGGCTCCTCTCCACCTCGCCCGTTTTGGTCACGCCAAAGCGCGAGCCCTAACTTTGCATAGCAGCCACACACCGTGTGGTCGGCACCGTACTCGTGGTCGAACGACCGAAGGCAAGACCCACGGTCGGCGCCCAATTACTACCTCGGCGGTACTCACTCCAACAAAACAGCGGTACCCGCGCTACGAAGGTAGCCTATGGCGTGTTCATGGCGGCTCGACGGTGAGCCACTACTTCCGGGAGCATCGGTGATGGTCGTCGAGGCACCACGAGCAGATCTGAATAACCCGGAGGCCACGGGGCGCGTGGCCATGTGGGCATCGAACTATCACCCTTGGACATCGTCTACGAAGCGACACGCAATCAAATCTCAAGTCCTTCCGGACTTCTGGTACCTGGATGGATCTGCAGCTGCACGACACCCCGACATGTCGCGATCTGGACAATGCATTTGACGGCTCCAAGTGTGAAGCGCAAGGCAGGATTCATCTTGACCTCCGCAAGGTGACAAGATGAATCGTTCTTGGATGAAATTCGAGCCTCCAACGAGGCGAATCTGAAGCCCTCATCCATGGCATGAAGATGGAAAAAAAATATGCGGCGCGCACTGGTCATCTGGTGACTCCAACCTTGTCGTCTGACGGGACGATGAATGAGTGTGGCGCTACCGCGAAAACATGATCGCGTCTGCGCTATACAACGCACTCGAAGGAGAATTCACGGCTGCGAACTTCAAAGACGTTGGAAGAGAGCAACGAGGGCGTAATAGACTCGCCAACATCGGCTCCACTTGTGCAAAGGTACCATCGGTGTGTTCCTCGAGCATCTGCGTGCCATCCATCAAGCGGAAATTCCCCAAGGGATCACCGAAGAAGCGAACACTCGGGGCTATGCTGCCGAAGGTCATGAAGGACCGAAAAGTTGGATACGAAGTTGCCATGGTCAACATGATGCAGGTCATGACGATCGAAGAAACTTGGACACGTCCATACCTCCGATTCGATAAGCGGAGAATTGCTGACGGCCGACGGATGCGCGCATATCTCGTCGGTCAAAAGCCTTCACCATCATCAGCGGCGAATCTGTATAAACGCGGCATTACGCGTGTACTACAGCGGTGCGTCACCATCGACGGCAAGGCCATACTCCAAGATATCCATGAGGGCATCTGCGGCCACGCAGCGGTAGCTCCCTTGTCGCCAAGGCTTTACGAGCAGGATTCTATTGGCCAACGGCCATGAGCGACGCGAAGGACATCGTCCGAAGATGCAACGGGTGCCAACGGTTCGCCGACAAACCGCATGCACCTGGGTCCGAACTTCGACCCATACCCATAGCCTGGCCTTTTGCCCAATGGGGCCTCGACATGATCGGCAAATTGCCAAAGTCCTCGAAAGGGGGATACGTCTTCCTCCTGGTCGCAGTCGAAAAATTCACCAAGTGGATCGAGGCCATGCTAGTTACCAACCAGAAGGGCAAAACCGCCGTCAAATTCTTCGAATCCATTTTCTACAGGTTCGGCGTACCGCACAGCATCATCACCGACAACGGATCGAACTTCATCTCCGAAGAATTCCAGGACTTCTGCGAAGGCCTCGGGATCAATATCACGTATGCCTCAATGGCACACCCGCAAACAAACGGGAAAGTGGAAAATGCCAACGGCCTAATCGGCGCCGGCATCAAGAAGCGCCTCATGAGCTCACTCGAGCACAAAGCTGGAAACTGGACGAAAGAGCTACCGTCTGTCCTGTGGAGCTTACGGACTACGCCAAACAGCTCCACCAGCTACACACCGTTCTTCATGGTGCCGGAGTCGAGGTGTGCTACCGGCAATCGCCACCGAGCTCCACAGTCGTTGCTTCAATGACCCGAATCGGCTGCACTCGAAGATGTCGTCGACACACTCGTGAAGCAGGATATAGCAGCGGCTAGATCGGTGGTGTACGACAAAGTCTCCGCAACTACCACGGCCGCGGCTGCGCAAGGTCCTTCGTCGAAGGAGACCTCGTCTTACGGCTCAAGCAAAAGCGACCAAATAAATTCGAGTCACCATGGGAAGGACCCTATGTCATCACCGAAGTCATCCCAGGTGGCGCCTATCGCCTCAAGCACGTGGAGTCTGGAGTCGCATACTCCAACCCATGGAACATCTCACACCTACGACGATTCTACCCGTAGCAACCTACCCCCTTTTACTTTCAATAAGGCTTTCAGCCAAGGCTACTCAGCCGAACCATGTACCTCCTCCATTACGATATAAATAAAGCTAAGTGTCTCGCCTCCAACCTTCGGTTGACTATTTTTCTGCAACTTTACTACATGCTACATACGCACTCGGGGGCTCCCCCCACCTCACGATTTCATCGACTGAGGACCAAACGTGTACACCTGAGTAGCTGACCACGTCAAGCAAACGAAAAGGACACATACTCAATCAAAGCACTGCGTGCTCACAAACAAGCAAACCTTTACAACAAAGGGCACAAAAACGCCCAGCCGAAATATACAAATTTTACATCTATCTGTTTATTTTTAGGTCCTACTATTCTGAAGAATAACCTGAGCACGCTGCTCAAACAAATCTACAATCATTACATCTTGCCTTCTGAGCGTAATGCGACGCATGTTCCACTCGCCACCATCCGGTCGAAGAGGCGGCCCGGATGCCACGGCCAAATCTCGTCGGTGCACCCTCACAAGAGACAAGGCAGCCTTCACTCCTGCCACGAGCTGCTGTCGCACCAGCTCCTTGACATTGCTGGCACTTCGAAACTTCGACAGAAGACCTGCAAGGGTCGTCGGCACGGCATCCAAAGGAAACATGACGTGCGCAAGAGAACGATGATGTCTGCACTGGCGAGCACCGCGAAACTTGATAAACACAATCCTGCACCATCACCAGAACCATGGCACGATCGCGGTCCATCCAGAAGAAGCCGCCGGCCTCCATGTCCTGTTGAGTCAAGCAATTGACCCAAACAGCGACACGCTCCTTTTCTTCCCTCGGAGCAAGATTGGCGCCTGCGACAATCACACCAAACAAGAATAAGTCTAGCAGGCTCACCCGAAGAACTGAGCTACAGCCCGAAACAAGGATCAACTTACATTGCAGCTGCTCGGACAGACGACCCAGCTCCGCCATCAAGTACTCCTCTCTGGCTGCACCACGATCTGCCTTGGATTTCCAAACGTCGGCGTGCCCAAGCAACCCGAGCAATTCCCTCTCCAAGCTGCGCACGCGATCTCGAAGGAAAGCGAGCTGCGAGGAATCATCCAACGATGGTCGCAAGGGCCTTGCGGATGAGGGGTCAACTGGGTCAGCACCCGAAGGAACCTATAAGTAGCAGAAAAAAAGGCACACAGACATTTCAGCCAAGAATAGAGAACAACTCGGAGGAATTCATTAAATATATAAGGCCACTACGTGGCACAAGGATGGTACTACAAAAGATATTTACAACAAAAGTACACTACATACTACCCTAAGTCTACTATGCATAAGGTGCAGGACAAAAGTCGCCTCGAACCGGCCTAGCTTTGGCCTCGCCTGTTTGCCTTGATGCGGCGTACTCGCACAAGTCAATGATCTTGGGCCCATATCGTCTGCAGCGAGCGGAGTAGGCAGCGAAGGCTACCTTGGATCCATCCGCAGCCGTCGGCATCCGAGAAGTGATTTGGGGCAAGTCCAGCTCCGCCCCAGCCGCCATGGCCATCGCTAGCCCGACGGACGCGCCGATGCCCTTCTGCTTGCGCTTGTACGCCGCAGGCGCCTCGGCTGATAGAGCCTCTACCAGGGCATCCACATCTTCAAGGGCTGCGCCCTGCGGGAAGAGCTCCTGGTAGAAGTGACCAAGGACCTCTTTCGCCTTGGCAAGGGAGTTGACGACGGTGCCGCAGCGGTCTTCGACCGCCACAGTGGCATCATCTAGAGCACTCCCGTGCTCCAGAGCACCGCGGTCGAACTCGATGCCTGCGGCATCTAAGACAAAAATGAAGAAAAGCATGAAGAAAGGCAGAATAGAAGAAGACCCGTAGAAAAAGAAACAAGTACAGAAATCCAGCACTCACCCGAAATAGCCTTGGCAGCAGCCATGAGCTTAGCTGCCACCCCTCTTTCACGAGCAGCCGCAACGGTGGCCAGCTGCTCCTCATGATCTGCGTCCTCCTGCTGCAGACGCCTCGCTCGCCGCTCATGCTCTAGCTCAAAGCGCTCTTTTACCGACGGCTGCCGGTTTCTCCGGTTGGCCAAGGCTCTTTTTAAGAGCATCGACCTCACGGAGAGAGTCGTTATGCTCCTCTACATTTAAGACAAGCAAGTGTCAAAGAACAGGACCAAGATAAACAAGAGAGGTACTAAAAGGCAGACGGATACCTTGAAGCTGCCGCAGCTTCGCCACCAGCATCAGGCGCTCCTCCACCAGCCGCTTGGCCTCTTGGACAAAAGTCTGCAGAAAAAGGCAAGAGCAGTAAGAACAGGACGGGGGGGCTACGCCCAACACTAAGAAGCAAACACAACATCAGCACACGAAGACACTCGGGCCCCGTGACATGAAGCGAAAAACTTACATGCTCGATGGCGACCCCAAGGCGCTGCGAAATTTTGAGGCGCAACCACCACCTCCCCCTGCAGAGGAACTGGAGCGTCACCAAGTCGCCACCGTCCGAGGAGGAGGCGATGCAATGTTCGACTCCCCATCATCTCCCGCACCATCACTAGAGTTGCCGAGGATTGCCCATCTGACACGGTTAATCAACACGGTGCAAACACCATCAAGGAAAAGGGTAAAGACAACAAGAAAACTTACGAGCCCAATGCGCCAGTCGAATATGGGAGAAGCCCTTCGGCCCTCTTCTCCTCTTTCTTCTTCCTTCTTCTCCTCCTTCTTTTCTTCCTTCTTCCGCTTTGGCGGGTGTGCGCGACAGCCCGCAGGGAATGGCGGTGAAGGGGAGAGGAAGAACCCCATGAACATCATCATGACGCCAAGGTCAGAGGATTTCGGGAGTCGGAGGAGTCGAGGCATCCAAGACTCCGAGCTCCGTGATCGCTTGCCGAATGGTCCTCACTCGACTCGTCGGCATCCTCCGCCGGAGATCGCTACCGACGGTAGCTCGGACACGGAATCCACCACTTCATTATCCGGCATTCGGATACCCTTCGGCAACGGTGGTACCATGCCCGCACTTTGAAGCTCGCAAGATGAGAAGGAACTTTGTTAGCAAACAAAGGAAACAAATACACAACCGACAAAAACAAAGGGGAGCACTACGCGCAAATCTACACCTTCTGCGACCAGCGCCAAGAAAAGGGAGGAGTCACTTCCCGGATTTTTTCGTCGCCTTGAACTTCAACAGCGAAGAGCCTTGTCAAGTTCCACCTCGGAGATTTTCTCACCAAACCCTCGTCGGATCACGGGCGCCTGAATAAAGAAACATCGGGTGCGCCCTCGCTTGGAGAGGCTGCACCCGACGCTCAAGAAATGTTCGGATGATGTCCACACCGTTCACCTCCTTCTCAGGAATCAGTTGGAGATCCTCCACCCGACGGTATAGGGCCTCTATCTGCGCCACCTCACCATCTAAGATTTGGTTTTTCCAAGACCTTTTCTTCTCAATCATTTGGGAGGGGTCAAAGGGAACAAGACCAAAATCTTGCCCGGGCACTACGGAGTCACGGATATAAAACCACCGCCTCCGCCAGTACTGGACAGATTCGGACATGGAAAAGGAAAAGAATTGCAGATTGGGACTCAGGGAGATGATGAAACCCCCAATGGGATACACACCATCCGAACCAGATTGCCTCTTCACGGAATAAACCTTCCGGAAGAGGCCAAAGTGCGGCTCAATGCCAAGCCAGCACTCGCAAAAAGTGATAAAACAAGCAATGTGGAGAAGAGAATTGGGAGACAGATGATGCAACTGAACCCCATAGAAGAAGAGCAGTCCACGAAGGAAGTCATGGACGGATACAAAACCCACGCAAAGGCGAAGAAACATAACCCGTACCCGATGGGGACGGGATTACCTCATTTCGGGGAGTTTGACGGCCGTCGTATCCTCGGGATCGAGCCCCGCCAGCTTTGGAGATCGCTCTCCCGCGTCTCTGATCGCCGCCAGCCACCATCGGTGACGCGAGCAGCGGCGGTGCCCTTCTTGCCTCCGGCGGCGCTGGTCCCAACCGCAGATGAGGACTTCTTTGTTTTCCCCATGGCGCTGCAGCGGTGGTGGCGATGCCAATGCAGAAAGAACGAAGGAAATGTGGAAGGAAAGCTCAGCGCGCAGCAAGAATCGCTCAAGAACAAGGAGGCAGTGAACTGGTGCGGTGAAAAACAAACCACGATTTCACCAAGGATTATAACAGCGAAGACGACGCACGCTGGCCGTCCATCGAGAAGACCTAACGCCAACGGTAGATCTGGCCGTACACGTGTCAACACCACAACGAACCGTCGTTACCACGCTAAACACTACGCGCGGAAATTGAGGAGACGCCGTAATTATCTCCACACCCCGCGTGACCGGTCAATTCAAAGTCAGCAAGTGGGACCCATGTTCGTCCAGTCAAGTCATCTCTGGCGTAGCAGACGCTTGAGGTCATCAATCGTAAGCACTGATGTCATCAAAAGCTATACTAGCACCACTTCGCCTCCACAGCTAAGAGTACTCACTCGAATCTTCGATTCGACTAAATACTCGGGGGCTACTCCTATCAGGAGCGTTGGCCACGCACCCGACAGACAAATGAGGACAAGATTACTTCTCTGAGTCCTGCGTCGAGTCTACGACTCCACTACGGACTCGGGGGCTACTCCCATAGGGAGGATGGATTTAAGCATCCGAAAATTTTCGAGTCCTTCGGACTTAACGACTGAAACAACGCTTGAACTAAAGTCTCCGTTCGAGTCTACGACTCGAACAGACACTTGGGGGCTACTCCCATAGGGAGCGCTGGTCGCGCACCCTATGAAATCTTCGACTGCGATCTTCCGGATCCGCACGCAAAAACTTTTTGGCAACTCTGCCCCAACAAAACGCTAAGTGAGTGACAATCTCCTTGGCCACCCGAAGCACCTCCGAGGTGATAAATGTTCGGATGCTGCGTCTGCGATGCAAAGATAAGACCTGCAGATATCATCTGATGGCCTGGCAACGCACCTGACTGCGCTCTGCTAGTATGAATCCGTACCAGCAGGTACGATGAAAATCCCGACGGACGCGTTGGGTACACCGATTAAAACCACTGGAATTCCACTCCTGTAAGTCCTCCGCGGCCTGAGTCGAATTACGCCAGCATATGTTCCAGGTCCGGGTTGAGGGACCCGAACCTGAAGAAGATCGTGTTGTTTCGTCCTAAGACAGTTAATCGACCGATCCGTCGGTGAGTCGCACGCATCAACGATCCCTACACATATATATACTATTAATATATAACTGCACCCGAAGGATGGAAGAGTCCTCAGCCGAATCTACAATTCGACTGAACACTCGGGGGATACTGACATGGTTATACCCTCACGGCACGTGACTTGACATACCGGTCCAGCCAAGGAAGGCCCACGAGATATACATCGCCCATGAAGATTTTCGGGTGGCCAAGGCCCGTGACGCCTTGGGATCCTTGGAGTGCAAGACTAGCGGAGATAGGAAATTCAAAGGGGTAAAACCCTAGAACTTGTAACCGACTAGGACTATGCCCGGGACCTGCCTAAGTCTATATAAAGGCAAGGAGGGCACGTCCTAAATCTCTCGACTCATACTTTCGACACGCATCCACGCCAGATCGAATCACAAGACCTGTAACCTTCGGTTCCGCCGTAATCAAGCGGACAAGCGGGGAGTAGGGTTTTTCCTCAGCCCTGAACACAGGTAAATCTCGTGTCCCCTGGTTGCTTGTCTGTTAACCGTGCCACGATCTCCAGCATCCCCATCTTCTCCAAAACCCAAGTCCATAACAATGGGCATTGACGAGATTAAACCTCGTCACCTGGGATCTTGTTTCTCCCCCTCCCGGTGTTCGTCCTATCACGTGTAAGTGGGTCTATAAGATTAAGACCCGCTCTGATGGATCTCTTGAGCGCTATAAAGCGCGTCTTGTGGCTCGTGGTTTTCAGCAGGAGCATGGTCGTGACTATGATGAGACTTTGCTCCTGTGGCTCATATGACCACCGTATGCATTTCTTCTTGTTGCTTCGCTCGTCACGGTCCGTGTCCCGGCTTGATGTTCGAATGCCTTTCTTAATGGCGAGTTGAGTGAGGAGGTTTATATGCAGCCTCCTCCACGGATATTCTGTTCGAGAGGATGGTTTGTCTTCGACGTTCTCTTCTGGCCTCAAACAGCCCTCGTGCTTGGTTTGAGCGCTTTGCTCTGTAGTGATCGCTGCTGTTTCTCCCTAGTGCTCATGATCCGGTATTGTTTGTTCATACTTCTCCTCGGACGCACTCTTCTTCTTCTCTATGTTGATGATATGATCATTACTTGTGATGATCGAGTATATCGCCTTTGTTAAGGATCGTCTTCGTGATCGTTTCTTATGACGATCTTGGTCCTCTTCGATATTTTCTTGGGATTGAGGTTTCCTCCACTTCGATGGCTTCTACATCTCTCGGGAAAAGTATATTCAGATCTTCTTGCTCGTGCTCTTGGGGATGAGCGCACCGTTGAGACCCCTATGGAGCTTAATGTTAAGCTTCAACCTACTGATGGTGATCCTCTTTCTGATCCGACGCGTTATCGTCATCTTGTTGGGAGTCTTGTTTATCTTGCTGTCACTCGTCCTGACATCTCTTATCCTGTTCATGTTCTGAGTCAGTTTGTTTCTGCTCCTACCACTGTTTATTATAGTCATCTTCTCCGTGTTCTTCGTTATCTTCGTGGTACGATCACTCGTCGTCTTTTCTTTCCTTGTTCCAGCTCCCTCCAGCTCCAATGATATTCGGATGCTATGTGGGCGAGTGATCCTTCGGATCGTCGTTCACTTTTCGCTTACTGTGTGTTTCTTGGTGGTTCGCTCATTGCTTGGAAGACGAAGAAAAGCATAGCGTTTCCGCTCGAGTGTTGAGGCTGAGTTGCATGCTATGGCCTTGTTGACCGCTGAGGTGACCCGGTTACGGTGGTTACTATGGATTTTGGGGTCTCTATTACCACACCCACTGGTTTTGTCGACAAGAGGTGCTATTAGTGTTGCACGTGATCCGTCAAGCATGAGCTTACCAAGCATATTGGTGTTGATGCTTTCTATACACGTGCTCAGTGCAGGCCAGGTTCTTGCTCAAGATGTGCCTTGTTCTGATTTGGCGGATTTCTTCACGAAGGCACAGACCAGAGCGCAGCATGATTTCTTACTCTCCAAACTCAGTGTTGTGGATCCACCATGAGTTTGAGGGGGGATGTTAGATGTATATATATTTGTATTATAGTTTGTCCATATGTTAGGGGGCTTCCTGCATATTTACACCTGTATCTGTATTATATATTGTGGCCTTTGGCCACAGAGGAATACAAGTTGCATATTCCTGACAATACTAAATCATATACTATACATACTGTATTGCATGTCTAATAATCCTTCTTAATCTAAACCTCAAGAAAGGTTAAGATTAATCTTAAACTCGTCAAAAAGTTTTACCGGTAGAACCTTTGTAAACAGTGGCGGAGCCGGTATTGAAGCAAGCCCCAGGCTAAAATCTAAACACAAAAATACTACTAACAGAAATTTACATAAACTTTGGTAGGAATTGCAGCAACAAACATATGATGTCAACTCCATTGTAACGACCAACGAAGTACATCATAGATGACAAAAAACATGAAATATTTCTTGAAAAGAATTCTTTCATTTTCTATTTGTACAACTTGAAAATAATAAAAATATTCATTAACTGAATGTCTAACTCAACTCAATTCTTGAAGAGTTCAGAAATATACCTTCGTGTTTCTTGGCTTTCTTCCTATTTGTATCGCGAAGTAGGCGAGCAGCCAAGCGCACGTCCGAGTGGAGCAGACAAGAGAACATGACGCAAGAGATGAGTCCAAGTGGGGGAGGTGAAGGGCGACGACGGATGGCCACGGTCCGGCCGCAATGTGGCAGACCGGCGGCTGCAGTGTCGTACCGCATCCCGTAGCATGGTAACAGCGTGGGGAGGGGCCAAACAGCGGAAAAGTGCGGCGATTACGCAGCGCAGGTTAGCCGGCGAGTGGGTGCGGATGAGGCAGCGAGCCGCGAGCGTAGGATCGGCGACAAAGTAGTTCTAGCTCGATCGGAAAGGATCGGTTGTCTCGTTGGGGTGTTGTGCACTTGTTCGCGAGGCAGAGAGAAAGGGTGTTGATGGGCTTTGTTTTAGACTGGAGCTGCCAGGAATTTTGCGTAAAGCTATTAGCCACTTGATCTTTATTGGAGATAAATTTGATGCCCAACAGTTCGCTAGCAACTCTCTCACATATAAAATGATAGTCAATCTCAATATGCTTGGTCCGAGTATAGAAAATAGAATTTGTAGATAAATACATAGCAACAATATTATCACACCAAAGACTTGGTTTCTCGAATAAAATTCTAAGATTACACACCAATGCTTCAACCCAAATTAATTCAGAAGTAGCATTAGCCAAAGCCTTGCATTCAACTTAAATAACAGAACAAGAGACAGTAGCTTGCTTTTTCTCTCGAGGAAAACTACCACCGGGTTGCGCATGAATGTAGCAGCCCAGCGATGCGAAATTGGAGAAGCGATGTCTGAGAGGCGGCCTTCTTCTTGGCATATATCTACACTTCAGCGCCCCCTCGTGCATCCAATCGGAGCGGCTGATGACTTAGTTGCTCCTGTAGGACCCAAGCTTGGCGGCGCTGGCCCTCAGCACGTACTGGTGGTACGCGGCGGCGATGGCAGCGCCGATGAGTGGGCCTACCCAGAAGATCCACTACAGAAACCAAGCAGCAATCAATCAGTACGTGGCAGATCAGCGATAGCAGCAAACACGCCTCTTCAGTAAGAAGCTTTTTGCATACTGTAAGATATTCAAGCAATATATTACCACTTATATCTTCTAACGAAATGATTAGCTGCTGTCACAAGAATTGAAAACTAAACATAGTTAAATTATTTGGGCGATGGTGACATTCAGCATATATTTAAGAAAAAAAGAACAGGTTGTTAATTTACACGGGGCATCTTTTAGGTGGGAAGGAAGTAGGAATGGATTAGGTTACATATTGCCTCAAGTCAGTGGATGGGTTCTCTAAAAAATAAAAATTCAGTGAATGAGTATGTCATGCATAACCTAAACAAGTGATTTAAGCAAGCAATTTCGAATGACGACACATTAAATTTTGGGGTGAGCTAGCTGTTTAATCTGACCAGCCTTATCCTGCCTTTGGTTTGCAATAGACTACCCATATGCGATGATAATTGTTTGCAATAGACTACCCATACCTAGAGTTTATCTAGTACCGGTTGATTGCAAACTATCACCAGATGCCGAATATGCCATGACACTTATTAATCATACTTACTAGCAAATAAGATGTTTGTTTCCAAGAGACAGATGTCACGTATTGGTAATGTGTATACGTACTTGGTCATCCCAGGCCTTGTCAGTGTTGTAGATGACTGCAGCTCCCAGGCTTCTTGCTGGGTTGATGCCGGTGCCGGTGATGGGGATGGTGGCCAGGTGGACCATGAACACAGCGAATCCAATTGGAAGAGGAGCCAGCACCTGAGTAGTTCAGAACATTCGGTTGAAATCATCAAACACATGCACCTAATTTTGCGCTACTAGCACGCACGCTGAGCAGTTACATCAAGAAACTAACACTGGCAAGCTTCTTTATCTAGGAGTATATATTATATAGATAACTAAGGATAAGGGAAGTTTAATGTTTTTCAAAATTGATATGCTTTGCAAGCCAAAAACAAGGACAATGAGTGCATTATTCTCTGAAAATTGAGGTCCTAGAAAGGGACGTTCCCCGAATCTGAAAATAGCCCGTCTTGACAGAAATTTATCTTGTATTTTTGCAAATATGTTCCTATCTCATTGAATCTATATAGCCATTAATTGGTGGCGATCGTTTGCGATTTGCCACCTCAAATTAGCTGTAGATGATATGGCTACACAGTCAGACAGGGACTACTGTACTGTCTGATCGAGTGAGCGAATCTTTCTCGATCTGCCTATTGGCACCCAGTGCATCAGACAAGAAGATACATTTGCACATGCATGTGCCTGATGTAGAGTGGTTTGAACGTTTTGGGCCATAAGTATTTGCATGCTTTTTTTTGTGAACCTTAGCCTTTATTATAGGTGCACTAAAATGCTAAATTTGTCAGGATTGGCAAAATTATTTGGCCTGCTCATGTATATTCATTATGTGTGAACAGGTACTGAGAGAGCTGCCTCCCAAAAGTATTGTGCTAATACAGCACCAGTAGTAGGAACTCAGAATATTATATATTCAATTTTTTTGGCAGCAAATTCAGTAATTCGAATTTAACCTTCTAGAAAGCTTAATTAACAGTACTAGAATGTTTAATTAACTGTAGGTAAACCTTACATCTATAGACTATATAGGTGCATGGAAATTGATAGCTACACGTGGTATCAAAAAAGTTTCAAAGACTGTATGGGAGGATCGAGCATGATCAGTCTATTCCTGAAGGTTCTTTGCAAAGTTGTTAGAATGTTCCCCTAGTACCAAATTAAAGCAAGTTTTTGGAATGCGAAGTCAAAAGCAGAGTAAGTGTGCAAGCAGGTCAACGACTCACTCTCTGCACTCATTTCTATCGCTGGTGGGAGCATCAATTCTACATTCAGTAATGGTTCAGCTAGCGAAACATGTATAGGTGCTCATCTTACCGGGATGTGGGAGTCACGGGCGTTGCGCTTGGGGTCGGTGGCGGAGAAGACGGTGTAGACGAGCACGAAGGTGCCGATGATCTCGGCGGCGAGCCCCGTGCCCTTGGAGTAGCCTTCGCTGAGCCCGTTGGCGCCGCCACCGTACCGCTGGTAGTAGGAGCTCTGGAAGCCCTTGACGAGCCCCACGCCGCAGATGGCGCCGAGGCACTGCGCGATAATGTACAGCAGCGCCCGGATGAGCGACACCTTCCTCGCCAGGAACAGCCCGAACGTCACCGCCGGGTTGATGTGTCCACCTGCATCCATTCCATGCACAGTGAGTTTTCAAACAGAATTGTTTACAATCGATCAGTGATAGAGATGCATGAATTACCTGAGACGCCGGCGGTGCAGTAGACTAGGACGAAGATCATGCCGCCGAAGGCCCACGCGATGCCGAGGATGCCGACGCCGCTGCAGGCCGCGTCGGTGGTGTTGACGGTGGGGTCTGACTGGTGCTTGTAGCCGATGACGGTGGCGACGGTGATGTAGAGGAAGAGGAGCGTGGCGACGAACTCGGCGATCACCGCGCGGTACAGCGACCACTTGGTGAGCTCCTCGAAGTCCACGATGGGCGCCGGGGGAGGGTCCGAGTAGTCCTTGGCCGAGAACTCGCCCCCAGCGGGTGCCGCCTCAATGTCCTTCGCCATTGTTGCTAGCCTGATTAAACTAGCTAGTTTGAGCTGTGTTTGCTGCAGTTGTGTGGTGTGAGAGGCGATACGAGAGGGGTCAGGGTATATATGGGGAGCGGGGAGGAGCTCATCATCAGCTCGACTTTGGCTTGGTTAAGGGCGAGACAGATTGATTATTGGGGAGGGATAAGGTTTTCTTCTTAATTTTAGGGGAGGTTTTGGGTTATAATTTGCCGCCCACAACCGACTATGCCATCATCGACAGGTCATTTCGGAGCCTTATGATCGATCGAACTGGTGGCTACTGATCAATTGGAGGGGGCTATTTTCTAAGCGCTCATGTAGTACTATTGCTATTGTACTGCTCTGGAAAAAAGAATAGGCATAAAGGTCAGATAGCACATCAGACATCACTGATCGATCGCTGCTTCTAATTTACTTCTAGCTAGGTAGCTATCTAGTGGCCAGTAACTCAGCAACGGTACTCAGCAACGGCACTCATACAGCGACCTTTCGCTAGGGGTGGGAAGAGGTAGGGCATCTCCACCGGCTGACCCGTTTGGTCTGAAACGTGTCCAAATTTGTTCGTGCGGACATTGGGGCGTGTGTAGCGTTCCAGTGGGGCGATCCATCGGGACAAATACGTTCGGCTCGATCCATTCATGCATCTAATCTGGGGCTTGGATGCGTTGGCCCGAACTTGTGTGGACAGCGCGATGACTCGTCCACTGGCCCACCCATCAGCCACCGCTTACCGGCCGCATTGATTCAGACGGTCAGCGGCACTAATTCAGACGCAACCGCAACACCGATTCAGAGACGCTGTACGGAAGGCTGACTAGCGGAAGGCTGTGTGCATCAATGGCGACGAGACGGCACGCTGATGCCGCCTGTGTTCCTGCGTCGGCATTAATGTTGAAGGAGCGGGAAGCTGCGCGCGTTCACGAGCGGCTGGGCTATTTAACCTGCACCTGTCGGTGCTGTCATCCTCACCTTCCACCATCGCAAAACCTAGCCGCCGCCACCACCACGATCAACGATGAAGACCACGTCGTGTCTGAAGCGGAGCAAAAACGACCACGAGGCGTCTGGCAGCCCATTGCGCTCGGCTGCTAGCCTTCCTCCGCGGAACGTCCTTGTCGCCTCCGCCGCGGCCAGAGGAGTTCCGGATCCATCCCGTGGGGGACTACCCGCCACCGCGGGAACGTCGTACCGACGTTACTACTGCGTCGAAGTGCGGCGCCTATGAAGGAGGTCGCGACATCTAACGCGGATGTCTCACGCCGCGCCACCGGTTGGCACCTCAACCGGGACCGTGCCGCCATCGCCCAAGGCGGGCAGAGGGCTGGCGGAGGAGATCCGTCGGCGGATCTGCAACCTCCCCCGGACCCAATGATGGGAGAGGGGATACCACTCTGAGGCGTACTAGATCAAGTTCCTCAAGTGGGAGCACAAGGCGCGGTGCGCCACCACCGTCCGTCGTGACCTGCAGCCGTGGGAGGTCTACACCGTCCCCGGCATCGACTCGGACGACGAGGGCGCCCACAACCACTCCGACGCGGACCTCGACAACGAGGACGGCAACGACGACGACAAGGACGATGACATCAACGTCAAACAGAAGGCGAAGGACGGCGTCGACGTGAACCTGCCCCCGGAGTACCGCGAGTCTTGGCGAGGCTAAGACGAGGCTTTCACCGGCGAGCAATTACGGCCAGCGACGCGAGAGGACGCCAAGTGGCGCTACACGGAGGCCAGGCTCACCACACGCATGGTGGCGCAGACGAGCGCCTTGTGCCTCGCGCCGCCGCTACCGGGGCACCTCCGATCGCGGAGGTGGGGCCGGCGCGCCTTCAAGCGGTTGGGAGCCGTGGCACAGGCAGGTGGTCAACCGCTGCTCGCTTCCGCTACGCCTGCCAACCCAACCTACGGGCGCCGAGTACATCGACCTTAACCCGTAGATGGACGAGGCGGCGCCGGCGCGCGAAGATCAGTGCCTAGGGCTAGTAGTAGTTTAAATCCCGTTATATATATTTTGAATGTAAATTAAGTTTAAATCTTGCCTGTTTTTAGCGCGAACTGTTTGTGTTTAAATCTGGAAAAAAAGTTGTCTTGCCCAGCGTGGACAAATGGTTCGCGCCGCTGGCGCGGCTTGCCGGACAAACCGTACCTCTAGTGTGGCATCCCGCAAAACCACTACTAGAAAATCGCGTTGAATTTGTACATTGCATCGTCATCATCATGCATTGTTTGCGTAAAACTATGTTCGCAAAGCCCGTTTTGTTTTCTAAACGCCTCATCCTTATTCAAACGCAAAACCCGGGCTTGTCCGGATTATTTATTTTGTCTAGCATCGGTTTGCAAAAGCCCCGTTTAAAACATTAAAAATATTTAATTTGTTTTAGTGGGGCAGTCGAACGGGCCGAATAGACCCGAACGACCACCCCTGTTTTTAAATCGGTCCACCTCCTAAATCCTATAGCTACCCAGCTATCTACCCCAACCCAGCCTCCACCTCACCCTGGCCACTCACACGCTGCCACCTCACCTTTTCTCTCCCCCCAACCAACCAGAACCTGCCACTTGGCCTCTCCCTCCACTCACCCTCCCCTCTAAACCCGCTGAGAACTCAACCCACACCCCTCACGCGGGCCCCGCCCAAGACGCACTCCAACCGCACACCGCCTCCACGGTCCCAAACTCCCGCTGCCCCACCACGTCCCCACGCGGGACCCACCCTGTCCCCCCACCCGTCCTACCTCGCGCCAGCGTCAGCCTCAACTCACCCCGACGCCGATGCTCCCTCCGCCCGTGGCTCCACTCCTCGCCCGTTCTCTCTCCGGCGCCCATGCCTCGCCACGCCGGCCGCGCCACGCCTCTCTCCTCCCTCCGCGCCTCCGCGACCCGGTCCCCGGCCGCCCGAGCCGCTGCCTCTCGAGCCAGTGGTAACCTCTCCAAGCACCTCGCCGGCCCAGCTCCGCCCGCCCCGTCGACCTGCCCGCAGCCGTGCTCGCCTCACCGTCCCTCGCCCGCGCCTCCCTTGCCGCGGCCGAAGCTTCTCCTCACTTTCGTCCGTCGCGCCCGTCCTCCGTCGCCTCGAGCCGCCTCCGCCTGCCTCTGCTACCGCCTGCCCGCGTGCTCGGTCCGACCGCCCCGTGCCTCCTCCGACTCGCGTCTCTCCCTCCGCGAGGCCTGCCGCTCTCACGTCCGCGCCACTCTCCCACTCGCCGGACCCGCCTCACCCAAGCTCCACCCTCCACTCGATTGCAGCTAGCAAGCCAGCGCCAGCGCGCCCTTGATGCAGCCACAACAGCAGCCCAGCGCCATCTCCTCTTTTTCCCCTCTTGCAAAGACCATCACTCGCCATGGTCTCCTAGTGTCGCGTCGCTCGCGTCTCGTGTCGAGGAGGAGCCGGACTAGAGCTCGCCAACCGCCGAGCCCGCAGGTCTGCCACGAACTGCAGCCGCGATCACCGTGCTCACGTCGTCGCTCCGTTCGCCGTCGCCACGCTGCCCCGTCTCGACCACCTCCTCCAAGACCCACGGTTTCTTTGAGTACAAGCCGGAGACCGCAACTTCTCGAGGAGGAATCGATAAGATCTTCGCCGTGATGTTCGGGACGCCGAGTTCTCCATCACGGATCCGAGGCGCGGATCGTGAAATCTCCTTCCGAGTCGATTATCGAAGACCATCGGTACCCGATCCACTCAAGTTCGCCGACGGCAAGACCGACCGACGGAACACCAAGATCCCGGCGCCGAACCCCGAACCCAAGAACCACGACACGGAGGCTCCGAGTTCTCCATCGAGGAAACCAAGGCCGTCGACGCGAGACCCCAAGATCGCCTACACGGATCTCCATGTTCTTCCTTCTGTCGCCGAGACCCTGAACGACAAGAACTCCGTCCCGGACCGATGCCGACGACGTCGCATGCCAAGATCGCCGAGAACGCCAAGATCTTCACCCCAACACCGAACCCCGGCGCGCCAAGTTCTTCGACCGGAGACCGGTCCGTCGAATGCGACAAGACCTCCGTCTCGGGACAACCAAGCACTTCCCCCCTGAACGCCAAGTTCGCCGACACGGGTGCGACGAGTATTTTTCCTCGAGGACGCCGAGCACTTCACCCCGGACCCGATAATCGCCAAGATCGCCACAAGAACGACAAGTACTTCTTCCCTGAACGACAAGGTCTTATACCCCGTTCCGTCGAACCTGGACCCGAGCGAACCCGAACCCGGACCCCAAGTTCGCCGACCCCTAATGTGTGAACCCTTTCCTCGAACCCTATTTCATAATATAATACAATTGTTGCACATCAAATCATTCATCTCGCCTGCATATCATGTGGTTTGGGGGCCTTATGCCGATTCACCTCTAATTAAACATGGGGCCCATATGCGGGCAAATCTAGTCTCATATTGGCCTCATTTAAACTTGTGTAGCGAACCGGTATCTTGTCTTGCCTTGTTATAACAACATGTAAATCGCGGGGGTTCTAAACAACTTGAACCTACTAATTAATTGTCGGGACCCCGGTTCCACTTAATATGACCTAATCGCATCGCATCTTTGCCTTGTCATACATCATACATGCATCATGCCGCTCTTCTGCCATTGTATTAAATATTGCATCCGGTGTTTCTTCTAGTGTTTTGCTTCTTCGCGGATAAGGCCGTTGAGTTGATGAGCTTCGCCCCGATCTTCGGGGAAAACCTTCGACAATGTTTTCAGGCGAGCATCTCCCTCTTTCTACCTATCTTACTTTTATAGTCTTTATTCCCTCCTGTTGATCTATTGCTATCTGTGTTGCGATGCTCTAGTTTTCGTACCCGTGATATCCCTTGCAGCCATATATTGCCTTGGACACACCCTATTACCTGTTGATTGGTAGATAGTTGGACTTGTCGTCGTAGTTGCTTGCTCAAGTCTTGATGTGTGTCGTCATATGCCGATTCTTGATGTATTGCCGCATGTTGATGTTGGAGATGACTCTAGTTTTACTTATCGTCACTTTAATTCTGTTTAACAACTAAAATTGAAATAAGCGGAGGCATCGGTGGGTGATAGAAAATATTTGGTTTCCAACCCACTTGTGTCCCGTAAGACCCCGAGTACTTGATAACTGTTCATTGATTTATCGCTATCCACATCCGGGAGGTATATGGGACCACCTGAGCGAGCTTGATTCATCTTATTTCTTGGGGCCACAAACTAGTTTGAGGTTTTATTTACGATCATGTACTTATGCCATGCTACTTTACGTATTTAAATTGTGCGGATAGCACACTATACCTGTTTAGGAAAGGCGGAGTGATTACGGTATCGACACCCCGAGTTTTGGTTCCCGATCGCTCTGACCATTGGCGCTAACCTTGAGGCCGTCGGCTAGCTTACGTTGCGGGATCTACTCAAAGGGTAGCCCCTCAAATATTTCGGAATCTGTGATTGTTCAATCGTGAAAGCCTCGTTGGGTTTTGATTTGGTTTTCGAGGTTGATCGGCGTGTGTTGCTATTGGTGCACCCCGGCCGGGTAAAACTTTCTGAAAGCCGTGTCCGCGGATATGGACGACTTGGAGCACAGTATCTCGATCATAGACAAGCATAACTAAAGTTTATTGCTATAAATTTGACTCATAATGACTAGTAATCAGCTTCACTATAATGGAATGGCTAATAATACTGCCCACAATTGCTTGTATGGAGTGTCGCTTGCGACCATTGTACCTGACTAGTAAGTATTGCAACTACAACGGAATGGCTGAATAAAAGTACCAACAACTGCTGGGTTTTTGGGATTGTATCACGCTATCTGTATCTGACTAGTAAGTATTGCAACTACAACGGAATGGTTAACTAAAAGTGCCCACTATTTACTTTATCAGAACGATTATCTAAACCTGACTAGTACAGTGCCGCAACTATAACTAATTAAGTAAAACTGCCAACTGTGTGAGTTCCTCGGTTGACTTCCTCGTTTGGTCTCGAGGGGGAAACACCAGGATGGGTTTGTTTGGTGTGAGCTTCAGGTTGGATCCGGATAGGTCTATCTTACCCTCTCTGACTATCGCCAGTTGTATCGAGTCTCTATAGGTTGTTTAGTGCATGCTGCCGCCGATCCACCATACCTATGTAGGCGAGGACCGCCGAATCTAGCCTCAGTGTCTTGGCCTCGATCGACGCATCTTTCTTTTCCTTTGCCCTCTGTCGCACCCTTTGTTTAAGCGGGTTTTGAGATCGACGCCGTTAGCGGGGTTACCCTTCCGGCTTGCTGGCGAGGTTATGGGCATTGGTTATTCTTGAGGCTCTTAGCCTCATTTGCATCTTGTCCGTAGTCGGACGCCTCTTTCAAGGTGATTTGGATCTTTGTCAGTATATCTGTATTCTTGACTCATGGAGTCATTGTCATATATATATATCTGCTACATGGGTCCCATCGGAATTGTTGTGTAATGTTATTCACCCGTTTTCAAGCGAAAGTGCCTGGTGGGCACCTTTGAATCGTTTCTATGCGGGTTTGGCGAATTTTGCTCAAACTTGCATAGGTCCGATTCTGAGGGTGTTACATCTAGCCATATTACCAAGTCTGACATAAACGGACAGAAACGGACATTTTAGGACGCTTATGGATCAGTCTAGTGGAGATGCCCTTAATATGGTATGGAGCAATTATCCTACTGTAGAGCAATCAGCGATGAGTCTGTTCAGAATGCAGGCATGCAGCTAATAACAGCACATCGATTGATATGCACGCCACTACTCAGCACACCACATGCATACTGCTCAATAAAACTGTCCACATATCCAAACATTTTTTAGTGGCGATCACTCCGAACAATTCGGCAGCCCTGCATTCTCCTATCTTTTAGGAAAAAATTTAGCATATACATGGTGTTATCTTTATTTATACAGGTTCGGTATGTACATGCTCATATCCACCAATGGAGATGCTCGGAAAGCTTGATTGGTACCAATAACAAACAAAGACAGCGAATGGTTGCTAAGAAAGACAGCTTGCCGATCGAGCTACGTACAAATGGAGATTCTCACCACTAGCTCGATTAGTTGCAACCACAAGTTGCGTGAGGCGACAGCATGTTGGCTAGCTAGCTGTCCGGCCTCCTCCTCTCCTCCCCAAGAGAAAAACGTGCTCCTGAAATGCCAAGCGCCCGACTTGTTGAGTCTCTGTCCCAAATTAAAGCGTAATAGGCACCTAATAACATGATGCTCTTCGATCTCATCTGAACCGTAAAACCATCGTTACTTTACTCAGGCGTTGTCACAATAATTAACGCTAATTAAATCCAACAAATCAACAGAGTTCCTTCCATCAAATAAATTGGTGAGTTGTCTTTATGATTTATTATGGAGTACATGCGCGCGCAGGTGCGCTTAATTGTATGGTCCTGATCCACTAGGCCTCTCTCGCCCTTTTGGCTTACGAGCGAAATCGCTTTCGCTGATCAAGACAAGTATAACGACGAAACAGAGAGGCGCAGAACGTCCCCGTGTCTGCGAATATTATTTCTACTGTATGAGATTGCGACGGTGGACCCCTCGATCGATGAGACGTCTCCTTCATTTTCTTACTACTACTCTTTTCGCTCCAACTCTTTTTCAACCGGACGCTTTGTTGCAGCTTCTACCCTCTTTATCCCAAATGTGGCATCACCAGCAGCAATAGAAGCAATGGCTATGCGGGAAGGTTTGGCCTTGGCAAATCGTCTTGGCTGCAACAACGTGGTGGCTGAGTCGGATTCATTGGAAACACTGAACGCGTGTAATGGAGAAGAAGCTTGGTGGGGAGAATCATCTGCGGTGATTGCTGATTGTATTGATGAAGCATCCATGATTGGCACTGTCCTATTTGAACACTGTCCGAGGGAGGCAAATGGAGTCGCTCATGAGTTGGCCAGGTCTTGTTTTATAGATAAATCTTCTTGTAATTGGGTCGATGAACCCCCTAGCTTTATTCTTGAGACCCTCATAAATGATGTAACTATTACTTGATCGGTGCGGGTTTGACGACTCTTTCCCTACCTGCAGATCTAAGGGGAGGGTTTTAATGAGGCGGCCTGTATGCTAAATATATATTTTTACCTCAAAAAAAAAAAACAGAGGCACAAAATACGTATTTCTAGGCGTACATACGAAGTCTACGTGACACGTGCGCGTACACTGGCCTTTGGGTGTGCAATATCCGGCACCGCCTCGCCCGACCGGCCAATCCGGCGCGGCCACCTACGATCCCGTGGCTGGGAAGAACCGGGCGGCTCGGGTCACACTCACGACACCAATCATTTAGATTTCTAGATGCTTCTCCTCGCTCTAGCTAATGAGCCTACAACACTGTATGCCTACTCAAAAAAAGAGTTTGTTCTTACAAGCAAAAGAAAGAAGTGCTTACTACGTTTTGTATCTGAACTCCTCTGCTTCCGTGCCTTTTGTTGTTCTCCTGACCAATAGTGATCAGTGTTCTGTAAGCAAGGGAGGGTTCGAGGTAAGGGTTGATATGAGCCAGTTCGACTCAACTCAACTTGACTATGCATTAGTTTTTTGAAATAGTCATTCGCTCATCTATATTAATATAGCAAACACACGATATAACATCGAGATTCCTGCCGGGACAAAAGGCACAATCAAGCTCCAAGAGAAAAAAAAAAGAACAAAAGAAATCAATGTCTACAAGGCCAGATCAACAAAACCGACTATCATCTAGAACGTAGTCCCAGCACATCCTATGCATCTGAATTGGCCGAATGATATGGTACGGTAATATTTTCTGGACAACTAGCTTATGGCGCGATTGTGATAACCACGTCACTCTTTGTCGTTTCTTCTCCATCTTTTCCTACACCTAGGGGTGGTCAAAAAAACGATAACCAAAAACTAAACCCGAAAAGATCGAGACTGGAACCAAATAGACCGAGACCGAAAGGACCGATCAAAAAATTGGGTAGAAAATTTTGTAGACCAAATTTAGTTCGGTTAATTCGGTCATTAGTTCTTGGTAACGAATGGATCGAACTTTAGGTAGCCTAGTGCCAAAACCCTAGTTGCCCATAACTATAGATTTATCTTCCTCGACTAGCCAAATTTAGTATTATTGAATGCTAGTTTCCGCCAATTAATATGACTATATGAAATGTATTTTATATTCAAATTACAACTCACATAGTACCAAATGGTTTACCAAATATTATCCAACTTTTGTATTTGATAATATCTACCACACAATTCGGTCATGATTGAAACCGAACCCGAATTATCGGGTAACCGAATTTGTCGATTAGTAGAAATAACAAGTAAATTTCGGTCTTTATTTTTTTGAAGACCGATTTCAAAATAGACCAATATGCAAAGACCGAATTTTCGGTCATGACCGAAACCGAACCCGAATTATCGGGTAACTGAATTTGTCGGTTAGTAGAAATAACAAGTAAATTTCGGTCTTTAGTTTTTAAAAACAATTTTAAAATAGACCGATATGCAAAGACCGAATTTTCAGTCATGAACAAACGCCCACACCTACCTACACCTCTTCCCTCCGCTTTTCTGTATGAGCCGAAGATCCCTCAGAAGCCAGCGGGTTTTTTTTTTGCCCCCCCCCCCTCCCACCGCTTGCACGAATCGAGAGGCACCCCTTCCCTTCTTCCTCAGGACCGGGCCTCTCCCATGGCACCCTCGCCGGATTAGCTGGCGAGCGGTGGCCGGGAGTTGGCACCGGAGTAGTTAGGGCTTGTTCTTTTCTTTGTTTTTGTAGTTGTTACCCTGTATGGGTATTTTGGAGCTATGCTCTAGATCTTTGCGGCCAGTTCTGGGGTGTTGGACCTCTGTTCTTGGTGTTCTTGCTCTTCTGGCTAGAGCAGAGCACTGAGACGGAAGTTTCTGTCTCCGCAAATAAAGAAGTTGCGGCTCTTCTTCTAGCGTTGAGGATCTGCGAGGCAACAATCCTCCTGGCCTGCTGTGGTAGCGAGGGGGAGGAGAGTTGCGGTGTGGACAAGCGATGCGTGGTGTTCCTCTTGGCCGGCCGTGGTGGCGAGGAAGAGGAGTGCCGCCGGTCGCTGGCCTTGACGCTCCGAAGAAGGCGGTTATCTGGCGTTGTCCTCCGCATGCTGGTCCCCTTCCTTCTTCCTACTTTGAACGGCCATGGTGGCTTGGGAAGTAGGAGTTGGATGGTGGGGCTGGTCCTATGGTTTCGGCGCCAACGGGTCTCCAAGAAGCTCTTCTGGCGGAAGTTTCCAAGCAAAGGCGATGAGCGCCGATGCTATCCTTGGCTAAGGGGGCCACTCCGCGCCTCGAGAGTCGAAGCTCCGAGGTTTCTTCTCTTCCAGACTTGGAGGTCTCCTGATCCCAGCACGGCGCCCTATCCTGATGGTGGACCAAGTGGTGTAGTCCCCGGCGCCGCCGCCAGCGGCCGTGCTGCGCTATCCAATCATCGGCACGGTGGAGACGAAGGACTTGATTGCTTTCTTTTTATGTTTTCTGAGGTCCTTTATGTAAATTACGAGGCCCAGCCTGTTACACTAGTTATAGCTAGGGTCCTCTTTGTAACTTTGCCCACCGAGTATTGATGCTTCCGGGGCCTATTTCCGTTCAAAAAAAAATAGACCATGGCTATATTGAACACGTAAAATTGTTGGGTTGGCCCTTACCAAGGCAATTGCTATTTCCCGCCAAACGAGCTGTATTAATAAGCTCCGCGTTGGGCCGGTCCATACAACATTTATTCTCATTTTATCATCTCTTTTTTATTTTATGTCTCCTTTTTTTCTTTTTTCTTTTCTGTTTTCTAAACAGTTTTCTAATTTGAACAATTTTCAAATATGAACAATTTTTGAATTTGAACATTTTCAATATGAATAATTTTTGAATTTGAACAGATTTTTGAACAATTCTGAATTTAAACATTTTCACATTTTTAACAATTTTTTAATACGAACATTTTTGAATTTGAAAAGATTTATATATGAACAATTTTCAATTTCGAACATTTTTCGAATTTGAACATGTTTCAAATTTAAATAATTTTCAAATTTGATCAATTTTTAAATCTGAACATTTTAAAATTTTAAATATTTTCAAATTTTGGGACAGAACTGAACCTCCGTACCTACGACCTAACCAGCTGACTCCTTTTAAGTGAAGAACGTGCGGAACAGACGAAAAGAAAAGCCACGGAATATCAGCCATGTACAAAAAGAATTGATTTGGACCTGGCCAACATACGAGCGGCTTGCGCGCTTAGAGCGTGAAATAGCAGCCCCCTTACCAAGCACACGAACAGACACACGAACGGAGCAACCAATTGAAGGATGCGAAGCGTATTTGGCCGGGCCATGAACTTTCTTGCCAGAAGTTGACAAACCAAATCAAATGGCCCACAGAAAAAAAAAAACATCTGTGGTAAAGCCTCTTCGCATAGATTCAGCGCGCATAAGAGCATCTAAAAAAAACGTTCATCTAGCGTGCGGGAGATCACGAGAGTATCTCTAGCAGGTATCGTATTCGGTTATTTTATAAAATACGTTTGCGGTATAAAAAGGTTTGGATCAAAAATATGCCGTGTAATGTATTATAAAATCAAATATTTATTTTTATGGATCAGGTATGATGTATCTATTCCGCATAGCGTGTACTGTAAAACAAATTTTACCTCAATTCACATAAATTTCACCTCAAAGCACATGATTACGTGAAATAGAACAGAATTCCGACATAGATATTAGTAATTATGTGACATAATTCAACGACAAACTGTTCAATCATAGTAATAACAAACAACTAAAATAAAAACCTAATCCAGATGTAAACGCTGCCGTCCGCGCCAGCATGCATCCGCCCACGCCACCATCCTCCGCCTCCTCCGTCGCTGTCCGCCTCGCGCCACCGCCCTTCCTCGCTGCCCATCGTTATAAATCTCGACGATTCCGGCAAGGTTCGCCTGTATCGGGAACTCTTCGCGGCATGCCTCGACGATGATGGTGTCGATTGTGCGACCACAAACTGCCCAGAAGTGCACCCTCCCTTCGGTGTTGCGGAGATCGGGGTGGACCTGCCGCCCGTGAACGAGGCAGAGGCCAAGTGCGGCCCTGCGCTCCTTCTCGAAATGCTTCCGCCAATAGGAGCTCGTCGGCGCGTATCGAGGCATTGGCCTCTTCCACTCAAAGAAGCTGGCGGCGGCGCTCTTAATTCGGGCGAGCCAACCAAGAACTGCAAGTGTGATACCGGCAATGACTCGACAAAGCCGGGTTCCCAAGTCGAAGTCGTGCGAGGATGTTGTACTGGGCGAACCTCGGGACCTCGTACTCGTTTAGACTGGGTCTAGCCATGGCGGCGGGAAGGAGAAAGAGTGGTAGGGAGGAGACAGACAGTGGGGTGGAAACGGCCAGCAACGGTAGATCTACGGTGGTGGCAGCTGCGCGGGAAGTAGGGAAGGAAAATTTCTCTCCGACCAACCAAAGCATAAGGATGCGGTGAATGCATCGCGAGCCCGTTATAGTGCAAAAATATTATGAATATAGTTTAAGATACCTGAAATAACTATTTTTTGTCTTATAATACAAACAAGCAAACAAGCGGTTATTTTGCGGGACGATACCACGGTTATTGCTCTAAACTGTTATCCGGAAGTTTTACGTGTGCGCACGGAGCCAGCTGTGGCCGGAATCGCGAATCCCGCCGCCAGCCTGGACCTCCGCTGCACGCCTTGCTTCGCCCGTCGCAACCGACCCCGACATCACAGAGCTCCGCCCATCGCGGTCCTCCCTCGCGCGCTTGCCCTTGGCGTCCGTCGCGGCCAGCTCGAGCTTCGCCTCGCCTCGCCGTTGGCCGCTATGCTCCGGAGCTCCGCCTCGCAGCTGGCCGTGCGCGCCCGTGGCCGCTGGCACCTCGTCCCTCGCCGCGCCCGCTGCTCCCTTCCCTCCCGACCCGACGCGTTCGGCCGCATGTAGCTAGCTAGCACATCCATTCAGCCGCATGGAGCTCCCCCGTCGCTAGCACACATCGATTCAGCTGCATATAGCTACCTACCTGAACACTTAGTGTTATTTGTAATTTTATCTTATTTATTATTTTTTTATTTACATGTGTTTGATCTTGTCTAGTAGATATATTCAGAGAAAAGATGTTTGTGAAGCTTTCGCCAACACCACGCTGTAAAAGTGGATAGAGCAGATTATAGCACCCTAAAGGAGATGCTCTAAGAGCAACTCCAACAAAGGCTATAAATTTTGACGCTCTAAAATACTATGCAGCACGCGCGACTTGGTATCGTGTCGCGCGCGAATTTCTTCCAGCAGAGACACTAAAAACATGAGTTGATAGCATAAAACTACCACTTTGTATGTTAAATTTCTCATTTCATACCAGTCGCTCTCGAAATCACAAAACGATACCACATTTGACGCTGATTGTAGCAATGTGCACCGATTGCACTCTAATAGCGAATTGACACTGTCTAAGACACGCGGGCCCACCTGCCAGGCTGACGTGGCAGCGCGAGACGGCGTACCGTCTGCCGTTTTGCATGCAGGTCCTCAAGATTTGACAGAAAATTACGCAGAAGTCCCTGGCACTATAAAAACCTTCATAACTTTTGAATACAAATTTAAATGGAAAAAGTTTAAATACGAAAAGTGCTTAGAATTGTTTGAATATTTTTTACAAAATTTATTTATTATTTTATATAATTAAAATATACAAAAATATAAAAAATATTTTATTAATTATAAGAAATTATATTATTAATTATACAAAAACTTTGAAAATTCATAACTTTAACTATATAACTCCAAATAATATAAATAATATGTCTAAATTTATTAGAAAAATTCAAGGAATCCATTTCTTATATTTATAATGCATGAATCATAACCGTTCCTCTTGGATATTTTGATTATGCAAGTAATTATAATAATAAATGTGTCACCGCGGAGGGGGACGTAATCATAACGCTGCCACGGCGTCGGCCAGCGCCGCGTCGAGCATGTCGTAGAGCCTGCCGGCGAAGACGTCCTCGAGGCGCGACTCCCACCGGTCCAGCGCCACCGCGGAGGTGTGCGCCGCGTTCGGGCCGTCCACCAGCTCGTCTTTCCTCCTACACCATACTGCTCGTCGTCGTGATCGCCGTCATCTCGATGCCGATCAATGGCGTCTCAATACATGATGTCATCGAAGATTGATCTTACCGTAGATGGCCCAGATCGCCCGCCTCCTCTCCGGCGTCATCAGCTGCGTTGCTGGAGGAAAATCGACATTTTTATTAGTAACATGGATTATTCGAGGTATTAATAAGTACTGTGTCGTAAGATGTTTGAGTGGATTAATTACCGAGGTAGAACGTCTTGCGCATTTCCTTGCACACGGCAGTCGCCGGTCGAACGTCGCGTCCAAAGACGCGGCGGCCACCACGCCGGGCGAGCCGCCGTCCTCGGTGGACTTCGCGGCGGCTTCTGCGAAGCGCTGCTTCAACATGAGCTGGCGACGCTTCCTCGACGACACGGGCGCGGACAACAGCGAGACGTCGTCCACGATCGGTGGCGCCGCGTGATGCCGCTGGCGCGGCCTACCGAGGCAGCCAATGGGGTTCGACGAGCTTATGCGTGCCAAGAATCCGAGTGCACGCCGGGCGGCGGCCGCCTCCGACGCCGCCCGGAGGAAGACCAATGAACGGCTCGGGCGTCGACAAGGGCGGAGGCGCCCGGCGAGCTCACGGGCGGATGCATGGCATGGCGGCGATGCGCGTCTTGGGGTGAAGAAGCAACGAATCTTGGCTCGCTCGCTAGCAGATATAGATCGATCGAGCAGCACAAGGCAGGTGTGGCCACTTGCCTCGATCGGCTCGGGAAGCTCCAAATCACGAGTTCCCAACACGAAGCAGGAGGCGAGGCTCCAAAAATCACAGGTTTAGCTAGTCAGGCGGGGCTCAGTAAAATAAATAAAACGGCACGCATTTATTATTATGAGTACTTGCATAATCAAAATATCCGAGAGGAACGGTTATGATTCATGCATTATAAATATAAGAAATGGATTCCTTGAATTTTTCTAATAAATTTAGACATATTATTTATATTATTTGGAGTTATATAGTTAAAGTTATGAATTTCCAAAGTTTTTGTATAATTAATAAAATAATTTCTTATAATTAATAAAATATTTTTTATATTTTTGTATATTTTAATTATATAAAATAATAAATAAAGTTTATAAAAAAAGATTCAATCTGAGCACTTTTTCGTATTTAAACTTTTTCCACTTGAATTTGTATTCAAAAGTTATAAAGATTTTAATAGTGGCAGGGACTTCTGCGTAATTTTCTGTCCAATCTTGAGGACCTGCACGCAAAACAGCAGATGGTACGCCGTCTCGCGCTGCCACGTCAGCCTGACAGGTGGGCCCGCGCGTCTTAGGCAGTGTCAATTCGCTATTTGAGTGCGATCGGTGCACATTGCTACAATCAGAGTCAAATGTGGTATCGTTTTGTGATTTCGAGAGCGACTGGTATGAAATGGGAAATTTGACATATTGGTAGTTTATGCTATCAACTACTAAAAACATATATGCTAAATTTGCAAAACTTGTGGCGCGTGATTTAATAAACACGCGTTGAGCGAAGCATCGAAAAAAACGCACGCAAACCCGTGCGCGCCAAATATTTCTCGCGTACGAAAAAATAGAGCGTCTGTTGAAAAAATAGAGCGTCTGTTGGAGCGTCTATTAGAGCTCTCATGCAAAAAAAAAAAAGACAGCTTTTAAGAGCATCAGCTATGGTGGCATACGTTTGGTAGTGCCTCGGTACCTACACGTAGGATTGAAAAATGAGGCTACCGGTTTGATTTCCAACCTCCTTTGATGATGTAAGCACTTGTGATCTTTTTTCCCTATCTTTTTCTTTCGCTCCTCTCTTCCTCCTGCTTTTCCCCATGGAGCAGTTGTCTCCTCTGCAAGCAGCGCCTGGCATATCAGGACCACAATTTGATTCACAAGGTGGCATCCAAGCCTAGTTGGCAGCTGGGGCAGCGGGTCTGGAGCCACGCGTTGGCCATGCCCTAATGCATGAGGGTGGTTTTTCAGGTCTGCTCGAGTTGCTCTAACGACTTGGGGGCTTACGAGGACTGGGATGGGAGCGGGATAACCAGGAGCTCCTATACACCGCTTCATGGAGCCACCACACAGGAGAGGAGTCAGGTGGGCCTATATTAATTAATTAACACCGTTTTTGTTGTTCAGTTTTAGTGTTTTTATTCAAAATTCTATCGATTTAGTATTAATAATAATTAGTAGCACTACAGAGATCTCAAAAAATAATAAAAATTACAAATATGTCAATGAATTACCTAGCGATGACTACAAACACAAGTGCCCATTCTCGCTCTTGTTTTGCTCTGCCGTTCATTTTTTAAGTATTTTCTTGTTGCCCTTCATTTCCTAGTTTAATAATTCAGAACAATATTTTTGAACAGATTTTAAATTTCAAAATTTGAAGAATTTCTCAATTTGAATAGTTCTGGATTTGAACAATTTTCGTATTTCCAATTCCAAACAATTTCATGTTTGAACAAATTTAAAATTTCAACAATCTTTAAATTTGAACAAAATTTCAATAGTTTTGGATTTTAACAGTTTTCCTGTTTGACAGTTTCCAATTTATTTTTAAAAGGTAGAAGTAAAAAATAAGAAAAAAATCGTAAAGTAACAGCAAAAAACAAAAAGGAAAAATAAAAAGAAAAATGGGAAGGAGAAGGACCGACTGGGCTGGGCCATACCACGCGTAGGGTGTGCAGCACGTGGTACGTGCCAATCTGGTCAGCATATAGCAATTATCAAGAAAACCTATAAGCCGGCTAGGTCCTGAGGTACAAGGTGTTGCACACCCTGCGGGGAGGTATGGGTCTGGCCCATTTAGGCGTGAGAACTTTTTTCTATTTCTTTTTTGTTTCTTTTTCAGATTCAAAAAATGCTAAAATTTGAAAAAAGTTCAAGTTCGACAAATTTTCATATGCAAAATATATTTACATTTTGAAAAAATTTAAATATAAATAATATTAAAATTTGACAAATGTTCATGTTTGAAAAATCTTTAGATTTTTAAAAAGTTCAAACTCAAAATTGTTCAGATTGAAAAATGTTCAAATTAAAAATTTGTTTACAAAATAAAAAACAAACAAAAACTGAAGAAAAAATCGCTCTAGAAAACGGAGGGTGTGCGGTGGGTTTGTATACACCGACCGAGGGTAGGCCCCCAGGGGAGCTGCTATTCGCGATCGACGCGGGCGAGAATGGTGTCCGCGGGTGTGCCTTTTGTATGTGGGCTAGGCGCAAATCACTTGCTTCGTTCTTGGCTGATGTTCCGTGGTTCTGGACGTTTTCTTTTCACCTTCTTTTTTTCTCTTTTCAGTTAAGCGGTGTCAGCTGATTAGGTCTGTGTAGGTACATAAGTATGCATAAAATGCGAAATAGTTTCAAAATCAAAAATTATCCATATTTTAAAATATTCAAATCCATAAATTGATCAAATTTGAAAATTATTTTTATTCAAATTTGAAAAATATTCATATATGAAAACTATTCATATTAAAAATATATTTTTTAAAAAATATTCAAATTAAAAAATGTTCACATTCAACTATCCAAATTTGAAAATTATTTATATTAAAAAATGTTCAAATTGGAAAATTGTTGACATTTGAAACCTTTTAGGAAAACGGAAAATAAAACCAAAAAATAAAAAGAGAAAAGAGAAAAAAGAATAATCTATATCTATACCTACTAATAAAAGCAAAACAGTTTCTTTGGTTTGGTCCGTTTTGAACCGTTTTTCCCCTCCACCTATGGCATTTTACAGACTATGCCACCGCTTATGAAAAAACGCGAAAAACAAAGGACGTACTATCAAACACATCCTCACCACTCCCGTCCCCTGCAGGACCGGCTTTGTTCCTGCCTTTCCTCACAACCGGCGGCTTGAACAATTTTCGTATTTCCAATTCCAAACAATTTCATGTTTGAACAAATTTAAAATTTCAACAATCTTTAAATTTGAACAAAATTTCAATAGTTTTGGATTTTAACAGTTTTCCTGTTTGACAGTTTCCAATTTATTTTTAAAAGGTAGAAGTAAAAAATAAGAAAAAAATCGTAAAGTAACAGCAAAAAACAAAAAGGAAAAATAAAAAGAAAAATGGGAAGGAGAAGGACCGACTGGGCTGGGCCATACCACGCGTAGGGTGTGCAGCACGTGGTACGTGCCAATCTGGTCAGCATATAGCAATTATCAAGAAAACCTATAAGCCGGCTAGGTCCTGAGGTACAAGGTGTTGCACACCCTGCGGGGAGGTATGGGTCTGGCCCATTTAGGCGTGAGAACTTTTTTCTATTTCTTTTTTGTTTCTTTTTCAGATTCAAAAAATGCTAAAATTTGAAAAAAGTTCAAGTTCGACAAATTTTCATATGCAAAATATATTTACATTTTGAAAAAATTTAAATATAAATAATATTAAAATTTGACAAATGTTCATGTTTGAAAAATCTTTAGATTTTTAAAAAGTTCAAACTCAAAATTGTTCAGATTGAAAAATGTTCAAATTAAAAATTTGTTTACAAAATAAAAAACAAACAAAAACTGAAGAAAAAATCGCTCTAGAAAACGGAGGGTGTGCGGTGGGTTTGTATACACCGACCGAGGGTAGGCCCCCAGGGGAGCTGCTATTCGCGATCGACGCGGGCGAGAATGGTGTCCGCGGGTGTGCCTTTTGTATGTGGGCTAGGCGCAAATCACTTGCTTCGTTCTTGGCTGATGTTCCGTGGTTCTGGACGTTTTCTTTTCACCTTCTTTTTTTCTCTTTTCAGTTAAGCGGTGTCAGCTGATTAGGTCTGTGTAGGTACATAAGTATGCATAAAATGCGAAATAGTTTCAAAATCAAAAATTATCCATATTTTAAAATATTCAAATCCATAAATTGATCAAATTTGAAAATTATTTTATTCAAATTTGAAAAATATTCATATATGAAAACTATTCATATTAAAAATATATTTTTTAAAAAATATTCAAATTAAAAAATGTTCACATTCAACTATCCAAATTTGAAAATTATTTATATTAAAAAATGTTCAAATTGGAAAATTGTTGACATTTGAAACCTTTTAGGAAAACGGAAAATAAAACCAAAAAATAAAAAGAGAAAAGAGAAAAAAGAATAATCTATATCTATACCTACTAATAAAAGCAAAACAGTTTCTTTGGTTTGGTCCGTTTTGAACCGTTTTTCCCCTCCACCTATGGCATTTTACAGACTATGCCACCGCTTATGAAAAAACGCGAAAAACAAAGGACGTACTATCAAACACATCCTCTCCTCGGAGGAGCCCCACCACTCCCGTCCCCTGCAGGACCGGCTTTGTTCCTGCCTTTCCTCACAACCGGCGGCGCCCCTGCCCTTCCTCGCGACCATGGAGTACCAAAACCTCCGATCTTTAGGCCATGGTGTTCCCCCGCGTGTTCCCGCAACCACCGTCGCCATAGCCCTTCCCACCCCTCGGCGACGCGAACCATGCCTCAACCGTCGCCCGTGTTCCCACTGGCCTCTCCTCCGCCCGAGCTAATCAAGCCAAAGGAGACCATGGGACAAGCTGGAGGAAGAATAAGATGAAGGGGCGGAGCAGCCACCAACAAGCATGACTCGATGACGGTGGATGCAAGCACCGCTCATGGATGTTCGTGACGCGGCTTCGAAAATAATCAGAGCCACAATTGATAACTATCGTTTAGATTTGTTCAAATTAGATTCAGTATCCGAAGTGAACGTGAGCAGTGTGTCAGAAAGGCTCGAAAGCAAGCACACGAAGGATAGCAGCCTGAGCAAATTGATGTGATCTCAAGTTTCTTTGTTTACTGTTCATATAGATTTAGCCTGATTGGATGGAAAGTCGGTTTGGAAAAAATTTATCTACGACATAAAACTGGTAATGGTGAGGCAAACAATGCAAATGTTTAATCTTCTAAAGTTTAATGCTGAAATACAAGACAATGTTTTCTTGCCTTACATTGATATGAATATCTGGAGCTCTTCCATCTATTGTTATTTGCATGTATTCTAATTTTAAGTTTTCTATAGAGATGGAGAGAACCCTAAACTGACAAATTATATATTATCAGTGGCAGCGCCCTCCGTAGAGTTAAAACATTCAGAGATAGCTCATAGCTAACAATAATCAGCAATAACAATCAGACTCATTGCTTCTATTGTGATCCATGAGACAAAGATGGCTGACTCTTGGATGTATTATCCTAGCTACTTGATGTGCATTACGTACTGTACTGGTGAAAAGGTATGGACGGCGAGCAGCCACAAACTGGCAGTTGAAAACAAGGATACTCCTGAACACAGAATGCATAAAAATGAATATTGCCATAGCAAAGAAATGACAAGCAGAACTGGAAGCTTTGGCAAGCAGTGTTATTTTCAGTTTAAATCAAACCACACGGAATGACACATGTAATGATGACACATTTAATGAAGACAAACACGAAACAAAAGAAAATTAAAGAGTGTATGTCCTGGAGTAGAAAATCAGCCCACAATTGTTTCCGACTATACTCAACCAAACCACAACGTCGATCGCAGGCCATCTTTTTTTGATAAAGAGCGTTTTTATTACTTAAAGTAAGTATTACACTCGGCCTATGCATATCTAAGATGTACACAACCGACGCCGGTCCACAAGGTCTAATATGATCGCAGGCCATCTAGAGAGGAAGATATTATCTATGTATTAAGAATGACTATGTGGAATATTTTTCATAAATTATCAACCAAATGCCCGACTGTGGAGCATGCCGTGGGTGTGTTGAAGCTGCCTGGTTTTTGTGACATGTCACGACCACTCCTACAAGAATTTGCATTTTATGTTTCCGTATTCATATAAACATATTATTTTCCCTTCCGCTGCAAGGCGCGGGCATTTTGCTAATAATAATATAAAAGAATAAACGCTATATGGGCCGGTCCAATTCGCGCCCTATTAATGCGCGGGTTGGTCTAGAAATAGCATTTGCCACGTGGAGACGCTTGACTACCGTCTACACGTGCACGTTACACTCAATAATATTTTTGGGGCCGAGTCGTGAATTTGAGGCGAGTCTGGTAACCACGTCACTCTTCTTCTGTTCTTCTCTATCTTCCACTCTGCCGCTGTTTTTTAGCCTGTGAAGTCCATTCGGGGACACTGGTAGAAAAGGGCCCATGCGTCCCGGTTGGTAAGGGCCATTAGTCCCGGTTGCCCAACCGGGACGGGGCAATCGGGACTAAAGCTCCAACCATTAGTCCCGGTTGCCCCCCACCAACCGGACAAATGGGGGCACACGTGGCGGCATCGAGCGCGAGGTGGAGCATTAGTCCCGTCGTAACACGAACCGACTAATAACCTTGCCGCAGAGATTTGCCCATTTTCCTGCGCGAGAATTCATTTTGGCACATTTTGTTGCCATGCAAGATTTTCGCCACTTTTGTGCCGCGGAGAATTCATTTAGGTTGTTTTATTGTTTATTTAGTGTTTTGCACTTATCAATGAAGGAACCTTATATTACACAAGATCATCATGACAACATTACATTCAATACACAAATCGAGTTCATGCACTACATACAAAAGTTGCTATTCGATGCTACCGCCAATTTCTTGAAAGTTGCTATTTTATAATTCCTATTGTCTATACACACCGAGTAGTATTCCCCTTGTGTGTTTAGGACTTCTGATCCAAGAATCCCGCCAATTCCTCCTGTATTGCTCGTGTATGCGATCCTTTGGCGTAAGACCGTCCGTAGACGCTCGATCTGATTTAAAAAGGAGTCACCTATATGAATATGAAACTAAACACAATTTGATTGTAATTAAAACTATAGAAATTGTTTACGACGTGGAGTTGCTCTAAATTCTGCCCTTCTCATCGCACGTCTGCCGATGAACTCGCATACATAGTATCCACATAGATTGTTACCGTCCTGCGTCAGGCACTTTACGACAACAGAGTTCAATCAAAATAATAATCAAGCATGATAATAATTGTATCAAAACTAGAACCAAAGATATGCGCGGATATAGCTAGTGGTGCTTACATCTAGTGGTTGAAATGTAAGCTCCTCTTTCCAAACACCCCTAGCCTTCTTGGTGAACCGTTTCCAAGCGCTGCCCGCGAAAAGCGAATAAAATAAGTTATTAAGTACTTGATATCATAAAATTCACGAACGTTGCCGATATAGTGTCGTAATGATTATAATTACATTGGAGAAGTATCTGCATGTCCTTCCACGTCTCAAGGGGTTTATGTTTCGAGTCCATGACTAGTACACGCCTTTGTCAAGTTGAATGATTAACGAATATAGTGGTACTGCGAATGCAGAACTAATCAATTATATACTTAACATCGAGTAAGCGAAATAGAAAGTGTATACAAGACAATAACACTCACTGGAAGTTGTAAGGAAATAGTATTTCCTTTTGGTTTCTTGAAACCTTAACGTGTACTATATTATCCTCCGTATCCGGGGCTTATTTTGAGATTAGCTTCATGAACCCAATATGGGTCAATGAAGCCAATGTCATAGATTTGTCCTCTGCATTCGAGAATCTTCATTCGCATATTAAAGTATGATTATATACATGCAATAAAGAAAATATTATAGATGGAGACTAAATTAATTGCAGAATTAGTACTTACGGACAATAGGCACTCATGATCGATTTGTCCAAGGCGTCTTGATTGAATAATTGAAATAGTTCATCAAATTCAATGGATACCATGTCATCGCTTTTCCCATGATGCTTTTTGTAACCCTCAAGACTATCCAGTTAGCCCGGCCCTTGTGGCATGCATGTACAGTTATGCAATCTTCGCATTTTATTGGAAGATTGTTTACCTCCTCAGGTTTGACGAGAGGTTTTCCGTCGGGTATTGGTATGCTACTTCACTCACGGGAAGAACTCTAACTGGGATAAGTACTAGGCAATACTCATACCTTGAGCAAGCTTTCTCCGTGACAGTAACTACCGGATCATACTCTTCGCCCCATATTTGCTCGACCACATTGGTTTGAGAAATCACCTTGAGAGGCAAGTCTGCTTTGCTTGTTCTCCGAAATGGGCAACAGATTTCCGCTTGCATCGATCGCTTCTCTTGAGGCTTTTGTGCCGCATGTGACTTGAGAATAGAACGCTCATAGTCCGATGACACTTTGGCTCGGGTTGATGAAGAGTCTTTAGCATTTTCAACACTTTGGCTTTTCTTCTTTGGTGCCGAACTCGGCTCTTCGGCCGCCTCAGCTTAAAACGCCGTGCTTCCAGCATCAACGATCGCCGCCTCCTCTTCAAGATACCATAAGCTCTCTTGGGAGGAACCGTTGGTACTTTTGGAAGAGGCTCTTGTTTACGCGATCGCCACGACGACAAGATGCAGACGCTTACGCTTTTTATCCTGAGGCGCCGGCGATGGCTCCCGCGGCGATGGCTGCACCGGATATTGGTGAGGCGACGAAGACGGCTGCCTCGGCGACGACGACCTCGCTGGAGACGGGTGAGGCGGCGGCGAAGATGGCCTTGGCGTGTGATTTCGAAGCACGATACAATCCTTCGGCCATAGAATGGTGACGTTTTTGCGTCACCCAAAGATCACATCCCCTTCACCAAAGGGGTAGTGAAGATCCAAAACCTCAAAGGTGGGCATGATTTCATCCACGCCGACAACAGCGTAGAGCTCTCCGAACCGCATTTGTGGTAAGTTGGTGTGGGTCCAATTGGTAAGGCATAGCCGACCGCCACCTTCATTGATATATTCACAACTTTGACATGTAGCTCGCAGGTGTCATCTCGTGATATCATCCATGGGTAGCCATGAGGAGCCATCGTCGGCATCATCGGCATCGCCATTGTCATCACCGGGACCTTGGTGGAAGCCACACTGCTTTTCGATTATTCGATAGGCGGTAGCATCGAATGCAAGCAGTTCTTTGAGATGGGGCGCCGTAGTACTTTGCTCTTTAAGTGAGTTAATTTCATCTTGTTGTTGCTTTAATCGTTCTTCAATTAAACGCATTCGCTCTTTCGACTTTCTCGCTTCAACCGCCTGTCCTTACTCCGACGACTTCTATCGATATTTCTTCCTCTCTTCGGAAACCCAGTCCTCCATGATTGGGAGCCTATTGTGCCTCGTGTTCGTCCATCATGTTCCTTATTTCCAAGGCGAGTGTGAGCTCATCATTCTCTATCGGAATGAAGTCCCCATCTTTAACAAATTTTACCGCTTTTCTCATCCTCTCGATTGGCAAGGGGTCTTCTTTATGTCGTATGGTATATATACACCTCCTTCCGAGTCCAACGTGCCCCCATGCCCGTAAAACCAATTCCTTGCACGTTTCTACCCAATCGCCCTGCCTCGGGTGATATTTTTATCACGCAGCCTGCTCAAGTTTCTCCCACTTAGGAATGCCACCAGAGCCACCTTGCCCCATAGTATGGTGATACTTCTTGTTAGCGATTCATTATTCGTTGACATTTTCTTAGCTTTTTCGATTTCTTGTATTCCACAAACTCATCCTGAATGGTTTTATCTTCTCAAACCGAATATTCTTGAAATCGAGTCTTCTTTTTCACGACATAGTCAAGGTGCAATCTTTTCTTCCGAGTTGGTGAAACATGGGCCATCTTCTTCAAATCCCACTCCCGACCTTAGCCTCCATGGCTCTCCCATGTTGTAAGGCGTCCTCAATCGATCCTCCGCATTTGGATCCAGCTCTATCTTCGTAGTTTGAAATTAACCATGAGCCTCTTCCACGAAATCTTTGGCGTGGTTAGGGACAAATAAACATGTTCCCTCTTCATCCGCATTAGCAGGCCTATTCCAATTTCTAATGGTGATCGGATTAAGTCCCTAATGATTACTCCGCATTGTGCCACAAATTTTGTTGCGACAACCGGAGCCGCTTGGTCGCTGCCTACATGACATCTTCGATCTGAACCTCTCATGGTCTTGCAAATTTTTGTTGGGCCTCGTCGCTTTTTCAAGAGATTCCTTCGATCCGGAGGGCTAAAAGAAGAAAGATCGTTACTATTTCTATATAGATAGCGATGATTAATTAATGAATTGATTTATATTACATGCACCTTGCGAGGCTATGCCTTCGATTACACAAGGCATCGCTTTCTCATGGAAGGCAACACCTTCAACCTCAAACAAGTTGTCTACTCCGGTAAAGAGGATCACCCTCACCGGAGTTGTTCGTAAACATTGATACGTCTAAATTATCTTCCCCGGATCACACCTTGGATCAACTCTTCCTTTTCTTCGTCTCCGACGTGGGTCCATATTTTCGCATGGGTGGAAAACGAATAAGTCAAAGCGGCTAAAGGAGAAAGTTAAGTACGGTGTTGAGAGATATAAACCCTAATTCGAGAAACCCTAATATATACATACACAATAATAAAAATGAAGAGAAAGGAAACCGTAGTAGATAGGCACATCGTCGAACCCACATGCACCTAAGTTGCTTGACAATGTGAATCGGTGCAGGGCTACCCACAGGATGACCAGTGGGCAAGACCAATAATACCAAAGTAATTAATAAACCTAATAATACCTAACTAATAATAAACCTAATAATCGAAACACCGAAAAGAAAGGGAAACAATCAACACATGGCATCGATGCAATGCTCAAGCAAGTATGATGATATGACAAGTTAATTTGCATTGAATTTAACCCTAAGACATGCTCGGCGATTTCATCGGGGTTCCGAGGGGTGAACATCCTAACTCGGGGAAACTTCGGAACATATGAGAGGGGTGCATTTGTTCTTCTAATTATACTTGTCATTTAAGTTGTTGAACAATGCATGATTATAGTTTAGATAGATAGGTTTCATTTTTCTGAACAATTTGATATATTATTTGTATTTTTCTGACTTATAAATAATAAGTTATTGATTTTACAATATTAATTTTTCGAATTAAAAATAAGGCAAATAGTTTTACACCGGGCGTCCCCAGCCGGTGAGATCGAAGGGCCCCAAGTGCCAACTCAGCACGCCGCATGCATCATTTTCCTACCACGAGAAGCCTACCCACCGAGGTCGATGATGGGCCCTAGGCCACATCACCGCCACGAGCACGAGTGACGCCAAGACGACGTCATCACGCGGAAGCGAGCGGCAGCGGCGGCGATAGCGAGCACCCTGACGCGGATGGGCGCGTTAGAGAGCGATGCGGAGAAAGGGAGTGGCGCCGCCCTTGTTGGTCACCGGGCGTCGCCTCCGCCGAGGTCGAGCCAAGGCGTCGCCAGGCACATGCGGGAGAAGACAGAGGAGAGGGAGAGAAAGAAGAACACCATGAGGATCGGCTCACCAGAACACGACGGAGGTGGTGGCGAGGTCGGCGAGCTCGAGACGCCGAATCGACGGAGGCGCTGGACGGAGCTTCAATCCAGCGATTGAGGTCACGCGAGGAAAAATAGCAGGAGCGCGTGGACGAGGCAAAGGCGGTGGCGATTTTAACGCAGGTGGCGGCGAAGCTTCGGAAGCTTCGGCCGGGTGCGGAAGCACAAGTGAGAAGCGTAAGTGAGATGGGGAAGAAGAAGAGAGGCGGCTGCTTATAAGCGAAGGGCCTTTAGTCCTTGGTGGCTCCAACCGGACTAAAGAGATACGTCCCATTGGAGCCACCAACCGACGATAGTCCAATATTTTTAGCAGACCAGGGTTGGCGAGGGTCATTAGTCGGTTGGTGGCTCCAACCGACATATTCTTCCCCGATTTCAAATTTTTTCGTATTTTCTCTGTTCTCGCCTATATTTTTTATTTTAGGGTTTAAATTTGTATTGTTTTTTAAATGATAATTAATTTGGAATTTAGAAAAACTTTAAACATAAGAAGTGTCTGGATTTGAATAAATAATTCAAAAACATTTTCTGTTTTAAAAAATAATTAATGTAACCATTTACAATTAAAAATGAATTAACTTATATTTTTTTAATATCAATTTGGAATTTAGAAAAACTTTAAACATAAGAAGTGTTTGGATTTGAATAAATAATTCAAAAACATATTCTATTTTAAAAATAATTAATGTCACCTTTAAAATGAATTAACTTATATTTTTGAATATTAATTTGGAATTTAGAAAAAATTTAAACATAAAAAGTGTTTGGATTTAAATAAATAATTCAAAAACATTTTCTGTTTTAAAAAATAATTAATGTAACCATTTAAAATATGAACCATTTACAATTAAAAATGAATTAACTTATATTTTTTAATATCAATTTGGAATTTAGAAAAAATTTAAACATAAAAAGTGTTTGGATTTAAATAAATAATTCAAAACATTTTCTGTTTTAAAAAATAATTAATGTAACCATTTAAAATATGAACCATTTACAATTAAAAATGAATTAACTTATATTTTTTTAATATCAATTTGGAATTTAGAAAAACTTTAAACATAAGAAGTGTATGGATTTGAATAAATAATTCAAAAACATATTCTATTTTTAAAAAATAATTAATGTAACCTTTTAAAATGAATTAACTTATATTTTTGAATATTAATTTGGAATTTAGAAAATTTTAAACATAAAAAGTGTTTGATTTAAATAAATAATTCAAAACATTTTACATTTTAAAAATAATTAATGTAACCATTTAAAATATGAACCATTTACAATTAAAATGAATTAACTTATATTTTTTAATATCAATTTGGAATTTAGAAAAAATTTAAACATAAAAGTGTTTGGATTTAAATAAATAATTCAAAAACAAAGGTTTGGACCCACTTCCTGCCGATTCGGCAGACATTTGTCATTTTTACCCGGGATGGACGAAAAGGTTTGAGATGTACCGGTTGGGAGATAGTCCATGTAAGTTGGTCTAGTATTTTAGAAAATGGGACGGTAGCATTGTGAAGCGGCATTTTGGTGGTTACTTCACAAAGCGACCCGTTTTTTCGGAAAATGGAAAATGGAAAGGGCTTTTCCGTGCGACAAAAAGGAAAACTTCCTCTGCAACATTGTTCTCCATACCAATGTCCACACACATGCATAATATGGGCACAACATCACAAACTATGCCGTGATTCAAGACATAACATCGGTCATTTGACCGAAAGCCATGAAACCTCGAACATGATAGGTCATTTTGTGAAGGTTTTTGAAACATGATCAATATACCAAGTCCGTATTTTTCCTTTCAACTATGTAACATAATATGACACCACGAAGGATTTTCATTGTTGATTTTTTGAATTTATTATGCCCGTTTTGAATTATCTGAATTTCTAACTATGGTCGAACGGTGTGCATGAAGATAGGGGCGGGCATCGTTAGAACTTGCATTGGATCTCTGAAGAAACCACATATTGCGAGTCTAAAATGATTTTTCAAAAATCACAGGCGATAGATCATGTACACAGAGTACAAACGGACCCACTTCCTGCCGATCCGTGACATTTGTCCTCTTTACCGGGATGGACGAAAAGGTTTGAGATGTACCGGTTGGGAGATAGTACATGTAAGGTGGTCTAGTATTTTTGGAAAATGGGACGGTAGCATTGTGAAACGGCATTTTGGTGGTTACTTCACAAAACGACCCGTTTTTTGCGCTCGGAAAATGGAAAAGGGCTTTTCCGTGCGACAAAAAGGAAAACTTCCTCCTGCAACATTGTTCTACATACCAATTTCCACACACATGCATAATATGGGCACAACATCACAAACTATGCCGTGATTCAGCACATAACATCGGTCATTTGGACCGAAAGCCATGAAACCTCGAACATGATAGGTCATTTTGTGAAGGTTTTTTCGAAACATGATCAATATACCAAGTATGGTATTTTTCCTTTCAACTATGTAACATAATATGACACCACGCGAAGGATTTTCATTGTTCGGATTTTTTTTGAATTTATTATGCCCGTTTTGAATTATCTGAATTTCTAACTATGGTCGAACCGGTGTGCATGAAGATAGGGGACGGGCATCGTTAGAACTTGCATTGGATCTCTGAAGAAACCACATATTGCGAGTCTAAAAATGATTTTTTCAAAAAATCACGGGCGATAGATCATGTACCTGTAGTACAAACCGGACCCACTTCCTGCCGATCCGACAGACATTTGTCCTCTTTACCCGGGATGGACGAAAAGGTTTGAGATGTACCGGTTGGGAGATAGTACATGTAAGGTGGTCTAGTATTTTTGGAAAATGGGACGGTAGCATTGTGAAACGGCATTTTGGTGGTTACTTCACAAAACGACCCGTTTTTTGCGCTCGGAAAATGGAAAAGGGCTTTTCCGTGCGACAAAAAGGAAAACTTCCTCCTGCAACATTGTTCTACATACCAATTTCCACACACATGCATAATATGGGCACAACATCACAAACTATGCCGTGATTCAGCACATAACATCGGTCATTTGGACCGAAAGCCATGAAACCTCGAACATGATAGGTCATTTTGTGAAGGTTTTTGAAACATGATCAATATACCAAGTCTGGTATTTTCCTTTCAACTATGTAACATAATATGACACCACGAAGGATTTTCATTGTTCGGATTTTTTTGAATTTATTATGCCCGTTTTGAATTATCCGAATTTCTAACTATGGTCGAACCGTGTGCATGAAGATAGGGGCGGGCATCGTTAGAACTTGCATTGGATCTCTGAAGAAACCACATATTGCGAGTCTAAAATGATTTTTCAAAAAATCAGGCGATAGATCATGTACCGTAGTACAAACGGACCCACTTCCTCTGGATTCGGCAGACATTTGTTCTTTTACCCGGATGGAAAAAGGTTTGAGATGTACCGGTTGGGAGATAGTCCATGTAAGGTGGTCTAGTATTTTTGGAAAATGGGAACGGTAGCATTGTGAAGCGGCATTTTGGTGGTTACTTCACAAAGCGACCTGTTTTTTTGCGCTCGGAAAATGGAAAAGGGCTTTTCCATGCGACAAAAGGAAAACTTCCTCCTGCAACATTGTTCTCCATACCAATGTCCACACACATGCATAATATGGGCACAACATCACAAACTATGCCGTGATTCAACATAACATCGGTCATTTGGACCAAAGCCATGAAACCTCGAACATGATAGGTCATTTTGTGAAGGTTTTTGAAACATGATCAATATACCAAGTCTGGTATTTTTCCTTTCAACTATGTAACATAATATGACACCACGAAGGATTTTCATTGTTCGGATTTTTTGAATTTATTATGCCCGTTTTGAATTATGAATTTCTAACTATGAACCGGTGTGCATGAAGATAGGGGCGGGCATCGTTAGAACTTGCATTGGATCTCTGAAGAAACCACATATTGCGAGTCTAAAATGATTTTTCAAAAATCACAGGCGATAGATCATGTACACCAGTAGTACAAACCGGACCCACTTCCTGCCGATCCCAAGACATTTGTCCTCTTTACCGGGATGGACGAAAAGGTTTGAGATGTACCGGTTGGGAGATAGTCCATGTAAGGTGGTCTAGTATTTTTGGAAAATGGAATGATAGCATTGTGAAACGGCATTTTGGTGGTTACTTCACAAAGCGACCCGTTTTTGCGCTCGGAAAATGGAAAAGGGCTTTTCCGTGCGACAAAAGGAAAACTTCCTCCTCTGCAACATTGTTCTCCATACCAATTTCCACACACATGCATAATATGGGCACAACATCACAAACTATGCCGTGATTCACACATAACATCGGTCATTTGGACCGAAAGCCATGAAACCTCGAACATGATAGGTCATTTTGTGAAGGTTTTTGAAACATGATCAATATACCAAGTCTGGTATTTTTCCTTTCAACTATGTAACATAATATGACACCACGAAGGATTTTCATTGTTGGATTTTTTTGAATTTATTATGCCCGTTTTGAATTATCGAATTTCTAACTATGGTCGAACGGTGTGCATGAAGATAGGGGCGGGCATCGTTAGAACTTGCATTGGATCTCTGAAGAAACCACATATTGCGAGTCTAAAATGATTTTTCAAAAATCACAGGCGATAGATCATGTACTGTAGTACAAACGGACCCACTTCCTGCCGATCCGGACATTTGTCCTCTTTACCGGGATGGACGAAAAGGTTTGAGATGTACCGGTTGGAGATAGTACATGTAAGGTGGTCTAGTATTTTTGGAAAATGGGACGGTAGCATTGTGAAAGCGGCATTTTGGTGGTTACTTCACAAAACGACCCGTTTTTCGCTCGGAAAATGGAAAAGGGCTTTTCCGTGGAAAAAGGAAAACTTCCTCCTGCAACATTGTTCTACATACCAATTTCCACACACATGCATAATATGGGCACAACATCACAAACTATGCCGTGATTCACACATAACATCGGTCATTTGGACCGAAAGCCATGAAACCTCGAACATGATAGGTCATTTTGTGAAGGTTTTTGAAACATGATCAATATACCAAGTCTGGTATTTTTCCTTTCAACTATGTAACATAATATGACACCACCGAAGGATTTTTATTGTTCGGATTTTTTGAATTTATTATGCCCGTTTTGAATTATCTGAATTTCTAACTATGGTCGAACGGTGTGCATGAAGATAGGGGCGGGCATCGTTAGAACTTGCATTGGATCTCTCAAGAAACCACATATTGCGAGTCTAAAATGATTTTTCAAAAATCAGGCGATAGATCATGTACTGTAGTACAAACGGACCCACTTCCTGGATTCGCGAGACATTTGTCCTTTTACCCGGGATGGACGAAAAGGTTTGAGATGTACCGGTTGGGAGATAGTCCATGTAAGGTGGTCTAGTATTTTTGGAAAATGGGACGGTAGCATTGTGAAACGGCATTTTGGTGGTTACTTCACAAAACGACCCGTTTTTTGCGCTCGGAAAATGGAAAAGGGTTTTTTCGAAACATGATCATTGTTCGGCACAAATTTAGTCCCGGATGTATTCTGAAACCGGACTAAAAATATTCCGCCATTTCCACCTCTTCCCGCCAAAGTTTTCCGCCCTTTCCTTTCTACTAGAGCTTTTAGTAACGGATGTAGTCACTAACCGACTAAAGATATTTCCGCCATTTCCCAAAGCTTCACGCCAAGTTTTCCGCCCTTTCCTCTATATTTAGGGTGATCGTGTCATGGCTATCCACATCCACACCTTCCTCTCTTAGAACAATGGACAACGCCTCGGGCCATTCGACCCTCGAGGAGACCGGTAGGCGCCTCAACTACCCTTGTCCACTGTGGTACCCGCCACGTTTGGATCTTTGTTGGAGGGGTTCTGTCCCTCTGTCCCTCAAGGTTCCATGTCGGTGACCATCACAAACCACTTCTACCACGAGCTCACGCCGGGCGGATGGATCCCAGTGGGATCCCGACAACTATGACACAGAATGCCTTCTTCGCTAATAGGCGTGAAGGAGCTCGCCAGTCTGGTGATGGCCCGCCACGGTGAACCACAAGTCGGCCGTCGTCTGTGGTGGGAGAACCGTACTATCATCGAAGTGATGCGCTACATCACCGGGAGACTATCCTCGCCTATGGTGCACGAGTCCACCGCCCACAGGCCCCACATCCGTGTGGCGGCATCGTCTTCGAGACCCTCTCCCACCGCGTGAACCCGAGGCTGGAATGGACCACGGTATATGCCATGGATGGGCTGAGGATCCCGGAGTGGCGGTGGCGATGACGATGATGATGGCGACGACGATGAAGACCACAAGCTGCGTACTATAGGACTAGGCATGATTATGACTAAAGGGCGACTTTAGGCTGAGTGTTAGCTAGTCCCGATTTGTCGGTTTTAATATTAATAAATGTCTTAAGTGTTACCTAATAAATAGGAAATGCCTATATAAAGAGAGGTTCATATTTAGTCTCGGTTGGAGAAACCAACCGCGTCAAGGATTATGCGAGTGGGCGACAACACTAATAATAGGGGTGAGTGTCGACATTATGTCGTGCGGCTTACCTTGTCCCGGATGGTGTCACCAACCGGGACTAAAGATGAACCTTTAGTCGGTTGGAGACACCAACCGGGACTAAAATGAGTTAGCACTAATAATAGGGGTGTGTCGACATTATGTCGTGAGTGTCGACATTATGCCGAAATGCTTGTACTATAAATATGCATCCTTGTGAGTCCAGTCCTCGGCCAGTTTGAGGCATCTCCAAGATGGTTTTAGAGCGAGGACACCACTACGGGTTCGGGGAGATGCCGGCGGGCCCGATCCTCGGCATCTCCGAGAAGCTGGTCATAAACACTCTAATATGTGAAATTAGTTAGCTCAGGCGTATTGATCTAGTTAGTGAAGTTACAAGATGCAAGATGGTTTTCGAGGCGAGGACACCATCACGGCCAGTTTGAGGAGATGCCGACGGAGCCCGGTCCTCCGGCATCTCCGAAAGAACTTCATAGAGGCACTCCTAATATGTGAAATTAGTTAGCTCAGGCGTATTGATCTAGTTAGTGAAGTTACAAGCTGCAAGATGGTTTTCGAGCGAGGACACCACTGCGGCCACTTTCGTGGAGATCTTGACGGGCCAGTCCTCCGGCATCTCAGAAACTGGTCATAGAGGCACTCCTAATATGTGAAATTAGTTAGCTCGGCGTATTGATCTAGTTAGTGAAGTTACAAGCTGCAAGATGGTTTTCGAGAGCAGGACACCACTGACGATTTCGAGGAGATCTGCGGAGCCCAGTCCTCGGCATCTCCGAGAAACTGGTCATAGAGGCACTCCGGTCCAGCCACAAAATGGGACTAACACTCAAGACATTTATTAATATTAAAAGCGAGACTACAAAACCGGGACTAAAGGCCACAAACCATGAAGATATCCTTCAACCGGTCAAACCGCGAAAGGCATGAACTAGAGTTACATAATATGAGCATGAACTTCTTGGCATATGTCATTCCTTATGACCGCTTGAGACGTAACCATGGAGCATCTTCTTTACTTAACGGAATGCTTGGGTCAGTTTTCCTTTGTGAAGGCGAATTTCATCAAACTTATTATAATCTTCGACATGTCTCTTGTCCTTGATTCCCACGATGTTTCTTTTCCTGAAAGAACTATGTGGCCTTTGGCTCATCATATGATGTATTCGTTTGCATATTTTTCTTTTTTTGATGCGGAGGACATGTCCTTCACATAGAAACACAGAGACTCATCATTGGCTAGGCCGAATGGTTCATCTCATTAACCGAGATTGTTGAGATCCTTGTTGTCATTCCGCATAACCGGTCTATCTTTACCCTTCCCCATTCAGTTGACCCATTTGCGGTGAAACAAAGGGACCTTAAAGAGACTCCATAGTCTAGTTCCCATATCTCCTCTATGTAACCATAATATGTGTCCTTTTGTCTATTCTCGTCTATTGCATCAAAGCGGACACCACTATTTTGGTTGGTGCTCTTTTATCTTGGGCGATCGTGTAGAATGTATTCCCATTTATTTCGTACCCTTGGAAATTCAATACAGAGAAGATGGTGGCCGGACAACAAGTATAGCGATCTCCAACAGTGGTGTCATTCAAGAGATGTGTCGCATCCAACCACCGAAAGACTTCATGTGTTCATCTGTAATCCATGATTCAAGCTTCCCGGGTTTTGGGCGTACAATATTCTTGTGTTCCTCCATATCTGGCTGCCAAGGTGGAATTATGTAGAAGCTGTGTAGTGTGCTTTAGTGAAAGAATCCCGTCCCTACATATCATTGCTTTCTTTCCCAGCGTGCCTTTTCCACTTAGTCTTCCCTCATGCATGAGTCGAAACACCAATCGGCTTAAGGTCGAATAAAGTCAACACAAAACTCAATGACCTCCTCTGTTCCATATCCCTTGGAGATGCTTCCTTCAGTCTAACGGTTATGAACATATTTCTTTAAGACTCCCATGAACCTCTCAAAGGGAACATATTGTGCGAAATACGGACCGAGAATGGCAATCTCTTCCACTAGATGAACCGGAGATGCGTCATAATATTGAAGAAGGATGGTGGGAACACCAATTCAAAACTAACAAGACATTGTACCACATCCTACGTAACCTTGGCGAGAATATCTGGATTGATTACCTTCGAGATATTGCATTGAGGAATGCACAGCTTCACAATGGGTACTCGAACATTTTCGGTAGAAGCCCCTCAATGCAATCGGAAGCAACTGCGTCATAATCACGTGGATCATGAGACTTCGGGTTTTGGAACTTTTCTCGCCATATTTATTATCCCCTTTATATTAGATGAGAAGCCCGGCACCTTGATACTATAAAGGACTTCAAAAGATTTCCTTCTCTGCTTTGGTAAGAGCATAGCCGGCACGACTTAAGTGGCCCTTTATCCGTCTTGTTATCTGTATGCATGTTCTTTGGGTCTTTCATAATTTGTTGGTCCTCCGTGCTTGGTGTATCTTTTGTCTTCCCATACGCCTAGGAATCCTAGCGAGTTCAGAGATTCTTCGTCACGTGCATCACGTCGATTGAAGAGCGGACCAGGACTTTCAATATGGCAGCTCCCAAAATATAGATTTCTTCTTCCACATGGGTGCGTGTCCTGTGCGCGTCGTTCGGGCCGATTGACCGTCGGGACCCTTTCCAAAGATTACTTCTATGTCCTTGACCATATCAAATACATCATCACCGGTGGGAGTTCAGGCTTCTTCGGTGATCGCCTCACCTTTGAAATGCTTGCCTTTCTTTCTTACGGGATGATTGGTGGAAGAAATCGTCGATTCGCTAGGTACACAACCTTCTTGCATTTATGCAAATATGTACCTTCGGTCTTATCTAAACAGTGGGTGCATGCCTTATATCCTTTGTTTGTCTATCACGAAAGGTTACTAGAGCGAGCCAATCATTGATGGTTATGAATAACAACCCTCGTAGATTAAATGGCTCTGTTTGTTCTCATCCCATACGTACACCTGGTTTGCCCACAACCGTAAGAGTTCTTCAACTAATGGCCTAAGGTACACATCAATGTCGTTGCCGGTTGCTTGGCCTTGGATGAGCACTTGGCATCATAATGAACTTCGCTTCATGCACAACCAAGGAGGCGGGTTGTAGATACATAGAGTCACGGGCAGTCTTTGTGATGACTCTGCTCCCCAAAGGATTCATGCCATCCGTACTTAGACCAAACCATAAGTTCCTTGCGTCACCGCAAAGTCGGGAAGTCTCTCTCGATTTTTCTCCTTGTGACCCATCGTGGGTGTCTCAACTCCCCGTCTTTCTTACGGTCTTCTTTGTGCCATCGCAACAACTGGCATGCTCTTTGTTTCGAACATGCGTTTCAACCTTGGTATTATAGGAGCATACCACATAACCTTAGCAGAACCCTCTTCAGGGGCTCTCCCTCAACATCACGAGGTCATCTCGTCGATCTTATACCATAGCGTTGCATACGGGCATTTATCTAAATTCTCATACTCCTTATCACGGTAGAGGATGCATCATTAATGCATGCATGTATCTTTTGCACATCTAATCCCAGAGGACAGAGAGTCTTCTTTGCTTCAGAGGTACTCTCGGGAAGTTCGTTATGTTTGGAAACTTCGCTTCATTATTTTGAGATCTTTTCAAATGAGGAGTCGATTAGACCACACTGCCTTCCATCGCACAATTCGATTGTCGCATCAGCTTTGTGCTGCCATCTTCACAATTTGGGTACAACAATTTCTTGTGATCTTCTAACATGCCCTCTAACTTCAACTTCTCATTTACATTTCACGGTCTCGCTTTGCATCGAAATGACCCTACCAAGTTCATCAGTGGCTCATCGATGCCCGTTCTTCACCTTTTTCCTCTCCATTATCTTCCATTGCGATATCCAGATTCAGAAACATATGATGATAGTTGTTATCATCATCTTCTTCTTCACCATCTTCCATCATAACCCCTCTTTCCCGTGCTTGGTCCAAGAATTATAGTTGGGCATGAAACCTTTCATAATCGGTGGCGCGAATGATTTTCGAGGAAGAGTACTCCTTGTTGTTCCGACATTGAACACATGGACAACGTGTAAATCCATTCTCTTTGTTTGCGTAGCCACATCGATAAATTTATCCACGCCTTTGATATACCCGCTACCACGGTCACCGTACATCCATTCGACCGCTCATCGCATCATATAAGTAAGTTTATCAAAAACAGGACATCATAAATAGTGAAATAACCAATTCACACCGACACATGAATTGTATCAAGGACCTAGAAAAGATAAGATTGCTAACCTCGATCGAGGGAAATAAAGAGGAGAAAGCTCAAGTGCGTCTCGGACACCTTCTATATTTTTGTTCTATGAGAAATTCAACGGGATTTTTCACTCAAACATTTCAACAAACACCTTCAATGCATGCATGAAAAAACTAGCACACACCCTCACACCTACACCATTCGAAAAAGCAGTGGAGAGGAGGGCGTTGCATTTATAGAGGCAGGGTCTTTGGCCGGTTGAAGAAGCCGGACTAAAGATGCGTGCGCCACGTCGGCTGTGGCAAACCTTTGGCCCGGTTGGTGGCTCAACCGGACGACGCCTCTACCAATGGACCAGCCCCTGGTCCCGTGCCTACCAACCGGACGTGGCGGCGTTAATTGGTTGGTGGCGCAACCGGGACTAATGCTCCGAGGGGTCGCGAACGGATGACCCTTTTTCCTCTAGTGGGACATCCGATCGATAAAGTAGCCTGTGAATGGATAAGAAGCAAACTATACTCGCGTGCCGACATGCACGTGCGTCGCGCACGCACGAAGAGCCTTCGAGCAGCGCCGACCGGACGAGTTGATGACCATCGATCGATGGCAACCTCGCATGCATGGCCCAACTCTCGTCTTTAGCCTGCTTCGTCTGTCGACCTGCCATTGCCGGTGCGGTGCCACTCTGCCAGCCACTTGACGATTTGAAACGCCAGTATCATATTCAGTACTCCATCTTACGAAGTGAGAGGCCCAGTATCCTCTACGTCTCTTTAGCAAACGCAGTGGCAGCCAGCCAGCATGGCATATTCGCATACATAGCTCCAAACGCATGCAGGATTGCGGGGACATACGGCGCTGTCCGTGTTAATCTTCGTGCGCCCTGCCACCGACACACGCCCGACTCGCCCATGTGGCCATGCGGGCCCGACCCACTCCGGCGACGACACGTGTGACCAAATCCGTGTGGCGACTGGGTCTACTGCTCCCGTCGCATGCATGCGCGCTCCTCGACGGGGCCATGATCAGCAAACAAGATAACGATCCGGCACGTACGTGCGCGCTTGCCATTGATTGACAGTCCGACGACACACGTGGGGTTCGGGACCCCTGCCCTGGACCTGGAGGCATCAATTATTATGGTCGACATTTGCTGTATACTCCTAGCTAGCGAGCTTTAATTTTGTCGCGGAGAAAAGCCGGTGGGTGCCGATCTCGGCCGTGTTGATCTAGACAGATGTACATCTCGCACTGGTCGTCAAAGGCAATCCTGTGGGCACTACGTAGGTATTACTAGCACACACGATTGCGGATGTTACTGACACGTACAGTCCGGATAAGACATCCAACCGCGGGTGACTAGACCCCTTCCATACTGGGTGTGCTTGGTTGAGAAGAAAAACAACTTCCATTAATAGCAACCATGATCGAGCACCAGACTATTAGAGAACAAATCGCCAAGAAACTCTTCTCTTAATTCCGGGTGCGGCACGGATAAGACTCTGTCCGTTGTCCGTTGATCATCCGTCGAGTCGACTGCATGAGTTTCCTATCCACAAGCAAAATCGCCGGGCCCACCGTACCACCACACTAGCAGCCGCCAGTAGCAGCGCGCCAGCACTGCATGAAATCCTTACACCACCATGAACCACACAGACACGTAAGGTACGTGGCGGTCTGACGCCGCGAAGTCGCGCGGGGGCCCCGGATGGCAGCTGCGCGGGCGTGGATATATACTGTGTCCACGTACGTAGCAGTCCGACGCGTCAGGGGGGCGGGGTAAAACCGTCACTCCATAAACGGCCTTATCCGTTTCCTCCGCTTTCTGCTCTCGTCCTTCCGGCTCGTATAAATGGCGGCCGATCGAACTACCAGCGCACGCCTTCCTCCTACCTTCTCTCGATCTTCTCCCCAGCCGCGGTTTGTTTTCCAGGTCTTCTTCAGCTTTCTCTCGCGTGCGGCTTCCATTCTGCGATCTGCGGCACGTTGTCATCTCTGCTCCCGCCCCACGCACGCGCAATGGCGAGGAGCACGCGGTCGGCGGCGACAGAGCGCGCGTACCGCCACTTCGCGCCGTCCTCGACGCGCGGCATCACGGGGTACCACCAGGCGCCGGCAGGCGGTCCAGGCGCGTTCGACGAGTTCGACGAGTCAGACGTGTGGGGATCGTTTAACCAGGCGGTGGAGGCCGGGCGACCGGCCGAGGTGGCCCGGGTTCGTACCGTCCCGGCCACGCGGCCTGGGAGGAAGACGAAGCCGGCCGGCGGGGGCGCCGCGCACGGGTCACTGCCCGTGGCGATACCGGACTGGTCCAAGATCCTTGGGGACGAGTACCAGGGCCACCAGGCCGGTGAATGGGAGCTGGACGACGAGGAAGACGAGGGCGCTCCGGTGGTACCGCCGCACGAGCTGGCGTGGCGGCGCCGGGCGGCGTCCCTGTCGGTCAACGACGGGATGGGCATCGGCAGGATGCTCAAGGTCCGCGACGCGGTATGGAAGAAGACCGGCTTCCAGGCCTGACCCTCGTCATCACTACCGCTAGCTTGTTCTGTTTTGACAGATTGATCAGGATTAAGTTTATTAGCTTGTAGTAGTAACAGTTGGTGTTTTCACACAGCAGTTTTAACTGTTCCTTTTGCCTTGAGAGATCGAAGAGAGAGAGAGAAAGAGAGGAGTGGATACTGAGTACTGAATGATCATTTGTTCATCCGTGCTGTGTGCAGTATTTGTCGAGTTAATACTAGCATAAAACTTCACTTTTTTGCTAAAATTTTGGAAAACCACTACTTTATTGTTGTAGCAAATGTGACTACTATTTTATGAATATTTTAAACTCAGTCTGAACATGAATTGACACCGTTTTGAATAGTGGGCCCTAGTTGTCAGGAGCAATTTGATCAGGTGGACTAAGTCCCACTTGTCAGCCCAATTATAAAAGTCAAACTATACTAAAAGAAAAAATAACAAATGGACATAGTCTCCTTCCTCCGGTGTGTCGCCCCTACCACCATGCTCCTGGCGGAGGACTGCGGCCGCCCTCGGCCGCCCGTGCCATGCCACCCTGAGGCGCGTCGTCCTGCGCTCAGCGTTGCTGCGCCCCCGTGTTTGTGGCCAACGAAATATGTCGCACCCTAATGCTCTCAGCCGAGCAGCTCCGTTGTGCTCCAGTGTCGCAGTCCAGGCCCACCGATGCACCCTGCTGCTCATGGCAAGATCATGGCTGACGACGACGAAGATTGGGAATGGGGACGGGATCCTTGGTCGACGACGCTATAATGGAGGCGAGATGGTCAGCAAGGTGGCCTACGGCAGGAGCCTTGGCCGAAGGCGGGATGGCCGGTGGTAGGAGCCTTGGCCGACTACACCATTAGGGGTTGTTTGATCAGTAGGATTCTCAGAACACACGAACAGAAAAACCACAGGATTAGAATATCATGCCCAATTAAATCCTATAGGAATTTTTCTTTAAGTAGTGTTTGACTCACGTGAAAGGCAAAGGAATTGTAACATGAGGTTTAAGTGTATGGAAATTTTTCTCCAAAACATAATGCAATGCAATCCTATAGGAAAATTTCCTATGCATTGATAAGTATTCCGATCCTACAAATCAAACGGTGCACATAGAAAAAATTTCTAAGAACAAAAATCCTATAAAATTTCTATGACATTTCTTTGAATCAAGCGAGCCCTTAATAGGGAATGAGGCTCTACGACCTCCCACTTCTTTTGATTTTTTTATTCTTTTAGTAAGTTTGGTTTTAATTAGGCTGACAAGTGGGAATGGGTCCACCTCGGCAAATTAGCCCCCGACAACCAGGTCCCACTAACAATGTCAATTCGTGTTTAGTCAGAGTTTAGCGTGAACTATAAAAAGTTTGCAGAATATTGGTCATATTTTGCTATGAGAACACATAAAGCGGTGTTTTTTTAAAACTGTTGTACAAAATGGTGGTTTTATTCCAAGAGAACGCTGAACGTTTTCTGATCCATGGACCAATCCGAAATTTGTTTGTACCGCACGCAAGGGATCAATTAGCTGCTCGCTGATGTCAATGGGCGACTCTTTCTTTTGAGTGCCTCTTGTCCTTATCTGCGCGTCACCGTCGGTGATTGCCATTTTTGACCAACCACGAAGACGAATATGCCAAGAACTGTGCTCTGCGCCTACTGATTTGATGAAACAACTGTCAGTTCGCAAAGCAATACGAGCTGGCCAAGAAGTCACGCCAATAATGGCGTACCAGCGAAGTTTCTGATCGGTGTAGGACGTACGTTCTTGGCGTGTACCCCCTCCGCTTCAAAATATAAGATGTTTTAGGTTTATAAAGAAAATATATCTATACTTATTTTAGTGCGTAGATTCATTCTAAATATGTGTGAACTTATATACTCCCTCCGATCCATATTAGTTGACTCCAATTTAGACGTATCTAGACACGTTTTAGTGATAGATATATCCGTATTTGAGTCAACTAATATGGATCTGAGGGAGTATTAAAAGTAGTTTAGATACATTTGCTTCACAAAACTAAAACATCTTATATTTTAAAACGGAGGGAGTACAACAGTACAAAGAGTGATTTGTCACTCCCCAGTCACCACCAATGGGACAATTTGTACTCCGTAGTACGTATATTTTCAGCGTTAGGCCAGCACAAGATATTAGTATCACCTGTCTGCTTCGAGACCACTTTACCCTGCGCTGGCGGATAAGTGCTTCGTATATACTCTTACTGGTATACTGGTATTTTCTGTTTTTCTCAGGTTCATTCTGTAGTATTATTGGAATAATACTGACATATAGCATATTGGAATCCTTCGCCTATTCTGAACCTGAAAAGCACTTGGATTTGAACAAAACAGAGCAAAACCTAACCAAGGCATAGCCACTCAGGTAGCAAGGTGCCGAGGCCCAAAAGCAAGGCGATCGTACCTTTCTACTACTAGTATGTGGAGAGTTAATTTACTAGTCACGGCGCACAATAATTGATCGACTATGCATGATAAGCAATCAATCAATTGTCGTACTTGCTAGCTGACTGTGGGTTTACGGATAAGATTGTCCTTCATATGTGGCCAAGTCACGGCTCCAAATCGTGTCGACTGATCGACGAGAAGAGACGTACCACGGCACTAGAAAAAAACTGCAACACATTTCTAAACTTCGGTAGAGCATCCTCGTTTCATGGCACGACTCTAGAGCAGTTATTTCCTTAACCAAGGTACATCGGATTTGTTCACTAAAGCTTAGCGTAAAAAGGAAAATTATGTACCAGAATATTAAGAAAGATTCAAGCACGCAGGGGTGTTCAAATTACAAATTATAAATAACCCCACATATATTCAAACCATCACAAATTTGGCTGGATAGAAATTCAAATTTCGAATCGTGGTCCACAATCCCCGTCGGCCTCGCCTTCTCTGCTCCGTCCGCAACTCGATCCAGCTATAGGAGCAGAGGAGGCGAGGCCGATCGCGAGCTCCCCTGCTATCCCTCGCCGTCGGAGGACTTCCATGGGGGTCGCCTACCTTAGCAACCTGTTATAATTGCGACAACTAAATAACAAAGAACGAAAACGAAATCACAACAAGAGGACACATATTTAACATGGAAAAACCTCTCCAACAAAGAGCGAAAAAAACCACGGGCGCCAGCCAGCGAAACTTCACTATATCGGGAAGTGTTTACAAACATCGGGGATTTCACATATGCAACTCTTCGCAACCGACGGCTTACAAGGGGTTTATATATCGGTGAAAACCTAGGTCTTCGATGATCCAGACAGAATGGGGCCGCCTCAAGACTTCACAGGCGTCCGTCGGTCCAATCCTCCGGCAACGGCCCTCACTCCACCCGTCAAAAGTTGGCCTATACTTTATAGAATCTGGATCAACATATAACACAACCAGTGGAATCAATCACTCTCATGTGACGCAATCTCATAGTGAAGGTCATCAGAATTAATGATTGATGTCTCACATGATGCTTAGGGCAGGAAAACACCTCCAAAGAAAGGGAGGAGAGCCGCACCTCTAGGGAGGATACTCACTCACTGGCGCCGCCGCTTCCCCGGGAAAGGAGGAGAGCCGCACCTCTAGGGAGAGCTCCAATAATGGTCCCATTTGCACCTCGGGGAGAGCTCGGACGGCGTGCAGTGGAAACAACCTCGGTGGCCTCCTCCGCCCACCTCAGGTACTTTTTCTCATTCATCAAAACACACAAATAATTCAGAACCGTGTGTAACCTTCAAATAAAAGGAAAAGAGGAGGAATGGGTGGATCCATATCCAGGAGCAACTCATCCTCCACCTGCACAGTGAACAGAGCATACTGTGCACCTTTTTCCGTGAAGCAGATTCAAGAACAGAGCCCAGCCTAGACATGAAACATTTTTCTATCTGCAGCACCGTAGGGGCACAAAAGCAAGCAACCTAATCCAGCTGTCTACCCAGCGAAATCGCGTTGATCTTGTTGTAACTGTATGATAGGATCTGCTAGGACCTCTAGTGGTCGATCTAGGGAGTACACGAGAGAGATAGCTTACCATCGGCCTTCGGGGTCGACGATGAGCTCGCCATTGAGCTTGTCGGAGTGGTGGCGGTGGTCAGGGGTGATTCCCGCCGCTACAGCGCAAAGCCGGATCGGTGGCTAGGGTTTAGGGTTTCGGTGGGAAGAGCAGGCGTAGGATTACTCGCATGCATGCTATACTTCTTCAGAATCTTCTCTAAGTATGCCCTCTGCGATAACCCTAAAACCCCTTTTTGTCTATCTTAGTGAATTTCAATTCCTAGAACGAATGAAGCTTCACCAAGATCTTTCATATCAAAGTTCGAGGACAAGAACTTCTTCGTCTCCAATAGTAGACTAACAAAGACTACTAGCGGTAGAATGTCATCCACATACAGGATAAGGAAAATGAATTTCCCATTCTTGAACTTTGCATATACGCAATTGTCCTCCTCATTCTCATCAAACCCAACCTTCCTTATTGTTTCATGGAACTTTAAGTACCATTGCCTGGAGGCCTGTTTTAATCCATAAATGGACTTTCTCGCATTTACATCCCATACGTTCTTTTCCTTCCACAACAAAACCCTTGGGTTGTGCCATGTAAACATTTTCTTCCAAGTCTCCATTTAGGAATGTCGTCTTTACATCCATCTGATGCAATTCTAAATTGTAGTATGCCACTAAAGCCATTATGATTATAAAAGAATCCTTACTTGAGACTGGAGAAAATGTCTCATTGTAATCTATTCCTTCTCTTTGGGTGAAGCCCTTAGCAATAAGTCGTGCTTTATATCTTTCAATATTCCCTCTAGAGTCACATTTTGTTTTGTAGACCCATTTGTAGCCTACCCTTTTGGATCCTTTAGGAATTTCTTCTAAATCTCAGACTTTGTTGGTACTCATGGATCTCATTTCATCTTCCATGGCTTCAAGACACTTCAATGAGTGAGGATTTTTAATGGCTTCTTCAAATTTGGTGGGATCACCCTCCATTTGAACTTCTTCACTAACATAGATCTCAAAATCGTTAGGAATAGCTGGCTTTCTAGTTCTTTGAGACCTTCTAAGGGTCTCGCCTTCTGACACATTCTCAGTGTGGGGTTGTTGCGGCTCTCCCTCATGTGTGGTAACAGGGTCTTCATTTTCATTCATTGTTACCACAGGACAACCAACAACAGGTATCACATCGACATTGTCCTGTGTCGGTGCAGCAGCAGGTATCGAGAAAAATGGTTCCTAAATCATCAGAGTGGGTGCATGCACCCGCTTCTCCTAAAGGTTGATTTCTCGGGATACCGTGCTCCCCCTGATCATCTGATCCTCCAGAAACACAGCGTGTCTCGTTTCTACAAACTTAGTAATTATGTCTGGACAATAGAAACGATAACCTTTTGACTTGTCTAGATAGCCAATGAAATGGCAACTTCATCTTGGGATCTAACTTCCCAAGGCTTGGATTGAAGAGCTTTGCATCACCGGACAACCCCACACTGCAAATAATTGAGTGAAGGTTCACGACTAGTCCATAACTCATATGGTGTTTTAGACACCGATTTACTTGGAACTCGATTAAGTATATGAATGGCGGTTTTTAACGCCTCCATCCACAAACCAATCGGTAAGGTAGAGTAACTTAACATGCTTCTCACCATATCCATCAAGGTGCGCTTTCTTCTTTCACTACTCCATTACATTGAGGCTCTTGGGTGTTGAATATTGGGCGACTATACCATGTTCTTGTAGAAAACTTGCAAAGGGTCCCGGAACTTGGCCATATGGGGTATGCCGGCCGTAGTATTCGCCTCCACGGTCGGACCTTACTACTTTAACCTTTAAACTAGGCTGATTTTGAAGGGTTTCGCAGCATAGTAAATCAAAAAATTCTACGGATGCGAACAAGAAAGCCAAGATCTAATCTAGGAGATGCAATCAACGAGAGAGATAGATGATATCTTCATAGCCTTGAAGAAATCGCACAGCGGAAACGTTCAACAGAACGTGGGTGATGTAGTCGAACTAGCCTTCTCCTCCTCGCGATCCGATCCGATCCAACGCCGCAAGTGACAGCGCCTCCGAGAGATGCACACGTACGGTGCCGCGACGTCTCCTCCTTCCTGGTCCACAAAGTGGGGTGGATAGATGGATTGGATCTACAGAACGACGGCGTGGTGCTATGGTGGAGAGTTTCTGCGGCAGGGCTTCGCCTACGCGCAGTCGGGAGAGAGAGAGGTGGAGGGCAGCAGGATGGCGGCTAGGGTTGAAGGAGTAGGGAGGTGCGCCCACCTTATATAGGGGCTGACGTCCCCTTGGCCCTCTTCCAAGCCTTAGGGGCGGCCCAAGGGTTGGAGTGGGGGCAAGTTTCCTTCTAGAAGGGTTCCTAGGGTTTCCCTAGGGTTTGGCCACTGGGACTATGGGGCCTTGTGCCTGGCCCAAAGCGGCCAGGGCACTCCCTCTTAGGCCCACGCAGCCCTCCGACAAGTGGGGCCACGTTGGTCCCACTCCGGAAGCTTCTAGAACCTTCCGGTACAATACCGTATGCTCCAAAACGATCCCGAAATCCAAAAATTGCTTTCCTTTATATGAATCTTATTCTCCGGACCATTCCGGAACCTCTCGTGATGTCCTGGATCTCATCCGAAACTCCGAACAAAAACTCATAAACCAATTATCGATTCTATCCTAGCGTCGAGGCACGTTAAGTGTGTGACCCTACGGGTTCGAGAATATGCAGACATGATCTTTTATCAATAATCAACAACGGGGTCTGGAAACCCATATTGACTCCCACATATTCATCGATGATCATATCGGATGAACCACGATGCGAGGATTCAATTAATCCCATATATGTATTCCCTTCGTCACGCGATATTTTACTTGACCGAGATTCGATCGTTGGTATCGGCATACCTAGTTCAATCTCGTTCACGGCAAGTACTTTACTCGTTCTGTAATCCGATATCACTTTGTGATTAACTCCTTAACCACGTGCTTGCAAGCGATGTTGATATCGATTACCGAGTGGGCCGGAAGTATATCTCTCCGACTCTGGAGGGACAAATTCCATCTCGATACATACAACCCAACAAGTACTTTCCGATCACCTGAGAGACACCTTTATGATCACCCTCACATAGGATGACGTTTGATGACCTCAAAGCTTTCTTCTGATACCAGGGAGTTGCATTATCTCATAGTCTAAGGAATACAATATTTGACATAGGAAAAAGCTTCGCAAAGATGAACACGATGACACGATCTAATTGCTCTGCTTAATTTGAGTCTGTCCATCATATCATTCTCCTAATTACATGATCTCATTATTAACCGACAACTCATGTCTATGGTTAGGAAACCTTAGCCATCATTAATCAATGACCTAGTCCATAGAGGCGTACTAGGGACACTGTGTTGTTCGTAAACCACACATGTATCAAAGTTTTCGCTTAATACAATTCTAGCATGGAATATAAACTTTATCATGAACAAGAATTATAACAATAACATCTTTATTATTGCCTCTAGGGCATAATTCCAACAGTCCCCCACTTGCACTAGAGTCAATAATCTAGTTTACATCTGGCAACAATCTAACACCCATGGCATTAAGGTGCTGATCATGTTTTGCTCGTGGAAGAGGTTTAGTCAACGGATCTGCGACATTCAGATCCGTATGTACTTTGCTAATCTTCATATCTCCATCTGTTATATAATGTTGAATTATATGAAAACGGCAGTTGATGTGCTTGGTCTTTGGATGATATCTTGGTTCCTTAGCCAGTGCTATGGCGCCGGTGTTGTCGCACAATATCTCCAGCGGGTCCAAGGCACTTGGAACCACACCAAGCTCAGTGATGAAGTTCCTGATCCAAACTCCTTCACTTGACGCTTCTGAAGCAGCCATGTATTTCGATTCTACTATAGATCCTGCGATCACACTTTGCTTGCAGCTTCTCCATCTCACAGCTCCTCCATTCAAAATATAAACGTATCCTGTCTGAGATTTAGAATCATCCGGGTCGGTGTCGAAACTAGCGTCGACGTAGCCTTTTACGACGAGCTGCTCATCACCTCCATAGACCAAGAACATTTCTTTAGTCCTATTTAAATATTTTAGGATGTTCTTTACGGCTGTCCAGTGTTCCACTCCTGGATCACTATGGTATCTGCTCGTCAAACTAAGAGCATTGGACACATCCGGTCTAGTACACAGCATGGCATACATGATAGAACCTATCGCCGAGGCATAAGGCACCTTGCTCATAGTTTCTCTATCGTTTACCGTAGCTGGACACTAAGCCTTGCTCAATATCTTACCTGACAACATGGGAAATGAACCTTTCTTTGCTTTATCCATTCTGAACCTTTTCAGAACTTTGTCTAGGTATGTACTTTGGCTTAAAGCTATTAGGCGTCTTTGTCTATCTCTATAGATTTTGATGCCTAATATATAAGCAACTTCTCCTAGGTCTTTCATTGAAAAACATTTGTTCAAATAACTCTTCACATCCTTAAGCATACCAATGTCATTTCCAATAATCAATATGTCATCCACATATAGTACTAAAAATGTCACCGAGCTCCCACTCACTTTCTTGTAGATACAAGCTTCGTAGCAATTTGGAACAAATCCAAAGCTCTTGATCACTTGATCAAAACGAAGGTTCCAACTCCGAGATGCTTGCTTCAGTCCATAAATGGAACGCTGAAGTTTGCACACCTTATCAGCATCCTTAGGATCGACAAAACCTTCGGGCTGCATCATATACAACTCTTCATCAACATCAATGTTGCCATTGAGGAACGCAGTCTTGACATCCATCTGTCATATTTCATAATCATGAAACGTAGCAATTGCTAATAAAATCTGAATGGACTTAAACATCGCTACAGGAGAGAAAGTCTCATCGTAGTCAACACCTTGAACTTGCCGAAACCCTTTTGCGACAAGCCGAGCTTTATAGACAGTAACATTACCATCCGCGTCCGTTTTCTTCTTGAAAATCCATTTGCACTCAACGGACTTACGGTCGCTAGGAGGGTCCACCAAAGTCCATACTTGGTTTTCGCTCATGGATCCCAATTAGGATTTCATGGCCTCTAGCCATTTCTCAGAGTCTGGGAACATCATTCCTTCCTCATAGTTCGCAGGTTCACTGTTGTCTACCAACAAGACGGTTAAGACAGGGTTGCCGTACCATTCAGGAGTGGCACATGACCTTGTCGACCTGCGAAGTTCAGTAGTAGCATCGTTCGAAGTTTCATGATCCTCGTCATTAGCTTCCTCTCTTGTTGGTGCAGACGACACTGGAACAATTTCAGGTACTGCGCTACTCTCCAACTCGAGAGAAGGCTCAATAACCTCGTCTAAGTCTACCTTCCTCCCACTCACTTCTTTCGAGAGAAACTCCTTCTCAAGAAAGGATCCGTTCTTTGCAACAAACACTTTGCCTTCGGATTTGTGGTAGAAGGTATACCCAATCGTTTCCTTAGGGTATCCTATGAAGACGCATTTCTCCGCTTTGGGTTTGAGCTTGTCCGACATCAACTTCTTGACGTAAGTTTCGCATCCCCAAACTTTAAGAAACGACAACTTAGGTTTAGCACCAAACCATAGTTCATATGGTGTCGTCTCAACGGATTTAGATGGTGCCCTATTTAAAGTGAATGCAGCGGTTTCTAATGCATAACCCCAAAATAATAACAGAAAATCCGTAAGAGACATCATTGATCGCACCATATCTAATAGAGTTCAATTCCGGTGTTCAGACACACCATTGCGCTGTGGTGTTCCGGGTGGCGTGAGTTGCGAAACGATTTCGCTTGCTTTAAGATGCGTGAGAAAATTATAACTCAAATATTCACCTCCACGATCGGATCGTAGAAATTTAATTTTCCTGTTATTTATGGTTTTCCACTGCTCAAATTCTTTGAACTTTTCAAACGTATCAGATTTATGTTTCATTAAATATATATACCCATATCTACTTAAGTCATCAGTAAAAGTGAGAAAATAGCGATATCCACCGCGCGTCGAAACACTCATTGGTCAGCATATATCGGTATGTATGATTTCCAACAAGTCCGTTGCTCGCTCCATTATTCCGGAGAACGGGGTTTTGATCATCTTACCCATGAGGCATGGCTCGCATGTGTCAAATGATTCAAAATCAAGAGACTCTAAAAGTCCATCAGAATGGAGTTTCTTCATGCGTTTTACACCAATATGACCTAGACGGCAGTGCCACAAATAAGTTGAATTATCACTATCTACTTTGCATCTCTTAGCCTCAATGTTATGGATGTGTGTTTCATTGCTTTAGATTCGTAAAAATAAACCATTCACAACAGTGCATGAACAAAAGATGTTATTCATATAATAGAACAACCATTATTCTCGATTTAAATGAATAACCATCTTTGCAATAAACACGATCCAGATATAATGTTCATGCTCAACGCAGTACATAATAACACTTATTAAGGTTTAAAACTAATCCCAAGGTAAAACTAAGGAGAGCGTGCCGACGGCCATCACATCAACTCTTGATCCATTGCCAACACGCATCGTCACCTCATCCCTTGCTAGCCGCCGTCTATTCTGTAGCTCCTGTTTCGAGTTACAAATATTAGCAACTGAACCAGTATCAAATACCTAGGCACTACAACGAGCGCTAGTAAGGTAAACATCAATAACATGTATATCAAATATACCTTTAATGGTGCCAGCCTTCTTGTCCACTAAGTACTTCGGACAGTTGTGCTTCCAGTGACCCTTGTCCTTGCAATAGAAGCACTCAGTGTCCGGCTTAGGTCCAGACTTGAGCTTCTTCTCAGTAGGGGAAACGCGCTTGCTGCTGCCTTTCTTGAAGGATTTCTTTGCACCCTTACCTTTCTTAAAGCTAGGGGTCTTGTTGACCATCAACACATGATTATCTTTCTTGATGTCCACCTCCGCAGCTTTCAGCTCAGCGAAGAGCTCAGTGATCGTATCAGTGGAACCAATTTGATTGTGAATAACTACAAAACCTTTGTAGCTAGGAGGGAGTGATTGCAGAACTCTGTCAATCTTGAGCTCTTCTGGAATCTTGCAGTCCATCTGCTCAAGACGTTGAGTGTAGCCTGACATCTTAATGGCGTGCTCACTAACGGAACTCCCTTCCTCCATCTTGCAGTTAAAGAACTTCTCAGATATCTCATATCTCTCGGAACGGGCATGAGTCTGAAACATGGTTTTCAGTTCCTCAAGTATCTCAAAGGTCCCGGCGAACTCCTCAAAACGATTTTGAAGGTCCGATTGCATAGCAAACAACATGGTACTCTTAATCACTCCATAATCATCTTTCGCGACTGATAAACAGCTTTTTCATTAGCCGGCGCATCAATAGCAGGGGCGTCACCTAGCGCTTTCTCAAGGACATAGTCCTTTTGTCCGCCAGCGAGAATGATTCTCAGGTTGCGGAACCAGTTGGTGAAGTTAGACCCATTGTTCTTAAGCTTTTCTTTCTCAGCAAAAATGTTGAAGTTGAAGTTGGACTTAGCCATTTGATCTACAAAATTTGCAAATACAATTTAGACTATGTTCATGATAACTAGTTCAACTTAATCAAATTACTAGATGAACTCCCACTAAATTCAACATCCCTCAAGTTGTTTAGTGAACACGATCCAAATTCACCACACCTAATCCGATCTTCACGAGAAGAGATGTGGTTTCAATGGTGGACAACAAAGTGTCGATCATATCATTCATATGACTCATGCTTAACCTTTCGGTTCGTGTGTTCCGAGGCCATGTCTGTACATGCTAGGCTCGTCAAGTCAAACCCAAGTATTTCCGCGTTTGCAAAACTGGCTTGCACCTGTTGTATGTGAACATAGATTTTATAGCACCCGATCATCACGAGGTGCTTGAACACGACAAACTTTCGCAACGGTGCATACATGGGGAGAACACAATTTTATCTTGATCTTTAAGTGAGGAATCATCTTATAATGCTACCGTCGCGATCTAAGCATAATAAGATACATAAAAGGATAAACATCACATGCATATAATTTTATGTGACATGGTATAGCCAATCTCCGCGCAATGATCTCCATCTTGTGTGCACCAGCATGATCTCCATCACTCAACCATGATTGCCTCCACCACAAATAGCAACTACAACTATTTCTAACTACTTAGCGATAAAGTAAAGCTATTACATGGCGTATAAGAAGTTGACACACAGGTCATACACAATTATAAATACAACCATATGGCTCCTGCCGGTTGTGTACTCATCGACATGCAATTCGTGAAATATTACAAAACATGATCATCGCATACATCATACACATCATGTCTTGGGCCTTACCATATCACAAAACACTCCCTGCAAAAACAAGTGAGACGCCTCTACTTTGTTGTTGCATGTTTTACGTGGCTTATGGGAGTAACAAGCTAAGAACTATTCTTACCTACGGAAATCCACAACGGTGATATTATGGTTGCTAACATCCGGTGTAAATCCCATGACTACTATAGTGAGAGAAACTGGCATCCACCAGCCGCATGTGTGGAACAAGCCACACGTCAAGTGCGGAGCCGGTCTCGCGAACGAGGTCGCATAAAGTTGGCCTGGACTGCTTCGATCTCACTATGCCGCGCCATAAGAAATACACAATAAGAGGCTTGCAACATAAAACATCAACGCCCGCAACAAGCATGTTGTGTTCTACTCGTGAAACACATCTACGCATACATCTAGCTCTGATACCACTGAAGGGTTTCACAACATAGTAAATCAAAAAAGATGCGAACAAGAAAGCCAAGATCTAATCTAGAAGATGCAATCAACGAGATAGATAGACGAGATCTTCATACCCTTGAAGAAATCGCACAGCGGAAACGTTCAACAGAACACCTCGTGATCCGATCCGATCCAATGCCGCAAGTGACGGCGCCTCCGAGAGATGCACACGTATGGTGCCGTGAAGTCTCCTCCTTCCTTGGTCCAGCAAGTGGGGTGGAGAGATGGATTGGATCTACAGCACGACGGCGTGGTGCTATGGTGGAGAGTTTCTGCGGCAGGGCTTCGCCTAGGCGCAGTCGGGAGAGAGAGAGAGGTGGAGGGCAGCAGGATGGCGGCTAGGGTTGAAGGAGTAGGGGGGAGGTGTGCGCCCCTTCCCACCTTATATAGGGGACTGGCCGGCCCCCTTGGCCCCTCCTCCAAGCCCTAGGGCGGCGGCCCCAAGGGTTGGAGTGGGGGGCAAGTTTCCCCCTTCCTTCTAGAAGGGTTCCCTAGGGTTTCCCCTAGGGTTTGGACGGCTGGGACTATGGGGCCTTGTCCCCCTGGCCCAAAGCGGCCAGGGCACTCCCTCTTAGGCCCACACAGCCCTCCGACAAGTGGGGCCACGTTGGTCCCACTCTGGAAGCTTCTAGAACCTTCCGGTACAATACCAAATACTCCGAAACGATCTTGAAATCCAAAAACTGCTTTGCTTTATATGAATCTTATTCTCCGGACCAGTACGGAACCTCTCGTGATGTCCTGGATCTCATCCGAGACTCCGAACAAAAACTCATAAACCAATTATCCATTCTATCCTAGCGTCGAGGAACGTTAAGTGTGTGACCCTACGGGTTCGAGAATATGCAGACATGATCTTTTATCAATAATCAACAGCGGGATCTGGAAATCCATATTGACTCCCACATATTCATCGATGATCATATCGGATGAACCACGATGCCAGGATTCAATTAATCCCATATATGTATTCCCTTCGTCACGTGATATTTTACTTGCCCGAGATTCGATCGTTGGTATCGGCATACCTAGTTCAATCTCGTTCACGGCAAGTACTTTACTCGTTCTGTAATCCGATATCACTTTGTGATTAACTCCTTAACCACGTGCTTGCAAGCGGTGTTGATATCGATTACCGAGTGGGCCGGAAGTATATCTCTCCGACTCTGGAGGGACAAATTCCATCTCGATACATACAACCCAACAAGTACTTTCCGATCACCTGAGAGACACCTTTATGATCACCCTCACATAGGATGACGTTTGATGACCTCAAAGCTTTCTTCCGATACCAGGGAGTTGCATTATCTCATGGTCTAAGGAATACAATATTTGACATAGGAAAAAGCTTCGCAAAGATGAACACGATGACACGATCTAATTGCTCTGCTTAATTTGGGTCTGTCCATCATATCATTCTCCTAATGACATGATCTCATTATTAATCGACAACTCATGTCTATGGTTAGGAAACCTTAACCATCATTAATCAATGAGCTAGTCCATAGAGGCGTACTAGGGACAAAGTGTTGTTCATAAACCACACAAGTATCAAAGTTTCCGCTTAATACAATTCTAGCATGGAATATAAACTTTATCATGACAAGAATTATAACAACTAGTTGAATACCCGTGCGTTGCTACGGTTAATAATAAATAAATTACTCACATGGTTTGTTATGAAGTTAGAGCTAATTCTTTTCACCAATTTTGTGACATCTGTGAGTTCTACATAGTCATGTTATTATTTGTGTAAATCTTGATTCCTATGTGCCTTTATTCGTAGGTACCATCACAGCCAAGAGTATGAGGTAGGCTTATTTTGGGGAAAAAATGAGTACGATCCAAAGGAGGCACCAACCTATGGCCGGCAGGAGGGCCATGTTGAATGAAGTTGCTATTGTATAACCAAAATTCCTAAGGTAAACGACATTGGACTGTTTGGTGAAAAATAAGTAGAGTAAATGGTATTAGAGGCATTGGCAAACCTCTAGAACCACATTTTCGAATTATGGAGACCAAATTGATCTCATAGTTTTGAAGACCATGTACGTGTTTTACACTATTTCAGCATATATACTGAGTATTGATCTTGTGAGAAATAGACATTCGTACTGCTTGGTTCCTCCTCATCTTTAAGTGTCACTCCTTTGTGACCCCTATGGCCTATCTCCAGAAGAACACATCCATCGAATTTCACCTTCATCCCATCACACCTAGAGTCACGGTCTCAAAGCATTCAGACGGGTCACGAATAGGCTAAATCATGAGACCGTTGCCACCACCAGAGATTGTTGCGCCGGCTTCCTTCCTCATCTTGATTTTTCAATTTTCTCATGCTCTCCTATTTTCTTTTTCAGGATGAAATAAAAATTTCTCATCTCAACTGATGTCCCCTTCCATGAGCAGGCCTGCACTTGAAACAGATAGGTACAAGTTTCCAACCTATGGCGGTGTAAGAACACAAAGCTGAACTCTGTATGGCATCTCACTCCATTGAATAATTTATCGCATGTGGCATTTTGGCCAGTGTTTTCTTTTTACGTATTTTTTGCAACACATAATCTAGATCTCAGTATGCATGCACTTCTCTTTTTTCCAGCCTTGTCAGAAAGTTAAGGTCGGTTGCTCCTTGCTGCGACCACCTTGATCTTTGTTGAAGCTTCAGTTTTATTTTTAGTACTCTCTCGGTCCAAAAATAACTGAAGTCAGTTATTTCTGAATTACAGGGAATATTTGAAATCACGTTATGTATATGAGATCAATTCTCAAATTCTTGGCTACATGTTCCTGATTAATTAGTATCAGCATATTTGGGAAATGAATAGGTTTTATCTTGAGACGAAGAAAAATGCAATTATATGAGAATCTGTAGGGCCCATCAGAATGAACATCATATGTCATAAGGTGTGCAATATGACATGTATATGCCACACAAACATCGCTGATCTTCTGTTTAGTTTTTACTCCACATCAAATTTCAAAGGTAGCAACTTCTGCCGCTTGGTCCCAAAACACAGAATCTTATAAGGTGTACTCTTTTTTTCCTTTCACAAGGTTTAATACTATTATATATAGCTGCTATCATGAGACCCTGGTTTACATCTATTGTAAGTGCGCTTGCAATACAAGCATCATTACCTAATTAAAAATGATTTGGAACCATTGAGCATATCGACATTGAGTTTGTTGTATTTAATCATCTTGAGTCACATCTTATTCGAGTATTTTTAAAGAGACCGAGAGCTTTCCATAGCCTACAATATTAGTTCCACAATTATACACCTTATATACCACATGTTGGCTTTTATTTTTATTTAGAGTCCCGAACAAGCTTCAATAGAAAATAGTACTCCCTCCGTTCCAAAATAAGTGACTTTAATTTATCTAGATTCGTATATAGCTAGTCATAAAACAAGTCTAGATACATATTACCATCGCGATGGACACCTTCCTGACATGCATAAGCTATTTTAGCATCGGACCAGAGGCATCCCCACGTCGTCCTGGAACCCGCATGCTCCTCACTGAAGCCCAATCTCAATGGGACGATCACTCCTGGATAGACCACAATGTATCCTCCTATAGTCTATATATAATATCGAATTCAGAGAGAGATCGAGAGAATCTGAGAGGTTTCGCCACGATCTACTACTTGTCGTTCTTCTCCTTATATGTAGAGATGAAAACAAAACGCGGAGCCTGATCCACGAACGATCCTAAATGTGAATTTGTGATAATAGCAGCATAGGTCCGAGGCGAGACTCTTGAGTGGTCATGGCGCCCGCAGAGAGCATGGAGCGGACTTACGCAAGGAAGGAGACAATGCATCATGGGGATGAAGGACTGCTTGTCGGGCGCTGATTGAGGCCGACGAGGAGGATCTTGATGAGCTGTTTGTCCTCGACGGATCACCGAGTTCACGGAGTTCATCGCCGGCGATGGTCCGGAGGCGCTGGCAAGTATACCCCACGGGCAAGTCGCCTGGGTGTTCCGGTGTTGAGCGTGTTGGCGTGTTGACACGGGCGTCGGCATTGTCCTGAAAAAGCTGACGGAGGGCTGCCCAAAGGGCTGTGGCGCTGGTGGCAGCCCTGAAAACGAGATTGAAAATCTCGGTGCTCACCCACTGGTAGATCCACTGTATCACAACGAGATCGTCCTTGACCCAGCGGGGATCCGAGGGAGACGACGGGATGTTGGGGTCGACGTGCGCCATGAGGTTGCAGCGGCCCAAGTGCACCTCAAAAAGATGCCTCCAATGGTAGTAGTTGTGTTTGGGGAGATCTAAAGTGATGGGAATCAATGGAGTAACGTCGGAGATTGTATCGGCGAAGTTGATGGTGGTGGCAATAGGAGGTGGGGCGGATGAGGTGGATGGTTTGGCAGCCGCGACGACGGCCATGGCGGCGCGCCACTCGAAGAACCCCGGAGGGGGCGACGGCGGCGGGGTGGGAGGCGTGGGAGCCATGCCCTAGAATCTAACCTTAATCTGATACCATGTGAATTTGTGATAATAATAATAATTGATAATTTTACAATGAGAGAATACAATGGTTTATATAGGAGAGGGGGGAGAGGAGGTGCATCGCACCGGCCTAAACCCTAACTTGATATGCAAGTAAATATAATCTAACACTAAATACCTGCTCGCGATGGACAGATAACACCCTGAGCAAACTAATTTCTACCTAAAACTTAGCTGAAATCAACAAACAGACTAACTATATATTGAAACTGAATCCTAGCACTGCTAGTTTGACGAACAAAGAAAATATGCAGTTATAGAGCTAAGTTATTCAACAAGTGGCCAGTGCTAGCCAAGAATGTAGGAGCAATTTAGTTGATATGCTTAACAGATTACCAAATCTTTGCGAGAATGAGACATGTGTGTGATTAATTCTGAATCAATTAACGAGCGCTTGGAGGATAATTAGTGGAACTAAAGGGTCAGCCGATGGTACCGCACTGGCTTGGTGTTGGCCATCTTCCGCGTGACCTCGAAGCGGGTCTTGAGCTGCCCCGGCACAACAAGAAAAATCATGAACACCAAGCACGCGAGATGCCAGCACGACCCGATCCTGAATCGCCGAGTTAGCGACATCGCCTCCTAGTCCAATAGAGTACATTGACGATGCCGCATGCTATGGCACCTTGCCGTGCTGGCGGCGATCGCACCTGGAAGTGCATGGGCAGATGTGGTGGTGTTAGTGGAGTCTGTCTGGCGTCGGCGTGCTGGGCAGGTGCGAAGAAGGTTGGGGATCTGCCAAAGAACATTGTCATGGTCGGGCGCTCCATGGAGGCACCAGCGAGGTACATTCCTTGTGTGATAGGTGATATACCGTACGTAGTGTGAGCATGCACGATTTGGAGCGGACCATGCACCGAAACAATATATGTAGACATTATAATGAATGTTTTGTTGCTGGGAGCAAGGAATCGAGCGAAAAGTCATGGACAAAGCAGCGATGATTATTTGAATCGGCGCCGGGGTGTTTCTTATATGTTTTAGTTAGGTAGACTTGGGCGTATTTCTAGGAGGTTTGAATTTGTTTGTTGGGATAATTAAAGTTTGTTAGCCGGTTAGTTATACGGTCCAATTGTTATGAGCTAAAAAGTAGGGCGCGCGTCTAGTTTGTTGTTATGGTGGCATTTGGCATGTAATTTTTGTATGTGTGACACCAGGCATTCACCACGCTTTTGAAATTAATAGTAAAGATAACATCTTTATTATTGCCTCTAGGGCATAATTCCAACAGATTTTCAACTTCAGCCTTAAATATCTTGAATTTATCCAATGCTTCTGAATGTTCTTTAATGAGATAAATGTAACCATAACGCGAATAATCATCCATGAATGTTATGAAAGAGTCATAGCCATCCACAGATGTCACAGGAAATGGACCGCATATATCCGTATGAATTATTTCTAATACTCCTGTGCTTCTTTTGGCGCCTTTCTTAATGTTTTTTTACAAACTTTCCTTTGATGCAATCGATGCATTGCTCTAAATTTGAAAATTCTAGAGGTGGAAGAATTGATTCTTTTACTAAGCATTCTATTCTCCCCCTCGAAATATGGCCTAAACGACAGTGCTATAATTTCGATGAGACTTTATCAATTATTTTCTTCTTACTCTTTTCATTCAGGGATGAGGAGGCATTCTCATTCTCAGCGCTTATTTCATTCACTTTCTCACAAAGTGATAATAAATAAAGCTTGTCTTGTCTGAAGGCAAGACCAACAATCTGATTATTTAACTTGATGTTACATTTTCCATCGCCAAATTAGCAAGCAAAACCACAATCGTGTAAGCGCGATACACTTATTAAGTTTCGATACAAAGAGGGTACATAAATCACATCTACTAATAAAAGTACAAAGCCATTCGACAACTCTAAAGTAAGATCTCCAATGGCTTCGACTTCAGCTTGAACGTCGTTTGCAACTTTAATACTTCTTTCTTCTCTTTGCAGGGTCCTTCTCATACGGAATCCCTGTAATGAATTGGCAACATGAATGGTCACACCTGAGTCAATCCACCAAGTAGATTTTGCATAACTTAAAATAAGAATTCATCAACAAAAGTAATTAAATCCTCACCATTCTTGCATAGATACTTCAGGAAAGCCACACAGTCACTCATGTAGTGGCCCTTCTGCTTGCACCACTTGCAGGTGTCCTTGTCCACTTCTTGTGCCTGGTGTTCAGGAGCCTTTCCATGCATCCTAGAAGAAGATGGATGCCCCTGAGGTTTCCCTTGGGGCTTGGAACCCTAAAAGTTCCTCTTCTTGGTTGGGCTCAGGTAGTTGACAGAATCACCGGACTGCCCCTTAAGCCTCTCTTCTTCCTGAACACACATGGCCATCATCTTCTCGATGCCTCACTTTTCTGGCTGTGCATTGTAGTTCACAACAAAAGCTTCAAACTGGTTTGGCAGTGAGGCAAAGATCAGATGAATGATGAACTCATCTGAAAGCTCCATGCCCATAGGCTTAAGCTTGAAATACATGTTTCTCATTCGCAAGATGTGATCCCTAACACCACCACCAGTGTATCTTGTAGTAACAAGTTTCTTGATGAGAGAGCTTGCATAGGCCTTTGAGGACCCAGTGAACTGACTCTCTACCTTTTTCAGGTACTCACTAGCTGTGGTGCACTCTGGGATTGCTCCCCTTATAGCTTCCATGATGGATCTCTTAATCACCATTAGGCACTTTCTATTGGACGAATCCCACTTTTCACGCTCAAGGTCGTACTTCATTCTTATCGGTGCATGGTCACTGACCCTTTTCTTAAAGTCCCCTTCACTTTCTTTTTTGCCCCTGACGGGGTCGACAGGTTCTTTAGGACAAACCTCAATTAGTGCCAAGTCGAGGTCAAGCAGAGCAAGCCCCACCTCAACTTTCTCTCGCCATGAGCAGTAGTTACCTCCATTAAGGGGCTCAATGGCCGAGATGAAACTCATAGGATTGCCTGAAAGCAAAATATCATCAAAACGAGTTAATTCAACGTTGGTCAAATTAAAACATGAAACTTCTCCATATTAATACCACATCACCGTTGGGCAGAAATATAACTAATATGGATAAAACTTACTATTCATAGTGAAAATTTTACTAACAACGTTGGTCATCCAATAAAATAATCACTATTAAAAATTAAATCTCTCTTCATTGCATTAAAGCAATTAATTCTTGCAGCAGAATAACATGAATAAAAATTAATGAACTTTACTTCTTTACTTCTTTACAGAAACCTTACTGTTATTTTACTATTTTCTACACAAAATTTTCGTTGGAAAAAATGCTATAGAAAAAGGTCCGAAAAAACTAAGCAAAAACAGTAAAAAAGGTTCCTGTAAATGAAAACACAGAAACAACTATGCTTTAAAAACGCCCTTTGGGCCTTTTCTGTGAGCAGAGAACAGCGGCCCACGGCCTGCCGCGCCGCTCCCTTATCTACACAAGCAGCAAAGAAGAAAAAGACGCTGCCCGTGGCTGGTGGCTCATGGCCCATCAGCCTGCTCATGGCTAACCGCGCCCTGCGCCTCGATCCTAGCCGTCCATCGCAAAACCCTGGATCGGACGGCCACCCGCGCGCGTCGGAGGAACAAAACTGGGTGCCCCTGACCCTAGCCCTAAACCTAAACCATTTCCCCCACCTCTGCTGCTCCCGGCGGAGGCACCACTGGCGCAATGAATAGCGGCGAGGTGGCAGCAGGCGCCGGCGAGCCCCTCCCTCTCTCTTCTTGCGAGACCCTTCTCCCCCTATATTTCCTCCACCATCCCCTTCCACCACTAGCTCATTCAGAGCAGTGAAAGAGAGATGGCAGAGGGCAAGAGATTGATGGTGCCCCCCGGCCCCTTGCCGGCGTGCGCGAGCACCTGTGGGTGAACGCGTCACCGTCAAGTGGCCAGAGGCGGTGCCCTTTTCCATGTGAACTTTTCGGTGGGGTTTTGGGATCAGGGGCTCCCCCTTTCTTTTGCTTTTTATTTTGCTTCGATTCGGGAAGGAAGGGACTAGGGGAATACGAATCTGGGGGTTTCCTTTGATTCTTTCGTTCTTGAGATCGATTCTTGATACGGGGTGATGGGATCTAGGGCTCAGTGTTTTCTTTTCTTTATCCCAGATGGGATCGTATTCTTCTTCCCGACCTCGGCTTGCCGATGCGTCGGGATCGAGAGTAACGGCGCGGCCTCGCGGCGGCGCTTCTGGAAAACCCTAGCCCTCTACTTCTTTCTTTTGGATTTCTTCTGCCTCGACTAGATCAACCATCCTAATTGGCTCTGATACCATTGATAGGATCTGCTAGGACCTCTAGTGGTCGATCTAGGGAGTACACGAGAGAGATAGCCTACCACCAGCCTTCGGGGTCGACGATGAGCTCGCCATTGAGCTTTTCGGAGTGGTGGCGGCGGTCAGGGGTGATTCCCGCCGCTATAGCGCAAAGCCGGATCGGTGGCTAGGGTTTATGGTTTTGGTGGGGAGAGTGAGCACGACGAACCTTGGCGTTCGTGCCCCTGGCCCCCACCTCTATTTATTGCGCTGCGCGACGGGAGCCCACCAACGATTGTGACGTTGGACGCCCCCGACAGGGCACGAGTCCAAGGTGTGCAGGCCGTTGGGCCCAACACGGGGAGATCAACCTAACACTATACTCTTTCTTTAGGCCCTCAATAGTATTCAGAGTTTCTTTGATTGTCAGTTGAAAGAGGCCATGAGGTAGTTGACAACCTGCATAAGATATGTTTACAACATGAGACGGAGAAGAATTTTTTTTAGTTTGAAGATAACTAGACCTTTTCACACCTAACAATTCAACGATATGTAGCAAGAACATGTAAATCAAGAAACGGAACACTAAAGTTGGCTGAATATGAGCATCATCAAGGAGACTGGAAAGTCCTAGATCTCAAAAGTGTGGTCTATAACGTTCTCTAGACTGAAGGAGTGCAATGGCGTTTAAATACATATCATTGTTATATTAGAGGCATAAACTGAAGCATGGAGTGGAAAAATATTTTGGTTCTGAAGATGGTGAAATAACCTGAACAAAGTCGAGTCTATTTGAAGTAGTTTCCATCTCCAGGCTTAGGTTATTCAAGATCCTTTCCTGCAAAAACAGTCACGCGTACTCCAATTACTTCCTTTACCATACATTTTCTTCTGCAATAGTGCAATTCCAGTGAATTGTACTGACCATGCTGATCTGCGACTCTTGACTTCCAAGTGTGTTTGGCATTAACTGAAATTGGCAGCAGGAAATTAATGTTAGCATGCAGGATATACTCGTATTTTTTTCGAACAATACAGGAGAACTGCATATATTAAATTAAGAAGAGGGAAAAGGCCAAAGCCAAAGTACAGAACCAAGTACATAACAGAGAGTTCAGGAGAAAAACCTGAAGACTACGACCTCAAAACTATTACTACCGAAATAGCAAAGAAAAGTAAAAGAAAGAACATACGACCCACCTAAACTTCACCTAGAATGAAGCGACCGCCACTTCTACCGCCGAACGTTTGGTTTTGGCTTGATTTTGCTAACAATCTGCCGAATTGGTCTAATTTTTTTTTGAACACGTGACCATTTCTTTCTCTCCAGATCGACCAGATAGTCAACATGATCGGAGTGCTTAGCTTTCTTTTGCTGTCATTCTGGATGTTATTCATTGCTATCCGCCACCATGAGCGAAGAGTATATCCGTGCTTGGCGCAATTTGTACGAGTTCTGCCCATGAAAGAACTGAACCCCAAATAATATTTACTATTGCGCATCCACGGACGCTTTTAGTTCACATGCGCTTTAAGTTATAGGCTGAGATTGTAACCATATTTTTTGGTTGATTAATAAAGCTCAGGTCCATTTGGTAACACAGTTTTTTCTCAGTATTTAGAAGATACCACAGTTTATTAAAATACCATAGTTTGCAATATCCTGTTTGGCTACAATATAATACCATAGTTTTAAAACTGTGGTATAGCAAAAATTATGTTATTTTTGCCTTACTAAAGAAAGAGGTCTAGACCTCTCTTTTTTTCCGAATACCCTGATTTTGTTAAAACTGAAGTTTCTCATTGCAGGGCGTAGCAATACCATGGTCTTAGAATACTTTGGTTTTACAAAAATTAAGCCGCCAAACACAGCCTCACTGTTTTCCTAAAAAAATAAGGTGCCAAAGAAAGGGCCTCCCCTAATCTATATCTATATCTATACCTAATAATAAAGCACGGAGTGTTTCTTCCGGTCCAACACTTTTTTAGACAGGTTTGCCCTCCCACAAAACCATGTATTATCCCGTGCCACCGCTAAGTCAAAAAGAAACACAAATCCTAATTTTTTTTTCTTCCGTAGTCGTGTCTGGATTTTGCCCAATATCATTGCCGGCTCATACCATCTGTTTGGGGCTTACAAAGAACAAAGGCCCATTGTTTCGCTGGCTAAGTCAAGTATAGCTGCGCACGGCTCTCTAGATTGTCTTGAGTTGCCCGTCTAATCTGAATATAGTCCCACCTCGGTTATTTTCACCCAGTCCTACCAGTTTATATACATCGACAAGCTTCCTAGAAATATCAAAAATGCAACTTGGGAACAGCAAGCACTCGAGAGATTGAAATTAAATGATCACAAAGGAATCTGCCTCGGGCCCTCGAGATTAATGGGACAGTAGACATGCAACAGGGGCATAGCACAGCAGCGTCCACTCCCAGATGAAGACTGGTTCGATGAGAGGAGAGGAGGGCGCCTGGGGCAAGGAAGAGATTGACAGTCGGGGTGGGTCTCTGGTTCCATGATTTGGGGAAAGGCCAATGAGGGCTATCAGGTCAATTCGACGGGGCAGGATCTTGTAGGCCGGAATTCAGAGAGGAAGCCGAGACCTGGAAGTCGGTGAGTTGTGTAGGAAACAGGACAGGTCATCAGATGGGGATGGCGGCTGATGGCGCCCACCACTTGTCGTGGTACGTTTCGTTGGAAACCCCATGAGCAAGGTATGAAGCAGCACAACAGCAAGTTTTCCTCAGTAAAAAACCGAGGTTAGCGAACCAGTAGGAGGAAGAAAACGTCACACAGGTGTTGCAAGCAACACGAAGACCTACACAATACAAACTCAAGACTTTTCCCCAACGAATCAATGGTAAAGATTGGACCGGGATCCATAGTTCACTAGAGGTGTTCTCCTTAGATAAACAATATGGCATGAAGGGTAAACAAATTATAGCGAGGCAATTGACAGGAACTGAGCAAGGCATAACAATGCAATTACTAGTCAGAAAAATCCTATGAGATTCGATTGGGCAATACAACAAATGTAGGGGTTCGTAGCATGGAAAACAAAAAAATTTCTACCGCATGCACACAAACAAGCCAAGATCTATCTACTAGATTGTAACAACGAGTCGATAGAGGAACTCACCCTCGAAGATTCCAAAGCGGTTAACGAGAGCAGATTCTCGTGGGTGATGTAGTCGTACACTTGCCGATCTCAAGATCGCGTAGACGATCCTTCCGGCTTCGGCGCAGCGCTCCCAATCGGTCACACGCTTGGTACTGACGAAGACCTTCCTCTCCCTTGTTCCAGAAAGCGGAGGTTGTAGCACTCTCCTCGTGATTCCGGCAAGACAACGCGTGGTACCTAAGTAGAGGGAGATCTCGCAGACTTCGCCTTAAGCCGAGCGAGTATGGTGGACTATGAGAGAGCCTCGACGATCTAGGGTTTAGACACGCCGAGGAAGAGATGCTAGAGCGGCTAGGGTTTGGGGCTTGCCCAAGTCGGCGCAAGAGGAGCCCTAGGAGGCGGCGGCAATGCAGGAGGTGGGCGCCAATCTAGGGTTTTGGGTGGAGAACTTGTGTCTAGGAGGGCAGCCTGCCTCCCTTTATAGGTGGGAGGTGAGGCCAAGGGGAGGGGAGTCCCTCCCCAACTCGGCTTGGAGGTGGGCCGGCGGTTGGAGGAGGGAACTCCTCCCCAACTCGGTTTCAACCTCCTCCTCCTCCTCTTTCCAAAAACTGCCGTTTGACTTTTCAAATTGGCATTTGACTTTTCAAACTAGGATTTGATTAAACCCTTTATTTTGAGCGATGACACCTAGTACATGATGCAATCATTCCAACTTCCAATGACACATTCATGTACCCTTCCTCTCCGGAGTGCCGGACATTTCGGAACCTTCTAGAACATTCTCGGTGAAAACACCGGAATCATTCTCCAACTCCGAAACAGGACTTTCCTTATATGAATCTTATTCTCCGGACCATTCCGGATCTCCTCGTGACATCCCGGATCCCATCCGAGACTCCGAACAATATTCGGTCTCTTACTCATCATTCCATAACTACTCAAACAACATCGAATCCTTAAGTGTGTCTCCCTACGGTTCGTGAATTATGCGGACATGATCGAGACACTTCTCCGAACAATAACCAATAGAGGAATCTGGAAATTCATATGGCTCCCACATATTTCTACGATTACTTTGTGATCGAATGAACCACTTACACACGATACCAATTTCCCTTTGTGTCACGATAGTTTACTTATCTGAGGTTATGATCGTCGGTATCTCTGCATACCTAGTTCAACCTCACATCGATAAGTACTCTTTTCTCGTTCCGTGGTATGTGATCCCTTGTGAGCCACCACATGCTTGCAAGCTAATTGGATGACATTCCACCGAGAGGGCCCAGAGTATATCTATCCGTCATATGGATGGACAAATCCCACTCTTGATCCATGTGTCTCAACCGACACTTTCCGAACACTCAATGCCACCTTTATAGCCACCCGATTCACGGTGTGGTGTTTGATGTCATCAAAGCATCCTTCCGGTGAAGGTGATATGCATGATCTCATGGTCGAAGGAATTAGGTTACTATGTATCAGAAAGCATATAGCAATTGAACTATTAAAATGACTTGATCTTTATGCTACGCTTATCTATAGGAGTATGTCCATCACATCATTCTCCTAATGATATGACCCTGTTGTCAATAACATCTCTATGTTCATGATCAGGAAACTATGATCATATATTAACCAACAAGCTAGTTTAACAAGAGGCTTTACTAGGGACTCTTTTATGTTTACAAATCACACAAGTATTAATGTTTCCGATTAATACAATTATAGCATGGTATGTAAACATTTATCATAAGTATGAAGATATGATAATAACCACTTTATTATTGCCTCTTGGGCATATATCCAACAGTCTCCCACTTGCACTAGAGTCAATAATCTGGTTTCAAACCTTTGTGTATTCAACACCTATGGCTTTCCGGTGTTGTATGTACACTATTGCTAGTGGTCAACTAATCTCCGGATCTGACACTTCCAGGTCCGTGTGTAATTGCATGTCTTTGCATCTCTACGCATCACTCATTCTCTAATGAGATGGCTTTGTATAATTTTGGTCCTTTGGTGAGACCTTTAGTTCTTTGGGGTTAAAACATGTTGATAATATTGTCGTACAATATATCTTCATAGTATTATCCCGCTGTGAACTACACCTAGTTTGATAACAAACTACTTGACACAAACCCCCTCTTTAGCTGCTATTATAGCAGTCATATACTTAGCCTTTTGTTATAGTATCTGTCATAATGTCTTAACTTTTGAACTCATCCAAATCCATTATGGAACTCACTTTCCATTATATTGTGCCACCCTTAGTTTAGATTGAGATAAACTTAATTTGTACTTTGCGACAAAACTACTATCAATGTAGTACTTTTACAATGAACTAACCATCTATTTGTCACTTCTACAAATAATATACTCTTAGTTCTTCCAAAAGATCATAAGAATATCCTTACTATTGTCCAATGATCAATTTATGAATCATTCTGGTATATGCTCATAACATTTAGAGTATAGGACATATCTGGATTTGTACATATCACAGTATGATTGATGTAACACCCTCAGAATCGGCCCTATGCAAGTTTGAGCGAAACCCGCCAAACCCGCATAGAAACGATTCAAAGGTGCCCACCAGGCACTTTCGTGCGGGTGGAAAACGAAGTAATAACATTACACAACAGTCCTCGATGGGACCCAGAATATATATATATATATATATATATATATATATATATATATATATATATATATAACTCCATGAGTCAAGAATACGAGATATAATGCGAAGATCCAAATCACCTTGAAAGATGGAGCGTCCGACTACGGACAAGATGCAAATGGGGCTAAGAGCCCTCAAGAATAACCAATGCCCATAACCCTGCCCGGGAGCGGAAGGGTAACCACTAACGACGCCGATCTCAAAACCTTAAACAAAAGGTGCCGACAAGGGGCAAAGGAAAAGAGGAGCGTCGATCGAGGCCAGTACACGGCGAGACTAGAATTCGGCGGTCCTCGCCTACACAGGTATGGTGGACTGAAGCGGCAGCGGCAGCATGCACTAAACAACCTATAGAGACTCGATACAACTGGCGGCTATCAGAGAGAGGAAGGAAGACCTATTCGGAACCAAACTGATGCTACCATCAAACAAACCCATCCTGGTATTTCCCCCTCGATACCAAACGAGGAAGTCAACCGAGGAACTCCACAGTTGGCAGTTTTATTTATTCAGTTATCGTTGCAGCAATTACTAGTCAGGTATAGATAATCATCCTGACAAAATAAGCAGTGGGCCATTTTAGTTAACCATTCCGTTGTAGTTGCGACACTTACTAGTCAAATACAATTAGCATGAGATATCCCAAAACCCAGCAGTTGTTGGTACTTTTATTTAGCCATTCCGTTGTAGTTGCAATACTTACTAGTCAGGTACAATGGTCGCAAGCGACAAACCAAACAAGCAATTGTTGGCAGTTTTATTTAGCCATTCCGTTGTAGTTGAAGCTGAATACTAGTCATTATAAAGTCAAATTATAGCACTACTTTAGTTATAGTTGTCTATGATCGAGATACTGTGCTCCAAGTCGTCCATAACTTTGACACGGCTTTCGAAAGTTTTACCGGCCGGGTGCACCAATAGCAACACACACTCGATCAACCTCGGAAAACCAAATCAAAACCCAACGAGGCTTTCACGACAAAGCAATCACAGGATTCAGAAATATTTCAGGGGCCACCCTTAAAGTAGACTCATAGAAGCGGCCGGCTCAGACGGACTTAAGGTTGTGGGGACGGTGTGAACGATCGGGAACCCAAACTGGGCTTGTTGACACAGCGGAATCGTGCCACGATCCTAACAGCACAATGTGCCTCGCACAATCGTAAATACAGATAGTAGCATGGCATAAGTACAGGATAGTAAATAAAACCTCAAACTAGTTTGTGGCCCCAAGAAATAAGACTGAATCAAGCTCGCTCTGGGGTCCCATAATCCTCCGGATGTGGATAGCGATAAAACAAGGAACAGTATCAAGCACTTTCGGGTCCCACGGACACAAGTGGGTCGGAAACCAAATATTATCTATCACCCACCGATGCCTCTGCTTACTTACTTCAATTTTAGTTGTTAAACAGGAATTAAAGTGAGCGATAAGTAAATCCATGATCATCTCCAACATCAAACAGGCGGCAATACACCAACAACTGTGGCACTTGACGACACACAACAACACTTGAGCAAGCGACTACGACGCGCAAGTCCAACTATCTACCAAACAACAGGTAATAGGGTGTGTCCAAGGCAATATAAGGCTGCAAGGGATATCACGGGTACGAAAGCTAGAGCATCGCAACACAGATAGCAATAGATCAACAAGAGGGAAATAAATACTATAAAAGTAAGATAGGTAGAAAGGGGGAGATGCTCGCCTGAAAACATTGTCGAAGGTTCATCCGGAGATCGGGGTGAAGCTCACATAAACTCAACGGCCTTATCCGCGAAGAAGCAAAACGCTAGAATAAACACCGGGTGCAATATTTAATACTACGGCAAAAGATCGGGCATGATGCATGACATGGCAAAGATGTGATGCAATTAGGTCATGTTAAGCGGAACCGGGGTCCCGACAATTATCTAGTAGGTTCAAGTGGTTTAGAAACCCCGCAATTAAATGTTGTTTTAGCATGGCAAAAGATAGCACCGGTTCGCTACACAAATTTAAATGAGGCCAATATGGGACTAGATTTGCCCGCATATGGGCCCCATATTTAATTATGCAGTGAATCGGCATAGTGCCCCCAAACCACAGACAAGGATGCATGCATGAACAATTATTATGCGACAAGTTGTATTATGTTATAAAATAGGGTTTCGGGAAGGGGTTCACACATTAGGGGGTCTCGACGAACTTGGGGTTCCGAGGGGTTCGGGGTCGGGTCTCGGGGTTCAGGGTTCGACGGAAACGTTCTCGGATAGCGGAGTAGAGCTTGGCATTCCGGGAGGAAGCACTTGGTCTGGCGTCGGGGCATCGGATTCGCCCCGGTCGGTGTCGTTCTTGTCGTCGTGAAGACCTTGTCGGGTCCGCGGGTCGGGTCGGACTTGGCGTTCCTTTCGGTTCGGGTTTTGGCGTCCGTGGTGCGTCCGTGATGTAGATCTTGTGATACCGGCGTCATCGGGTTCCACCTCGCGCATAGGTCGACGAAGCCCGTAACGATGCAGATCTTGGTTTACGGCTTTGAGGAGTTCTTGTCGGTGTCGTCCTTGGTCACACGGGGCCAAACCCTCAGGGCAACAAACGCTCCGCTGAGGCGATTTGCAGGAGGCTTACACCACAACGAAGG